>CM028138.1:169402500-170745000 GCA_016271365.2 Neoceratodus forsteri
TCACCGGACCAGGCTTGCAAAGATCTACAGCCTGAATTTAACCAGTTACAGGTAAACCTGTTGCATTTGAAACTGCTATTAAATGCCAAAAAAAAAAAGGCTATGCTATTTACTCCAAGTGGAAATATTCATAAAATTAAGGTCCCTTCTGCAAGCCATAGTATTCAGTCACTGCTAGGTGAGCCCTTAGAATTTGTGTCAAACTTCAAATACTTGGGGGTATGGGTTGACGACAAGCTTTCTTTCTCTGATCATATTGAAAACCTAACTAAAAACTAAGGGCCCATTCTCACTGGGGCATTTGAAATGGTTCTCAGCTCTTGAACCATTTCAAATGTGTGCTGGCCCGGATCGTGTTTGCACATAACCCACTTTTAGATCGGAATTTTGGAAGCGTGCTCAAAACCTGATGAGACCTGGGCTTGAGCACTTCCAGAAATCCATTTTAAAAGTAATGATTTTACCAAAAAAGTGCGAATCGCCAGCTCGTATCCATTTTAATGCACTTCAAGCAAGCGGCATAGAAAACATCATGGTAGCATTTCCATGCTGCTGAATTGATTAAGTAGTGGGCATGGATCTCTGCCGCAGTGTGAACGCTGTAAAATGCATTGCCTAATGCGGATCATAGGAAGGGGGTTGCAGTATGAATGCTACAGTACTGGTAAGTGCTAATCCACTTTTAAAAACGGTTTGCGCAACCGTGCTGTAGTGCGAACGAGGCCTAAGACAGAGGCATGGTATCTTCTTTCGCATAAAGCATCTACTCACCCAAGAGGCAAAGATCCGTCTAGTGCAAACCATATTCCTACCGCTTCTAGTCTATGCTGATATGCTTTATGGGCACGGGCCAAGTACGGCTTTAGAGAAACTAGACACCCTCTACCATCAGGCAATTAGATTCATTACTAATGCACCATACTCCACTCATCACTGCACCTTATACGCCATGCTAGGCTGGAATTCTCTCAGTTACAGACTGCACAAAAATGCAGTTGTTTTGGACACTTAGAGCCTTAACTAACACGCTCCCTAATTACATCTCGGATTGCCTTCCTCTCTCCCAGCCAGGGTGGTACCATCTATGAAGTCTGTCATATTCCTCTCTCCTTATCCCCAAAGTAAAAACACGATTTGGCAAAGCGACCATAAGTCACTTCCTCCCTGTTATCTCGAACAACATACAAAAAACCCTAAAAATTGTCCTACCAGTGAAAATACCCTTCTTCAAAACTCTTTACTCAAGGGCTTTTAAAGAAACATGTAACTGTTTTCGCTAATTTTATCCACTGGAGCTCCCCCTTGTCTTGCTCACATTCTCATTTTGCTGTTTTTTTTTCTTTCTTTTTTACTATTAGAATGATCTTTACATTGTGTGTAAACGGAACTTTTTACAACATGTGTATCCTGATGTGTATAATGGATTTGAAGAGCAGACTGAACACACATGTATTACTGTTCTTATTGCTTTGTGTATCTAGTATCTTTTTTTCTTGCTTATCTTGTTTGTTATTGTGTTTAGTGCTTGACCCAGGTCCGCCTTGTAAATGAGCTGTCTCAGTGGTGTTTTGCCTGGATAAATAAAGATTGACTTGACTGTGTATGATATACTTCTGACCACATTGTTGCTTCCGTGCTGATTTCAGCTTGAACTGAACAACCATGATTCTTGTTTGCATTTCTGTCTAAAAACACATCTCGTAGTCTATTTCCTGTAATTTGTTTTGGATTGGCCTAGTTATGAAGAAATTACTATAATCTTTCTTCAAAATTTAGTGAAAGAACAATTATGAAAAAACAGGAAGACTGGTTTTTGAAAAGCGGCTTCTAATAATAGTGCTATTTCAGTCTGCTTTGAGATCATGAAGACAACATTCCTGAGGTGTTATCAGTATAGAAGCCTAAGATACAGAACCCTCCTCTCCCCAGTTGTCATGGAAATCTTTCCTGCTTTTCCAGACCTTTGACCTGCACAGGGAAGGACAGGAGTGCATTTACTGTTTGAATTTCAACAAAGATAATGTAGATTTTTTTTTTTTGATGCGGTATTAGCCACTGCCAAGTAATACTGCACCAACAAACATCTAATTGTCATCTGGATTATTCCAAGTTGCAGGATAAGAGTACCTGTTATTAATCTGAAAATAGTTGCAGTACGTGCAATAGCAGAGACAGGAAGGGTGTCCAGGAACCCCAGTTCCAACCATATAAGCTAGTGACTCAGTGGATAGAGTACTCAAATGGAATTCTGTGTCCCTGGGTTCAATTTTCAGCAGGTTACATTATTTGTTTCTCATTACAGTGTGTGAACAAACTAATGTAGCAGCCAGTTAGCATGACTGAAGATGCAAAAATAAACCAAAAAATACATTTTGGGTCATACCTTTTTATTTAAGGACTTAAACAAGTATTTTTCAGAGAGACTAGCTTTTATGAGTTATTAACTATATCCATCACTCCAGTGAAGACTGAGCATTTTTTCATGGCAGATCAGGAAGAAAAACTTCTCAATTCACAACATCTCAAACCTTGAAAATATATTTGATGAGTGGGTGATTTCTTTATGATGTGAACAGCAAAAGATAGAACCTGAAATATGTATTTAATCCTAACACTCCATTAAATTCTACATAAGCCTTTCTACAGTGTATACTACCGTAACACCATAGTCACACTAAAACAGATATCTACAAGCATCTATGCACAGGATACCATATGGATGCAGTTTATTTATTTAGTTTTTGTTGACCGGGAAGGAGGACCAGACAGTATCTACGCACCTCGTGCTTCCACCCACCCCAAACCTCCATAATTCAGAGCCCAGTTATCTGGTTGCACTGCACATGTTCAAATCAGAATGACATGGATAGGCTCCTTGGTACACTCAAATGATCATTTAAACAGATGGGATATAAATCCTGCGTCATTGACTGGAATATCCAGTCTACAGTCACAGCACCCAGGAGAGAACTCAGAAAGAATGCATAACCACATACCTTTGGTGGTAATATGCCTAATAACATAGTACTGAGTCAGAAGGGACTCCTAAGTTCATCATGCTCACACCCACTTCGCAAGCAGGGAAGAAAATACTAATGCTGTGCAAACATCTACCACTTTATAGGGATTTCCTACCCACTCTGCTAACCACTGCACCTGATGATTCACTTTGTAAGCAAATATTTGTCCATGCTTACCTTAAAGGCCTGTATGATCTTTATGTTCAGTATCTCCACTGGTTGGTTGTTCTACCATGAGCTCAACACCACCTGTTAATAAAAAAAAAAAGCTCCTAGTGTTACTGCTAAATTTACCACCCCTGAGCTTCAGGGTGTGTCGCCGCATCTTGCTGCAAGACATCAGATCAAACATTTCTGCCTGATCAATCATGTTGCTACCCTTGAGCATGTAAGGTCATTTCCCCCTCTGTCTCTCACCACCAGATGGAAACTGTCTTGTAAGTGCAGTCACTGCAAACAGATGTAATAGCAATGTAAATATAAATATATATTCAAACATCTGCTCTCTGGAAGCATAGGTGCAGACTACTTAGATGCTGGGGTGTTCAAGCACACATAGAGTTGATGTAAGCATTCTCAATGTTTTGTTGGCAGCCTGCAGAAAGGATTACTAGGAAACCTGGCAATAGGCAGCCTGCAGAAAGGATTACTAGGGAACCTGGCAATAGGAAAAGTACTACCTACTGGCAATGAGCCCCTGCAAAGATTCAGAAAAGCCACCACCCCTATCTGGGAAGGGGTACAAAATAAACTCATCTGATTGTAACACAGTGGGAATATATATAATATATTATCCATATTCTCCCTACTGTGTTGCAGTTTGTGAATTAGGTTATTTTGTGATCCTTTCCAAACAAGGTCTCACTATGTGCATGTGCGTGGCCTCAGGTAGAAGCAGGGATATTTTACACTCCTTGCAAGGTGCGTCTACCAGGCAGCTAGCCAGGAAGCCCACTCATGATGGAGCAGTGCCTTACTGAAGCCACTGCCAGCTATTCCTGTCCAAAGTCGGGAGAACTTTCAGCTGTAGATTGAAGCTGCTGCCTGCTCTTCCTATCTGGGCTTGTGAGAACTGCCAGTTGTAATAATCAGTTCCCCAACCTACACCTCACTGCTGCTAGAGGAGTCTTCACTTTGCTGTAGCAGGACTCTATCTCGCCCTTGAATCCAGAGACTTCCTGGATTTACATGGTGCTCCAACTAGCGACCTGCCCTTTGCCAAGTCACACCTCCTCAGCCAGCATGGTCCAGTCGATGGAGGCTGCAAGCAAGCTATGGGACACCTGACACCAGAGTAAGGAGCTTAAATACCCTTTTTCCTCACTCCTGATTCATTGACGTTGCCATCTGCTCTTCATGTCTGGGGCAGGGACAACTGCTGGCTGTAATCACTGCTTCTCCCCCCCCCCACACCTTGCCACCACTATAGCAATCTTCACTTTGCCATAGCAAAACTTCAGCTTGCTCTTGAATCTGGCATCTTCATGAACATGCACATCACTCCAATCAGCAGCCTGCCCTCTGCCAAGCTGTGCCTCCTCATGCAGCATGGTATAGTCGGCTGAGGCTGCAAGCAAGCCTTTGGGCACTCAATGCCAGCTCAAAAGCATAGTCTCCTCTAGTGGGCCTCTGTGCTGTGGGCCAGAGCACTAAGCATTGCAGCACAAAGGAGATTGGGAGAATCTGCCAGGGAAAGTCAGCCATAAGAGGTAGCAAGCAGCCAGGGACTTGGCCTGTTTCAACACTGGCAGAGATAGTCTGGAGTTCATTGGAGAAGGGGGGATCGTTCCTGATTCCTTAAAGAGGTGGTTGTGTGACCACTCCTGAAAAAACCCTCCCTTGACCCAGACTGTCCATCTAAATACAGACCTATCTCCAACCTGCCTTTCGTGGGCAAGGTTATTGAGAAGGTGGTTTGCCTGCAGCTGGATGATTATCTTTCCACCTACAATGTCTATGATTCTCTCCAAGTCCAGATTTAGGAAGAGGCATAGCACCAAGACGGACCTTGTTCTGGTGCTTAATGATCTCCTAATAGCGAGAGATCGGAGGACTTATTCCATCTTGGTCCTCCATAAACTCTCTCTGCAGCATTTGACACTGTGGACCATGGTGTGCTATTGGAGTGCCTGTGGTTAATCTGTGGACTGTCAGGTACGGTCCTCAGATGGTTTCAATCATTCCTCTAAGGTAGGGCTCTGAGAGTGGTCACTGAGATTTTTTTCCTCTGACATGCTCTTCCTATCCTTTGGGGTTCCACAGGGCTCCATTTTGTTACCCTTGTTGTTTGCAGTGTACATGCTGCCATTGGGAGACATTGTCAAGCAGTACAGTCTGAGGTATTACTTCTTCAAAGATGATACTCAGCTGTACATGTCCTTTGTACCCGAGCAGGATGATGTTATCTCTGTGTTTAACAACTGTTTCACCAAGGTCCAGAAATGGATGAGTGCCAGCTGGCTGAGGTTGAACCCAACTAAAACAGAGGTGTTGGTGGTGGACGTGGATCATCGGGAGGTGGGTTTGTCAGCTGGACAACCTTCTGGGCTATGGCTTGGGGGCATTCAGCTGGCTGCCTCAGACTGGGTGTGTAACCTAGGCATTCTCTTTGATGATGGTTTGACCCTGAAATCACAGGTGTCCGCCATTGTCGAGACCTAGTTTTACCATCTGAGGAATATTGCCCGGGTAAAACACCTGGTTCCTTGTGATGATCTTCCAACACTGGTGCATGCCATTGTGACCTCCCGCCTTGACTACTGCAATGCTGTGTACCTAGGGCTACCGGGGGTTGATATCTGCCGCTTGCAGCTGGTGCAGAATGCGGCTGCCAGTCTTGTGACTGGTACTTCTATGACCAGTCACATTATGCCTGTGCTCCGTGGACTGCACTGGCTGCCAGTACAGTGGCAGATCACCTTCAAGGTTGGTCTGCTGACCTATAAAGCCCTACACAAACAAGGACCTCCACTACCTGCAAGATCTCTTTTCTCCCTACTGCCCCCCCGCTCCCTCCAATCCACCGACGACTCAACGAGGGATTGCTAGAGATTCCCAGGGTGCGACTGAAGAGATCTGGGGCCAGATCTTTTATGTTTGCAGCCCCTACCCTGTGAAATTCTCTACCTCGTCAGGTTAGAGAGTGCCTGACCATCCACAGTTTTAAATCAGCCCTCAGAACTTATTTGTTTAGCCTAGCATTCCTGGATGAGTCTAATCGATGGGATTTTAGTATTTTAATACTACTGTAAATTATAAGTTTTGTGCATGATTTTATTCATCTTGATTTCAAGTTGTTTTTGTGTTTATTTGTGTGTATGTCCAATGCCTTGATCTCTGGAAAGGCGCTTTTAAAAATAAAATTGATTTGATTTGATATATAAAAAGAAAACTGCCATGTCTGTTTGATCCTTTTTAAGCTAGGTCCTAGCAACACCCTATCTGGTGAGCACTATTAGTTAATTTAGTAGTCTGTGTTAAAGTTGATGTTTACTGCTGTACTTTATCTGGGTGGGCACTGCTAGTTTAATTTAGTAGTCTGTTTTGGGGTAAAGTTGATGCTTACTGCTACTCCCTACCTGGGTGTGAACTACTAGTTTAATTTAGTCATCTGCTATATACAGTAACTGCTGAAATTGTTTCTTTTTGTTTCATTTTATAGACCAAGTTGATTCTCTTATGTTGTAAGCTGGGAAATAAAAATACAGAAACATAGACAATGACGGCAGAAAACGACCATTGGCCTACCCAGTCTGCCCACAAACCTGAATAAACCCAGGACCTATTGTACATAGAAGGTTCTAACCCACACTGTCCATCCCATTGCTCCCTGCCCAACCTTTACTACTCTGAGTCACCAGTAAGCCCTTCACTCTGTCCCAGCTGTGTTTGAAACTATTGATAGTTTGGGCACGCACCATATCAGCTGGCAGATTGTTCCACAGCTCCACATCCCTGTTTGTAAAATAAAACTTTCTGACTTCCCTCTTAAATCCCCTTCCCCATTCAGTTTCCATTCATGTCCCTGTGTTCTTGCTCTGCAACTTATGCCCTTGTAATTTACCTTGTTCATTCCTTTTAGGAATCTGAAGGTCTCTCTTATATCCCCCCTCTCTCATCTGGCCTCCAGCAAGTACATGTTCAGTACCTTGAGCAAATTCTGGTAAGATCTACTCTGCTAGCTCTGAATCTTTTTGGTCACCCTGTGTCTCACTGTCTCTAGCCAGTCATTATTATTCCTTAGGTGAGGACTCCAGAACTGGACACCATACTCCAGGTAGGGTCTCACCAGTGTGCTATAGAGAGGTAGAAATACCTCTTTCTTTCTGCTGTGCATACCCCTTCCTACACAGCATCAGCATCCTGTTTGCCTTACTGTAAGCATTGTTACCAGGTTGATTGTTTTAGGAAGTCACTGATGATGCCCCCTAGATCTCTTTTCCCAGAGGTTGTGCACAGCTTTACCACCCCAACCCCCATTTGATGCTTTGTTCTGTGGTTCTTGTTCCCTTTTTACATCACCATTGAAAATTGAGTCCAACCAGCTGTAGTTTGGATCCGGGCCCTACACCCCTTTTGGTGGGTTGTGTAGATGTTATCTGCCAAATCCTTGCTGACATTGTCTGGAAGTCCCTGGAGAAGGGAGTCTTTCCTGACTCCCTCAAGGAGGCAGTTGTTCGACCACTCCTTAAGAAATCCTCCTTGGATCCAGACTGTCTAGCTAACTACCGACCTATCTCTAACTTGCCATTTGTTGGTAAAGTTATTGAAAAGGTGGTTGCATTGCAGTTGGATGATCATCTTACAACTCACAATGTCTATAATACTCTCCAATCCAGTTTTAGGAAGAAGCACAGCATGGAGACGGCTCTTGTCCGGGTATTGAATTACCTCCTAATGGCTAGAGAGCGAAAGGCATGTACCATTCTGGTCCTTCTCGATCTCTCTGCTGCATTTGACACTGTAGACCATGGTGTGCTATTGGAGCGCCTGCGGTTTTTATGTGGACTGTCTGGTACAGTCCTAAATTGGTTCCATTCATACCTCACAGGCAGGTCTGAGAGAGCGGCCACTGGAATTTATTCCTCTGGCGCTCACTCCCTGCCTTGTGGGGTGCTGCAGGGCTCTATATTAGCCCCCATGTTGTTTGCAGTGTATATGCTGCCATTAGGAGATATCATCAGGCGATACAGTCTGAGTTTTCACTGCTATGCAGATGATACTCAGCTGTATGTATATGTCCTTTCTGCCCAGACAGAATGATGCAGTCTCCGTGCTGAATAGTTGCCTTGCTGAGATCAGATCTTGGATGAGTTCCAGCTGGCTGAGACTGAATCCAGACAAGACTGAAGTGTTGGTTGTGGACCCAGGTCGTCCGAGGGTGGGTTTGGGGGTTGGACAACCATCAGGTTTATTACTTGGTGGTGTGCCACTCACTACCTCAGACCAAGTGCGTAACCTGGGCATTATTTTTGATGATGGCTTGACCTTAAAATCTCAGGTGTCAGCTGTTGTCAAATCCTCTTTTTATCATCTGAGGAATATTGCCCAGGTGAAACATCTGATTCCCTCGGATGATCTTCCAACACTGGTTCACGCCTTTGTTACGACCCATCTTGACTACTGCAATTCCCTCTACCTAGGGTTTCAAGGGGTTGATATCCTCTGCTTGCAGCTGGTGCAGAACGCAGTGGCCAGGCTTTTGACTGGAACATCTAGGACCAGTCATATTACGCCTGTACTCTGCGAGCTGCACTGGCTGCCTATTCAGTGGCGGATCACCTTTAAGGTTGGTTTGCTAACCATTAAAGCCCTACATGATCAGGGACCCGGCTACCTGCAAGATCTCCTGGTACCTTACAGCTCCCTATGTACTTTCCGTTCCACTGACTAGGGATTGCTAGAGATTCCCAGGGTATGATTAAAGTTGTCTGGTTCTTGTGCCTTTGCTTTTTCAGCTCGACCCTGTGGAATTCTCTAGATCGTCTGTTGAGAGAATGCCCAACTATCAGTAGATTTAAAACTGAGCTAAAAGCTTATTTATTTGATTTGACCTTCCCTAGCGATTGATAATGTACATTTTATGTTTTAATGTTATTTATATTGGCTGTTTCTGTTTTTATGTTAAACGCCTTGGTTTTGGAAGGCACTATAAAAATAAAATTGAATTGAATTTAACTGCCAAAACTTTTACCACTTCTCTTGCCTTTGTAAGTCTCTCTGCATGTCCCTAACTCCCTCCTTGCTGTTTACCCTGCTACAGAGCCTAGTGTTGTCTGCAGAGACACATCTTGCCCTGGATTCCATCTCCCATGTCACCGAGGAACATACTGAAAAGGACTGGACTAGAGGACCGATCCATATGGCACCCCACTGGTGACCTCCTTCTCTTCTGATTCGACTGCATTAACCACAACCCTCTGCTGTCTCCTTTCTAACCTGTTTTCACCCATCTAACTGTATCCTTCACTGTACCTATAGCCTCTAGCTTCTTCTGCAGGCTTCTGTGAAGCACTGAGATGAAAGCCTTGCTGAGATTAAAGTGGAGCAAATCCATGGCATGGCCCTTATTCACTACTCTCATTACCCAGTAAAAGAATACTATCAAGTTTGTGCAACCATAATTCCCTGCCATGAACCTGTGTTGTTTACTGTCCTGGAGTCCAGTGCTTTCCAAGTAGTTCACTACTATGTCCATCAGTTTACCCACAAAAGAGGCAAGACTGACAGATCTGGAATTACCCATTTGTTCCTTGCCCCCCTGCCCCCGAAACAGGATGTCATTTGTTATCTTCCAGTCTTTTGGAACTACTGACTGAACTGAGCTATTGAATATCCCAGTCAGGGGTTTAGTTACTTCCATTGCCAGTTTGTTGAGCAGCCTTGGATGCATCCCATCTGGCCCTGGAGCCTTATCTACCTTTAGGGCTGTGAGGCCTTTCTGAACCCTTTCATTGGTAAATACTTGCTGTCTCATCTCCGGGATCCACCTTACAGCTGTTTTAATGCCTCTGTCTGGCAGATGCCCTCTGTCTTCCCTTGTGAATACAGAGCAAAAGCAGTCGGTAAGAATGGCTTCATTCTGCCTGTCCTCCTCAGTTGCCTTATTGTTAGCCTAACAAGTTCTCATTCCTTCTTTCTTTCTCTTTTTTTCCCCTCAGTCGAACCCACTTAAGTGAATACTGGATAAGTGAATAAAATTCTGAAATCCCAATTTCTTTCCTATTTATTCATTGTTAAAATGCTGTTAAGCAAATAGAGCAGCCTGTGTAAGTTTTTTTTTTTTCTGGTTTTCAGTCCCTGCTGATGACCTGTGATTGCCTCCTCCTGCTAAACGGCTTGCGATTCACTTAAGCATTAAGTCACAACAAAGCATGGTTCTGCTGTAGAATTAATCCATGCAGGGGGGGTTGGGGCACGAGACCTCCAACTAGAGATGTGCAAAATGTGCAAATGTCATTCTGCATAAGATTTAGTAAAATGCGCGCGTTTAGCAAAATATTTTGTGGGTGCAATATTCTGCCTGAGAAATTGAGAATTTTGCCAATTGCATGTTTAAGCCTGTGAATGCAGAATTTCACCTGCAACGGGTGGAACTTCCCCACTCTCTGGCGAAATTCCACATTTCATGGGTGAAATTCATGATTTTGCTGGTAGAATTTTGCATTTTGCACCCCTGAAATTCATGGTTGAAATGCGTTAATTTCGCAAAATGTTTCACGTGGTGAAATTTGCGATTTTGCTGGAATTTCGCTGTCGAAATTGCATTTTGCCAGAATTTTGCCAGTGAAATTAAATTTCGCTGCAACTCTATTTCCAACCACCCAGGCATGGATTAATTCTACAGTAGAACCATGCTATGAAATTGCTTAATGCGCTTGTAACATGGCAGCTGCAGAAAAAAAACTTATGTGCCTGTAAAAATGTCTTATTTGATAAATAATACACAGACAGCATGCTGTGATATCTGCATGTGACTCAGTCTCTCTCATGCAACTGTATTGGGCACGCCGCTGTCCCAGCTGAGTACACTGTTTTGTACATGCTGTGTTTAAATGTAATGTTGTGAGTACAAATCTAAACAGTGCTTTACTCACTGTATACACATTCACTTAAAGAGCTGTTGATGCCTCAAAGAAAACTTTGAAAAACATAATATTTAGGTACAATTCAGCTTGAATTCCTTATGTATTCAATAGACTTCTCCTCAACATGACTTATTACTGAGAAATTTGCATGAAAACATGCTGTGTATCACTTAGTTATCTGCCTCTTTTGCTCACTCCCTACTTTATGTCATAGTCCTCTCTTGTGACATCACAGTCTGTTGCCATGGGAGTAATTGTGATGTCACAAGTAGAGAATTATGACCTGAGGTAGGGAGAAAGCAATAGGAATAGATGAACTCTTCAGGAGCAAATATCCCATTTTCCTGCAAATTACCTCAGTAATAAATAATGGGGATGAGAAGTACAGAACAAATGTGAAATACAAGCTGAACTGTGTCTAAATAATATGTTTTTGTTAAAGTTATTCTAATCGCGTCAGTTGCTCTTTAACATTTACTAATGTGTTGAATTTTTCGGTACATTTCGTTCCTGAACATTGCAATGGTGTTCATTCTTATGGTGCATTTGATTACAGAAATCGGTTGCTCTGGATGCTGGGAAATTTGCTATGCATGTATTGACGTACATTGCAACACAGGCTGCAGATTGAAATTAACATTTTCCATTGTTTGGCTCACAGTTTTTAACTATAAATGGAGCAATGTGTTAATCCACGTCTCTGACCAAATATTACATAATGTTGTTTTAATTAAGGATTACTGTTTTCAATCTGACCCCTGCTGAACTTCTGCCTGTTGTAATGCATGCAAAGATATACGTACAAACTTTCCCATCATCCACAGCAGCTGATTCGGCTCACATGCCAACAATGTTTTATAAGAATGGAGCAAGGTGTTACTGGAGGTATGGACATTAATTTAAACAAGTTTTTGAATCCTGCATATTTTTTATGCCATGGTCTGTGCCCCTGTTCACTCCCTCCACCCTGCTGTGCTGACTGCAGGGGTGTGCTGCCACAGTCTACTGAGCATGTGTCCATCCCGCACTGGAGAGCAACCATCTCTGTGTTTCACTCACTTGTTCTCTCTCTCTCTCAGTGAGCCCAGAGACACACATCTACACAGACATGGTCCCGCTCCCGATGCCTCTGCGACCCAGCCAGCGAGACTCTGAAACACTACTACAGTTACAGTGTAAGGTCATTGGTATCCATGCTGGTTAATGTTACATTGGGAGCATTCAGCTGCACTTCCTGGTGGGGACACTGACCCTTCGCCCCCCTGAGATCCACGGGGGTGGGTGAGTGGGAAGGAAAACGACCATGGGGAGCAAAAACGTCATGGTTGGGGCGGTGGAACATGGCACGGCAAACAAGACAGGCAGCACTTCTAGCAACTTTCTCTTCACAGTGTCTGCAGAACAGGTAATGAGTCTTCTGTGTGTGTCTACGTCTCTCTCACTCCTTGTCCCACTCTGTGAGTGCTGACTTTTGCTTCTTGGGACATGCTCCTCTGTGTACTCACTCACATTGCCATGCCCCCAGCACACAGCATGCGTTCCCGATGGCAACCGTGGATAACTGAAAATGAATCCATGGTCATGTGATCTATTTTGGCCACTGTGTGGGTGATATTGGCCATAGTCATGTTACAAAATTATTTAAAACATGTTTTAAAGATTTTGATACCTTTACTAGAAAAGAAAATGTTACTTACAGACTAAACAGAATTAAAACGTGTATTTATTTCAGCCACCGCTAGAGCAAAAATAGTAATCTGGTTTAGCGAATAACCCACTAAAGTAAATATTTTTGTGTGTGTGTGGCAAATCAGGTTTTTATTAAAGTGGGTTACACTATATATCTAAATAGCTGTTTTTCCCCTCCCTTGACCCCGTCTGCAAAACGCAGCTTGGTGTCTGCCTTTGCATCACTGACCACCCGTTTAGTTTCCCTTGCTCTCATTTGGTACTGTCCCCATTCTTCCTTCCTTCCCTTGATTTGTCCTTGTACCTGGTGAAGGCCTTCTTTCTCACTTCTCTCCTGACCTTTCCAGAGGACCATCTTGGTCTCTTTTAAACCTGGGGGGGTAGGAGAGGGACCCATGGAGAGCATTTGTGGTCCCTTACATTCTGTGAGAGATCAAAAGAGGCCAGTAAGGGGACGCAATTTGGGGGAAGGGGAGGAGAGCTAGAAATTTTGGGGGTGGGGTGCATAGGGTAAAAAGAAGGTGACGGTAGAGGGGTAGGATTTATTCAGAGCTTAGAGGAGGGAATTGGGGAGGGACATGGCAGGAGCAGCTAGGTGCAAGGTAATTATTGAGGGCAGAGCTGATGGAGTAGGCAGAGGATAAGTGCTGGATTTGGGGAGAAGTGAATTCCAGATTTTTGGGAGGGGGTGAGCAGATTGGCCAATTAGGGTGGATCTGTGGGGGACTATCGGGGTGCGATAGTCGGTTGATCTAAGGGAATGGGAAAGTGGGGGGGTTGTTATAAAGGAGGAGGTGAGGTCGGATGGGAGCTCACCTAACCAGTGCTTGGAGGTGAATTTAGCACAGTGGGAGAGTCACCTGTTTGTAAGAGAGGGGAAGGATAAAGGCGCGATAAAGATCGCAGTGGTGAGTGAGTGAGTGTGTGTGGGGGGGCATCCAGGGCAAAGGGGCAGAAGAAATTGAAGATGGTGTCCAGTCTGGCCAGGGAGGACTTGGGGGGTAGCACCATAGACTATGTTCCAGTAGTCAAAAATGGGCAGTATCATCTTCTGAACAAGTTCATGCCTAGCCGTAGGAGGGCTGCAACTATGGTTCCTGAACAGGGCACCAAGCATGGGGCACAGCTTTTTCTGGGTGGCTGCAATATGTTGAGAGAAGTTTAGGTGTTGGTCCAACCAAACACCTAAGTACCTGAAGGAGGATGTGTCCTCAAGTAAAGTCCCATCAAGGTTGTGGAAAGTGGGTAGGGAGGGAAGCCTTGAGAGTCTCTGCCTTTTGTCAAAGGTCATGGAGACAGTCTTCTTGGTGTTGAGGAAAAGTTGATGGTTAGCAAACCAGAGCTGAACCTTGTCGAAGTCTTGCTGTAAGCTGGTTGTAACCTCAGCAGGACAGCAGCCAGATGCATACTGGACTGTATCCTCAGCATACATATGTATAGCGGAGGAGGGGGAGAAAATAGAGGGAATGTCGTTTAAGAAGATGGAGAATCGGAGGGGCCCTAATGCAGAGCCCTGGGGGATGTCCGTGCTAATCGGGAGGGGAGGTGAAGTGGCATCCAAGATCATAACTGATTGGGTCTGCCAATAAGGTAGGCATTGAACCTGTTTGTGGTGGAGGGCGATAGGCTAGCTGCTGGGAGTGAATCAAGGAGATGGGAGTGAGAGATGGTGTCGAAGGCCTTGGCTAGGTTGACAACAGTGACTGAGGTAATTTGGCCATTGTCCATCCTGGGTAGGATGGAGTCTGTGAGCCGTTGGAGAGAGGTGGTGGTTGAGTGTTTTTTCCTGAAACCAGACTGGTAAGGGGTGAAAAAGGAGGTGTTGGATAGGAAAGAGGTGAGTTGGGAGAGGACAATGTGTTTTTGAAGCTTGGCAAGGGTAGGGAGGAGAGAAATGGGGCGATAGTTGCCAGGGGATGAGGGGTCACCCCCTTTGGGTAGAGGGAGGACCACTGCATGTTTCCATGAATAGGGGACTGAGGCAGTAGAGAATGAGAGATTTAGGATTAATGAGAGGGGGTAGGCTATGGTCAAAGCAGAGAGGGAGAGGAGTTTTGGGTCAGGGCTGTCAGGTGAGGCACCTTTAGAGGGGTTGATGAGGAGGAGGGCACTTGGGGCATAGTTTGGGGTTACAGTAGCAAAAGAGAAAGGGAGTTGGGAGGGTGGTGGAAGGGGCACACCAGTAGAGGGTGGGGAAGGTGATGGGTAGGAGGGAAGGGATTTCAGTAGTTCAGTGGCACAGGAGGTATAGTAGGAGTTAAATTCCCCAACTACGACAGGTGGGTCAGACACTAGTGAGTTATTTACTATAAGTAATGGGGGAGGAGTGAGATGAGGGGGTAAATAGGGTGTGGACCACCTTCCAGAACTTTGAAGGGGAATTTATGTTGGTGATGAAGGAAGATGTGAAATATTTGGACTTGGCTGACCTTATATACCTGGTGCAAGTGTTTCGGAGCATGCGATAGTTTGCGAGGTCACTAGGATGCTGGGTGGCTTTATGACACTTCCAGGCTTGATCTCTAGCCCTGAGGCAGGCCAGAAGTTCAGGGCTTATTCAAGGTAAGTGGTTACCTCTGACTCTGGTTTGTTTGAGTGCGGCAAAGGCGTTCCAGTTTACAAGAAATATTTCTTTGAAGTAGGCAAGGGCCTTATCAACCGAGGGGAAGGAGGTTGGGGGGGGACCAGTCAGTGGCAAGGTTACTCAGGAGAGGTTCAAGGTCAAGTGGCTTGAAAGAACATAGTTGTGTGGTTTTATGTGGTGATTTAGTTTTGTGGACTTTCCTAACTATGAGTATTGGGTTATGGTCATTGAGAGTATCAGGGAGGACGCCAGAGGTGTTGACACAGTGGGGGTGGGAGGTAAGGGCCCAGTTGAGTAGGGAATGTTGTTGTGTCTTGTGGTTTGGGCAGGTGGGTTGGGAGAGGTTTAGGGCTCCAATTTTGTTTTTAGTTTTGGTAGTTTTAGGTGACAACCAATTTATATTGAAGTTGCATAAGGATAAATACAGTAATTCCCCAGAATGAGCAAGGGAAGTGATGGAGGTTAGGAGGTCTAGCTTGTCCGAAGGATGGACATTTGGGCAGCAATAAATGCCAGCTACGAAGATTGGGAGAGTGACTGGGAGGGACACATGGATAGCTAGGGCATCATGGGTCTCAGGATAGGAGGATGAATAGATGATGGAATATTGTATAGAGGCTAGGACATAAAAGGCCACACCACCACCCCTGCCAGCACGGTCTTGCCTTACCTGTGAGTAGCCAGGAATGGAGACTGAGTGGTCAGGGATAGTGCTCTTTAGTCAAGTTTCTGAGCTGATTAGAATGTCTGGTTTTAGAGTGCACACCATTGTCTGCATCTGGTCTATTTTTGCAATAAGCTACGGGTGTTTAGATGTAGGATCTTTAAGCCCTTTGGGAGGGCTGAGAGAAGAGATCAGGGGAGGTGGTAGAGGAGGAAGCACCAGAGGAGCTAGGGGCAGTAGGGTGTGGGTTAGAGTGGCTATCCCCAGCAGAGAGCTAGAGGAGATAGAGTATGAGAAAGTAGAGCTTAGGGGATTTTGAAGGGGGCTGGTGAGGAGGCTGGGAGATTTGAGGAGAAGGGAGTGCATGAGTGAGGAAGAAGGTGGTAGAGAACTACAGTGAAAGCTGACATTGTTATCAAAGCCACATGAGGAATAGTGGTAGAGTGAGACCATATTTCAAATTGTGGGGTGGGAGTGATAGCATGGATGTGGGTAGGGGATTGGAGATAGTAACTGATAGGGTTGGGAGAGAATTATTAGGAATAGATGAGGAGTGAGCAAGTGGAGGAGAGTAGGGGATGCATTGTTCATAAAGGCAGAGAAATTGGTGAACAGTTGATTTATGAACAGGAGGAATTTGTAAGCAGGGAGCGCATAGGGGGACTGGTCAGATGGAGTGGGCAGCTGTAGTTTAGGAAGTTATCTGTACGAACAGGCAGAGATCGCTTTAGATAAAGATTAGTACAGTATAACTTGATAATGGGAGGAAAGAGCTATGAACAGAGAAGGGAGCTAAATTAAAAAGGTAAATCATTAGTTTCTTAGAATTTACAAAGAAGGGCAATGTAGAGACAAAGCAATGTATAGTGCTGGTCAGTGCCAGGTTCGAGGGGGGTTATTAGAAAAAATGAAAAAACACAAAGAGAAGGATTTAAATTGTTAATTCTTAACTTGGCACATTAATAAATTAATTAGGCACAATAACCAACTAAGCACAGTTCAATCAGCTAAGCAGTTTAGAACACATTTGTACATTAGTAATAATGACAATAGCAGTACAAATCAGTCCAGAAACACATGCTCAGAGAGACTGGCCTACGCAAAAGAATTGTGCTGGAAGATGCAGTCTGGCAGCAGCATCAGGAGCCAATTTGGGATAAAACATAGACAGAAAACAGCTAATCCTGGTGAAAGCTTGTAAGTGCACTCAGATCTCAGACACATGTAGGAAGCCCATACCTTGCTCTGCTGACAGCAGTGATAGTTGGACAGGGTGAGGCTGGCAGCAGCAAACTGGTGAAATTGCTGCAGCACTGGAAAGAGAACACCCTTGTCAGGGGGTCTCAGATCTTTGATCTTTATATGCCAGACCTATTAAATGTGGTTAATGTATACCTCAGATGGCATCTATCAAAAGTTTTAGTATTTGGGGAGGTGGATTTGGGATCACATTCCAGGGGGAACCTTCCTGTTATAAACGTGTGCAGTCTTGTAAATATTGAAAATGGTCTCTACAGGGGAGATGATGGGCAGCTTGCAGTTGCACAAACGGAATCACTCCATTGGAATCAAAAAATTGATAAATATATGAAAGGCCTAATCTTTGCCAATTCTGAAATGTTAGGGAAAAGCATGCGGGCAGGAAATCTGCTTCTGAATTTAACAAGCTAAGAAAATAAAAAGGGTATTTCAGATCTGGGCTGGCTCTTCACTTGTACCAATGTAACCAGGTGTCGGGTTTAGGATTTGTTGTTATTATTTAGCGCTTGGTGCCTCCAGTTTTGTAACCCACTGCCTGGCTAGCCTAGGTTCGGGGAAAACATTCGCTAGGCATCTGGGCTAGGTTTTCACTTCTGGTCAGGGGCACCCAAGTAATTCCAGACACAGGAAGCAAGAACTGAAAATGTCCAAACCAGGAGTGGAATTCTAAAGTGGGGCTTTTATTCACTTCAACACAAGAATACAAAGCAAGATGGACACCCACGGGGCTACACTCACTGGTTATGCAGATCTATAGAGGTCAGAACACATCTTCATCATCATCACAGCAACCCTCAGGTTTTGAACACACTGGGCTCTCATGCCCAAACTGGTATTCTCACTGTCTTGGATTCCCTGGCATGGCACTCTGCCAGCCCTAGTACACATTTCCATATGACATGGACATTTCTGTTGGTGGCTCCCTCAACCACCCATGAGTGCTTCCTAGCTCTAAAAGGAAAAAACACACATCCTTAATTCCACATCTGGTTACTTTCTGCAGACACTGGCCAAGTGCCTGGGAGAAAGCTATAGGTGCCCAAAGTGAATCTGTAGAGGTAAATCTGGTTACTCCAGATGGGTGATCTCCCACCTCTTGTCCACAAATCCATACCCAGCCATTCATTTGGAGTCAACACCTTTTCTTTGAACTCTCTGTTTGTAGAATGCTATCTTGAAACTGTGTCCTGACTTGCAACGTTCTCTAAGTGGCTATGTCCATCCCTGTAGACCCCCTCCCAGTTAGATGCATTTCAAGCCATACACATCACTTGAAGTACTGTACTTGGCTGTCTTTTCCTGACCCCACAGTAGCAGATACTTTACACAACTGTCTCGGTGAAAACATAGGCTCTCTGGAAGAGCAGATTCACCATGGTTCGAAGGTGCCCCTGGGCTTCTCTCACAGAAAAAAAAAACACACTTCTGGTACCTCAGCACAAATTCTCTCATCAGGCAGCTTTTCTTCTTCCAGCAGGGCCAGGGGGTTGCCCCTGAAAAGCTGGTCTCATTCCCCTCCATCCCTCTCAGGGATGGGTCAGTGGAACAAACCGGGGAACGGTCTCAACCACTTCTATTGGTTTCTTCTGTGTCCTTCTCTAGGGCGAGAACACACACCCTCTTCCTGTGGTAGCTGTATTACAGAGTTGGGCTATGAGGAGCTGCCAACTGCAGCGCACCTCCTCCATTCACTTAGTCTGGCTGAAGACTGACTTTGAAAAAAAAACAACATTGTAACCTAACTCTCTCAGCTGCAACATTCCACTGTGGCTTATGCTGCTGTGAGAAGTCTAAGTGATGTCATCCCTCCAGCTCAGCTGAGACTGAGGACAGAGTGAGACATTGTGAAACCCATTTAACTGGTGTCTCACAAGCTGCCTTTCCCTGCCTGCCACTAGATCTAAGTGCCATTTTAGTAACCCCGGGTTACTGGGGGTTACACCCCCACTCGACCAGAAAAATGACTGTCTGCAGTCCTTACTTACCTGGCCCAGGCCATCTTACCCAATGTGTTGACTACAGGGAGGTAGCGCTACCTTCTCCCCTACCTTTCCCTGCCTGCCACTAGATCTAAGCGGGATTCTAGTAACCCTGGGTAATAAGTGAGGGAATCCCTGGTGCCATATGTAAATGTTTTAAAATCTGGAGGTGGTGTCAACGGAGCAAACAACCATCTGCCAATATTGATTTCATTGACGTTACAGAGCATTTTAAGACTGAAGTCCATGAGCTTGCAACTTGAAACCTATGAATAGCCTTTAATTCCTTTACCGATACAATATTGATCCAACTTTAATTTAAATTCAGATATAGTTTTACTTTCAACCACCTCACAGTGCAATGCATTCCATATTTGAGTTACTCTGTTATAAATCCAGTATCTCCTCTTATTTGTATTTGTTCTTTCCTTGATCAGTTGATGGTTATGTGCTCTTGTATTATGACTATGCTCCCTTTGCTCCAATCCCATACTATCCCAAAGAAAAGAGTCTGTATGGGCCTTATATATCAGACACATATCCCCCCTCATCCTTCGATACTCCAGTGAATACAGCCCCAAAGAATTCAACCTCTGATCGTAACTCTGTCCCTCCAATCCTCTAACCGTTTTTGTGATCCTCCTCTGAACTCTCTCCAGTGTTTCCACATCCTGTCTTTTATAGAGTGCCCAAAACTGGACATAATACTCCAAATGGGGCCTCACAAGTGCAGTATACAAAGGGATTACAACTTCCTCTTCTTTACTATTAATATGTTTTTTTTATACAATGTACAATACTGCTAGATTTTTTCATAATCTTATTACAGTGCGTACCGAAATCCAGGTTATTACCGATGTTAATGCCCAGATCTCTCTCATCTTGTGAGACCTTTAATACTGCACCTCCCAAGTTGTATTTTAAAAGTTTATTTGTGTTACCAAAATGCACAACAGAGCATTTATCTGTATTAAATACAGATTTTTTTGGGAGGCCCATATTTCCAGGTTATATTCCAAAATGAAATGTCATTAAGGAGAAACTCTATATGTTTCCATATTGCTTCAAAATGGAGGTCGAGCCATAACAATAGTTTTAAGTAAAACCACCTTACGGTATTCTTGTATATTTAGATAGGTTTAAACTGCCTTTTTCTGTGGAGCGCATCAAAAGAGACCAGCGAATCCTCGGTTGTCCGCCAGCCCAGATAAATTTAGATAAGGATCTATTCCAGGACGTAAAATAATATATAAAGCCGTAATCAGTGGGAGGGTTTGCAATAAATATAAAAATGTTGGTAGTATCGTCATTCGTATTGCTTCTACCCTGGAGTAGGATAGATGGAGGTGAGCCCAGGCACTTGACTCCCCTTCTATCCCCCTGAGTTAAAGGCTCATAATTAATTAATTTCAGGTGTATTAAGTTCTTGGGTAAAAAAACCCCAAAAAACTAAGTATTTAATTTTAGTACAACTCCATCTGGAGGGGAAAAGCCTTTTCACGTCCAGTGAGGGAGCAAAGTTAAGGGCTGATACCTCCGTTTTCTAAATGTTTATCAAATATCCAGAGAGTTCTGCGTATATGTGTAAGATTTCCAGACGGGATGGAACCGATTGTTCCAGATTTAGTAGGATAAGGAGAACATCATCCGCATAAAGTGATATTTTAAAGAGCTGACCTCCTAATGGGATTCACACTATACTGGGGGTTTCTCTAATTGCTGCTTCTAAAGGTTCGATATAGAGGGGAAAAAAAGAAGTGGGGAAGTGGGACATCTCTGCCAAGTTCCTCTGGTAAAAGGAATAGGAGAGGAAAGGTGACCATTAATATGAATATATGCTTTAAGAGCCCAGTAAATATATTTAAGCCAGGTGATGAAGCCCACTGGGACACTAAAACCATCTAGGGTTTTCCATAAAAAAGGCCAGGATACACGGTCAAATGCCTTAGTTTATTAAGTTTATTATTTTGGAAGACACCTTTGAACCAAGGCTCTTTTACAAAGGTTCCACATCGGGGAAACAATACAGAACATAGTGAGGACAATAACATGTACAGTAGTTTCAAGCAGCCATAGGCTTTGTCGGGTACATTAAAGCTTTCATATGGAATTACTGTAATGTGCAGTGATTCACAGTATGTATGTTAAGTTACAGTAATTTGTGTATTATTCAAGAACATATGTACAATTAAAAAAACACAGTTGTAATATGGTTCACTAGAATAAATTAGAAACTGCTAGGAGAAATGATAGATACATGTAGCTATGAAGCTATGGGGAGAGAATGTAGATAATAGTGGGGAAATAAAAAGGGAGGAGATAGGAGATAGTGGGAGGTAAAGGTGGGAAGGACTGGGTGGGGGAATTAGATGGAAGGAGAGTAAGTTTAGTTAGGAGAAACATTCACAGGAGGCCATTGTGACAAGGTGCTGATGCAGGTAGCACTTGAAAGTGCCCAGGGTAGTGTCATTGGTAACAGCAGGTGGAAGCAAATTGTTCCAGGATGAGGCTCTGTATGTAAAGGAGCATTGTCCTTGGGTAGTGCGGCAGTGTGGAACAGAAAAAGTAAGATATTCTGAGCTCCTTGTTAGGCAGGGGCTGCAGCTGGGGGCCAGTAAGGACTGAACCCTTGAGGGTAGGAGATTTAAGGCAATCTTTTTTGCTAGCATACAGGTCTGGTACTTGAGTCTGCTGGGGAGTTGGAGCCAATTTGTTTGCTTGTAGATGTCACAGGTATGTGAGAGGCGTGGAGCAGAGGTCAGTAGACAATATGCCTTGTTAAGGCCAATGGCTATCTGTCGAAGTGTAGTGTCAGTGGCAGAGCCGTAAATCACAAGTCCATAGTTGATTATTGATATAACGGAGCTCTGAATGGCAATGCTTAGGGCTTCATTGGTGAGGCAGCTCCTGTGTCTAACGGGAAGTCCTATGCAAGTGTTCATGATCTTGACAATGCTCTCAATGTGTTCAGAGTAAGACAAGGTGCTGTCGAGGGTAACCCCCAGATATTCAAACAGTTGAACATGTTCGAGCAATGTCCCTTCACTGTTTGTGATACATAGACATTTGTTTTTATGTTTGTTATGCGTTGTCTGCATCCAAACTGATCAGGGCTGCCGGGATTTGTCTTTGATTCAGATGATCCATCAAATGGACCTTACAGTGGATATTATCCGCCATCTGCCAGGATTGGATGAACCCTGACTGGTCAGGGTGAATAATGGCTGGGAGAATATTCTCTATTCTGTGGGCCATATAGACATGAAAATTGTGTAGTCCATATTTAATATGGAAATAGGCTTATATGAAGATGTAGGTTTAGGATCTCTTCCTGGCTTTATGATTAAAGATATGGTGGTGTAAGCCCACGAGGGTGGAGAGGGGTCTCATTCCTCTTATCTCCTGAAAAACTGCCAAGAGTCAGGGGACTAACTGTTTATAAAAAGCCTTGTACCATTCGGATGGCAATCTGTCCAGTTCCGGGCACTTCTGCATTTTAGACAGAGTGGAGGTTGTTCAGAGGAAGGCAACCAAAATAGTGCAGGGTCTGCACCAGAAGACATACGAGGAGAGACTAAAGCAGCTTAATATGTATACCCTTGAAGAAAGGAGGGAGAGAGAGAGAACGTGATAGAAACTTCTAAGTATCTCAAGGGTATTATTTATTTATTTAGCTTTTGTTTACCAGGTAAGTACACTAGACAACACATGCCTATTTTCAGGTATGACCCGGGGGAGTACAGGAAATCAAAGAACATACAGAGTACAAATTGAAGCATTTAGGGCAGATACACTGAAGTCAGGAGAAGCATAACATATATAGTAAGATATCTCAGGTTACAACAGTAGACACAGTCAGTGTAATAACGTACAGAGTCACTGACACAACGTTACCAGCAATATATATATATAACATTTTTTCACATTTTTCACAGGGCATCACTCAGGCAGGCAGGCAGACTACGGCAGGACCTGAGCAAGGTACATGGAATGATATGCTCGAAATACTGTGCAGGGGACCAGGCTAATCAGGGAGGTTTAAGACAGTCACATACTGATGAGAGCTTAAGGTGGTTCCACAGGGAGGTGCGTAGGCATGTCTGGGAAGGGGCGGTCCGGACCTGGACAGGAAAGGAGTTCCATAATCTAGGGGCACATGACGCAAAGTCCCTGTCCCCCATTTTGGTACATATAGCAGGAACCTTAAGGATAGCAGGGCCCAGTGACCATAGGGAGTAGGTAGTGGAGGCAGCAGGCACAAGGAGCTCTGCCAGTCCAGGGCGGATGCCAGTATCCAGAACCTTACCGGTGAAACTGCCCACAACAAAGTTCATATAGTTAGGCGGGGAGAGCCAGTTAAGCTTACTGTACAGATCACTGTGGTGAGTGAGACGAGGGACTGCAAGAGCAAAATGGCAGATATTATTGTAGGCTACGGTCCACCTAGAGAGGTGGACCTTGGAAGTATGGGCAAACAAAAGGAGCCCGTAACAGAGAGATGGTAGAAACACCCCTCTAGCTAGTGCTAGGCAAGCAGCTGGAGTAAGGTTATTCTTTGCCCTGTAAGCCAGACCCAATTTCCAGTTAACAACTCAACACACATTTTGGTTGTTGTGACCAAGATTGAGCTGAGGGTAAAGTGTCACCCCAAGGTATTTGATGGAATCGGTGATGAGAATGGGAGCACCACCAATACCTGAGATGCACATAGGAACAGGGGAGGCCTTCAGCTTGGCCAGGGATCTGAACGGGTGGCTTGAGTGTTTTTAAGATTTAGGACCAGCTTGTGGGATGATATCCAGGATTGGACACTTCCTGAACCCCTCACTCAGTTGGTGGTTAATGACCCCAATATCCCTGGAATGAGTGAGAATAACTAGGTCATCAGCATACAGGATAGCCCTGCAGGAGGCAGCTGAGGTGGGAAGGTTGTTGATGAATATGGAAAAGAGCAGGGCCCAAGGACTGACCCCTTGGGAACCCCTGAGGACACGGGGGTGGCGTCCTAGAGCACTTTACTATATTTGGTAAGTTGCTGCCTTCCCTGAAGGTAGTTGGAGAACCAACTGAGCACCAGAGGGGACAAGCCCAAAGACCTAAGTTGAGAGCATAGTAAGGCATGGTCGACAAGGTCAAAGGCTTTATAGAGATCAGTAAAGATGCCCGCAGAGAGTCTGCCGTGGTCCATAGCAGCCCTTATCCCAGAAGTGACAGAGACCAGGGCAGAGGTGGTACTGTGCCCTTTTCAAAAGCCATGCTGTGAAGGAGACAGAAGGTCATGAGCCTGGATATAATCCATGAGTTGTCCCGCCACAACTTTCTCAAGAAGCTTACTGATAGCAGACAAAATGGCAATCGAACGATAGTTGTCAAGGATCTTAGGGTTTTCCTGTTTGAGCACAGGGACAACCTGTGCCCCCTTCTACAGGTCTGGGATAACCCCAGAGGCTAAGGATAGGTTGACGATATGGGCCACAGGGGAGGCAATGTAGGCAGCAGCTAGGCGGAGAAGCTTTGGTTCCATACCTTCAAGGCCAGCACTAGAAAAGGGTGAGAGACCAGAGTGCAATCTCTGCATCTCTTTTGCCATTACAGCCTTGAAATAGAATGGAGAATGGGGGAAAGGTGCCATTTGAGACAGAGGGATTTGGACAGGACTATCATGACCAGTGGAGGAGAATAGTGAGGTGAAGGTGGACAGGTCCGAAAAATGTGAGTTAAATGCATTGGCGATAGTTAGAGGATAATTACAGCTAGCACCATCAATGAACATGTCAGGAGCCTCACAGGAGGAGGAGCCACTCACTATATTTTTAATATTCCTCCAGAAGTTCCTAGGGTCCTTAGCTGAAGTCTGCAAGGCAGCTTTATAAAAGTCACTTTTGGCAGCCCTGATAGCCTTTTTGCATTCATTCCTGAGCCTCCTGTAATGCTGAAATAGGGTCTGGTCCATCGAAACCTTGAAACTGGCCCAACATTTGTCTCTAGCCCTCATGAGAACAAGGAGGCTCCCATGCAACCATTTTGTGACAGCACCCCTTACCCTCCATCTGACAAGAGGGGCATGCTTATCCTGTACCACCCCGAAGATACTAAGGAAATTACAGACTGCCGAGGAAGCATTCTGGGCATCCATCACTGCAGACCAGTCAATGAACATGCGATCCTCCTGGAAAGTCCCCGGGTCAAACCTGGAGAAGTCCCTGACCTGGATGATTTTGGGAGGGATCTTTGGGGCGGAGATCTTCCATATGCTGTACACAGTGGCATGGTCAGAGATGGAGTCAGGGAGGGTACCTGAGGAGCTAATGCTCTCAGGCCTATTGGTCAGGACCCAGTCCAGGAGAGATCTGTTACCACCTGTGGACGACCATCTGGTGGGCTCCTGAATGAGTTGGAACATTGAGAAGCCTGCTAGCAGAGTCTCATACTGCTTGATATTGCCTCCAAGCCAGTTTAAGTTAAGATCCCCTAGGATTATTACCTTATTATTCCCCGTCGTGGGACCACCAGATTCAAGACGGGAGGATAAACCCAATACACCACCCGTGGGGGGAATATAGGTACATACAATGTGCAGCTTCTTTGCATTCCCAAGTAGCAGCACAGTATGCAGCAGCTCACAGGAAGACTGCTCTGGCTGGGGCAGGCCAGCACCGACAGTTTAAGGTGGGTCCTGTAGTAGACCAGAATACCAACCCCCTCTTTTTCCCTGGATGATCCTGCCTGGGGAAGTCAAAGCCAGGAAGCGCACAAGCAGAGTCTGGGATCAAGGGTTTAAGCCAAGATTTGGTTATCCCTAGGATATCAGGCTTGTAATGGGTGACCCAGGCAAGGAGTTCAGCCAAGTTGGGCAGAAGGCTACGGACATTAAGATGAGCTATTTTCAGCCCATTCCCTGATTGCCAGCCCACAGGAGAGGAGAGGGCTTGGCATGGGGGACCTGGGTTCAACACCACGTCCCCTGCCAGGACTAGTGTCACCAAGAAGAGCCAGAGGAAATGCCTCAAAGGGGGAGTGCCAGCCCTAGTGGACGGCCTGCAACCAATGCGTCTGACCACTTTGACAGGATACAGAAAGCTCTGCAGGTTAAGGCAACAGATGGGCCAGGGAGGCTGTCTGTCTCTGGCTATTAGGTTAGAGAAAGTAAAGTCCTTCTCATCAAGTAGTCCTGGTGAGAACACGAGTTGATCCATGGGGGGAGCACAGTCCAGAATGATAAGAGGGAGGAACATTACCATGAGCAGCCATATGGCGAGGGCGTTAGAGATGGGGACGGACTCAGCTCTCTTCTTGCAGTGCTTAGGGGCCCCCATAGTACTGTATGCACACCCACACCCGAGTCAGACCTATATTCTACAATGGCACAACAGAATAGCAGGAGATAAGGCTAACCAGACCCCCCTAGGCTACCCAGAGGGCACAGAGGAGCAGGCAAATAGGACAATTAGACCTTCAGCTGTCACACCCAGCAGGAACAGAGTACCGCAGGGTTGCCTGTTTCCACAATTGTTGCCCAACACAGCAATTTTCAAGCAAGCAGCCCCTAGTAAGGCAGCAAGACAAGGGCAGACAATAAGTTAAACACAATTCCCAATGACTAGTGATCACAATTGATAGAAACTTTCTAGTCCACAGCTGACAGCCAAGGAAAGTGCTGCTGTAAAGATCTGTACCCCCAGAGGATTAGACCACATAGTAGGGATGAAAAAAACAAAAACAAAAAAAAACAACAGCAGAATAATATATGCAGTCGCCTAGGGATGTGAGGACAGAATTAATCTTCCCCAAGTTCAATCCCCTCAAGGGACAGACAGTAGGACCAGCCAGTCACCCACTCTAAGTATAGGACAACACACAAGTGGGAGCGGCTTAGGTCCATTTAAAGGGAGGAGGAACGGACGGGTGGGTGGGAAATTTTAAACCCGATAGGATAGTATCCACTCCTTTCTGCCAGCAGGTAAGATCACCCAATAGAACCCGGGCAGCTGCAGGAACAGCAGTTGCATGCATCGTCCCTCGCTGAGCCTTTTCTTTGCCCCTCCAAGTCCAAACAAACAAATCTCCTGCTATGCAGCAGGGGTACCAGACCTTATTCAGCACTTCCAGTTTTAACAGACGGTGAGAGCTTCGGCGGGCAGAGGAGGACAGCCCTACTCCAGTTACCGAGTCGGCACCTCAACCCTTAGATGACTACGGTACTTCACGAGCAGCGGCAATGGAGGGGGGACCCACCAGGCAAAGGTTGCCCTCACCACCCCACACACACGGACACAGAGTAAACAAGTCCACCGCTGGGCACTCCTCTTGCCTTTTTACTGGCAGGGTGATGTCACAGCAGGCAAGCACCAGTAGGCACAACGGCAGTGAAGTTTCAATGCAAAAATGGCACCAAGTCAATTTCAGATTTTAAACCCCATAGGATATTATCCACTTCTTTCTGCCAGCAGATACTCTCACCCGATAGAACCCAGGCAGCTGCAGGAACAGCAATTGCATGTATCATCCCTCGTTGAGCCTTTTTTTCTTTATCCCTCCAAGTCCAAACAAACAAATCTCCTGCTATGCAGCAGGGGTACCAGTCCTTATTCAGCACTTCCAGTTCCAACAGACGGTGAGAGCTTTGCCGGGCAGGGGAGGACAGCCCGACTCCAGTTACCGAGTCGGCACCTCAACCCTCAGACAACTACGGTACTTGGGCGAAGGCAATCCATCAGGCAAAGCGTCAGCCTCACCACCCCCACACACATGGACACAAAGTACCAGAGGGTAGCATCTTTCAGAAAAAGAGATGTTCAAGAACAAGGGGGCACAATTTGGAGATAGAGGGGGGATGGCTCAGAGGTAATGTTAGAAAGTATTTTTTCGCAGAGAGGGTTGTGGATGCATGGAACAGCCTTCCTGAGGAGGTTGTGGAGTTGGGAACAGTGGAAGAATTCAAGAATGCATGGGACAGACATAAGGCAAGTCTAGTGGGGGGTAGGAGGAAGTAAGCTGTTGATTAACTAGAATCTGCAAATTATCCATCAGGTAGGGAAATGGGCAGACTAGGTGGGCCAAGCGGTCCTTATCTGCTGTCAAATTCTATGTTTCTGTGTAGCTTCTGCTATGGCTATTTTAATTTCATTAGACCTAATAGGCTCTAGTAATGCTTTCTGCTGATGTGGAGAAAGGGTCGGGAGGATGATTTGTGAAAGAAATTGGTCTGTTGCACCTACATTGGGTTCAACTGACGCTGAATATAACTGTGAGCAATATTTTTCAGAATGTGATAATATCTCTAAAAATGTGGTTGCCATCCCCAATGAATTGATGGAACTCATCTGTGAGATACAAGAGGAGGCTTTTTGCCTTCTTAATCTGCGTGCCACGTTTCTGCCCCCCCTAGGACCCCCTTCATATTTATATTTTTTAAAATAAAATAAAGCTTGTAGGACCTTTTTCTTCCATAATTTTTTGCATTTCTGCTTTTAATTGATGAATGCGAACTTGTCCCTGTGTGGAGCTCGAATTCAGTGTTTGCTGGAGAGCCTGCAGCTCCGGCTCTAATTTTGTGTATTTGGTGTCCTTTTGCTTCTGTTTGTGTGAAGAGCATGCAATTATCTCCACTCGAATTACAGCTTTTAACGTGTCTCATTTGATAGAAAAAGTAAGTTATCTTCTGTTATCTGTGATATTTTAGTCTTAATTAAGGTTTTAAATTCCGGGTCCTGAAGAAGTGATAGGTTTAGGTGCCAGTGAGAATTCTTTTCAGGGCGACCCAAATCCAGCTTCAGTACTAAGGGGGAGTGGTCCGAAAGGAACCGTTGTCATGTGGATATATCCTGGAGCAGGCTCCTGTGCTCCTTAGTGGTAAACAAATAATCAAGCCTGGATTGTGTGTGGAAATGAGGAGAATAATAGGTATATACCCTGGTATTAGGGTAAAAGAACCTCCATGCATCTGCCAGGCCCAGGGAGTCTTATTTGAGCTCGAAACATTTTCTGGGAGGGTGTTAGCCAGTGCTGTGTACAGGCTGAGGTATCAAGCTGCAGGGATAGGATGAGGTTTATATCACCCTGCATAATCAAGCATCCTTGGAGCATATCTAATATCTTATTACATACTAACATACTAAAAGCCAGCAGAATAGGCTTCATGGTCTGTCGTGTCTGCTCGGTAGCCAGTCACCTACTGGGTGCTTGCTTTTCCACCCCCACCCCCGAGAGGGACTTCTTCGGCTTCAGTTTCCCCTTGTACCTGTCCCACCCCTTCTTGAAACCCTCCACTGTGCCCTCTTGCACCAGACTCCTGGGCAGTGCATTCCACTGCTCCATCACCCTCTCAGTGAAGTAGTGTCTTCTATGCTCCTCCCTGTAATTTCCCACCTCCAGCTTCCACTCGTGCCCCCTAGTTGTTCCCTCCCCCTTCTTTAGCCTGAACACCTCCTTGGCTGTACCCTTATTTATTCCTTTTACATATTTGAAGACCTCTATCATGTCCCCTCTGTCTGTCCTCTCCTCCAGTGGGTACTGCCCGAGCTCTTCCAGTCTCTCCTCATAGGGTCTCTTCCCTGCCCCCATGCCCTGAATCATCCTGGTTGTCCTCCTCTGGACCCTCTCCAGCAGTGCTATGTTTTTCTTAAGGTGGGGTCTCCAGAACTGCACACGGTACTCGAGATGCGGCCTGACCAAGGCATTATACAGAGGGAGGATCACCTGGAAGTAATCCCCCTGGCTATGCAGCCCAGTACCATGTTTGCTTTTGCTGCAGTTCTTCTGGTTGGGGCTGGAGAGAGAGCAGGGCCTCTGTGGAGAGACTTCAAGAGAGGGCAGTGACCCAATCAGAGCTCAGGGCACCAAATTTAAACTCACAGCTGGGCTATAAAAGTGTAAGCCCAGCCGCCTTGACTTGGACCTTATCACAGAAGGAGCTGTAATTGTTCCCCCCTCCCACCCTGGCCCTGACCTTGATCTCTATTAAATAGATGGCGGGGGAGGAGTCAGGATAGGAGTGGGCTGGACTAGTAGTGAACTTGTAGCCTTGGTCCTTGGGAAATCAGTTTTTGGACTGACACTTTGCATGCTGTGTGGGGGGATTAAGTGAAACCACTTGTAGCTCGGACCATTGTAAAGCCTTATAGCTCTCGTAGCTCTGACCTTTGGGGAACCCGGAAGGATTGTTTTTGCATTTATTTTGGGGGGGCCTATTGTCCTAGAAATCTGCTATGATGGGGAAGGGACCACATGTCACTAGAGCGGGCATCTTTGGGAGGGTAGTTGGGTGCACAGGGTGTGGGGCAGCCATGGTACTTGACTGGGCTTAGCAGTTTGGTGGTTGTCCAGTGTGCCACCAGCTGGCACAGCTTAGAGAGGAGGTTGAGGGGATTAGGATGTGGCTGGGAGATTTGGGGGATGTGGGTGGGTTGGAGAAGTAGGGGGCAAGGGACCGTCTGTGTAGCTGCAGCAGGGGTTGAAGCCTTCGGCATAAGAAGAGGAGTGAAGGAGGGCACCTGGGAACACATGGGGACCCTGGCAGAGGGGGCCCAAAAAGAGGAAACTTCCAAAATAGCAGGCAGGTATCTGGGGTTTTCCAGAGGAAACCAAGATGGGGGGGTCAGGTAGGGAAGTCCTGGGGGCTGGTTTTAGGCTGAGCAACCATTTCAGCCCCTACGCCTGGTAGTAGAAAGGGGCATGTTTGGGGGATGCAGCTAGGGCAGGTGGACAGGGAGGGAAGGGAGGAGGCAAGAGGCAGGGGCATGGAAATTGGGAGGAACAAGGTAGGACATAAAAGTAGAAAGTGGGGGATGTTGTGGCTCTGGACAGGTTGAGGGGATGTAGATGGGGCAGGGCAAGGAGGAGGATCAGATGAACAAGCGGGAAGCTGCAGCAAGTGGGGGGCAGGGGAGCATGGCAGGCGGGGGGTGCTGAATGTGGATGGGATGGAAGGGAGTATGAACCAGGCTATGCCAACAGATAGGGTGGAAGGACCAGTCAAGGATGGGGGGATAGCAATGCGAAAAAGGATACTTGGGTTGGGTGCCCAGGACCGGAGTAAAGGGAGTGGCCAGAGACAATAGGGAGGGGGCTACATTTGACACCCAGATTGTGGGAGGGGCCAGGAGATGGCTGCAGGGAGAGGCCGGAAGAAGGGACAAGGACGGGCATGGAAGGAGGGGAAACCTGGGGGTGAGCATGGAGGCAAGGGGGGAGGTTAGAGCACTCCTGTTGTGGGATTCCATGATCAGGGGTATCCAATGGGAGGGGCAGGGGGAAGGGTAAAACCTGTCCGGTAAGAACCAAATGTCACCCTGGCCTTACGGTGCACAAGGCCAAGCACAAGGTATATTCACTGGCAAGGGAATGTGGAGGGTCTCTGGACATACTGGTGCACCTGGGTACAAACAATATAAATGGGAATAGTGAATTAGAGATGCAGGCAAGATTCCAGGAGCTGGCCAGGGTTTGCCACACCATAGGATGCTCAGTCTCCTTCTCGGAAATCCTGCCGGTGCCAAGGGCTAGTGGGGAGAACAAGCAATAAATTAGGGTAGTTACTTGGTGGCTCAGGGAATGATGCAAGGCTAAGGGGTATGGGCTTGTGGGGGACTGGGGTGCAACCTGGAAGGATAAGGGGCACTACGCTAGGGACAGGCTCCACCTCAGTTTTGGAAGGAAGGGAAATTCTAAAGCTGAAAATAACTGGGTTCATCAGTGAAAGGTGGGATTTAAACTTGTGATGGGGGGAGGGATGGAAGAAGGGTCTGTTGCAGGGGTTCTGATAAAAGAGGGACTCTGGCGCCACTTCCCTTAGAGGCTGTAGGGATACAGAAAAAGGCCAACAGGTAGGGTGCAGGGGGAAGAGCATGCGGTCACACGGGGGCGCGAGGGTGAGGAATGGGAGGAGTGGAAAGGGATGGATGGTGGTCCTGCTAAATGCCAGGAGCTTAGGAAATAATATGCCTGAGCTCCAGGCTATCCTAGTTGAGGGGGCAGTAGATGTGGCAGCTGTCACTGAGACCTGGGCCACCCAAGGGCACGAATGGGACCTAAACCCGGAAGGCTACATTATGTTCAGGAAGGACAGGGGAAGGAAAGAGGCGGGGGGTAGCACTGATAGTCAAAAATGGCATTGTTATAGGAGAGGTGGAGGGGAGCATGGAGGCGATTTGGGTCACCCTGCAAACACAGGAGGGCAAGAGAGTAAAACATATGGGTGGTATACAGACGCCCCCACACTATCTGAGGAACTGGAAGAGAGTCTGGTGGCTAATGTTGTGGGCCACTGTAGACTGCGCAAGGGAAGGGTAATGGTGATGGGGGACCTAAACATGCCAGGAACAGACTGGGGGACTATGATGTCCCCAGTGTCCAGGGAGCATAGGTTGCTGGATGTCTTCTAGGATACATTCCTGACCCAGCAGGTGGGGCAGCCGACTAGAGAGGCCCATAAACTGGATGTAGTCCTGGCGGACAGTGACCAGATTAGGGGTCTGGAGGTAAGAGACCCATTGGCGGGGAGTGATCATGCCACAATCTGTTTTTCTTGGACCTGGGGGGGGGAGAAAAGCCACACAAATATGGTGGTAATTGACTTTAGGGTGAGGATTTCAGTGGGATGGGTAGGCTCCTTAAGGGCCTATTGGACGAGATCAGGCCAGACATGGATGCTGATAATAGGTGGGAGATCATTAGGAAGGGGGTACAGGAGGCTACCAGGTCCTGTGCAAGAGTGAGGCACAAATTCTTTAATGACAGAAAACCTTGGTGGTGGACTCGGGAGGTTCTGGAGGCAGTGAGGGAAAAGAAGGCTGCCTATAGGTGCTTCAAGTGCTCAAGGAGTGAAAGGAATCAGGGGGAGTATGAACTAATATCCAGGAGGGTCACCAGGGTGGTGAGATCGGCCAAGGTGAGGAAGGAGCAGATCTTGGCCAGGGAAATCAGGAGGGGGAACAAGAGGTTCTTTATAGTTACATTGGTGGGAATAAGGAAAGTGAGGGGGCAGATCAGCAGGATTAGGACAGGGGAGGGTTGGGCACAGGATGTGGGGGAGCAGACTGAGATACTAAACGAGCACTTTGCCTCAGTTTTTACCCGGGGGGGTTACATCTTTCCGGGGGAGAGGGCGTGAACTGGCAGAGGTGGAGGGAAGGCAGTACAGGGAGCCAAGGGAAGGATGTGGAGGTCAAAATCCCAGTAGAGAGAGTGAGGGAAGCCCTTGTGTCCTTTAGGATAGAGAAAGCATCAGGGCCGGGCGAAATACATCCCAGAGTGCAGAGGGAGCTGGTGGATGTCCTGGTGGCCCCCCCGTCGGAGCTTTTCAACATCTCTTTGAAGTTGGGGTGAGTACCCCAAGACTGGAGGGTGGCCCATATCGTGCCTGTCTATGAAGGAGGATCAAGAGAGGAGATGGGGAACTACAGGCCCATTAGCCTGACATCTGTGGTGGGCAAGGTGATGGAGGGTATTATCAAGGAAAGGCTCGGGGGGGTACTGGAGCAAATGGGGTACCTGGACAATAGACAGCATGGCTTCATCCTGGAAAGATCGTGTCAGACAAACCTTGTGGAGCTCTACGATTGGGTGGCTAGTACCCTGGACCAGGGTAGGCCAGTGGACATCCTCTTTCTAGACTTCAGCAAGGCATTTGATTTGGTACCTCACGGTGGCCTGCTGGTTAAACTGGGGGAAATGGGGTGGGGAAGCAGATGATCAGATGCATAGGAAATTGGCTCTCTGAGTGTCTCCAAGGAGGGTCATTGGTGGGGTCCCCCAAGGATCGGTCCTAGGGCCCCTCCTGTTTAACGCCTGTGTCACTAAGATAAGGATTGGTATCAGGAGTAAATTGAATCTCTTTGTGGATGACTCGAAAGCTGGGAGCGGTGGTGGATGGGGAGGAGGGGAGAGTGTCCCTGCAGGAGGACCTGGAGGCTCTGGAGAGGTGGTCAAGGAAGTGGAAATTGGAAACTGAAGTTCAATGCAAAGCACAGTAAGCAACTGCTACAGTAAAATACAGGCTTGTCAGAGGAAACATACAAATAGCTGTTATGGAAAGGAATAAAAAATTTAAAGAAAGAAGCATAAGCTGGCCCATCACCACAGCTGTAGTGCTACCGCTTGTGAAGCCAGCGACCCAGGTTTGGAAATGAGTATGGTGAGCTGGAAAGGCTGGCTGGTGGAGGTATCTTGAGCATCACAGGGACTGATTGGCTTTTCTGGGGAGGGGGGGTAGGCACGGCAAGGCTCAATGCTTGACTGTCCCAGGGTAGGTACCCAAGGTACAGCAAGCATAGCAAGTAGTAAGGGAGCTGTGTGTTAGACATAAGCGCTCATTGCCTTGACGTCCGGGCGCACACCACATGGTGAAATATGAGAAAATGGTCAGGGCAGCCTTCGGTGAATGGAGCATCAAGCCACTATCCCCAATGCCTCATGCATGCCCAAGAAATGAAATTTGGGCAAAACTATGAATAGGAAGTGTACGGGCAGCCTCCTTGACAATGCCGGGGTGGTAGAAGCAAGGCTCAGTGGGTGGATGGACCGCTTCTGGAATAGGTAGGAGAGTGGGTACTGCAGGCAGTAGGCAACTCATGAATATCTTAGTGCCCCAGGCCCTGAGGAATATAAAGAGAAAGTAAAAAAAAAAAGGAGGAGGAAGAGGATAGTCCAGGATATGTTGTGTCAGCTGGAAGAGAGATTTTGTGGTGGTGCCAGCATGGACTTGTAGGTGGGTGTGGGGAACGGTGACAATCAGCATGCAGAACAGGCAACAAGGCATACATTGCTGCAATTTGCGTAGGAGATAGGGTGACGCACCACTGCAGTGTAACTGGAGTGGTGAGGGATGGAATTCTGAAGTGAGCACTATGCACAACAGAAATGCGACAGTGCAATACATCCTGCTGGCATAACTTACATAAATGTTATGCTCAGAAACATGAAAATCAAAAAAACTCAATGCCTCAAGGTGTGCACCCATGAGTGCACATCATGTTGCAGTTTAACATACAATAGGTCACATTCTGACAAAGAAATCAGAATCTGGTGCACCAATGCACCATTACATGTGAGGAAATATGTGTCGCAATGGGACAGCAAAGTTGTGTGGTGTTCATGAAAAGGATGTGTCAGTTGGTGGAAAAACATAAGAGTGAGGGTCTTGAGGGAGTGAGTGATGAAAGTGATAACGTGATCTGGGAAAAATTATTTTATAAATGGTGCAGAGGATGAAAGAAAACTGATTGCTTGTTAGCCATGTGTTACCATTGTGTAATGCACCAAAAATACACAGACCAATTTCATAAGCATAAAACACAACTGTTCTGGTCAGTAACATTGCAGAACAAAATAAAGTGGACAAAAATAAAGTGGCAAAAACAGTGTCACCATCAATATTGGCAGCACAAAATGTAGTGTGCCAGAACAATGCAGGCCACATGACACACGGGTAGCAATGTCCACCGCATGGAGGAACCACACTGGAACACACAGCAACATGCACCCATGCACAGGAACAGCACAGGGGTGCAAGGAAATGGAACAGGGCAGAGTGTAACCACCACTGGGGGATGCAGACCACTGGACCCCTACCATGGTAATCTAATGGCACAGGTACCTACATGGTGGGGTATCCCCACCCAGAATGCTGAGTGATGGAGACAGTGCACTGGGGTAACCACTGGAGGACAGATGGACCATGGCCACCATGTGGATGGTCATGTATAATGCTAGGGGCCAGGAGCACAAGCCAGCATGTCCCCAGCAACACACACAACACACAGGACAGGGAAGATGGCATGCTGGCTTGTGCTTTTGGCCCCTGTGTTTCCAGTGCAGTGCCCTGATGCAGTGGACATTGTTTGCTACCTGTGTGTCATGTGGCCTGCATTGTTCTGGCACGCTACATTTTGTGCTGCCAATATTGATGGTGACACTGTTTTTGCCACTTTATTTTTGTCCACTTTATTTAGTTCCATAATGTAACGACCAGTACAATCACAACAGCGGAGATGTGTATTATACTGTTGTGATGCATGGCCTCTGAGGCTGAATGAATATGGCATGTGGACTCATTACTCAATATGCCCCTGGGCCATGTGTAATGACTGTCTAGGGCACACCTGGTTGTGTCTTATTGCTTATGTAAATAAATCTGAAGTACTGCAAGTGACATGTTGTTGTGAGCAGTGCAGTACAAGTGTCTAATGCATTGCTCGGTCAAGAAGCTCCACTTAGGATACACAGTGCCATTTTATTAGTGCAAGGAGCCACACCCAGGATGTGCAAACAAACGGCTATGGGAGTGGACATAGTAGGACTCCTGCCTCATGCTGTGCAATGGACCCAAGCCATGCATTAGCATTCAGTAAATCACACCATGGCATGTTGAACTGTGGACTTATTCCAACAACTATGCAACAAAAAGCATGCACATACTTGACTTCCGGCATTTCATCACCAACTTCTCCCTTACTCTGTATGAATTTGGCGAGGCTGGATCGCAATACATAGATATCGGTTGACGGTAGATTGAAAACCTGGATGCTGCGTTATGCACTGTAGTGTAGAGAAGTTCTCCATCTCTGTTGTTATAGCATGATAATATACACAACATTGGTTTTCCCTTGCCGTCTTCATGTTCTCACACTCTCTACATTTGCACCTGTTGAGACAAGGAAAGCACAATTGCTGAATGTGATTATAGACACATGTGGATACCAACTGTAACTGCATGGGTGTCAGTGCTGACATGAGTAGACCTCAGCAGCACACCATCAAGCAACCTGTGATACAACAGGTGACATGGTCACACCTAGTTATTATACGATCAGTAGACCACACACACAGACACACATACGCATGGGGAAACCCAAGCATTCAAACACACACACACACGCCACCCAAATACCACCACGCTAGTGGTCCTCCCTAAGCTGAGTTCCCTGGTTTGCAAAGCGAAGGATTTCATCTGTAAAGGAGCCCAGAGTGAGAGACTGAGTGTTTCCTGAACTGTTTTTGGACTTTGCTGCTGTAACTAAAGAGCTGAAGTTACGAGGGGATCTGGGGGAGTTGACTGCTGAGGTCACTGAAGGGGGCCGGAACTCCCATTTAAATCTATGCGCTGCTCGCTAGCACGAGCGATAGTGAGTGGCGTGAGCACCACTCGTCCACAGAAATTGTTGATTTGGAGTAAGTAAGGGAGGTTAATTGGGTTTTAAATAAAGTATTTTAAAGTACTTATTTATAGTGCTTAGTTCAATATTGGGGGTGTTTGGTAATTTAAATTAATGGTCTTTTAGGTCTATGTAGAACAGACATTCATGTTAAATCATTTGGAAAGTTTATTGTATAAACTGAAATTGTAGTTAGGATAGTGTTTATTTTAATTCAGTTATAGTAGTACATGGTATTAGGAGCATTTATACATAATTCGCTGTAAGGTGTTAATTTTGTGTTTGGTCTTGAAAATGTTGTTGTTTCAGCTGGGGGTCATGTATTTGGTGGGTGGTTATATGTCTCCACCTGATCCAAGGGGTACTCTGAGTAATACTGATTGCTCACTGATTTTTTAGAATGATTGGTTGCAGGGGGACACATTGAGTATAATTACTAATGGGAATCAATTAAGTAATCATATAATCTGTTCAGGTATGTTGACTGATTATCTTGAAATTGATTTAATTAAGTGGACCTCGATATACAAAGGTCTATTGCTAGGTTGGGGACAAAATACAGCTTATTCGGGTCATCTTATAGTTAATTATAGTAAGAAAACATCCCTGAAACTACAGTTATATAAAGTTTGTAAAATGGTGGTAATGATTAGTTTAGTTGTAAGTGGGGACATTCATCCAAATCCAGGACCTTATACTAATTTGTATTCGGCAAAATGTAATTTTGGTGATGCATTGAATTCTGATTTAACAGCTGATATTTTGAAAAAGGATGGGATGTGTGTGGTCACATTAATATCTGTAGTCTATTAAGAAAAATTGACCATCTAAGGGAATGGGCTATTAAATATAGCCCTGAAGTAATTATAATTACAGAATCATGGTTGTCTGATAAGATCACTGATAATATGGTGTTTATGAATGGTTATAATTCATGGAGGAGAGATCGAACAAAGGGGGGGTGGAGTTATTATTTATGCACTTAGTTCTTTGGATGTATCTGTAGTTAATTGTCATCTGGACTGGTGTGGTTCTGAAGTTCTTCCATTATTATTTAATTTTCCATTTAATAAACCTTTATTGTTATTGGGTATGTATCGTCCCCCAAAAGCTAGCATTGAGGTGTTTCAAGTTCTGCAGGATTTTTTGGGAAGCTATTTAAATAGATGTGAGATTATGTTGATTGGGGATTTAAATGTAGATTGGAATACTGTAGGTAGTAATCATAGTAGTGTTGAGATGAGTAACATTTTGGGTATGACTCAATTAATTACTGAGGTAACTAGAATCAATACTAAACAACCACTTTCCTCCACAATATTAGATTTATTATTTACTACAGACCCAGACAGGTTTGTTGCTAGTGGTGTTCTTCCAGATTCTTTCTCGGATCACCAGATGATATACGGTATTAGAAATCAAAAGAAATTAAGGAAATCCGTAAAAACAGTTCACTATAGATCATTTAAACATTTTGATTATATAAATTTTATGTTAGAGTTGGATGCATTTAATTGGGAAAGGTTAGATCTAGTCCCCACAGTTGCTGATGCCTGGATGTTATTTCAGGAGGATTTCCTGACAATTTGTAACAGGCATGCCCCACTCAAAAGTAGGAAAATAAAGTTTGATAATGCCCCTTGGTATAATTCTTATTTATTTAAAATTAAGAAACAGCGGGATAGGGCATGGAAGGTGGCTAAATCTACAAAAATTGATGGTGATTGGGTGAAGTATAAACAGATGCGGAATTATTATAATTGTGAACTTAAGAGGGTTAAAAATGATTATTATAATAAGGAATTAAATTCTAATTTGTCTGATTACCCGAGGAAATTTTGGCAAGTTTTAAAAAAGGTGAAAGCTGAACAACAACTGGACTACCCTGAGAAATTTGAAATCGGGAAGGTCGAAGTTCCTATGGGCCCACAGGTTGTTGATGGTTTTAATGAACACTTCACAACCATGGGTACAAAAGCCTTATTACAAGGCAAGACTAGTCTCTCTCCATTATATTCTCAAAATAAAGTCACTGAAGCTGTCCTTTTAAGGGACAAGGAGTTTGAGTTTGAATTAATAACCCCATTAGAAACACAAAATGCATTACTTAAAATTAATGTTAGGAAGGCTGGTGGGTTAGATGAGATCCCCAATATTCTATTGAAATATGCTGCCCCAGTTATTTCATATCCTTTGACTAATATTTTCAATATGTCCCTTATATGTGGGGAAATTCCTGAAATGTGGAAAATGGCCAGAGTTATCCCTGTTTTTAAACATGGATCTAGGTTTCTAATGGAGAATTATAGGCCTATATCATTATTACCAATAGTAGCTAAGGTGTTTGAAAAACTGATAGCCAAACAATTACAGAACTATTTGGAAAACAGTAAGTTGATTAATAAGTTTCAATCTGGCTTTAGGTCCATGCATGGCACAAATTCTGCTTTGTTAAAGGTTACTGGGGATATAGTGGGTGCTCTGGATGGGGGGATGTCGGTGGGGGCAATTTTTGTAGATCTATCCAGGGCGTTTGATACCCTGGACCACGACATCCTCCTGTCCAGACTACCTGCTTTGGGTGTTTCATCGAAGGTGATTGGGTTGTTGGAGGCTTATCTAACTGGTAGGAAACAGATGGTTTCAATGGATGGGTGGGGATCTGGATTTAGGGGGATCATTTCTGGGGTTCCTCAAGGATCCATTTTGGGTCCAATATTATTTAATTTATATATGAATAATTTTGTTCTAACTAATCCTGATAGTACAGTGTCATCTGTATGCAGATGACACTATTATTATGTGAAGGATTATCAATAATGCAGATAGAATTTACTCTTCAAAAGCATTCAATGAACTTCAGTTATTCTATAGTGAATCCAAACTTTCCTTAATTCAAAAATCTCAGGTATTATTGTTTTCTAGGAAAATAAAGAGACCTATTCTGAGCTGGGTTTGAGTATAGTGACTGTAGATAACATTGCTCTTGAACAAGTCCAGTGCTATAGATATTTAGGAATGTATCTGGATAGATCATTGAGCTGGACTTCTCATATAGATTGTATAACTAAAAATGTTAGTAGACGTTTAGGTGCACTTTATAGAATTAGAAATTGCATGGATGTCAGAGTAAGGAAGCAAGTAGCCACGGCTACATTGATTCCTTTGTTGGATTATGGGGATATTATTTATATAGGGGCAACTTTAACTCAGTTAGCTAAAATAGATGTTTTGTTCAATAAGATAGCTAGGTTTATTTTGGAGGTGCCTAGGAGAACCCATAGAAGAGATCTGTATCAGTCTTTGAACTGGATGAGTCCTCAGGATAGAAGGATATTCCATGTCCTGACATATATGGTTAAGTCAGTTAGGGGTGACGTACCGGAATATATCACTGAAGAATTTCAGGTTAGGATAATTAGGGGAGGTTTACGCTCTGCGGAGGGTATGGAATATGTTTTACCTAGAAGAAGGACAGATTTGGGTAGAGAAAATTTTTTTTATCTGGGTCCCAATATATGGAATTCATTGCCAACCCACCTTAGGCCAATTAGTTCTAGTCCTAATTTAGGAGAAATAAAAAGTTGGTTTAAATCTGAAGCTGATAAAAGGTTAAATGTTGAGTAATTGTGTATATTATGCTCCAAAATATGTTGCATAGTTGTACTTTATGAATGGGCATATGTGTGATGTATATGTTGTTTATTTGTATGGATGTTAAAGTTATTGTAATTTATATTTTGTTGTGTCATTTTAAGTATTGTTGTATGTTATTTTGTGATATATTTTTTATTATGATGTTAATATGAACGTAAGTGTTAAGGACCTCACTGGAAATGAGCTTGGCTCAGTTGAGTTTCCTATTCTTTTGCTTGTCAATTAAATACAAATTTTTACTACTACTACTACACACACACACACGTCACCCAAAGCATGTATGCACTGGGCCACACACACACACACACACACACACACGTGTGCGCAGCACCCACCAACTCAAAAACACACCATCAACACCCATGGCCAACAAATCACAAACAAAGAAGGACACACAGGGTCAGAGACACACATATACACACACACACACACATATATGAAATTAGAGGCACATGAGGGTGTAACATAAGGAAGGTCTTCAGCAGTGGCATTGGTGGTATGATAAACACTAACAATGTTGTTAGTGGGAGCAAAATCATAGGTGTAATGCAGCAATGCATAAAGTCTAATTCTGACACCATGAAAAGGTTTATGCAGCACCGAAGAAAGAATCTGAATAGTAACAACAGCAAAGGGAAGGGCGGATTATAATGCACCAGCGGTACAAGGGGGGAAGGAGGAACACAAAACAAAGGGAGATGAGGAGGCAATATTGCCACGAGAGAGTGGTGACTAAAGGTGATGCTTCACCGGAGGGGGTGATTTCATGTAACACAGTGAGATGTTTCAAGCGGGGATGGACAAAGGTAAGGGGGAGGAGAAAGGTGCAGAAGGCAGAGGTAGGCAAAGGTGGAATGGAGGTGGAGGGGGTTGGGCCAGCTGCAGACTAAAGTACTAGCTGCGCACTCGAGCAGACATAGGCCAGATGGTCTGTTTCTGCTGGCAAATTTGCATGTTTGTATAAGTTATAGTGCAAAAATCAAAGAAAGTTAGGCGCATCTTCAAGACCACGAGGAGTGCAAGTAGCACATTACCTGAGAAGCATTGCGTTTTATTGTGGGCACTGCTGAAGTGAACAAGCAAGGATGATCAGTTGGGTCAAAGACACAGTATGGTAGTCAAAACTGCAGCAGTTATGTTTCAGTGCAGTACATTGCTCACACACAGCCTTGAGTGAAAAAGTTCAAACTGGCAGCTAGGTGCATTTTAGTACTGGGGCTGAGCAATGCATGCTTTACTCTTCAGAGGAGCAGTGAATATTTGGGATGTGCATGTTGAAAAAGCGGCTATTGGTAAAGTGAAACAGACAGCGGGTCAAAGACCGTGGAAGAGCAATACTCAGACATATACATTGTTTGGAGGGTGGGTGGGGATGTTACAGGCATGGCATTAGGAAAATGCAACTTGGGACATGCAAAAAGGATGATCCCCTGGCTATACCTGCAGATGAACACCCTAACGGGAAAACTGGCATACTCTCAATGTGGTCCTCCAAACCAGATGCATGTCTGACATAGATTAGGTTTGCTTCTGCAACAGAACACTAGTGAATGATACTTTCTAGGATACTCTTGGGCAGTCCAAAGAGCATCGGACTTTTAGACCTAAGTGCTGTGTACACTGGCTGCGATAAGAAAGGGGGAGGAAGCGGTTGATACACAGGCAGGTATGCCTTCATCAGAATATGTCTCAAATGGTGAAGGTTTTGGGGCAGTGGGGGATGTTCAAACAAATAATCCAATGCAGTGCTTTTCAAACAAGTGGAACAGCAGGTAAAGTGAAACGTGCAGAGCGTCAAAGACCGTGGAAGGGCAATACCCGAAATATACATTGTTTTGGGGGTGGGTGGAGGATGTTACAGTCACAGCACTAAAAAAAATGCAACTTCAGGCACACAAACATGCTGCAGACATTTGGTGCTCTGCTGGCTGTTCCTGCAAATGCACACCCTAGCTGAAGAACTGGCATACTCTCTTGGTCTGACAAACCAGATGGATGTCAATCATATAGATTAGATTTGCTTACGCCACCGCACACTAATGAATGATTTATCTGATACTTAGGTAAAATAAAGACCGCACGCTTGTGCTACTTGTGTTTGCCATTAGTCACTCGGCATGAGCTGGTATCGGGATGATATCCTGCAATTTGAATAGAGAGCGGAAATGTGCAACCTGTGAGGTTGCCTAAGGAACCGATGAACTGCATGTATAGAGAAACTGGGGGGGGTGATAGAAACATATAGAAACGGGGGTTTGAGGCAAATCGTCAAAATCACCACTGGATTGTGTGGGGTGGTTTCATCTTCGGGGGATGGCTCCAGCAAACCACAAAGTCGGGACATCCAGCAGATGGGCATGGTGCCATCAAGAAGCGTCAGCACTCTAGGGCGGTCCGTAGAGCATCGGACTTTTGGATCTGACTGTTGCTTACACTGGCTGCAGTAAGAAAGGCAGGTATTCCTCCGTCAGATTATGTCTAAGATTGTGAAGGTTTTTTTTTGGGGGGGGGAAGGGCTGTGCGAACAAAACCAAACATTTCTGAGGACAGCACATCATAATACAAATGGGGTGGATTTCAAGGAGAGCAAAAAATGAGAATCTTGAAGACAGATAACTAGATTGCCTGGCACAATGCAGTGATTTTTTTTCGCAGTGCCATAACCACACTAATACACCTGCACAACTAAATTACGGTAGGGAAGGACAGAGTATGAAATGTTATTACAGGTGGAGTCACTGTAAGCAGAGCCAATAGTCCCAGACATGCATCTTGTGAGCCCACAGCCAATGTGACTTCCAGCTGACATAATTGAAGGTACCTGGAACATGGGGCTTGTGTTTTGGGGCTGTAGTGTGGGGCAGAGGAGGTAATGATCGTTGCGGTCAGTTTTGGGGGTTGGCTTGAACAGATACGGCAGTAAATACCATTATAGGGGTTTGAACAATTAGGCAGTACAGAAACCGTGAGGTTTGTAAGGTAATGTGAGGCAGCAGGAATTATTTACGCGAGGAAGCATGCAGAATGAGGAGTGTTGAATATGGAGGGCAAGACACTACATGACGAAACCAATATATTTACCATTCATCCAGAGCCAGATTTGTCCCAGGTTCCTCATCACTGCTGTCAGAGCTTGCTGATTGATCCTCCTGCTCCATGTGTGCCTGTCTCACAAGGGGTTCATACAAATAGGGCTGAACTCCCCCAGATGCTGACATTGGTTTATATCGCTGTCACTTTCAGAAGACATCCTAGAGGTGCTTGAAATGTGTGCCTCTTGATGCCGACAGTCAGAAATACTAGCTCTTTAAATTCCCCGCCCATCCACAATGACGTGGCGGTAGTGGGGGATGTGCTTGTGGCTATTAAAAGACCAAAAATGTCAGGGGTGGAGCGTGCAACTAGATAAAATTTAAAATATAAAAAATCAGTGAAATGCAACCCAAATTTATAGTACAGAATAAGACACAAACACAGGCTGGAACAGAACATGTCTTCATTGACAATTTTCATTGACAGAGCAAAAATGGCTTTGCAAATGATCTTTAAGTCAGCCAAGAAATCAGTGCTGTTAAAGTTGCGGTAATTCTTTTTGTAGGTGAAGCTGGATAAGGAAATGGTTTTAGGTATATGCCTTACACATGCAATTGACTTTGTGATCACTAATATTGTTGTGGAATACCCCAGTATGAGAAATTTTATGGGGTTTGTTAATGAGGATTAAGTCTAGTAGAGTGCTGTGCACTGGGTTTTTGGTATTGGGCGGGTAACATCAGAAGTAAGCTGTGTAAGACCATAATTGTTACATAGGTCTTTTAAGGGCTTGGAGCATGGGGAATTCCAGTCAAGGTTAAAATCACCCATGATGATAGATGCTGCGTCATTGGCTTCCAGTATTTTATGTAAGTGGGGTAGTATTTCAAGGCCCCTGAGGGAGGTCTGTAACTACCTGTTACAAAAATGGACTCAAGAGATAGGGAGACCTTTTAAGATAAGGTTTTCAAATTCGTTTGGTATAGTTGTGGAGTCAGTGACTGTAATCGTAACTTTATCCAGGGGGTAAATTGTGACTCCCCCTCCCACCAGATTGCCTGTCTGCAATAGCAGCAATAAGAGGAAAAGCTTCTTAAGTCCGCTGATTATTATTTTAAGGAGCAGTGGTGGAGCATGGAACATTGACAGAATGGAGGTGATCCAGAGAAGGGGAACAAAAATGGTGGAAGGATTGCGTCAGAAAACATATGAGGAAAGACTGAAAGACCTCGATATGTATACCTTGGAGGAATGGAGGGAGAGGGGGATATGACAGAGACATTCAAGTACCTCAGGGGAATCAACAGGGCCCAGGAGGGCAGCATCTTTCAAAATAAGAGATGTGCAAGAACAAGGGATCTCAATATGAGGCTGGGGGGGACTCGGGGGGCGGGGTAATGTGAGGAAGTATTTTTTCACGGAAAGGGTGGTGGATGCATGGAACAGTCTCCCAGTGGAGGTCGTAGAGGCTAAAATGATTAGCGAGTTCAAGAATGCATGGGATAGACAGAAGGCAACCCTAGTGATAGGAAAGAGAGGGTAAGCTGCTGATCATTTAGGATCTGGAGTTTAGGCAGGTAAGGGAAATGGGCAGACTAGGTGGTCCTTATCTGCCGTCAAAATGTATGTTTCTATGAGATAAACAAGTTTTCACACCAAGACAAAACAGAGTGAAGCAACCTCATTTAATATTTAAATTAGAATGAAATTAGGGGGATGCAAGAGAGGAAATCATTGATCATGCCATGTACAGATATATAAAAAATAGATTGATGGGACAATCTCTTAAAATAAGCTAAATATAAGCTGCACCAATTTGCCTAACAATGGAGGGAGCCTGCTGGATGCCCAAAACAATACAAATGTTTGTGTGGACAAAGAAGGGGTTAATGTAGTATTCTTGTTATGAAGAACAGACTGACACAGACTTGAGAAGCTGTGACTAAGCTGCCATCTTTATTCCAACTCACGACAAACACAGTATGCAAAGAGACCAAGGCCGGAATATTCGAAGGGATTGTGCCGCCTTGCACCCCAGCGGGATATTGAGAAGGCTGCCTGGCGCAGTGCAAATCTTGAGCGCTTGGGCACAATGCAAGCGTATGCGGTGCAAAATCAGGGGCGTGCTCATGCATAGGCAGCACATCCCAATATTCAGCCCAGGATGTGTGGCGCATATGTTGGCACAACCCTGCATTGCGCCGCATAGTGGGGGCTCAAAGTTGAACCCCAGAAAAGATGGAACAACTCCTGGCCACCCACAGGTGGGCTGTAGTATTGCAGAGTGAAACACAGCAGCCCAGCCGTGGGTGGCCACCTGCTGACCCAGACCACCGTTGGCAAGCACACACACAACCCTAATGGTCAAGTGCCCCTCCCCACATAGCCGTGATCGCAGAAATGTATACCAATCAAGCCCTGGTAGTCTAGTGGCCCCCCCAGTCCCCGAATCCCCGAAAATTGTAATGGAATACCATTCCTGGTGGTCAAGTGGTCCCCCCTCCCACCCGAGTCCCCGAGCAATGTAAAATGACCATCCCTGGTGGTCTAGTGAAACCACCCCCTAGCCGTGATCGTGGTAATCCTCCATAAGGAAAAGCCCTGGTGATCCAGTGGCACCACCCACACCGAACCCCTTGCCCCCCCCCGTCATCGGCGGGCGATTGCAACCCACCCGCATACTACCCGGCCACCCACTGAATGACAGATACAGTAAGGGCTGTAAACCCATTGGTCCCCAGTGTGGACCAACAGGCTTGCAGGGCATACTGTACTAGACAGACCCAAATATGTGAATCATTCACATATTTGGGAGTACAGTATGCCCTGCAAGCCTGTTGGTCCACACTGGGACCAGTGGGTTTATAGCTCATACTGTACCTGTCATTCGGCGTCCAGCTGGGGTGGTATGTGGGTTGCAGCCACCCACTGATGACCGGGGGAACTGGGTGGCAAGGGTTTGGGAGGGTGGGGTTGCTACAGGATCACCAGGGCTTTTCCTTATGGAGGATTACCGCATTGTGGCTGGGGTGGTTCCACTAGACCACCAGGGTGGGTAATTTTACATTGCTCTGGGACTCTGGTGGGAGGGGGGACCACTTGACCACCAGGGATGGTCTTCCATTACAATTATTGGGGATTCGGGGACTCAGGAGGAGGGCCACTAGACTACCAGGGATTGAGTGGTATACATATATGTGATCACGGCTATGGGCGGGGAATGCCCCAGGATCCCCACTGCATACATCATGCTGTGCAGTGCGTCAGGCTGCCCTGCGCCAGGCATTCAACTGGGGCCATAATGACATGCAAATGGCCCCATTTGCACCTTGCATATCTTATAGCCTCATTTGCATGCTCTCTACTGAATATGCATGTGCACTTGCGCTGGCACATCCCTGCGCTCCATATCTGTGGCTTGCGCCGGTGCAGTGCCACTGTGCCATGCATAGTATCTGCACTGACCTTGCCATATTCAATGGTGCTGCGCCATGGTGCATCACCGTTGAATGTCGCCTGGTCCTGGCCCCGACGCATCCCAGTTGCGCTGCGCCCAGGTTTGCTCCACTGCCCGGTGCAGTCCGAATACCTGGGTCCAAATGTTTAAGGACTGTGGATAAAGAATGACAGGAAAATACAAGGGCTACAAATTACTCACTACAGGACTAAAAATAGTGAGCAATTTCAGGGATTTATTTAACTCTAAAAATTGATTAGCGTTTTGCTCATAACAGTGCTAAATCTTTGTGAAAATGCATAGCACTTGCCTCACTGTGTTTAACAAACACAGCACTTCTAGAAAATATATATAACTACTTTCTGTACAGTTAGTATAGTCCCAAGAAAAAAACTGCTGATCAATTATTTAAAACCCTGCAATTTATAGTGCATGACAGGAAACTACAAGGATTGCAAATTGCTCACTACAGGACAAGTAAGATGGTTGTCAGGTACGTCTTAAGGTCAATAGTAGTATCATATCTACTATATATACCACAATTTATATGTAATTCCACTAGGAAAGAGAAAACGGGAAATGGATTTCCAGTACACTCCTGAAAGAAAAGATTCTAAAGTCTGATACAGCAGTGGGCAGCAAAACCAAATGTTACTTTAAAAGACAGCAAAGCAAGAGTACAAAATTGATGAGACCAGGTTGTACCAGATGTGCTTCCTAGATGAGACCCTTGCACACAGTGATGAAGAAGATGCACCATGATTCAAAAAAACAGAAAGAACAGGCTGTATTCAAATAAGTGGAGAGCACACATCTATGTTGATTGGTAAATCCAGAGAACCACACTGCCTTTGACATGTAATCCTGAAAAATGCAGATGCCCACTGTGCCAGTCAAAGTAATGCGTAAATGGATGGTACAATATTCTTACAGTGGTTCAAGAGGGATCTTGTGCCAGCTTTCAAGTGCTACATCAAAGGACTACTGCTAAATGCCCTGCTTCTCCTGGACAAGTCACTTGACCTACCCAGCCTGAAATACCCAAAATGAAAACAAGAGACAGCTTCATAAAGTGCCTTTTTATCCCCCCGAACGCCACTTCAAATTTACAGCCATGTGATCAGGGAATTTTGGAGACTTAATAAACAGCTGTAGATTGTTCTTTTAGACACAAATGAGCAAACGTCACTGCAGTGATTGCCCTAAAAGATATTCACTATGGTCCCTATGCAGAAAGCCTATGTGCCACTTATACACAGCACACAGGCTTCACTATATCACCAGACATCACACATCAGGGGTCACACAGACCCCCATAGCATTCACTTAAGGTGCTGGGGCCCCTTGTGTACCTGATCCCGTCCATCTGTGGATCTACAAGCACGGATGAACCAGGGGAGCAGCTGGGGGGCTACAGTCCAAAAAGAAAAATAGAAACCAGCCTAGATTTTGCCTTTCAAGGTACCACTTTTCTATTCAAAAACCTCTTCACACTGTCATGATCCCCTCAGTGCCCACTGCTGCCAGCCTCAGAGCAGAAAAGACTGTGTGATCTCCTGAACAGAAGCCTCTGACAGCAAGAATAGACTGGGGAGTTGCCCAGGTAGTGCTGATGCTGGACACTACTCATCGTCTTCCCTGGAGGTGTGTTGGCCCTGGTCCCTGGTACTGCACCATTTCCAGCATCTGAGCCAAACTGCTGTGCAGAAGGTGGCAAGCTGCCAGACTCTGCAAGCTAGTCAGACGGTGGTAAGCTGCCAGACCATCCTGCTTCATTCAGCAAGCCTGCTGCCAACCTGTTTCATCGCTCAAGGCCCCAGCTCTTTGGCCTGCCTGTGGTCGCTACCCACACCCTGTCATCCAAACATAGAAACATAGAATTTGATGGCAGATAAGGACCAAATGGCCCATCTAGTCTGCCCATTTCCCTACCTAATGGATAAACTGAAGATCCTAGTTAACCAACAGCCTACTTCCTCCTACCCCCTACTAGAATTGCCTTATATCTGTCCCATGCATTCTTGAATTCCCCCGTTTTTGACTCTACAACCTCCTCAGGAAGGCTGTTCCATGCATCTACAACCCTCTCTGTGAAGAAATACTTCCTCACATTACCTCTGAGCCGTCCCCCCTCTATCTTCAAATTGTGCACCCTTGTTCTTGCACATCTCTTTTTCTGAAAGATGCTACCTTCTTGGACTTTGACTTTATCTATCTACAGAACCATGAGTAAAACAGGGCCTGCCCTGTCTGGGGATTCGTACAGTTTGCCAGCCAGCTCTGTTAGTCCCAAAAGTGCACCAGTGCTGGCCAAACCATGGAAGCACACAGGCCTGCAACTAATACTGGATACCCAGATAGGCAGTAAGGGGACACTTGTACCAGTGGCAAGGTGAGCCATTTGCATATTGTTGCTGTAGGGGCTGTTACTAATGTGTTTTATTGCTGTTAAATGTTCCAAATTACAAGCAATTGCTATCGTTTTTGCATCTCCTAAACCCCTTGCCCCGTTAATAAAACTTCTATTGTTGTTATTGCTTAAATTTGTCTATGAACATATTAGTGATAGCTATTAATTGCATGCAATATAGTGTGTCAAGCTGGTATATTGTATTCCATGTGTGGGGTGACTGGAAGGGGAGGTGGGTAGGTACAGCATCTTAGGGGGCTGTACCCTACAAATAACTGGCCCGCTATAATTTACTCTGGGTGGAGGCACCTTGCTATTTATTTTCAATTTTGGGAAAGAATCCCCAGTCACCAGCAGAACAGAGTCCAGGCCTCTCAACCTGTTGTGTGGTCATCATGCAGATTAGTAGCCTGCTGGTACATGGCACCCAGTTTACATCTTTGGAGACACCATTGGGATCTTCTGTTTACCAGTCTTGTCACACAGAGATCCCTGCTCATAAGGTCAGTATTGTGCCCCCAAACCCTGAGTTGTTGCTGATACTACTGCCAATAATAGACTGAGTGGTGTGAAAGTGAGGCAATGTATCCTAAAAAAGCCCTTTTGCTCCTTGGAGTTCCCCTTAGAACAGTTGGAAGAGGCCCTATAAATAATCAAGTGCCTGGGCTGAGTTGCTGTCTAAGAGCGATATATGTATGGATTCTGCCACAAAGACATTAACTGTGTAAATATGCAGTTGACCCCACCAGAGTGCCTAATGTACTGATCCCAGAAGGTTCCAAGGTGGCATGGACCACAGTGACCCATGCTGCTGGGGTTGCGAAAAGGGATGCTGCGCCTCAACCTAGTTATGGGTCATCTCCCTCAGAATCTTATTGTAGACTGAGAATGTTTTCCAGAGTGAAGCCCACCCCAGCAGCTGAGGATGATTTGAAGACATGGATGGACTATGCTGCTCCCTTAGTGCAAGATTGGCAACACTCCAAGCTGGAAAATAGAAAACGCCTGGGAGAAAACCCTCAGAGGACCTGCTTTGGATGCCATTCAGTCTCTGAGGGCCACAGAACTGGATGCTCCTGCTCAAGAGTATATGATTGCCTTGGAGAGAGAGTTTGGAAATACCAAGTCAAGTGATGACCTTATGTGGAAGTTAAATGGAAAGGAGAACCACTGTCCACTTATTTGACTTGCCTGGAGAAGGCACTGCAGAAAGTCTTTCGTAAAGGAGGGGTGGCCCCAAGTGAATTAACTTGATTAAGGCTGTAGCAAGTGCTCAAGTCTGCTTGGTACTCTGGTTTGCTGTTGCTTAAGTTGCACTTGCAGGTCTGAAGGTATGATCCTCCTTCCTACGGAATGCTGATGAAAGAGGAGCAGGAGGCTGAGGACGAAGAAGAAAAATGGTGTCTCATCCCGGATTTGGGGTGTTTTTGCATGCAGATGGGACCCTCGGTGGGGGCTTGGGTGAAGAATTGCATTGTTTTATAAAGTTGTAAAAGTGAATTCAAGATGGTACCTTGGAACTGTGAAAATTCATGCCTTGCAGAGCCTGCAGAGAAGGACATGCATCTGAAATGTTGTGAGATCCATGGGGATGTGAATTAGCTGCAAGAGGTAGCCAGGATCGGACTCCAGCAAAAGGGTGTGTTTCGAACACCCCAAGCATCATCTGGCTGGGCCTGCCATTCCGAGCGGATCGAGGAGGAACAGATTCCTGAGACTGATGCCATTTCTGTTATTCCTGACAATGCTCATGTGCTGGACACAGAGCAGGAAGAGGGAGAAGTGATACTTGATCCTAAGGAAGATACAGTGTTGCCAAGAAATTCTGGACTGTTGAGACCTGCAGAAGGGTGACAGAACTCTTTTTTTTTTTTTACAGTTCAAAAAGAAAAAAAACGTGTATTTATTACACTAGCTTGATGGCAAGTAGTTTTGCTTAGTAGCTTAATATCTGATCATGTTGCAGACTTTGAAATGTTACAGACTTGGACATTTTACAGACATTGCTTAGATGGATGATTAGGGCTTGTTCTTTTAAAATTAATGCCAGTATGAAAAATTGCATTTTATTTGTGAGTCCCTGTTTGGCCTGTTATTGCTATACTATAAGGTAAATGTTCCTCAATACTGGTATAAGGTAAATGCTCTTCAATACTGGGGAAAATATTTTAAGGCACTGTTCGGTTTTCGGTATGGGAATGTTTTGCAGCATTAGGCAGCTAGATAGGGAGGCAGGATCCAGGTAGTAGGAATTGTGTTGCCACATATTAGACCGGGGGCCCCATCTCCTGGTCGCTTAGGCACAATACCCTAAGGGTCCAGAGGGATAGGCAGATAGGGGAACATGGACGATTCTGCGCACCAAGCTGGAGAGACCCGTTTTATTTTGGAGTATGAGTATCTGAGGTGTAAGTGTTTCCTGTTTTGTACAGTTTATTCTCTGAGAAACTGGGCATCTCTCAGGAGTACCCACACAGTCGCAGCCTCTACTCCCAGCCTGAAACCACCTTCCCTGGGAGACATGTTGAGCATCCCCTCCCTGAGCTCATGGACCCGTCCAGCCCCCCGGATCACACCCCAGGGGAGGGCCCGCCTCACCTACCTGCGGCCTCTCTGTGACTAGAGGGATGGTCCTCGGCTGGGTTGAGGGTCTCGGGAGAGCCGGTGGAAGGTTGGCCTGGCAGCAGGATGCTGATCTTGTCTCCCAGGGTCTCTGTTGCCTCCCTAGTTCTCCAGGGTTTTTCTTGTGAGTTTTTCCCGTCTGAGCGCGGACGTGCAATGACATCCGCTGCCGCTCTGCCCTCAGTTTTGGCAACATACCTGCAGAACCCCCGATCTCCATCGAGGGCTGTTGAGGAGTGATGCGAACCCCACTACCCACCCTGGGAAGGGAGAGCAGTCCTCCGGACCAACTCCTGGTGGCCTAAATCTGTTCCCAAACCCAGGTCACTGGCGTGGCCTGAGGTGTGGTATCCAGTACCTCAACCCTCAGTTTCACCGGGTCAGGTGTTTCCTGTTTGAACAAAGGGAAAAACAGGGAAATATAGTTGTGTAGTGGGTGGGTATAAGTACAAAATGAGGTGCACTAGTTACCCATGGAGTCAGAATATAGTAGTTGCCCTCTATGGGTGATATGTCTGAGATTCAGCATGATTTGCCACTCTTGATCTCCTGGGGCGGACCCCTCAGGAAGCCTGGGAGTTGTAAATATCAGAGGAGCCAAGAGAATGGAATTAGACCTTGAGGCTTATGGAATAGAGGAGCCGAAAGGATGGGGTTAGACCACGAGGCTCAGAAGAGTTGTAGGTATGATTAGTTTAATGTAAAGCATTACCTCTCACAGTGACCAACCATATTTCCCCCTTCAGACTAGCTGGTGGAGGGGTTGCTAACCTCCTGCCGGCTGTCCTTCTAGGTGGGAAGGTTGAGTTTATTGCTCACTGAGGACGTCGGACATTTAAAAGGGGGTGAGATGTAACCCCCCCTGTAGGACAAGAATCTACAGAGGGTCTCCAAGAACCACTGTCTTCCTTTTGGAGTAGATCTCTCAGCCTAAATAACCCACTAAGGGGTTAATTCCTTGGAGCCTCAGTGAGCCGGGTAGCTATGCTATGCTGGCTTTCTGGGGGAGGGGCAGCTGCTTGTATCTAAGGAGGCTGCAAAAAGTTGCAGTCAGTTTTTTTTGCGGAGATGAGGAGGTGATCAACAGGCGTGCTGACTCCTGTAAACTGGACTGTTCTTTTCTCTGGAGGATGCGCAGTACCATCGAACAGTGAAGTGGCAGAGGCTGTGTCTACACTGCATCTACGGGGTGAAAGGCAGCTAGGAGGAGGTGGGAGTGCAAGAGTATGCCATTGGCAGGAGTGGGACTTAAATCCAGCAGCCTACCAGAAGTCTGCAAACAGACTGTAAAGACCACTTGGTGCCAAACCACCTGAGTTCTAGGAGGGGAAAACATTAAGGGTTTTGCAGACTTGGAAAATTGTCTTTAGGGCTGTCATCCATGGGGATCAGTTCATGGGTGAGGGTGGGGGTTGGGATATGTGTGGCACTGCGGACCCCCCCCCCAGAAATGGTAGCCCCTACTTTGCCTGCTAAATTTATGTAACTGGGCATGTGGCCCCATTAGTCATAGGGTCACTTTCTTGGCCAGTTGGTGGTAGGTACCATCTTGTGGCATCAAGGTGCCCATGGGACAACTGCCTGCCCTAGCCATGTAAAAGAATGTTCAGTGGATCTTAGTGGAGTGAAACCTTATTGTGCAAAGTCTGCATGATGGGCTGTAATGTTAAAGAGTGGTCCAAGCTTGGAGGCTGCAGTTTGGGAGCAGTAAAATATAACTGATCAAAGAGTTTTGTTGTCTGTACTTACAGAGCTCGGAGAGAGAAAGAGTCCGAGAACATGGCTGAGATTCTGAGTAATGTACCTATTTGGGCCCACCAAATGCCCTTTATTATTTCCTGTTGATTACTGGAAGGTTGAACCCAGTGAAGGTGCTTCTGGGGTTTAATGCAAAGACGTGCAAGATCATGCACATAGGGAAGAGAAACCCTGAAGCCACCTATAGGCTGGGAGGGGAGTTGCTGGCAGTCACAAGGGAAGAAAGAGACTTGGCCATCATCATCACCGATGACCTGACATCATCCAAACAGTCCACTAAAGCAGTAGGTAAGGCTAGGGGGATGTTAGGGGTATCACAAGTCTGAAGAGGGAGGTAATAATCCCTCTTTACAAGACATTGGTTAGGCCCCATTTGGAGTACTGCGTGCAGTACTGGAGGCCACACCTTCACAAGGACATTACCCAAAATGGTGCAGGGACTGCATCAGAGAACATATGAGGGCAGATTAATGGAGCTCAATATGTATACCTTAGAGCAAAGGAGGGAGAGAGGTGAAATGATCAAAACATTCAAACACCTTAAAGGCATTAACAAGGTGAAAGAGTCTAACATGTTTCAATATAAAAAAAAATAGGACAAGAGGACACAGCATGAGATTAGAGGGAGGCCATTTAAGGGGTGATGTGAGGAAGTTCTTTTTCACAGAAAGGGTGGTGGATGCACGGAATGGCCTACCTCAGGAAGTGGTGGATATGAATACAGTGCAGGGCTTCAAACAGGCATGGAATAGGCATAAGGGAGCAATACAGATGAGTATGAATAGATAGACCATTGACAGAGAAAGGCCAATGGCACATTTATAAGGTAGAATAAGAAATGGGCAGACTGGATGGGCCTTGTGGTCCTTATCTGCCGTCATCGTCTATGTTTCTTGAGGCCCTATAGGGAATTGTATGAAAACAGTGTGGAAAGAACTAGGTAAAAGTGCTTCTTTACAAAGCTGAATCGGGAACTATGTGAAACCTAGTGGGACTGGATAAATGGAGATCAACTTTGCAGCAGTCCGAAATTTATTTATTTTTATTTATTTGATGATTCAGAATACAGCCTTTGAGTCGAGGACTCTTTTGCAAAAGCTCCATGTCAAGAAACAGTTGAACAAACATATACAACAGAGTGCATAGTAGGTGAGGCTAGCAAGAGGTATAACACATCACCCTGGGCTGCTTTGTAGACCCGATCTTCAGAAATAGTGCTGTCTCACCTCTCTCTCCAACCTCTGTAGGCCATGTACTTTGTCTGGTTGTCTTCGATCCTCTACTGCCCCCCCCCGGTGCCATGAACCATGACCAAAATGGGTGGGAATGCTCTATCTGTAGCAGTGCCCACCTTTTGGAACAGGCTACCTGCCCCACTCAGATCTTCTAACACCCATCTCTCCTTTAAGCACTACCTCAAATCCCGGCTACTAACAAACCACAGCTGCAAACCCACCTAAGATAGCTGCCCTTAACCGCCTGGTGCTTTCCCATTCTCACCCTCTCCAGTGTTGCCAACTGGTACTACTCCCTTTTATGTTAACACTTCTATCCTTACATCCCCACCCCTTCCCCCTATTCCCCATCTCTGGAGATCCCCAGTCCTCATCCAGGAGTGACTGCTTGCCTACCTATTGGTCCATGTTTTCTTTTAGGAATCTTGCTTGTTATCTCTGCCATTTACTGTAAATCTGAATTTATTGTATTTGTAAATCTGAATTTATTGTATTTTGCAACCTTGTATCTTATATAACATTGTATTTTTGTTTTGTCATATTGTTTCTTGCCTACTGCTTATTGTACTGTACTTATAGTCTACTTCTGTGCCATTGTATGTGGCCCGGGTCATGCCTAAAAATGGTCCCTGGGATCAGTACACTTACCCGGTTACCAAAGTCATTAATAAATAACAGAGGTTTTACAGCAAGTTAAACAATGCGACACAGCAGAGCTAATGGGCTATAGTTAAACAGTTGACTGTAAGTAATACAGGACTATACAGTTTATACAGAGTGGTACAGCAGGCCACAGGGCCCTAGTTATACAGGTAAGTGCATCTGACATACAGTTAAGGGTTTAAGCTGACTCTGAGTCAGTTATAGCGCAGGAGATATCAACTATAACATGATAGTCTGAGAACATTTTCAAGCAAGACAAAATAGATTTCAACTAGTGCCAGAGGCTAAGGGTCAGTGGCATTTACAGGTAGAATGCTCAAGAAGATGGCTCATTAGGCCGATTTGAAAGGGCCGAGGGTGGGTAGATGGGTGATGGACGTAGGGTGCTCATTGAGCCATAAGGTGGTCCAGTATAATAAGGCCATTTGACACAACGATGTTCTGCAGTGAGGGACAGAGAAGGAGGACCTAGTGGCACTTCTGGAGGCGTGGGCCATGGATGCTATGGAGAACAGTGAGTCAAGGCCAGGAGGTGTTGATTTGAGGGATATTTTCTTTCTGAGGATGCAGGTATAATATTTAAGTCTGGCATCCAGGTTTAGCCATCCTGCGGACTTGTACAAGTTGCAGGTGTGAGTTAGTGTGCCGTGACCCATGACCAGCTTGCAGGCGTTATTCAGGGAGTTCTTAACCCAGGTGAGGGAGGTTGGATCAGCTGAGCCATATATCACCAGGCCATAGTCAGAGAGAGAACATATGAGGATACAGCCAGTTGGAGAGCTTCAGCAGTCAGGAAGTGTTTATGCTGATAAATCAGGCCAGTCCTGGAGTTGAGTGCGGTCAGGAAGCCTTGGATACGGTCATGATAGGACATGTTGATATCAAGGGTTAGCCCCAGGTACCTAAAAGAGTAAACCTGTTCAATGGGGACATTCGCGGAGTTACGGATGGCAAGAGATAGGTTGTGATGTTGATTCTGTCAGTGGGTAAAGACCATGGTTTTGGTTTTGCTACAGTTGAGAATTAGTTTGTTGGCAACTAACTAGGATTCGATGATACTGAAATGCTGTTGGACCATATTTTGGAGTGCATTGGGATTGGGATGACATTCAAAGAAAACAGAGTCATCTGCATATAGGAGCATATTACCAGGGCAAGACGGGAAAGGGGTTTAGGAACAGGCTAAAAAGGAGGAGGCCAAGTATAGAACCATGGGGTACACCAGAGAGAACGGGGTTACGAGAAGAGCGGGTGGAGCCGATCCTGACTTTTTGGGTACGGGTGGTGAGCTAGCTGGCAAACCAGGACACTAACTCAAGGGTGAGGCCCATTGATGGGAGGGAGTGGAGCAGTAGTGCATGATTGACGGTGTCAAATGCTTTGGTAAGATCTATATAGACAGAGCCTATGAATTGTTCGCTGTCGAGGGCATGGTGAACGAAGGACGTGTACTCAAGTCGCGCAATAGTGGTGCTGTGTCCACTATGGAACCCATGTTGGACAGGGGATAACAAGCTATGTTTGGAGAGATAGGTAAAAGATTTTAGTAAAGAGGAGGAGTACATCGTCCAGAGTGAGTCTTAGAATTTTTAGGTCCAGAGAATCCCCGCTATGCCTGGACTTGTTGATGAAGCTGGGGATATATGTTCGAGCTGAGTTATTAGAGATAGTTCTAAGATGGAAAGGGGGTGTGCATTTGATAAAGCTGGAGGAGGGTTTGTGGTTGTCAAAGAAAGTCGAGGTTAGTACTTTGGGATCCGAGACGGCCTTGTTTAAGGTGTTAGCGATGGTAAGAGGGTCCTGGACCGGATCAGTACCATTGCCCTAGTTACAACTTCCTGACATTATATTCACTGACACCTACTTGCCGACATTATTAAGTTCCCGATGAAAAACAGACTGACAGATATCATCCTGCCATGAGTTGATTGCGAATTGGAAACTAATAGGAAAGCAGGCTATCAATTCAATTTACCTAAGCACTTAACAGATGTTAAATAAACAGAAAAAAGATGACAAGCTAGCTTTTCAAATCTCTGAGACCGGTGTCATGAGTAGCTGATAAGCCTAACAACGAATGGAAGAGGAGACGGCCTCTGAATATGAGTCTGCATTCTAGTGGACAAACTGAATTTTGAATAAGAACAAATGGACAGTGCCTGTGACTGTTTGCAGTATATGTGCCATCACTTTTGCTGCACAGGTGTTTGTTAATATACTTGGCTGTGGTTTGTCTGGTGAGTGAGGGCTAGGGGGGAGCCGGCTGCAGATCACAGAGTGGATGGGGCTAGTAGATTTAAAAGCCCACGCTGCTTGCTCGTGCGAGTGTGTGTGGCATGAGCAGCACTCAGACGAAATATGGGGATCATTTCATGCACAACAATTTGCTATTCCAGCCTTCTCATGTTTGATAGCACATACAGCTCTTTTGGGCTAAAAGGTAATAGATATGAAGTACAGTATGTGCTCTATTCCAAAAAAACGCCAGCTTCTCATCAAAAGCTGCACAGTACTGGAATGGTGTAAGCAGAATGAACAGTCCCAGCTAATGAAGTCCAACTCCCCATGGTTATTTTGAGTTGGGCTATGTATGAGCAGTACCTGCTAGAGATACTATAGCTTGTTGCATCATTTACAGCTTCCTCAGTAACATTGCAGCAATATCAATATTATGCAATATACAATATACAGTGTGACAATAGAAATATATGTGTCGGGAAAATCAGCGTTGGTATAAAATCAACAGCGGGAAGTTTATAAACGGGAAATAAATTACGGGCTATTTTTAGCTGGGAAGATCGATGTCGGGAGATTGTACTAGACCCTCCTGGACAAGTTCAAAATTGATAGTATGCTGGGTGGGGGGGACCACTTTCCCGGTGATTTCCTTAATGTTTTGCAGGAAATTCTGACGGAGCTCCAGGTAGACGAGAGGGCTTGGCGATAGTAGGAGGCTTTTGTTTGGCAGATTTCCCAAGTATATTTGTTTCTGGCTTCCTGATAGAGATGCCTATCCCTGGGATGCCTGAAGTCTAGTGCTCTAAGCCAAAGGTTGTCATGGTGGCGCATCATTTCATGTAGGTCCGGGGAGACCCAGGGATTGCTTTTATTTTTTATGTACTGCTTTCTTAGGGGGGCCAAAACATCACAGACGTGGTTGAAAGTATAGATAAAGTGAGAAAGGGCAGTATCCACAGCAGTAGCATTGAAAATGGGGGACCAGTCGCAGGATCGAAAGAAGGCTATAAGTTTGGGTAGCAAACCTTTTTTTAATAGTCTAAGGTGGGTGGGGGGAGAGGTGGAGGACTTATTTGACCACAGACCTGTAACGGGGGGGAAGGGTGATCACTAAGGGAGGTCAGGGTGGACAGAGACCTGGGAGATGAGTTTTGGGCAATTTGGTGTAGATGAGGTCCAGTAGGGTGGATGTACCATCTTTGTTGTTTATTCAGGTAGGGGACTGGACCAGCTGGATAAGGTCCATGGCAGCATCTGAGTCTGAAAGCTTTAGACATCCGAGTAAGTCAGTCTGCATTAAAGTCACCGGCCATGATAGTTTCCACATTGTTGGGGAGGGATGCTAGCGAGGAAATGATTTCATCAAAGGCTGGCATTTGGTTATGTGGGGGAATATGAGACCACAAAATTTATACTTTCTTCTGGTTGCCTAACATTATTTTGATGGCAAGGGCGTGGGCACAATGAGTAAGGGGCAGGATGGTGATAGGGAGAGCCTGCAGGGTGTTTTTTTTTTATATGTAAATTGCACAGCCCCCACCTTTTTTCTCCAAGCCTGTCGGCTCTGAAAATAGTATAACTGTCTAATGTCACTGTAGAGTCTGGGGTACCTTATGACAGCCAGGTTTCAGTCAGGACTATATCAGGGGAACGGTGAGTGATCCAGGCCTGGAAGGGTACTTTTGTTCAGCAAGCTACGAATATTCATTGAGGCAAATAGAAGACCATTATGATTCTTACCTATGTGGGGGTGGGACTCAGGAGGGCCAGGGTTTGGGTGGATGTTCCCGGATAGAAGGAGTAGAAAGAGGGTATATTGCAGCAGGGATGCTCTGAAAATTTTAGTAAGGCAGGGTGCACGTTGGGATGTGCGGAGGGGGCAGCAGTGACTGTGGGTACAGAGAAGGAGAGAATAATGGGGGCTATGAGGAGAAGGGGTGAGACGAGAGAGGATCAATGGGGGGGTCAGGAGAGTCGTCACAGGAAGGTAGCTAGCAGTGCCGTGTTATACAAAGTTGCAGGCAGCTGCAGGCTCATTTAAGGGCAGACTTGGGTGATGAGCAGGGGGTGGCATTAGTGTAGCTGGAAAGCTACATATTAGAAAAAGAAGAAATGGTAGGCAGCCAGTAGAGGAGAGTAAGTGATCTGTTATTACAGGATGGGTTGTAGACTAGGGCAGACACTATGGCGCAGAGAAAAGGTGCCCGCTTTAGGTACAGATAGTACAGGGTTCGATTCCAGCAAGGGTAGCACCAGGAAAATGCACAGGGACAGAATGTCAGAGAGGAAAATGGGGGGTATATCAGGTTCTGAGGCAGGAGAGAATTGAGGGAGAAGGAGGTACAGTACTGACTCCTAGTGGACAGTCAGTATAAACTGCAAATGGGAAAGTAAGGTAAAATTTGAGGGTGTGTCACGTGATCAGTCACGTGACCTTGATGACATATAAGTTAAGGGATGACCTTGGGTGGGAGGGTGACTGGGGCTGGTGGGGAGTCAACACGAAGTGCCGACGGGTAAACACTCTGAAGCAGACAATCTTCTGAGAAGGTGAGCTGCTGTTTTTAACTTTGATTTCCCCTGGCAGTCCACTCCTTGTGCTCTGATGAGCTGCTATATGTGTTGCTGGAAATGAGGGAGTTTCTGCGAGGGGCCTAGTAGGAGGGGGGAGAGAGAACAAAAGCTGGATCAGGTTTCGGCATCACTGTCGGGAAGGCCAGGGCCTGACTGTGCATGAGCGACAGTTGGGAGAGATGGTGCTGTGAGAGTGAGGAGGTGGTGTGCCAACAATTGCAGACCCAGGGATCTTGTTTCGTGGCTATGCCGCTGAAATAGCAGTTACAGTCAGCACAGACACCACAATACAAGGCTATTCGGGTACAGTAATAGTAAACAGAGTCCACTCTGAAGAAAGGGGGGGGTTACTAGTGGAGTACTGCAGGGTCAGTACTGAGTCTGGTACTTTTTAATGTCTTTATAAGTGACATTGCAGAGGGACTGGAAGGAAAAGTATGCCTCTTTGCAGATGACACAAAGATCTGCAACAGGGTTGATACATGGGGGGAGGGTGGAAAGGATGAGAAAGGACTTGGCAAGGTTGGAGGAATGGTCAGAAGTATGGCAACTTGGATTCAGTGCAAAGTAGTGCAAAGTATTGCACCTGGGAAACAAAAACCCAGGGGAAAAGTACACAATGGAGGGAGGCAGTAAGAGCAACAAAAATGGAAAAGGACCTGGGGGTGATCATATCAGATGACATTAAGGTTAGCAGGCAATGCGAGAAGGCAGTAGGGAGGGCTGAAGGGATACTGGGATGTATAGGAAGAGGCATCACCAGTAGAAAACAGGAAGTTGTTATCCCTTTGAACAGACAGTTGGTGAGACCCCATCTGGAGTACTGCATCCAGTTCTGGAGACCCCATGCTTGCCTGTTACACTTGCCTCCTCCGCTATAGTGCGTAGACCCCTGTAAGAGAAGAGAAGTGTGGGATAAAGTCAGACAGGATACTATTCAAAAAGCCTGGCAAAATCTGAAATTAAAATTGTGATGGCTCCAGGCACTGAGCAGGCTGAGCAAACACTATGTCTGTCACTCTGTCTGCAAAACCTGGCCTCACAGCTAAAACTGCTATTGATACTGACTTTGTATTATTTGCAACAAAGTTGTCAATCTCCGTCAGCACTACAGAAATCTATGATTGGACACATTGTGACTAAGAGGAGGAAGGACATAAGCACCACGCTGTCAATACCATCAAATGAAAATGAAATGAAAAGAAACAATCCAAGGAAAATGAAGGCTCCAGTGATGAGTCTGTCTCAGTACACTGAAGCTGTGAGCTGCTTTGATAAATGTCTGGTATGGCGGAAGGACCTTTTCTGCCAATTTGACTATAAATGCTTGAAAACTCTATCACCGAGTCTAAAGCTCTCTTCATTTAAATAACCTCACCACCGTATGGATAAACCCCCAATTAGGGGTTTCACTGGCAAAAATCATTTTTAAATTACCTTCGTTTTATTTCGTTGAACCCCTTGTGGGTAAACCGTGGTTTCTCACATGGTGCCTTTTGGTGTGTAAGCATGGCTTACTAGTATGCATTCAGTACTTAGTGAGTTGTGCCAAGTCATGCTCAGTGCCATGTAGAGTGGCCAATGTTTGTATACCAGAGAGTGTCACAACCTGAAATAAAGTAGCAGGAAGGTAATTTAAATATTATGCTGTGACTGTTGGGGTGGGTAGTGCTAGGACTGTTCGGTGGGGGAAAAGGTCTGGACTTGGGTGGGTGGGTTAGTGCGGTGATATCGGGAAGGGACAGTGCTGTGATTGCTGGGGGGTCAGTATTGTGACTGCTGGGTAGGGGTCAGTGCTGTGACTGCTGGGTGGAACGTCAGAGGTGTGGGGTTTTTAGTGCTGTGACTACTGGGTGTGGAGGGGCAGTGCTGTGACTGTTGGATGTGGGGGGTCAGTGCATCTGGTTGAATTGAAGTTGGTGCTGTGACTGCATGGGGGTCAGTGCTGTAGGGGTTGTGAGTGGGGGAATGTCAAGGCTGGGGTGGAGGGGTTAGTGCTGTGGCTGTTTTCTGGAGAGCAGCCTGGTCAGTGCTGTGACTGTTAGAGATGGGGGAGGCAGTGTCTAGACTGGTGTGATGTGAGGGTTAGTGCTGTGACTGCTGAGGGTGGGGGTATGTGCTGTGAATTTTGGGGTGGGGACAGTGCTGTGACTGCATGGGGGTCAGTGCTGTAGGGGTTGTGGGGGGGGAATGTAAAGACTGGGGTGGGAGGTGGTTAGTGCCCTGGCTGTTTCTGGAGAGCAACCTGGTCAGTGCTGTGACTGTTGGAGATGGGGGCAGTGTCCAGATGGGTGTGATGTGAGGGTTAGTGCTGTGACTGTTGGATGTGGGGGGTCAGTGCGGTATCTGGTTGGATTGAAGTTAGTGCTGTGACTGCATGGGGTCAGTGCTGTAGGGGTGTGGGTGGAGTGCAAAAAGGCTGGGGTGGGAGGGTTAGTGCTGTGGTCGTTTTCTGGAGAGCAGCCTGGTCAGTGCTGTGACTGTTAGAGATGGGAAGGCAGTGTCTAGACTGGTGTGATGTGAGGGTTAGTGCTGTGACTGTTGGGGTTGGGGGGGTCAGTGCTGTGACTGCTGAGGGTGGGGGTCTGTGCTGTGAATTTTGGGGTGGGGACAGTGCTGTGACTGGGTGGGTGTCAGGTCTATGTCTTTTGGGTAGGGGCAGTGTCCAGACAGGGCAGTAGGTCAGTGATTTGTCTCCTGGGTGTGGGGGTTATTTCTATGACTGACAGACTGGGTGGAGGGGGGTCACTGCAGTGACTGTTTGGGGTGGGAGAATCGGCCTTGTGACTGGGGGTGAGGGTTCAGTGCAGCAACTGTTGGTGGTGGGGGGGTAAGTTCTGTGACTGTTGGGATGGGGTTCAGTGCTGTGAATGGGATGGTGGGGTCAGTGTTGTGACTGCTGTGGGTGGGGTGCAGTGTCCAGCTTTGGTTGATGGGGTCAGTCAATGGGGAGGCAGTGTTCTGACTACAGGGGTGGGGGTCTGTCCTATGCCCATTGGGGGTACAGTGCTTTGACTGTTGGGGGGTCAGAATGGTGATTGTTGTCGGTGGGGGTCAGTGCTGTGATTGGCTGGAGCAGTGCTCTGACTGTTGGTGGTGAGGGGGTTAGTGCTGTGAATCTTGGAGGTATGGGATCAGTACTGTGACAGTTGGGATGGGGGTTAGTGCTGTTACTGCTTAGTGGGGGGCATTGTCCAAACTTGAGGTTGGGAGTCAGTGCTGTAACTACTGGCATGGGAGCTCAGTGCTTGGAGGTTGGGGTCACTTCTGTGATTGGAGATGGAGTAGAGTCATGCTGTGACTGTTGGGTGGGGGCAGTGTCAACATTGAGGGTGGTGGTGTCAGTGCTGTGACTTTTAGGGGCAGTAGTAAGTACTGTAACTATTGGGGCTGAGGGTCAGTGCTGAGATTGTTGTTAGTGGGGGAAGGCAGTACTGTGATTGTTGGGGTATCAGTGCTGTGACTGTTGTGGGTGGAGGGTCAGTGCTGTGACTTTTGTGGTTGACAACAGTGTTCTGACTGTTGAGGGGGAGGGAGGGCAGTGCTGTGACTCGTGGGGCATATGGAATTAGTGCTCTGGCTGTTGGCGGTGGGGGAAATGTCTGGACTGAGATTGGGGGTCAGTGCTTTGACTGCTGGTTGTAGGGAGCTCAATGCTTGGAGGTTGGGGTCACTGCTGTGACTGGATAGGATGTGGACCCATGTGCTGTAACTGTTGGGAGTGTTGGCCGTACTGTGACAGTTGAGGTTCAGGATCAGTACTGTAGCTGTTGGGTGGAGTGTCCATGTGAGGTGGGGCATGCCATAGCAAATTGGAAATTATAAAAATATTTTGTAATATTTGGTTATAGAATATGGTTATTTGGCTTTTATGTGATACTGAGATGTTGGTGACTTATTTAGCACTCCAGATAGTTGTTTTTTTTTTTTTTTACCAGATTGAACTCATAAAATCAAAGTATGGAAACAAATCTGTTTTTCTATGTTTCATGCTGTCTTTCAAGCCAAAAAGGACTTAATGAACTTAGGTGCAGACTGGTACAGAGGTCATGAATGTGACTTTGAGCAAGGGTTGATGAAACTGTTTCCTGGTAACATCATACTCTAGCTGCCAAGATCTGATAAGCAGTGTCTTGCTACAGCCAAGGAGTTAATGCATGGACTTGGGGGGATCTCAGTATTTTCTGATTATGGATTATTGTTTTTGTTTAATCTACAAAAAAAAAAAACTAAAAATGCTGCACATATGGAAATAGCACTAATTGCATGTTTTCATCTGATGAAAAACAAATGCTTGTAAGAAAATTCTTTATGCAAAAAAGTTTTCTACAGAATTGTCCTATGCTAACAGTATAAAATGTAAATACTCTTGTTTAGTTACTGTTTAATTCTCATGTCGTGAAACATTCAAATATACATCTTTAATGTGTTTATGTGATGACAGAAATGAGCTACAGGTATATTGCTTAGAAAGTCTACTATAACTGTTTGGAAGTCTTGGAATGTGTCTAAAGTTTAAGGTTGTTATGCTTCAGTAGTCACAGACTAAGAAAGATCTCACTTCAGTAGGGCTCTTGAAGTAGATAATAACATTGAGGACTGCGACCCCTGGCAGCAGGATCACACGGAAACTTTAGCTAGCAGTATCTGAAGGGAGATCGCCCACTGACGTCACGTGACTGACGTCAGCATGACACTATATAGTGGGCGGTCCCCACGCTTTCCAGTTCTTTGCCGCTGTCGACCTGAGCACGTTTGACCTCATGGAGATTGTCGCTGCAGTTTGACCATAATTTCTTCAGATGAGTATCTGTTTTTTTCTTTCTTTAGTGTCATAATCTTATTTTGTGCATGTCTTCGCTATTTTCCAGAGTCACATAAAAATAAGTGTGGTTCATGTGGCGCACAGCTACTGCACAAAAACTCTCACTCCCTCTGCCTCTTCTGCTTAGGCCTGGAGTACAAGGTCAATGATTGTGAGTCCTGTTCCGGTTTCAACCAGGCCACATGGAAACGTCACCAGTAGCCCACAATGGCTCAATTATTGCAGCAAAAAATGGCCACAATGACAAAAGAGTTCCAGAAACTCAGAAGCGCGTCCTCCTCTCCCATGGACACCCATAAGCACAAGAAAAAGAGGGATAAAGAGAAGCACCGGGACCAGGACAGGTCCCCCTCTCACCTGCAGACACCCTCTGGTGATCTGCCGCCTTCTTCCTCCAGGAAGTCTGCTGCTGCCTCCAAGCCTGCCCCACCTTCCCAGGAGCAGCTGTTGGGTCCCCCCGCCACCACTAGTTACAGTGGCCGCTGGCACCTCAGCAGAGTCCAAAGGCTTTTGCCGCACTTGAGCCCCTTCCAAATGGAGGGTCTAAGCAGTCTGGCGGAGCTGATAAGCTGCTTGTCGGGTCCTCCTGAGTGCCTGGCCCAGGCTGTAAAGTCAGGCTCCGGGGTTTCCCTCACCCGCTTGGCTGCGGTGGATAGTCCGATCATCGGTCCAGCCGACGTCCGCCTGACCGATCAGCTCACGTCGAGGTCCAGCGCAGGCCCCGACAGCGTCCAGCTGCTGGATTTTTTACAGCTTTTTCCAGTTGGGTCTTCCCCATGGGGTCACCCCCTCTTCTCCTCTGGAAGAGCCTCCTTTGCCCTCCCCAGATCAATGGGGTGTGAAGGATGGGGATCGTCCATCAGGTGATACCTTCCCTAGTTTACCTCTGGACCTGATGTCTGATCTCTAGAGTAATTCTATGGGCCCATACCCAATGGATCCCCTGGAAGGGATGCCCACACTGATGCCAGGCTTGCCTCCCAACAGTCCGGCATCTGAACTGGTTTTCCCAGGTCCCTCTGGGCCAGTTTTCAGGCATCCTCAGGGTCTGTCATTAGGGGCCCCCCGTCTGGTTACCCTCTGTCAGGTCACCAGATGTCGCATTATCCACCAACCTGTGTAACCCCTAGGTGGCACTATCCTATGGGTTACTACCCCTGCTTGCGGGAATATGCACAGTTGAGGGATCTGAGTTCTGTGAACGGGTACCGCCACCCCGAGGAATGGTGTTGAGGTAGCTTGACTGCTTCCATATAGCCCTCTGGGATGCTATAAGCACCCATCAACCCTTCTAGTGGCCTAAACAGTAATACGATAGAACGTATGCATGCACTAGATATCAGTAGGAATATGCTCTCACCCCTTGCACTTCCCACCAGGGCTGGATCTGCTGCAATTGCCCTGGAGACCCCCTGGAAAATAAGATCAGCAATACACAATGCAAAACCTTTTACTGTGACCCAACTAATAATATGCACACTATCCAAGTTAAACGTGAAATAGATCAGGTTTATTCAGGGGAAGGGAACAAGGGAGAGGCATGAATTTAGTCAAATGATTGGCACTCTGATTTACTTTAGGCTGATTCAGCATGCACTGCAAGTCCCTGATGATTAGTCTTGCAACCCTGGGTATGCAGATCTCACACAAGCTAGCCTGATGCGTTGCCCGAGGTGGCCGGCATTGCAGGTGTTATTGGGGCCCTTTAGGAAGAAAAGCAGTTAACAGGTGCATAGCCCAAGTATTTGTAATCCTGAGCCAGAAGGCTCAGTCCGTTGGCAATAACCCAGATCAATCAGTTGACACACAGTGATTTGTAGCTGTTGTTGCAGGGAGCTACTCTGATTTGTATTCATACAACCTGGACTAGAATGAAGGACAGGTGAGATGAAGACCTCATGGTGTTGATTCGGTGGGCCTTGGGAAGCAGGGCCTACACGACTCACCTCTGGGTGGTCACTGCCTGTTTGTTGGTGTTAAGCAGGGGGCTGAATCCCCAAGCTGGTCTTTTGCTGAGATGATCTCTGGAATGAAGCCAGGGGCTTGGGCCAAGATGGCAAGGCCTAAGCAGGAAGAACAGTCCTGAGAAAAGTTTGTGATCTTTTGCTGGAAAGCCTCTAGCTGCATAACAGGATTCACCATGAGGAACCAAATCGCGATCCACTAAGCACATTCAACACACTTAAATCAGTTGTTTCTCTAATCCTCGAGTCAAATATAGTCCATTTGCTTATTACAACTTCACTTCGCAAACCTTTCAGCCCGGGGCTATCTTCTCTCATTCAGGCAGGCCAATCACTTCTGGAGCAAGTCTTTGGTCCCACAGTAACACACTTTCTTTTCTCTGCTGCAGGTCTAAGCTGGCAATCAGAAAAGTCCGACTTCTGTAATAGGCAATTTCCTTAGGCCAGAGAACGTGGCAAGCATGTGGCATTCCCACTGATTCTCCTATGCTTCTCCTAGGAGCAGCTGCTTGACCACTTGAACTGTTCACTCTCCAGTTTACACTCTCAACTGACACACTGCTTCAGGCAGTTCTGGGTATTTCCCTGTAATCCACAAGGTTCGGTTGGCTGAGGGAACTATCTGTCACTGAAATTGTCCCCCCCTCCAGGTCCAGTTAGGCGCCAGGCACCTAAAACTACAAATACTGCACAATTTCCTTCCTATACAACCCCTTGGGGCAGTCTCCATTTTGGGTCCCCAAAGATTCGCTTGGTCCAATACTGGCAGTCCAGAACCAAAATGGTGGCTCCTATTTAAACATTCAAGCTACAAACGAAAGCAGATTAAACTTTTTTAACATTGCTATTATAATAATATATAAACAGCAAATAACCACATTTCCTAACAGGGCTCCCCTCTGTGCGAACAGCGACTGCAGTCTGGACCAACACAACAGACTGTCTGGCTGGTCGCGAGCCTTAATTATTCAGACCCAGTCCAGACTGATTTCCAAAACACAGGCTAAACGCTCTCTTAAAGAAACAGGAATAGAGGCTTACTAAGGTGCTCTCATGCAGACAAATAGGACTACTGTAAGACAGGCACCAGCCTGACAGTGGGCATTAAGGAGCCCTGGAAGACATTATAGTACACCCCAATTTGTAGGGGGTTACATTCTTCCCTGCCTGGAAAAACTTGACGTCTGCTTCAAGTCTATACTTACTATAAGCTTTTATATGAAAACACTATGTGAAATACATGCATGTTTCGTTTGGTATACCGCAGAATAAGGCTGATGCATCAATAAAATAAACTGGTCCTAAGCATTACTGTACTTTTCCATTTGCAATAATATTTCCTACAAGGATACAGTTTTCATACATTTTCCAAAACATGTCAGCATATTCAAAAATAGTTTCAAGCAGTTAACCACATTACTCTCACCGTTCTGGTGTGTTTTACCTCTTGTACTTTAACCCACATGACTTGGGGCATATCCCTATCAGCTACACTAGGGCTGCATGGGGCAAGGGCATTGGTACAATGATTTGAGGGTTTAACTCAAATTTGAAGTAGCAGAGTAGGTCGGTTTGAGAAGAGAGGTTTCAGAAATATACACTCCCTTATGAGCAACATATAGTGGAAGATCTATTGGTCTTCCTGGGGAGTCATAACTTAGACGCATTACTGGTTTAGTAGCTCTTCCTGACTTTCGAGGAAGAACAGGCACAGGGTTAGCTTTTTCAGCATTTGCAGGGGGGTTGTCCTTGATTTCCATGCCAGTTTCTGTAGAAGGGTTTACCTCTGCACTTGTAGTGTGTCCTGCACTTGGAGCTCTTTCAACTCTTGACTCTGTTTGTTCTGCTTCTGCAATATTACTGTCCATACTTGGCTTGGAAGAAGTTTCAGGTTTGTCGTCCGGAGGAAATTCTATTGAAATGAAATTTTGCAACACTTGACTAATATTTTCAGCATCATCTTCCATAATGCTGTCAGAGTTATTGCTTTCAAACAGTCTGGCATCTACTGGTATGTCACCAGTGGTTCTTTCTGTCTCAGGTTCTCTTCCTTGTGGTTCAGCTACGTCTACCATACACAAAGAATCAGCTGCTTTGGAAATCACACTTTGCACCTCACTTTCAGGGGGCACAGGGTTTGTGGAGAAGGCTGGAGGGCTAGGCAGTCCTGAAGGGCCAGCTTCATCTCCAGAACTGTACATGGAGTTACCTTGGAACAACTGATTCAGTTCATTGGATGGATAATAGGGTGCTTCACCCTCACTGTCATCAGATTCAGACTGGCAATCCATGTCTCTTTGGGCCTTCCTGGGGGAAGGCCTGGAATGCTGGACATCTGAAGATGTTAACTGTTTCTTTTTGGCTGCAGCCCTGGTTACAAACCCAGCAGGGTCAGTGTCTTGTGCAGAATCAATGGTGATTTGGCTAGTTGGCAGTAGATGATTCCTGTGCATTGTTTTGACAGCCTGTGGGTCATTTTCAGGATACACTGTATAGACTGGCAGATCGTCCAGCATACTGACAACAATGTAGGGAAGGTGGTGCCACCTGTCAGCAATTTTGTTTTCCATGCAGTCCCAAATTCCATAACAGAACTCTGTCTCCAGGCTTCAGTTCTTGGGCCTTGACACATATGTCATGCCATTCTTTATTTGCCAAATTTCTCTTTGCTGCCATGGTGTGTGCTACTTGCTAGGATGGTTTAACTGAGCCTTTAACTTTTGAATGTATTGAAGGTGATTTTCAGCTCTGACTCCATCTGGGGCTCCCCTGAAACAGATGTCTACTGGTGTAACCGGGGTTCCTGACCAAACATCAGGCGGTAGGGGGAAAACCCAGTAGCATCACTTTTGGTGCAGTTATAGGTGTGTACCAAAGAACTTATCTGCTGGCTCCATTTGGGCTTGTCCCAAGGGTGAATAGTGCACAGCATTTCGAGTAAAGTTCTGGTAAACCTTTTGAGCTGGGGATCCCCCTTGGGGTCATAGGGGGTAGTTCTGGACTTCTGTGCACCCCAGAGCAAGAGCATTTCCTGGATCAGATGACTTTCAAAGTCTCTCCCATGATCAGAGTGAATTCTCTGAGGGGCACCATAGTAAACAAATAATTTTTCAGTGAGGACCTTTGCCACCATACATGCTTTCTGGTCCTTAGTTGGGTAGTCCTGGGCGTAACGAGTAAAGTGATCCGTAACCACTAGTACATTCCCAATATTCTTTTGATCTGGTTTGAGACATAAGAAATCAGTGCACACAAGCTCCATGGGTGCACTGGTAGAGATACTGACCAAAGAAGCAGCCCTCTGGGGCTGGGCTTTTCTCTGTAGACACCGACTGCAAGTTCTGATGTGGGTTTTATGTCAGTTTCCATCTTCGGCCAGCAGAACCTAGCCCGGGCCAAGTCAGTAGTTCAATCACAACCTAGATGCCTCATTTGATCATGAAGGGTCCGCAGCACCACCCATTTGAAAGATGTAGGTAACACTAATTGCTGCTTGAGAATTTGTCCTTGCTGGTCTGTGGTCTCCAGATACAGTACTTGGTTATACAGCTTTAGCTTGGGCCCCTCTTTGAACAACAAGGCTGTTCATAAATCTGAAGAACGAAACTTGGACACATTTTTCCCTGCATAAAGGGCATCCAGCACTGGCTTGATCATGGGGTCTTGCGCTTGAGCCCGCTGTATATTATCAGGGGTGAGTTGGGGCAATGTGCTGAGTTCCAAGACTGCCAAATGACAGTAAGCCGCAGAAACACAAGTGTCAGTGGGGCCCATGCAGTCCACCAGGCAGTCAGCTGTTTCAGGAGAGGGATGCATATCTTTGTCGAATTTCTGATAGAGGGCTTTGACAGACTGTTCGGACATTCTCACCCAGTTTGCATTAGGGTCAGGCCTTCTGGAGAGGGCATCAGCATCAGTGTGGTTTAGGCCCGGTCTGTATTCTACCGAATAATCATAAGTGGGACAGTACAAATAATCGGCAATGCCCATTGGCATCTAACTTAGCCGAAGTCTGAACACAGGTGAGGGGATTGTTGTCACTTTTTACTAGAATCTTTGCGCCATAAAGATACTCATGAAATTGGCCCACCACAGCCCACTTCAGAGTGAGGAATTCAAGTTGATACATTGGGTGGTTCCTCTCAGATGGTGTTAGACTCCGACTAGCAAATACCACAGGGCGCAAACCTTTCCTCATATTCTTGATATAGAACAGCAACAAGTCCCTTTAAACTGGCATTGGTGTGCAACACATAGGGTCTAGCAGGATCTGTGTAGGCAAGCACAGGCTCATGGATAAGCTGATGAATATCATAGAAAGCTGTCTCTCATTCAGAAGTCCATCTGGCTCCAAAAGTTCATTAGTCCAAAAGTAAATCTTCTCCTCCTCTTTAACTGCACTGTTCTTATATTTCTTGTTGGTAGGGGGTAACCTTGAGTTAAACTGAGTAAAGAGCGGATGACTTTGGTGTAATCTCTTATGAAGCGGTGGTAATAGCCACAGAACCCCAAGAATCTTTGTAGTTAATTAAGATTGTTAGGCCGAGGCCAGGACGTCAAAGACTCCACTTTGCTTGGGTCAATCTGAATCCCATTGGCTGACACTGTGGCCAACATATTTCACAGAATTTTGGAAGAACTGACACTTGTCTATCGATAATTTTAGTCCAAAGTCCTCTAATCGGTCAAGAACCTTTAACAGACGAGCTTCATGTTCCTCAAGAGTCTGGCCAAACACAGTGACGTCTTCGAGATATACAAACACTCTAGTAGGTTCATGTCTGTCACAGCTTGCTCCATCAACCTCTGGAAAGTGGCAGGCACTCCCGAAATACCTTGATGCATGTGTAAGAACTCAAAGAAACCCTGGGGACAAATGAAGGCTGTTTTCTATCTGTCTTCAGGGGCCATCTGGATTTGATAATACCCTTTCTGAAGGTTTACAGAGAACCATTGGCTCCCGTTGAGGCAGTAAAGGGCATCCTGGATGTGAGGCATGGTGTATTAGTCTGGGACAGTTCCCCGATTTAACGTCTGGTAGTCCACACACATCCTCACCAATACATTCTTCTTATGGACTACCACAATTGGGGATGCATATGGGCTTCGAGACTTATGCATGTTCCCTGCAGCCAGCATTTCCTGAAGATGGCATCGAACATTGTCAGTGTCCATAGGTGCAGGGTGTCGGGACCTCTGTCTGTACGACCTCTCATCATGAAGTCGGATGCAGTGTTCGGCCCTTGTAACACAACCCCTATCCCACTCTTTCAAAGAGAACACTTGGTTTCTTTGAGCCAACTTCTGGCTAATCCTAGCTTTCTATTCTGCAGGATGGAGAGACTCTCTGAAGTCAAACAAGTCAGGGGTCACCTCATCACTCTCTCTCCAGGGCACTTTTTGCTGGGCAGCACAGCAGTATCCACAGAATATACGGTGGCTAGGGTACACCCTCGATTCACCTGAACCTCTCCATCTGACATGTTCTGAACTTGTATCACTACCTGCCGAGCATAGGCTTGGGCTCAGGCAGGCAGAATGCTGGGCTTGACCAATAGCCCCTCAGGCAGTTTTCCCTCTTCTGGGGCATCCAGCATTAGGATTTTGTTTTTGACATCTGTTTTTAGGTGCACTTCACCACTGATGGTACACTGAGCATTTGGAGGTAATACCATTGAGTCAGGATCTTTTTTCCAAACTACTCCCACAGGCTCATCTTTCTTTGTATCTTGGGCACACATATGTAAATCATAGGCTCGCCGTACTAGGGCCGAAATGTGTGGGGCCCTTCCAGTCCACTTAGCTTGTTTCTCCTGACAGAGCTGGGCTAACCAGCCAAACATATGGGTGTTGGTACCAATTAGCAAGGTGACACCATTGTACAGTCCAGTCAGTGGACACACCAGGGCCAGGGTCTCTACTTGTTCATCTATGCCAGATACAGCAGTAGGAGTAGCCAAATTCGTACATAATCCCAGTAAGGATAGGACTTTTCATGTAACCCCCATACATGCAGTCCCTCAAGGGGTAGGAGCAGTAAGTCGGATAAGTGTTGGTAGTACCAATCTTGAAAAATAATGGTGACCTGTGAGCCACTGTCCAACACAGCTTAAGTGGAAATGCCATTAACTGTCACTGTAGCCTCCATCGAGGGACCCACCATCTCGAACCAATCCAGGGATGCCTGTGTGGCAGACTGGCCCACAGCAGTTTTGGAGGAAAAAGATTTTCTCGGCGGGCTCGGCTGGGGTCTTATATTGCTCTGGCGAACCAAGTTCAGCAGTCTGGCAGTGACCTTCCACAGGTTTTCTGGAGAATTACAACTTCATCGGTTATGCCCGTCTTCTCCACATCTGTAGCAGAACACCTGTTCCCTAGGATCATTGGAGTGGTTGGATTCTTCCTGGGCTTTGTAATGGCTGGAAGGGGGAATTCTGCTATCTTCTTTTGACTTTGGCTCGGGTTCCCTGTCCCCACCGCTTCTTCAGTGGGCGGAAGTTCGGGTGGGATGTATGAGGTCCCCTGCTAAAGCTCTCAGCTCTCTCAATTCTTCCACTAATTTGGACTCGACCGGGGGTTCTGGGGCAATGGCATGCGCTCCACATCCCCAGGTGGAGCCTCACTTTTAGTCTCAGTCTTTAATGGGCAAGGGTTAGAGCTTCTAGCTGCTTCAGCCATGGCTTGTTGACTGGCTCACATCTCTTTTATCTCTTTGAGCAATTCTTTGACCTGCTGGGTCTCAATAGCTTCCTCTCTTTCTTCAGGTCGGTCTGAGGCTTGACTGGTGCTGGCAACTCCAGTATAGGGCTTCCATCCATCCTCATCGTTCTCAGCCTCTCAAATCTCCTTCATTAGCCAGCAGTATTCAGGGAGGGTTAGCTTTCCTATCTTGAAACTTCAACTTCAGCATGAGTACACTAGAGTAACGGGCAGATCTGAGAATGTGCTCCAGCCTGACATGGTTCAGTTCACTAGCTGGAACACCCCCTTTTCTATGGGCTCTCTGCAAAGCCTGTTCAATTCGAGTGACAAAAGCAGACAGCTTCTCATTTTTCCATAGTTTCACGGACTTGAACTTCCACATTAAGTCTTCCCCAGATTCCGTGCTGCCAAACACCCCTTCTGATGCAGAGAAGTACTCGGCTGCAGTGGCCTCTGGGTTGGTGGATTGGAGAAATTGGATAGCTTCCAGTGCAGGGCCCCTTAAACTTTCCAAAAATCTCTTTCTCTTCTCCCCTCTCGGAACATTGCTACCCTTGGACCAGTTGAGTAGCATAGTCCATCCTTGTTTCTAGGTCGTCCTTCCCCACTGGTACAGGAACTGCACCAGAGAACAGTCTGAACCTGCGATAGAAGTCCAGGTGTATAGAAGGTATTATTATGTGGAGGCCACAACAGGAGATGCCCTGGGAGTGGATGGAGAGGCTGGGGGAAAGTGGTATGGGAGTGGTCTCCTCCGAACTCTCCAAAACCTTCAACAATTCCTTAGCTGTCCAACCTTCAGCAGCTAACAGCTGTAATAACTTGTCCTTGTACCCCTCCACCCTCGGGGACCCCTGGGGAAGATGGGTCACTATGAAAATGAATAACTGTCCACCCCTTCTGGGACCCTTTGGGCATAATGATAGGAGGTACTTTTTCAGGTTGTGTGGGAAGGCTATAAGAAAGGAGGGCCACCAAGGTTTGATCAATTAGATCTGAGTCCCACCCCATACTTCAACCTTTCCCAGGCATTTAACCTTCCCCACTGTTTCTTCAATTATGTCATTAGTGGTCCTTAAGGGGGTATCAAGTAGCAACATGGTGTGGCGAGGATCTACTCCTTCAGCCTCGCTCTACCCTATCATGCGGTGCATGACCAGCTTGTGGGGTGGGATTTTCCATTTGGGCATAGTAAGCACCTCCATTTCAATTCCTGTCTCAGTTTTGCACTGGGCTGTAATTTCAACTTCCAACCACTAGAGGGCGCAAATCCCAGCGGTGCCTCCATGATGTAACTCCCAGGTGGTGCTATCCTATGGGTTACTACCCCTGTCTGTGGGAATATGCACATGTTGAGGGGCCTGAGTTCTCTGAACGGGTGCCTCCACCCAGAAGAATGGTATTGTGGTAGCTTGACTGCTTTAGTATAGCCCTCCAGGATGCTATAACCACCCACCAACCATTCTAGTGGCCTAAACAGTAATACCATAGAATATCTACATGCACTAGATATCAGTAGGAATATGCTCACACCCCTCGCACTTCCCATCCGGGCTGGATCTGCTGCAGTTGCCCTGGAGACCCCCTGGAAAATAAGACCAGCAATACACAATTCAAAACCTTTCACTGTGACCCAACTAATAATATGCACACTAGCCAAGTTAAACGTGAAATAGATGATCAGGTTTATTCAGGGGAAGGGAACAAGGGAGGGACATGAATTTAGTCAAATGATTGGCACTCTGATTTACTTTAGGCTGATTCGGCATGCACTGTAAGTCCCTGATAATTAGTCTTGCAACCCTGGGTATGCAGGTCTCACACAAAGCGTTGCCCAGGCTGGCCGGTATTGCAACTGTTGTTGGGGCCCTTTAGGAAGAAAAGCAGTTAACATGTGCACAGCCCAAATATTTGTAATCCTGAGCCAAACTTCTTTAACATCACTAGTATAATAGATATATAGCAAATAACCATATTTCCTAACAGGGCTTCCTCTGCACTAACAGTGACTGCAGACTGGAGCAACATCACAGGCTGTCTGGCTAGTTGCAAGCCTTCATTACTTGGATCCAGCCCAGACTGATTTCCAAAACACAGGCTAGACACTCTTTTAAAGAGACAGGCATGGAGGCTTAATAAGGAGCTCTCATGCAGACAAATAGGACTGCTGCAAGACAGGAGACCAGCCTGACAATGGGCATTAAGGAGCCCAGGAGGACATTATAGTAAACCCAAATTGTAGGGGTGTTACACTTACATTACTCCGGGCTAGCCACCGTCAGGCTGTCAGATGCTGGGTATTCGCCCATCTACTCTTTACCGGGTTACCCAGCACAAACGTACCATACACCAGGCTACCCGATGACTGGGTCCACTCCGGGATATCCACCAGCCTACCAGCCCTCTCTGCTCCCTCTGTCTCCTTATCCTCAGGTAAACTTCTGGGCTATCCTTCAGTCCTGGTGGTCGGAGACCAAGGCTGAGCCCCCCACCGAGGAATGTTACCCGGGTTCTGTTAGACCAGACGCCCAGGTACACCCCTACACCGTACATATGTCAGTTGGCATCGGGACTGATGAAAGAGCCTTAGGCTGGACTGTCGACAGACAAAGCCCATCCTAGCTCTCTGGAAACTTCTCGTCCTGATGTCCGGTCTTCAGAGTCCTTGGATCTGGGCTCAGATTCTGACTCTTCTTCCTCTGCAGAATCAGGGGTTTGAAACTCCTCCCTCAAAGGAGCCTAGGCCTAAAGAGTCCCCAAAATCCCCATATGAGAACCTTTCTTTCGCAGATCATCTGGACAAGATTGCAGTGGACTATGAATGGAAGTCCGGTGCTCAGGATCCTAAGCGCCAAAGATTGGCTGAGCACTTGGACATCTAGGAGGCTACACCTTTCCTTACACCTCCTTGGTTAGAGCCACATGAAGATCTGGCCTCTACCATGTGGTTGATTCCTTCTTCAATACCGGCAGTAGCCAAAAATGCTGACTGGACGTACAGAACACCAGAGGGTAAAGACCACCTTAGTGTTCACCCCAAGGCGGACTCTGTAGTCATTATGGCAGCTCATGACAGATCTAGTAAGCCAAGACACATGAGCACTTCCTCTCCTGATAAGGAGTTGAGGCAGCTGGATCAATTTTGAATGAAATTCTATTCTTCCACCACTTTGGCCTTGTGCGCCTTAAAGAGCACCTTTCATAGTCCTTTTGACTTTCATGTATATATTTACCCCTTATTGCATTGATTCTGGAATTGTATTTCATTACTGTCCACTGCAGGTAGTTTTTGCATTCTGAGCGCTAAAAACTGCAGGGTGTACCAGAGCTTCTATAGCAAGCCCGGTGTTGCTGTGGGCCCAGATTTGTACTGCTGTCATCACTATAGGGCAGAGTCAATGTTACAAACTAACATACTGACAAGGCATATGGATTTTGGCATAATTCATTGCTAACGGGGTGTCTTGGGGAAGGGGGAACACAGTATGTACACTGAGTACTGGTAGTTTTCCCTTGCAACAATGGTGTAACTGCATGATACTGCACAGTGCAAGTTACTCCTCTGCCCTATAGTGATGTCATCAGGAGCCAGCAGCCCAGCAGCTGAACAGCAAAGGCAAGTGCAGCAGGGCTTTAAAACTAATCCAAATTATGGAAAGCAGAGTAAACCTTGTCTAAAAATAACAAATGCACACACCCTTTCAGGCATAGTACTGCGTATAATGACTACAAGCTGTAACTTTTTGGACCATCATGAAAGGTGCTCTTTAAACTACGTGGCACACATGCTGGTTTACAAGAAGTCTCTTTTCAGTCAGCTGGAACCTGTCATTGAGACTATGCTGGACTCCGAGTCCAATACTGTCTTTGGCTGACGCCATTAGGTACGCCAAGGTCACCTGTCAGCATTCCCTAAGGGCCACATATGGTGCTGTGGACTCCTCAGCCAGGGGCACCACCATGGTGGTTAGCCTCAGGAGATATTTCTGGCTAAGGGTGTTGGGCTTGGCATCTGACATTTAGGCAGCCATCCAAGATGCTCCCTTTAGGGATTCTGTCCTCTTCAGAGGTGACACCCAAGACATTATTACCAGCCTTCTGGACAAAGGCAAGACCTTAAGATTGGTCCACACCATGTACCGCCCTAGATTTAAGACCAAGCAGCCATTTCATTGCCAGGCTAAGCAGCAAGTGAAACAGCAGCAGACGGCCAGACGTCAGGCAAAATGGGCACCATCAGCAACTGCCGCCCCTCCAACCAAAGTTCAAAGAGCCTCCAGTGTGGGTCTCCCCAACCCTCCCACCATCTCTTGACTCGCAGTCCACCCCCCCTTCCCTCAGAAGAGCCGGTGGGCAAAGGGTTCACCTGTCACTTGACAGGGTGGGAGGCAGTTCACCACAGGTGCATGGGTCCTTCAGTTAGTAGTCAAGGCCACACATTAGAACTTCTGGAGACACCACCAAACAGGCCCCCGAGGATGTCCTACTATCCAAAGGCACATATCCCACTAATAAGGGAGGAAATCAAGACTCTTCTGTGAAAACAAGCCATAGAACCTGTCCCCACAAACCAGGTAAGGTAAGGAAAGGGATATTATTCTCATTTCTTCCTGGTTCCAAGGAAAACAGCAGATCTGCATCCAGTTCTGGATCTCAGTACTCTAACCAGTACATTCAGTACAAGCGGTTTTGAATGCTGACTCTCCCAGATCTGCTGACCCTCCTGCACAAGGGATAGTGGCTCTGTGCTCTGGACATGCAGGATGCCTACCTGCATATCCTGGTGTTTCTGGCCCAGTTCCGCTACATCAGCTTCTCCTTCCAGGGGGAGCATTACCAGTTCAGGGCCCTCCCCTTTGGGCTTTCCTTGGCACCTCGGGTTTTCACCAAGTGCCTGGCAGTGGTGGCGGTGGCCCAGAGATGCCATGGCCACTATGTGTTCCCCTACCTTGATGACTGGCTTCTGTCAGCCCCATCGAGGGAACAACTGGAACTCTCCCTTTCAGCTACCCTGGCCCTTTTTGTGCAAGTGGGGATTAAAGTCAGCCACCCCAAGTCCCACCTTGCCACTTCCCAGCATCTCCAGTTCACTGGGGCAATGGGGCAGTGCTGGATATGGCCCAGGGCATGGCTTTCCTCCCTCAGGACAGGGCAGAAACCTTACAGAGGCAGGCCTGTCTAATAGCCACCAGCAGGTGGGCTTCGGCTAGGTCGGCTCTATGCCTCCTTGGCCTTGTGGCAGCAGCCATTACCACTGTTCCTATGGCCAGACACCACATACATATCTTGCAGAGGGTGCTCAGAGTGCAGTGGGACCAGAGGTCAGACGACCTAGACCACATGGTTATTTATGGTCTCCAGTGTGATGCAGTGGGGCTCTCCTATACTGGCAGGATCTCAGCAACCTTACCAGCGGAGTCCCTTTTTAATCCCCTTCCCACATCCAGTCCCTGATTACAGATGCATCAGGGATGGGCTAGGGGGCTCATCTGAAGACCCACAAAACTTAGGGGCTGTGGTCCCAGTCGGAGCTCTCCTTACACATAGATGTGTTGGAGATGAGGGAAGTGCTGTATACCCTCCAAGCCTTTCAGCACTTGCTTTGCCAGGGCCCACTATTAGTCCAGTTGAACAATATGTGTGTTGTCTGGTACTGCAGCAAACATGGGGACACTCACTCATATCTCCCTCTTCAGGGAGGTGATGCAGGTGTGGAACTAGGCAGTTCTACATCGAATACACCTCTCAACAGTTCACGTTCTGAGCATGCAAAGTGTTCTAGCTGACAGACTTGGCCACACCAGAGTAAGAGCCCATGATTGGAAGCTCAAGGAAGCGGTGGTCGATCACATTTTCTACCTATGTGAGGACATCCAGACCTGGATCTGTTCGCCTCCCCATACAACACAAAACTACCCAGGTTTTGCTCACTCGTTCCTGGGCATGGTGTTTTCTGGTGAGACACGCTATCTCTGTGCTAAACCAGGAGGTTTTTGTACGCCTTCCCTCCCTTTGCAGTTCTGCAGAGGTGCTATTCAAACTCTAGGTGGAAAGGGCTTGCATTATCCTGATCGCCCCATATTGGCCCCGTCAGGTATGGTTTCCACTCCTTTAGAAGCTTGCAGCAGAGCCTCCGGTTCCTCTGCCTCTCTGCTACAATCTCTTGACTCAGGAGAGGGGCATACTGGTCCATCCAGGGCTGAGGTCCTTTCACCTTTACGCGTAGCATCTCATCACATTTATTTATTTATTTCGCTTTTATTAACCAGAAAAATGATACTGGGTAATAAAGCCCACTCACCCAACTAAACAAGTAAATAAATCAAAGTAGTTCTTGTATTTCAAAATCAAGTTTTAGTCATGTAACATCCAGTTATACAACAAATGAATGACATTTCTGGTAAACCCTTCATCCAGAAACTGGTTTACTCTAGGAAACAAAATATTTTACACTAATTATAAAGAATATATATATATACATATATATAAATATATATATATGTATATATATATACACACACACACACAAAGATGACTAAAATTAATTTAGTGTTAAATAACTAAAAAACATTATCAACAAATTTATAAGGATCTCATAAAGAAAACTGTCCTTACATTTCAATTATAAGTTCATAATCCTTATCTTCTTGCTTTAAACTAGGTATTAGGTTCGACTCCTGCTTCCAGCCACTGATAAGAAGCCAGAAAGGAATCAAGTTATAATGAACTTCTACATAATTAAACCTTAAATTATAGACATCTGGCTATGTAAAATCAATCAAACCAGCACAAAAATCTCTGATTAAAGAAAAAGTATACTCCATGCTTTAATATTTGAAGTGTTAAAAAAATCAAAAAAACTAAAAGCTTCCTGTACCATTATATTGTTCATGAGGTTATACATGTAAACAGGCTGATACCTATGCTAAAGACATATTCATAATGATAGAACTAACAAAAAGTATATGTTCTCCTTGTAACTGAAGGCATACTAATTAAACAAAGTAACTTAACTGAGAGATTCTCCCAATAACACCCAGGTATTATGTAATGTGTCTATATGTTGAATAAATAACACTGTCTGATAAATGAAGAAAAGAAGGAAGAAAAGCCAACCTGTTAGCTAAACAGTTCTATGATATACAGAAAATCATGTTGTAGCATTTCAATGCCTTCCATTTTTTAATTGGCTAAAACGACAAAATATCAATGTACTTATGTCCTTTAGAATGAAATATATTTTGTAAGGCTAAGTGAAAAACTTATATTCTGAACTTACATTCTCTCAACAGCATCTGGCATCTGACACAGCGGGAGTAACACGCGGCCTATGTTACCTGTGTTTTAAAAGGAGGGAGGACTCCTCCCCTGAATCCAGCAACCAATGAAGAACGTTGGCGTAAGCACAAACGTGCTCACCTGTGTGCTGGACCCGCCTCTGGTGGCACAAAGTACCATATTTCTCGGTGTCGAGGGTTAAGGTCTTTAACAATAATAACTATAGACTGCTATAGTATATTTCTTTTGAAAAAACTCTCATATTTGGTATTACAGGAAACAATCCTGCCCGAATGGTAGACAGTACTGTGGAAGCTCTCTTAAATGTTTAATATTAAAGCCGCATATTACAAAATAATAAACTAACAAGTATTTGGCTCGATAGAGAAAAATACCATAAATTACCACAATAAACAAAAACTGTGAGCATTCTTACCGATATTAATCATATTACAAAGCTGTCACATTGTCATTCTCTGTAATCGTTAATAACATCACAGTGATAGAGAACTGTACTACGTTTCTCATAGATATTAATTTTGAATTAGCTGCATATAGTTTTTATTGTAACATACATTGTTTATTAATCTTTTTAACAGTCCTTTTACTGTTATTTACACAATAGGTTGCCAGTCTATCATCTCATTCAAACCAAACTTGGGATTATTGGTTTGAAAGTTATTTATAAATCTTGCTTCTCTTAATAATAATTTGGTATTAAAATTATCACCTCTATTGTCCCTATGTACTTTTTCTATACTGAAAAATCTTAATGTAGCAATAGAATGGCCTCTTTCTAAAGTGTCTTGCTATAGGGGATGTTAGGTCTTTGTTTCTACTATATCCCTTGTGTTCCCCAACTCTTTGTTTTAAAGGTCTTTTCGTTTTACCTATGTACATTAAATCACATGGACATTTAATGCCATAAATTACTCCTTCTGTCTGGACAATTGATGAAATCTTTTATCTTAAAGTCCTCACCCCTACTACTATTTCTAATAGTTTTGATTCTATAAGAATTGTGACAAAGGACACATCTACCGCAACTATAATTACCACTTAGTTCCTCACTTGTAAAAAGTGTACTTTTCTTACTGTCTGGTATTTTATGTTCTGTATGCACTAAACAATTCAAAACAGATTTTACTTTTTTGGCTACTACCTGTACCCCTTTATGAAAAGTTTTATTCCCTATCAGTGTAGAGTCCAAAATTGTCTAGTGTCTGTTTACTGATTTCTTGATTTCGTAAAAAATGTCACTAAATCTAAGAGAACAAATAATCTTGTTATCAAATGAATTGTCTGTTACTATTACTTTCTTAGCCAACAAATCCTTTCTATCTTTTAATTCAGCTTTGTTACATGCCTCTTGTAAAATTTCACTACTGTATCCTCTTTCTAGGAACCTTTCTGTCATCTGATTAGTGAACACAACCATATAATCTGTTCCAGTACAATTTCTTTTAACCTTTGAAAATTGACTATATGGTATCAATCATTATTTTTTTTAGGGTGAAAACTCTCTGCATGCAGTACAGTATTTCTATCAGTAGGTTTTCTAAAAATCCTGTTATATAGTTTGTCATTTTTTCCAAAAAATTACTAAATCCAAAAAAGAAATATTACTCTGATGGCAATCAATCGTGAATTGTAAGTAGTCTGTTTGTTTGTTGAGACTCTGATGGAAGTTTAAAAGTTCTCTTTCCGTTCCCTCCCATATTACAAATATGTCATCAATTAAACGTTTCCATATCAATATATTATTACTGAACGGATTATTTTCATAAATGTACTTTTTTTCAAACCAGCTCATAAATAGGTTAGCATAGGACGGGGCCATACTGGAACCCATGGCGGTACCTTTAACTTGGACACAATATGTTTTTTTTAAATCTAAAATAATTTTGTGTCAACACTAAATGTGCTAATTGTAATATAAAATCATTTGGTGGCTTCATTTCTTTTCTAGAATATTCTAGTATCTCTTTTAAAGCTTCACATCCTTTTAAGTGTGGTATGGAGGTGTAAAGATCTTTTATATCAAAACTCACCACATTTAGGGATTTCTCAGATATATCATAACTGTTATTAACTTCATCAAGTAAATGAATCAAGTGTGTCGAATCTTTTAAATATGAACTTGTTTGTTCTACAAAGTCTTTTATATGGAAGTCCACAAAGACTGACAAAGGTTCCAAGACAGAACCGATCCCTGCCACTATTGGTCTACCCGTGGATGAAGGAGTCTTTATGTATTTTTGAGAGTATAAAAATCGGAACATTAGGATATTCTTTTTTTAGAGCCTTATATTCCCATTCATTAATCCAATCATTTTCAAATGCCCTTTTTAAAATTTCATCAACCAAGGAAATGATTTTTAGTGTTGGATCTTCTGTCAATTTTAAATAATTTTCTTGTTTATTTAAAAGTTGAAGATGTTTTTAATCTATATACCACATAATTCTCTGTCACAATTCCTCCCCCCCTTATCTGCTTTCTTGATAACTATGGTCGAATCATTTTCTAAACTTCTTAAAGCAGCAAATTCTTTTGATGTCAAATTAAAACGTGTTCTTCTATTCATATTCTTTTCTTTTTTAATAAGTCTTTCAACATCTTTACTCACCATACAAATATATGTTTCAATAATATGAGGTATTATTCTTGAAGGAAGGAACTGAGACTTCAAATGTAATTTATGGCCTAAATCGATATTAAAGCATGGAGTATACTTTTTCTTTGATCAAAGATTTTCGTGCTGGTTTGATTGATTTTACATAGCCAGATGTCTATAATTTAAGGTTTGACTATGTAGAAGTTCATTATAACTTGATTCCTTTCTGGCTTCTTATCAGTGGCTGTAAGTGGGAGTCTTATTTTTATTTTATTTTTATTTATTAAATTCTCAGATTACAAATACCTTTCAGCAGAAAATGCTCATTTACAAAGGTTCCACGTCAAAGGATGAGGGTCAACATACATACAGAGGTAGTAAAAAGAATGCACAATAAACAACCAAAAACTAAAAGAAAAATAAAGATACTCAGTTATAACGTACTTTGAGATAATATTCATAATGAGCAGCTTGAGTAGGCAGCTGGCTGCGTGTAACAATAAGAGATAGAGGGCACCATAGGCAGTTAGTATTGCAGGCGTGCGACCGGGAGAGGAAGTTGGCAGGCTAATGGGCCACTGTCCGATGGTGGTGGAAAATGTCTTGTACCAGTGGAGATGCGAAGCAGGAAAGGAGTCACAAGGAAGGCCTGGTGCCAGAGGAATTGAGACTGGGAAAGGGTGGGCTGTGAGACATGAGTGAGCTGGGAGGTGTTTAGAGAGGTCTCTGTTCAGAGAAGCAGTTACATTGAATGGTAGAGGTGAGGTAAAGTTTGAGATTCCTTTTGAAGGGTCCTAGTGTAGTAGAGGAAAGTGCTTCTTTATTGAGGGAATTGAACCATTGAGCGTCTCTATAGATAAAGGACCACTGACCCATGGAGGTACGACATCTAGGAACCTGAAAGGTTAGAGATTGGGCACCATGTGTTTGTTGAGTGCCACTGTAGGTAGTAAGGAGTGAAATAACACCAGGTGGCATGAGACCGAGGAGAATCTTTTTGGTAAGTAAACAGGTCTGGTATTGTATTCTGTTGAGTAGGGGTAGCCTGCTGGCCTGTGCATAGAGGTCACAGGTGTAAGCTTGTTGGGCCGCACCCATTAGTAGTCTACGGGCTTTGTTGAGAGAAACTGAGATCCTCCGGAGGGCACTTGTTGCGGCAGAGCCATAGATGGCAAGGTCGAGTCAATGATAGAGGTGACAGAGCTGTAGATGGCTAGTTTAAGGCATCCACAGGCATACAGTGCTTGTTTGTGTAGTAGTCCAATCCCTATATTGGCAGTCTTGGCAACAGTGTCAATATGCCGAGTGTAGGAGAGGGTACTATCCAGGGTAATATCAAGGTACTTGAACTCCTTGACATGTTCGAGTGGGTTCCCAGCATGGTTCTTGATGGTGAGGGACAGAGAGTTGTGTCTGCTCCATCGGTTACAGAAGGACACGGCTTTAGTCTTACTGTGGTTCAGGACAAGTTTATGAGAACTGAACCAGTCTTCGATGCGCTTGAAGGACTGTAATGTAATGGCTGGAAAACAGGACTGCATCATCTGTGTATAGTACTATTTTTAGTGGCAGGCACTGGGGAGATTGTTGATGAAGAGGGAGAAGAGTAGAGGGCCCAGAATAGACCCCTGGGGGACTCCGGAGTGGACTGGTTTCTCATCCGAAGAGATCCCTGCAATCCTTACACATTGGATCCAATTATCAAGGTAGCTGGTGAACCACGGAAGGGCATTGCTGGAGATCCCAATGGAGGACAGTTGCTTGAGCAGTAGGGGGTGGCTAACTGTGTCAAATGCCTTGGTAAAGTCTATAAATACTGCCCCTCCACAATTCCCTTTGTCAAGTATGGCATGGATGAAGGTTGTAAATTCCAGTAGTGCAGTGGTGGTTCTGTGCCCTTTTCTGAAGCCATGCTGCTCTGGGCACTGTACATTGTACTTATCCAGGAATTCAACTAGTTGGTCCGACACTATCCGCTCCAGCGCTTTAGTGAGGGGGAGGAGTGAGATAGGTCTGTAATTGGTGTGAGCATTCTATCTCCGCTTTGTGAACTGGTGTGACAGTGGCTTTCTTCCAGAGAGAGGGGAAATGGCCCAATCTAAGCGAGAGATTGAAGATCTTTGTAAGTGGTTCTAAGATTTCGACGAGGAATTGTGCCAGCAGTTTCAGGTCAAGGGAGTCACCACTGTACTCTTGTTTGCTGATGGCCTTTTGAATGTATTTTCTAGCTACTTGTGGTGGGACCACCTTAAAAAAAAACTTTCAGGTTGTACATTCTAGTTGGGGGGTAACTTGGGAGGAGCTGGAGGGGAGTTCGTCTAAAACATTTGGTGGAAGGACACTGTCCAGGTTTGTAAATGCATTCTTAAAAGTGCTGGTGATGGTACCTAGGTGGAGTGCAGGAGTGCCATGAAGGTTGAGCATAGTGGGTGGTGCTTTAAGATCCTTGCCTGTGAGTTCTTTCATGTTGTTCCAGAATTTTTTTCCCTGGCCCCAAGAGTTGGTCAGAGCCTCTTTGTAATAGCTGTGTTTAGCATTCTGTATTTTCGAGTGCAATCATTTCTGGCTGCTTTGTATAATTGTATGTTTAGTTGCATCAGAGTTGCACGAGCACAATGCCAGAGGTGGTCTCTGTGCTTGAGTAGAGTTAAAAGGTCAGTAGTAACCCAAGGGTTGGTCTGCCCTTTGACCTTCATCTTTTTCACTGGTGCATAGATGTCACTGGCTTCATTGAAACATTTGATAAATAGGTCCAGAGCTTTGTTGGTGTCACTGAGGGAGTCAAGCACTGCCTGGTTCAGCCTGGTTAGATGGGATTTTAACAGCTGGAGGTGCCCTTGTTTGATAACCCTGGCATAGATAAGCTTGGGAGGGGGCTTGTGGTATTTGTTTGACCAGGAGCAGATGACAGGCGAGTGGTCACTTATTGTATCCGGGAGTACAGAAACATTGGCGATGCATTCAGGGCGGTTAGATAGAATCCAGTCTAGAAGCGTAAGGGAGCCTGTCCTATAGTTACACCTAGTGGGGGCATTGACCAGTTGAGTGAGGTGATGCACCGTGGCTGCATCCTTATAGGTAGTGGCCTCAATGGAGAGACAGTTAATGTTAAAATCACCCATGATTATGGTTTCAGAATTATGTTGCTGGACCCTTAGATATTCCATGATGCTGTGGAAGCCAGCAGCCTGGTCTCTTGGGGGTAAGTAAACTGAGATGACAGTGAGTGTTATGTGCACCAAGGAGGATTTTGATTGTGAGGACCTGAGAGGAGTTGCTCAGGCTAGGGGATGGGATGATGTGACCCATAAGGGTATCCTTAAGATAGATGGCGCAGCCCCCGGCCCGTTTAGCAATCCTGTCTTGCCTGAAAATGCAGTAGCCAGGGATAGAGACTGAGGTATCAGGGATTTTAGGGTTTAGCCATGTTTCCACAACTGAGAGGACATCAGGGTTGTGCTGTAGGATCCATGTTTGGAGGGAATCAAGTTTGTTGAGGATGCTGCAGGTGTTGATGGATGCCATGGTGAGTGTCCCTGTCCTTCTGCTTGGTGCCACTGCTGGCTGCCCAGGTGGTCCTGGGTTGGGGTGAACATTTCCTGACAGCAGGAACAGCATAAGGAGAATTTGTAGGAGAAAGGATTTCAGCATCTTGTAGATACCTGGTGGTTAAGTCATAAGCCAAAAGAAAGTATCAACAGCCGAGGTCCAGAGTCACAGAATGTGTTAGAATTCCTGAAGGTGATGAACTGTGCCTGCGCATATGCAGGATGCAAAATCCTTTTGTCTGCATGCTTCTTTGTCATTCAAAGAGGTTGTTGAAAACCCCACATACAGATCATGGAGCAGGTCAGACGAAAATGTGGATTCAAGCAGGACCTAGAGTCACTGAGTTTGTCAGACTTAGTTGCTTGACTTATGTTTTGCTTGGGATAGCTTCCAAAAAGTTGATTTTTAAATGAAACATGCAGGTACCTGGTGAGGATGTTTTGCAGAAATCCAGTTCAGGAGACTTTCACGGATGTAGTGAGCAAGAATGGTGTAGTTACACCAAGCAGAAAACCATGTAAATCCACAAAAACTAAGTTACAGACACAGACAAGCAGCTACCACACAGACCCAGGACAGCTTTTAATGAGTCGTACCTAATACCTAGCTTAAAGCAAGAAGATTAGGATTATGAACTAATAATTGAAATGTAAGGACAGTTTTCTTTATGAGAGCCTTATAAATTTGTTGATAATGTTTCTTAGTTATTTAACACTAAATTAATTTTAGTCGTCTTTGTATATATATATATATATATATATATTCTTTATAATTAGTGTAAAATATTTTGTTTCCTAGAGTAAACCAGTTTCCTGATGAAGGGTTTACCTGAAACGTCGTTCATTTGTTGTATAACTGGATGTTACGTGATTAAAACTTGATTTTGAAATATAAGAACTACTTTGATTTATTTACTTGTTTAGTTGGGTGAGTGGGCCTTATTACCCAGTATCATTTTTCAGTTCAGTTAGTGTTAGCCATATACTGGTGTTTAGAGGCCTCTCCACTAGATTCAGTTGCTAATACTTGTCTTAACCATTTATTTGAGGAATTTGGCTGTACTGGATGAATCATTTCTCTTTTATTAACCAGGTGAGAACATTAGACAACACATATGCCTATTTTCAGGTACAAGCCGGGACAGTACAGGAATTAAAAGAGCATACAGAGTGCAACTTGAAGCAAGTAGGGCAGATACACTGAGATCAGAAAAAAGCATAACATACATAAAAGACAACTCAGGTTACAACAGTGGAGTAGTCGAATATAAGATCAATACATAGTTACTATAACAATGTTCAAAGCAGTATATACAGATATATACAACATTTTCACACTTAACACAGGGCCACACCCAGGCAGGCAGGCAACCACAGTAGTACTGGAGGCAAGGTACAGGATATAATATGCTCAAGTACAATGCAGGTGGCCAGGTAATCAAGGAAATTGGGGAGTTTAAGACAGTCACATACTGAGGAGAGCTTCAGGTGTTTCCAGAGGGAGGTTTGTAGGCATGTCTGTGAAGGGGAGGAATGGACCTGGACCGGAAGGGAGTTCCATAATCTGGGGGCACTTGACACAAAATCCCTGTCCCCCATTTGGGTGCACCTAGCAGGAACCTTGAGGATTGCAGGGCCCATGGACCTTAGGGAGTAAACAGAGGAGACAGCAGGTGCAAGGAACTCCGCTAATCCGGGGGTACCTGAACCCAGCACCTTACCCATAAAGCAGCCCACCACAAAGTTCATGTGGTTGGATGGGGAGAGCCAGTCAAGCTTAGAGTACAGATCGCAATGGTGCAATAGCGCAAAATGGCAAATGTTACTGTAGGCAACAGTCCACCTAGTGAGGTGGACCTTGGAAGTACGGGCAAACAAAAGTAGCCCATAGCAGAGAGATGCTAGAAACACATCTCTGGTCAATGCTAGCAAGCAGTCGAAGTAAGATTATTCTTTGCCCTATACGCCAAACCCAACTTCCAGTTAACAGTACGACCAGGGTGGGACAAATCACTTTTTGACCTGGTGGCCAGTTTGGCCACCATATGTCAAAATCTGGTGGCCAAAATGTTTTTTTAGGTGGCCAGTTGTTTTATGCCCACTGTACTATAAAATATGGTGCCCATTTTTTTTTAACTTGCCTTTCAGTCGAGGAATTGTCTATTAACCTACATTTGAGAAAGTCTTTACCAGAGATCCTGATGAGAATTATCCTGCCAGAACAGCATCAAGTATTACACTGGAGGGAGAATTTATGAAATACAAATTTAAAGTCCTGGCTTGCCTGTCTAATCTGAAAAGGGAAGCAAGGGTGGCACAACTATGAGAAAATGAGATGAAAATCACCAAGAGGGTAACTAACTACTGAAGATGGGAGGGACCATTGGAGAAACACCATGACCGAATCCAAAAAGCGAAGGGCAGCACAACTATGAGGAAAATGAGACGACAATCACCAAGAGGATAACTACTGAAAATGGGACTGCGGAGAAACACCATGAGTGGACTGGAGTCTGACCAGGTCATGCTGATTTACAAATGGAAACAAGTCCACAAAGTGTACACTTTTTTTTTTTTAAATAAAGCAAAAAAACTTTCAGAATAGATGTTGTGGTTCTCTTATTGTCTTGTGCGTTCTTTTTTTGTGGGGGAGGGGTTGGGTTACTTTTTTTGTGATTTATTTTGTTTTCATGACATGGCCAGGCCTGCGATGCTGCTGTGCTGTTACCACCACTGTAGGGTCACTAAAATTAAATTTGTGAGGGCAAGGGTAGAAAATAAACTTTAGATGATTCCTAAAACTATGGCTGACAGATTCCTAATAGTATTTATGTTGCTGTCTTCAAAATGGATCCAGACTCCACCTCCCACACCAACCATTGTCTTGCTCTCCACTTTCAAGTCATTTCCTCCGAGTCCGACTCCTCATCTGTTTCCGCTTCCAAGTCCATTGCATCTGGATGTGTGACTTTATGCCCAGAAAGATGCCGATATCCAGGTGTTGATGAGCACCAGTGATCAATTGGTGGGTCTGGATTAAAGTCCTCAATTGTGGGCCCATTTAAACTGATCATCAGCAGATCATCCATAGTGCTATCAATAAGGTTGCTACGAGATATTGTTTTAATCCTGTTATGGGCACTAAATCCCCTTTTGCAAGCAGCTGTACTCACTGACATTACCTGAAAAATTGTGACCAACAACCATAATAGACCAAATCTCTTTAGATTTTGGTGAACCTTTCTTAATGCGTGCTCTGTATTTTGATTTTTTACACCATTTTTGAAATCTTGCCACTCTTCCAAAAGTTGTTGCATAATTTCTCTTTCAAGTTCGGTATCTGGCTCTGGATCGGATAATAGTGTAAGTGGCTCAGCAGGTAGCACACTTGCCTCTGAGGCTGGGAGATCAGTAGGCTATGGGTTCTATCCCAATACTGTCACTGTAGTGCAGCATGAGAGGGGTGCTGCACTCCTGAGGTGCCGTCTTTTGGATGAGACGTTAAACCGAGGTCCCATCTGCCTGTTCTGGTGGTAGTTCAGGTGGATGTTAAAAATCCCGTGGCACTTCTCGAAAAGAGCAGGGGAATTTCCCCGGTGCAATGGCCAAATTTCCTCCATTCACAAAAAATACCACCAACAGCTTAATCTGGTTCAATGTCAGTTGGCATTCATCTGTATCCCCCTCCCCCGGGTCGTGCCTGAAAATAGGCAGGATTTGTCTAGTGCACTTACCCGGTCAACAAAAACGCAATAAAATAGTTTCCCTGAACCGTATTGCTTTTTCAGGAATGGCATGCAGCTCCGACAAAGCCCAGTGATGGATTCCTGACCAGAATTTAGAAAGAGATGGTCATCAGGAGAAGGCCAAACAGTTGTGTCAAATACTTGAAAATCATTTGTAGTCTTCTGACTGCCACATGGGCTGAAATCTGTCACGTAAGAATCCAACCACACTGTTGCATACTTTCTCTTTGATCAGTTTACGTGCATTTTCACTGGTTCTTTCTTGCCTTTGATTCCAATTTTTATCTACAGGAGGAGCTACAGGACTAGGAGTGCTGCCATCCACACCACCAGTAAGGAGAGTGCCCTCTGAACTTGCATACTCTAAAAACTGTGCCTCAGCAGGGTCTGCACTGGTCTTCAGCTTGATGAGCTCTGAAATGCAGCTCTCCATGCGTGGCTGTGCCGGAGTAAGAAGCAGACCCTTTTTCTGGTAATTTTGAGAAACTCTTCCAAGAATAGATAAATAATCTTGTTGAAAGGCCAAGAACCACAATTTTTTTGTTGTTTTACAAAGTTCAAGTGTCCTTTAGCACTGTCTGAATCAGGGCTCCCACTGTGCTGTGATGCAGTGTTCTCTAAGTGTGCTGTTATTGCTGGCAGGTTGTGGAGAAGAGCTGACACAGCACTGAGGTGCGAACTGACCCAGCGCACTGTGAAAATGCTGACTATTTTTTTCAGCTCACTGAAAAGGGTGTTAGCGGCCTCCTCCAAGGCTCTCATTCTTCGGTGAGAAGAATGATGAAATGAATACAGGGCCCTCAAGCCATTTTCATTTTCTTGAACTTCTGGCATATGGTTTTGGGCATCCAGAATGGCAAGCTGTAAAAGATGCACGATGTGGTGAGTTGCAATTAACTACAGCAGGCCACTGCTTTGTAGCTTGGCTGCGACTCCACCATGTTGTCCTCGCATGACTGATGCACCATCAGTGGCCATCCCAGAAATCCATGGCAGATTTTTCCATGAAGGGATGTTAAGTTTGCTAAAGAGTGAATCCACTGCTGCAATGTATCCATCGGCATCTGCCTCCTTAGTAGCTCGGTACCAATGAAGGAAGTATTTGGAGTACCATCATCACCAATATAACTGATAAACACATTCACAAATTCCCTTACACTTCTGTCAGTGCTTCTGTCTATTAACAGCCCAACAGTTTCAGTTTTGTTTGTGCATATTACTGTTGCAGTGTGATGCACAAACTCACAGCACCTTTTATGATTTGTGTATTGTTCAGTTACTTTTATGTTACATTTGTGTAACAGGGAGGTATAAAATGGAAAGTCCTGGAATGACCTATCCCTTGATGCCAAAGAGTAGGCAACATTAAAATGACACCACATGGATTTCCTCATTGCATCATTCATCTTTTGAAAACAAAAGGCCATAGGTGTGGATTCAGGTGCCTTTTGAGCCCTTTCAGTTAGAATGCATTTTACATGGGAACTGCTTGCATCATGAATTTTTATAGAGTCCATTTTGAAAGTACTGCTACCAACAAAAAACACAGATGTATGATCTGCCAGATGGGGTTGCTTCCTACACACCTTGCAACTTGTAGTGTTGCTTTGCTTCTCATACTGAAGCCAGTCCAATTCCCGTGACCATTCAACCCTGAATTTGTGTTTCACTGAATCTTTTTTCCTGTTGGTAGGATTTACTCTGGGCAGAGAGCTGGAGGAAGATGAAGTACCTGCAGTGGAAACACTGCTGGAAGTAGCGGAAACGCTATGAATCTGAACGCCAGTAACCATTACTGATGATTCAATTCAATTCAATTCAATTCAATTCAATTCAATTCAATTCGTGTTTATTTATAAAGCGCCTTTCAAAATCCAGGAGCTGTACATAATAATAAAACAAAAATCAACATTAAACAATCAAACTATAAAGGAAAAGCCAAGTTAAAAAGATAAGTTTTTAAAGCAATTTTAAAACTATCAATGGTCGGGCATTCTCTCAACCAATGAGGTAGAGAATTCCACAGGGTAGGAGCTGAATAGGCAAAAGCACGAGATCCTGATAACTTCAAACGAACCCTGGGAATCTCTAGCAATCCCTCATTGGTGGAGCGGAGGGGGCGGAGGGGGCAATAGGGAATCAGAAGATCTTTCAGGTAACCGGGTCCCTGATCGTGTAGGGCTTTAAAGGTTAGTAAACCAACCTTAAAGGTGATACGCACTGCACAGGCAGCCAATGCAGTTCGCGAAGCACAGGCGTAATATGACTGGTTCTTGGAGTCCCAGTCAAAAGCCTGGCTGCAGCGTTCTGCACTAGCTGCAGGCGACGGATATCAATCCCTGGGAGCCCTAGGTATAGGGAATTACAGTAGTCCAAATGGGTTGTAACAAAGGCGTGAACCAAGGTCGGAAGGTCCTCCTGGGGAATCAGATGTTTCACCTGGGCGATATTCCTCAGATGATAAAAATAGGTCTTGACAACAGCTGACACCTGAGATTTCAGGATCAGACCGTCGTCAAAAATAACGCCCAGATTTCACACCTGTCGAGAGCTAGAGAGTGGCACCCCACCAAGTGATAAGCCTGATGGATGTGCTGCACCCAAACCCCTCCAAGGATGACCTAGGCCCACAACCAATACCTCGGTCTTATCCGGATTAAGCTTCAACCAACTCGAACTCATCCAAATTCTGATTTCATCCAGACAGTTGTTAAGTACAGAGAGTGCATCACTCTGATCGGGGAGAAAGGATAAATACAGCTGAGTATCATCTGCATAGTAGTGAAAACTCAAGCTGTATCTCCTGATGATTTCTCCTAATGGCAGCATATACACTGCAAACAGCATGGGAGCTAAAATGGAACCCTGCGGTACCCCGCATGGTAGGGAGAAGGTGTCAGAGGAATAAATTCCGGTGACGACTCTCTGAGACCTACCAGTGAGGTAAGAACGGAACCATTCGTGGACTGTACCAGACAGTCCACAAAACCCACAGCCGCTCCAATAGCACCTCATGGTCTACAGTGTCAAATGCAGCAGAAAGATCAAGAAGGACCAGAATGGTATAAGCCTTCGATCTCTGGCCATTAGGAGGTCACCAATACCCGAACAAGGGCAGTCTCAGTACTATGCCTTTTCCTGAAGCCAGATTGGAGAGTATCATAGACATTATGAGAGGTGAGATATTCATCCAATTGCAGTGCAACTGCCTTTTCAATAACCTTACCAACAAATGGCAGGTTAGAGATAGGCCGGTAGTTAGCTAGACAGTCTGGGTCCAAGGAGGATTTTTTAAGGAGTGGATGAACAACTGCCTCCTTGAGGGGATTAGGAAACCCTCTCCAAGGATTTCCAGACAATGTCAGCAAGGATTGGGTAGATGACTTCTACACAACCTACTAACAGAGGTGTAGGACCCGGATCCAAACTACAACTAGTTGGACGCATTGATTGGATGATCTTCACAATGTCTGCGAATTCTGGATGGTGAAACTCCAACCAGATAGGCCGAGGATTAAGTACAACCGGTTGCCCACCGTGACCCCCCAAAGGAGAGGTCGGACCGATGCCGGACCTGATGATCTGTCAATATGGTCGCAAAAGTCACCCTGGCCCCACTCCCCTGATATAGAAGAAGCAGCAGCAGCATGGTTAGCAACAGGAGGATTTGCATTCACATGTACCTCATCAGCAACATCAACACTGTCGCTGTCAGTGAGACTGATGACTTAAATGGTTTAGTTACATAATTCTTCCACAGCAGATAGACTGGGTTTAATAAAGCCAAAGAAAAACAAATCTGGTTGTTGTTTTTGTTTCTTTCCAGTCATTTTCTATTAGTCCAATTACAAAACAGTATGAAGAAGGAGTGGTTGATGATGGCAGCACAGCAGCAGACAGTTTTTGCGTGTACCCTCCACACCAAGAAAGCCTGACACAACCAGAGGACGACTGGATGAGACTGATGGACTGATGTTTGTACACAACCAGACTAGAGAGACGCTGTCACTAATATGCACACAGGTTATAGTACTATGGACTGTTAATTAATTGTGGCAAGCTTTATTTATTGATTTTTTTGGTCCCCCACAAAAAAGCCTAAGCCTGGCACAACCACTAGAGGACTGGATGAGACAGGTGGACTGTTAAACAACAAGAGACTCAGTCAATAATATGCACACAGGCAGTACTAAGTGGACCTTTAATTACTGTAGCAAGCTTGTATTATTTGGGGGCTCTTGTCCCACCCAAAAAAGTCTGACTTACACAACCACTAGAGGACTGGACGAGACAGGTGGACTGTCAAACTTAGAGACGTTCCCAATAATATGCACACACTAAGTAGTACTATGGACTTGTTCTAATTAATGCAGTGGAAAGCTTTATTTTTTGGGGTTGGGTCACCACCAAAAAAATAAACCTTAGACAACCACAACAGGAATGGATCAAGACTAATGGACCATCAAGACAATAGAGATGCTGTTAATTATATGCACAAAGACACAGGACAGGTACTGGTAGCACTGCAAGGTTGGACGGACTTTTGTTAATTGTACCAAGCTGCTTTAAAGACGATACAGATTAGACTGAGACGCTGACTGTCAATAATATGCACATAGATCAGGTATTATATGATCATTACATGGACTTTTACTGAATTGGGCTAGTCTTGTTCTTCTGAATTCTTTTAAGTTGTATATTATTCATTAGCACAAAAAGTATAATATTGCATCAGGTGATGTAACAGGGGGATGCTGCTGCTGCACAGATAAGACAATGACTGGACTTGGACAGACTCAAACTGGGCAGGGCACTACTTGACTCTACTTCTGTCTAAACTTACATTCTCCTAGCAGATGCAGCACAGCACTGTCTGCAGTAAGTGAGTTTTATTTTTCAGCAATTTGAATTAGTCCTGATCACTGACCAAACAAAAACAGCACAGACTGGAATTTAAATAAGTTTAGCTGCCACTGCTGGTCTAACTTGCCCCAGCCCACACAAAACAAGTCACTCACTGATGGTGGGGGGAGGAGAATAGGTAATGTTACTACTTTACAGCAACTTCTGTCAAGACTCAACAACTTTTTATATATACTGTGTGTGTATGTGTATGTATGTGTGTATATATAGATATATATATAGGGGATATGACATGGCCTGACTGAAGATATCATATTTATCTTCACAGAGGCCAGTGATGATGATATCTCACGAAAGTGGCTAAGCCACGCAGTGAGATATCTTGATGTCACGGCCCTGAGTGAAGATAAATATGATATCTTCAGTCAGGCCATGTCATATCTCTGTTTATACAACACATGTTTTGTCCCCCAACACAACCGATGACATGCTCCTCTCAGTGCAATGGGCTGACATAAAGGTGATGGCCCTAGCAATACAACCCCCTACAGAAAAGCTGTGAAAAGAACAGATGTAATTTGTTGTTGAAAAAATATCTGGTGTATCCTAGTTTTTATGGTTATTTTTTTAAAAGAGTTATCTGTTTTTTTATGCCATGCCCCACCCCAACAGAGTTCTCCAGGCCCCCCCAAACATAACAGATTTTATACAATAGATTATATACTATTTTGAAATATCTGGTTGATCCTGTCATTTTAAAATTATTGAAAATATCTGGTTGATCCTGCTATTATTTTGTAAAAAAATAATATTTTAAATGCTTATCTGGTTGATCCTGCCACTCTGAGCACTTTCACCGTCCCTGTAAATGTAACGGTGGCAAGTGCTATTCACAGTGATGCTTGTTAATTGAAAGTCATTTTGTAGGAGTTATCCTGGGTTCAGAAAGTCAGAAAGGTGCTTTATGCAGAGCTTAGCGTGATTTGTTGAAAAAAGGCCTACTGCATACAGAGTGCAGTAACTGAATTCGTGGCTTTAGAACAGTAGAGGGAAAGCAACAGAGGCTCGCGCTTTCTTTTACTGTTCAAAAGCTGCCGAATCAGTCGCTACAGTCTGTGTGCAGTCAGCATTTTTTTTTTCAACAAATTACACTAAGCTGTGTATGAAGCACAGCGTTTTCTGTCATTTTGAACTCAGGATAAATCGCAGAAAATGACTATCAATATAACAGGCATCAGTGTGAACAGCGCTCGGCTACGTTACGTTTAAAGGGACTGTGAAAGTGCTCAGTGTGGCAGGATCAACCAGATAAGCTTTTAAAATATTATTTTTTTCTAGCATAATGGCAGGATTAAGGAGATACATTTTGTTTCATGAAAATGTGGAGAGTTAAGATTGAAATGGCTGTTTTGTTTCTTTTTATGCAGAGCATGTGTTATTGTAAATGTATGTAGATAGTGATGAGTTACAAGAAAGTGAAAGTTCCTCATAGCACAGTAGTTTCGGTGTGACGTATAAGAGTGTGGAGATATCAGTGATATCTTCACATGTGAAGACATCACTGATATCTCCATGTCCTGGCTGAGATATTACTTTTTATCCTGTCATTTATCCCAAAACATGTGTTGTATAAATATATATATATATTATTTTCCTAAACTTGCAGGTCTGTCCAACACAACAGTAGTATTACTGATTCTGACCCAGGTACCTGCTCCTCCCTCCGTCAGTAGTGCTGCACAAGGTCTTAAGTCTCTCCACTACACAGTAAAAAAGTATATATTTTTTTAGCAACTACTGCTGAATGATCACTCAGCCACCTTCAGAATATTTCGACTAGTTCACCACTGCAGCCCTTAAAAGGGCCTTTTTTTTTTCTTATTTCAAATAAACACTGACACACTACTGAGCAGTATTCACAAGACTGCTTTCACTCTCTCAACCGCTCCGATCATTATGGCGCTTGGCGGGCTTTGGCACTAACACTAACTCCATTCGGCACCCCCTACGTGGTTGCCTGGCATCTTACCTCGTGGTGTGACGATGACTCCCAGTAGTTTTTTTTTTTTTAATATTGCTGCACATCCACAGAACACTGGAGTTGTGAGTAGCTGCACTCTGGAAGGTGGAGGTATAGCGGCTGTCAGTCACTGCTAGAGGTCTATGGAGGTAGTATGTCTCTTTGCAGATGACACAAAGATCTCCAACAGGATTGATACACAAGTTGGAGTGGAAAGGATGAGGGACTTGGCAAGGTTGGAGGAATGGTCAAATGCATGGCAGCTCAGATTCACTGCAAAGAAGTGCAAGGTAATGCACCTGGGAAACAAGAACCCAGGGGAAGAGTACACAGTGGGGGTGAGATACTGACAACAGTAAAAATGGAAAGGGACCTGGGGGTAATTATATCAGATGACCTAAAGGTGGGCAAGCAATGTGAGAGGGCAGTAAGGAAGGCTGGGGGGATACTAGGATGCATAGGGAGAGGCATCAATAGTAGAAAACAGGAAGTTGTTATCCTCTGTACAGATGGTGAGACCCCATCTGAGTACTGTGTGCAGTTCTGAGACCCATCTCCACAAAGACATAGAGTGGAGGCTGTCCAGAGGAAGGCGACCAAATGGTGCAGGGTCTGAACCAGAAGACATACGAAGAAATACTAAAATAGCTTAATATGTATATCCTTGAAGAAAGAAGGGAGAGAGAGGGGACAGGATAGAAACTTTCAAGTACCTCAAGGGAATCAGCAAAGTCCAAGAGGGTAACATCTTTCAGAAAAAGAGATGTGCAAGAACAAGGGGGCACAATTTGAAGATAGAGGCGGATGGCTCAGAGGTAATGTGAGGAAGTATTTTTTCATGGAGAGGGTTGTGGATGCATGGAACAGCCTCCCTAAGGAGGTTGTGGAGTCAAGAACAGTGGGGGAATTCAAGAATGCATGGGGCAGACATAAGGCAGTCCTAGAGGGGGGGTAGGAGGAAGTACGCTATTAGATAACTAGGATCTGCAGCGTATCTGTTAGGTAAGAAAATGGGCAGACTAGGTGGGTCAAGCGGTCCTTATCTGCCATCAAATTTTGTGTTTCTATGAGGTGGGGCGCTACCATCGATGTGTGGCCAATGCGGTCTCTGCGGAATACAGACTGGCCATTGGTTGCTGCAGGAGGTGGAGCAGGCCCACGCTGACATTCCTTAAAAAAAAAAAAAAAAGTAGTAGTTTTTATGAGTGCCGCACATGCGCATTGACGTGACTCACTGGTTAAAGGCAGAAATGCCTGCACTCTCTCATGCATGCGTGCTGAATCCAGCGCTACTATCCACCAGAATGACGAGTTTTAAAGGAAATCTGGTGGCCAGTGTGATTAGCCAGGTCGCATCTGGTGACCCTATTTATCCCACCCTGAGTACGACACACATTGCGGATGTGGTGACCAAGATCATGCTGACGGTCAAGTGTCACGCCAAGGTATTTGACGGTGTCGGTGATGAGAACGGGAGCACCATCACTACCCGAGATGCACAGAGGAACAGGGGAGGCCTTTATCTTAGCCTAGGATCCAAACAGCATGGCCTGGGTCTTTTTAAGATTTAGGACCAGCTTATGAGACGTTATCCAGGATTGGATACTACTAAAATCCTCACTCAGTTGGTGGTTAATGACCCCAGTATCCTGAGAATGAGTGAGAATAACAAGGTTGTTAGCATACCGTATGGACCTGCAGGAGGCAACTGAGGAGGGAAGATCGTTGATGAATATGGAGAAGAGCAGGGGTCCAAGGACTGACCCCTGTGGAATTCCTGAGGACACTGCGTGTGACGTCCGAGAGCACCTTACTATATTTCTGTGAAGTTGCCTGCCCTGAAGGTAATTGGAGAACCAGCTTGAGCGCAGGAGGGACAGGCCCAAGGCTTCATGCTTTGAATTTCTCCAGAGTTGCTCAGGTCCTTGTAGAGGCCAGAACGCCTTCTACTAGGACTACATATGCCATGAAGTGGAGGCTTTTCTTCATTTGGGCCACCTCAAAGGGTTGGAACCCTTTTCATACCCTGTTCCTCAGGTCATGGAGTATCTACTATACTCTCTGACCTGGACCTGAGTTGCTCTTCGCTGAAGGTTCACCAGTCTGCTATTTCTGCCTATCACACAGTGAAGGGCAAAGCTCAAGGCGGAAGATGGTAAAAGCTGAGGGGGCTGAGAATCAAAAAGGCACTTATAAGGGCACAAAGGGCACTTTTTCTGTACTAGTTTTTGCCATACAGAAATAAAAAGCGGAGTGGCTACCACCCCGTTCACCCCTCCCCCCCGGTTCCTATAGCAAAGCTGTGGCTCAACTAGAGGTTTCCAAAACCTTCCTAAAAGGGATCCTCCAACTGAAACCCCTGGTGTGCAGTCCCGCATCACTGTGGGATCTGAATTTTATTTAGGGAAAACTGACCTTGCCTCCCGTTGAACCAGCTGGTAGTTTTGATATGCGCTATTTATCATGGAAAGCACTCTTTTTAATTGCTGTTACTTCTGCTCGAAGGATTTTTGAGCTTCAGACCCTGATGTGTTATGAGCGTTATTTAATTTTTCACAGAGACCAGGTGACTCTGTGTACCAATACTCAGTTCTTACTGAAGGTGGTTTCTGAGTTCACGTTAAACCAGTCTGTTCAACTTCCAGTATACTACCCTGAGCATTCCAATCAGAGGGAGGCTTATTCTGCATACCTTAGATGTTTACTGAATCTTGTGTCATTATACTAACTGAACCAAGTCTGTCCAGAAAATGTACCAGCTTTTTGTTTTTTGCACCCAAGAGAGAGGGGTGGCAGTTTCCAAATAGTGTCTACCCAAATGGTTGGCAAACTGTATTGTTTTCTATTACCAGAAGTATGGTAAAACTCTCCCAGGGAAGGTTAAGGGCATTCTACCAGAGGCATGGCTGCTTCTACTGCTTCTTCAGGAATGTTTCAGCTGCTGATATATGTGCCTCGGCTACTAGGAGCTCTGTTCACACTTTCACCAAGCATTACAGCTCGGACATTGCCACTAGGCACAGAGTTGGCTTTGGTCTAGCTGTCCTCCAAGACCTTCTGTCTTAAACTTTCTGCCTTTCTGCAGACCTTCTCTGCCTCCCACGTTTCAGTTCCTTCTGATTCACACTGCTTGGGACTTGGTCATCAAGGTTATTACATACTGCAAGAGCCCTCTCGAAGTAAGATAGTGCAGTTACGTAAGAACTTACCGTAACAGCAGATCTTCTAGAGAGACTTATGCAGTAGATGACCTTTTTCCCTCCCTCCCTGCTTCCTCCATCTTCTGCTGCTCTTTTTCTATCACTTTATGTTGGCTCCAGGAGCTTCTTTTCCATTCTCCTGCCGCTCCCTTGGGAGGTCTCTGGCGTGAGAACCGGAAGGCAAACATGGGAACCGCTCACTATATACTGTCACGCTGACATTGGTCATGTGACGTTGGTGGACGGTCCCTCCTCAGACACTGCTAGCTATAGTTTCTGTGTGGTCCTGATGCCAGGGGGTGCAGTTCTCAAGGTTATTACGTACTGCAAGAGCCTCTCTTGAAGAACTGTTGTTACTGTTAAGTTCTTACATAACTGTACTTTTCTACTTGGATGATGTTCTGTCACTTCTAACCTATTGCTGTGACTGTCAGTGGTGGTGGGGGTCAGTGCTGTGACTGTTGTGGGTGGTGGGGTCAGTGGTGCAGCTGTTGGGGTAATGGGATAGTGCTGTGACTGTTGGGGGGGGTTCAGTGTTATAATTCTTAGGTGGGGAGAAGTGTCCAGACTGGAGTGTGGGGTCAGTGCTGTGACTTTTGGAGGGACATTGTTGTCCAGGTCTGTGCTGTATCAGAGGGGATGGTCTTGGTTAACTTCTTCAAAAAGTTAACAGCATCCAAACTAAAAGATATCTGTAATTGCTATTAAGCCTCTCCCTGAGCCCTTATAGCCTCAAGATCAATCACCTCAAACCTATACCTACCAGGACATGAAACCATTCCGCTAACCACCAAATTCTCACCTATTATTGCCTTCGTTATCTCTATCCTCTTCACCCTACTCTCCCTAGTACTATTCCTTTACTCATCTTTTATTTTCTCACCCCTCCTTCCTATTCCACTACTCCCTTCTGTTATCTCTACACCCTCCTCTTACTCACCCACTCTCTCCTCCCACAGTACACTTCCTACTTGCCAGCTCCTTACTATCCTACACTAATAATCCCTACCTATTCGGTCGAATACCTGCGTCAGGTAATATATGAACCTTACTGTGCCTCAATCTGTCAGAATGTAATTTTATAAACCGATGTATAGCAATCATATGTGTATGTGTTTTTTTAAGATGCTTTGTATATGCTGTCTTTTTATGTTAAGCCACTTGGCTATTATCATGATCTAAGACCTCCTTGTGAATAAGCTTGCTCAACAGAGTCTTCCTGCAATAAACTTGACTGTGGGTGGTCAGTTCTGGAACTGTCAAGGTTGAGTGTCAGTGCTTTGACTCTTGGGGGTGGGGAAGTGTCCAGACTGGGGTAGGTGGTCAGTGCCTGACAGTTGGGGTCAGTGACTGTTAGGGTGGAGGTTAGTGCTGTGACTGTTTAGGGTATGGGTCAGTGCTGTGACTGAATGGCAGGTCTGTGCTGTATCAGAGGGTTAGTGCTGTGACTGGGAGTGGTGGTGGTCAGGTCCAGACTGGGGTTGAATGGCAGTGCTGTGACTTGAGGGTGCAGAAACAGTGCTGTGACTGTTAGGGGTGGGAGGATCTGTACTGAGACTGTTGGGTGGGACAGTGTCCAATCAGGGTGGTCAGTACTGTGACTGTGGGGGGTCATCCTTTGACTTATTGGGGGGAGGCATTGCTGTGACTATCGGGGTAGGGGCAGCACTGTGATTGTTGTGGTAGGGGCATTGCTGTGACTGTGGGGTGGGGCAGCACTGTGATGGTTGGGGTTCAGTGCTGTAATTGTTGGGAGTGGGGAGAAGTGCTGTGATTGTCATTAGTGGGTGGTCAGTGCTGTGACAGCTGGGTAGGGGACCGTGTGGTAACTGTTGAGAGTAGGGGAATAGTAGACTATTGGGGGGTGGGATCAGATCTGTGACTGCCTGAGGTAGGTGTTCAGTACTGTGATTTTTGGGGGTTGGGTCAGTCTTTTGACTGTCAGGGAGAGGGGGGCAGTGCCATGACTGTCAGGGGTGGGTGTTAAGTGCTGTAACTGCTGGGTGGGGTAGTGCTGTGTTGGGGTGGGGTACAGTGCTATTCCCATGGAAAGTAGGATGTTACTGTTTAGACTTTTGGGATGGGGAATCAGTGCTATGACTTCTTGGGATGGGTGGTCAATGCTGTGACTGTTGGGGGAAGAGTGCTGTGATGACTGTGGGAGTGGAACAGTGCTGTGACTTTTGGGGTGGGGTTCAGTGCTATGACTGTTGGGGTTGGGGTCAAGACAGTGACTGTTGGATGTAGAGCAGTGCTGCGACTGTTGGGATGGGTAGATGGTACTGTGACCCTTTGGAATAGGTTAATTTTGCCATGCTGTTCACTTTTGTCACTCTCTCTCTCTCTCTCTCTCTCTCTTAATGCTGTATTGGTAAATGCTTCTGTAATATGAAGTTCAGGCAGGGGTGGTCAGGGTTCCGTAGCTGTTTTCACTTTTTAGGTTTTCAGTTACTAAAGTGATCCATAAACAGTGGACGATATGACCACTTATTCATTTTTACTTCTTAGTTTTAATACCTAAGGTTTGGTGCCTTTCAGTACCTTTTGTACTTTGGTTCTTTACTGACATTGTCATGAACCCACTTCTGGGAGCTGGGTCCACTGAGCTCACAGTGTCCTCCCCTAAGTGCAACCTGTGACAGGGAGGTCAGGAATACCCTCCTCATGGCCTTTTAGAGTGCACGCTGATTTCACAGCTGAAATGAGCAGACTAGGCAGGCCAAGCAGTCCTTATTTGCCATCAAATTCTATGTTTCTATGAACACTTTCCACGAGGATCCATCGCCTCTTTATATACAGTGTCAAGTCTATGGCCAGGTGAGAACCTCTTAGTTGCTGAGCAGGGGAGGACCAGTTATGGAGCTCTTTGTGGCTGCTCTCGGAACCCTGATTGTGTCTTCTCCCACAGGTGGTACAAGAACCTGATTCAACCCCACAGACCCTCTCCGGAGACCTTGCAAACTTTCCCTACTTTGGACTCCCAGATTCTCTTCCAGGATCCTAGTTCTTAGTAGCGCATGGCACCTTAGCTCTAAACAGGTGTGTTAAAGATTTAATAAACCTTCCCCAAACTCTCACACACAATAAATCACTCCCAGCAGTAATATTTTAAAATAAAAGCGAAAGCTTTTACTGATTACTTAAATAATCATTATATACCCATGCTGACAAATGAATTAGATATTTGGTTACAGGATAACTACAAAAAAAGTTGGAAAAATAAATACAAAACAAACGAGTGAATTAACTGGATAATTTCTGCCTTGTTTGTAGAGAATCAGAGTCCAGAAAATAAATTAGTTTTTGCAAAGTTACTTTTTCTCTCTGCTATGTCTCGTCCCAGTTTTCTTACAACAGTCTTCAGTTGGGTCTGGCCATCTTACAGAGTCAGGAAAATTTTGCTTCTGCACAGTTTCTGTTGAAGCAAGCTTATATACTCACTTCCCCAGTCTGCAAAACTGATGTGGGACTGGCTAGTGGCCTTAATGTTTCCAGGTCCCACTGTTCATCTCTAGGTCAGCAGGGGTCTCTCTTGTTCTTTCCAAAGTTGCAAGTGAATCAAAATTATCAGTATTTTGATTTCCTATAGTCCCATCTCCCTGGCTGGCTTTGATCTGCATTTCCTTCCTGACACTTATTAAAATATAAATACCCTGTGGCAGTTAGGAAATTTGACAATAGCTTTTCTAGACCCAGTGTCTACAGACCCCTGTTTTAAAGTAATTTTCTGTTTATAATTCAAAGTGTTATGAAAGGAGAGGGCTCTTCCATCTCCAGCCATTTTATGGAATCTTCCCCTTTGATCACTACCAGGACATCCCAATCCCTTATTTACATTTCAGCTCCTGTTTACCTCTGAACAAGACTTTGTCTCATGCAAAGGGGATGTCAGACACTGAATACACATTAACTTTTTCCCAAATATCCTTGCAGAAAACATAGAAACATAGACTTTGACAGCAGATAAGGACTGCTTGGCCCATCTAATCTGCCCATTTCCCTACCTACAGGATAGGCCGCAGATCCTAGTTAACCAATAGCCTATTTCTTCCTACCCCCACAAGAATTGCCTTATGTCTGTCCCATGCATTCTTGAATTCCGAAAAGTGGGCATCTTTCTGTCAAACCTATATCCTGGCTTTTTTTTTTAAATTAAGCATAAAGAAATGCAGAGAAATGTGACAGCATTGTGACAGCATTAGCTGCAGTGGCAAATCATACAGGCATATCATGAGGATTCACTGAGCCCACAGATGCAGTGGCATCAGTGTCCTGCCTAGCAACTAGCCATCATTTCAAACCACACAAACACTATAAAGCCTCAATCCCAGTGCAAGGCATCATGGGACTGCAAATCCTTGTGCACTGCAGACCAACAGAACCTTACCAGAACAGACTTTATTTAGGTACCTCAGTGAAGGTTATACCTGAATGTTATCGTATGCAGCATGTTTAACATACTGACATATGAAATTGCCAACAGATAAAGGCCTTATGGTCTATCAAGTCTGCTTGATTGTGCAGCTAGCAGCCCTTGTACTGCAGCTGCCCCTCCCTCCTTCCATCCAGTGACATTCCCCCTTAGCCTGTCCCATCCCCTTTTGAAGCAGCCCACAGTCCTGCAGGGTGCCACTTCCTTTGTCAATGCGTTCCACTCGGACACTACCCTCTCTGTAAAAAAGTGTCTCCTCATTTCCCTCCTGAACCTTCCCGTCTCAGATCATGCCCTCAAGTGTACCTCCCCCTCCTTAATTTGAAAAGCCCCTCTGTGCCAGTGTTATTTATTCCCTTCATGTACTTGAATGTTTCAGTCATGTCCCCAGATCCCTCCTCTCTTACAGGGAGTACATGCTCGACTCCCTCAGCCTGCTCTCATAGGGTAAGTCCCCTAGCCCCTGGATCATTTTTATTGCCCTGCGCTGCACCCCCTCCAGTAACCCAATTTCCTTCTTCAGATATGGTCACCAGAACTGCATGCAGTTCTCCAAGTGTGGTCTAACCAGTGACCTGTATAGTGGCAGGAGCACCTCCCCCCTCCTGGAGAATATGCCTCTGGCAATACAACCCAGCATCCATTTTGCCTTTGCAGCTGCCTTTCTACACTGTTCTGAGTTGTCCATTGCTCCCGTTATGATCACCCCCAGATCCTTCTCCTCTTCCGTCTGGCTAGTTGAATACCACCCAGCTGGTAGTTCTGCCTTGGTTTTTGGCACCCAAATGTAGCACCTGTATTTCTTGGCATTGAACCCCAGCTGCCAAGTATCTGACCAGGCCTCCAGTTTTGCCAGATCATCTTGCAGTCCCTGCCACCCTTCTAAGTCATGGACTACTGCTCCCATCTTGGCGTCATCTGCAAACAGACTGATCTTGCTCTTGATGCCTATTGAGATGTCTGCTATAAAGATCCCATACAGCACCATGCCAGTACAGAGCCCTGTGACACCCCACTTGTCATCACCCTGGGAGATGAGAGCTCCCCTCCCACCATCACCACCCTCTGCTGTCTCCCTTGCAGCCAGTACACTACCCGTCCCGCGATCTCGTGTCAGTTCCTGTGCTTCAGCTTACTTCCAGCCTCCCATTCGCACCAAATCAAATGCCTTACTGAAGTCCAGGTACAGGACATCCACTGCATGGCCCCTGTCTCATTGCCTGATTACCCAGTCATAGTACTCCATCAGGTTGGTCTGATAGGATCTGCCTGAGACAAACCCATGCTGTCTGCTGTCCTACAGCCCATTAGCCTCTAGGAGGGGATACCAGCCTCTCATTCAGTATTGTCTCCATCAGCTTTCCCATGATGGATGTGAGGCTTACCAGTTTGTAGTTCCCTGGCTTATCCTTTGGGACGCTGTTGATGAGGGGTACCACGTGCACCATCCTCCAGTTCTGAGATACACTCCCTGAGTCCAGGGAGGCATTAAACAGGTTTGTCAAGTGTTCTGCCTGGACTTCTGACAGCTCCTTCAGCACCCTGGGGTGCATGCCATCTGAACCAGGTGCCTTGTCCACCCTCCGTGTCCTCAAGCCCTCCAGTACTCTGCCCACTGAGATTTTCCCATCTTTCACCTCCTCCACCTGTGCCCACCCTCCCACCCCCTTGGCTATAGCTCCCCTCTTTCTTTAGTACATACTGAGCAGAAGTACTTATTTAATGCTTCTGCATGTTCTGCCACTGTTTTCACCCACCCCCATCCCTCTTTGTCCTTACTGTTTGGTCCTTGCAACTCCTTTTCTCCCTGATGTACCTGAAGAAGTCCTTCTCCCCCTCTTTGATTCCCTGTGCTAGCATGAGTTCCCTGGACGCCTTGTCTGACCTGACTGCCCTTGTCACCTCCCTCGACTCCTTCAGGTATTCCTCTCTGTCCTCCCCTCTCCCTGTTTTTTTTTTTACCTTCTAAAGGTGGCACTTTTCTTCTTTACTTTTTCCATGACCCTCCTGCTCGCCCAGTTAAGCATCTTGGCCCTAGCTCTCTTACTCTGGACCCTTGTACATGTTACGGTTGCCTCCTCAGTTCCCAGTTTAATGACCTCCCACTTCTGATTAGTGTCCATATTTCTTTTTTTTATTTCAATCTTAGAGTAACCACTTGAGCTCAGAGCTCTTTTATACAGGTTCCACGTCAAGTAAACAATACAGAATAGAGTAGTAAAGAATTACAATGGACTAGCCAAGCAGACTAGGCAATAGGGAAGGGGGGAAGGCAAAGAACAGACTTACAGGTATTAGATGCCTAACGGTAAGTACCAGTTAGTTGTCAGAGGTAGCAGGTTGATAGAGATGGGGTAAAGTGTGAGGGGGGAGCCCCAAATGCTATGGGAGCAGGTGATACCAAGAAAAGTGGAAGTGGGCCAAGGAGGAGGGGTGTGTGTGTGTGAGGCAGGAGGAGAGGTGGGGAAGGTGGCAAAGAAGGAAAAAGGTAAAACGGGGGTGGAAGAAAAGTATCAAGGAGATAGAAGGAGCAGGGAGGAGGAGGAAGGGTGAGGGAGTAGAGGAGAAGAGGCAGTGGGGAAGTAGAGGTAAAGGGAGAGGTGAGTGCGGAGGGGGCAGGAGCTTATAGGAGGCAGTGGGAAGGGAGCCCTTGGGTACCAGCCGGAGGAGGAAAGCGATGCTAGGAACAACAGTCACATCAGGAATTATTTAACAAGTGACTTTTGAGGTGAACTTTGAAGGTACAAAATGTAATGGGTCAAGGTCGTCTTCCTGGAGAGAGCTGAACAGAGCGAGGCTCGGTATGCGAAAGACCTTTGTCCTCGAGAAGTGCAACAGTTCGGTATAATGGACAGGTGCTCTGAGCTACGAGTATGTCACTGGCTGATACAGGGCACCAGGAGTTGATTAACCCCAGGAGGACGGGTACCAAGACTGATCTTATTTGGCAGAAGGCAGGAATGGAATTTTAGTCTGGCAGAGAGGGGAAGCCATTACGTCTTGGTATACAGATCGCAGGTGTGGGTCAGCCTAGGTGCCCCTAAAGTTAGCTGGCAAGCTTTGTTTAGTGCCACTTTTAGGCGGTGAAGGGCAGTGTCGGTAGCTGAGCCATATATAGGTAGGTTATAGTCAACGAGGGAACCCATCGAGCTGTGGGCTGCTATTTTGAGGGCTTCAGGGGACAGGCTGTGTCTGTGATGATAAAGCAGACCAAGATGTTTGTTGATTGCTTTGGCGGTGTTGTCAATGTGGGCAGTGTAGGACGAGTTGTCAATAGTGATACCAAGGTATCTAAAGTGTTGGACCAGTTTGAGGGAGGCTCCAGCAGCATTACTTATTGTTAACAGGTAGTTACGATGCTTATTCTGACAGCCAGCGAACAACATGGTCTTAGTTTTTTTTATAGTTCATAATTAACTTATGGTTTATGAACCACTTCTCAAGACAGGTGAAATTCCTTTTAAGTTGATGCTCAAGATCAGCAGGATTCGAGTCATGTGCGAAGATGACTGCATTATCCGCATAGAGTAGGGCGTGGCACTGGCTGGCTTGAGGGAGACTATTCAGGAATAAGCTGAATAGGAGGGGTCCTAGTATTGATCCCCGTGGGACAGCAGAGCTGACAGATTTACTGTCCGAGAGGGTTGAACCGATTCCAACTTGCTGGGATCTATGGTCCGGATAGCTGCGGAACCATAAAACTGCTTCGAGAGCCAGGCCCGTTGATGACAGTTGCTCAGTGAGGCGGGAGTGGTTTACCATGTCGAACGCCTTTGTCAGGTGGATAAAGATAGCTACAGTGAGTTGCCCATGATCGAGTGATTTATGAATGTGACCAGTAAATTCAAGAAGGGCTGTGCTATGCCCAGCCATAATGCCATGCTGCTCGGGGCAGAGGAGTTTGTACTTGTCTAAGTATTCTACCAGTTGGTCCACAACTATTGTTCAAGGGCCTTCGATAGGGGTGGCAGCAGGGAGATTGGTCGGTAGTTTTCAGTAAGAGCCCCACTCTTATGCACAGTGTGACTATCGCAGCTTTCCATTTATGAGGAAATACAGCTAGTCGCAGTGATAAGTTAAGGATATGGGTGAGTGAAGCCAGGATTTCTTCCAGGGACAGAGAGATAAGATGCAGGTCAAGGGTGTCCCCACTGAATCTCCCCTTTCCGAGCACCTTCCGAAGATATTTCCTAGCATCCCCAATAGAGATGGTTTTGAACCAAAAGAGTGGATGCGCAGATGACTGAGGTCCAGTGACGTGTTTACTCTGGTGGAAGAAATCCCGGGGGAGGACATGGCTGAGGTCTGTGAAGGCTAGGTGGAAGGTGTCAGCTATAGTTTTTGGGTCAATGATAGGGGAGCCATTAACGCTGATCATATCAGGAGCAGGTTTATGCACCTTGCCAGTGGCCTCTTTAAGGTCAGCCCAGAATTTACGGCCATCATTCCAGTGTTTGGACAGGGCCTCCTTAGTAGCATTTTTAGCCAAACGGATGGCCTTGGTACAGCAATTTCTAGCTTGTTTTTATTTAAGGATGTCAGGGGGCTTCCCTGTAGCTCGAGCAGTACGCCAAAGATGATCACGGTCTTTCATACGATCAAGGATGTCTGGGCCAATCCAAGGGCTATAATAGCTCTTTATTTTTCACTTTTTGAAAGGGGGCATGGATATCGCAGATAGTGCGCTTGACCATTTCATCCACCTATTCAACACTATCGACATCGGGTGCCTCATAAATGGTGGACCAGTTTGCATTGCACTCTGAGGCGGTCAGCATGACCAGGCCTAAGGAATCTGTTAGTGACTGTCCTGGGAGGTGGTTTGATGTATTTGTTGGTCCAGTTGAATATTACAGGGGAGTGGTCACTGATGTTATCGGGGAAGACAGAGGAGTTTGAAGTGTGCTCAGGACGATTGGTGAGGACCCAGTCAATCAAGGTGCTTGTGCCAGTCCAGTAGTTAGTCTGGGTGGGGGCGTCGACAAGCTGTGTGAAGTGGACAGCCTGTATAGCATCCTTGACGTTGTTTGCCTCCGGGGCAAGCCAGTTGGTGTTAAAGTCGCCAAGCAGTATAACCTCAGAGCTTGAGGACAGGCTACTTAGGTATTGGATGACAGATTGGAGGCTGTAGGATGTGTCCTTGGGGGGGGTGTAGATGGAGAGCAGCATAAGTGACTTGCTATAGGCCCAAGGGAAGACCAAAATGGCAAGGGCCTGGGCAAATGCCCCAAGGCTGGGGGGATTAAGTACAATGCCCTGAAGGCTATCCTTGAAGTAAGCACAGCCTCCACCTCTTTTTGACAGGCAGTCCTGCCTAAAGATCTTGTAGCCCGAGAGGCTGATGTCTCTATCAGGATTACGGGGGGAAAGCCATGTCTCAACAATGGATAGTACATCAGGATTATGGAGGTTATGGAGGGATCCTGACCAGATACCCCTGTACTATTTCCCTCATCCTCCCAAAGTTGGCCCTCCTGAAGTCTAACACTCTTGTGCCTGTTCCTACTTCCCCTTTCTTCATGTACAGGGTCTGCATCTAAAGCCCTATACGGAAAGACTGAAGGACCTTAATATGTATACTGTGGATGAATGAAGAGAGAGGGGGATTATGAGAGAAACTTTCAGATACCTCACATGTATAAATAAGGTTAAAGAGGGAAGCATCTTCCAGAACAAAAGATGCTCAAGGTCAAGGGCTCATGCAATGAAGCTGGAGGGGGGGTAGACTCAGGAAAGATGTGAGGAAGTACTGCTTCACAGAGAAGGTGGTGGATGCCTGGAAATGCCTATCAGCGGTGCTGGTGGTGGCAAAAATGAACGGGGTTCAAGAAAGCATGGAATAGGCATAAGGGAACCTTAATGATAAGACAAGGGGGGGGATAAGCCAGAGAGCAAGTAGGGTCTGCAGTGATATAGTAAGTAGGAAAAATGGGCGGACTAGGTGAGCCAAGCAGTCCTTATCTGCCGTCAAATTCTGTTTCTGTATATCACTGCTGTGTGTGAAGTGGACACACATTGTCACCTGATCCCTTTAAAAAATACCATATGCTATGTTCTAAGTAAAGTAAAAGCATAACTAACAGATACATATACCTATTTATAAACTAAAGCTAATCTTTTTTAATTGCAGGTTATAACAAAATGTGCTAGTGAACTGGAACAGCACATCAGTCCCCAAAGAGCCCTGAACTTGCCCCTGAGCTAGACATAAGGACTGGCTACTAAGACGTCTGTACATCCCAAAACAGCATGTACATTTTATGAGAATTTTCTGGTTACATCGTTTGAAGTTCTGGAGCAGCACTTTTTTTTAATAAGGATTGAAAAAGTTGGTGATTGTAATGATGGCCAAACAACCAAAGAAAAGAATGAATATGCAGGTAAGCTATGTATGAAATGCATTTTATTAAACATTTACAGTTCATTTTCTAGGCTAGCCTATCTTAGATGGGCATCTAATTTTCAGTGGAGTTTGGCTTCTCCCAAATTTTATGGCTGGGAGGATTGAAATACAGGAGGTGGTCTCTCGTACCAGGCCACTGGGAAATTGCAGAATATTTTGGGGGGATTTTGCAGGGCTTTTTCCCAAAATGTTGTGGGGACTTTTGGTATTTTGTAGGATGTAGTGGGCTGGCGCAGACGCATTTTCCTCTGTGAGGTACAAATATGTGTTTGCAATTTCAGTTGCTTTGTGATGCATGTTCAAGATAGCCATCAAAAGGTATAAGTTTTATTAAAAACACACAAACACAAGGACTGATCGAAAAACAATATACATTATTATAGCATCATTGTCAAATCAAGTATGATAAAGCAAATAGCATTCTACAGGAATTTGCCTCACAGGGTTTGAGGGCTTGCTTCTGCAGCCCTCCTCAGCCAACCCCAGGGACAGCTCTGTCATTGTGATTTGCCTTGCAGGATTTGAGGGCTTGCTTCTGCAGCCCAACCTAGGAGCAGCTCTGCAGCCAGAATTTGGCTTTGCAGGGTTTGAGGGCTTGCTTCTGCAGCCCTGCCCAGCCCAACCTAGGACAGCTCGCCACCAGAATTTGCCTCGCAGGGTTTGAGGGCTTGCTTCTGCAGCCCTCCCCAGCCCAACCTAAGACAGCTCGCTGCTGGAATTTGCCTCACAGGGTTTGAGGGCTTGTTTCTGCAGCCCTCCCCAGCCCAACCTAGGTCAGCTCGCTGCAGGAAGTTTAGCTGCCACTGCTGGTCTAACTTACCCCAGCCCACACAAAACAAGTCACTCACTGATGGGGGGGGGAGGAGAATAGGTAATGTAACTACTTTACAGCAACTTCTGTCAAGACTCAACAACTTTTTATATATACTGTGTGTGTATGTGTATGTATGTGTGTATATATAGATATATATATAGGGGATATGACATGGCCTGACTGAAGATATCATATTTATCTTCACGAGAGGCCAGTGACATGATGATATCTCATGAGTGGCGAAGCCACGAGTGAGATATCTTGATGTCACGGGCCTCGAGTGAAGATAAATATGATATCTTCAGTCAGGCCATGTCATATTCTGTTTATACAACACATGTTTTGTCCCCCAACACAACCGACGACATGCTCCTCTCAGTGCAATGGGCGACATAAAGGTGATGGCCCTAGCAATACAACCCCCTTACAGAAAAGCTGTGAAAAGAACAGATGTAATTTGTTGTTGAAAAAATATCTGGTGTATCCTAGTTTTTATGGTTATTTTTTTAAAAGAGTTATCTGTTTTTTTATGCCATGTCCCACCCAACAGAGTTCTCCAGGCCCCCCCAAACATAACAGATTTTATACAATAGATTATATACTATTTTGAAATATCTGGTTGATCCTGTCATTTTAAAATTATTGAAAATATCTGGTTGATCCTGCTATTATTTTGTAAAAAAATAATATTTTAAATGCTTATCTGGTTGATCCTGCCACTCTGAGCACTTTCACCGTCCCTGTAAATGTAACGTGGCCGAGTGCTATTCACAGTGATGCTTGTTATATTGAAAGTCATTTTGTAGGAGTTATCCTGGGTTCAGAAAGTCAGAAAAGGTGCTTTATGCAGAGCTTAGCGTGATTTGTTGAAAAAAGCTGCCTACTGCATACAGAGTGCAGTAACTGAATTCGTGGCTTTAGAACAGTAGAGGGAAAGCAACAGAGGCTCGCGCTTTCTTTTACTGTTCAAAAGCTGCCGAATCAGTCGCTACAGTCTGTGTGCAGTCAGCATTTTTTTTTCAACAAATTACACTAAGCTGTGTATGAAGCACAGCGTTTTCTGTCGTTTTGAACTCAAGATAAATCACAGAAAATGACTATCAATATAACAGGCATCAGTGTGAACAGCGCCGCTACTACGCTTAAAGGGACTGTGAAAGTGCTCAGAGTGGCAGGATCAACCAGATAAGCTTTAAAATATTATTTTTCTAGCATAATGGCAGGATTAAGGAGATACATTTTGTTTCATGAAAATGTGGAGAGTTAAGATTGAAATGGCTGTTTTGTTTCTTTTATGCAGAGCATGTGTTATTTAAATGTATGTAGATAGTGATGAGTTACAAGAAAGTGAAAGTTCCTCATAGCACAGTAGTTTCGGTGTGACGTATAGGAGTGTGGAGATATCAGTGATATCTTCACATGTGAAGACATCACTGATATCTCCATGTCCTGGCTGAGATATTACTTTTTATCCTGTCATTTATCCCAAAACATGTGTTGTATAAATATATATATATATTATTTTCCCTAAACTTGCAGGTCTGTCCAACACAACAGTAGTATTACTGATTCTGACCCAGGTACCTGCTCCCCTCCCCCCTCCGTCAGTAGTGCTGCACAAGGTCTTAAGTCTCCTCCACTACACAGTAAAAAAGTATATATTTTTTTAGCAACTACTGCTGAATGATCACTCAGCCACCTTCAGAATATTTCGACTAGTTCACCACTGCAGCCCTTAAAAGGGCCTTTTTTTTTTCTTATTTCAAATAAACACTGACACACTACTGAGCAGTATTCACAAGACTGCTTTCACTCTCTCAACCGCTCCGATCATTATGGCGCTTGGCGGGCTTTGGCACTAACACTAACTCCATTCGGCACCCCTCTGTGGTTGCCTGGCATCTTACCTCGTGGTGTGGTGATGACCCCAGTAGTTTTTTTTTAATATTGCTGCACATCCACAGAACACTGGAGTTGTGAGTAGCTGCACTCTGGAAGGTGGAGGTATAGCGGCTGTCAGTCACTGCTAGAGGTCTATGGAGGTAGTATGTCTCTTTGCAGATGACACAAAGATCTCCAACAGGATTGATACACAAGTTGGAGTGGAAAGGATGAGGACTTGGCAAGGTTGGAGGAATGGTCAAATGCATGGCAGCTCAGATTCACTGCAAAAGTGCAGGTAATGCACCTGGGAAACAAGAACCCAGGGAAGAGTACACAGTGGGGTGAGATACTAACAACAGTAAAATGGAAAGGGACCTGGGGTAATTATATCAGATGACCTAAAGGTGGGCAAGCAATGTGAGAGGGCAGTAAGGAAGGCTGGGGGGATACTAGGATGCATAGGGAGAGGCATCAATAGTAGAAAACAGGAAGTTGTTATCCCTCTGTACAGATGGTGAGACCCCATCTGGAGTACTGTGTGCAGTTCTGGAGACCCCATCTCCACAAAGACATAGAGTGGAGGCTGTCCAGAGGAAGGCGACCAAAATGGTGCAGGGTCTGAACCAGAAGACATACGAAGAAATACTAAAATAGCTTAATATGTATATCCTTGAAGAAAGAAGGGAGAGAGAGGGGACAGGATAGAAACTTTCAAGTACCTCAAGGGAATCAGCAAAGTCCAAGAGGGTAACATCTTTCAGAAAAAGAGATGTGCAAGAACAAGGGGGCACAATTTGAAGATAGAGGCGGATGGCTCAGAGGTAATGTGAGGAAGTATTTTTTCATGGAGAGGGTTGTGGATGCATGGAACAGCCTCCCTAAGGAGGTTGTGGAGTCAAGAACAGTGGGGGAATTCAAGAATGCATGGGGCAGACATAAGGCAGTCCTAGAGGGGGTAGGAGGAAGTACGCTATTAGATAACTAGGATCTGCAGCGTATCTGTTAGGTAAGAAAATGGGCAGACTAGGTGGGTCAAGCGGTCCTTATCTGCCATCAAATTTTGTGTTTCTATGAGGTGGGGCGCTACCATCGATGTGTGGCCAATGCGGTCTCTGCGGAATACAGACTGGCCATTGGTTGCTGCAGGAGGTGGAGCAGGCCCACGCTGACATTCCTTAAAAAAAAAAAAAAAAGTAGTAGTTTTTATGAGTGCCGCACATGAGCATTGACGTGACTCACTGGTTAAAGGCAGAAATGCCTGCACTCTCTCATGCATGCATGCGGCTGAATCCAGCGCTACTATTCACCAGAATGACGAGTTTTAAAGGAAATCTGGTGGCCAGTGTGATTAGCCAGGTCGCATCTGGTGACCCTATTTATCCCACCCTGAGTACGACACACATTGCGGATGTGGTGACCAAGATCATGCTGACGGTCAAGTGTCACGCCAAGGTATTTGACGGTGTCGGTGATGAGAACGGGAGCACCATCACTACCCGAGATGCACAGAGGAACAGGGGAGGCCTTTATCTTAGCCTAGGATCCAAACAGCATGGCCTGGGTCTTTTTAAGATTTAGGACCAGCTTATGAGACGTTATCCAGGATTGGATACTACTGAAATCCTCACTCAGTTGGTGGTTAATGACCCCAGTATCCTGAGAATGAGTGAGAATAACAAGGTTGTTAGCATACCGTATGGACCTGCAGGAGGCAACTGAGGAGGGAAGATCGTTGATGAATATGGAGAAGAGCAGGGGTCCAAGGACTGACCCCTGTGGAATTCCTGAGGACACTGCGGTGACGTCCGAGAGCACCTTACTATATTTCGTAAGTTGCTGCCTGCCCTGAAGGTAATTGGAGAACCAGCTGAGCGCAGGAGGGGACAGGCCCAAGGCTTCATGCTTTGGAATTTCCTCCAGAGTTGCTCAGGTCCTTGTAGAGGCCAGAACGCCTTCTACTAGGACTACATATGCCATGAAGTGGAGGCTTTTCTTCATTTGGGCCACCTCAAAGGGTTGGAACCCTTTTTCATACCCTGTTCCTCAGGTCATGGAGTATCTACTATACCTCTCTGACCTGGACCTGAGTTGCTCTTCGCTGAAGGTTCACCAGTCTGCTATTTCTGCCTATCACACAGTGAAGGGCAAAGCTCAAGGCGGAAGATGGTAAAAGCTGAGGGGGCTGAGAATCAAAAAGGCACTTATAAGGGCACAAAGGGCACTTTTTCTGTACTAGTTTTTGCCATACAGAAATAAAAAGCGGAGTGGCTACCACCCCATTCACCCCTCCCCCCCGGTTCCTATAGCAAAGCTGTGGCTCAACTAGAGGTTTCCAAAACCTTCCTAAAAGGGATCCTCCAACTGAAACCCTGTGTGCAGTCCCGCATCACTGTGGGATCTGAATTTTATTTAGGGAAAACTGACCTTGCCTCCCGTTGAACCAGCTGGTAGTTTTGATATGCGCTATTTATCATGGAAAGCACTCTTTTTAATTGCTGTTACTTCTGCTCGAAGGATTTTTGAGCTTCAGACCCTGATGTGTTATGAGCGTTATTTAATTTTTCACAGAGACCAGGTGACTCTGTGTACCAATACTCAGTTCTTACTGAAGGTGGTTTCTGAGTTCACGTTAAACCAGTCTGTTCAACTTCCAGTATACTACCCTGAGCATTCCAATCAGAGGGAGGCTATTCTGCATACCTTAGATGTTTACTGAATCTTGTGTCATTATACTAACTGAACCAAGTCTGTCCAGAAAATGTACCAGCTTTTTGTTTTTTTGCACCCAAGAGAGAGGGTGTGGCAGTTTCCAAATAGTGTCTACCCAAATGGTTGGCAAACTGTATTGTTTTCTATTACCAGAAGTATGGTAAAACTCTCCCAGGGAAGGTTAAGGGGCATTCTACCAGAGGCATGGCTGCTTCTACTGCTTGCTTCAGGAATGTTTCAGCTGCTGATATATGTGCCTCGGCTACTAGGAGCTCTGTTCACACTTTCACCAAGCATTACAGCTCGGACATTGCCACTAGGCACAGAGTTGGCTTTGGTCTAGCTGTCCTCCAAGACCTTCTGTCTTAAACTTTCTGCCTTTCTGCAGACCTTCTCTGCCTCCCACGTTTCAGTTCCTTCTGATTCACACTGCTTGGGACTTGGTCATCAAGGTTATTACATACTGCAAGAGCCCTCTCGAAGTAAGATGGTGCAGTTACGTAAGAACTTACCGTAACAGCAGATCTTCTAGAGAGACTTATGCAATAGATGACCTTTTTCCCTCCCTCCCTGCTTCCTCCATCTTCTGCTGCTCTTTTTCTATCACTTTATGTTGGCTCCAGGAGCTTCTTTTCCATTCTCCTGCCGCTCCCTTGGGAGGTCTCTGGCGTGAGAACCGGAAGGCAAACATGGGAACCGCTCACTATATACTGTCACGCTGACATTGGTCATGTGACGTTGGTGGACGGTCCCTCCTCAGACACTGCTAGCTAAAGTTTCTGTGTGGTCCTGATGCCAGGGGGTGCAGTTCTCAAGGTTATTACGTACTGCAAGAGCCTCTCTTGAAGAACTGTTGTTACTGTTAAGTTCTTACATAACTGTACTTTTCTACTTGGATGATGTTCTGTCACTTCTAACCTATTGCTGTGACTGTCAGTGGTGGTGGGGGTCAGTGCTGTGACTGTTGTGGGTGGTGGGGTCAGTGGTGCAGCTGTTGGGGTAATGGGATAGTGCTGTGACTGTTGGGGGTTCAGTGTTATAATTCTTAGGTGGGAGAAGTGTCCAGACTGGAGTGTGGGGTCAGTGCTGTGACTTTGGAGGGACATTGTTGTCCAGGTCTGTGCTGTATCAGAGGATGGTCTTGGTTAACTTCTTCAAAAGTTAACAGCATCCAAACTAAAAGATATCTGTAATTGCTATTAAGCCTCTCCTGAGCCCTTATAGCCTCAAGATCAATCACCTCAAACCTATACCTACCAGGACATGAAACCATTCCGCTAACCACCAAATTCTCACCTATTATTGCCTTCGTTATCTCTATCCTCTTCACCCTACTCTCCCTAGTACTATTCCTTTACTCATCTTTTATTTTCTCACCCCTCCTTCCTATTCCACTACTCCCTTCTGTTATCTCTACACCCTCCTCTTACTCACCCACTCTCTCCTCCCACAGTACACTTCCTACTTGCCAGCTCCTTACTATCCTACACTAATAATCCCTACCTATTCGGTCGAATACCTCGTCCAGGTAATATAAGAACCTTACTGTGCCTCAATCTGTCAGAATGTAATTTTATAAACCGATGTATAGCAATCATATGTGTATGTGTTTTTTTAAGATGCTTTGTATATGTTGTCTTTTTATGTTAAGCCACTTGGCTATTATCATGATCTAAGACCTCCTTGTGAATAAGCTTGCTCAACAGAATCTTCCTGCAATAAACTTGACTGTGGGTGGTCAGTTCTGGAACTGTCAAGGTTGAGTGTCAGTGCTTTGACTCTTGGGGGTGGGGAAGTGTCCAGACTGGGGTAGGTGGTCAGTGCTCTGACAGTTGGGGTCAGTGACTGTTAGGGGTGGAGGGTTAGTGCTGTGACTGTTTAGGGGTATGGGTCAGTGCTGTGACTGAATGGCAGGTCTGTGCTGTATCAGAGGGTTAGTGCTGTGACTGGGAGTGGTGGTGGTCAGGTCCAGACTGGGGTTGAATGGCAGTGCTGTGACTTGAGGGTGCAGAAACAGTGCTGTGACTGTTAGGGGTGGGAGGATCTGTACTCCGACTGTTGGGTGGGACAGTGTCCAATCAGGGTGGTCAGTACTGTGACTGTGGGGGGTCATCCTTTGACTTATTGGGGGGAGGCATTGCTGTGACTATCGGGGGTAGGGGCAGCACTGTGATTGTTGTGGTAGGGGCATTGCTGTGACTGTGGGGGTTGGGGCAGCACTGTGATGGTTGGGGTTCAGTGCTGTAATTGTCAGGAGTGGGGAGAAGTGCTGTGATTGTCATTAGTGGGTGGTCAGTGCTGTGACAGCTGGGTAGGGGACCGTGTGGTAACTGTTGAGAGTAGGGGAATAGTAGACTATTGGGGGGTGGGATCAGATCTGTGACTGCCTGAGGTAGGTGTTCAGTACTGTGATTTTTGGGGGTGGGGTCAGTCTTTTGACTGTCAGGGAGAGGGGGGCAGTGCCATGACTGTCAGGGGTGGGTGTTAAGTGCTGTAACTGCTGGGTGGGGTAGTGCTGTGTTGGGGTGGGGTACAGTGCTATTCCCATGGAAAGTAGGATGTTACTGTTTAGACTTTTGGGATGGGGAATCAGTGCTATGACTTCTTGGGATGGGTGGTCAATGCTGTGACTGTTGGGGGAAGAGTGCTGTGAGTGACTGTGGGAGTGGGAACAGTGCTGTGACTTTTGGGGGTGGGGTTCAGTGCTATGACTGTTGGGGTTGGGGTCAAGACAGTGACTGTTGGATGTAGAGCAGTGCTGCGACTGTTGGGATGGGTAGATGGTACTGTGACCCTTTGGAATAGGTTAATTTTGCCATGCTGTTCACTTTTGTCACTCTCTCTCTCTCTCTCTCTCTCTCTTAATGCTGTATTGGTAAATGCTTCTGTAATATGAAGTTCAGGCAGGGGTGGTCAGGGTTCCGTAGCTGTTTTCACTTTTTAGGTTTTCAGTTACTAAAGTGATCCACAAACAGTGGACGATATGACCACTATTCATTCTTTAGTTTTAATACCTAAGGTTTGGTGCCTTTCAGTACCTTTTGTACTTTGGTTCTTTACTGACATTGTCATGAACCCACTTCTGGGAGCTGGGTCCACTGAGCTCACAGTGTCCTCCCCTAAGTGCAACCTGTGACAGGGAGGTCAGGAATACCCTCCTCATGGCCTTTTAGAGTGCACGCTGATTTCACAGCTGAAATGAGCAGACTAGGCAGGCCAAGCAGTCCTTATTTGCCATCAAATTCTATGTTTCTATGAACACTTTCCACGAGGATCCATCGCTTCCTCTTTATATACAGTGTCAAGTCTATGGCCAGGTGAGAACCCTCTTTAGTTGCTGAGCAGGGCGGAGGACCCAGGCGTTATGAGCTCTTTGTGGCTGCTCTCGGAACCCTGATTGTGTCTTCTCCCACAGGTGGTACAAGAACCTGATTCAACCCCACAGACCCTCTCCGGAGACCTTGCGAACTTTCCCTACTTTGGACTCCCAGATTCTCTTCCAGGATCCTAGTTCTTAGTAGCGCATGGCACCTTAGCTCTAAACAGGTGTGTTAAAGATTTAATAAACCTTCCCCAAACTCTCACACACAATAAATCACTCCCAGCAGTAATATTTTAAAATAAAAGCGAAAGCTTTTACTGATTACTTAAATAATCATTATACACCCATGCTGACAAATGAATTAGATATTTGGTTACAGGATATCTACAAAAAAAGTTGGAAAAATAAATACAAAACAAACGAGTGAATTAACTGGATAATTTCTGCCTTGTTTGTAGAGAATCAGAGTCCAGAAAATAAATTAGTTTTTGCAAAGTTACTTTTTCTCTCTGCTATGTCTCGTCCCAGTTTTCTTACAACAGTCTTCAGTTGGGTCTGGCCATCTTACAGAGTCAGGAAAATTTTGCTTCTGCACAGTTTCTGTTGAAGCAAGCTTATATACTCACTTCCCCAGTCTGCAAAACTGATGTGGGACTGGCTAGTGGCCTTAATGTTTCCAGGTCCCACTGTTCATCTCTAGGTCAGCAGGGGTCTCTCTTGTTCTTTCCAAAGTTGCAAGTGAATCAAAATTATCAGTATTTTGATTTCCTATAGTCCCATCTCCCTGGCTGGCTTTGATCTGCATTTCCTTCCTGACACTTATTAAAATATAAATACCCTGTGGCAGTTAGGAAATTTGACAATAGCTTTTCTAGACCCAGTGTCTACAGACCCTGTTTTAAAGTAATTTTCTGTTTATAATTCAAAGTGTTATGAAAGGAGAGGGCTCTTCCATCTCCAGCCATTTTATGGAATCTTCCCCTTTGATCACTACCAGGACATCCCAATCCCTTATTTACATTTCAGCTCCTGTTTACCTCTGAACAAGACTTTGTCTCATACAAACGGGATGTCAGACACTGAATACACATTAACTTTTTCCCAAATATCCTTGCGGAAAACATAGAAACAGACTTTGACAGCAGATAAGGACTGCTTGGCCCATCTAATCTGCCCATTTCCCTACCTACAGGATAGGCCGCAGATCCTAGTTAACCAATAGCCTATTTCTTCCTACCCCCACAAGAATTGCCTTATGTCTGTCCCATGCATTCTTGAATTCCGAAAAGTGGGCATCTTTCTGTCAAACCTATATCCTGGCTTTTTTTTTTAATTAAGCATAAAGAAATTGCAGAGAAATGTGACAGCATTGTGACAGCATTATGGCTGCAGTGGCCAAATCGCCACAGGCATATCATGAGGATTCACTGAGCCCCACAGATGCAGTGGCATCAGTGTCCTGCTTGCCAACTAGCCATCATTTCAAACCACACAAACACTATAAAGCCTCAATCCCAGTGCAAGGCATCATGGGACTGCAAATCCTTGTGCACTGCAGACCAACAGAACCTTACCAGAACAGACTTTATTTAGGTACCTCAGTGAAGGTTATACCTGAATGTTATCGTATGCAGCATGTTTAACATACTGACATATGAAATTGCCAACAGATAAAGGCCTTATGGTCTATCAAGTCTGCTTGATTGTGCAGCTAGCAGCCCTTGTACTGCAGCTGCCCCTCCCTCCTTCCATCCAGTGACATTCCCCCTTAGCCTGTCCCATCCCTTTTGAAGCAGCCCACAGTCCTGCAGGTGCCACTTCCTTTGTCAATCGTTCCACTCGGACACTACCCTCTCTGTAAAAAGTGTCTCCTCATTTCCTCCTGAACCTTCCTGTCTCAGATCATGCCCTCAAGTGTACCTCCCTCCTTAATTTGAAAAGCCCTCTGTGCCAGTGTTATTTATTCCTTCATGTACTTGAATGTTTCAGTCATGTCCCAGATCCCTCCTCTCTTACAGGAGTACATGCTCGACTCCCTCAGCCTGCTCTCATAGGGTAAGTCCCCAGCCCCTGGATCATTTTTATTGCCCTGCGCTGCACCCCTCCAGTAACCCAATTTCCTTCTTCAGATATGGTCACCAGAACTGCATGCAGTTCTCCAAGTGTGGTCTAACCAGTGACCTGTATAGTGGCAGGAGCACCTCCCCCCTCCTGGAGAATATGCCTCTGGCAATACAACCCAGCATCCATTTTGCCTTTGCAGCTGCCTTTCTACACTGTTCTGAGTTGTCCATTGCTCCCGTTATGATCACCCCCAGATCCTTCTCCTCTTCCGTCTGGCTAGTTGAATACCACCTAGCTGGTAGTTCTGCCTTGGTTTTTTTGCACCGAAATGTAGCACCTTGTATTTCTTGGCATTGAACCCCAGCTGCCAAGTATCTGACCAGGCCTCCAGTTTTGCCAGATCATCTTGCAGTCCCTGCCACCCTTCTAAGTCATGGACTACTGCTCCCATCTTGGCGTCATCTGCAAACAGACTGATCTTGCTCTTGATGCCTATTGAGATGTCTGCTATGAAGATCCCATACAGCACCGTCCCAGTACAGAGCCCTGTGACACCCCACTTGTCATCACCCTGGGAGATGAGAGCTCCCCTCCCACCATCACCACCCTCTGCTGTCTCCCTTGCAGCCAGTACACTACCCATCCCGCGATCTTCGTGTCAGTTCCTGTGCTTTCCAGCTTACTTCCTAGCCTCCCATTCGGCACCAAATCAAATGCCTTACTGAAGTCCAGGTACAGGACATCCACTGCATGGCCCCTGTCTCATTGCCTGATTACCCAGTCATAGTACTCCATCAGGTTGGTCTGATAGGATCTGCCTGAGACAAACCCATGCTGTCTGCTGTCCTACAGCCCATTAGCCTCTAGGAGGGGATACCAGCCTCTCATTCAGTATTGTCTCCATCAGCTTTCCCATGATGGATGTGAGGCTTACCAGTTTGTAGTTCCCCGGCTTATCCTTTGGGACGCTGTTGATGAGGGTACCACATGCACCATCCTCCAGTTCTGAGATACACTCCTGAGTCCAGGGAGGCATTAAACAGGTTTGTCAAGTGTTCTGCCTGGACTCTGACAGCTCCTTCAGCACCCTGGGTGCATGCCATCTGAACCAGGTGCCTTGTCCACCCTCCGTGTCCTCAAGCCTCCAGTACTCTGCCCACTGAGATTTTCCCATCTTTCACCTCCCTCCACCGTGCCCACCCTCCCACCCCTTGGCTACAGCTCCCCTCTTTCTTTAGTACATACTGAGCAGAAGTACTTATTTAATGCTTCTGCATGTTCTGCCACTGTTTCCACCCACCCCCATCCCTCTTTGTCCTTACTGTTTGGTCCTTGCAACTCCTTTTCTCCCTGATGTACCTGAAGAAGTCCTTCTCCCCCTCTTTGATTCCCTGTGCTAGCCTGAGTTCCCTGGACGCCTTGTCTGACCTGACTGCCCTTGTCACCTCCCTCGACTCCTTCAGGTATTCCTCTCTGTCCTCCCCTCTCCCTGTTTTTTTTTTTTTTACCTTCTAAAGGTGGCGCTTTTCTTCTTTACTTTTTCCATGACCCTCCTGCTCACCCAGTTAAGCATCTTGGCCCTAGCTCTCTTACTCTGGACCCTTGTACATGTTACGGTTGCCTCCTCAGTTCCCAGTTTAATGACCTCCCACTTCTGATTAGTGTCCATATTTCTTTTTTTTATTTCAATCTCAGAGTAACCACTTGAGCTCAGAGCTCTTTTATACAGGTTCCACGTCAAGTAAACAATACAGAATAGAGTAGTAAAGAATTACAATGGACTAGCCAAGCAGACTAGGCAATAGGGAAGGGGGGAGGGCAAAGAACAGACTTACAGGTATTAGATGCCTAACGGTAAGTACCAGTTAGTTGTCAGAGGTAGCAGGTTGATAGAGATGGGGTAAAGTGTGAGGGGGGAGCCCCAAATGCTATGGGAGCAGGTGATACCAAGAAAAGTGGAAGTGGGCCAAGGAGGAGGTGTGTGTGTGTGTGTGTGTAGGCAGGAGGAGAGGGTGGGGAAGGTGGCAAAAGAAGGAAAAAGGTAAAACGGGGGTGGGGGAAGAAAAGTATCAAGGAGATAGAAGGAGCAGGGAGGGAGGAGGGAAGGGTAGGGAGTAGAGGAGAAGAGGCAGTGGGGGAAGTAGAGGTAAGGGGAGAGGTGAGTGCGAGGAGGGGGGGCAGGGCTTATAGGAGGCAGTGGGAAAGGGGAGCCCTTGGGTACCAGCTACGGAGGAAGTGAAAGCGATGCTAGGAACAACAGTCACATCAGGAATTATTTAACAAGTGACTTTTGAGGTGAACTTTGAAGGTACAAAATGTACGTGGCCGAATACGGTCTTCCTGGAGAGAGCTGAACTAGAGCGAGGCTCGGTATGCGAAAGACCTTTGTCCTCGAGAAGTGCAACAGTTCGGTATAATGGACAGGTGCTCTGAGCTACGAGTATGTCACTGGCTGATACAGGGCACCAGGAGTTGATTAACCCCAGGAGGACGGGTACCAAGACTGATCTTATTTGGCAGAAGGCAGGAATGGAATTTTAGTCTGGCAGAGAGGGAAGCCATTACGTCTTGGTATACAGATGCGGTGTGGGTCAGCCTAGGTGCCCTAAAGTTAGCTGACAAGCTTTGTTTAGTGCCACTTTTAGGCGGTGAAGGGCAGTGTCGTAGCTGAGCCATATATAGGTAGGTTATAGTCAACGAGGGAACCCATCGAGCTGTGGGCTGCTATTTTGAGGGCTTCAGGGGACAGGCTGTGTCTGTGATGATAAAGCAGACCAAGATGTTTGTTGATTGCTTTGGCGGTGTTGTCAATGTGGGCAGTGTAGGACGAGTTGTCAATAGTGATACCAAGGTATCTAAAGTGTTGGACCAGTTTGAGGGAGGCTCCAGCAGCATTACTTATTGTTAACAGGTAGTTACGATGCTTATTCTGACAGCCAGCGAACAACATGGTCTTAGTTTTTTTTATAGTTCATAATTAACTTATGGTTTATGAACCACTTCTCAAGACAGGTGAAATTCCTTTAAGTTGATGCTCAAGATCAGCAGGATTCGAGTCATGTGCGTAAGATGACTGCATTATCCGTGATAGAGTAGGATGTGGCACTGGCTGGCTTTGAGGGAGACTATTCAGAATAAGCTGAATAGGAGGGGTCCCAGTATTGATCCTCGTGGAGCAGCAGAGCTGACAGATTTACTGTCCGAGAGGGTTGAACCGATTCCAACTTGCTGGGATCTATGGTCCGGATAGCTGCGGAACCATAAACTGCTTCGAGAGCCAGGCCCGTTGATGACAGTTGCTCAGTGAGGCGGAGTGGTTTACCATGTCGAACGCCTTTGTCAGGTGGATAAAGATAGCACAGTGAGTTGCCCATGATCGAGTGATTTATGAATGTGACCAGTAATTCAAGAAGGGCTGTGCTATGCCCAGCCATAATGCCATGCTGCTCGGGCAGAGGAGTTTGTACTTGTCTAAGTATTGCTACCAGTTGGTCCACAACTATTGTTCAAGGGCCTTCGATAGGGTGGCAGCAGGGAGATTATCGGTAGTTTTCAGTAAGAGCCCCACTCTTATACAGTGTGACTATCGCAGCTTTCCATTTATGAGGAAATACAGCTAGTCGCAGTGATAAGTTAAGGATATGGTGAGTGAAGCCAGATTTCTTCCAGGACAGAGAGATAAGATGCAGGTCAAGGTGTCCCACTGAATCTCCCTTCCGAGCACCTTCGAAGATATTTCCTAGCATCCCCAATAGAGATGGTTTTGAACCAAAAGAGTGGATGCGCAGATGACTGAGGTCCAGTGGCGTGTTTACTCTGGTGGAAGAAATCCGGGGGGAGGACATGGCTGAGGTCTGTGAAGGCTAGGTGGAAGGTGTCAGCTATAGTTTTTGGGTCAATGATAGGGGAGCCATTAACGCTGATCATATCAGGAGCAGGTTTATGCACCTTGCCAGTGGCCTCTTTAAGGTCAGCCCAGAATTTACGGCCATCATTCCAGTGTTTGGACAGGGCCTCCTTGTAGTAGCATTTTTTAGCCAAACGGATGGCCTTGGTACAGCAATTTCTAGCTTGTTTTTATTTAAGGATGTCAGGGGGCTTCCCTGTAGCTCGAGCAGTACGCCAAAGATGATCACGGTCTTTCATACGATCAAGGATGTCTGGGCCAATCCAAGGGCTATAATAGCTCTTTATTTTTCACTTTTTGAAAGGGGGCATGGATATCGCAGATAGTGCGCTTGACCATTTCATCCACCTATTCAACACTATCGACATCGGTGCCTCAAATGGTGGACCAGTTTGCATTGCGCCTGAGGCGTCAGCATGACCAGAGCCTAAGGAATCTGTTAGTGACTGTCCTGGGAGGTGGTTTGATGAATTTGTTGGTCCAGTTGAATATTACAGGGGAGTGGTCACTGATGTTATCGGGGAAGACAGAGGAGTTTGAAGTGTGCTCAGGACGATTGGTGAGGACCCAGTCAATCAAGGTGCTTGTGCCAGTCCAGTAGTTAGTCCGGGTTGGGGCGTCGACAAGCTGTGTGAAGTGGACAGCCTGTATAGCATCCTTGACGTTGTTTGCCTCCGGGGCAAGCCAGTTGGTGTTAAAGTCGCCAAGCAGTATAACCTCGGAGCTTGAGGACAGGCTACTTAGGTATTGGATGACAGATTGGAGGCTGTAGGATGTGTCCTTGGGGGGGGGTGTAGATGGAGAGCAGCATAAGTGACTTGCTATAGGCCCAAGGGAAGACCAAAATGGCAAGGGCCTGGGCAAATGCCCCAAGGCTGGGGGGATTAAGTACAATGCCCTGAAGGCTATCCTTGAAGTAGAAAGCACAGCCTCCACCTCTTTTTGACAGGCAGTCCTGCCTAAAGATCTTGTAGCCCGAGAGGCTGATGTCTCTATCAGGATTACGGGGGGAGAGCCATGTCTCAACAATGGATAGTACATCAGGATTATGGAGGTTATGGAGGGATCCTGACCAGATATCCCTGTACTATTTCCCTCATCCTCCCAAAGTCGGCCCTCCTGAAGTCTAACACTCTTGTGCCTGTTCCTACTTCCCCTTTCTTCATGTACAGGGTCTGCATCTAAAGCCCTATACGGAAAGACTGAAGGACCTTAATATGTATACTGTGGATGAATGAAGAGAGAGGGGGTTATGAGAGAAACTTTCAGATACCTCACATGTATAAATAAGGTTAAAGAGGGAAGCATCTTCCAGAACAAAAGATGCTCAAGGTCAAGGGCTCATGCAATGAAGCTGGAGGGGGGGTAGACTCAGGAAAGATGTGAGGAAGTACTGCTTCACAGAGAAGGTGGTGGATGCCTGGAAATGCCTATCAGCGGTGCTGGTGGTGGCAAAAATGAACGGGGTTCAAGAAAGCATGGAATAGGCATAAGGGAACCTTAATGATAAGACAAGGGGGGGGATAAGCCAGAGAGCAAGTAGGGTCTGCAGTGATATAGTAAGTAGGAAAAAATGGGCGGACTAGGTGAGCCAAGCAGTCCTTATCTGCCGTCAAATTCTGTTTCTGTATATCACTGCTGTGTGTGAAGTGGACACACATTGTCACCTGATCCCTTTAAAAAATACCATATGCTATGTTCTAAGTAAAGTAAAAGCATAACTAACAGATACATATACCTATTTATAAACTAAAGCTAATCTTTTTTAATTGCAGGTTATAACAAAATGTGCTAGTGAACTGGAACAGCACATCAGTCCCCAAAGAGCCCTGAACTTGCCACTGAGCTAGACATAAGGACTGGCTACTAAGGCGTCTGTACATCCCAAAACAGCATGTACATTTTATGAGAATTTTCTGGTTACATCGTTTGAAGTTCTGGAGCAGCACTTTTTTTTTTTAATAAGGGATTGAAAAAGTTGGTGATTGTAATGATGGCCAAACAACCAAAGAAAAGAATGAATATGCAGGTAAGCTATGTATGAAATGCATTTTTATTAAACATTTACAGTTCATTTTCCTAGGCTAGCCTATCTTAGATGGGCATCTAATTTTCAGTGGAGTTTGGCTTCTCCCAAATTTTATGGCTGGGAGGATTGAAATACAGGGAGGTGGTCTCTCATTACCAGGGCCACTGGGAAATTGCAGAATATTTTGGCAGGGAATTTTGCAGGGCTTTTTCCCCCAAAATGTTGTGGGGACTTTGCGTGTATTTTGTAGGGATGTAGTGGGCTGGCGCGCACGCATTTTCCTCTGTGAGGTACAAATATGTGTTTGCAATTTCAGTTGCTTTGTGATGCATGTTCAAGATAGCCATCAAAAGGTATAAGTTTTTATTAAAAAACACACAAACACAAGGACTGATCGAAAAACAATATACATTATTATAGCATCATTGTCAAATCAGAAGTATGATAAAGCAAATAGCATTCTACAGGAATTTGCCTCACAGGGTTTGAGGGCTTGCTTCTGCAGCCCTCCTCAGCCCAACCTAGGACAGCTCGCCGCCGTATTTGCCTTGCAGGATTTGAGGGCTTGCTTCTGCAGCCCAACCTAGGACAGCTCGCAGCCAGAATTTGCCTTGCAGGGTTTGAGGGCTTGCTTCTGCAGCCCTGCCCAGCCCAACCTAGGACAGCTCGCCACCAGAATTTGCCTCGCAGGGTTTGAGGGCTTGCTTCTGCAGCCCTTCCCAGCCCAACCTAGGACAGCTCGCTGCTGGAATTTGCCTCACAGGGTTTGAGGGCTTGTTTCTGCAGCCCTCCCCAGCCCAACCTAGGTCAGCTCGCTGCAGGAATTTGCCTCGCAGCATTTGAGGACTTGCTTCTGCAGCCCTCCCCAGCCCAACCTAGGACAGCTCACCGCCGGAATTTGCCTCGCAGATACGGACACGGAGGAGCCCTGAGTGCAGCGAAACTTTTGAACTTGCCACTTTTTGTGATGCAGTAACTCAATTAAATTTCATTGCTATTCAGAGGGAGCTGCCTGCATTTACCTGTTGTTAGCTGTGCTCCTTCAAGCTGAATTTTTTCAGGACTGCATTGTAATCTGATTTTTAAACTAAATCCTGCAAATTAATTTTCTAAAATTGTTTAATTGTATGGTTGTGCTTTCCCTACCTTGTTCAAAATGCGATCTCCCTGCCACTAGAACTTTCCCTTCCCCTCAGAACTTGCTCTGTAGTGTAGCCCCTTCCCCTATTCAAACCCCCTACTCTCTCTCTTTGTTTCTGTCTAATCTTTGATTTTCTTCCCTATTTAAAAGGCTAACCCCTCTGTCTCCTTTCCTTTCCTTTCTAGGGTTTGAGGGCTTGCTTCTGCAGCCCTCCCCAGCCCAACCTAGGACAGCTTGCCACTGGAATTTACCTCGCAGGTACGGACACGGAGGAGCCCTGAATGCACCAAAACATTTGAACTTGCCACTTTTTGTGGTGCAGTAGCCCAATTAAATTTCAGTGCTATTCAAAGGGAGCTGCTTGCATTTTACCTGGTGTTAGCTGTGCTTCTTCAAGCTGAAATTCTTCACCCAACCCCCTCCTCCACCTCCTCCATCTATTAAATACTCCTTTGCTCTGCTCTATACCCTATCTGACTGGCCTCTGGTGATAAAGGGGCATGGCACATAACTGTGGGCAGTCCTAGAACCTTTAGTATACTGTGTTTGCTGCCTAAGTCCTGCTTCTGGAAAATATAAGGGACATAAACTGCTCTGATCACTATGACAGGCTTACAAGGGGGATTTGATTTCCTGCCCCCCCCATCCTAGAGGGACAGGGTTATTCTCCTACTGACTACCAATTCTTAGAAAATCCATACTGGTATATTGTATCATCTGAAATCCCAGCAGAATCAGGATACCAGTTCACACCTGATAATCTGCCCTAAGACTGATTATTACGGAGGTTTAGTGTTTTTCACCTGACTTTCCTCCATAGACCGGTACCCATCCTATGTCTGAATAACTGCCTAAGACAGGACAAAGAGCTTGTTACTGGCACCTCTGCTAGCATAGTATGCCTCCAGAAGTTTATCAGTGATCACGTGCCACGTGGGGCATACAACCCTTGGGCCCCTCTCTCCAATAGGGGAGGGGTACTACCGATGACAGTCTATATACTATCCCTTCTCTGGGTGGACAGGCTTATAGGCCTAGGGCATCCAGAAATAAAGGGACAAAGGTACAATGACTCCCCTCCTGTCAGCCTCTACAATGGAATGCCCTGCTCCAGCTTACTTGCCCTCTCCTCAGCCCACGAGCTCATAAGAAAGGGGATATGCTACGATATCTTCCACTTTGCAAGCAGGATGTGCTGAGGCAACCGAATCCCATCGGCCAGCCCAAAATTTCTGTGCCTTCTAGCTGCGTTACTACTCCTGGCAGGTGACATACAACCAAACCCTGGCCCTAACACCACCAACTTCTCAATAACATCCCCTCATGACCCCCACTGGGCGTTCACAAAGGGGCTAAAGATAGTGCATATGAATGTATGCAGCCTAAGATCAAAAATGCAAGAGATACAAGCCTGGCTTGATCTCTACAAGCCTGATATCCTTGCCATCTCAGAGACATGGCTTAAGGCACACATCCCCGATCACAAGATACTGGCCCAAGGTTATAGTATGTACCGTAAGGACAGGTTGACCAAAAGAGGGGCAGTGTACTCATTTATGCCAACGTTGCCCTAACCATATCGCTCCTCACCTTGCAGCAAAACACCTCCCATGATGGTGAATCTATAGTCATCTAAGTCACCCTAGGGCACAACAAGCAACTCACTATTGGCTGCATTTACCACCTGCCCAAGTTGGCTCTTCAATCCCTAGAAGCAGTAACAAAAATCACGGCCCAAGTTGTTTCTTCGGAGCTCCTTATTCTGGGTGACTTCAACCTAAACTGGGCCCAGGACCCTAACAACACCCTTATGGCACTGATCCAAGAAGCAAACCTGGTACAGGTCATCTTAGAACCAACCAGACTTAACTACAGATTGGGGAACCACCCCACCCTTGATTAGGCTCTGGCGTCCAATCCTGCCAACATCCAGAAAGCCGGCATAATGGCGGACTCTTTAAGTGACCACTCCCCTATATTCTGCATCTGGAAGAACAAAGCACCCAAGATCCAACCCAGAATACTCACTGCTCATGACTATACACAAACTTTTCAGCAGTGCAGTTTAATGACTACCTACACAGTCTGGACTGGAGTCCAGTTAAGCTCCTCCCCACCTTGGCTAAGGCTCTGGAGCATTTCCACAATGCAGTATGTACAGCAGCTAACCTCTTTGCCCCCTTGTAAAAACATAGAACAAAGGGTAGCTGCTACAAGTGGATCTCTCCATCCTTAAAAACCCTTATGGTCAGTCGAGACAAAGCCTGGAAGAAGTTCAAGCTCTCTTCCCTTCCTGCCAACCTCGTGTCATACAAGGTCTTAAGAAACAAATGCAAGAGAGCCAACAAACTTGCAAAAAGGGAGTACATCACTCACCTACAAAAAAACAATTTAGGCAACCCTAAACAATTCTGGTGGGGTAACACTAAGACTGAACCTGGCCCCATTGAGGTCAGTGGTCAGCCAGTGACCGACTCCCTCAACATTGTTACTGCCCTCAACAATCACTTCAGTAACCTCGATGCCTACAAGGTTGGCCTGCCCTCGCCACCTCGGCTCCTAATATTATTGAGCCTACTCGCCTTGACCGTCCCTCCTTTCATCTAAGACTGGTGAAGACAAAAGAGGTCCAATCCCTCCTAAGGGCTCTGAAAGACAGAGGATCAGGAGGTCCTGATGGGATAAACCCTCGGCTACTTAAGGCTGGTGCCCCATCCCTCACCAGACCCCTGACCTGGCTCATAAACAGATCCCTACTTGAAGGAACTGTTCCGGACCAGTGGAAACAGGCCAACATGGTCCCTATTCACAAGGGTGGCTCCAGGGAAAACATAAGCAATTACAGGCCTATTTCCCTGCTCAGTACACTTGCAAAGCTACAGGAACGGTTAGTCTGTGGCCAACTCCGTGACTACCTGGAGTCCCATCAGCTAGTAGCACGTTCATAGCATGGTTTTAGAACTAACCGTGGGACTGACACAGCAGTCATCCATCTCTCGAATGACTTGCTCAGAGCAATTGATAATGGGGAACCCACTGGCGCCGTCTTTATAGATCTGTTTAATGCTTTCGACCTTGTGGATCACAAACTCCTGCTACTAAAACTGGATAAAATTGGCCTAGACCCCCTCGCCCTCAAATGGTTTGGGAGTTACCTATTGGGATGATCCCAGAGGGTCAAATGGAAGGGTGCTGCCTTGGGTCCTCTACCCCTTACAGAGGGAGTAATGCAGGGCTTGATCCTTGGCCCACTCCTTTTCTCCATATTTACTAATGACCTAAGCCTCCATTGTGGGGTAGCTCGGTCGTTCAGTACGCGGATGTCACCATCATCTACCGATCCCTGGATAACATTGCAGCTCAAGGTCCCCTTCTCCAAGCCAACCTAGCATCTCTCGAGGCCTGGCTGAGAGAAAATAGAATGGTCCTAAAAGCAGGCAAAACTAAGGTGATGCTATTCGAACGCAACGCCCTTGGACACGACAGGTCTAAATCTCTGCAATTCACTCCTCTCTCAGGGAAACGACATTGAGGTTGTGCCTGCCTTAAAATACTTGCGTCTAACATTGGACCATTGCCTTACCCTCAAGTACCACGTGGCTTAGGTCACCAAGACCATACACCGCAAACTTGGTACTCTGTACCGGCTAAAAGACCAGCTCATCGCTGAGGCCAGGACCTCAGTCACCACAAGATGCAAATCCTGTATAACAAGGTAGCCCAGTTTGCTACCCAGGACCACTCATGAAGGCACCATTGTGACACACTTGCTCAGCTACGGTGGCTCTCACTGACCTCTCGTCTCCACTACCCCCTGCTCTGCTTGACCTTCAAGCTACTCAGCCCTTCAGCTCCACCCAGCATCACTGGAACTATCGGACTCAAACATAATCCCAGGAGCCTACAGACATCTGGACATACACTGCTTGAAGTTCACAGAGTCAGGACTAATGCTGGCAGCAGGTCGTTCTCTCCACTAGCCCCTACCTGTGGAACAACTCCCACCCCAGTGCAGGAAGCCTCCTTACTGATGAACTTCCGCACCAGACTCAAAGCCTATATGTCTGATACTAGCACTTGTCATTGCCACGGCTCATGACCCCCCCCATTTCTATCCTCCTAATATCCAGATCTTCCAAGAACCTTATCAGGTTCCACAGTGCTTCCCTCTAGACATAGTACCACAGCTAACTTTCCACTGAACCCTGCCAGTAGTAAACAATGAGCTTACCATGTAAAATTACATTTCTTCTGCACCTTTTGTTAATTCTACTGTCAACATATTTGTAAGGACTGATGCATGACGATAACCATGGCTGCAACCTGCTCACACACCTGAAACTAGTCTGTAACCCAAGTCTTTCTCTGTATGAAAATATGTATTGTTATCCCAGGTCGCCCCTGAAAAAGGGACCTTCGGGGCTCAATGTGCCTACCTGGTCACCAAATTTTAAACAAAATAAATAAAAATAAAAGTATATACCACCACCACACCAGATTGTCAAATCAGAAGTATCCACCACCACACCAGATTCTCAAATCAGAAATATAATAAAAGCAAACAGTATTCTAAGTATAGTACCACCACCAGAAGTATAATAAAAACAAGCAATAAACAGTACTCTTAAGTATAGTACCACCACCACCACCCCAGATTGTCAAGAAAGTATTTTATCATAGAACGAGCAGTAACTGTTATCCAACTAAGATTTACTATATCTTTAGAATTTCTTATTGTACTTCAACATAAGAAGCAGTCTAATGTCATCTGTCAAACTTTGCCGATTATCTTTTAAAAGGTCTGTGGACAGAGAAAAAGTCCGTTCAACATCTGCTGTGCTTACGGGGAGCCAGATGTATCTTTTTGCCACCACAGCAAGATATGGCAGTGTATCACTTTGTGCTTCCCACCATTCAGCAGTATTAAAATCGTCACTGGGTACTGACTGGTCAAAAGTTCTGTGCCTGTGCCACTCAAAGTTTTAAACACCGGCAAGAGATGGCTGCTCCTGGGTATATTTTAATTTTTTTCCTTGTCCAGTATTAGCAGCTGCTTGGGGTCAAAGATTCTGGCAGCTTTGAATGTGCTGCGTGATGGATGAGATTTAAGAATTTGGTCCATTTTCTGATTGTTGTCCAACATAATCTTCTGAAAAAGGTTGACACAGTTTTGATTTTCCTGTGACTGACATCTGGGCAACTTATCAACAGTATTCTGTATTCTGTTTCCCCTGCAGTGGCATAGAAGTCCAAAAATGTGCACAGAGCACCCTTCCAAATATGGAGTGTCCCTGTGGCTGGGTGCTTGACTGTGATTGTAGAATAAGGTTAATTAGTTCAGAAGAGTGCTTCGACACAAAAGCAGCCTGTTTTACCAGCTCTGCTGCTTTACCTTTTAGCAAGCACTTTAGGCGCTTCAAGGTTGCTGCATCAGGTGGCAGTGTTTTGACAAATTTTGTTAACACGGACAAATAGTCTGCCAAATACTGAACAGCATTTACCCAGGAGCACTACCGAGTTTGCACTGTGTATACTGCCATCTTGGGTATGATGCCCTGCTTGGATTGCATGAACTCAAAGTACTGATGCGCCTACACATTGGGCTCTGGCAAAATATTTTCTTGACAGGGGAAACAGCAGTGTTTGAGTCTTCCAGTGTGTCCACCTAGACCTGCAAGACCAAATTGAGAAGGTGGGCAATGCAAGTGACATGCACTGCATTTTGTAGGACACAGGACAGCACAGTTGAAAAAGCCTTGTGCATATAGCTTGCACTGGCCATGACTATAGCAAAGACTTTATTGAGGTTCACCCCATTGGTGTTTAGCACTTTCAGCAGGGCTTGGGATACTGTGGTGTTGTTCACATAATCCAAAAACTCAACACCAATTAGGAGTGGCTGCCCCCCAACATTCAACAATGGTTGGGCCAAAATAGCCAACTACGCCACGTCCGCAGGCATCTGTTGTCTCATCCAGAAAAGGAAGAGATCTTGATCATCCACTGCCTCTTTCAGGGACCGTTCATGATCAGGCCAAAGTCCTTGGAGGTACGTGCTCTGAAGTTGTGCTGGCCCCAGAAGACTACCGCCTTGCTTTGTGTGCTTCTTTAAGAATTCTTGAAATCCGGATGCCTTCTTCAGTGGGATATCTGCACGGGTCAAGCAGGGAATGAAGTCCAGAACAAATTCCTTCTGTCCAATGGATGATTCAATTGCTTGACTGAAACAAGAAGTCAGTGGCTGCTGGCATAGAGGTGTACCTGGGAACAAAAAAAAAAGCAATCAAAATATTATATCATACAGGGGAAAAAAAAGTAGGCCAGACCAGTGGCATGGAGAGCTGAGACGCTGTGAGCCTTACCTTCTGCCACGCAAGAAGTCAGTGACTGCTGGTGCAGAGGTGTACCTGAAAGAAAACAAACAAAAAAAAAAGATCAATCAAGATCTAATATTTTAAAGGGAAAAATAAACTGTAGGCCAGCACAGTGGTACAGAGGGATGAGGCACTGTGTGCCTTACCTCCTGCCACACTGGCAACCTCTGTCCAGGAACAATCTCCAGTTGCCAGGGGTCAGTTGGGAGGAAGAGGATTGAGTGTCTGATTGACTGTTCTTTCCCAAGTGAGGGTAGAAATCTGCTGTCTTGCTCCTTTGCTGCTGCCATCAGTTGGAGGCCAGGTGGTAGTGTTGAACTCTAGCAGCAAGGGAAGTGGGAGACACGGGAGAAGGCACATGCACACCTCCAAGCACAACGGCTTATGTAAGCAGTAGAGAAATCTGAGGCAAACAGTGGTGGGGGGTAATGGGGTTCCATGGTGCTGGAGAGCTGGAGAGGTGAGATGGACTTGGAAGGCAGGGACAGGGCAGATGCCCCCTGCATAATGTGCACCCAGGAGGGGAAAGACAGAATATGGAAAAAAATAAAATAAACTGCAAATATGTGTGAATAGTACTTAATTTGCGCTTTTTCTTTGCTGCTTCTTTTCTTTCCAGATGTTCCTGTGATTTCATATGCATGTCAACTACATATTTCTGCACAAAGTCAATGGTGTGGGTCCAAGCACAACAAAACAGCAATCCTCCATCTTCATAAAGATCCTGCAAATCTCAACTTGATCGCGACAAGATACGAGACATGATGGTCCCTGGCCTCTTCGTCTGAAAGCCGTAAGCGCTTTGGTGGTGCTGATGTTGACATGGTGTAGTTTAAAATGAAAAATTAAAATTATTCTAAAGAAAAAATTAGGAATTGAAAGAGAGCATCACTGCATAGAGGGAAAAGAGCTTTCCTTGGGATGCTTGACCCCCATATCACACCACTAGCTTGTATCTCACTGTATTTTAAGCTGTGCTGTTCTGTTTCAAAACCTCAGTTCCTTGAGATGCCTTGTCATGGCGCTGAGCTTGCCCATGGAATTGATTACTATCCATGGAACCAAAGACTCCAGAAATTCTGTTTTTTTTCTTGCTACTTCTCATAGAAACGTAGACTTTGATGGCAGATAAGGACCGCTTGGCTCACCTAGTCTGCCTGTTTCTCTACCTACTGGATAAGCTGCAGATCGTAGTTAACCAACATCCTATTTCTTCCTACCCCCCACAAGAATTGCCTTATCTCTGTCCCATGCATTCTTGAATTCTCCCACTATTTTTGACCCCATGACCTCTTCAGGAAGGCCGTTCCATGCGTCCACCACCCTCTCTGTGAAAAAATACTTCCTCACATTGTCCCTGAGCTGTCCCCGCTCTATCTTCAAATTGTGTCCCCTTGTTCTTGCACATCTCTTTTCTGAAAGATGCTACTCTCTTGGACTTTGTTGATTCCCTTGAGGTACTTAAAAGTTTCTACCATGTCCCCGCTCTCCCCCCTTTCCTCAAGGGTATACACATTAAGCTCCTTTAGTCTTTGCTCGTATGGATTCTGTTGTAGACCCTGCACCATTTTAGTTGCCCTACTCTGGTCTGCCTCCATCCTGTCTATGTTCTTACGGAGATGGGGGTCTCCAGAACCGGACGCAGTACTCCAGATGGGGTCTCACCAACTGTCTGTACAGAGGGATAACAACTTCCTGTTATCTACTGGTGATGCCTCTTCCTATACATCCCAGTATTCCCCTGCCATCCCTACTGCCTTTTCACATTGCTTGCTAACCTTTAGGTCATCTGACATGATTACCCTCCAGGACCCTTTCCATTTTTGTTGTTGTTACTACCCCCGTATACTCTTCTCCTGGGTTTTGTTTCCAGGTGCATTACTTGCACTTCTTTGCATTGAATCCAAGCTGCCATACTTCTTACCATTCTTCCAACCTTGCAAGTCCCTTCTCATCCTTTTCCACCCCACCTTGTGTATTGATCCTGTTGAAGATCTTTGTGTCATCTGCAAAGAGGCATACTTCTCCTTTCAGTCCTTCTGCAATGTCACTTATAAAGACATTAAAAAGGTCCGGCCCCAGTACTGAACCCTGCAAAACCCCACTAGTAACCCTCCTTTCTTCACTGTAGACTCCATTTACTATTACCCGCTGTGTCATGTTGTCCAACCAGTGTTTTACCCAGGCTACCACCCTGGGACCCATTCCCAGGCTGGCTGATTTGTTTATTAATCTTTTGTGCGGGACTGTGTCAAATGCCTTGCTAAAGTCTTTTTTTTTTTTTTTTTTTTTATACCAATTATTTTACCAGGCGAGACACACTAAGCTGAAAGCTTGTTTGCAGGTGCAACCTGGGAGCACAAGGAAGTTAAGTGACTTGCTCAGGGTCACACAGTATGCACCTAGGGGGCTAGGTAGGCCATGTCCACAGCCCCTCCCTGGTATACGGCTTTGGTTACCCAGTCAAAGAAATCAATTAGATTTGCCTGACATGACCTTCCCGCTGTGAATCCATGCTGCCTTGGGTCCTGTGCCCCACTGGCCTCTAGGTACTCAACAATTCTTTCCTTCAGAAGTGATTCACTCATTTTCCCTACCACTGAGGTCAAACTGACAGGTCTGTAATTTCCTGCCTCTGTTTTGCTCCCACTTCTGTGAAGGGGAATCATATCTGTCCTCCTCCAGACCTCAGGTACCACACCATCCTCCCATGATTTATTAAAAAGGGTAGTCAGTGGTGTTACTAGATCTTACTTCGAGTGGGAGCTCTTGCAACAGGCTATAACTTTCAGGACTGTGCCACAGGCACTAGGACCATCCAGAAAACTTCCTAGCCAGCAGTATACAGCAGGGACCGCCCCCGATGCTGGCCCTGCCCCGATGTCAGCCCTGGTACAAAAGGGGGCGGACCCAGCTCCACCTCAGTTCTTTTCCCGCCATGTCCCGCACGTGAAGAGATCTACACTCAGCTTGCCAGAAAACACCAAGAATTTTCTACAAACCCGCTTTCTTACCGTTTTTTTCAACGGTTCTTTTTTCTCGTTTAACCAAAGTCGGACCGCTTTCCGATGGTTTTTGGAAGTTTCCCTGATGGATGTCTTCACTGTCGTCGGCCTCGCCTGAACACCACCAAAATAAGTGCGAGTGTGGGAGGTAGATCTCGGCCAAGGACGGTCATCGACGCCATGATTCTGCCTCAGACCGGACCACGACACTGCAGCCTGCTCTGCCTGCCAGGCTTTTACTAGCGGACCCTTATCCATCATCTCAAGGCCTTGAAGGCTTTCCTTCTGGAGCAGTAGATGGATCTGCACTCCTCTGAGGGGAAGCATAAAGAGAGAAGTGTCACAGTAAAGACCGTAGTCGATCCTGGCACCAGTCCCGGTCTCCCAAGAAGGCCCACCCTTCGGGATCAGGAGAGCGTCCGGAGTCATCTCAGGCCAAGGCCGGCCCTTCAGAGGAGAAGCCGGCCAAGCCTAAGGTAACCCCACTAAGGGTTACCACCAAGCCCTTGGAGGTGAAAGCTGCGGCCCCACCTCCCAAGGCACTGGCGCCACCTGCTGAAGGCGCGCCTCCGTAGCTCAAGGACTCTCCAGCGCCCCCTGGTGACACCCTGTCATCGGTACCACCACCGATGCCGGTCGAAGGGGCAAAGGGTGAGGGATCAGCTGTGGAAGAGCTGACGTCCCCGTCGCCCAAGTCCTCCTCCCCTCTGGGCCTCCAGGAGGGCTCTCCTTCGTGGGCCGATGTCCCGGATACTCCCTTTCCGGGCCAGGTGGACAAACTTTTTTTGAAGGATGAGCTGCCAGAGCTCTTCTCCTTTTGGTGGGGGCAGGTCCAGAAGTGGACCCCCCCCATCGCCGGCCCAGACACTGGTACTGGACCAGGTGGGCAAACCTCAGCCGGGAGGTGAGCCTTCCCGCGGAAGTCTTCAGAGTGACCACCTACACCTCCTTCTAGGGCTCATTCCTGCACCTGGTCTGGAGACCACCGATGTCGCTCCAGGGATTCTGGAGACCATCGTCGGTCTAGGTCACTTTCTCAGAGTCTTTCTCAGTCTTCTAGATGAGAACGCTTCTGACGTCGGTCCTCTGACCGACATCGGTCTCTGCTCCGTTGCCGGTCTCGGGACCGGAGTCGGTCTTCGGACCGACATCGGTCCTCCAGTTACTGATGACAGTGGGAGTCTGGCCATAAGGAGAGGTCAGACTATTTGAGATCTTATAGTCGATCTCCCTCATCCTCTTCTGTGTCATCTTCCTCAGCTTAGTGGATAGTCCACTACGTTTCCTTCTGCTATGAGAAACACAATATGCCCCTACCAGGCCCAGTTAGAGGTCACTCCACCAGAGGAGTGTCTGCTTCATTCTCCACACTGAGAAATGTCTCTATCAGAGACACATGTGCAGCCGCTACCTGGAACTCGGTGCATACCTTTGTTAAGCATTACAGCTTGGATATTGTCTCCAGACGCCGAGCTAGCTTCGGCTTGGCTGTTTTGCAAGAACTTCTGTCCTGAGGCATCTGGAGTCAGCATATTCCACCTCCTGGGATCGTCTACCTCTTCGGCGTGGACTGCTTGGTATTCAGTCCTGAGGGTTATAGCCTGCTGCAAGAGCTCCCACTCGAAGTAAGATAGTAAAGTTACGTAAGAACTTACCGTAACAGTAGATCTTCGAGAGGAGCTCTTGCAGCAGGCGTTCCTTTCCCACCCGCCTTCCCCCTCGAGGTGTGCAGATCCATCTTCATTTACATCTCCTATATTCGCTTCATCTCCCTCTCTTGTCAGGGCTTGTTGTAGGCCTTGGCGGGGGAACTGAGGTGGAGCTGGGTCTGCCCCCTTTTTGTACCAGGGTCGACGTCTGGGGTGGTTCCTGCTGTATACTGCTAGCTGAGAAGTTTTCTGGATGGTCCTAGTGCCTGCGGTATAGTCCTGAAGATTATAGCCTGCTGAAAGAGCTCCTCTCAAAGATCTACTGTTACGGTAAGTTCTTACATAACTGTACTTTTTGCCTTAGTTCTTTTAGAATTCTGGGGTGAATCCCATCAGGCCCCATTGCTTTATCCACCTTCAATTTTAAGAGTTCTTTCAGAACCCTTTCTTCTGTGAAAATACTAATATCAACCCCCCTATCCAGAGTGCTTCTATTGACCGGGTTAGGTATTTCCCCCTGCTTTTCCATTGTGAATACTGAGCAGAAGTATTCGTTCAGTGTCCCTGCTTTTTCACTATCGCTCTCTGCCCAACATCTTTCTCTTTGTTCAGCCTCAGTATCCCTGCCTTAGTCTTTCTTTGCTCCCTAATATACCTATAAAAGGTTTTATCCCCCTTCTTAACCGAGTTGGTTATCTTTTCCTTGGTTTGGGCCTTTGCTAGTCTGACTGCCTTACCCACTTCCTTCTGCTTTAACTGGTACAGTTCTATGTCCTGCTCCTTCTGTGTTTTCTTATACTTCCTGAATGCTATCTTTTTCTTCCTTACCTTCCCCGCCACTTCTTTTGAGAACCATAGTGGTTTTTTCTTCCGTTTTGATTTGTTTATTTGCTTCACACAAAGGCTTATTGTCTTTGTGGTGGTGGTTTTGATGTTTCCCCATTGTTGCTCCACCCCACCTTCTTGCCTGTTTGCTAGTGCTTTTCTGAAGCACTCTCCCATTTTTGCAAAATCAGCCCTCCTGAAGTCCAGTACCTTCACTTTTGTGTGGCTTGACTCTACAGCTAAGTTTATCATGGACCACACTGTTTGATGGTCGCTTATTTCCAGATGGCTACCCACTTCAAGATCAGATATCCTCTCTCTGTCCCCATTTGAGAGTACTAGGTCTAAGATTGCTCTCTCCCAAGTGGGTTCCAAAACTAGCCGTCAGAGGCATGCCCCCTGTAGGGCATCAAGAATGGCCCTGCTCTTGGATGTGGCTGCAGCAAAGGTGCTCCAGTCAACATCTGGCATATTCAGGTCCCCCATCAGCAATATCTTCCCTTTCTATGCCACCCCAAGGATGCCTTCTGTCATTTCCATGTCACTTTCCTCCCCCTGAGACGGGGATCTGTCTACAACCCCTGTGCAGATTGTGGAGCCATTTCCAGTCTCCAGGGTGACCCTCAGTGCCTCCTCTCCTCCCTGTTTACCCTTTAGTTCTGTTGCTTTGATCCCTTCCCTTACATAGAGAGCTATTCCACCTCCTCCTCTTCTTCCCTCCCTGTCCCTCCTGTAGATTGTGTACCCTGGCATGTCGACATCCCAGTCATAGTTCTCTGTGTACCATGTTTCTGTGACTGCCACAATATCCAGGCATCCCTCTTCCATCAAGGCCACCATTTCAGGGAACTTTTTACTTAGACTACGGGCATTGGTACTCATTACCCTCCATTTTTTTATGGCTTTATTTCTTTTTGCCTCATCCCTGTCCCTACTACCGTTGTCTTTTTCTCCATTTACCCCTGCCCTTCTCCCTATTGACTGCTCTATCTTGGTTTTTACCTCACTAATTACCCTGATTTTGGGGGGAGGCTAGGATTTTCCTTCTCCTCTTCAGTGCCTCTCCCCTTGGCTAGTTTAAATTCTTGCCATTGAAGCATTTAAACATATCACCTAGGATCCTGGTTCCCCTCCAGGATAGATGCAGACCATCTTGCCTGTATAGGCCTGCATCCCTCCAGGTGGAGCCCCAGTCCCCAATGAAGCCAAATCCCTGAGCTCTGCACCAGCTTTTCAACCAGTCATTGAGTCCCGTGGTGCGGAGTTCCCTAGCCTCATCCATGCTGTAGACAGGTAGCACTTCCGAGAAAGTTACCATGTGTGCTGCTTGTCTAACGGCCCTCCCCAACTCCACAAACTCCTGTTGCACTGCTCTGATCCCATTCTCAGCCAGGTAATTCATCCCTAGGTGGATAATGACATCCAGCTCCCCCCCACTTGCCTCTGCTGCCACGATCCTGAGGATTCATTTCCTGTCCCTCCAAGCCATGGCGCCGGGCAGGCACCTTAACTCCCTTTCCCCTCCCACCCCCAGTTCTACCCCCTAACAATTGAGTCCCCCTCCAGGAGTTGTTTCCTTCCCCTGGGGTCCTGGGCCACCCTCCTGTGGGTGTCCATTGTGGAGGTTCCTAGCATCATCCTTGGTCTCCACTGCAGGTGCCTCCATAGAGGAACCATGCTTCACCAGAGTGGTGAATGAATGTGGAGAGGCACAACTGGAGGATTGCCTCTGCTCCCACCCTCACCCTCCTGAGCCCACCGTGGTCCAACCACTCCTGTTTCTTGGCAACCTCTGAGGTAGTGGCAGTGGCCTGGATGGTCACTGGGTGGGGGAGCAGGTTTCCCGAATCCTTGCCAGGTCAGCATGGAGACGGACAACCTCCTCCCTCAGACCAGAGAGGTGCCTGCAAATAGGGCAGCAAAGATCTGCAGAATGTCTCCAGGAAGAGTGCTGCTCCACAGCCAGTGCATTGCACCACCCCCACATGTCTGTGTCCCTTCCAGTTACAAATGCTTTTTTGGTTTTTGTTCTTGTTTTATTGTGTGTAAGCTTGTGAGTGTCTCTACTCCCTATTCAGTGTGCTATGCCTTTAAGGATATGAACAGGCGTATGTTGTTAGTAGTTTTGGGGAAGTGATGTCAGAGCCCCTGCTGTAAAGGAAGTTATGCACTTTGGGTGGATGGAGTGAGGGGAAGGGTGGGTAGGAGTAAACCCATGCCATCCAGAAACAATCACCTACAGCTCTTACCCTCAACCCTGGGTAGTGCCTTCCTTCCTTTCAGACACCTATTTCACAGAGGCTAAGTATCAGGTCTAGTCACAACTGACTACAGATATCTCCCAGCTACAGTTCCTCCCTGGCAAATTAAAGTTAAAACTAAGAAAAGTTCACCCCAAAAAACAGAATCAATACTAGTTACTTACACAGGTCCAAAAACTAATAATTCGGTTCAGTGTAGTCTAGAAAATAACCTCCTTGATTCAAGGAAGCTGTGGCTGCTTTCTCACTCTCTCTGTCTCAGTCTCAGCAGCAGCTGGGAAGCAGCTTGCCTGTGTGTGTGTCATGGCCCTGAGTGTAAATAAATGAAAGGGGGTCTGGAGGCACTTAGGGAGCAGAAGGGTGCAACATTAAATGTTTTTAAAGCACTCTTAATCGTTGTAGAAATTAAAGGGTGCATGTCACTTTAAGGAGCAATCGAGGCTGCTCATGAATATTAATGAGCCAGCTAGTGCTTTGGGGAGATAGCGCTTTGAAGGTAGCGATGGGCACATGATGCCCCTGTCAGAATTGTTTGTGCACTCACTAAAAAGAGCAGAGGCTTAGCTACAGCTGCATGTTTATAACTAAATGTATAGCTTCATGGATTAAGTGTATGTTAATGCTAAAGCCAGCCTGGTGACCGTGAACAGCCAATCAGAAAGCCAGGATCCATGGGAGCTGTTGTGAATACTCCTGGGAAAAGGAGGTGATGCTAGCTTTTGCCACCAAGAGTGCCAGCCAATAGGGCGTTGAGGAAGCCCATTAACTGCCTTTTGTGGAACTGACAGCTGGCATCAACCAATCCGCAGATGCCAGGCTTCCCCCATTGTTTTTCTAAACCAATCAGAGACTGTTTTTCTTTTTCTGAAGCTTGTGAGGAGAGACACTCAGTTCAGTTCTATTCAGTTAGTTAAAAGTTGAGTTTGAATTGTCAGTGTGTTGACTGGAGCCCTCCTCAGGGAGTGGGGGCAGGGGCTCTGCCCTTGCTCACTGATCCTGAGGGGCAAAAGAAGTAGAAATGCCTGAGACTTTCAGTGGAACATGAGTTCCGTGCCTTTCGGTTTAAAAGGAAGAAAAGTGACTTTTATTGTCTGAGGCAGGGAAATTGCCTGACACCTGCTGTGTTCTCCTAAGAGAAGTAAAAGGACTACTTGGGGATTTGCACAACCTGCAAAGCCTAGGAGGTGCCTGCATGTCACCCACTGATGGGGCAAAAAGTGTTTTCCAGCACAAAGGTGTCTGAAGCAGAACTGAGGTCATCGTCTTGGGTTCCTGAAGGAAGAGGAACTTGCCGGATGCCTGCGAAATCTAAGAACATCTAAAACAGAGTCAAGGTTATCGACTGGGATTCCTAGAAGGAAGAGGGAATTGGCCAGATTCCTGTGAGGTCCGTGAAAATGTGAAGGTCTTTTTTTGGGGTGCCTGCACAGCTGCTGTGATGCCCAAAGGCGCTTGCCTGAATTTACAGTGTGATGGAAACTGTATCTGATGCTGCACCAGATTCATGAATTGTTCTTCATGTTTGTCAGCACCTGCGCGGTGAGAGAAGAGAGAAAAGTGTCTTCTTTTAGCCAGAGACTGTGTGCTGAAGGAAAAGGGCCACAGTTGCCATGTTGGTAGGTGGTTGAAAATGCCTTTACAGTCACATGAGGTGAAAACAAATTTCTTTTAAAGTGAAGTAACAAGTGACTGTAAAGCTATGAGAAATTGCAAGCCACATCCTGGAGCCAGGTAGGGAACCTGTCAACCCCTATCAAGTGGGGCAGACTGGGCCACAGGGAGTCGCAGGTTTATACCAGAGTGCTAGGGCACTCTGATCCGGAGCCGGACCGTGGGGTCGCTCCTGGGTCTGGGTTCTTTGTGGTCTGGGATGCTTTGCGTTGCGCTCTGTATCAGGCCTGCTCGGTGGGCTGAATGGGGCAAGCTGCTAGAGGCTGCAACAAGCTACAAGATGCCAGTTTTTCCAAGCTGCAAGATGCCTGCTTCATGCCTCTGTTCCAAGTTGCAAAATACCTGCGTCATGTCTCAAGCTTTTTAAGTCTTCAGGTTTCTGCAAGTTCCATCCACCTCAGAGCTACAGATTCAATGTCACAAGAGTTTGGCTGCAAAACTGTCAGTAACTGCAGGGATTGTCCTGCCCATGGGGAACTGTACATAGTTATGATTTCAAGTTGCACTCCATGGTAGAAAGTTTAAAGCAAAAGTTAAAATGCCGTTTAAGCAATTGCATGGCATTTAGGGATATGGGTTGTTGATCTGAATTTTAAAGAGCACCAACTGCCGGCCAACCAGCTGCATCATACAGGCCTGCAACTAGATCCTGGGTACCCAGGTGGAACTCATAGGGGTTATACTGGTACCAGTTTAGGAGTGGGTAACATGGTTAACACCTGTGATGATTGAAGGTAAATGCTGGTGGGAGGTGGGCGCTAAAAATGTGTTTTGAATGTTTGCAAGCATGCAAAGAATGAATTCCAGTGTTTAACTCTATTCCCTTTGCCCATTCCTATTTACCTTTCCTAGTGCCCCCATGTAAATAAATGATGTTTTATTGTTTTGAAACAATACCTGACTCATGAGCACATTATTAGGTAGAGTCTTTAATTGCAAATGTTATGAAAATGAGATGTTTTGCTTTCAGGTATGCCATGTGTTGGGATGACTGTAAGTGGTGGTGGTGGATAGGTACAGCATCCCAGAGGTTGTACTGCTAAAACATCATCTGACCCACTTAATATTTAATTCTGGGTGGAGGCACTACGCTATTTACCTAACTTTTGAGAAAGAACCCACCTCTTTCCATCAGAATCTGGTCCCAGACCCCTTAACCTTGTTTGAACTGGTCCAAGCTGACAAGGCAGGGGTAGTAGCCCTTCTCTCTCTTTCTGACCATGGCACCATGGAAAAGGTTACACTTATAAAAGGGAGATTTGTGTCTTTTTATTTAATAGTTGACTAATATCTATTGCATATTTACTTTTTTTTAATTCATTTTGATGATTGAAATGTAGTTTATACTCCTGTTCAAATTCCATCTTTTTTACTTAAGTGAAATTATTTTGGGGGAGGTTACTTCTGTGCCTAGCTTTTAGTATTAATAATTTTCTGACTACTGTTTTCCCTGCTACAGTTAGTAGTTCATGTGGGAGCAGCATCAGTGATCGCTAAGACCAGTTGTTGTTTGAAATATATGCTCTTTGTGTGACCATCCAGGCAGGAACATAGCCAGGGCTATTAAGGTATGATGTAATCAGTAAGTAGTGATGGGTTGGAAGTCTTTATCAACTTTATTGATAGGCCATTTGGCCATGTGTCGACTCTGTTGTGCACTAGTTGACTCTGGGTTAAAATACAATGTAAGCCAACCTACCGGCGCAGTGGTAGCAGAAGCAAGCCTGGGGTGTCCGATGGCCAGTCAGGCATGGGAGGATCTAGCATCTGTAGGACTACTCTCCTTCTCTCGGGGGGCAAGAGTCCGGTGCCTGCCTGGCTCCTGGCAGAAGCTAAGGAAAAGGCAACCTGGGCCTGCCAGAAAGAGAACAACAGTGCAACAAGCTGTATTTTTAAGAGGGCAGCAGATTGCTTGAATGGGTGTCAGGATTCCTTCCTCTGCCCCTCCCCAGAAACACTGCACTGCCTGTGTGATTTTGCTGACTCAGGTGTTGCAGTCTTCCCCCAGCAATGGAGCTTGTCTATCTGTCTCCCCTGGGTTCTGTGTGAAACAGTTTACTGGGGTTCATTCCTCCAGGGACTTGCTGCCTTACTGAAATCTCAGATCTTGACTCAGTAGGGGGAGCAGTATAGGCCAGTGGTTGGACCACAGACCTACAAACCCAGAAGATCCCCCAGTTTCAAATCCTACCACTGTCACTGGCACAGTATGCAAGTCACAAGACATCCCTCATGTTTCAGTCCCTACCTAGCTGGACAAATGGGTAATTCTTGCCCCACTGTTAATGGGATGTGATATTTCCACTGGGAAATCCTGGGCAGAAAAAACTTAAAAAATAAATAAAATACAACGATGGACAAAGGAAGCATTGCTTCACAAAAGAGTGGTGGGAAACGTAATATCCTTCCAAGTGAAGTAACAGAGTCAGGATCACTATATTTGCTTAAAACTGACTTAGATTAATAGATGAGGGTGCTGATCTCTGGTGTTGTAACAGTTTAGAACAGCAACAAAAGATGATGCACTGGAAAGCTGTTGAAAAATGTTTCACTCATTGTATTATGTGCAGAAAAAAACAGATATGTTGCGGGTGATACCTTTTATTGGACTAACAAAATTATTTCTAAGACTAGCTTTCAAGAGATAAAACTCCCTTCTCCTAATGTGCAGAATTTCATCAGTGGGATTGTTAGGCAAGTAACCCCTAAAGCACCTTAACTCTGTGTGGGACTTGTTTGACAAAACACTGATTATATTTTTCAAAGAATATAGTCAGTGAAAACATTTTTTAACACTGCTTGAGTCTGCGATCTTTTGCATGTATTTTGTACCTTTCAGATATATTCTTCAGTGATAGCATGCAGCTGTCATTCAGTGTGTCATTGCCATTGTGACTGTTACAAAATGGAGGATGGTCTTGTGGGGCTAATTATCTAGCCCCACAAGACCAAATTATCTGTGTCAGTGGCTCAGTAGGTAGCACACTTGTCTCTGAGGCCGGGCGATCAGAAGGCTGTGGGTTCATTTTTCCACATCTAGCACTTGGGTTAATATCCCAGTACCAACACTGCAGTGCAGCATGAGAGGGGTGCTGCACTTCTGAAGTGCTGTCTCCTGGATGAGATGTTAAACCAAGGTCCCATCTGGCTGGATTGGTGGTAGTTCAGGTGGATGTTAAGATCCCATGACACTAATCGAAAGAGTAGGGAATTTCCCCAGTGTCCATGCCAAATTTCCTCATTGCAAAAAAAAATATATATATATATATATATATATACACCACCAATAACTTAATCTGGTTCAAGGTCCAAGGCATTCAGCGGTATCCCCCTTCCCTGGGTCGTGCCTGAAAATAGGCAGGATTTGTCTAGTGCACTTACCTGGTCAACTAAAAAGAAAAAAATTAGTCTGATTTTGTGTCTGAATCTCATTTATAATATGTGCAATGAAAATCCTGTAACCTCACTGGTTGCTTGTTGTCACAAGATAATTGATTATTTTCTGACACCTGCACACCTGACCTGAACTACTCAATATGTTTTTCAAGAAATAAAAACAATTTTATATGAGGGCTAAGACATTCCAGGTATTTAATGGTATGGAAATAATGCACTACGAATTAAGTATCAGCGCGGCTACCTTGTGCTAACAACCATCCGAGGATTCATTATTCCCTTATAATCACACATGCTGCCATGTGTTATCCTTCACGTATTTACACCCTTATGAATACCATTATGTAAAATAAAACACTAATGAACATAGGAATTCTAACTCCTAACCTAAGTAGTCAAAACCAAACAGTCGTCAACACAGGCATATCTTTAGTCCCTGTCCCACCCTCATGTGCCCAGTTTTTTTTGTAGCAGAAACTGATTGGTGGAAGGGCCTGAAGACTTCTGACACCAGGTGCCGTCTCAACATCAAAAGTGTTACGACACAATCCACTGATACTGTGCTGATGCAATTGCTTGATCCGGTGGCCCTCCGATCCACCAGTGAGGCAATGCTGGCCACCATGGCCTGTGGTGATAGTCTGGCATGACCTAGTTTACAGGGGAAGAAGGTAGGGGGGCACTATAGGCAGAAAAAAATAAATAAAATCAACAGAATCCATTGCACTACCCTGCCCCCCACAGCTGCTTAACAGAGCCTGCAATTCTTTTAAAGGTTTTTTTTTTCTAGTCTTACTCCTGATTTTTTTTCTTACTCCATGATCTATAATCGGGTTTCTTGATATCAGATGTCAGCTGAAATGTTAAAAGGGATGCAGCTCAGCTGTGTATATGTATATTCCCCCAGTTGTTTAACCAGGAGAGACGCACCAAGGTGAAAGCTATTTTACAGGTGTGACCTGGGAGCACAAGAAAGTGAAGTGATTTGATCAGGGTCACACAGCACATATAAGTGGGGGTTGTGGAATTCAAACCCAGGTCTCCAGATTTACAGCTCAGAGCCTTAACCTCTGCGCTATATTGCCTCCCTTTAATTTAGACTCCTTTATAATTTAGACAATTATATGCTCTAGGGCTGTGCTGCTGTATAGTGCATTTTACTCAGTTTGTAACTGAATTTTATTTGTTTTATCTTGGTATAATTTATCATGTCAAAGGTGCTGACTACCACCCTCCAGCCATGGCTGTCCCTTGAATTTGCACCGTGTACTTGTCTCCCATCCACCGTCACCAGTTTACTGTGTTGTTCCTTCTCTGCACTTGTATTGCTTTTGTACATTTGCAAATTTATTTAACTTCATGCACCTTAGTGTATTTCTCTACATCTGATACTTGCGTTTGCACAATTGTTATTGTTTTGCATTTAGTGCACCTTGTTAGATTATACTGTCCCCCCCAACTCCAGATAAATAAATACATAAATAAGAAAATGTGCTCCTTTGCTTTTTCCCCAACTTATACAATCTTCAGGCACCCCTGGTAATGGGAGTGGGGGAGCACCTGTGACAGAAGGAAGAGGCAGACACCCCAGGTGATGGGAGTGGGGAGCACCTGTGCCAGAAGGAAGGGGCTGGAACCCCTGGTGATGGGAGTGGGAAGTGCCTGTGCCATCACATGGGATTTATTAGAAACAAAGTTTTTTCATGGCAGTTCGTACATGCATTATTTTCTTTGGAACTGACGACTCCCAATATAACATTACAGTGATTTTAGGTATGTGTGTGTGTGGGGGGAAGGGGTTTATCATGCATAATGAAAATATTTTGCTGAATTGAAAGGAGTGCGTATAGTTAATTGACAAGTGTAAGCCCAGCCTTTTCTAGAGCTTTAAAGGATTTAAAAGTTGAGCTTGGTGTCAGCCTCACTGTCTAAAATGTGGACCGGGTATGATTGTGAATGGGCAGAATTTAAATTGAGTTGCTGCAGTGCAGGGTACCCAACATCATCATTCATCATTCTAAAGTGATGAGTAATGGTGCTGCATGCATTGGGAGGGGGTGGAGCTGGGCCAAACATCAGTTTCCAGTTGGCAGCATGGGTCAGCCATGAAGCAGAATTCTTGCCATTTCCACCTTACAGTTCTCCATGCAGATGACCTTTGGAGGAGGTGGTAGGGGAGCAGGGAAGCCTAGACAGGTATAACAGGGATCTTACATACCACCTATGCCCTCCGTGAGCCAAACGGCAGAATGCCTGACTGATATTGAAAGGGAAATGCCACAGAGTGCAGCCCTGCCCCTGCCCGCCTGCCACAAGGTGCTTTGTACATTATGGGCAGATGGACCATTCCACAATCTGCACCTTGTACATTAGCACTAGGCTTTATGTCTTGGGGCATCAGTTGTCTTAGTGGGACTTTTACAGCAGTAATACTCTGTGAGGGTAACTTGTGTGGCGTGATCATGAAAAAGTGGTTATCTGGCCTTTTTGCAGAGGGCATCATGGTGAATAGCCAAAAGAGCTGCCATGTCCATGCTTACAGCATTGTTTTTATTGTGATCCCATCTTGTGGGGCTCCCTTAATGGCTCCATGGGACCTGCCCATACCACCACTCTGCAGCAGTATTGCTTTTGTATGTTAGTCCTAGCTCTTGGACAATGTTTAATAGGTTGTATATATTCAAAGTTAAAGCTACAGTGTTAGATACCAGATAAGGGTATCTAGTTCTTAGGGGGAGTGGGCTGACTGAGGTGAGTATAGGCTTAGTAGCCACTGCAAGCCCTTAACGAAAGTAATTTGAATGTGGAGTGACTGAGGTCAGTGGTGTGGCCTAGTGCTGGGTTAAGATGTTGAGTAATTGAAGGGCTAGTGTGTGGCAGTTCAGCCTACCATCTCTGGGGGATAGCAGGTACAGTCCTGTGGGAAGAAAACTAAAGGGTTTATATGCTCAAACTCTTATTCAAAACAAAGTTATTGTTTAAAAGTATATGTTGATGTTGTTAAATGCTACTTTTTTATATAAACTGTCTGTAAATTGACAGAACAGTTCAGTAAAATTGACCTTAATTTTCACTTTGAAATTGTGTCAGAGTCTTGCTTCAATATTTTCCGAGTCACACATTCCTGTGGTCTCCTGGGTCAGTCCTCTCTCTCTCTCTCTCTCTCTCTTCTGCTTTGATTTTAAATTAATGACAGTTCTACAAATTCAAACTTAGCAACATATCACCTTACAATCAGTCAAGTATTTATAATTGTTTCATAAAATGGGTTTCAAATTTCCTGACTGCCGATTGGCTGAAACAGTCTTTCAGCCGTGTCCTTATCAGAACATACCTCTGCAACTGGCACTAGTTGTGCCAACCTGAGCCCATAACATAAAGGTAGCACTGTGATACCAGCAGCAAAAGTTGTGTCACTGACCGCGATCAGTTAACCGAGCAGTAAGTCAGTTACTCAGCCCACCTAGCTGCCCATTGATGAGCAAAGCAACCCCAGTTGTATACTGCAGACTGTTAAAAAAAAAAGCAATGACACATCAGCCACTCATTCACAGTTCTCCCAGTGATCATTATCCCTGCAGCTCCATAACATGCCCACCCCACTGTAGAACGCTGGCCATTACATTGGTGTTATGTCTCCAGCTGTAGCTGTGTTCCAAAAGCCCCCCCCAAGGAAAGCACTGCCCCGTAGTGTAAACCTGCTGCTCTCCTCACTACCAGCTTTACTAGCGGCTTCTCTTTACTGGTGCGGCCACTTTTTGTTATTCAAAAGACGCCACTGCTCTGACAGACTTGGTTAAGAAAACCACTCTGAGCTACAGTGGCTGTGAAGGACACATTCATAAAACAAACTCGGTCCCTTTAAAAGCTTCACAGTCACAGGAAAATAAAATAAAAAGCCATCAATATTAAATTAGTGTATCTCTTTCTTGATGGACCTAATGGCACTCTGTGTTTTGTATTTGGAGGGTAAGGGACATGCTCGAAACAGACTCTGACCCTATAAAAGCACCACAGCCACAGAAAAAAAGCAACATTAAATGAGTGTGTCCCTGTCAGGAGGGACCAAACTTAACACTATGTGTCTTTTTGGGAAAGGAGTCTCTCTGCATGCCAAGTAGCCAGAGTATACACAACAGTTCAGTAATGGGGGCTATTTTCCTATTACAACTGCTAAAAAGCTCCTTTCTTAAAATGTTTAGGCATTTTCTTTCTTACTTTCTTTCTTTTTTAATATTTACTTGGGGACCCATTTTATAAATGCAGTAACTCACTCTGGTGTGTGATTATCTCCTCATAAGAGCATGCCCACTCTGTCCTCGGTCCCCTTGGTTTGACGGGACCTTGAGGGAGCTGAGGCGAGCGGGACGAAGGCTGGAATGGTGCTGGTGGAGATCTGCCCTTGATGCCAACCGCCTTAGATTGATGGAACATTATCGAGTCTATCAATCAACAATCTCCCATAAGAAAGCAGAGTTCCTGTCCAGGGAGATTGCTGTGGCTCAGAATTGACCGGCTCAGTTCTTTCGAACCGTGGACAGGTTGTGCAATCCAACCTGTCTACAAGGTCATAGAGCATTTTCACAGGATAAGTGTGACGAGTTCGCTCAATTCTTTGCTAATAAAGTGGCTGACATTAGGGCGGAGATCCATTCAGCCCGTTCTATGGGGGTTGACAGTGGTCGGTGTATGGTTACTACACCTCGGTTTTCTTGGGTACACTTCAACCGACTGGTGAGCTCTGATGTGTGGATTGTCCAGATATGAGAGTTCATTACAATCTTTCTACAGTTATGGATATTTGGTAGCGCTTTTAACATAATAAACTAAGTAACTGCAGCATATTTAAAATAAGCACTGTCCCAAAGGAAGTTAGATCAGTTCCCTTTTGTTAAAAGATCTCTCTGGTTTGGTTAAAGAAATGTTGCTGACAACAGGAAGAGAAGTGTAAATGAGAAGTATAAGGCAGTATAGTGCAGTGGTCTAAGGCTCTGTACTGCAAATCTGGTGATATCCAGCAGACTAGACCAGGGTTTGAATCCCACAGCTTCTACTGCATGCTGTGTGACCCTAGCAAGTCATTTAACTTCCTTGTGCTCCCAGGTCACCCTCTAAAAAGCTTTCAGCTTAGTGTGCTATGCCTGGTTAAACAAATTAAAAAAAAAGTGTAAGCAAGTCACTGCTTCAGTAAAGACATTGGGAGCCTGAGCGAGTGTTGCAATAGCAACAGTCGCTTGGGCTCACAATGTCTTCACTGAGACTCACTTTCACTTCTCTTCCCATTGTCGGCTGCTCTTGTTTAACCGAACCAGAAACAACTTTTTACAAAAAGGAACTTCCACTGGGACAGTTTTTATTTTAATTATGCGGCAGCTCCTTAGTTCAGTATGTTAAAAGCGCTCGGTCATGCTACAGATTAACACCAGAAAGGGAAAGTGTAGCTGCTGCAGGAACTCGAGGGAGAAATGGCAGGATGAACCAGATAAGATTATTTTTTTTCTATTTATTTGAGAATGTTGGCAGGATCAACCAGAAAGAAGTGGGGAACTTTTGTGACTCGTAGAACTTTATGGGTGTTTCTTTTTTATTTGTGGGTATTAGTACTCAGGACTGCGGAGGGACGGCATGAAAAGTGAAAGTGTTCAAGTGGTCAGAAAGGTGAAGGGATCATTGTGCTGTGGGGGTTGCAGGCGGCAGACAATGAATAGGAAATTGTTTCACTTTCATTAGGATGACGTATAGGAACTTGACGATATCAGTGCTATCTTCACATGTGAAGATATCACTGATACCTCCATGACCTGTCCGAGATATTACTTTTTAGCTCTGTATTTATCTCAAAATATACGTTGTATAAAAAAAATAAAATAATATATACATATATTTATACCACTGGGATGAGAACTTTTTAAGTGGAATAACCAGTGTTATTTTCTCTGGAGTGAGAATAAATCTTGATGACATCACCAGAGTGAGGATATCACATTTATCCTCACTCTGCTGATATCACTGAGTGAGAATATCTGCACTGCAGATTGCATTCTAAAGAAAACTGCTTCAGAAAAGTTTCTCTTTCTCACTAAAGCTGCAACTTACTCAATTAGCTTTGCAAATGTTCAATATCAGCATTACAGGACCTCCCTCATGAACTGTGCAGCTGTGATTTGTTAGTCCATCCCAAAAGTTGATTTTGCACAGCGGCCACGCCATTCAGCGCCACAGGTGCAAACTCACATTCCGAACAGGATGCGCAAAATGTCAACTGTTCTGTTCACAGGGTGGTATGAAAAAACAATAATGTTGAACATCTGGAGTGAAAATATGAAAAATTGATCAAGTTACAAGCGTGCGTAGAAAGTGTGCAACAAACGCCCATAACGCAGTAATTTTTTGTATTTTTTCTCCAGATTTTCAACATGGGCTTTATGGGTCCTTTCCTCATGAACAGTGGCACTGTCATTTTGTTAATCTGCCCCAAAAGATGATTTTGTGCATTGACCGTGCCATTCTGTGCAACAGGTGCAAAAACACATTTTAGGAAGGATATGAAAAATTACAGCTGCACTGTTCATAAGGAGATGTAAAAAAAATGGCAATGTTGAAAATCTGGAGTGAAAATATTAAAAATTGGCAAAGTTACAAGCGTGCGTAGTAACTATGTAATGCATGCTCGTAACACAGTCATTTGGGGGATTCTTTTCACCAAAATTGCAACATGGGGTTTCTGGGACCCCACCTCATGAACAGTGGCACTGTTGTTTCATAACTCTGTCCCAAAGATGATTCCTTTGCGACTGTGAAATCAACTTCTGGACTGAAAAAACAAAAATGACAGTGACAGTGTTCATGAGGAGTGACAAGAACACTAATGTTAATTTGAGGCCAAAATTCCTAAAATTGGCCAAGATATCAACCTAAGTTGACCCCACATTGAGTCCCATTATATGGCTTACCTCGATTTTTTCACTTTGCGGTTGGACTTTAAAGAGTGCAGATGTGTTCCTGGTCCACGGAAGATCACCAGTCCTGGCCTCCGGATGGTAAATATGGGTCAAGGGGTGCAGGGAGGTAGGTGCACAGAGGCAGGGTGGGGATGGGGGAGGGGGGACTGTGGAGATTATGAGGGATGGTTTCCTTTATTATAGGTATTGTAAAAGAAAAAATCATCAGGACTTTTTTTTTTTTACAGGTTTTATTAGGGGTACTGTACGCGCTGAGATGGAATCTCAGTGTACCACCTAAGTTTGGGGGAATCCTCGTGTCGACAGGAAGTTTTGCTCCCCATCAACAATAAAGTGTAGAGTGGGTGGCATCCAACACCGAGTGGGCATCTCGGTGTCAGAAAGATTGACACTTTTAAAATTAATATATTGGCACACTGGGGTAGGCTCCCAGTGTGCCGCATTACTGGGGGGGAAGGATATAGATCAACACAGCGATTGGGCGTCCCATGTCAGAGAACGGGGCATGCAGACTAGATTGATGCAGGATCCTGCATCTAAATTGTGCAAATTTCAATGCAGGATCCTGCATGGAAATACTTTAATGTGCCGCTCAATGCTTTTGTTTAGGAAAGCATTGTGTGGCTTATTATAGCCTTGATGGAGCATCCTGCATTGAAATTTGCAAACATTTTGATGCAGGATTCTCACTAAGAAAGATAACGAGGAACAGTTTTCTTCTTTTCACAGGTTTTATACATAAATAATACATTTGGGCCACGAGGGTGGGCTCCCAGTATGCTCAGTGTATTGTGCGCACAAGGGGTCTCCCATAACTCTGCAGCCGGCAACACGGCGTTCTAGCTGCAGCTGCAGAAGTCAAGAAAAATACCGCTTTCATACAGAGAACGGACTGTCGCTCTCTCTGTATAAGGTGACATGAGAGAAAACTTCTTCGTGGGCCAGCTTTAAACACAAAAATCATCAGAAAACACCTAAAAGGTTCTCTTTAGCTGTTTTCTGATTTTTTTTTTGTTTAAAATGTTGGTACTTCCAACATCCTCGCTAAGCAGCAAAACAAGATGGCAGCCGCAACACAGCTCAGGACTGTGAACTGTGTGGAAAATACCAGCATTCTTTGTGAAAAGAAGTTGGTATTTTTCACACACTAGTCCTATTGTTAGAAAATAAGCTGCAATTTTTCTCACAATACTCCTCTTGTGCGAAAAATATCTTTTGTGCCTGACATAAATTTTCTTATAGGAAACAATGGGAAAATTAAAACTGTCATAACTTTTGAACAGATTAATATTTTTTCACCAGACCTTCAAAAGGCACATCTGTGACCCCACGGCTTTCTACATTGAAAGGTTCAGACTAATACTTAGAGCTGTGACAAAGAAATGTAAAAAAAAAAAAGATTTTTCTGTTTTTTCAACACTTTATATCTCAGAAATCACTGGATGATTTCCATGCAAATTGGCAGGTCAGGAGTCCTACCCCTATAGATTATGCATGCCAAATTACATGCAAATTCATTGAACGGCTCGAAAGTTATTAAGGTTCAAAGTTTGGACTTTAACATAGAAGTGCCATTTCACCCTAGCTATACTGGCATGACCGAGGCAGTATAATATATATTTATTGCAAAAAACTACGTTAATGCATCAGCTAGGATTTTTATTAAACCGTGAAAGCTGGGAAGTTCAACGCTAGGATTACCACACTTCTACCCCACCCTCACACCCCCATCCTCAAAATCCTAACTCTGTATTACACACACACACACACACACACACACACACACAAGCAATCAGGGGAATGGCCAAGGCAACACAACAAATCAGAGACAACCAGCATCAGGTAACAGAAGTAAAATAGAACTCTCTAAGTGTAGTGCAAGACACATCTATCATCATGGTCCAGCAACTGTATGAGTTCTGCTGCCATCAGACTGCCTTGGGGGGTACACTCGCATGCTGGGCAACCATGGAAGATGGCCCACAGTAAGCATTTTTCTGTTGCAAACATCAATAACAAGATTTAAGCAGATGCCCATATTTCAGTTGTTAAGAAATGATGAAACACAGTATGTTATCTATAGATAGCTGTATTGGAAATAAGAGTTTGGGTAACCCTAGCAACAGGCATTGGATGTTGGCATATTTTTTTCTGATCGAGTGAGTCAGTCTTAATAACAAATGGTAGTAATAATAAAAACTAATGTTTTGTAGTATAGTTTACAAGCAATATGTGACAGCAACAGTTGTAACATCCAAAGTTAACAATAACATGCTGCTAATGAGTATTTCCAGGCAACGCAGCAGTCTGACAACACATGATGGTGCTAGTTTCATACCTGAGCAGTATCTGAAAAGTACTACAGTATGTGAGCAGTATCTGAAAAGTACTACAGTATGTATGTATGTATGTATGTGTCAGCTGTGTCTGTCCTGCTACCACATACCTATGTGGTAGCAGCGATACCTTCAGCAGGTCAGTTGTTGAAATATGACACAAAATCAATATTTAGAACACTTGTACTGATTAAGTTTCATTGTATGAAAAGAGGAGGTTGTGGGGTCTAAAACTGTGGGAGAATTCAAGAATGCATGGGACAGACATAAGGCAATTCTTGTGGGGGGTAAGAAGAAGTAGGCTGTTGGTTAACTAGGATCTGCGGCCTATCCGGTAGGTAGGGAAATGGGCAGACTAGGTGGGCCAAGCGGTCCTTATCTGCCATCAAAGTCTATGTTTCTATGTTTCTAAAAGATATGTCAGCTATAATGTCTTGGTGTGCTGGCAGTATAGAGTTGATCATACCGTATTTGTTTTTATTACATAGTGTTAAGTGAAATGAGTACAGTGTAGTGATTATTGTGCTTGCAGATGTGACTGACTTGTATAGTGTCTTACAACCCTGGATGTGTCCGGGGTGGGGTGGGGGATGCTGGGTTAGGGTTTTGAGGATGAGGGCGTGGGGGTGGGATGGAGGGTGGTAACCCTAATGTTGAATTTCCCAGCTTTTTATGGTTTAATAAACATCCTGATGCACTAATGTAGTTTTTGCAATGAATTCCTTCTTATTAGAAATTGTAATGTAACTTGTATGTGGTTGTTTTCGACATACGTGCGGGTGCCACAATTCAATGGATGCATTTATCTGGGGTATTTTCAGGTTTTTGTCACCCAATTTTCAACATGGTGTTTTGTGGACCCCACCTCAGGAACAGTGTCACTGTTATTTTGTTAATGTGTCCCGAAAGTTTAGTTAGCACAGCAAATGTGCCATTCTGCATCACAGATGAGAAATCATGTGTTGGGCATGATGTAAAAAATAACTGCTATTAGAATTTATAGCTTTAGGACCTTGCTTACAGTAGTGGGGAGGGGGGGGCAGGAAAGAAGGGAGGGGGGAAGGAAGGTTGGGAAAATAGGGTAGATTAGTATAAGTAAGAATATTGGTATCAAGGTAAATGTATGTCTGAGTTGTGATTGGGGGTTTGACTATTTACACTGGTAAATATATGGATAAATGGTTGTGCCAATTTTCTACTCTGTCATGGTACGGTGTACTACTATGTATTGTTTACAGATCATACTGGCTTATTGGAGTGTTGATGCAACTTTCCTTCCAATAAAGTATATTAAATCTGAAAAAAAAAAAAATAACTGCTGGATATTATTCCTGAGGAGGTGTGAAAGAGGGTAATGTTGAAAATCAGGAGTGAAAGTATAAAAAATTGGCGAAGTTACAAGCGCACATAGAAACTGCTCAACGCACACTCATAATGTGGTAATTTATGGGAATTTTTGTATCACATTTTCAACATGGGCTTTTTGGGATATCTCTTCATGAACAGTGGCACTGTGATTTTATTAATCCACCCAGAAAGTTGTTTTCGCATAGCGACAGCGCCATTGTGCGCCATGGGTGAGAAAACACATTTTAGGCAGGATGTGAGAAATGACAGCTATAGAGTTTATGAGGAGGTGTAACCAAATGGCAATGCTGAAAATCTTGAGTGAAAATATCAAACATTGGCGAAGTTACAAGTGTGCGTAGAAACTGTACAACACATGCTTGTAACAGAGTTTTTTTTTTTTATTTTTTGCACCAAATTTGCAACATGGGCTTTTTGGGACCTCCTCTCATGAACACTGGTACTGTCATTTCGTTAATTGGTCCGAAGGTGATTCTGTGCAGTGACCACAAAATCACCTTTCATGACCGAAATAACGAGATGACAATGACATAATTCTGAAGTGGGGTCGAAACCCCATGTTGAAATTTTACGAAAAAATCTCAAAAATGGCCTAATATCAACATAAGTTGAAGCGGCTTACCTTTGATTCTTCAATTTGCGGTTCCGCTTTGAAGAGTGCAGACATATCCTGGTCCTGAGAAGATCGCTGCTCCTGACCTGTGGAAGTAAGTATGGGTAAGGCGGGTGCGGGGAGGTGGGTGCTCAGTGGGAGGGTGTGGATGGGGGCAGGGGTGGTGTGAGATGACACGGGACTTTTTTTGGCAGGTTTTAAAAACAGAGACATTGGGGGATGGTTTTCTGTATTTATGCAGGGATTTTAACAATTATATGACTTGTGCACACTGGGGTGGGCTCCCAGTGTGCCATATTAGTGTAGGGTGCATACATACAACGGGATTGGGCACCCCATGTTGGCAATTATAAAGTACATGCTTAGCGGGTGACAGGCGGGGCATGATCTGACACCAGGAGTGAACATCCCAGTGTTGGAGCATTACTCCCCATACTGGGGGTGCCTGTTGTGCTGACATGGGGATTGGCTCCCCATGTCAGCAAAATGGATTATTTCATCATTTTTCTAATTCGGCTCACGACCTAGGATCCTAGGTCATATCTCATTCATATGTTGCTAGCCTTGCTTGTAGAGCAGAAAGCAGCTAACTAAAAGAAACTACATTTTCTTATTAATGTAACACTTATATCTCAGCAGGAGTCAGGGTCTGTTGAGATTAAGCAGAAAGATACTTTATTAGAAGTAGAAGGGGTCTTATTTAGGGTTAAAAAAGAAAGGAAAGAAAAGAAAGAAAGTCAGTGTGTGTTCTGTGCTGTGAAGGGTACTGTGTCAACTTACTTTGCTAAACCAGTAGGAGGAGGATGGCTTGATTGGGGTGTGGCTTAGACACTATAAGAGTGGGTAACTCAAGTTGCAGCTTCCTGTTGCTAGCCTTTTTCTTGCTAATTGCCCTCTGTCCACCCTCCACCCACCCCCAAGCTGGTTCTGCTTTTGTGGCGCTGGTTTGGCTGTCAGTGGGAGCTTCCTGTTTGGCGGTGGGAGGGAGGGATCATAGAGAGACATTGGTTTTGTCAACCCTGTGTGGTACCATTTGCTTGTAACTGACTCTTCAGTGAATAGCAGAGCACTGTGGGAAACTGGAGGACTAGCAATAGCCTAGTATACCTCCTACCCCAAAACAACATCTCTGTTAAAAGCAATGTTGCTCTGGTGGTTCTCTTGCCCTTTTAAGGGCTTGTAAACCTTCAACTCACACAATCTTGCTAAATTTAAGTAAATATTGTTGTTTTTACTTTGTGCCAAAACCGAAGTGAACGGATGCTTACTTCCAGTTTTCGACTTAAAACCTGCGCCTCTAGTGAGGGGCATTTAATAGTGGCATTGCTACTGATATAGCGAACCTCTGGTGAGAGGTGGAGCAGTGCAGTGCACCAATGTACTTTGATATACCATTAATATATTTGTTTTAACTGTTGCTGTATTGTGTGGTACCATTTGCTTGTAACTGACTCTTCAGTGAATAGCAGAGCATTGTGGTAACCTGGAGGACTAGTAATAGGCTAGTATACCTCCTACCCCAAAACAACATCTCTCTGTTAAAAGCACTGTTGCCTGGTGGTTCTCTTGCCCTTTTAAGGGCTTGTAAACCTTCAACTCAAAGAATCTTGCTGAATTTAAGTAAATATTGTTATTTTTACTTCGTGCTGAAACCGGAAGTGAAGGGACGCTTACTTCCGTTTTTTTGGCTTAAAACCTGCCCCTCTAGCAGTGGGGTGAGTATGCGTGGTCCCTGCTGGAGACATCGTAGAGAGACACACGAAGTTCATGCGTGTCTGCTGTCCGCTGAGCACACTTGAAACTGCTGGCATTAGACAAACTTGGATAAGATAATTTTAGCATATCCTCTACTCAGTAAATATACACCTTTAATAATGGAAAAAGAACTTAGTAAGTGTATGCAATGTTTGATGTATAGTGAGGGAAAGTATGGGAGCGAGTATGTATGTGCTAATTGCCATCTGATTAGTACTCTTGAGAAGAGAGAGTATTTCTGCTTAATATTAAACCAGTTTCTACTGATATTAGGAATTGGAAAGTTACATTGATCTTATGGATGAACAACTTCATTCTCATGAACAATTTCCTTCACATTTAGGTAGCATTTCTATGCCTCCTGATGAGGAGACAATTGTAACGACTAGTACTAGTATTCCTGTTGCCTCTGCCACCTCTTATAAGGTGGATGATTATCCACCCTCTTCTCATGATAATGATGACTGGACCATTGTCACAAAGCCTCTTAAAAAAAGGAGGGGCGGTCAAATACACTATAGTGCCCTTATTGAAACTCGTTATAGGTTTAAGTAGTTGACTGTATCAAATAATGAAGTGCTACATGATTTATCCCATGCATCACCCTCTGTTGATAATAATGGTTTAAAAACACTTTTCAATCAGGAGTTAATGCCCATGAATATTTGTCCTAGTAAGTCTCAAGCTACCAAATCAATACCTATAAAGTTAATCACTCCAGAGTGTGTTAAACAATCACCAGTTTCTGATTCTTGTTCCCCTACTGTCTCAAAGCAAGTGTTAGTCCTGGGAGATTCAGTCATTAAGCACATTGACAGGGCAGTATGCAATAGTGACAAAACAACCGCACTTGTTCTAGCTTCTGTGGATCCAGGGTATCTGACATTACCTCCATGATGCCTAAAATTTTACAAAATGCGGGGAAAATCCACTGGTTATCATACATGCCAGTGTTAATGATATAAACAACACCCTATTTAATCAGTTACAACAGGACTATGTGGCATTATGTAACCTGTTACTTGATAGGGATGCTGTGTATATATATCTGAAATTCTACCTGTCCGAGAGCAACATCTACCATGATGCAGAAAAGCAAAGTCCTAAACGAATGGCTGAGAAAGTGATGTTTTAAGCAGGATATACCCTGTATTACCCACTGGGAATCATTTTCAGATCGTTCTTCCTTGTTTTGCTGGGATGGTCTACATCTCAGTCATAGGGGTAGTACACTTATGGGGAAAAGTATCACTAAAATCATAAATCATTGTTTAAAATAAAAACAATGGGGGAGAATGGGTCTATTCCTAAGTCTCTGAATACTTACCAAAATCATATTACAACTAAATGTAAATTCCTGGCTTTGAATGCAAGATCTTTAAACCAACTCAAATTAGCAGAACTCAAAGCCAAATGTAAAACTTTAAATATAGGTGTGGTGGGAGTAACTGAAACTTGGTGGACGCATCCTCAATTTGGTCCAGAGAAATTCCAGGTTATAAGTTATATCATAAAAACAGATTAGATAAGCAAGGCGGTGGAGTTTGTATGTACATATGAAATGATATTCCTTCTTTTGAAGTGTGTTCTCCCTTTCCTTTGGAAAGTATATGGGTTAAAATCTTATTGAAGGAGCAGTCCTATATAACTATTGGTAACATCTATCGACCTCCATCTGCAAATTCAGATTACACAACTGATATGTTTAAAGAAATAACACGTTTTTCAGAGTCTCAAGATACTGTAATATTTGGTGACTTTAACCTCCCTCATATTAACTGGGACTCATTCTCAGGACAGTCCTATGCGAAAGGACTAATAGATGTGGTAGTTAGTACTGGATTACAACAACTTGTTACTTAACCCACTCGAGGTCCTAATATTTTGGATCTATTATTTACTAACATAGAGCAACTAATTAGCAATTTACAAATGTGGGATCCACTTGGGACCAGTGATCATTCATCTATTCTTTTGAAATTCAACAGTTTAAAACTACACGAATAAAGTTATATTGTACAAAAAATTACAATAAAGCAAATTTTGTAAAATCAATGAATACTTACAAAACACAAACTGGGAATCTAATCTTCTTAATTGTACAACACAACAAGCTTGGGACTTTTTAAAAAAACATTGTACATTATTTGGAAATACCTTTATTCCATCTAAGAGGAACTTTAATAATAAAGGAAAAATTCCCCTTGGTTCAACAAGACAATAAAAATCAGATTAAAATAAAAATTAAACTTTTAGGAAACTTAAGAATAGTTTTTTGCCATTTAAAACTACTCTATTACATAAATACAGACTATCTGTGAACAACTTAAAAAATTCTATTAAACTGGCAAAAAATAAGCTAGAATTTAAACTAGCTCACACAAAAGACTGTCACAAATCTTTTTTCTCCTATATAAATAGTAAAAAAGGTGTATCAAGGACCATTGGTCCCATTATAACCAATGGCTCTTCTCTTGCTGATATAGAAACCTTGCGTCTCTTTAATAAGTACTTTTGTTCTGTCTTCTCTCAAAAATCACCTATTAGTACATTTAAAGTTCACCCCATAGATTATCATAGGTTCTATCCAACTGACATTATACAGACTATCAAAAAACTAAAAAAAAATACTAGTCCAGGCCCAGACGGTATTCATCCATGGTTTCTGATCGAAACCTCTATAAATATTTCTATACCTTTGTCAATTATCTTCAACAAATCCTTACAAGACAGCATTGTACCAAATGATTGGCGTTCAGCAATGGTTACTCCCATATTTAAAAAAGGCAATAGAGGTTCTGTGCAAAATTATCGTCCAATTAGCCTGACCTCAGTGGCTGGTAAATTAATGGAAGGAGTAATGAGGTCTCTAATAGATCAAGATTGTAAAAAATTAGGAATTTATTATTCAAATCAGCATGGGTTTACTCCCAAGTATTCCTGCACCACCAATCTATCATCTTTTACAATAATATAAGTACTCTACTAGATGTGGGTATCGCTACTGATGTAATTTTTGGGCTTTAGTAGAGCTTTGATAAAGTCTCACATGAAAAACTCATTTCTAAAATGCACAATCTAGGTTTGTCACCTGATATTGTCAACTGGACTTTAAACTGGTTGACAAATCGTTCTCAGAGAGTCAGAATTAATGATATCTTGTCTGATTCAGGTAGTGTGACAAGTGGTGTACCACAGGGGTCGGTCTTGGGACCAACATTGTTTAATCTCTTTATCAGTGATTTACAAACAGGGCCAAATAACTTCATGGTTAAATTTGCAGGCTATACTAAATTGGGGAACAAGGTTAATAATCAAGAAAATATTTCTGCATTAAAGAAGGATTTGGAAAAATTAACACTTTGGGCAAATGAAAATCATATGCAGTTTAATCAAGACAAATGTTTAGTAGTGCATTTCAGTGTAAATAGTCCAAAAACGATATAGTATATAAACGGACTACCACTTCACTCATCAGATTGTGAAAAAGATTTAGGGATATATGTTAATAATAAACTTACATCAAATGATCACTGTGTTAGAACTGCTTGCATGACCAACAGACTTTTGAGGCAAATAAAATGCACTTTTGTTAATTGCACTGAACAATGCCTTATTCTATTGTATAGGGCATGCATTAGACCATATCTAGACTATGGCTCCCCTTTCTGGAATCCAAACCAAAAAAAAAGACATAGTAATTCTTGAACAGGTTCAAAGGAGAGTAACTAGAATGATTTCAAAATTAACAAACTTGGATTATCACAACAGATTAAAAGCTACTGGGCTCTTCTCTCTTCAAACTAGAAGATTAAGAGGTGATATGCTTAATGGTTTTTAATTTAATAAATTCACCAGATCTAATGGAAAAATGTGTTCTAACACTCTCCAAAAGGAGACATGTTCCAAGACTGCATAATAAACAGCTTGAAGTAAAACTTATAAAACCAGCAAAGGGAAACTTTTTCCAATTGTATGGAACACCTTGCCACAAAAATTGGTAGAGGCTACTAGTGCCACTGTCTTTAAAAACAAATTAGATGTTTGGTTGAGGGATAATAGCTAAATAATGTCCCACATAGTGTGGAGAAACAATCTTGATGGGCTCTGGCCTTCTTCTGTTCTTTCATACCAAGTAATACCAAGTAAGTATGAACTAGGATCCTAGGTTGTATGGCACCAATACGAAGTAGGAGTTACATGATGAAATTAACACATTTTAGAGACATATAGAATGCACCAAAGGGAGTGCCAAAGCAAGCTATAGGTGAAACAGCACTCCCCATATGGGGGGGAGGACTGTAGTGCTGACATGGGATTGGGCACCCCATGTCAGCAAAATATGTTTATTTCATCATTTTATGTAATTTCAGATAAGTATGGAGCCATACAGCAGCCCTATAAGGCAAGAAGGCCTTGTAACACTAATTTGCCCTTATCTCGTGCACAAAACTAGAATCCTAGGTCTTATGATGGTAATCTGAGTAGAAGTTAAATGATGAAATTAACACATTTTAGGGACATGCAGAATGCACCAAAGGGGACCCAAAGCAAGCTATAGGTGAAGCAGTATTCCCCATACTTGGGGCTGTACTGCTGACATGGGAATTTGGGCACCCCATGTTGGCAAAAAGTGCTTATTTTCATCATTTAACCTATTTTCAGCTCACGAGCTAGGATCCTAGGTCGATCTCATGCATATGAACTAGGATCCTAGGTCATATTAAGCAAATATGAAATAGGATTTAAATTATGAAATAAACATATTTGAGGGGCATATTCACTGGGGAAAGTGCACAGTGCACCAAAGGGAGTTCCAGTAAGCAAACTACATGTGTTGTTTCCCTCACCACAATATCATTTTGGGACGTTTCAAATTTTGAATTTCAGACAAACAGAAAACAAGATGGCAGCCACATGAAACAGGAATTTTCTGAAATGATATAGGATTCCTATTTTGTACCAACCAGCTATCTTAAAGTGCCTACTGAGTATGCTCAGAAATTTTTTTTCAAATTTTTAAATAGTAATAACTTAAAAACTATTTCTTCTTTTTACACCAGACTAACAAAAGACACATCTGTGAGTTAGTCCCTTTCTACCTGTAAATTTCATGCCAAACAACCAAACCCCCTGGGCTGTAGGCAAGTTCAAAGAAAAATCCCAGCAAAGTCAATTCGTAAATACATGTTTTTTCACCTCTACATAACTTGAAGACTGCACATCCAACCATAAAGAAACTTGCCAGATCATAAGATCTATACCGCAGGAAGGCGCATACCAAATTTTGTATAAATCTATTCAATGGTTCCAAAGTTATTAAAGTGCAAAATTTTGAGTTTAACATTGAAGTGCCCACTCAACCCTAACTATAGGGGCGTGACATATATATTCTTTGCAAAAAGTTTATTAATACATCAGTTAGGGTCATTTCCACTGACAAAAGTGTGGAAATTCCATATTAGGTTACCAACCCACCATCCCACCCCCTCCTCAAAACCCTAACTACGGTTTCCCCAACCCCCCACACACACACATGCAAGCAAGGGAAGGGCCAAGGCAAGACAAGCAACCAAGGGATGAGGAGGAGCAGGTAACAGAAGTGACATACAAGTCTGTAAATGTTCCACATGACAGGCATCGTGACAGTCCAGCAAGTGTATGAGTTCTGCAACCATCGTGGCTTGGGGGTACACACACATGCTGGGCAATTTGAAGGAGGCAGTATAGTGCAGTGGTCTAAGGCTCTGAACTGCAAATTTGGTGATATCCAGCAGACCAGATGTGGGTTTGAATCCCACAGCTTCCACTTGCATACTGTATGACCCTAAGCAAGTCATTTAACCTCTTTGTGCTCCCAGGTCACTCCTGTAAAAAAGCTTTTAGCTTAGTATGCTATACCTGGTTAAACAACTAAAGAAAAAAAATGTTGGTGCAGATGTGCATATTTTAATAGTTAACAGCTGATGAAAAATACAGTATGTTATCCACACATAGTGTATTAGAAATCACAGTTTCTGTGAGCCTAGCAGCAGTCATTGTATGTTAGCATTTTGTTTTGTGATACAGTGAGTCTGTCCTAACATGGAAAGGTAACCATAGCATAACAACATGTGTTGGTGGTAGTTTCCCACTGGAGCAGTATCTCCAAAGTACTGTGGAAGTGTCAGGTGTATCTGTTCTGCTACCAGATGCCTGTGTGATTGTGACTATACTTACAGTGACCCAATAGTTTGATTATGAGACATATAAATCAATATTTTGAAAATGTGTGCAGACTAAGTGTGATTGTATTAGGAAGATATGCCAGTAGTAATAATGTGTCATCATACTGTGCTGGCAGTATAGAGTCGCTTATACTGTGTTTGTTTTTTCATTACATACTGTTATGTGAAATTAGTACAGTGTTGTGATGATTGTGCTTACATATGTGCCAGAATGGTATAGTGTTGTACAGTGTTACATGTGTCTTGCATGTGTGTATGTGTGTGGGGGTTTGGGGGGAAATGCATAATAGCTAGGGTTTTGAGGAGGGGGCATGGGGGTGGGGTGGTAAACCTAACGTAGAATTTCCACACTTTTGTTGGTGTGGAAACAACCTAAACTGATGCACTAATGAAGTTTTTGCAAAGAATTTTGTTTCTTTTTTTTAAAAGTGTAATGTAATTAGTAAAAGGAATGTGTTGGTGGGGGGCCCCGTGCTCCCACCGAGCTGAGCAATTGTGCATAATGATATGTGATTATAGGAGTGCGGGCCCTTCAAGCTCTGTTCTTCCATTTAAAGACAAGTATGGAGCCATACAGCAGCCCTATAAGGCAAGAGCCCTTGTAACACTTAATTTGCCCATATCTTGGGAACTGTAGGAGCTAGGGGAAAAAAATCTAGTGTTGTAATCGTGAGAGTGAGTAGTTTTCGCAACATATGGTCAACCAAATCTGTATCTCACAGCATTTCTGAGATGTGGGGCCTGAAAAGCACTGTGACCGTTAACACTGAAGGCATAACAGTTGTCTACGCACATGAAAATAAGCATTTGGAACACTAATTCGCAGATATGTCAGGAACTGTACAAGCTAGAAAAAAAATTCAAGTTTCACAGCTTTCCAGCCTACTTCTGTCCTTGGGGGGGACAGGGGACTGAGTTTTTGTGACGAAAAGTCCATATCTCGAACCGTTTTCGAGATAACAGGCCCTGAAAGGCGTGACAGGCACCACAGTGTTATCCTATGAGAACATTTCTGAACCTCGGAATGCTGTAACTATGGGCCTGTTAAATGTTTCCGTGCCAAACCACCAAAAGGCACATCTGTGGGACTAGGGCTGTCCACCCTGAAAAGTTCAGGTCAGTAGCGCAATCCACGTTGCCACAGTGAAGTGACAAATAAAACAACTGCTGCAGTGTTATCCTATGGGAAAATTTCTGAACTTCAGAATGGTGTAAAGACTGTTCCATATTTCTGCATCAAACCACCAAAAGGCACACCTGTGGCACTAGGGATTGGCATCCTAAAATTTCAGGCCAATATCACAATCCAGCTTGCCACAATCAAGTGACAAAGAAAACAGCATTTAGCTAAATTTGGTCATGCAGTATTAGTGCTATTACTTTCATGTTTGCGCAATTGTCCTATCTTTATAATGGGAATGTTAGCACGCACAAAAAAGTTAGCGTGGTTACTTTTTGGAGTTAGCGCAATTGTTTGCTCACAAATGTTTTCGCGATTAAAAAAAAAAAGGAAAACATTTAAAAAACATATTTCCAGACTAGGTGGCAAAAAACTAATATCAGGGGCATGTTCCTTGGGGCCCTATTAGGTAAAGCCAGTGGTTAGTGTGTTCTAAAATGCAGTATTTTTTAATTACAGCATTTTTTCTCTCTCGCTAACTGAAAACAAGATGGCGGCAACACAACAACATTTTTGGGCAAGCTTGATCAAAAAGGTGATCGCGATTGTTTTCGCAGTGCACATATAAATTTTCCCATAGGTTATAATGGGACAGAAAAATGCAATAACTTTTGAATGGAGCAATATTTTTTCACCAGATCTTCAAAAGGTACCAGTGCAAGTCAAGACACATGTAGAAAACCCAATTTGAATCCAGTCAAATGCATTCTTTAGTGCATTATGGGTGGACAAAGATTTTGTGACAATGGGGAAAATTCACTTTTTGTGCGTGCTATGCTTCCGTAACCGTAAATGCGACTGACATGAAAATTTCCAGATATGGAGATCTGTGTTAAATCGTTGTACATTCAAAATTTCAGGCAAATCTGACAAATGGTTCAAAAGTTATTAAAGTGCAAAATTTGAGGTTTAACATAGAAATGGCTATGCAACCCTAACTATAATATATATATGTGTGTATATATGTGTGTGTATGTATATGTGTATATATATTATGGTAGCACGGTAGTGCTACCATAGTTAGGGTTGAGGAGCCATTTCTATGTTAAACCCCAAAACTTTGCACCTTAATAACTTTGCAACCATATTACAGATTTGGCTGAAATTTGAATACGTGATCAAGAACCACAGGCCTTGGCATCTTCCAAGTTTTGTACCAGTTGGATACACGGCTGTGGAGTTATTAAGTGTGATTTGCGCGCACATTTACGCTTTTTCTGGAATTCTACGGTCGCGCGTACAGGTCGCACAGTTTGGGCGACTGGCCCGATATCTTCAGGGAATGTGTGACTAGGGTCCTCAATGTGCCTTTCAAAGATTTGGTTAAAAAATATTAAACGGTTCAAAAGTTATTCAAAAAACAATTTCCCATTTTAAGTCAATGGGAAAAGTTAAGAAAAAGTTCGACTGTCGCAAATGCATTTTTACTTTCGCAAATGGGCCTGTAACTTTCGCAAATCAGCCATTTTGTTTTCAGTTGGTGATCAGAAAAATGGTTGGCATTTAAATTTGGGACCCTCTAGCAACCTAATTATTTTTGTATTCACCTAGTCGGACCTTGAGGATGCTTGCCATGTCTTTATTTTGTGGTAAAACACCCCAGAAATATGTTTTTCAAATTTCTGGAAAAAGTACTTTCGCAAATTACTTTTGTGCTCATGAAAGTGTCGAACTTTTTTGCGAAAGCTTTCGCAAATTGCGACAGTAGTTTTCTGTGGGAAAGTGACAGTGATTCTTTGGCACCGCGCTCGCGAAAAACCGCTGGGAGTTTTGGGCTGAAATTTGAGGGAAGAGACGACATCTCACAGATGTGCCTTTCAGTGTTGTATTGAAAAATATTACATGGCAGCAAAGTTACAGCACTCCAAAGTTGACAGTTTTTCCCATAGGATAACATTATGCGGCCAACTCATTACAGAAATCCTTTGGATTCCAGCTGCAAAATAATGGTTTGTTCTTTTTACCTGAAATTTGGAGGGAAGACAGCCAACAGCCCACAGATGTGCCTTTCAGTGGTTTGGTGAAAAAAATATTACAGGGAGGCAAAGTTATGGCACTCCGAACTTCTCTTTTTTCCCCATAGGATAACATTATGGCATTCGCCGCGCCTTTCAGGGCCCTTATCTCGGAAACAGTGCGAGATACGGACTTTTCGTCAGAAAATTTCTTAGCCCCCTTACAGGGGCTAAGTACAAAATTAGCCAGGACTGTTGTAAATAATATGACTTTTAAATTTTTTTTCTACGTCGTATGGTTCCTGAGATATAACCTATTTAGTATTCCAAGTTCTCATTTTCTGCTCCGATACTCATTATTATGCATACATTATTTGTACTCACTGTCTTTCTCTATGCAGGTTTTGGGGAAAATCAGCCTGTGCTGTTGCCCTTTCTGCTTGCGGTTCCGTACCCGTTTCAATTACCATTGACGTTTGCGCCACCGTGTGCGTTATCCTTGGCGTTTTCATTTTCGGTTGCGTTTCTGTTATTTTTTGCCATTTGTGTCTACAGTACTGTTTCTCTTTCTGTTTTAGTTTGCGTCACCGTGCCCATTGAAATTTCTGTTTGCAGGCACCATGTTACTATGTGACAACACATCACGTAGCAGACCGTTCCCGTCTACGCCACCGTGTGCGTTACCCTTTCTGTTCTCATTCGTGCTTGCATTACCATGTGCGCCACTGTTAGCACTTCTTTTTGCGTTGCGGGTCCCGTGCTCCTGCCACTGCATTACATTCACTATTTCTCATTATCATTCTCAAAACGAAGGGAAATTAGAGGCAAAAAACTCTGTTTAATGCATTAGTTGAGGTTGTTCCACAGCAACAAAGTGATGAAATTAGCTGTTAGGGTTGAAAACCCCTTGGACCCCTACCCACCCCTAACCGGCATTGGGGTGTGCATTGGTGTCGTCGGTCCTAACTCTCACCCCATTCTCCTATACTTCTGCTGCTTTACACATGTGATGGGGTGAGAGTTAGGGAATGAATTAACCTCTTCATGTATGTCAATAAAAGAGTAACATAAGGCTGTTAGAATGTTTGCAGCCAATCAAGCTCCATTTCTCAGACCCTTTTTATAATTAAGTAATAAGGCATGAGAGAGGGGTTATGTTAATGGTCTGTTAATCACGTTCTAGGGGTGTACTGTGGCATGTGGTGTGGCAGTGCCACATGTCCCTAGGGTGATTAACTGACCTTAACATAATTCTTAGGAGTGACCTATTGCTATTATAATGAAACATGTTTTTAGACAGTGTTAAACTTTGTTCAGTGTCGTTAACCTCTTCATGTATGGTAATAAAGATTAACATAAGGCTGTTAGGATGTTTGCAGGGAATTACAAACCTCCATTTAACATCCAGTGACGCAGACCGTTTGCCGTCTGCGTCACTGTGTGCGTTACCGTTTAGCTCTCATTTTAAGCTTGTGTTACCATTATGCCACTGTTAGCGCTTCTGTTTGCATTGCTGTTGGTGTTACTATGACACAAGACATCACCAGCAGGGTCAGGTAGGCAGTGGAGCGCAATGGCAGACAAAATTAGGTAGTATATTGTAATTGTAGATGCAAATGACAACACAGATGTATTTGTCAACTGAAGCATACTGTATACCCTCAGCTTGTATATGTACCATTGTGTTCTATTTCATCTACTGTTTGCTTCCCAGGTCACCCCTGAAAAGGGATGTCTGAGGGACCTGTGAGCCTACCGGTTATCAAAATTCAATTAAGTAATAATGCATGATGCAGGATTATGTTAATGATCTGTTACTCACCTTAAAGGGGTGTACTGTGTCACGAGGTGTAGCGAGTGGCATATACTATAGGGTGATTAACTGACTATTATGATTACCGGTAGTAATGCCTTATTGCTATTATAATAAAAATGTTTTTAACTGTTTAAAAAGCTTGTTCAGGAAATGGTTAACTTCTTTATGTATGTCAATAAAAGATTTACATAAGGCTGTTAGAATGTTTGCAACCGATCAAGCTCAGTTTCTGAGACCCTTTTATAATTAATTAATAAGGCATGACAAGGGTTATGTTAATGGTCTGTTAATCATGTTCTAGGGGTGTACTGTGGCACGAGGTGTGGCCAAGTGCCACATGTCTCTAGGGTGATTAACACAATTCTTAGGAGTGACTTATTGCTATTATAATGAGACATGTTTTTAAACAGTTTTAAACCTTGTTCAGTTTATCTTTAACCTCTTTATGTATGGTAATAAAAGATTAACATTAGGTTGTTAGGATGTTTGCAGCCAATTAAAAGCTCCATTTCTCAGACTCTGAAGTACACTTAGTAGTGACTGCATGGTATGTGTATAGTCACAGCTGTGTACTGTTGGGTGCTGATGTGCAGCACCTTGGTAGTATAATAATGACTGCATAGGCACAGGAAAAGTAAGTACATTGCTGAGTTTTTTACACTGTTAGGAATTATGTCAAATGTGACATGCAATGTGCCACATCGTTGCATATGCTGTGATACTGACTGTATGTCATAGGCACCAAACAAATTGATGGAGGTATAGTTGTAGCAGTATTAGTTAACATTGATTTGTATGCTTAAGTCAGACACACTTATTTTTATGTCATAATGGTATTTAAAGTAAAGAGTCGACACAGGTGGTTATGGTTTAAAAAAATTATTGCCAATTTGTCAAATGGAGAAAAGGGCCAATCAAGACTGAAATTTAGTTAACAGAAGCAGTCTCACAATACAATCTTTGTATGTGTGCAATCATTGCTCATCATATATGTAAATGTGTAAGAATAATGAGAACTGTATAATATGGATTGGAGTAAGTATGTGTTATTATAGGAAACTAATCAGGTGTTGTGTGTTTCTAGTCATGTTTCACTACTCACTACTTTTTATGTGAGGAAGTAGTTTCTGAAATTCGACCTGGAATTCTAATAGTCAGGCTGAAGCTGTGGCGCTTCATTATATATTTACTATTGAATGAATAGAGTTTGAAAAAAATGTTACTTTTTAAAATGGTTGTATGTTGTAATTATGTGTAGTGCATTACTTGTGTGGTATGTTAATAAAGGCAATGTCAGTAGGTTGTAAGTGTGATTACACATATGATACACAAGTGTTTTGTTGTTATTGTGTGACTGCTAATGTGGATGTTCCTGGGGTGGGCAAAAACCATATGCTGACTGTCTAAGTAATGCAATATACAAAAATGATAGTTTGTGACATTTGATTGGTGTTATTTAATTATATGTCACTGAACAGGTGCAAATTGAAAATTCCCACCCGACCCTCAATTGAAGCGATCATAAATATTGTCAGGAACAGGTATGCAGTGTGTTGTGATCAGTAACAGTGTCTGATTTACAATTGTCAATATTTTTTATATACGTTAGAATTACTTATGTGACAAGTTCGAAAATAGAATATTCTTACATGAACAAATGACATTGTTTCAATTCTTACATTATCTTCTATGTAAATTCTTAACTTGTAAATAGTAAGACAGTGCATGATATGCATTTTTTAACAAACTTATGGCTAATTAGATGTAGTTAGTATAGTGATGAATAATATGTAAAACATTCAGTTGTACTTTAGTGTTAGACTAGTATTTTTAGTACAAGTATCAAAGTAGTTATTAACAATGTACACCTGAATACAAATCTTTATATTATGTACAAGTAATTGCAAACACATGTAAAACTCAGTAAATGATATTCTGCAATTGGTTCTTATTTACAGTTGTGTAATTCAGCTTCTTGCATTATCAATAAAGGTAGTTATTTTTACATATGTACAGTACTAGTATTACATGAAGGCAGGATAGTTCTACACTGTTGCATGGTGAGCGAATGATGTTCTCTATATGTCAAGAGTCAATAGACAAATTGAGTATTAATAGACAACTTGTGACAGAGTGGAATGTTTGGTGAATGTTAGAAGTGTTGCTCAGTTATTTACGATGATAACTGAAGAACTTCTCTTGTTTGCAAAGTAACACTTTATAACTCATATCAATTTGTTGTTATGTATGAGTTGATACATGGATAATTAAAGATATGTACAGAGGAGGAGAGCAGTAAGGCCTCAGTTTTTAGATGTACAATCTTTGATAGGCGTGTAATCATGGTTTCTCTAGTGACTGTGAATATTGTTGGCACTGATTGAAGCCACTACAAGCAATTTTCATGTAGTCACTGATACACAAGATCTTACATGTTACAGTGTATGGAACGTCTCTGTCAGAATAGCATTTTGTTGAAATTGTATGGTTTATTTAGAGTCGTACATTATACAACATTGTAATGAGGTATGAATGATTTTTGGAAAAAGTAGTCATTTTTAAATGCAACATGTTTTGTCCTATTCTTCTGAAATATGAAGGTTATCATAATTCTTCAATATTAGAAGATATGCATTTTAAGTGTAAGTGGCAGTCTCTGTTTAAAACTGCTTGTAGAGTCATCACACTCTAACCATCCAGTTCTGCACCTTAGTAAGGAGGTGTAATGCCCAGAATGCATGGATTGACCATGGTGATAGATTATACTGTGAGTGTCAAACACTGATTGGTTGAAGACTATTCTACCAGCTTTGTAATCTGTGATAGGAGTATCAACTCTGAGCACGTTGGGGTCAAATCTGTGCAACATAAGCAACAGATATTGAGATGAACTCCTGAGATGTATGGACTGAGTGTATCTGCCTCCGCACCTTCCACAGGCATGACTACATTCAGCATTGGTGAATAGCTGTCGAAATTTGACACTTTTGGTTTGAGGGACAAAGAGAGTAATCCACAGCATGTCTTGTGTGGTTTCACACTGTAAATTGCCATGAAACACATACATATTTTGTAACATATGTTACTGTGAAGTACTACCCGCATTAGGGTGCTGTCTTCATCCAGTTGTTTATGACAGCCATCATAAACTCAGTAGTATCTTGCTGCATGTCTGCAGCAAATGTACTACATCCAGCATATTAGCTAACACCTGTCGTAGTGGGTGTTAGTGACTGTACGATGATTAGACTGGTCAGAAGTCATGTTGATAATCTGCTTCAAAAGCGTTTGATAGGGGTTGTCTTGTGAAGCAGATATTGCCTGCACAAACTGTGGCATGTGTAGAAAACTTGCATAGCTGAGTTAGCATAGCAGTTTACTCTACTGCTGTTGTCAAAGACTGGTACAGCAGCTACACCAACTGATTTCTGAAGAATTGCTGGCTGTGAATGTTTAACCTGAAGTTGTGGCCTTTGTTGAACTCTTTTTGTTGAATCACTTTTGGAAGCTTGCTGCTGTTTGTTGATACCTCTAACTGTGACTGAAATGTGTGAGACAGACAGATATGATTGAGCAGTGGTTATTAAAGACATTTGTGGCTGATGTAGAGTACATAACCTGTTGTACTCAAGAATACATAACATTCAGCTCGTATTTTCTGGTGCTATAGTAATAATATGTAACCAAAAAGGCTGCATACATTGAAAGTGCAGCGTAGCTCATGCCATCCTTGGAAATGTCTGTACCTATGTCTACCATTGCTGAATCAAACTCAGTCCCAAAGTTGTGAATGGAGACAGCATATGCAACACATAATGGAAACTGTTTCCTGATTACATAGACATCCTTAAAAACCTGGAATTTTACGCAGGTTAGAACCTATGTGTACAGAGTGTTCCATGTTGTCAGTGAATTACAATCATCTCGATATATGTCTTCTGGACATTGTAAGACAAAGTCAGTGATGTTTCCCATGGCACCGTTTACCATGCTTGTTCTACATCTCAGATTACGTGCAGCGGCATGATACGTGCATTCTTACAAACAGCGAGGAACAGCTTCTAGGCCAGCTGTGCATGAAACATCTGACTTCAGTTCACTTAGTCGTTCAGTCATCTTTGCTACTAGTTTCGACTAAGAATAATGCCATCAACTGTATCAACCGCGTGAGTTAGAATCTCTTGGTTTCTCTCTGCAGCATTAGATTGTTGAATTCAGTGCATTTCTTTAGTTGTGGCATAAGACACACTATGTGTCTGCCAGTAGAGTATATATCGCTGAAGACATTACATGCTGTTTCTATGCATGCACTATCTACTGTGAATATCTGATCATTTAACATACAAACATGTTCTGGTGATAGAGAACCTGTATGAGCTTCATCTAAAAGTGATTTATAAACTGAATCACCACTTTGGCGCATGTTCTCGAGACAACTCAACATAGGTAAATAATTCCCATATGTTACAGTCTGCAATGCAACCGAGGATATTCTTAGCTTGTTTGGCAGTTAGAGTTGTAAATACATGCTCTGCATTGACTGAGTGCAAGCTGTAAAAGGTCTCCCAACACAAGTATACTTTTGCCACCAAATGGAACTCCATCGTCAGTACCTAAGATCTGCTGTAGACGTAGATGAATACAGGCAAGCATGACATTGGAGACCATGCTGATTTCATCAATGATGAGTAACTTCATCTTTGTGAACATGGAACAGAGCTGAGATGCAACCTCAAATGACAATTTACGATACTCTCCAGTTCTTCCATGTTCCACTGGCAACATAAAGAGATGGTGTAATGTAACTCCACCAATGTTGTATGCAGCTAGTCCTGTGGGAACAGTTACAACAACAGACATTGAAGAGCCTGTCACCTCCGTACTTCTGCAGTGATGGCTTCAATCAGGAAACTCTTTCCTGTGCCAGCTGAACCACTAACAAACATTAGTAGTGGCTTGTAGTCAGTGCAGTCACATTGTTTTGTTTCATGTAGTATCCCATGTTGGACAGCTTCAACTAGCGAGAGTGAACTGTATGCTGCAACTGATTGTCTTTCTCTTAAGTCAGCTGGGTTGACCATGGGTGTGTGCCATGTTCACGTGGCTGTCTCAATTTCTGACATTAACACTGCTGGGGCATTTAAGCGCAGAGGATCACCTAGAACACCTTGTCCTTCTGGATCAAGGTTGTCTTGTGAACTAACTGGAGTGTCTTCCTAAGCTGCTTCTCTGCCTTCTCAAACTATTCTTTCTCAGCTTCTAGTCTTTGTATATATGTCTGTGAGTATTCAGTTTGGAAATTCTCATGGGATTGAACTGTTCTTGAATGTGTCACAGTCACCTTTAATTCAGACTCAGTCCTCAGGGTCTAAATAGGAATAGGAAGATTAAAGTAGTAATGTTCTGTGCTCTCTGATGTGCCTAGATGCAGTTTACAGTGATCTATAAGCCAAAGCTTGTGTCTCTTCACAGAGACAGCCATCTACTCAATTGACCTTGTAAATCTGGTGTGTTGAGTCAGCTGCTGCACTATGTCTTGTAGTCATACCACTTAGCCACCTCAAAGAGACACATATCATTCATGTCGTTGTGTCTAAAGTGGGTAGTATGTGTCTATTAGGTTATTCTTCAGAGATATGTTTTGAAAGAAGGTGTATTGGCAACAAGTTCCTCAATTTTGGCATGAGGAATCAGTACACGTTCCGTTTCTCTTTTGTAGTTTACACTGAAAACGTACAGCATCAGACTTCCCATACAGATGTGTGCCATTAACGGTCACTGGCCGTAAGCTCCATTCTTTGTGTAAAGAGTCTTCAAACAAAATGACCACAGCTGAGATGTCAGGCTTTTGCTTGAGTGGCAATATCTTCCCAAAGATCTTGCAAGCTAGTCTATTCATGTTTGGTTATATGCGAGTGGACGTGCGAACCAGGGCCAGTAGGTTATCAGCCACACACTGAACATCAATGTTTGCTTGCCACATTAGGAGAGAGTTGAGGTTGTAGTCATTGATGTACACCTTTTTTCATCTCTGGGTAACTTTCGTATACCCTCTTGGTTGATGTTGCCTTCAAGTGGTGTCGCATTGCTGAGAAAAGATCATTCATGGCACTATCCTGACAAACTCATCTAGGAAATCAAAGCGACATCGTGTGAACCAAATTAGATTTGTTCTTTACTACTCGCCAGCAATATTTTGAGCAAATATGTCGCTGGAACTTTTGTACCAACTTCCATAGTGTAGGACTGTCATACTTGTCTGGAATGTGACAAGTGATATATTTTTTGATGAATGATAGCACTTCTGCTGCTTCATGTTCACCAATGCGTGGAGCATCCTTGATCCACAATAACATATGGATATGAGGGGCACCTCGTGCTTGATATTCTGTCCTCCAAAAGTAATGTTCCACAATACCTAGAGGAGGATTGTCCTTTGACAAGATGAAAGTCAGAATGTCATGGAACCGCTTGTGAAAATGTCTTGTGACAGACACAGGATCAAGTGAACACATTTCTCTGACAGTCATTGATGAGATGCCTTCGACATCAAAATTTGCCCACTTCAACAGTTCAATGAGCTCGTCCCAGGCATATTCAGCACAACTAAGTGTGACAGACCACGTGGCTGCACCATACTCTCGCAGCATTGTCATCACTTCAGAGTGTCTGCGATACCAATATTCTTTGGTGCTACGAAGACTTGAAAGTATGGAAGACAGATTTACTTGCACTTTCATCTTTCTACTTTAATTTCTCTGAAATTGACCAGCTGTTATTCCATCTAGTGGACTTGTTAGACGAATGGTAGCATGCTATAGGCAGCAGACAGAATGCTAAGTTCACTCTCCCAGAGGAGATGGAACCAGAGTACTGTATCATTACGTCTGAATTTGCCATCTTTGCTGAGGACACGGCTAGTGCAATACCAGCACCCTGTACTGCACCTTCTCTTTCATCTTGGCATCCGCCTGACCCTTTTAGAAATAGGTCTGAGGAAACAAGCGATGCTTCTAATGTTGCCTCCCAAATGCTGAAACAGGCTCACCTTCAACCTGCTTCATTTGATAGAGATCAATGTTGTCTCCTAATGGATCTATCCCATGTAATGGAGTGGGTGTGTACTGTTCATACACATTGTCCTTGTCTGTTCACTGACCTTCTCAATGATTAGCTTACTTTTTCTAATAGATCATGTTGCACAGAGAGACTGGCCATCTGATCTATGTCAAAGTCTATATAAAAGGATTGTTACTCTTTAAATAAGTAAACAAACATTTACCTTTTGTACATTGACAACATCAGATGGGTGCAAGAGCCATATTTCCTAATTGAAACTGCCACATCATTACAACTCATAACAATCACCCTGTACTGGGACTCAAGAAGACAATCCAAGCATCTTAAAAAGTACAAGAAACTCACTCCAACCTATTATGAACTACAAATGGCATGCTGAAACTCCTGCTCCTCCTACTTTTAATATCTGGTGGGATACACCCAAACCCTGGTCCTGTTACACTGAAACCAAGAAAAAACAGGAAAGTTGGTAGTGGTCTCTCATTATCATTCAAATATCTGCAGCCTCCTTCCCAAATTGGCATCTCTTCAAACTCTCGCTAGACAAAACCCTGATATACTAGCCATTGGCAAAACTGGCTATCTCCCAGGACCAAGGATCATGCAGTCTTGGCAGAAGGCTACAATCTTTTCAGACTCGACCGGGCAAGCAAAAGAAAGGTGGGGCTGTGCTATCTACATAAAGAACAACCTCTCCTGTCAACACGGCAGCTTCACCCCACAAATACGCAGATGCAACTCACTCCCTATCAAACTGCTTCTTGGTGCACAAAACACAAAGTTCTCACAGTGACCACAATCTATATCCCTCAAAGACCACCGTACAGTATTAAGCCTGTACTTGGTTTGTTAGTCTGCAGCCCTCTGAAATGAGCTTCTCCTCCTCCTCAGGGATTTCAACATAAACTAGCTCACCTCTGACACTGGCTCTTACAAAGATAACATCCTAGCAGCAAACCTGACTCAGATGGTAACTCCCACCCGGAAAAATTACAAAACTGGTACAAACACCCTTATGACTGAGTTCTCATCAACCCTGACGGATAAAAACATTAAGTCCTCCCTGACTCCTCAGTGACCAGTCCCCAGTGTCCTGTGACTGGTCTAATAAATTTCTCAAGCCACCCCCAAAGTTATAACAAGCAGAGTATTGCCTTATGGGAATCTTATCAAGTTGAAAACCCATCTCCTACAACAGGACTGGGCGCCAATCCTTGAATCAACTGATATTAATACCGCACTAGAATACTTCATTAAATCTTTCCAACTCTGCATCGACTTATCACGCCCCAGTAAAGCGTAAACTCAAAGTGCTATCAAATCCATGGATTACTGCCAAACTACTTGCGAGCTCAAGGTTAGGGACCACCTCTGGGCAGTTGCCAGAGACACAGGCTCACCTCCTTGATACCTAAATACAAAGCAGGCATGAAATAGATGTACCTCACAAATTAGGCAAATGAAGAGTGCCTATTTCAAAAATGCCCTTGAATCCACCTGGGGTGATGGAAGACTTTTGGGACAACATCCGAGAAACATAATGGGTAGACAATCAAAATGCGTCACTACCATTATGAAAGTTGATGGATCCACCACTCTTGACCCAAAGTCTATTGCCAGATCGCCAATAAGACATTCACAGACCTTAGTGAGGTCCTCCCCAGATTTCTTCTCGGACTTACCTGTGCCTAGCCTAGTATCACAAAACACCTACATGACAAACCACAATTTTACTTAAGAAAATCAAAGTGCACGAAGCACACAAGTACATAAGAAAGGCCTGCTCAAATCCAGAACAAGTAGTGACACGCTGAATCTAAAATCCTGTCTCTCACCCTGGATGAAGTAATTCACCCCTTGCAAAAATTCTTAATCTGTCTCTTTGCCAAGTCAATTTCCCAACAAATGAAATCTGCCATAAATTACGTCAGTGCACAAGGGGAGACAAAACCTCAACAGGAAACTGATCGACCAATATCAATACTCCCTCCCTCTCCAAAGCACTTGAGCGAATAGTAGCAGACCAACTCTCTGATTACCTGGACAAATACAATCTGCTCTGTAATCAACAACGGCTTTAGAAAAAGGACATAGTATAACAACAGCCTTATGATTTCTGGAATCCACTCAGCCTGGACAAAGGTGCCAAACAGGTGCATCTTCATCGATCTTACAAAAGCTTTCAACACAGTCCATCGCCTACTTACCTCCTACTTTCTAGCTAGACCTGGCCAGGTCCTTGTGTCGGTAAAAGTTACCTGTCAATCGGTCGCAGCTGTAAAATCTCTAATGACTCTCGACTTCAAACCAGTTCTTTCGAAGTACCACAGGGATCAATTCTTGAACCCTCCTTTAGCCTCTTCATAACTCCCTCAGATATCTGCCAGGAGAAAATAATCTTATCGCAGATGATGCTTAATTCTCTCTTCCCACAGATCCAAACTTTCTGAAAAGGCCTGCAACTTGCTTTCTCTAGTGTTGAAAGGTGGTTCCTGGATAGTAAACTTGCTAAACCACAATAAAACAAATCATGCTCTTCTCCAATCACCAAAACAAAATAGGCACCTCCACTCACCATACAAACCTCTGCAGAATTACACTGGACCAAGTAAATACCAAATACAGCATCACTTGCACCAGGGCTCACCTTTGCAACCCATTGACAACACTGTGAAACAGTGAACCAAATGGAATACTACTCGTAACCATCAATTTCTAAATCAGCAGCATTGAGAATAGCTATACAGTTCCACAATCTCAATCATTGACTATGGCCTTATTATTTATGGCTCAGCTACCTCCACTGCTCTAGGCGTCTCAATCACTCTAAATAAACCTGCGGCTCTCACAGGGCTCAAAGACCCAAACGTGTGATCTGTACTATGAATCAGGTTGGTTGAACCTATCAAATCATCATTTATCTCACCTGCACAATGGCAAAAAAATCTATCTTGGACTGACTCCATTATGTCTCAAAACCTACTCGACTGAATCTGGCTGACCCTCCACCAGATCAGGCATAACCTTTCCTGGTTCTGAGATGCGGACTGCACAGGGACAAAGATCTCACATACAGGGCCCCAACATGGTTCAATCGCTTAGTCCACCTAATCTCAACCTCATGAAGCACAAATCCATGCTCTATACCCACCTCACCACCACTAACAACTGTAATGCGCTAGATAAAGCTACTACTCCTCATCACATCCTCACATCTAGGCCTCTTCCTCTGACTAATGAACCTACAGTACCTCTACTACTTCCTGTCTCCCCAAACTCCTCCCTCCTTTTTCCTGTCCCTCTCACCTCTCCGCTCCCACCTTTCCCTCCTCTCTAGCCTCCTTTTGGGCCTAACCATCACCCTCTCCTGGAAGTTTCCTTAACTGAAATTGTCTACTCGCCAGACCTGTTATAGCTTGTTTTCTATGAAACTTAAAAATATTATTAACAAGCTATTATGATGAAATTTATGATGTAACTTTCCTGTCTGGTTTACCTGTAATGTGTATGCTAACATAAATGTTCTTTACATGGAACCTTTGTAAAGAACCCTGGCTCAAAGTATTAATTCCTAGACTAATAACTAAACTAAACTAAAAGACGACCTTGGCCTTTGTCAGCACACCATTTACAAGAATCATTAATATTTCCAGTTGATTGGGACATTTTCCTGTAGAGAAGTGGTAGATACATCACGAACCTTTAGAGATCTAACAAGCTCTTTCTTGGAATTTCCATATCTTTGTGCTCAGACGAGATCGTTTGGAATGATTTCATGTCTGAATTAGAATCGTTCAAACATATTCAATGTTGAAATCTCAGAGGTGTAGATCTGTTTCCATGTTATTCAGCATTGACCTTGCTGCAAAGTGTTCAGTTCACTTTTGAAAAACAGTGACTGCATAACACAATGGTGTCTTGTAGTGAAGTCAGATTTCAACACAAGAATGCTGCAGATGGAACACATGTCATTGTATGGTGACAAGGTTTCTAGGTTGACTGTGACTGTTTGTTTTGTAGCACAAACGGTTGCAACACATACAGAATCAACTTGGACTTTGCAACCTCAAACTTGCAATTTCCTTCCTGCTGTCTCAGAATGTCATTTCCTAACACTGAAACAGATTTTCTGCAGAGTGTTACACTGAAATTGTTCTGGTACCCAAGTAATGTGTTGCAGTTTTTAGGAGAGTGATGGCACCTGCATGTCACCTATTGCAATAAGTCATTTAAACAAGTATACTGATGTACAGCTAGCTGTACTTCACACCTATGTAGACAAAGTTTTGCATGCCTGTTTGATGCACAAGCATCCACATGTTGTGAAAATACCATCACAAACACCACTATCGAGACATGCAAGTGGTGACCAGGTCAGTATGTGTAACAATACGTAACTTCTAGATTTGCCTTTGTGGGTTTGAGGGCTTGCTTCTGCAGCCCTGCCCAGCCCAATCCTAGGACAGCTCGCCACCAGAATTTGCTCTCAGAGGGTTTGAGGGCTTGCTTCTGCAGCCTCCCAGCCCAACCTAGGACAGCTCGCTGCTGGAATTTGCCTCACAGGGTTTGAGGGCTTGTTTCTGCAGCCCTCCCCAGCCCAACCTAGGTCAGCTCGCTGCAGGAATTTGCCTCGCAGCATTTGAGGACTTGCTTCTGCAGCCCTCCCCAGCCCAACCTAGGACAGCTCACCGCCGGAATTTGCCTCGCAGATACGGACACGGAGGAGCCCTGAGTGCAGCGAAACTTTTGAACTTGCCACTTTTTGTGATGCAGTAACTCAATTAAATTTCATTGCTATTCAGAGGGAGCTGCCTGCATTTACCTGTTGTTAGCTGGTGCCCTTCAAGCTGAATTTTTTCAGGACTGCATTGTAATCTGATTTTTAAACTAAATCCTGCAAATTAATTTTCTAAAATTGTTTAATTGTATGGTTGTGCTTTCCTACCTTGTTCAAAATGCGATCTCCTGCCACTAGAACTTTCCTCCCCTCAGAACTTGCTCTGTAGTGTAGCCCTCCCATTCAAACCCCCTACTCTCTTTGTTTCTGTCTAATCTTTGATTTTCTTCCCTATTTAAAAGGCTAACCCTCTGTCTCCTTTCCTTTCTTTTCTAGGGTTTGAGGGCTTGCTTCTGCAGCCCTCCCCAGCCCAACCTAGGACAGCTTGCCACTGAATTTACCTCGAGGTACTGACACGGAGGGAGCCCTGAATGCACCAAAACATTTGAACTTGCCACTTTTTGTGGTGCAGTAGCCCAATTAAATTTCAGTGCTATTCAAAGGGAGCTGCTTGCATTTTACCTGGTGTTAGCTGTGCTTCTTCAAGCTGAAATTCTTCACCCAACCCCCTCCTCCACCTCCTCCATCTATTAAATACTCCTTTGCTCTGCTCTATACCCTATCTGACTGGCCTCTGGTGATAAAGGGGCATGGCACATAACTGTGGGCAGTCCTAGAACCTTTAGTATACTGTGTTTGCTGCCTAAGTCCTGCTTCTGGAAAATATAAGGGACATAAACTGCTCTGATCACTATGACAGGCTTACAAGGGGGATTTGATTTCCTGCCCCCCCCATCCTAGAGGGACAGGGTTATTCTCCTACTGACTACCAATTCCTTAGAAAATCCATACTGGTATATTGTATCATCTGAAATCCCAGCAGAATCAGGATACCAGTTCACACCTGATAATCTGCCCTAAGACTGATTATTACGGAGGATTTAGTGTTTTTCACCTGACTTTCCTCCATAGACCGGGTACCCATCCTATGTCTGAATAACTGCCTAAGACAGGACAAAAGAGCTTGTTACTGGCACCTCTGCTAGCATAGTATGCCTCTCCAGAAGTTTATCAGTGATCACGTGCCACGTGGGGCATACAACCCTTGGGCCCCTCTCTCCAATAGGGGAGGGGTACTACCGATGACAGTCTATATACTATCCCTTCTCTGGGTGGACAGGCTTATAGGCCTAGGGCATCCAGAAATAAAGGGACAAAGGTACAATGACTCCCCTCCTGTCAGCCTCTACAATGGAATGCCCTGCTCCAGCTTACTTGCCCTCTCCTCAGCCCACGAGCTCATAAGAAAGGGGATATAACTGATATCTTCCACTTTGCAAGCAGGATGCTGAGGCAACCGAATCCCATCGCCAGCCCAAAATTTCTGTGCCTTCTAGCTGCTTACTACTCCTGGCAGGTGACATACAACCAAACCCTGGCCCTAACACCACCAACTTCTCAATAACATCCCCTCATGACCCCCACTGGGCGTTCACAAAGGGGCTAAAGATAGTGCATATGAATGTATGCAGCCTAAGATCAAAAATGCAAGAGATACAAGCCTGGCTTGATCTCTACAAGCCTGATATCCTTGCCATCTCAGAGACATGGCTTAAGGCACACATCCCCGATCACAAGATACTGGCCCAAGGTTATAGTATGTACCGTAAGGACAGGTTGACCAAAAGAGGGGGCAGTGTACTCATTTATGCCAACGTTGCCCTAACCATATCGCTCCTCACCTTGCAGCAAAACACCTCCCATGATGGTGAATCTATAGTCATCTAAGTCACCCTAGGGCACAACAAGCAACTCACTATTGGCTGCATTTACCACCTGCCCAAGTTGGCTCTTCAATCCCTAGAAGCAGTAACAAAAATCACGGCCCAAGTTGTTTCTTCGGAGCTCCTTATTCTGGGTGACTTCAACCTAAACTGGGCCCAGGACCCTAACAACACCCTTATGGCACTGATCCAAGAAGCAAACCTGGTACAGGTCATCTTAGAACCAACCAGACTTAACTACAGATTGGGGAACCACCCCACCCTTGATTAGGCTCTGGCGTCCAATCCTGCCAACATCCAGAAAGCCGGCATAATGGCGGACTCTTTAAGTGACCACTCCCCTATATTCTGCATCTGGAAGAACAAAGCACCCAAGATCCAACCCAGAATACTCACTGCTCATGACTATACACAAACTTTTCAGCAGTGCAGTTTAATGACTATCCACAGTCTGGACTGGAGTCCAGTTAAGCTCCTCCCACCTTGGCTATATACCTGGAGCATTTCCACAATGTAGGTGTACAGCAGTTAACCCTTTGCCCCTTTGTAAAAACATAGAACAAAGGGTAGCTGCTACAAGTGATCTCTCCATCCTTAAAACCCTTATGGTCAGTCGAGACAAAGCCTGAAGAAGTTCAAGCTCTTTCCTTCCTGCCAACCTCGTGTCATACAAGGTCTTAAGAAACAAATGCAAGAGAGCCAACAAACTTGCAAAAGGGAGTACATCACTCACCTACAAAAACAATTTAGGCAACCCTAAACAATTCTGGTGGGGTAACACTAAGACTGAACCTGGCCCCATTGAGGTCAGTGGTCAGCCAGTGACCGACTCCTCAACATTGTTACTGCCCTCAACAATCACTTCAGTAACCTCGATGCCTACAAGGTTGGCCTGCTCGCCACCTCGGGCTCTAATATTATTGAGCCTACTCGCCTTGACCGTCCCCTCCTTTCATCTAAGACTGGTGAAGACAAAGAGGTCCAATCCCTCCTAAGGGCTCTGAAAGACAGAGGATCAGGAGGTCCTGATGGGATAAACCCTCGGCTACTTAAGGCTGGTGCCCCATCCCTCACCAGACCCCTGACCTGGCTCATAAACAGATCCCTACTTGAAGGAACTGTTCCGGACCAGTGGAAACAGGCCAACATGGTCCCTATTCACAAGGGTGGCTCCAGGGAAAACATAAGCAATTACAGGCCTATTTCCCTGCTCAGTACACTTGCAAAGCTACAGGAACGGTTAGTCTGTGGCCAACTCTGGACTACCTGGAGTCCCATCAGCTAGTAGCACGTTTCATAGCATGGTTTTAGAACCAACTGGGACTGGACACAGCAGTCATCCATCTCTCGAATGACTTGCTCAGAGCAATTGATAATGGGAACCCACTGGCGCCCGTCTTTATAGATCTGTTTAATGCTTTCGACCTTGTGGATCACAAACTCCTGCTACTAAAACTGGATAAATTGGCCTAGACCCCTCGCCCTCAAATGGTTTGGGGTTACCTATTGGGATGATCCCAGAGGGTCAAATGGAAGGGTGCTGCCTTGGGTCCTCTACCCCTTACAGAGGGAGTAATGCAGGGCTTGATCCTTGGCCCACTCCTTTTCTCCATATTTACTAATGACCTAAGCCTCCATTGTGGGGTAGCTCGGTCGTTCAGTACGCGGATGTCACCATCATCTACCGATCCCTGGATAACATTGCAGCTCAAGGTCCCCTTCTCCAAGCCAACCTAGCATCTCTCGAGGCCTGGCTGAGAGAAAATAGAATGGTCCTAAAAGCAGGCAAAACTAAGGTGATGCTATTCGAACGCAACGCCCTTGGACACGACAGGTCTAAATCTCTGCAATTCACTCCTCTCTCAGGGAAACGACATTGAGGTTGTGCCTGCCTTAAAATACTTGCGTCTAACATTGGACCATTGCCTTACCCTCAAGTACCACGTGGCTTAGGTCACCAAGACCATACACCGCAAACTTGGTACTCTGTACCGGCTAAAAGACCAGCTCATCGCTGAGGCCAGGACCTCAGTCACCACAAGATGCAAATCCTGTATAACAAGGTAGCCCAGTTTGCTACCCAGGACCACTCATGAAGGCACCATTGTGACACACTTGCTCAGCTACGGTGGCTCTCACTGACCTCTCGTCTCCACTACCCCCTGCTCTGCTTGACCTTCAAGCTACTCAGCCCTTCAGCTCCACCCAGCATCACTGGAACTATCGGACTCAAACATAATCCCAGGAGCCTACAGACATCTGGACATACACTGCTTGAAGTTCACAGAGTCAGGACTAATGCTGGCAGCAGGTCGTTCTCCTACTCAGCCCCCTACCTGTGGAACAAACTCCCACCCCTAGTGCAGGAAGCCTCCTTACTGATGAACTTCCGCACCAGACTCAAAGCCTATATGTCTGATACTAGCACTTGTCATTGCCACGGCTCATGACCCCCCCCATTTCTATCCTCCTAATATCCAGATCTTCCAAGAACCTTATCAGGTTCCACAGTGCTTCCTCTAGACATAGTACCACAGCTAACTTTCCACTGAACCCTGCCAGTAGTAAACAATGAGCTTACCATGTAAAATTACATTTCTTCTGCACCTTTTGTTAATTCTACTGTCAACATATTTGTAAGGACTGATGCATGACGATAACCATGGCTGCAACCTGCTCACACACCTGAAACTAGTCTGTAACCCAAGTCTTTCTCTGTATGAAAATATGTATTGTTATCCCAGGTCGCCCCTGAAAAAGGGACCTTCGGGGCTCAATGTGCCTACCTGGTCACCAAATTTTAAACAAAATAAATAAAAATAAAAGTATATACCACCACCACACCAGATTGTCAAATCAGAAGTATCCACCACCACACCAGATTCTCAAATCAGAAATATAATAAAAGCAAACAGTATTCTAAGTATAGTACCACCACCAGAAGTATAATAAAAACAAGCAATAAACAGTACTCTTAAGTATAGTACCACCACCACCACCCCAGATTGTCAAGAAAGTATTTTATCATAGAACGAGCAGTAACTGTTATCCAACTAAGATTTACTATATCTTTAGAATTTCTTATTGTACTTCAACATAAGAAGCAGTCTAATGTCATCTGTCAAACTTTGCCGATTATCTTTTAAAAGGTCTGTGGACAGAGAAAAAGTCCGTTCAACATCTGCTGTGCTTACGGGGAGCCAGATGTATCTTTTTGCCACCACAGCAAGATATGGCAGTGTATCACTTTGTGCTTCCCACCATTCAGCAGTATTAAAATCGTCACTGGGTACTGACTGGTCAAAAGTTCTGTGCCTGTGCCACTCAAAGTTTTAAACACCGGCAAGAGATGGCTGCTCCTGGGTATATTTTAATTTTTTCCTTGTCCAGTATTAGCAGCTGCTTGGGGTCAAAGATTCTGGCAGCTTTGAATGTGCTGCGTGATGGATGAGATTTAAGAATTTGGTCCATTTTCTGATTGTTGTCCAACATAATCTTCTGAAAAGGTTGACACAGTTTTGATTTTCCTGTGACTGACATCTGGGCAACTTATCAACAGTATTCTGTATTCTGTTTCCTGCAGTGGCATAGAAGTCAAAATGTGCACAGAGCACCCTTCCAAATATGGAGTGTCCCTGTGGCTGGGTGCTTGACTGTGATTGTAGAATAAGGTTAATTAGTTCAGAAGAGTGCTTCGACACAAAAGCAGCCTGTTTTACCAGCTCTGCTGCTTTACCTTTTAGCAAGCACTTTAGGCGCTTCAAGGTTGCTGCATCAGGTGGCAGTGTTTTGACAAATTTTGTTAACACGGACAAATAGTCTGCCAAATACTGAACAGCATTTACCCAGGAGCACTACCGAGTTTGCACTGTGTATACTGCCATCTTGGGTATGATGCCCTGCTTGGATTGCATGAACTCAAAGTACTGATGCGCCTACACATTGGGCTCTGGCAAAATATTTTCTTGACAGGGGAAACAGCAGTGTTTGAGTCTTCCAGTGTGTCCACCAGACCTGCAAGACCAAATTGAGAAGGTGGGCAATGCAAGTGACATGCACTGCATTTTGTAGACACAGACAGCATTAGTTGAAAAGCCTTGTGCATATATAGCTTGCACTGGCCATGACTATAGCAAAGACTTTATTGAGGTTCACCCCATTGGTGTTTAGCACTTTCAGCAGGGCTTGGGATACTGTGGTGTTGTTCACATAATCCAAAAACTCAACACCAATTAGGAGTGGCTGCCCCCCAACATTCAACAATGGTTGGGCCAAAATAGCCAGCACGCTACGTCCGCAGGCATCTGTTGTCTCATCCAGGAAAAGGAAGAGATCTTGATCATCCACTGCCTCTTTCAGGGACCGTTCATGATCAGGCCAAAGTCCTTGGAGGTACGTGCTCTGAAGTTGTGCTGGCCCCAGAAGACTACCGCCTTGCTTTGTGTGCTTTTTAAGAATTCTTGAAACTGGATGCCTTCTTCAGTGGGATATCTGCACGGGTCAAGCAGGGAATGAAGTCCAGAACAAATTCCTTCTGTCCAATGGATGATTCAATTGCTTGACTGAAACAAAGAAGTCAGTGGCTGCTGGCATAGGGTGTACCTGGGAACAAAAAAAGCAATCAAAATATTATATCATACAGGGGAAAAAAGTAGGCCAGACCAGTGGCATGGAGAGCTGAGACGCTGTGAGCCTTACCTTCTGCCACGCAAGAAGTCAGTGACTGCTGGTGCAGAGGTGTACCTGAAAGAAAACAAACAAAAAAAAAAGATCAATCAAGATCTAATATTTTAAAGGGAAAAATAAACTGTAGGCCAGCACAGTGGTACAGAGGGATGAGGCACTGTGTGCCTTACCTCCTGCCACACTGGCAACCTCTGTCCAGGAACAATCTCCAGTTGCCAGGGGTCAGTTGGGAGGAAGAGGATTGAGTGTCTGATTGACTGTTCTTTCCCAAGTGAGGGTAGAAATCTGCTGTCTTGCTCCTTTGCTGCTGCCATCAGTTGGAGGCCAGGTGGTAGTGTTGAACTCTAGCAGCAAGGGAAGTGGGAGACACGGGGAGAAGGCACATGCACACCTCCAAGCACAACGGCTTATGTAAGCAGTAGAGAAATCTGAGGCAAACAGTGGTGGGGGGTAATGGGGTTCCATGGTGCTGGAGAGCTGGAGAGGTGAGATGGACTTGGAAGGCAGGGACAGGGCAGATGCCCCCTGCATAATGTGCACCCAGGAGGGGAAAGACAGAATATGGAAAAAAATAAAATAAACTGCAAATATGTGTGAATAGTACTTAATTTGCGCTTTTTCTTTGCTGCTTCTTTTCTTTCCAGATGTTCCTGTGATTTCATATGCATGTCAACTACATATTTCTGCACAAAGTCAATGGTGTGGGTCCAAGCACAACAAAACAGCAATCCTCCATCTTCATAAAGATCCTCTGGATACAACTTAACTTGATCGCGCATAAGATACGAGACATGATGGTCCCTGGCCTCTTCGTCTGAAAGCCGTAAGCGTTTTGGTGGTGCTGATGTTGACATGGTGTAGTTTAAAATGAAAAATAAAAATTATTCTAAAGAAAAAATTAGGAATTGAAAGAGAGCATCACTGCATAGAGGGAAAAGAGCTTTCCTTGGGATGCTTGACCTCCCATATCACACCACTAGCTTGTATCTCACTGTATTTTAAGTTGTGCTGTTCTGTTTCAAAACCTCAGTTCCTTGAGATGCCTTTGTCATGGCGCTTGAGCTTGCCATGGAATTGATTACTATCCATGGAACCAAAGACTCAGAAATTCTGTTTTTTTCTTGCTACTTCTCATAGAAACGTAGACTTTGATGGCAGATAAGGACCGCTTGGCTCACCTAGTCTGCCTGTTTCTCTACCTACTGGATAAGCTGCAGATCGTAGTTAACCAACATCCTATTTCTTCCTACTCCCCACACAAGAATTTGCCTTATCTCTGTCCCATGCATTCTTGAATTCTCCCACTATTTTTGACCCCATGACCTCTTCAGGAAGCCGAGCTGCTCCATGCGTCCCACCACCTCTCTGTGAAAAAATACTTCTCACATTGTCCCTGAGCTGTCCCCGCCTATCTTCAAATTGTGTCCCTTGTTCTTGCACATCTCTTTTCTGAAAGATGCTACTCTTGGACTTTGTTGATTCCCTTGAGGTACTTAAAAGTTTCTACCATGTCCCCGCCTCCCCCTTCCTCAAGGGTATACACATTAAGCTCCTTTAGTCTTTGCTCGTATGGATTCTGTTGTAGACCCTGCACCATTTTAGTTGCCCCTACTCTGGTCTGCTCCATCCTGTCTATGTTCTTACGGAGATGGGGGTCTCCAGAACCGGACGCAGTACTCCAGATGGGGTCTCACCAACTGTCTGTACAGAGGGATAACAACTTCCTGTTATCTACTGGTGATGCCTCTTCCTATACATCCCAGTATTCCCCTGCCATCCCTACTGCCTTTTCACATTGCTTGCTAACCTTTAGGTCATCTGACATGATTACCCTCCAGGACCCTTTCCATTTTTGTTGTTGTTACTACCCCCCCCCCCGTATACTCTTCTCCTGGGTTTTTGTTTCCCAGGTGCATTACTTTGCACTTCTTTGCATTGAATCCAAGCTGCCATACTTCTTACCATTCTTCCAACCTTGCCAAGTCCCTTCTCATCCTTTCCACCCCACCTTGTGTATTGATCCTGTTGAAGATCTTTGTGTCATCTGCAAAGAGGCATACTTCTCCTTTCAGTCCTTCTGCAATGTCACTTATAAAGACATTAAAAAGGTCCGGCCCCAGTACTGAACCCTGCAAAACCCCACTAGTAACCCTCCTTTCTTCACTGTAGACTCCATTTACTATTACCCGCTGTGTCATGTTGTCCAACCAGTGTTTTACCCAGGCTACCACCTGGGACCCATTCCCAGGCTGGCTGATTTGTTTATTAATCTTTGTGCGGACTGTGTCAAATGCCTGCTAAAGTCTTTTTTTTTTTTTTTTTTTTTTATACCAATTATTTTACCAGGCGAGACACACTAAGCTGAAAGCTTGTTTGCAGGTGCAACCTGGGAGCACAAGGGAAGTTAGTGACTTGCTCAGGGTCACACAGTATGCACCTAGGGGCTAGGTAGGCCGTCCACAGCCCTCCTGGTATACGGCTTTGTTACCCAGTCAAAGAAATCAATTAGATTTGCCTGACATGACCTTCCCGCTGTGAATCCATGCTGCCTTGGGTCCTGTGCCCCACTGGCCTCTAGGTACTCAACAATTCTTTCCTTCAGAAGTGATTCACTCATTTTCCCTACCACTGAGGTCAAACTGACAGGTCTGTAATTTCCTGCCTCTGTTTTGCTCCCACTTCTGTGAAGGGGAATCATATCTGTCCTCCTCCAGACCTCAGGTACCACACCATCCTCCCATGATTTATTAAAAAGGGTAGTCAGTGGTGTTACTAGATCTTACTTCGAGTGGGAGCTCTTGCAACAGGCTATAACTTTCAGGACTGTGCCACAGGCACTAGGACCATCCAGAAAACTTCCTAGCCAGCAGTATACAGCAGGGACCGCCCCCGATGCTGGCCCTGCCCCGATGTCAGCCCTGGTACAAAAGGGGGCGGACCCAGCTCCACCTCAGTTCTTTTCCCGCCATGTCCCGCACGTGAAGAGATCTACACTCAGCTTGCCAGAAAACACCAAGAATTTTCTACAAACCCGCTTTCTTACCGTTTTTTTCAACGGTTCTTTTTTCTCGTTTAACCAAAGTCGGACCGTTTCCGATGGTTTTTGAAGTTTCCCGATGGATGTCTTCACTGTCGTCGGCCTCGCCTGAACACCACCAAAATAAGTGCGAGTGTGGGAGGTAGATCCCGGCCAAGGACGGTCATCGACGCTGCGTATTCTGCCTCAGACCGGACCACGACACTGCAGCCTGCTCTGCCTGCCAGGCTTTTACTAGCCGGACCCTTATCCATCATCTCAAGGCCTTGAAGGCTTTCCTTCTGGAGCAGTAGATGGATCTGCACTCCTCTGAGGGGAAACGCAAAGAGAAGAAGTGTCACAGTAAAGACCGTAGTCGATCCTGGCACCAGTCCCGGTCTCCCAAGAAGGCCCACCCTTCGGGATCAGGAGAGCGTCCGAAGTCATCTCAGGCCAAGGCCGGCCCTTCAGAGGAGAAGCCGGCCAAGCCTAAGGTAACCCCACTAAGGGTTACCACCAAGCCCTTGGAGGTGAAAGCTGCGGCCCCACCTCCCAAGGCACTGGCGCCACCTGCTGAAGGCGCGCCTCCGTAGCTCAAGGACTCCCAGCGCCCCTGGCGGCACCCTGTCATCGGTACCACCACCGACGCCGGTCGAAGGGGCAAAGGGTGAGGATCAGCTGTGGAAGAGCTGACGCCCCTGCCGCCCAAGTCCTCCTCCCTCTGGGCCTCCAGGAGGGCTCTCCTTCAGGTCGATGTCCCGGATACCCTTTCCGGGCCAGGTGGACAAACTTTTTTGAAGGATGAGCTGCCAGAGCTCTTCTCCTTGGTGGGGCAGGTCCAGAAGTGGACCCCCATCGCCGCCCAGACACTGGTACTGGACCAGGTGGGCAAACCTCAGCCGGGAGGTGAGCTCCGCTGAAGTCTTCAGAGTGACCACCCACACCTCCTTCTAGGGCTCATTCCTGCACCTGGTCTGAGACCACCGATGTCGCTCCAGGGATTCTGGAGACCATCGCCGGTTCTAGGTCACTTTCTCAGAGTCTTCTCAGTCTCTAGATGAGAACGCTTCGACGTCGGCCTCTGACCGACATCGGGTCTCTCGTTCGCTGCGGTCCTGGACCGAGTCGGCCTCGGACCGACATCGGTCCTCCAGTTACTGATGACAGTGGGAGTCTGGCCATAAGGAGAGGTCAGACTATTTGAGATCTTATAGTCGATCTCCCTCATCCTCTTCTGTGTCATCTTCCTCAGCTTAGTGGATAGTCCACTACGTTTCCTTCTGCTATGAGAAACACAATATGCCCCTACCAGGCCCAGTTAGAGGTCACTCCACCAGAGGAGTGTCTGCTTCATTCTCCACACTGAGAAATGTCTCTATCAGAGACACATGTGCAGCCGCTACCTGGAACTCGGTGCATACCTTGTTAAGCATTACAGCTTGGATATTGTTCCAGACGAGCTAGCTTCGCTTGGCTGTTTTGCAAGAACTTCTGTCCTGAGGCATCTGAGTCAGCATATTCCACCTCCTGGGATCGCCTACTTCTTCGGCGTGGACTGCTTGGTATTCAGTCCTGAGTTAGCTGCTGCAAGAGCTCCCACCGGCGAAGATAGTAAAGTACGTAAGAACTCACCGTAACAGTAGATCTTCGAGAGGAGCTCTTTGCAGCAGGCGTTTTCCCACCCGCCTTCCCCTCGAGGTGTGCAGATCCATCTTCATTTACATCTCCTATATTCGCTTCATCTCCCTCTTTGTCAGGGCTTGTTGTAGGCCTTGGCGGGGAACTGAGGTGGAGCTGGGTCTGCCCCTTTTGTACCACAGGGTCGGCGCCTGGGGTGGTTCCTGCTGTATACTGCTAGCTGAGAAGTTTTCTGGATGGTCCTAGTGCCTGCGGTATAGTCCTGAAGATTATAGCCTGCTGAAAGAGCTCCTCTCAAAGATCTACTGTTACGGTAAGTTCTTACATAACTGTACTTTTTGCCTTAGTTCTTTAGAATTCTGGGGTGAATCCCATCAGGCCCCATTGCTTTATCCACCTTCAATTTTAAGAGTTCTTTCAGAACCCTTTCTTCTGTGAAAATACTAATATCAACCCCCCTATCCAGAGTGCTTCTATTGACCGGGTTAGGTATTTCCCCCTGCTTTTCCATTGTGAATACTGAGCAGAAGTATTCGTTCAGTGTCCCTGCTTTTTCACTATCGCTCTCTGCCCAACATCTTTCTCTTTGTTCAGCCTCAGTATCCCTGCCTTAGTCTTTCTTTGCTCCCTAATATACCTATAAAAGGTTTTATCCCCCTTCTTAACCGAGTTGGTTATCTTTTCCTTGGTTTGGGCCTTTGCTAGTCTGACTGCCTTACCCACTTCCTTCTGCTTTAACTGGTACAGTTCTATGTCCTGCTCCTTCTGTGTTTTCTTATACTTCCTGAATGCTATCTTTTTCTTCCTTACCTTCCCCGCCACTTCTTTTGAGAACCATAGTGGTTTTTTCTTCCGTTTTGATTTGTTTATTTGCTTCACACAAAGGCTTATTGTCTTTGTGGTGGTGGTTTTGATGTTTCCCCATTGTTGCTCCACCCCACCTTCTTGCCTGTTTGCTAGTGCTTTTCTGAAGCACTCTCCCATTTTTGCAAAATCAGCCCTCCTGAAGTCCAGTACCTTCACTTTTGTGTGGCTTGACTCTACAGCTAAGTTTATCATGGACCACACTGTTTGATGGTCGCTTATTTCAGATGGCTACCCACTTCAAGATCAGATATCTCTCTCTGTCCCCATTTGAGAGTACTAGGTCTAGATTGCTCTCTCCCAAGTGGGTTCCAAAACTAGCCCAGAGGCATGCCCCTGTAGGGCATCAAGAATGGCCCTGCTCTTGGATGTGGCTGCAGCAAAGGTGCTCCAGTCAACATCTGGCATATTCAGGTCCCCATCAGCAATATCTTCCTTTCTATGCCACCCAAGGATGCCTTCTGTCATTTCCATGTCACTTTCCTCCCCTGAGACGGGATCTGTCTACAACCCCTGTGCAGATTGTGGAGCCATTTCCAGTCTCCAGGGTGACCCTCAGTGCCTCTCTCTCCCTGTTTACCCTTTAGTTCTGTTGCTTTGATCCCTTCCCTTACATAGAGAGCTATTCCACCTCCTCCTCTTCTTCCCTCCCTGTCCCTCCTGTAGATTGTGTACCCTGGCATGTCGACATCCCAGTCATAGTTCTCTGTGTACCATGTTTCTGTGACTGCCACAATATCCAGGCATCCCTCTTCCATCAAGGCCACCATTTCAGGGAACTTTTACTTAGACTACGGGCATTGGTACTCATTACCCTCCATTTTTTATGGCTTTATTTCTTTGCCTCATCCCTGTCCCTACTACCGTTGTCTTTTCTCCATTTACCCTGCCCTTCTCTATTGACTGCTCTATCTTGGTTTTTACCTCACTAATTACCCTGATTTTGGGGAGGCTAGGATTTTCCTTCTCCTCTTCAGTGCCTCTCCCCTTGGCTAGTTTAAATTCTTGCCATTGAAGCATTTAAACATATCACCTAGGATCCTGGTTCCCCTCCAGGATAGATGCAGACCATCTTGCCTGTATAGGCCTGCATCCCTCCAGGTGGAGCCCCAGTCCCCAATGAAGCCAAATCCCTGAGCTCTGCACCAGCTTTTCAACCAGTCATTGAGTCCCGTGGTGCGGAGTTCCCTAGCCTCATCCATGCTGTAGACAGGTAGCACTTCCGAGAAAGTTACCATGTGTGCTGCTTGTCTAACGCCCCTCCCCAACTCCACAAACTCCTGTTGCACTGCTCTGATCCCATTCTCAGCCAGGTAATTCATCCCTAGGTGGATAATGACATCCAGCTCCCCCCCACTTGCCTCTGCTGCCACGATCCTGAGGATTCATTTCCTGTCCCTCCAAGCCATGGCGCTGGCAGGCACCTAACTCCTTCCTCCCACCCCTAGCTCCCACCCTAACAATTGAGTCCCCCTCCAGGAGTTGTTTCCTTCCCTGTAGTCCTGGGCCACCTCTCCTGTGGGTGTCCATTGTGGAGGTTCCTAGCATCATCCTTGGTCTCCACTGCAGGTGCCTCCATAGAGGAACCATGCTTCACCAGAGTGGTGAATGAATTGTGGAGAGGCACAACTGGAGGGATGTGCCTCTGCTCCCCCACCCTCACCCTCCCTGAGCCCACCGTGGTCCAACCACTCCTGTTTCTTGGCAACCTCTGAGGTAGTGGCAGTGGCCTGGATGGTCACTGGGTGGGGGGAGCAGGTTTCCCGAATCCTTGCCAGGTCAGCATGGAGACGGACAACCTCCTCCCTCAGACCAGAGAGGTGCCTGCAAATAGGGCAGCAACGCAGTCTGCAGAATGTCTCCAGGAAGAGTGCTGCTCCACAGCCAGTGCATTGCACCACTCCCCACATGTCTGTGTCCCTTCCAGTTACAAATGCTTTTTTGGTTTTTGTTCTTGTTTTATTGTGTGTAAGCTTGTGAGTGTCTCTACTCCCTATTCAGTGTGCTATGCCTTTAAGGATATGAACAGGCGTATGTTGTTAGTAGTTTTGGGGAAGTGATGTCAGAGCCCCTGCTGTAAAGGAAGTTATGCACTTTGGGTGGATGGAGTGAGGGGAAGGGTGGGTAGGAGTAAACCCATGCCATCCAGAAACAATCACCTACAGCTCTTACCCTCAACCCTGGGTAGTGCCTTCCTTCCTTTCAGACACCTATTTCACAGAGGCTAAGTATCAGGTCTAGTCACAACTGACTACAGATATCTCCCAGCTACAGTTCCTCCCTGGCAAATTAAAGTTAAAACTAAGAAAAGTTCACCCCAAAAAACAGAATCAATACTAGTTACTTACACAGGTCCAAAAACTAATAATTCGGTTCAGTGTAGTCTAGAAAATAACCTCCTTGATTCAAGGAAGCTGTGGCTGCTTTCTCACTCTCTCTGTCTCAGTCTCAGCAGCAGCTGGGAAGCAGCTTGCCTGTGTGTGTGTCATGGCCCTGAGTGTAAATAAATGAAAGGGGGTCTGGAGGCACTTAGGAGCAGAAGGGTGCAACATTAAATGTTTTTAAAGCACTCTTAATCGCTTAGAAATTAAAGGGTGCATGTCACTTTAAGGAGCAATCGAGGCTGCTCATGAATATTAATGAGCCAGCTAGTGCTTTGGGGAGATAGCGCTTGAAGGTAGCGCGATGGGCACATGATGCCCCTGTCAGAATTGTTTGTGCACTCACTAAAAGAGCAGAGGCTTAGCTACAGCTGCATGTTTATAACTAAATGTATAGCTTCATGGATTAAGTGTATGTTAATGCTAAAGCCAGCCTGGTGACCGTGAACAGCCAATCAGAAAGCCAGGATCCATGGGAGCTGTTGTGAATACTCCTGGGAAAAGGAGGTGATGCTAGCTTTGCTACCAAGATGCCAGCCAATAGGGCGTTGAGGAAGCCCATTAACTGCCTTTTGTGGAACTGACAGCTGGCATCAACCAATCCGCAGATGCCAGGCTTCCCCCATTGTTTTTCTAAACCAATCAGAGACTGTTTTTCTTTTTCTGAAGCTTGTGAGGAGAGACACTCAGTTCAGTTCTATTCAGTTAGTTAAAAGTTGAGTTTGAATTGTCAGTGTGTTGACTGGAGCCCCCTCCTCAGGGAGTGGGGGGGCAGGGGCTCTTGCCCTTGCTCACTGATCCTGAGGGGCAAAAGAAGTAGAAATGCCTGAGACTTTCAGTGGAACATGAGTTCCGGTGCCTTTCCGGTTTAAAAGGAAGAAAAGTGACTTTTATTGTCTGAGGCAGGGAAATTGCCTGACACCTGCTGTGTTCTCCTAAGAGAAGTAAAAGGACTACTTGGGGATTTGCACAACCTGCAAAGCCTAGGAGGTGCCTGCATGTCACCCACTGATGGGGCAAAAAAGTGTTTTCCAGCACAAAGGTGTCTGAAGCAGAACTGAGGTCATCGTCTTGGGTTCCTGAAGGAAGAGGAACTTGCCGGATGCCTGCGAAATCTAAGAACATCTAAAACAGAGTCAAGGTTATCGACTGGGATTCCTAGAAGGAAGAGGGAATTGGCCAGATTCCTGTGAGGTCCGTGAAATGTGAAGGTCTTTTTTTGGGGTGCCTGCACAGCTGCTGTGATGCCCAAAGGCGCTTGCCTGAATTTACAGTGTGATGGAAACTGTATCTGATGCTGCACCAGATTCACATGAATTGTTCTTCATGTTTGTCAGCACCTGCGCGTGAGAGAAGAGAAAAGTGTCTTTAGCCAGAGACTGTGTGCTGAAGGAAAAGGCCACAGTTGCCATGTTGGTAGGTGGTTGAAAATGCCTTTACAGTCACATGAGGTGAAAACAAATTTCTTTTAAAGTGAAGTAACAAGTGACTGTAAAGCTATGAGAAATTGCAAGCCACATCCTGGAGCCAGGTAGGGAACCTGTCAACCCCTATCAAGTGGGGCAGACTGGGCCACAGGAGTCGCAGAGTTTATACCAGAGTGCTAGGCACTCTGATCCGGAGCCGGACGTGGGGTCGCCTCCCTGGGTCTGGGTTCTTGTGGTCTGGGATGCTTTATGCTGCGCCTGTGCATCAGGCCTGCTCGGTGGGCTGAATGGGGCAAGCTGCTAGAGGCTGCAACAAGCTACAAGATGCCAGTTTTTCCAAGCTGCAAGATGCCTGCTTCATGCCTCTGTTCCAAGTTGCAAAATACCTGCGTCATGTCTCAAGCTTTTTAAGTCTTCAGGTTTCTGCAAGTTCCATCCACCTCAGAGCTACAGATTCAATGTCACAAGAGTTTGGCTGCAAAACTGTCAGTAACTGCAGGGATTGTCCTGCCCATGGGGAACTGTACATAGTTATGATTTCAAGTTGCACTCCATGGCGTAGAAAGTTTTAAAGCAAAAGTTAAAATGCCGTTTAAGCAATTGCATGGCATTTAGGGATATGGGTTGTTGATCTGAATTTTAAAGAGCACCAACTGCCGGCCAACCAGCTGCATCATACAGGCCTGCAACTAGATCCTGGGTACCCAGGTGGAACTCATAGGGGTTATACTGGTACCAGTTTAGGAGTGGGTAACATGGTTAACACCTGTGATGATTGAAGGTAAATGCTGGTGGGAGGTGGGCGCTAAAAATGTGTTTTGAATGTTTGCAAGCATGCAAAAGAATGAATTCCAGTGTTTAACTCTATTCCCTTTGCCCATTCCTATTTACCTTTTCCTAGTGCCCCCCCATGTAAATAAATGATGTTTTATTGTTTTGAAACAATACCTGACTCATGAGCACATTATTAGGTAGAGTCTTTAATTGCAAATGTTATGAAAATGAGATGTTTTGCTTTCAGGTATGCCATGTGTTGGGATGACTGTAAGTGGTGGTGGTGGATAGGTACAGCATCCCAGAGGGTTGTACTGCTAAAACATCATCTGACCCACTTAATATTTAATTCTGGGTGGAGGCACTACGCTATTTACCTAACTTTTGAGAAAGAACCCCACCTCTTTCCATCAGAATCTGGTCCCAGACCCCTTAACCTTGTTTGAACTGGTCCAAGCTGACAAGGCAGGGGTAGTAGCCCTTCTCTCTCTTTCTGACCATGGCACCATGGAAAAGGTTACACTTATAAAAGGGAGATTTGTGTCTTTTTATTTAATAGTTGACTAATATCTATTGCATATTTACTTTTTTTTAATTCATTTTGATGATTGAAATGTAGTTTATACTCCTGTTCAAATTCCATCTTTTTTACTTAAGTGAAATTATTTTGGGGGAGGTTACTTCTGTGCCTAGCTTTTAGTATTAATAATTTTCTGACTACTGTTTTCCCCTGCTACAGTTAGTAGTTCATGTGGGGAGCAGCATCAGTGATACGCACAAGACCAGTTGTTGTTTGAAATATATGCTCTTTGTGTGACCATCCAGGCAGGAACATAGCCAGGGCTATTAAGGTATGATGTAATCAGTAAGTAGTGATGGGTTGGAAGTCTTTATCAACTTTATTGATAGGCCATTTGGCCATGTGTCGACTCTGTTGTGGCACTAGTTGACTCTGGGTTAAAATACAATGTAAGCCAACCTACCGGCGCAGTGGTAGCAGAAGCAAGCCTGGGGTGTCCGATGGCCAGTCAGGCATGGGAGGATCTAGCATCTGTAGGACTACTCTCCTCTCTCGGGGGCAAGAGTCCGTGCCTGCCTGGCTCCTGGCAGAAGCTAAGGAAAAGGCAACCTGGGCCTGCCAGAAAGAGAACAACAGTGCAACAAGCTGTATTTTTAAGAGGGCAGCAGATTGCTTGAATGGGTGTCAGGATTCCTTCCTCTGCCCCTCCCCAGAAACACTGCACTGCCTGTGTGATTTTGCTGACTCAGGTGTTGCAGTCTTCCCCCAGCAATGGAGCTTGTCTATCTGTCTCCCCTGGGTTCTGTGTGAAACAGTTTACTGGGGTTCATTCCTCCAGGGACTTGCTGCCTTACTGAAATCTCAGATCTTGACTCAGTAGGGGGAGCAGTATAGGCCAGTGGTTGGACCACAGACCTACAAACCCAGAAGATCCCCCAGTTTCAAATCCTACCACTGTCACTGGCACAGTATGCAAGTCACAAGACATCCCTCATGTTTCAGTCCCTACCTAGCTGGACAAATGGGTAATTCTTGCCCCACTGTTAATGGGATGTGATATTTCCACTGGGAAATCCTGGGCAGAAAAACTTAAAAAAAATAAATAAAATACAACGATGGACAAAGGAAGCATTGCTTCACAAAAAGAGTGGTGGGGAAACGTAATATCCTTCCAAGTGAAGTAACAGAGTCAGGATCACTATATTTGCTTAAAACTGACTTAGATTAATAGATGAGGGTGCTGATCTCTGGTGTTGTAACAGTTTAGAACAGCAACAAAAGATGATGCACTGGAAAGCTGTTGAAAAATGTTTCACTCATTGTATTATGTGCAGAAAAAAACAGATATGTTGCGGGTGATACCTTTTATTGGACTAACAAAATTATTTCTAAGACTAGCTTTCAAGAGATAAAACTCCCTTCTCCTAATGTGCAGAATTTCATCAGTGGGATTGTTAGGCAAGTAACCCCTAAAGCACCTTAACTCTGTGTGGGACTTGTTTGACAAAACACTGATTATATTTTTCAAAGAATATAGTCAGTGAAAACATTTTTTAACACTGCTTGAGTGCGCGATCTTTTGCATGTATTTTGTACCTTTCAGATATATTCTTCAGTGATAGCATGCAGCTGTCATTCAGTGTGTCATTGCCATTGTGACTGTTACAAAATGGAGGATGGTCTTGTGGGGCTAATTATCTAGCCCCACAAGACCAAATTATCTGTGTCAGTGGCTCAGTAGGTAGCACACTTGTCTCTGAGGCCGGGCGATCAGAAGGCTGTGGGTTCATTTTTCCACATCTAGCACTTGGGTTAATATCCCAGTACCAACACTGCAGTGCAGCATGAGAGGGGTGCTGCACTTCTGAAGTGCTGTCTCCTGGATGAGATGTTAAACCAAGGTCCCATCTGGCTGGATTGGTGGTAGTTCAGGTGGATGTTAAAGATCCCATGACACTAATCGAAAAGAGTAGGGGAATTTCCCCAGTGTCCATGCCAAATTTCCCTCATTCGCCAAAAAAAAAAAATATATATATATATATATATATATATACACCACCAATAACTTAATCTGGTTCAAGGTCCAAGGCATTCAGCGGTATCCCCCTCCCCTGGGTCGTGCCTGAAAATAGGCAGGATTTGTCTAGTGCACTTACCTGGTCAACTAAAAAGGAAAAAATTAGTCTGATTTTGTGTCTGAATCTCATTTATAATATGTGCAATGAAAATCCTGTAACCTCACTGGTTGCTTGTTGTCACAAGATAATTGATTATTTTCTGACACCTGCACACCTGACCTGAACTACTCAATATGTTTTTCAAGAAATAAAAAAACAATTTTATATGAGGGCTAAGACATTCCAGGGTGTGCAATGGTATGGGAAATAATGCACTTTCTCGGGTCGTATCAGCACTTGGCTACACCTTGTGCCTAACAACCATCCGAGGCATTCATTATTCCCTTATAATCACACATGCTGCCATGTGTTATCCCTTACGTATTTACACCCTTATGAATACCATTATGTAAAATAAAACACTAATGAACATAGGAATTCTAACTCCTAACCTAAGTAGTCAAAACCAAACAGTCGTCAACACAGGCATATCTTTAGTCCCTGTCCCACCCTCATGTGCCCAGTTTTTTTTGTAGCAGAAACTGATTGGTGGAAGGGCCTGAAGACTTCTGACACCAGGTGCCGTCTCAACATCAAAAGTGTTACGACACAATCCACTGATACTGTGCTGATGCAATTGCTTGATCCGTGGCCCTCCGATCCACCAGTGAGGCAATGCTGGCCACCATGGCCTGTGGTGATAGTCTGGCATGACCCTGGTTTACAGGGAAGAAGGTAGGGGCACTATAGGCAGAAAAAATAAATAAAATCAACAGAATCCATTGCACTACCCTGCCCCCACAGCTGCTTAACAGAGCCTGCAATTCTTTTAAAGGTTTTTTTTTTCTAGTCTTACTCCTGATTTTTTTTCTTACTCCATGATCTATAATCGGGTTTCTTGATATCAGATGTCAGCTGAAATGTTAAAAGGGATGCAGCTCAGCTGTGTATATGTATATTCCCCCAGTTGTTTAACCAGGAGAGACGCACCAAGGTGAAAGCTATTTTACAGGTGTGACCTGGGAGCACAAGAAAGTGAAGTGATTTGATCAGGGTCACACAGCACATATAAGTGGGGGTTGTGGAATTCAAACCCAGGTCTCCAGATTTACAGCTCAGAGCCTTAACCTCTGCGCTATATTGCCTCCCTTTAATTTAGACTCCTTTATAATTTAGACAATTATATGCTCTAGGGCTGTGCTGCTGTATAGTGCATTTTACTCAGTTTGTAACTGAATTTTATTTGTTTTATCTTGGTATAATTTATCATGTCAAAAGGTGCTGACTACCACCCTCCAGCCATGGCTGTCCCTTGAATTTGCACCGTGTACTTGTCTCCCATCCACCGTCACCAGTTTACTGTGTTGTTCCTTCTCTGCACTTGTATTGCTTTTGTACATTTGCAAATTTATTTAACTTCATGCACCTTAGTGTATTTCTCTACATCTGATACTTGCGTTTGCACAATTGTTATTGTTTTGCATTTAGTGCACCTTGTTAGATTATACTGTCCCCCAACTCCAGATAAATAAATACATAAATAAGAAAAATGTGCTCCTTTGCTTTTCCCCAACTTATACAATCTTCAGGCACCCCTGGTAATGGGAGTGGGGAGCACCTGTGACAGAAGGAAGAGGCAGACACCCCAGGTGATGGGAGTGGGGAGCACCTGTGCCAGAAGGAAGGGCTGGAACCCTGGTGATGGGAGTGGGAAGTGCCTGTGCCATCACATGGGATTTATTAGAAACAAAGTTTTTCATGGCAGTTCGTACATGCATTATTTTCTTTGGAACTGATGACTCCCAATATAACATTACAGTGATTTTAGGTATGTGTGTGTGTGGGGGAGGGGTTTATCATGCATAATGAAAATATTTTGCTGAATTGAAAGGAGTGCGTATAGTTAATTGACAAGTGTAAGCCCAGCCTTTTCTAGAGCTTTAAAGGATTTAAAAGTTGAGCTTGGTGTCAGCCTCACTGTCTAAAATGTGGACCGGTATGATTGTGAATGGGCAGAATTTAAATTGAGTTGCTGCAGTAGGGTACCCAACATCATCATTCATCATTCTAAAGTGATGAGTAATGGTGCTGCATGCATTGGGAGGGGGTGGAGCTGGGCCAAACATCAGTTTCCAGTTGGCAGCATGGGTCAGCCATGAAGCAGAATTCTTGCCATTTCCACCTTACAGTTCTCCATGCAGATGACCTTTGGAGGAGGTGGTAGGGGAGCAGGGAAGCCTAGACAGGTATAACAGGGATCTTACATACCACCTATGCCCTCCGTGAGCCAAACGGCAGAATGCCTGACTGATATTGAAAGGGAAATGCCACAGAGTGCAGCCCTGCCCCTGCCCGCCTGCCACAAGGTGCTTTGTACATTATGGGCAGATGGACCATTCCACAATCTGCACCTTGTACATTAGCACTAGGCTTTATGTCTTGGGGCATCAGTTGTCTTAGTGGGACTTTTACAGCAGTAATACTCTGTGAGGGTAACTTGTGTGGCGTGATCATGAAAAGTGGTTATCTGGCCTTTTGCAGAGGGCATCATGGTGAATAGCCAAAAGAGCTGCCATGTCCATGCTTACAGCATTGTTTTATTGTGATCCCATCTTGTGGGGCTCCTTAATGGCTCCATGGGACCTGCCCATACCACCACTCTGCAGCAGTATTGCTTTTGTATGTTAGTCCTAGCTCTTGGACAATGTTTAATAGGTTGTATATATTCAAAGTTAAAGCTACAGTGTTAGATACCAGATAAGGGTATCTAGTTCTTAGGGGGAGTGGGCTGACTGAGGTGAGTATAGGCTTAGTAGCCACTGCAAGCCCTTAACGCAAAGTAATTTGAATGTGGAGTGACTGAGGTCAGTGGTGTGGCCTAGTGCTGGGTTAAGATGTTGAGTAATTGAAGGGCTAGTGTGTGGCAGTTCAGCCTACCATCTCTGGGGGATAGCAGGTACAGTCCTGTGGGAAGAAAACTAAAGGGTTTATATGCTCAAACTCTTATTCAAAACAAAGTTATTGTTTAAAAGTATATGTTGATGTTGTTAAATGCTACTTTTTTATATAAACTGTCTGTAAATTGACAGAACAGTTCAGTAAAATTGACCTTAATTTTCACTTTGAAATTGTGTCAGAGTCTTGCTTCAATATTTTCCGAGTCACACATTCCTGTGGTCTCCTGGGTCAGTCCCTCTCTCTCTCTCTCTCTCTCTCTTCTGCTTTGATTTTAAATTAATGACAGTTCTACCAAATTCAAACTTAGCAACATATCACCTTACAATCAGTCAAGTATTTATAATTGTTTCATAAAATGGGTTTCAAATTTCCTGACTGCCGATTGGCTGAAACAGTCTTTCAGCCGTGTCCTTATCAGAACATACCTCTGCAACTGGCACTAGTTGTGCCAACCTGAGCCCCATAACATAAAGGTAGCACTGTGATACCAGCAGCAAAAAGTTGTGTCAGCTGACCGCGATCAGTTAACCGAGCAGTAAGTCAGTTACTCAGCCCACCTAGCTGCCCATTGATGAGCAAGAGCAACCCCAGTTGTATACTGCAGACTGTTAAAAAAAAAAGCAATGACACATCAGCCACTCATTCACAGTTCTCCCAGTGATCATTATCCCTGCAGCTCCATAACATGCCCACCCCACTGTAGAACGCTGGCCATTACATTGGTGTTATGTCTCCAGCTGTAGCTGTGTTCCAAAAGCGCCCCCCACGGAAAGCACTGCCCCGTAGTGTAAACCTGCTGCTCTCCTCACTACCAGCTTTACTAGCGGCTTCTCTTTACTGGTGCGGCCACTTTTTGTTATTCAAAAGACGCCACTGCTCTGACAGACTTGGTTAAGAGAAAACCACTCTGAGCTACAGTGGCTGTGAAGGGACACGCTCGCAAACAAACTCGGTCCCTTTAAAAGCTTCACAGTCACAGGAAAATAAAATAAAAAGCCATCAATATTAAATTAGTGTATCTCTTTCTTGATGGACCTAATGGCACTCTGTGTTTTGTATTTGGAGGGGGGTAAGGGACATGCTCGCAAACAGACTCTGACCCTATAAAAGCACCACAGCCACAGAAAAAAAAAGCAACATTAAATGAGTGTGTCCCTGTCAGGAGGGACCAAACTTCAGCACTATGTGTCTTTTTTGGGAGAAAGGAGTCTCTCTGCATGCCAAGTAGCCAGAGTATACACAACAGTTCAGTAATGGGGGGCTATTTTCCTATTACAACTGCTAAAAAGCTCCTTTCTTAAAATGTTTAGGCATTTTCTTTCTTACTTTCTTTCTTTTTTTAATATTTACTTGGGGGACCCATTTTATAAATGCAGTAACTCACTCTGAATTGTGGATTATCTCCTCATAAGAGCATGCCCACTCTTCGTCCTCGGTCCCCTTGGTTTGACGGGACCTTGAGGGAGCTGAGGCGAGCGGGACGAAGGCTGGAATGGTGCTGGTGGAGATCTGCCCTTGATGCCAACCGCCTTAGATTGATGGAACATTATCGAGTCTATCAATCAACAATCTCCCATAAGAAAGCAGAGTTCCTGTCCAGGGAGATTGCTGTGGCTCAGAATTGACCGGCTCAGTTCTTTCGCACCGTGGACAGGTTGTGCAATCCAACCTGTCTACAAGGTCATAGAGCATTTTCACAGGATAAGTGTGACGAGTTCGCTCAATTCTTTGCTAATAAAGTGGCTGACATTAGGCGGAGATCCATTCAGCCCGTTCTATGGGGTTGACAGTGGTCGGTGTATGGTTACTACACCTCGGTTTTCTTGGGTACACTTCAACCGACTGGTGAGCTCTGATGTGTGGATTGTCCAGATATGAGAGTTCATTACAATCTTTCTACAGTTATGGATATTTGGTAGCGCTTTTAACATAATAAACTAAGTAACTGCAGCATATTTAAAATAAGCACTGTCCCAAAGGAAGTTAGATCAGTTCCCTTTTGTTAAAAGATCTCTCTGGTTTGGTTAAAGAAATGTTGCTGACAACAGGAAGAGAAGTGTAAATGAGAAGTATAAGGCAGTATAGTGCAGTGGTCTAAGGCTCTGTACTGCAAATCTGGTGATATCCAGCAGACTAGACCAGGGTTTGAATCCCACAGCTTCTACTTGCATACTGTGTGACCCTGAGCAAGTCATTTAACTTCCTTGTGCTCCCAGGTCACCCCTCTAAAAAGCTTTCAGCTTAGTGTGCTATGCCTGGTTAAACAAATTAAAAAAAAAGTGTAAGCAAGTCACTGCTTCAGTAAAGAACGTGGGAGCCTGAAGGCGAGTGTTTGCAATAGCAACAGTCGCTTGGGCTCTAATGTCTACTGAACTCACTTTCACTTCTCTTCCCATTGTCGGCTGCTCTTGTTTAACTGGACCAGAAACAACTTTTTACAAAAGGAACTTCCACTGGGACAGTTTTTATTTTAATTATCGCAGCTCCTTAGTTCAGTATGTTAAAAGCTCGGTCATGCTCAGATTAACACCAGAAAGGGAAAGTGTAGCTGCTGCAGGAACTCGAGGGAGAAATGGCAGGATGAACCAGATAAGATTATTTTTTTTCTATTTATTTGAGAATGTTGGCAGGATCAACCAGAAAGAAGTGGGGAACTTTTGTGACTCGTAGAACTTTATGGGTGTTTCTTTTTTATTTGTGGGTATTAGTACTCAGGACTGCGGAGGGACGGCATGAAAAGTGAAAGTGTTCAAGTGGTCAGAAAGGTGAAGGGATCATTGTGCTGTGGGGGTTGCAGGCGGCAGACAATGAATAGGAAATTGTTTCACTTTCATTAGGATGACGATAGGAATTGACGATATCAGTGCTATCTTCACATGTGAAGATATCACTGATACCTCCATGACCTGTCCGAGATATTACTTTTAGCTCTGTATTTATCTCAAAATATCGTTGTATAAAAAAATAAAATAATATATACATATATTTATACCACTGGGATGAGAACTTTTAAGTGGAATAACCAGTGTTAATTTTCTCTGGAGTGAGAATAAATCTTGATGACATCACCAGAGTGAGGATATCACATTTATCCTCACTCTGCTGATGTCACTGGAGTGAGAATATCTGCACTGCAGATTGCATTCTAAAGAAAACTGCTTCAGAAAAGTTTCTCTTTCTCACTAAAGCTGCAACTTACTCAATTAGCTTTGCAAATGTTCAATATCAGCATTACGGGACCTCCCCTCATGAACTGTGCAGCTGTGATTTTGTTAGTCCATCCCAAAAGTTGATTTTGCACAGCGGCCACGCCATTCAGCGCCACAGGTGCAAACTCACATTCCGAACAGGATGCGCAAAATGTCAACTGTTCTGTTCACAGGGTGGTATGAAAAAACAATAATGTTGAACATCTGGAGTGAAAATATGAAAAATTGATCTGGTTACAAGCGCATGTAGGAAAGTGTGCAACAAAACGCCCATAACGCAGTAATTTTTTTTGTATTTTTCTCCAGATTTTCAACATGGGCTTTATGGGTCCTTTCCTCATGAACAGTGGCACTGTCATTTTGTTAATCTGCCCCAAAAGATGATTTTGTGCATTGACCGTGCCATTCTGTGCAACAGGATAAAACACATTTTAGGAAGGATATGAAAATTACAGCTGCACTGTTCATAAGGAGATGTAAAAATGGCAATGTTGAAAATCTGGAGTGAAAATATTAAAAATTGGCAAAGTTACAAGCGTGCGTAGTAACTATGTAATGCATGCTCGTAACACAGTCATTTGGGGGATTCTTTTCACCAAAATTGCAACATGGGGTTTCTGGGACCCCACCTCATGAACAGTGGCACTGTTGTTTCATAACTCTGTCCCAAAAGATGATTCCGCACAGCGACTGTGAAATCAACTTCTGGGACTGAAAAACAAAATGACAGTGACAGTGTTCATGAGGAGGGGTGCCAAGAACCCCAATGTTGAAAATTTGAGGCCAAAATTCCTAAAATTGGCCAAGATATCAACCTAAGTTGACCCCCACATTGAGTCCCATTATATGGCTTACCTCGATTTTTTCACTTTGAGGTTGGACTTTAAAGAGTGCAGATGTGTTCCTGGTCCACGGAAGACACCAGTCCCATGGCCTCCGGATGGTAAATATGGGTCAAGGGTGCAGGGAGGTAGGTGCACAGAGGCAGGGTGGGGATGGGGGAGGGGACTGTGGAGATTATGAGGATGGTTTCCTTTATTATAGGTATTGTAAAAGAAAAAATCATCAGGACTTTTTTTTTTTTACAGGTTTTATTAGGGGTACTGTGCACGCTGAGATGGAATCTCAGTGTACCACCTAAGTTTGGGGGGAATCCTCGTGTCGACAGGGGGATTTTGCTCCCCATCAACAATAAGAGTGTAGAGTGGGTGGCATCCAACACCGAGAGTGGGCATCTCGGTGTCAGAAAGGTTGACACTTTTAAAAATTAATATATTGGCACACTGGGGTAGGCTCCCAGTGTGCCGCATTACTGGGGGGGAGGGATATAGATCAACACAGCGATTGGGCGTCCCATGTCAGAGAACGGGGCATGCAGACTAGATTGATGCAGGATCCTGCATCTAAATGTGTGCAAATTTCAATGCAGGATCCTGCATGGAAATACTTTAATGTGCCGCTCAATGCTTTTGTTTAGGAAAGCATTGTGTGGCTTATTATAGTACTTCGATGGAGCATCCTGCATTGAAATTTGCAAGCATTTTGATGCAGGATTCTGCACTGAAGAAAAGATAACGAGGAACAGTTTTCTTCTTTTCACAGGTTTTATACATAAATAATACATTTGGGCACACGAGGGTGGGCTCCCAGTATGCTCAGTGTATTGTGCACACAAAGGGGGTCTCCCATAACTCTGCAGCCGGCAACACGCGTTCTAGCTGCAGCTGCAGAAGTCAAGAAAATACCGCTCTTCTCATACAGAGAACGGACTGTCGCTCTCTCTGTATAAGGGCACATGAGAGAAAAACTTCTTTCGGGCCAGCTTTAAACACAAGGAAATCATCAGAAAACACCTAAAAAGGTTCTCTTTAGCTGTTTTCTGATTTTTTTGTTTTTGTTTAAAATGTTCGGTACTTCCAACATCCTCGCTAAGCAGCAAAACAAGATGGCAGCCGCAACACAGCTCAGGACTGTGAACTGTGTGGAAAATACCAGCATTCTTTGTGAAAAGAAGTTGGTATTTTTCACACACTAGTCCTATTGTTAGAAAATAAGCTGCAATTTTTCTCACAATACTCCTCTTGTGCGAAAAATATCTTTTGTGCCTGACATAAATTTTCTTATAGGAAACAATGGGAAAAATTAAAACTGTCATAACTTTTGAACAGATTAATATTTTTTCACCAGACCTTCAAAAGGCACATCTGTGACCCCACGGCTTTCTACATTGAAAGGTTCAGACTAATACTTAGAGCTGTGACAAAGAAATGTAAAAAAAAAAAAGATTTTTCTGTTTTTTCAACACTTTATATCTCAGAAATCACTGGATGATTTCCATGCAAATTGGCAGGTCAGGAGTCCTACCCCTATAGATTATGCATGCCAAATTACATGCAAATTCATTGACGGCTCGAAAGTTATTAAGGTTCAAAGTTTGGACTTTAACATAAGTGCCATTTCACCTAGCTATACTGGCATGACAGCGGCAGTATAATATATATTTATTGCAAAAACTACGTTAATGCATCAGCTAGGATTTTTATTAAACCGTGAAAGCTGGGAAGTTCAACGCTAGGATTACCACACTTCTACCCCACCCTCACACCCCCATCCTCAAAATCCTAACTCTGTATTACACACACACACACACACACACACACACACACAAGCAATCAGGGAATGGCCAAGGCAACACAACAAATCAGAGACAACCAGCATCAGGTAACAGAAGTAAAATAGAACTCTAAGTGTAGTGCAAGACACATCTATCATCATGGTCCAGCAACTGTATGAGGTTCTGCTGCCATCAGACTGCCTTGGGGGTACATCTGCATGCTGGGCAACCATGGAAGATGGCCCACAGTAAGCATTTTTCTGTTGCAAACATCAATAACAAGATTTAAGCAGATGCCCATATTTCAGTTGTTAAGAAATGATGAAACACAGTATGTTATCTATAGATAGCTGTATTGGAAATAAGAGTTTGGGTAACCCTAGCAACAGGCATTGGATGTTGGCATATTTTTCTGATCGAGTGAGTCAGTCTTAATAACAAATGGTAGTAATAATAAAACTAATGTTTTGTAGTATAGTTTACAAGCAATATGTGACAGCAACAGTTGTAACATCCAAAGTTAACAATAACATGCTGCTAATGAGTATTTCCAGGCAACGCAGCAGTCTGACAACACATGATGGTGCTAGTTTCATACCTGAGCAGTATCTGAAAAGTACTACAGTATGTGAGCAGTATCTGAAAAGTACTACAGTATGTATGTATGTATGTATGTGTCAGTGTGAATTGTCCTGCTACCACATACCATGTGGTAGCAGCGATATTCTTCAGCAGGTCAGTTGTTGAAATATGACACAAAATCAATATTTAGAACACTTGTACTGATTAAGTTTCATTGTATGAAAAGAGGAGGTTGTGGGGTCTAAAACTGTGGGAGAATTCAAGAATGCATGGGACAGACATAAGGCAATTCTTGTGGGGGGTAAGAAGAAGTAGGCTGTTGGTTAACTAGGATCTGCGGCCTATCCGGTAGGTAGGGAAATGGGCAGACTAGGTGGGCCAAGCGTCCTTATCTGCCATCAAAGTCTATGTTTCTATGTTTCTAAAAGATATGTCAGCTATAATGTCTTGGTGTGCTGGCAGTATAGAGTTGATCATACCGTATTTGTTTTTTATTACATAGTGTTAAGTGAAATGAGTACAGTGTAGTGATTATTGTGCTTGCAGATGTGACTGACTTGTATAGTGTCTTACAACCCTGGATGTGTCCGGGGTGGGGTGGGGGATGCTGGGTTAGGGTTTTGAGGATGAGGGCGTGGGTGGGATGGAGGGTGGTAACCCTAATGTTGAATTTCCCAGCTTTTTATGGTTTAATAAACATCCTGATGCACTAATGTAGTTTTTTGCAATGAATTTCCCTTCTTATTGAGAAATTGTAATGTAACTTGTATGTGGTTGTTTTCGACATACGTGCGGGTGCCACAATTCAATGGATGCATTTATCTGGGGTATTTTCAGGATTTTTGTCACCCAATTTTCAACATGGTGTTTTGTGGACCCCACCTCAGGAACAGTGTCACTGTTATTTTGTTAATGTGTCCCGAAAGTTTAGTTCGCACAGCAAATGTGCCATTCTGCGCCACAGATGAGAAATCATGTGTTGGGCATGATGTAAAAAATAACTGCTATTAGAATTTATAGCTTTAGGACCTTGCTTACAGTAGTGGGGAGGGGAAGGGGCAGGAAAGAAGGGAGGGGGGAAGGAAGGTTGGGAAAATAGGGTAGATTAGTATAAGTAAGAATATTGGTATCAAGGTAAATGTATGTCTGAGTTGTGATTGGGGGTTTGACTATTTACACTGGTAAATATATGGATAAATGGTTGTGCCAATTTTCTACTCTGTCATGGTACGGTGTACTACTATGTATTGTTTACAGATCATACTGGCTTATTGGAGTGTTGATGCAACTTTCCTTCCAATAAAGTATATTAAATCTGAAAAAAAAAAAAATAACTGCTGGATATTATTCCTGAGGAGGTGTGAAAGAGGGTAATGTTGAAAATCAGGAGTGAAAGTATAAAAATTGCGAAGTTACAAGCGATAGAAACTGCTCAACGACACTCATAATGTGGTAATTTATGGGAATTTTTGTATCACATTTTCAACATGGGCTTTTGGGATATCTTCATGAACAGTGGCACTGTGATTTTATTAATCCACCCAGAAAGTTGTTTTCGCACAGCGACAGCGCCATTGTGCGCCATGGGTGAGAAAACACATTTTAGGCAGGATGTGAGAAATGACAGCTATAGAGTTTATGAGGAGGTGTAACCAAATGGCAATGCTGAAAATCTTGAGTGAAAATATCAAACATTGGCGAAGTTACAAGTGTGCGTAGAAACTGTACAACACATGCTTGTAACAGAGTTTTTTTTTTTTATTTTTTGCACCAAATTTGCAACATGGGCTTTTTGGGACCTCCTCTCATGAACACTGGTACTGTCATTTCGTTAATTGGTCCCGGAAGGTGATTCTGTGCAGTGACCACAAAATCACCTTTCATGACCGAGTAACGAGATGACAGTGACATAGTTCCTGAAGTGGGGTCCCCAAAACCCCATGTTGAAATTTTGCTGAAAAAATCTCAAAAAATGGCCTAGATATCAACATAAGTTGAAACGGCTTACCTTTGATTCTTCAATTTGCGGTTCCGCTTTGAAGAGTGCAGACATATCCTGGTCCTGAGAAGATCGCTGCTCCTGACCTGTGGAAGTAAGTATGGGTAAGGGCGGGTGCGGGGAGGTGGGTGCTCAGTGGGAGGGTGTGGATGGGGGGCAGGGGGTGAATTGTGAGATGACACGGGACTTTTTTTTTGGCAGGTTTTAAAAACAGAGACATTGGGGGATGGTTTTCTGTATTTATGCAGGGATTTTAACAATTATATGTACTTGTGCACACTGGGGTGGGCTCCCAGTGTGCCATATTAGTGTGTAAGGGTGCATACATGCTAACACGGGATTGGGCACCCCATGTTGGCAATTATAAAGTACATGCTTAGCGGGTGACAGGCGGGGCATGATCTGACACCAGGAGTGAACATCCCAGTGTTGGAGCATTACTCCCCATACTGGGGGTGCCTGTTGTGCTGACATGGGGATTGGCTCCCCATGTCAGCAAAATGTGGTTATTTCATCATTTTTTTCTAATTTCGGCTCACGACCTAGGATCCTAGGTCATATCTCATTCATATGTTGCTAGCCTTGCTTGTAGAGCAGAAAGCAGCTAACTAAAAGAAACTACATTTTCTTATTAATGTAACACTTATATCTCAGCAGGAGTCAGGGTCTGTTGAGATTAAGCAGAAAGATACTTTATTAGAAGTAGAAGGGGTCTTATTTAGGGTTAAAAAAAGAAAGGAAAGAAAAGAAAGAAAGTCAGTGTGTGTTCTGTGCTGTGAAGGGTACTGTGTCAACTTACTTTGCTAAACCAGTAGGAGGAGAGATGGCTTGATTGGGGGTGTGGCTTAGACACTATAAGAGTGGGTAACTCAAGTTGCAGCTTCCTGTTGCTAGCCTTTTTTCTTGCTAATTGCCCTCTGTCCCACCCCTCCACCCACCCCCCCAAGCTGGTTCTGCTTTTGTGGCCGCTGGATTTGGCTGTCAGTGGGAGCTTCCTGTTTGGCGGTGGGAGGGGAGGGATCATAGAGAGACATTGGTTTTGTCAACCCTGTGTGGTACCATTTGCTTGTAACTGACTCTTCAGTGAATAGCAGAGCACTGTGGGAAACTGGAGGACTAGCAATAGCCTAGTATACCTCCTACCCCAAAACAACATCTCTCTGTTAAAAGCAATGTTGCCTGGTGGTTCTCTTGCCCTTTTAAGGGCTTGTAAACCTTCAACTCACACAATCTTGCTAAATTTAAGTAAATATTGTTGTTTTTACTTTGTGCCAAAACCGGAAGTGAACGGATGCTTACTTCCAGTTTTTCGGCTTAAAACCTGCGCCTCTAGTGAGCGGGGCATTTAATAGTGGCATTGCTACTGATATAGCGAACCTCTGGTGAGAGGTGGAGCAGTGCAGTGCACCAATGTACTTTGATATACCATTAATATATTTGTTTTAACTGTTGCTGTATTGTGTGGTACCATTTGCTTGTAACTGACTCTTCAGTGAATAGCAGAGCATTGTGGGAACCTGGAGGACTAGTAATAGGCTAGTATACCTCCTACCCCAAAACAACATCTCTCTGTTAAAAGCACTGTTGCCTGGTGGTTCTCTTGCCCTTTTAAGGGCTTGTAAACCTTCAACTCAAAGAATCTTGCTGAATTTAAGTAAATATTGTTATTTTTTACTTCGTGCTGAAACCGGAGTGAAGGGGCGCTTACTTCCGTTTTTGGCTTAAAACCTGCCCCCTCTAGCGAGTGGGTGAGTATGCGCTGGTCCGCGCGTGGAGACATGCGCAGAGACACACGAGAGTTCATGCGGTTGTCTGCTGTGTCCGCTGAGCAATAATTGAAACTGCTGGCATTAGACAAACTTGGATAAGATAATTTTAGCATATCCTCTACTCAGTAAATATACACCTTTAATAATGGAAAAAGAACTTAGTAAGTGTATGCAATGTTTGATGTATAGTGAGGGAAAGTATGGGAGCGAGTATGTATGTGCTAATTGCCATCTGATTAGTACTCTTGAAGCAGAGAGAGTATTTCTGCTTAATATTAAACCAGTTTCTACTGATATTAGGGAATTGGAAAGTTACATTGATCTTATGGATGAACAACTTCATTCTCATGAACAATTTCCTTCACATTTAGGTAGCATTTCTATGCCTCCTGATGAGGAGACAATTGTAACGACTAGTACTAGTATTCCTGTTGCCTCTGCCACCTCTTATAAGGTGGATGATTATCCACCCTCTTCTCATGATAATGATGACTGGACCATTGTCACAAAGCCTCTTAAAAAAAGGAGGGGCGGTCAAATACACTATAGTGCCCTTATTGAAACTCGTTATAGGTTTAAGTAGTTGACTGTATCAAATAATGAAGTGCTACATGATTTATCCCATGCATCACCCTCTGTTGATAATAATGGTTTAAAAACACTTTTCAATCAGGAGTTAATGCCCATGAATATTTGTCCTAGTAAGTCTCAAGCTACCAAATCAATACCTATAAAGTTAATCACTCCAGAGTGTGTTAAACAATCACCAGTTTCTGATTCTTGTTCCCCTACTGTCTCAAAGCAAGTGTTAGTCCTGGGAGATTCAGTCATTAAGCACATTGACAGGGCAGTATGCAATAGTGACAAGAGCAACCGCACTTGTTCTAGCTTCTGTGGATCCAGGGTATCTGACATTACCTCCATGATGCCTAAAATTTTACAAAATGCGGGGGAAAATCCACTGGTTATCATACATGCCAGTGTTAATGATATAAACAACACCCTATTTAATCAGTTACAACAGGACTATGTGGCATTATGTAACCTGTTACTTGATAGGGGATGCTGTGTATATATATCTGAAATTCTACCTGTCCCGAGAGCAACATCTACCATGATGCAGAAAAGCAAAGTCCTAAACGAATGGCTGAGAAAGTGATGTTTTAAGCAGGATATACCCTGTATTACCCACTGGGAATCATTTTCAGATCGTTCTTCCTTGTTTTGCTGGGATGGTCTACATCTCAGTCATAGGGGTAGTACACTTATGGGGAAAAGTATCACTAAAATCATAAATCATTGTTTAAAATAAAACAATGGGGAGAATGGGTCTATTCTAAGTCTCTGAATACTTACCAAAATCATATTACAACTAAATGTAAATTCCTGGCTTTGAATGCAAGATCTTTAAACCAACTCAAATTAGCAGAACTCAAAGCCAAATGTAAAACTTTAAATATAGGTGTGGTGGGAGTAACTGAAACTTGGTGGGACGCATCCTCAATTTGGTCCAGAGAAATTCCAGGTTATAAGTTATATCATAAAAACAGATTAGATAAGCAAGGCGGTGGAGTTTGTATGTACATATGAAATGATATTCCTTCTTTTGAAGTGTGTTCTCCCTTTCCTTTGGAAAGTACATGGGTTAAAATCTTATTGAAGGAGCAGTCCTATATAACTATTGGTAACATCTATCGACCTCCATCTGCAAATTCAGATTACACAACTGATATGTTTAAAGAAATAACACGTTTTTCAGAGTCTCAAGATACTGTAATATTTGGTGACTTTAACCTCCCTCATATTAACTGGGACTCATTCTCAGGACAGTCCTATGCCGAGAAAGGACTAATAGATGTGGTAGTTAGTACTGGATTACAACAACTTGTTACTTAACCCACTCGAGGTCCTAATATTTTGGATCTATTATTTACTAACATAGAGCAACTAATTAGCAATTTACAAATGTGGGATCCACTTGGGACCAGTGATCATTCATCTATTCTTTTTGAAATTCAACAGTTTAAAACTACACGAATAAAGTTATATTGTACAAAAAATTACAATAAAGCAAATTTTTGTAAAATCAATGAATACTTACAAAACACAAACTGGGAATCTAATCTTCTTAATTGTACAACACAACAAGCTTGGGACTTTTTAAAAAAAACATTGTACATTATTTGGAAAATACCTTTATTCCATCTAAGAGGAACTTTAATAATAAAGGAAAAATTCCCCCTTGGTTCAACAAGACAATAAAAAATCAGATTAAAATAAAAATTAAACTTTTTAGGAAACTTAAGAATAGTTTTTTGCCATTTAAAACTACTCTATTACATAAATACAGACTATCTGTGAACAACTTAAAAAATTCTATTAAACTGGCAAAAATAAGCTAGAATTTAAACTAGCTCACACAAAAGACTGTCACAAATCTTTTTCTCCTATATAAATAGTAAAAAGGTGTATCAAGGACCATTGGTCCCATTATAACCAATGGCTCTTCTCTTGCTGATATAGAAACCTTTAGTCTCTTTAATAAGTACTTTTGTTCTGTCTTCTCTCAAAAATCACCTATTAGTACATTTAAAGTTCACCCCATAGATTATCATAGGTTCTATCCAACTGACATTATACAGACTATCAAAAACTAAAAAATACTAGTCCAGGCCCAGACGGTATTCATCCATGGTTTCTGATCGAAACCTCTATAAATATTTCTATACCTTTGTCAATTATCTTCAACAAATCCTTACAAGACAGCATTGTACCAAATGATTGGCGCTCAGCAATGGTTACTCCATATTTAAAAAGGCAATAGAGGTTCTGTGCAAAATTATCGTCCAATTAGCCTGACCTCAGTGGCTGGTAAATTAATGGAAGGAGTAATGAGGTCTCTAATAGATCAAGATTGTAAAAAATTAGGAATTTATTATTCAAATCAGCATGGGTTTACTCCCAAGTATTCCTGCACCACCAATCTATCATCTTTTTACAATAATATAAGTACTCTACTAGATGTGGGTATCGCTACTGATGTAATTTTTTTGGGCTTTAGTAGAGCTTTCGATAAAGTCTCACATGAAAAACTCATTTCTAAAATGCACAATCTAGGTTTGTCACCTGATATTGTCAACTGGACTTTAAACTGGTTGACAAATCGTTCTCAGAGAGTCAGAATTAATGATATCTTGTCTGATTCGGGTAGTGTGACAAGTGGTGTACTACAGGGTCGGTCTTGGGACCAACATTGTTTAATCTCTTTATCAGTGATTTACAAACAGGGCCAAATAACTTCATGGTTAAATTTGCAGGCTATACTAAATTGGGGGAGCAAGGTTAATAATCAAGAAAATATTTCTGCATTAAAGAAGGATTTGGAAAAATTAACACTTTGGGCAAATGAAAATCATATGCAGTTTAATCAAGACAAATGTTTAGTAGTGCATTTCAGTGTAAATAGTCCAAAACGATATAGTATATAAACGGACTACCACTTCACTCATCAGATTGTGAAAAGATTTAGGGATATATGTTAATAATAAACTTACATCAAATGATCACTGTGTTAGAACTGCTTGCATGACCAACAGACTTTTGAGGCAAATAAAATGCACTTTTGTTAATTGCACTGAACAATGCCTTATTCTATTGTATAGGGCATGCATTAGACCATATCTAGACTATGGCTCCCCTTTCTGGAATCCAAACCAAAAAAAAAGACATAGTAATTCTTGAACAGGTTCAAAGGAGAGTAACTAGAATGATTTCAAAATTAACAAACTTGGATTATCACAACAGATTAAAAGCTACTGGGCTCTTCTCTCTTCAAACTAGAAGATTAAGAGGTGATATGCTTAATGGTTTTTAATTTAATAAATTCACCAGATCTAATGGAAAAATGTGTTCTAACACTCTCCAAAAGGAGACATGTTCCAAGACTGCATAATAAACAGCTTGAAGTAAAAACTTATAAAACCAGCAAAAGGGGAAACTTTTTTCCAATTGTATGGAACACCTTGCCACAAGAATTGGTAGAGGCTACTAGTGCCACTGTCTTTAAAAACAAATTAGATGTTTGGTTGAGGGATAATAGCTAAATAATGTCCCACATAGTGTGGAGAAACAATCTTGATGGGCTCTGGCCTTCTTCTGTTCTTTCATACCAAGTAATACCAAGTAAGTATGAACTAGGATCCTAGGTTGTATGGCACCAATACGAAGTAGGAGTTACATGATGAAATTAACACATTTTAGAGACATATAGAATGCACCAAAGGGAGTGCCAAAGCAAGCTATAGGTGAAACAGCACTCCCCATATGGGGGGGAGGACTGTAGTGCTGACATGGGGATTGGGCACCCCATGTCAGCAAAATATGTTTATTTCATCATTTTATGTAATTTCAGATAAGTATGGAGCCATACAGCAGCCCTATAAGGCAAGAAGGCCTTGTAACACTAATTTGCCCTTATCTCGTGCACACAAACTAGAATCCTAGGTCTTATGATGGTAATACGAAGTAGAAGTTAAATGATGAAATTAACACATTTTAGGGACATGCAGAATGCACCAAAGGGGGACCCAAAGCAAGCTATAGGTGAAGCAGTATTCCCCATACTTGGGGGGGGCTGTACTGCTGACATGGGAATTTGGGCACCCCATGTTGGCAAAAAGTGCTTATTTTCATCATTTAACCTATTTTCAGCTCACGAGCTAGGATCCTAGGTCGTATCTCATGCATACGAACTAGGATCCTAGGTCATATTAAGCAAATATGAAATAGGATTTAAATTATGAAATAAACATATTTGAGGGGCATATTTCACTGGGGAAAGTGCACAGTGCACCAAAGGGAGTTCCAGTAAGCAAACCACATGTGTTGTTTCCTCACCACAATATCATTTTGGGACGTTTCAAATTTTGAATTTCAGACAAACAGAAAACAAGATGGCAGCCACATGAAACAGGAATTTTCTGAAATGATATAGGATTCCTATTTTGTACCAACCAGCTATCTTAAGTGCCTACTGAGTATGCTCAGAAATTTTTTTTCAAATTTTTAAATAGTAATAACTTAAAAACTATTTCTTCTTTTTACACCAGACTAACAAAAGACACATCTGTGAGTTAGTCCCTTTCTACCTGTAAATTTCATGCCAAACAACCAAACCCCCTGGGCTGTAGGCAAGTTCAAAGAAAAATCCCAGCAAAGTCAATTCAGAATACATGTTTTTCACCTCTACATAACTTGAAGACTGCACATCCAACCATAAAGAAACTTGCCAGATCATAAGATCTATACCGCAGGAAGGCGCATACCAAATTTTGTATAAATCTATTCAATGGTTCCAAAGTTATTAAAGTGCAAAATTTTGAGTTTAACATTGAAGTGCCCACTCAACCCTAACTATAGGGGCGTGACATATATATTCTTTGCAAAAAGTTTATTAATACATCAGTTAGGGTCATTTCCACACTGACAAAAGTGTGGAAATTCCATGTTAGGGTTACCAACCCACCATCCCACCCCCCTCCTCAAAACCCTAACTACGGTTTTCCCCCAACCCCCCCCACACACACACATGCAAGCAAGGGAAGGGCCAAGGCAAGACAAGCAACCAAGGGATGAGGAGGAGCAGGTAACAGAAGTGACATACAAGTCTGTAAATGTTCCACATGACAGGCATCGGACAGTCCAGCAAGTGTATGAGTTCTGCAACCATCGTGGCTTGGGGGTACACACATGCTGGGCAATTTGAAGGAGGTATAGTGCAGTGGTCTAAGGCTCTGAACTGCAAATTTGGTGATATCCAGCAGACCAGATGTGGGTTTGAATCCCACAGCTTCCACTTGCATACTGTATGACCCTAAGCAAGTCATTTAACCTCTTTGTGCTCCCAGGTCACTCCTGTAAAAAAGCTTTTAGCTTAGTATGCTATACCTGGTTAAACAACTAAAGAAAAAAAATGTTGGTGCAGATGTGCATATTTTAATAGTTAACAGCTGATGAAAAATACAGTATGTTATCCACACATAGTGTATTAGAAATCACAGTTTCTGTGAGCCTAGCAGCAGTCATTGTATGTTAGCATTTTGTTTTGTGATACAGTGAGTCTGTCCTAACATGGAAAGGTAACCATAGCATAACAACATGTGTTGGTGGTAGTTTCCACTGGAGCAGTATCTCCAAAGTACTGTGGAAGTGTCAGGTGTATCTGTTCTGCTACCAGATGCCTGTGTGATTGTGACTATACTTACAGTGACCCAATAGTTTGATTATGAGACATATAAATCAATATTTTGAAAATGTGTGCAGACTAAGTGTGATTGTATTAGGAAGATATGCCAGTAGTAATAATGTGTCATCATACTGTGCTGGCAGTATAGAGTCGCTTTATACTGTGTTTGTTTTTTCATTACATACTGTTATGTGAAATTAGTACAGTGTTGTGATGATTGTGCTTACATATGTGCCAGAATGGTATAGTGTTGTACAGTGTTACATGTGTCTTGCATGTGTGTGTGTGTGTGGGGGTTTGGGGAAATGCATAATAGCTAGGGTTTTGAGGAGGGGCATGGGGTGGGGTGGTAAACCTAACAGAATTTCCACACTTTTGTTGGTGTGGAAACAACCTAAACTGATGCACTAATGAAGTTTTTGCAAAGAATTTTGTTTCTTTTTTAAAAGTGTAATGTAATTAGTAAAAGGAATGTGTTGGTGGGGCCCCGTGCTCCCACCGAGCTGAGCAATTGTGCATAATGATATGTGATTATAGGAGTGCGGCCCTTCAAGCTCTGTTCTTCCATTTAAAGACAAGTATGGAGCCATACAGCAGCCCTATAAGGCAAGAAGCCCTTGTAACACTTAATTTGCCCATATCTTGGGAACTGTAGGAGCTAGGGGAAAAAAATCTAGTGTTGTAATCGTGAGAGTGAGTAGTTTTCGCAACATATGGTCAACCAAATCTGTATCTCACAGCATTTCTGAGATGTGGGGCCTGAAAAGCACTGTGACCGTTAACACTGAAGGCATAACAGTTGTCTACGCACATGAAAATAAGCATTTGGAACACTAATTCGCAGATATGTCAGGAACTGTACAAGCTAGAAAAAAAATTCAAGTTTCACAGCTTTCCAGCCTACTTCTGTCCTTGGGGGGGACAGGGGACTGAGTTTTTGTGACGAAAAGTCCATATCTCGAACCGTTTTCGAGATAACAGGCCCTGAAAGGCGTGACAGGCACCACAGTGTTATCCTATGAGAACATTTCTGAACCTCGGAATGCTGTAACTATGGGCCTGTTAAATGTTTCGTAGCAAACCACCAAAAGGCACATCTGTGGGACTAGGGCTGTCCACCCTGAAAAGTTCAGGTCAGTAGCGCAATCCACGTTGCCACAGTGAAGTGACAAATAAAACAACTGCTGCAGTGTTATCCTATGGGAAAATTTCTGAACTTCAGAATGGTGTAAAGACTGTTCCATATTTCTGCATCAAACCACCAAAAGGCACACCTGTGGCACTAGGGATTGGCATCCTAAAATTTCAGGCCAATATCACAATCCAGCTTGCCACAATCAAGTGACAAAGAAAACAGCATTTAGCTAAATTTGGTCATGCAGTATTAGTGCTATTACTTTCATGTTTGCGCAATTGTCCTATCTTTATAATGGGAATGTTAGCACGCACAAAAAAGTTAGCGTGGTTACTTTTTGGAGTTAGCGTAATTGTTTGCTCACAAATGTTTTCGCTAAAAAAAAAGGAAAACATTTAAAAAACATATTTCCAGACTAGGTGGCAAAAACTAATATCAGGGCATGTTCCTTGGGGCCCTATTAGGTAAAGCCAGTGGTTAGTGTGTTCTAAAATGCAGTATTTTTAATTACAGCATTTTTCTCTCGCTAACTGAAAACAAGATGGCGGCAACACAACAACATTTTTGGGCAAGCTTGATCAAAAGGTGATCGCGATTGTTTTCAGAGTGCATATATAAATTTTCCCATAGGTTATAATGGGACAGAAAAATGCAATAACTTTTGAATGGAGCAATATTTTTTCACCAGATCTTCAAAAGGTACCAGTGCAAGTCAAGACACATGTAGAAAACCCAATTTGAATCCAGTCAAATGCATTCTTTAGTGCATTATGGGTGGACAAAGATTTTGTGACAATGGGGAAAATTCACTTTTTGTGCGTGCTATGCTTCCGCAACCGTAAATGCGACTGACATGAAAATTTCCAGATATGGAGATCTGTGTTAAATGTTGTACATTCAAATTTCAGGCAATCTGACAAGTGGGTCTAGTGTTATTAAGTGTAAAATTTGAGGTTTAACATAGAAATGGCTATGCAACCCTAACTATAATATATATATGTGTGTATATGTGTGTGTATGTATATGTGTATATATATTATGGTAGCACGGTAGTGCTACCATAGTTAGGGTTGAGGAGCCATTTCTATGTTAAACCCCAAAACTTTGCACCTTAATAACTTTGCAACCATATTACAGATTTGGCTGAAATTTGGAATACGTGATCAAGAACCACAGGCCTTGGCATCTTCCAAGTTTTGTACCAGTTGGATACACGGCTGTGGAGTTATTAAGTGTGATTTGCGCGCACATTTACGCTTTTTCTGGAATTCTACGGTCGCGCGTACAGGTCGCACAGTTTGGGCGACTGGCCCGATATCTTCAGGGAATGTGTGACTAGGGTCCTCAATGTGCCTTTCAAAGATTTGGTTAAAAAATATTAAACGGTTCAAAAGTTATTCAAAAAACAATTTCCCATTTTAAGTCAATGGGAAAAGTTAAGAAAAAGTTCGACTGTCGCAAATGCATTTTTACTTTCGCAAATGGGCCTGTAACTTTCGCAAATCAGCCATTTTGTTTTCAGTTGGTGATCAGAAAAATGGTTGGCATTTAAATTTGGGACCCTCTAGCAACCTAATTATTTTTGTATTCACCTAGTCGGACCTTGAGGATGCTTGCCATGTCTTTATTTTGTGGTAAAACACCCCAGAAATATGTTTTCAAATTTCTGGAAAAAGTACTTTCGCAAATTACTTTTGTGCTCATGAAAGTGTCGAACTTTTTTGCGAAAGCTTTCGCAAATTGCGACAGTAGTTTTCTGTGGGAAAGTGACAGTGATTCTTTGGCACTGCGCTGCGAAAACCGTTGGGAGTTTTGGGCTGAAATTTGGAGGGAACGGAGACGACATCTCACAGATGTGCCTTTCAGTGTTGTATTGAAAAAATATTACATGGCAGCAAAGTTACAGCACTCCAAAGTTGACAGTTTTTCCCATAGGATAACATTACGGCGCCCAACTCATTACAGAAATCCTTTGGATTCCAGCTGCAAAATAATGGTTTGTTCTTTTTACCTGAAATTTGGAGGGAAGACAGCCAACAGCCCACAGATGTGCCTTTCAGTGGTTTGGTGAAAAAAATATTACAGGGAGGCAAAGTTATGGCACTCCGAACTTCTCTTTTTTCCCCATAGGATAACATTATGGCATTCGCCGCGCCTTTCAGGGCCCTTATCTCGAAAACAGTCAAGAGATCATGGACTTTTCAGTCAGAATACTTCTTAGCTTCTTACAGGGGCTAAGTACAAAATTAGCCAGGACTGTTGTAAATAATATGACTTTTAAATTTTTTTCTACGTCGTATGGTTCCTGAGATATAACCTATTTAGTATTCCAAGTTCTCATTTTCTGCTCGATACTCATTATTATGCATACATTATTTGTACTCACTGTCTTTCTCTATGCAGGTTTTGGGGAAAATCAGCCTGTGTTGTTGCCCTTTCTGCTTGCGGTTCCGTACCCGCTTTAATTACTATTGACGCTTATGCCACCGTGAAGCGTTATCCTTGATGCTTCATTTTCGGTTGCTTTTGTTATTTTTTGCCATTTGTGTCTACAGTACTGTTTCTCTTTCTGTTTTAGTTTGCGCCACCGTGCTCATTGAAATTTCTGTTTGCAGGCACCATGTTACTATGTGACAACACATCACGTAGCAGACCGTTCCCGCTCACGCCACCGTAGCGTTACTCCTTTCTGTTCTCATTCGTGTTTGCATTACCATGTGCGCCACTGTTAGCACTTCTTTTGCGCTATGGGTCCCGTGCTCCTGCCACTGCATTACATTCACTATTTCTCATTATCATTCTCAAAACGAAGGGAAATTAGAGGCAAAAAACTCTGTTTAATGCATTAGTTAGGGTTGTTCCACAGCAACAAAAGTGATGAAATTCGCTGTTAGGGTTGAAAACCCCCCTTGGACCCCCTGCCCACCCCCCTAACCGGCATTGGGGTGTGCATTGGTGTCGTCGGTCCTAACTCTCACCCCATTCTCCTATACTTCTGCTGCTTTACACATGTGATGGGGTGAGAGTTAGGGAATGGTTAACCTCTTCATGTATGTCAATAAAAGAGTAACATAAGGCTGTTAGAATGTTTGCAGCCAATCAGAAAGCTCCATTTCTCAGACCCTTTTTATAATTAAGTAATAAGGCATGAGAAGAGGTTATGTTAATGGTCTGTTAATCACGTTCTAGGGGTGTACTGTGGCATGTGGTGTAGCCGAGTGCCACATGTCCCTACAGGGTGATTAACTGACCATTAACATAATTCTTGGGAGTGACCTATTGCTATTATAATGAAACATGTTTTTAGACAGTGTTAAACTTTGTTCAGTGTGTCGTTAACCTCTTCATGTATGGTAATAAAAAGATTAACATAAGGCTGTTAGGATGTTTGCAGGGAATTACAAACCTCCATTTAACACATCACGTGGCAGACCGTTGCCGTCTGCGTCACTGTGTGCGTTACCGTTTATGCTCTCATTTTCGCTTGTGTTACCATATGTGCCACTGTTAGCGCTTCTGTTTGCATTGCTGTTGGTGTTACTATGACACAAGACATCACCAGCAGGGTCAGGTAGGCAGTGGAGCACCCAATGGCAGACAAAATTAGGTAGTATATTGTAATTGTAGATGCAAATGACAACACAGATGTATTTGTCAACTGAAGCATACTGTATACCCTCAGCTTGTATATGTACCATTGTGTTCTATTTCATCTACTGTTTGCTTCCCAGGTCACCCCTGAAAAAGGGATGTCTGGGGACCTGTGGGCCTACCCCGGTTATCAAAATTCAATTAAGTAATAATGCATGATGCAGGATTATGTTAATGATCTGTTACTCACCTTAAAGGGGTGTACTGTGTCACGAGGTGTAGCCGAGTGGCATATGCCCCATAGGGTGATTAACTGACTATTATGATTACCGTTAGTAATGCCTTATTGCTATTATAATAAAAATGTTTTTTAACTGTTTAAAAGCTTGTTCAGGAAATGGTTAACTTCTTTATGTATGTCAATAAAAGATTTACATAAGGCTGTTAGAATGTTTGCAACCGATCAGAAAGCTCAGTTTCTGAGACCCTTTTTATAATTAATTAATAAGGCATGACAAGGGGTTATGTTAATGGTCTGTTAATCATGTTCTAGGGGTGTACTGTGGCACGAGGTGTGGCCAAGTGCCACATGTCTCTACAGGGTGATTAACACAATTCTTGGGAGTGACTTATTGCTATTATAATGAGACATGTTTTTAAACAGTTTTAAACCTTGTTCAGTTTATCTTTAACCTCTTTATGTATGGTAATAAAAGATTAACATTAGGTTGTTAGGATGTTTGCAGCCAATTAGAAAGCTCCATTTCTCAGACTCTGAAGTACACTTAGTAGTGACTGCATGGTATGTGTATAGTCACAGCTGTGTACTGTTGGGTGCTGATGTGCGGCACCTTGGTATAGTAATAATGACTGCATAGGCACAGGAAAAGTAAGTACATTGCTGAGTTTTTTACACTGTTAGGAATTATGTCAAATGTGACATGCAATGTGCCACATCGTTGCATATGCTGTGATACTGACTGTATGTCATAGGCACCAAACAAATTGATGGAGGTATAGTTGTAGCAGTATTAGTTAACATTGATTTGTATGCTTAAGTCAGACACACTTATTTTTATGTCATAATGGTATTTAAAGTAAAGAGTCGATACAGGTGGTTATGGTTTAAAAAATTATTGCCAATTTGTCAAATGGAGAAAAAGGCCAATCAAGACTGAAATTTAGTTAACAGAAGCAGTCTACAATACAATCTTTGTATGTGTGCAATCATTGCTCATCATATATGTAAATGTGTAAGAATAATGAGAACTGTATAATATGGATTGGAGTAAGTATGTGTTATTATAGGAAACTAATCAGGTGTTGTGTGTTTCTAGTCATGTTTCACTACTCACTACTTTTATGTGAGGAAGTAGTTTCTGAAATTCGACCTGAATTTAATAGTCAGGCTGAAGCTGTGCGCTTCATTATATATTTACTATTGAATGAATAGAGTTTGTAAAAAATGTTACTTTTTTTAAATGGTTGTATGTTGTAATTATGTGTAGTGCATTACTTGTGTGGTATGTTAATAAGGCAATGTCAGTAGGTTGTAAAGTGTGATTACACATATGATACACAAGTGTTTTGTTGTTATTGTGTGACTGCTAATGTGGATGTTCCTGGGGTGGGCAAAAAACCATATGCTGACTGTCTAAGTAATGCAATATACAAAAATGATAGTTTTGTGACATTTGATTGGTGTTATTTAATTATATGTCACTGAACAGGTGCAAATTGAAAATTCCCACCCGACCCCTCAATTGAGGCGATCATAAATATTGTCAGGAACAGGTATGCAGTGTGTTGTGATCAGTAACAGTGTCTGATTTACAATTGTCAATATTTTTTATATACGTTAGAATTACTTATGTGACAAGTTGCGAAAATAGAATATTCTTACATGAACAAATGACATTGTTTCAATTCTTACATTATCTTCTATGTAAATTCTTAACTTGTAAATAGTAAGACAGTGCATGATATGCATTTTTTAACAAACTTATGGCTAATTAGATGTAGTTAGTATAGTGATGAATAATATGTAAAACATTCAGTTGTACTTTAGTGTTAGACTAGTATTTTAGTACAAGTATCAAAGTAGTTATTAACAATGTACACCTGAATACAAATCTTTATATTATGTACAAGTAATTGCAAACATATAAAACTCAGTAAATGATATTCTGCAATTGGTTCTTATTTACAGTTGTGTAATTCAGCTTCTTGCATTATCAATAAAGGTAGTTATTTTTACATATGTACAGTACTAGTATTACGCATGAAGGCGGGATAGTTCTACACTGTTGCATGGTGAGCGAATGATGTTCTCTATATGTCAAGAGTCAATAGACAAATTGAAGTATTAATAGACAACTTGTGACAGAGTGGAATGTTTGGTGAATGTTAGAAGTGTTGCTCAGTTATTTACGATGATAACTGAGAACTTCTCTTTGTTTGCAAAGAGTAACACTTTATAACTCATATCAATTTGTTGTTATGTATGAGTTGATACATGGATAATTAAAGATATGTACAGAGGAGGAGAGCAGTAAGGCCTCAGTTTTTAGATGTACAATCTTTGATAGACGTGTAATCATGGTTTCTCTAGTGACTGTGAATATTGTTGGCACTGATTGAAGCCACTACAACAATTTTCATGTAGTCACTGATACACACAAGATCTTACATGTTACAGTGTATGGAACGTCTCTGTCAGAATAGCATTTTGTTGAAATTGTATGGTTTATTTAGAGTCGTACATTATACAACATTGTAATGAGGTATGAATGATTTTGGAAAGTAGTCATTTTTAAATGCAACATGTTTTGTCCTATTCTTCTGAAATATGAAGGTTATCATAATTCTTCAATATTAGAAGATATGCATTTTAAGTGTCGTGGCAGTCTCTGTTTAAACTGCTTGTAGAGTCATCACACTCTAACCATCCAGTTCTGCACCTTAGTAAGGAGGTGTAATGCCCAGAATGCATGGATTGACCATGGTGATAGATTATACTGTGAGTGTCAAACACTGATTGGTTGAAGACTATTCTACCAGCTTTGTAATCTGTGATAGGAGTATCAACTCTGAGCATCGTGAGTCAAATCTGTGCAACATAAGCAACAGATATTGAGATGAACTCCTGAGATGTATGGACTGAGTGTATCTGCCTCCGCACCTTCCACAGGCATGACTACATTCAGCATTGGTGAATAGCTGTCGAAATTTGACACTTTTGGTTTGAGGGACAAAGAGAGTAATCCACAGCATGTCTTGTGTGGTTTCACACTGTAAATTGCCACATGAAACACATACATATTTTGTAACATATGTTACTGTGAAGTACTGCCGCATTGGGGTGCTGTCTTCATCCAGTTGTTTATGACAGCCATCATAAACTCAGTAGTGTCTTGCTGTATGTCTGCAGCAAATGTACTACATCCAGCATATGTAGCTAACACCTGTCGTAGTGGTGTTAGTGACTGTACATTGTTAGACTGGTCAGAAGTCATGTTGATAATCTGCTTCAAAGCGTTTGATAGGGGATTGTCTTGTGAAGCAGATATTGCCTGCACAAACTGTGGCATGTGTAGAAAAACTTGCATAGCTGAGTTAGCATAGCAGTTTACTCTACTGCTGTTGTCAAAGACTGGTACAGCAGCTACACCAACTGATTTCTGAAGAATTGCTGGCTGTGAATGTTTACCTGAAGTTGTGGCCTTTGTTGAACTCTTTTTTGTTGAATCACTTTTGGAAGCTTGCTGCTGTTTGTTGATACCTCTAACTGTGACTGAAATGTGTGAGACAGACAGATATGTAGGCAGTGGTATTAAAGACATTTGTGGCTGATGTAGAGTACATAACCTGTTGTACTCAAGAATACATCGCTTGTCAGCTCGTATTTTCTGAGGTGCTATAGTAATAATGTGTAACCCAAAAAGGCTGCATACACGTGAAAGTGCAACGTAGCTCATGCCATCCTTGGAAATGTCTGTACCTATGTCTACCATTGCTGAATCCAAACTCAGTCCCTGAGATTTGTGAATGGAGACAGCATATGCAACACATAATGGAAACTGTTTCCTGATTACATAGACATCCTTAAAAACCTGGAATTTTACGCAGGTTCGACCTATGTGTACAGAGTGTTCCATGTTGTCAAAGTGAATTACAATCATCTCGATATATGTCTTCTGGACATTGTAGACAAAGTCAGTGATGTTTCCCATGGCACCGTTTACCATGCTTTGTTCTACATCTAGATTACGTCGCAGCATGATACGTGCATTCTTACAAACCGCGAGAACAGCTTCTAGGCCAGCTGTGCATGAAACATCTGACTTCAGTTCACTTAGTCGTTCAGTCATCTTTGCTACTAGTTTTCGACTAAGAATAATGCCATCAACTGTATCAACCGCATGCAGAGTTAGAATCTCTTGGTTTTCTCTCTGCAGCATTAGATTGTTGAATTCAGTGCATTTCTTTAGTTGTGGCATAAGACACACTATGTGTCTGCCAGTAGAGTATATATCGCTGAAGACATTACATGCTGTTTCTATGCATGCACTATCTACTGTGATTATCTGATCATTTAACATACAAACATGTTCTGGTGATAGAGAACCTGTATGAGCTTCATCTAAAAGTGATTTATAAGCTAGATCACCACTTTGGCGCATGTTCTCAGACAACTCAACATAGGTAAATAATTCCCATATGTTACAGTCTGCAATGCAACCGAGGATATTCTTAGCTTGTTTGGCAGTTAGAGTTGTAAATACATGCTCTGCATTGACTGGTGCAAGCTGTAAAAGGTCTCCCAACACAAGTATACTTTTGCCACCAAATGGAACTCCATCGTCAGTACCTAAGATCTGCTGTAGACGTAGATGAATACAGGCAAGCATGACATTGGAGACCATGCTGATTTCATCAATGATGAGTAACTTCATCTTTGTGAACATGGAACAGAGCTGAGATGCAACCTCAAATGACAATTTACGATACTCTCCAGTTCTTCCATGTTCCACTGGCAACATAAAGAGATGGTGTAATGTAACTCCACCAATGTTGTATGCAGCTAGTCCTGTGGGAGCAGTTACAGCAACAGACATTGAAGAGCCTGTCACACTCCGTACTTCTGCAGTGATGGCTTCAATCAGGAAACTCTTTCCTGTGCCAGCTGAACCACTAACAAACATTAGTAGTGGCTTGTAGTCAGTGCAGTCACATTGTTTTGTTTCATGTAGTATCCCATGTTGGACAGCTTCAACTACTTGAGAGTGAACTGTATGCTGCAGCTGATTTAGTCTTTCTCTTAAGTCAGCTGGGTTGACCATGGAGTGTGTGCCATGTTCCATGGCTGTCTCAATTTCTGACATTAACACTGCTGGGGCATTTAAGGGCAGAGGATCACCTAGAACACCTTGTCCTTCTGGATCAAGGTTGTCTTGTGAACTAACTGGAGTGTCTTCCTGAAGCTGCTTCTCTGCCTTCTCAAGCTATTCTTTCTCAGCTTCTAGTCTTTGTATATATGTCTGTGAGTATTCAGTTTGGAAATTCTCATGGGATTGAACTGTTCTTCGAATGTGTCACAGTCACCTTTAATTCAGACTCAGTCCTCCAGGGTCTAAATAGGAATAGGAGATTAAAGTAGTAATGTTCTGTGCTCTCTGATGTGCCTAGATGCAGTTTACAGTGATCTATAAGCCATGGCTTGTGTCTCTTCACGAGACAGCCATCTACTCCATTGACCTTGTAAATCTGGTGTGTTGAGTCAGCTGCTGCGCCTGTCTTGTAGTCATACCACTTAGCCACCTCAAAGAGACACATATCATTCATGTCGTTGTGTCTAAGTGGGTAGTATGTGTCTATTAGGTTATTCTTCAAGATATGTTTTGAAGAAGGTGTATTGGCAGCAAGTTCCTCAATTTTGGCATGAGGAATCAGTATACGTTTCCGTTTCTCTTTTGTAGTTTACACTGAGAAAACGTACAGCATCAGACTTCCCATACAGATGTGTACCCATTAACCGGTCACTGGCTTCGTAAGCTCCATTCTTTGTGTAAAGAGTCTTCAAACCCAATGACCACAGCTGAGATGTCAGGCTTTTGCTTGAAGTGGCAATATCTTCCCAAAGATCTTGCAAGCTAGTTCGTTCATGTTTGGTTATGTACGATGTGACGTAGCGAACCAGGGCCAGTGAGTTATCAGCCACACACTGAACATCAATGTTTGCTTGCCACATTAGGAGAAGAGTTGGGTTGTAGTCATTGATGTACACCTCTTTTTCATCTCTGGGTAACTCGTATACCCTCTTGGTTGATGTTGCCTTCAAGTGGTGTCGCATTGCTGAGAAAAGGTCATTCATGGCACTATCCTGACAAACTCATCTAGGAAATCCAAAGCGACATCGTGTGTACCAATTAGATTTGTTCTTTACTACTCGCCAGCAATATTTTGAGCAAATATGTCGCTGGAACTTTTGTACCAACTTCCATAGTGTAGGACTGTCATACTTGTCTGGAATGTGACAAGTGATATATTTTTTGATGAATGATAGCACTTCTGCTGCTTCATGTTCACCAATGCGTGGAGCATCCTTGATCCACAATAACATATGGATATGAGGGGCACCTCGTGCTTGATATTCTGTCCTCCAAAAGTAATGTTCCACAATACCTAGAGGAGGATTGTCCTTTGACAAGATGAAAGTCAGAATGTCATGGAACCGCTTGTGAAAATGTCTTGTGACAGACACAGGATCAAGTGAACACATTTCTCTGACAGTCATTGATGAGATGCCTCGACATCAAAATTTGCCCACTTCAACAGTTCAATGAGCTCGTCCCAGGCATATTCAGCACAACTAAGTGTGACAGACCACGTGGCTGCACCATACTCTCGCAGCATTGTCATCACTTCAGAGTGTCTGCGATACCAATATTCTTTGGTGCTACGAAGACTTGAAAGTATGGAAGACAGATTTACTTGCACATTTTCATCTTTCTACTTTAATTTCTCTAGAAATTGACCAGCTGTTATTCCATCTAGTGGACTTGTTAGACGAATGGTATGTGCTATAGACGCAGACAGAATGCTAAGTTCACTCTCCCAGAGGAGATGGAACAGGTACTGTATGTTACGTCTGAATTTGCCATCTTTGCTGAGGACACGGCTAGTGCAATACTCAGCACCCTGTACACGCACTTCTCTTTCATCTTGGCATCCGCCTGACCCTTTTGGAAATAGGTCTGGGAAACAGCGTGCTTCTAGTGTTGCCTCCCAAATGCTGACAGGCTCACCTTCAACCTGCTTCATTTGATAGAGATCAATGTTGTCTCCTAATGGATCTATCCCATGTAGTGGGTGAATTGTGTACTGTTCATACACATTGTCACTTGTCTGTTCACTGACCTTCTCAATGATTGGCTTACTTTTTTCTAATAGATCATGTTGCACAGAGAGACTGGCCATCTGATCTATGTCAAGGTCTGTATAAAAGGGATTGTTACTCTTTAAATAAGTAAGAGCAAGCTTTACCTTTTGTACATTGACAACATCAGATGGGTGCAAAGAGCCATATTTCCTAATTGGAAACTGCCACATCATTATAACTCACTAACAATCACCCTGTACTGGGACTCCAGAAGACAATCCAAGCATCTTAAAAAGTACAAGCAGAAACTCACTCCAACCTATTATGAACTACAAATGGCATCGCTGAAACTCCTGCTCCTCCTACTTTTAATATCTGGTGGGATACACCCAAACCCTGGTCCTGTTGCACTGAAGCCGAAAAAAACAGGGAAAGTTGGTAGTGGTCTCTCCATTATCATTCCAAATATCTGCAGCCTCCTTCCCAAATTGGCATCTCTTCAAACTCTCGCTAGACAAAAAAACCCTGATATACTAGCCATTGTGGAAACCTGGCTATCTCCCAGGACCCCGGATCATGCAGTCTTGCTTGAAGGCTACAATCTTTTCAGACTCGACCGGGCAAGCAAGAAAGGTGGGGGCTGTGCTATCTACATAAAGAACAACCTCTCCTGTCAACGCGGCAGCTTCACCCCCACAAATACGCAGATGCAACTCCTCCCTATCAAACTGCTTCTTGGTGCACAAAACAAAAGTTCTCACAGTGGCCACAGTCTATATCCCTCAAAGACCACCGTGCAGTATTAAGCCTGTACTTGATTTTGTTAGTCTGCAGCCCTCTGAAAATGAGCTTCTCCTCCTCCTCGGGATTTCAACATAAACTGCTCACCTCTGACACTGGCTCTTACAAAGATGACATCCTAGCAGCAAACCTGACTCAGATGGTAACCTCCCCACCCGAAAAATTACAAAACTGGTACAAGCACCCTTATTGACTGGGTTCTCACAAATCACCCTGACCGATAAAAACATTAAAGTCCTCCCTGACTCCCTCAGTGACCAGTCCCCAGTGTCCTGTACCTGGTCTAATAAATTTCTCAAGCCACCCCCAAAGTTATAACAAGCAGAGTATTGCCTTATGGGAATCTTATCGAGTTGAAAACCCATCTCCTACAACAGGACTGGGCGCCAATCCTTGAATCAACTGATATTAATACCGCACTAGAATACTTCATTAAATCTTTCAACTCTGCATCGACTTATACGCCCCAGTAAAACGTAAACTCAAAGTGCTATCAAATCCATGGATTACTGCCAAACTACTTGCCGAGCTCAGGTTCGGGACCACCTCTGGGCAGTTGCCAGAGACACAGGCTCACCTCTTGATACCCTAAATACAAGCAGGCATGAAATAGATGTACCTCACAATTAGGCAAATGAAGAGTGCCTATTTCAAAATGCCCTTGAATCCACCTGGGGTGATGGAAGAGCTTTGGGACAACATCCGAAACATAATGGGTAGACAATCAAAATCGCACCTACCATTATGAAAGTTGATGGATCCACCACTCTTGGACCCAAAGTCTATTGCAGATGCGCTTAATAAGACATTCACAGACCTTAGTGGGGTCCTCCCCAGATTTCTTCTCGGACTTACCTGTGCCTAGCCTAGTATCACAAAACACCCTCGTGACAAACCACAATTTTACTTCAAGAAAATCAAAGTGCTGAAGCACACAAGTACATAAGAAAGGCCTGCTCAAATCCAGAACAAGTAGTGACACGCTAGATCTAAAATCCTGTCTCTCACCCTGGATGAAGTAATTCACCCTTGCAAAAATTCTTAATCTGTCTCTTTGCCAAAGTCAATTTCCCAACAAATGGAAATCTGCCATAGTTACGTCAGTGCACAAAGGGGGGGACAAAACCTCAACAGGAAACTATCGACCAATATCAATACTCCCTCCCTCTCCAAAGCACTTGAGCGAATAGTGGCAGACCAACTCTGATTACCTGGACAAATACAATCTACTCTGTAATCAACAGCACGGCTTTAGGAAAAGGACATAGTATAACAACAGCCTTACTTGATTTCTCTGGAGAAGTCCACTCAGCCCTGGACAAAGGGTGCCAAACAGGTGCAGTCTTTATCGATCTTACAAAAGCTTTCAACACAGTCCATCATGGCCTACTTACCTCCCTACTTTCTAGCTCAGACTCTGACCAAAGGTCCTTGTGCTTGGGTAAAAGTTACCCGTCCAATCGGTCACAGGCTGTAAAAATCTCTAATGAACTCTCCGACTTCAAACCAGTTCTTCGGGTGTACCACAGGGATCAATTCTGACCACCTCTTTAGCCTCTTCCTTAACTCCCTCCCAGATATCTGCCAGGAGAAAATAATCTTATACGCTGATGATGCTGTAATTTCTCTTCCCACAAGATCCAAACTTTCTATAAAAAGGCCTGCAACTTGCTTTCTAGTGTTGAAAGGTGGTTCCTGGATAGTAAACTTGTGCTAAACCACAATAAAACAAAAGTCATGCTCTTCTCCAATCACCAAAACAAAAATAGGCATACTCCACCACCATACAAACCTCTGCAGGAATTACACTGGACCAAGTAAATACTTTCAAATACTTAGCATCACTTTTGACCAAGGGCTCACCCTTTGCAACCCACATTGACAACACTGTGAAAACAGTGAACCAACGCCTTGAATACTATTCCGTAACCATCAATTTCTAAATCAAGCAGCATTGAGAATAGCTATACAGAGTTCCATAATCTCAATCATTGACTATGGCCTTATTATTTATGGCTCAGCTACCCACTGCTCTAAGGCGATCTCAATCACTCTAAATAAGACCTGCCGGCTCCTCACGGGGGCTCAAAGACTGACTCACACGTGTGATCTGTACTATGAATCAGGTTGGTTGAACCTATCAAATCATCTTATTTATCTCACCTGCACAATGGCAAAAAAATCTATCTTGGGACTGACTCCATTATGTATTCAAAACCTACTCCGACTGAATCCTGGCTCATGACCCTCCACCAGATCTGAACGCCAACCTTTCCTGGTTCTGAGATGCCGGACTGCACAGGGACAAAGATCTTTCACATACAGGGCCCCAACATGGTTCAATGCGCTTAGTCCACCTACTCTATCCTCAACCTCACTTGAAGCTTTCAAATCCATGCTCTATGCCCACCTCACCACCACTAGCAACTGTGATTGCGCTAGATAAAGACTGCTACTCCTCATGTCCATCCTCACATCTGAGGCCTCTTCCTCCCTGACTAATGAACCCTATGGTACCTCTACTACTTCCTGTCTCCCACCCAAACTCACTCCCCTCCTTTTCCTGTCCCTCTCACTTACTCCTCGCTCACCACCTTTCCTCCTCTTCTAGCCTCCTTTTGGTGCCTAATGATCACCCCTCCCTGGAAGTTTCCTTAACTTCGAAATTGTCTACCGCTGAACCTGTTATAGCTTGTTTTTCTATGAAACTTAAAAATGTTACTGCTTTAAACTGTTAATAGCAAATTTATGATGTAACTTTCCTGTCTGGTTTTACCTGTAATGTGTATCGTGCTTTGTTAAATGTTCTTTGTGACGTGGAACCTTTGTAAAAGAACCCTGGCTCAAAGGTATTAATTCCTAGACTAATAAACTAAACTAAACTAAAGATGACCTTGGCCTTTGTCAGCACACCATTTACAAGAATCATTAAGCTATTTTCAGTTGAGATTGCTTGAACATTTTCCTGTAGAGGAAGTGGTAGATACATCACGAAACCCTTTAGAGATCTAACAAGCTCTTTCTGTGGAATGTTCCATGTCTTTTGTGCTCAGACGTAGAATCGTTTGGAATGGTTTCATTGTCTGAATTAGAATGCGTTCAAACATATTCAATGTTGAAATCTCATTTGGTGTAAGATCTGTTTCCATGTTATTCAGCATTGACCTTGCTGGCAAAGTGTTTCAGTTCACTTTTGAAAAACAGTGTTTGCATAGCACAATGGTGTCTTGTAAGTGAAAGTCAGATTTCAGCACAAGAATGCTGCCAGATGGAACCACATGTCATTGTATGGTGACAAGGTTTCTAGGTTGACTGTGACTGTTTGTTTTGTGTAGCACAAACGGTTGCATGACACATACAGAATCAAACTTCTGAGACTTTGCAACCTCAAACTTAGCAATTTCCTTCCTGTACTGTCTCAGAATGTCATTTTCTAACACTGAAACAGATTTTTCTGCAGAAGTGTTACACTGAAAATTGTTGTTTCTGGTACACAGAAGTAATGTGTTGCAGTTTTTAGGAAAGTGATGGCACCCTGCATGTCACCTGATTGCAATAAGTCATTTAAACAAGTGTACTGATGTACAGCTCGCTGTACTTCATATACTCTGTAGACAAAGTTTTGCATGCCTGTTTGATGCACTGCAAGCATCCGCATGTTGTGAAAAATACTATCACAAACACCACTATCGAGACATGCAAGTGAGTGACCCATGAGTCCAGTATGTGGCCGGATTTCACAATGGTCAATTTTTGTAAACAGTTTATGTCTGTCTCTTTGCGATCTGTTATTACAAATAGGTTTACAAAGTGTTCTACTTTTCAAATGACGATTGCCTACGGTTGCCAGGTATCATCACATGACCATGCCAGACAGTGTTGTTTATTGAAGACTGTGGTTGGATCACATCATCATCAGTATCAATTGATTGTCATCAGAGATACTGAGGACATTTGCAGTTTGTCAGACTCATCAATAGTGAAATATGTGTTCTTTTGTTGGGGAATGATAAGACTCTTCCCAAAAATATGCCTCTGAGTGCTGTGTTGCAGCCACTGTCCTGTGAAACATGACAGAAGTTGTCAACAGTCAAACAAGGATACTGTTGGAGCCTTTTTTGTGGCATATACAAGTTTCCTGAATTGTTCAAGCATATGACACATCTTACGCCACAACGCTAGTAGTACAAACACTGCTCTGTTGACAAAAGTTAGCACTTTGAGACGTAGGTTCAGCCAGAGACAGGTGACTCTTACTTTTTGTGGGTGTCAGAGTAATAGCAGCGATAAGCCTTTCGATCTTAGCTTTACTTGTTAGTGATCGGAAATTTTCTTTCTGAGTTGTAAATCAGCAGTTGTGAGTTTACAAGCGTTGTTTTGAATGCTTCTTGATGGTTACACTCAAAATAGTTGTGTTTCATCTCAGAGATCTACACAACATTTGTGATGGTATACCTTTTTCTTTCTGTTAAGGAATTTCATTTGGTTGTGCAGTGACTTGATGTAGGGGTCACTGTTGCAGTAAAGCTCTGTCCATGTTCATTTTGTGGTGTGACTTTACTGTTTTGTTTGTTGCCCTTATACAACAGTGTAGTACTATTATACCGCTCTCGTTTTGAGACACATCTACGTCTGTATTTAGTTGGCATGTTTTGCTATTATGGTTCACAGTGGCAGTAAGCAATCTTAAAGAAGTATCAGGCACCTGTATGAGAGACAGAAAAAAAAAGTGTTAGAATATGCTTCAGTAAATTTCTTATAACAGTGTGGATTGATAGAATTGTAACTTAAGTATGTTTACAATTTGGTAAATACATAACTAAACAGTAGTTTTTATGAATGTGCATTGCATAGTTGCTACATAATATCAGAAGTTTGTGCATTCTCAATATTTCTAGTCCACATTTTAAAGCTTTTTTTTGACCATATCTAGTTATGATTAGCATAGGTGTAATTTGTTACATGTAGACGAAAATGTGTTTTCAAGCATGTAGCATGTCATGGTACAGTCAGTACGCTAATTCACTATATGGTAGACAAAAAACTTGAGAGTGATACTGTTCATTACCAAATCTGTTACAATTACTATGTTTACAATTAGAGGGAGAACATGGTACTATTACTGTTGTGTGAGTGTGTGTAGCACAGTTGCTATGTATGCTTGTATGTTAACAAAATTTAAATATAGTTGCTGCAGATTATCAACATTGTGTTTTTTAGTACACCTGTTTATGACTATTGCAGCTGTTATTTTAACTAACGTGCAAAAAATGCTTTGTCAGCAGATGTAGCGTGCAATGCTGCAGTTGGTTAACGAAATCATCGCTGGGCACAGTAACAAATTACAGTGCCACTGTTCAAGAGCAGATGACTTAAAAGAGTATGTAGAAAATTGGTAAGAATTCCTCAAACATTTTGATTTACAAGCTTGCACAGTGCAGTTCAGATGTACACTTGTAAGTTTGTGTATTGTCATAGTTTTCAGTTGAGATTCTAATTTTTTGTTTTTAACACACAACTTATGAATAGATCAGATTTACTTCACATCTTGCCAAAACTGTGTTTCGCTATGTACCTGCGTTTTGGCTCAGTCGATGTGAGAAATGACTATATGGTACAAATGTATAAAATCAGAGTGACACTGTTCATGAGCAGAGGTCTTAAAATGGCTATGTTTACATTTGGGTGCAAAAATCACAACAAATAACTGCTTTGCAACTCTGCATTGCGCAGTTGTTATGCACGCTCAGAACATTGTAAATGTTAAATATCTGAAGTGCAGTGAGTTCGAAGCAGCTACACAGCACATAATGTGTTTATTATTGAAAATTTAGCTATTTTGCCATAAAATCTGAAATTGTGGCAATAAATAGATAGTCTTGAAAATTACTGTCGTATGCACGAAGTTTCTAAAAAGTACTCTTCGTCATGTGAAAGTGTCGCAATGTTACTTTCGTGCATTCGACAGTATGGTCAGGAATACTGTCAAACTGCAACATTTTTGCAAATTTTACTTTCGTGCTTGCGAAAGTGTCGCAAATTTACTTTTGTGCATTCAACAGTAAAGTGAATCTAACACTTGGGAGTGGCAAATACATTCATTATCGAATCAGAATTCAGTGTGTTTGACTGACAGCTGGCTCTACTAATGTAATTTAAGATTTGTCAGGCCTTGTCGAACAACCAATCAGAGACGGACAACACTGAACAATAAGTCAACAGGAGCCATTTTAGATATTGCTGACAGAGAGCAGTTTCAGAACTGTAAGTACAGTCTATTTTAAAATTAATTGTTCTAGTATTAAAAAAACTGATAACATGTAAATACTGTTAATCAAAACATTTTTATATGCTGAATCTCATTATGTAAATTGTTATAATCTAACATGCTGTATTATTTAGAGCAAAGAGTTTAAAGTCAGATGGTATTTTTGTACTAACTTGTACAGATACAGCTGCAAATAGAGGGAGATAGGAAGGTGCACATGGAGCCCTATGAGAAAGTGGAACCAATCAGACATGTTTCTGTTGTTGTAATTGTTTTAAAACTGCCTATGAAAAGGATGCATTTTTCCACTTCTCAATGTTTGCAGATTTTAGCTGAAACATAAGTCTAGTAATACTGAGTGCATCACTTAGATTGTTAATGAAGCCAGAGCAGCAGGGAATGTTTATGTTTTGATTTGTGTGTTATGTCTCAGCCCACTGAAGGTAGTTTGAAATAAGGAGGGAAACTATCAGTTTTATTTTCAGTACTGCCTGATCACTGCAGGGTGAACACTGACTTTCTTTGTAGCTCTCTGTACAGTTCTGAGTGTTAAAACTTAGAATGGCAGAAAATAGCAAAAGGACTTTGTGGATAGTTGGAAGCAGTTTCATAAGACAAGCAGCTGAGTTTGCTGTTCATAGTAATTTTGGGAGGAACCTGCAGCTCCCCGATTGCTATGTAAGATGGTTTGGTCATGGTGGCATGAGATGGGAACATCTTATGCCTACCATGCACAGACTTTTGATAACTCACTCTCCTCCTGACATACTGCTAATACATCTTGGAGGCAATGATTTGGGCTCAAAACGCTGGGTAGATTTAGTTACAGAGGCAAAATTGGGACCTTGCTTCTATTATGTCTATGTTGCCTGCCTGTATTATCATGTTTTCAGATATTACAGAGCGTAGGGTCTGGCAAGCAGAACGTCATATGTATCTGATTGACAGAGCTCGCAGAAAAGTAAATGTACAGATAACTGCTTTTCTACGCATGCATGGAATGCATACTATACGTCACCCCGAAATAAAATACTGTAATGACTGGCTATTCCTACCAGACGGTGTACATTTCTTGCATGCTGGCAATTGCCATTTTCTGGGAGACCTTCGAGATGGAATCCTCAAAGTCCTTTAAGATTGTCAGACTGTTTGAGCAAATATTACAGTATACACAAAGGTTCTTCTCAGAACCATATTAATGTGGTCAAAAAATAGATCAACTGCATGCATCACTCACACACATGGCACATATATGGGTTTGTAATATTAATATTGTGGGATGCTATATTAGAATAGTGGGGACACAGCAATAGTAATTTAACCTGTTGCTGTCAGTTCACAATTGTATGATGTTGTTATGTGTCAACATTTTTATATAGTTTGAGTATGTTAAGTGAGTGTAGCATTTACTGTGGTCTTACAGTATTGTAGTTGTTACAGTATGGTATGTGTGCAACAACAATGAAACACAGTGGTGCTGTTTTAATGGTATAAGTTCTTTAGTGGTATGTCTGGAAATAGAGTTATTTTGAATGTAACACTATATGTGTAGTAATTTGTATGTATGCTACCATGAATGCACAACACAATTATCATATTATTTAGCTTGATCAGGTTTGTTAGCCGTCTTCACATTTATTAAGTGTATTTGTAGGTGTTGCACAGTTCTGCAATGTGTGGTTCATCTGTGTTTTACATCACTTTACAATGCTGTGGTGTATGGTTGAAGGGTGTAGTTATGGTGTTATGGACAGTAGTAGGATATCACATGTTCAAGTCTGGTGCTTACCTGCATACAGACACATAGATGCATAGTATGTGATGCAGTCTGTTATACACAGTTTAGGTGAGGGTGGTGTACAACAGCTCAATAACTGTGGTGCAAGATTGCAAAAGACAGTTGTACAGCTCATGCTGTGTGAACACCTCAGTGTAGTAGACATGCATGTGTGATGGTGTGGGCAATCTGATGTTTGATGCAGTAGCCCCCCACCCCCGAGAGTACTGGATGGCATGCTGGTGGGACACCATAGTGTAGCAGCAGCTGTTGTTACTGCTGAGGTTGCTGAATCCCTTCTTGGGGCTGCATAATGCTAGTGAGATGTGTTTCTGCCATGGTGAAGGAGATGTGGTCTTTAATTTAATAAGTATTACATGGAATTAGTTTAACAAATGATTAATATTGGTAGATGATAGTAATGTGGATGTTTTTTTCTGTTTGTATTTCAGAACTAAATAATAAAAAAACAACAATGAGGCAGTGGACCTTCAGAGGTGTGTGCACCTGCTTGAGGCAGTCCAGGCCAGAGGGCAATGCAAAGGTTCTGATGAGGAGTATGAACAGGAAACTGGATTCGATGTGGAGGTGTATAAACTGCTTCCTGCATGTTGTTTTTAAAAATAAAAACAAAACAATCGTGCAGTTGAAGTGGAAGTAGGCTGCATGCCAACGTTCTTAATGCTCTAAAACAGCATGAGGGAATACCGACAATGATACGTGCTGGTACCACCGTACGATGTAATGTAGGAAGCTGCCAGCAAGTCAGCCGCGGGGAGCCACTTACTCACCATAAGTAAATCAGCAGAACTTTTCATAATGGATGTGCATGTATTCAGAATTTGTAACAATTATTGCAGACAGCATAATTAAGCAATAAGACATGAGCAGGGATTATGTTAATGGTCTGTAAATCACCATCTAGTGGTATAATGTGGCATGAGGCACAGCCGAGTGCTACATGCCCCTACAGGGTGATTAAATGACCATTAATATAAACCCTGAGACTGCCTTATTAGTATTATTATACAAATATTTTGTAAATAGTGTTGAACCTTGTTTAGCATGTGATTAGTCTCTACATATATGTTAACAAAGATTAACATATGGCTAATAGAATGTTTGCTACCAATCAGAAAGCTCTATTTCTCACACCCTTTTTATAATATTTAATAATATATGTAAGGATGTACTATGAAAACATGTAGCTTAATTGTTACATTTATTTACTGTGCTGTTGTTCAGTCACGAGCCACACCTTAGTAACATAGCCATACCAGAAATAGTACATTCATACATATACGCACTTCCTATTATGGTATGTTGGTAGAGAACAATATGTAACTGTTTAGTCATTGTAATGTAGTGGTATGAAACTTGTAACTCTGTAATACTGTGTATGTATTAAAAGTTAATTTGCACACATGTGCAACAATCATAGTGGCATCATATGACATTTCATAGTTATTACACACCTGTTACAATTAAGGTACTGTATTTGCAGGTGTTTTGCAGTTTTCTATGTGTGCTGCAGCTGTCTGTCACAAGTCCAAGATGCATTGCTGTACAGTTGAAAGGGGAAAGTATTTTCAGTGAGCAGTAATACAATATTGACTCATGGTGTGTCCTGTGTGCTACACACACAGACAGACACGTAGAAATGTACATATCAATAGTGTTTGGTGCCCCACCAGTTATAGACTATGTAGATAATGTTGTGATGGGCCCCCCCCAAAAAAATCCAATTGTTATTGTAATATGTGGCCACAATGCTTGTGGTCTGTATAATTAGAAGCAATGTTATCTATGTGGTGCCTGATTTACTGTTGTTGCAAGTATTTCAAAACTGTACTGTGATTCACATCAACCACTTACATATTTTTTTTTCTGTTTCATGCTAGAACACCGGAGGTCTCCCCCGGCTTCTCGTGAGGTAGTACCAGCACAGCGTGAAGCTGTGGAGGGTGGTCAGTTGGACACAGAAAGTGTCATTGTTATTGAGTCCAATGGTAAGAGTCTGATATAAATAATTGTACTATGTTATTGGTCTGTGTTAGGAAATAATGTTATGTGTTAGCTGCAGAAGTTAAGGCTGTATTTTTTAAAAAAGGTCTTTACTGATTAAGTATTGTTTGAATCATGTATGTATTCTTTTTACTTGTTGAGTGGGTTGAAAGCATTTTTTAATCATTCTGTGTACAGGAAGAAAGAGGCAGTCTCTCATCTGGTAACAGACAACACCTTAAAGGTGAACTGTCAGCTTTGCCTCGGTTACTGCTAAATTTTCATCTGACATTCTACAACTAAAAAATTGTAAAGAGGTGACTGTAGAATGACTCTGAATAAAAGAAAAAGTGATCAGGTTACCAAATTTCATAATTAACAAACAATTCCCATTACTGGTGTACCGGCTTAAAATCTCCATGCTCTGTAAGCATTTCCATACTAAGCACACGCATTTACGGGGAGCGCTGTTCTGAACCACACATGTTTAACATTGGCATTGTCAAAAACTGTTAATGCATAAGAGAATAGTATTCCAAATCTTTTATGGTGTTTACAATAAGAAATCGAGGGTTCTTCTGACCCAAAATACTTTTAAAGGTGGTAACCAATCTCCAGTGAATGTGCAGTGGCAGCATGGAACAAGATCCCACACCAGCATGAGAAACTGCGTTACTACACATGTGAGTGGGATACTATTTTTCATATATGTGACAATGGATGTATGTCCATAGGGTACTTGTCAGTACATGTGGTGTTTTGGGGGATCTCTTGTCCTCTGCTACTTTTGGTGGTGAGTTTCATGTACAATGAGTAATTGATTACCAATTGTAATGTTGTTGGTGTCTCACTGGTATTCACTAGTGTTTAATTCATATCTGTTACAATTACTGTGATGTTCCTAGATGCTTATTGACTTATTATTTCTAATCTGCTGGCAATGTTTCATTTTATTATTGCTATATTTTTATAAATGGACAGTATAGAGTGTCTACATGTTTGTTAATGTGTTTTAATAGCCCTGTAGGGTAATATTCTTAATAACACATAAACGACTGCCATACCCAGCTAGAGGGTCATTAAGTGAAGAGTAACATGACACGATGTTTGTGTTCTTACTATTATAATAACACATTTTGTCAAACTGTTTAAAAACAGGTCATCATATAGTTAGGACTAAGGTTGCATGTAAATTAAAGGTACATATATTACATGATGCTTCACTGAAATAAATGTGCATTATCACAGTGTTTTAACTATTGCCATTGATGGGTAGGCACTGCTTGTTCTGCACTGTATACTATCAATTATAGATTTCTGTGTTTTCTTTCTGTGAAAATGTAATTGGACAAACATTGTTAGGGAAGCACCAGAAAAAAATGGATTTCTTATATTAAGTGTTCTGGATTGCATGGACATTTATCTTGGAAGAACACAGACACATGGTTTCATAATTTCAACTTTGTGTGCCTTTCTGCAGATGAGAAGAGTTGTTGTATGCATGTAATACTGAGTTAAGAACATACATCTAGCTGGAGAGACAGCTGTTTTTGTAAAGAGATATGTGTTCATATGATAGTTGTACGCAATGATGTAGTATTAGAAATTGACGTTTTAAAGAAAAAGACTTTTAGCTTGATATTTCATCTATTAATGTGATCATTTTTTAACTTGTTTGCTTTTATAGAGCCCGGGGAAGCTGCTGATATAGAACCAGTGGAGGTGAAGCAGGAGGCCGGTGCCAGCCCACCACGTAAGTGAAATCTCAAAATGTTTCCAAGCAAGATGTAGTCCCACAGTACTGTGAACTTAGAATGTATGTTATTATTATTGTGTCTTAGTTCACCAGGTGTGTAATTAATAATGTAATTTTACGGTAGTCTAAACTTTTCTTTTATATTGCCTTGCTGCAGCTGCACAGCAACATGTTAACAGTGTGCTGATTTGGGGCTGTAATGCTGTTGGGTGAATGCAGGTTACACATCAGTAGCTGTGTACAGGATAATGCAATCACCCTGCATTTGTAAGTGAAGTCTTACTTAATTTCAGCAAAGCTTATCATACTCAGAACAGCATTTGGTTATGTCTTGTTGCTATTATCTGCACAAGCTTGGCGGGGCAGCCTCAGGTTGTCAGTCATTGGTGGTGATCAATGCCTGTTGGATAACTACACCTTGCAGTTTTAGTGTGATGACAGGAGCTCACTGCCTGTTGGCATACTCACTCCAAATGTTGAATTGTGAGGGGTGTGCGCAATACCCCTTGGGTAGCGAGCCAGTACCACTATCTTTGTTTGGTGTGGGGCCCAATCCCTGTTGGCATTATTGACTTTATTTGTGCTGTGAGCTTACAAGGGTGGCAATGCATTGATGACTGCAGATACCCAAGCCCCAAAAACAGACAACATGCTGGGAGGATATCCTAGTGAGCTAAATGGTGTGCAACACAAAAAGTGTCCAATGATGATTTTTGTTTTTTTTCCAATGTAAAAGTTCAAAATGTGTCTTGTAGTCTTCATGACCCCTTTTCCCAGTTAAACTAGATTGCTGTGCAGTGTATCTCTTCAGCCTTGCCAACCTCATACTTACCTCTACAGTGCAGTGTGATGATATTCAGTGCACTGTCACATATGTGGATTTTTCAAAGGTGATAATGAAGTGAGGGAATGTTGATAAAATTTATAATGGAGTGAATAATGGGACTGTTTGCATGTCACACTATGAATATCGCACACTTTGTACATGGCACTGTGGAAGTTGTCTCACCACATGTAAATGCAGTAGTCTGACCACTTGCAGTGGTGCAAGTTCCAGTACATCATACACTGGCTGTGACTTGGGGTGCTATTAAAACAAGTTGTTGAGCAGCAAACTGTGTTAAATATTGGGCCAGACACATCACATTGCTAAATTTTTTCAATGCTGCATGGCCTTGTGCCACACAGTGGTACACTTTGAATGCTCACCTATACTGTCAAACTGTGTTTTCACACTTTCACTACATGATGGCATGGGTGCTGTGTGAAATCACTTTTTGGTACAGTGTGAGGACATAACAGTGAGACTGTATCTGAGCAAAGGTGCTAATATGGCTATTTAAAACATTTGTTGTCAGATGAGCATTACATTCTATCATTGCAATCAGGCATTGGATATTTCCCATGCACTGTAGTAGGTTTGAAAATGTTGTGTATTTATATACCAAATTTTGAACACTGTAATTTTTTTTCACCTCCTAATGTACTGCACAGCTGTTTTTTGTTACAGCATGACCAACATGTTTTCCTGCCCTGCAATATCTAACAGCCAGAGGGACACGCTAATGCCTGTCATCCTCTGCAGGGTGCGAGTGCTTTGGCATCAATTAGAAACTTTCTGACTATTACACTATCAATGCTAATGAAAGCAAAGCAACAATTGGCATTGATAATTGTTTATTTCATAATGTCAGATAGTACATTAAAGAACCTTATTACTGCTGCACCACATTGTCTTGAAGAATTTTACCCTGTGTCAGTGCAACAGCACAGTGATCTGCACATTACGGGGCATCCGACACTGCACCAATGAATTAAATCTGTTTATTTTGACTAGATTTTCCCATACTCTAGTTTAAGTTTTAGGTTAGTTGTCTGAATTTCTTGTAGTTATGCAACCTAAAAATCTGTTATTTATGTTCTTTATGTACTTGAAGATCTCTGGCATGTTTGTGGAGTGCATTTTTTGCTGTTGATACGTAAATATGTAGGTTATTGAGTGGACATATAGGGTGTGCTTTGCAAGACATAATTATTATGATTTTCCTGTTGTAGACAATTCCCAGAATGTAAGTCTATGATAATTCTACATGATAGCTTGTTAATGGTGTTCTGCTGAATGCATGTAATATCAGTGACTTAATTATTTAAAACATTAATGTGTGTTGAGGGGCTGAGATACGGCTCAAAAGCTCTTTCTTTTCAAACAATCATCAAAGTGATCATGATTATGTACACATTTAAAGTATATTATGATAGTGCTCATGTCAAGGTAGTTTCGTTTTTTATTGCAGAGATGACTAGACATTATAGGCAGACATGGTGAAGTAACAATTCTCACACTTGATGAGGATCTATTTCAATTGTATGGTATTATACTGTTGATTATGCAAAAGTATGTACATACTGAATATTTACGTCTAGTGAATAAAATAGAAGAATAGCATTGTAAACCACATGTAACCATAAGGTTTTTGATGCTGTCAGCTCATTACATTATATAGTTAATAAAGTATAATAGATACACAAATAACATAACAAAATAGTTTAGCATCACACTTCAAAATATTATCATAAGTTTGAAATGAATGCATTTATGATATTGCAGTACCTAGGAAATATTTGAAGTTAAATATTTGAAAGTCATAACTGTTTTATTTGTCTTGTGTATTCATCATTTTTTTTTTTTTGAATCTTTGTAGGTCGCCGGCGATTGAGAAGATGTACTGGCCACTGCCACTGCTATAGACAGCTTGTGCGCGAGGTTGCCAGTCTGCGGAAACAAAATGTTGTACTCCTTGAAGGGCAGTGTAGAATGCTGTCCTTCTTGGAGGCGCAACAGCGGACTGTCAACCTCGTGCTCGAGCCTGTTGTAGCAGTGGCTGACGGCACTGTGGCCAGTACCAGTGCTTCACCTCCACCAGCATCACCTGTTCCTGCAGCTTCCCTGGGCCAAACTGACCACCCTTCACAGTAGTCCGGTATCTCCTCTGGGAGGGTGCAACAGCTTCCACTTCCTTTGCGCCGCCACATCGAATCCAGTTTCCACCTTGGATTGCCTCAAGCAGTGCATACACCTCTCACAAGTCTTGACCAAACACTTGCATTTAGTTAAGAAAGGACTTTTAAGAAATTTTTTGTTGTTGTTATCTATGTAAAAAAAACTTTATTTTTATAAAATATTTATTTGTGTATGAAGCAATACACACTTTTATAAGTATTTTTTGATTTGTCTTAATATAATATTTGTAAATATATATTTTTCTATGGTTTTATAAAAAGAAATATATTTTTGTTTGTGTTTCATTTTAAACATCTTAAATATTTTTATAGTAAAAAAATAGTGAATTCATACTCTCTTGTGTTTGGTGTGTTATTGTGTACTGGGGATGTTTATTGAAAATAGTTTCAAACAAGATTTACACAACTGTTATTTTCTCATTTGTTGAAAGATCATACCACACTATTGTGGTATTACAGTTGTGATTCTCCATAGAAGTAACTGAGATGTGTGACAGTGCTACCTTACGCTATTTGTGGCACACTGTTGTTGTTTCATACACCTAGTGCTACAGAATGTGTGTATGTGTATCATGATGAAGATGAGTATTTGTCTGCTAGTACAACAGTGAAATTTCTGTGTTGGCGTACTTACAGCAAAGTTATGTATTCAGTACCAGCAAACCTCTTCCACTTCTCTTCACATGATTGGTGCTACCACCTCAGTTGGTTGTAAACCCAATGTCTATAAAATGACAAGTTACTATGGTAACATATCCATTTGTTCAGTAGATGAACTAATGGTGTCCATCTCATGTCATATACTCTTTTACTTATGTACATCTTTTTCTTTACATATGTGCTCACAAAGAAAAAGAGTAAGACACTGTTACATAAAAAATACAAAATGGAATAACAATGACAAATTACTATGAATAGAGTTATATAAAAACAATATGATTCACAGTGAAGTACTGTTACTGTTAATAACAGTAAATACTACTACAAGACTTCAAGTATTCCTGATATTGGAACATTTTTGGTATGTATGTACAGTATTCTTACAACTATAAATCATGTACTATAGTGAGTAATAGTTCTGAAAAAGACAGGATATTCATGGCAAAAAACTCTGTTTAATGCATTAGTTAGGGTTGTTCCACAGCAACAAAAGTGAGGAAATTCGATGTTAGGGTTGAAAACCCTAACTCTGAAGTCACCCCCCCAGCACCACACTCACACAGACACACACACGCACATATGCAAGTATGGAGGAGGACCAAGTCAACACAACCAATGACAGACATCCAGCAGCAGGTGACAGAAATAACAAACAATTGTCTAAATGTACTACGAGACATCCCCACTCGCCTGACCAGGTACTGCATGCTCAGTGGAGATCAACAGCAAAACTGAGGCCATGTACACCAAACGTACACATCCCTGATTGCAGCTGCACACAACGTACCACACTTAATAGTTGCATGGCCTTACCTACCGATGCCCCACACCACATCACAACTGGTACTGTGCCGTTAGTCAATATAAATGCTGAAGGTGTATGATGACAGTTGTAGAATGGTTTTAACACAAGTGAGTATACATTAATTAAGAGAAGTACATAAATTAACTACGAGACACTAGCATGCTCAAGATAAAAGTAGTGTTACATTTAGTATGTGATTTACATAGTAGTACATTTACTGCAACGGTTTACTCAAGATAGAGAGGCTGATGTAAACGTATGGAAAAGCATTGGCTGTTCAACGCTGTGAAATTCGTACTGCCAGTATCAGATGCATTATTACTGATAAAGGTGTACTGCTGATGTACATACATAGACCTTCAGTGTGTTTCAATACTAAAGATGCAGTAAGTATTCTTTGTAAGAAACAATGTAATTGCATGGATCAGGCCAAGCAACTTCTAAATATCATAGCAGTATTGAGCCAACAATGACGTACCTGTATCGGAGATGTATATAGGATAGATTTTCCTGTAGGCTCTTACTGAGTATGTTGTACCTGATAAAAACAATCTCATTGCATCTGTGATGACTAACTTATTCAAATAGTAATACATTTACTATTGTTGCAATGAGTGATCTATGCCACTTATGGACATAGTGTAATTTTTTTTAACAGTTGTTTCATAGCAGGCTGTATGCCTAGTGTTTGGGTTGCCACACTTCTGTCACTGATGCTATCAAAGTGATAACTATGTTAATTGTGGTACAACAGGAATCAAGTAGGTATGGTGTAGATATAAACAGAATGTCTTTAGTATTGATTTAGCTCACAATGGGGTAAGTGTACTAGGACAGCAGGGGTTATTCTCTATCACTGACTCTGCCAGTTATAATCACACTAAGGTTTCAATGATTGTCATGATCAAGTTACACTGTTCATCTTCATGAGTTCATATTCAGAGCCATTCTCCAGTAATTAGGCAGTGTATGGTGTAACTGGGTGGGACACTGTGTTTCAAAGCTGCTGCAGTGCCTAGCAGAGGGAGAGTATCTACTCATAAAGACAATTAAGCAATAAGGCATGACCAACAGTTATGTTAAATGGTCTGTTAATCACCCTGTAGGGGTTTAATGTTGAATGAGGCATAGCCGAGTGCCACATGTCGCTAGACAGTGATAAACTGACCATTAACATAATACCTGGGAGTGGCTTATTGCTATCATAATAAAACTGTTTTTTAAACAACATTAAACCATGTTCATCATATGGTTAGGCTCTACATGTATGTTAATAAAAACTAAACATAAGGCTGTTACAATGCTTACAGTCAATTAGAAAGCTGCATTTCTCAAACCCTTGTTATAATCAGAGATATTATACCTGTACAACTCCGTGGTTTTGCTGAACTCTATTGCTCAGGTGGCCCACCACACGTGGTGTGGTCTGGTTTGGGGCATCGGTAGGTAAGGCCATGCAACTACTAAGTGTGGTACATTGTTTGCAGCTGCAATCAGGGATGTGTACATTTGGTGTACATGGCCTCAGTTTTGCTGTTGATCTCCACTGAGCATGCAGTACCTGGTCAGGTGGGTGGGGATGTCTCGTAGTACATTTAGACAATTGTTTGTTATTTCTGTCACCTGCTGCTGGATGTCTGTCATTGGTTGTGTTGACTTGGTCCTCCCCATACTTGCATGTGTGTGTTCTGTGTGTCTGTGTGTGTGGTGCTGGGGGTGAATTGGAGTTAGGGTTTCAACCCTAACATCAATTTCTCACTTTGTTGCTGTGGAACAACCCTAACTGATGCATTAAACTGAGTTTTTGCCATGAATATATATATATATATATGTGTGAGTGTATATATATATATATATATATATATATATAATGTGTGTGTATGTATATATATAGTGCGGCAGCACGGTAGTGCTACCATAGTTAGGTTGAGTACCCTTTTAAGGTTAAATGATGAAACTTTGCACCTTAATAGTTTTGCCACCGTTCAACTGATTTGCCTGGCATGTGGTGCAACCATAGATTTTGGGATCTGGCAACTTTCTTACCGGTCGGATATACGGCTGCGGAGTTATTAAGCGACATTCGTGCATGCAATTACAGTTTCTGAGGACATGGATATGTTCATCCACACTGTCTGGCAGGTTCCTTGCCGCTTTAAATCTTGCCGGAAGGTCTTCAAGCTGGCTCCTCCCACCCACCTGGGTGGTAAAACTCTCGGCTCCGCCCCATGACGCTAAATCTTCCTTACCGCTTGGAAGCTCAGGTTTCCTCCTTAACACTCTGCGTATAGACTGGATCCTAATTCTTCGGTTCGCCCGAAAATAATTTTAAAGTTCTCAAGACTTCAGTCTAATTACTCCCTCACGGCTGCGATGGACAAATTGACTCCTGGATTTTGGCGGTGCCCATTCGGGCAGAAGATGTCCAGGATGGACCCGCACTCCACGTGCGTCTACTGCCTCGGCCCAGATCACGACCCGCAGGCCTGCAACTTATGTCGATAGTTTTCGGCCAACATCCTAGAAGACCTCACTGCCCAGTTACAACTTGGGTGCCCCAAGAAGTGCTACCCGCCGGTGAAGTCCAAGGAGGTCCGTTGGGCGGTGTCCGCGGCGGCGGGCTCGGCTGAGCAACTCGCGCAGATGATCGCCCTTGAGGAGGAGGCAGCCTAGGCCGCATCCTCATCTTCCTCGGTCGTGGCATTTATCCTGCTCTCTCTGAGATCCTCCTACACAGCTTCTTTTAAGGAACTTTACCAATCCCTTTTCATGAAGGGAGAGGGGCCATCGGGACACTCTTCTTGGTCCAAAAAGAAGAACTCAAAGGGGAAGTCCTACCGTTGACATTCGTGGGAGCGGGAGAGGTCCCCTTCCCCAGACAGTCGACACTCGACTTTGGCCGAGGTTGTGGCTAAAGCCGCTGGCTTCACAGTGTCCCCATCAGGTCAGCTGTCGACGCGGTCAAGATTTTTCTCGACCCATCTGACGGGCTGTCGACTGGTGAAGCCAACAACCCTTCTTCACTGGTTCCCCTGGTGGAGACCGAGGACTTGCCTGTGCCTCCTGTGCCAGAGTCCCTGGTCAAGGCTCCCAAGCAGAGGGAAGAGCAGGTGTTTCCCGGTCCCTCCCAGACCCGCCCTCAGAAACACCGAGGGTCTCAGTCTCAGACCTCGTCTCTGTCCAGCCGATCCCACCAACATCAGCGGTCTCGGTCTCGGCACCAAGGAAGGCGGCGGCGCCGCTCATCCTAGTCTTCCTCCTTGGAAGAGGAGAGGCTTTGGCACAAATTGCATCAGTGCTACGAGGACTTAATGTGGCAGCAGCTCCTTTTGTCCGGGAACAAGCCGACACCATCGCCCTCCCCGGCCATTAAGTGGCTGTCACTCGAAAGGCCGAAACAACCCCTCGCTGTAGTCGAGGTGCCCAAGCCTGAGCCAGTTGTTCGGCTGAAACCAGCTGCCCCACCAATTTGTGGTGGAACCATCCACCTCCACAACCGAAATCGGGGGTGCCGACCAAGGACTCTCAGTCGGGTCAGGGTCTGCCCCACCGGTTGTAGGAGACCCTCACTCCCGACCGTCCTCGGCAGGTGGAGGGTGGCTCAGGCCCCAGGCAGCTCTTCACGGACTCCTTGAGTCTGGACGATGACTCCTCCTGTTTTCCAGGCCCCTTGACCTGGAGTCCCCCAAGGGGCAGTCGATGGATGAGAGCCCATCGTCGTTCATGGGTCTGCTTTGGCTCATCTCAGAGTCCACCAGGATGCAGCTCGAGCCTGTATCCAAGTGGGTCAAGTATCCCCTGACGGAGATACTGGACCGAGGGGATTCGCCCACGGAGGCCTTTCCAGTGGCTGAAGCCTGCCTTGGAGCTCTGGCAGTGGCTGACTTCCTGCCCTGCACCTTCGGCCAGGATGGCCAGGAAGTATGTAGTCACTACCGGCTCTTTGTCTGGTTTTTCGGAGCACCCCTCTGCGGAGGGGTTGGTCACCAATAGCATTTTCTGGCATTCCGGGAATGCTAGGGATGTGGATAAGCCCCCTGACAAGGAGTCCAAAAAGCTGGACTATGCCGGGAGCAAGGTGTATGCTGCATCCTCCCTAGGCCTCCACTAGGCCAGCTCGGCAGTGCTGATGGCACACTTCTCCCATGCCCTCATGGGCCCCCTGGATGAGGTGATCCCTCAATCTCCCAGCTGACCTACAGACCACGGTCAAGCTGGTGCAGGATCAGGGAAGGGCGGTGGTGAAACAACAGCTCCAAACAGCTCTGGACATTGGAGACTCCTGTGCCAGATTAGTAGCGGCCACAGTGGCCATGCACCGCAGAGCATGGCTGAGGATATCCACCTTCACAGTGGATACCCAGCATAAATTGGTGGACATCCCCTTCTTGGGGACTGACCTGTTCGGCCCTGGAGTGGAAGGTCACCTCCAGTGGATCGAAAAGTCCAATGCTACCCTGGTCTTGGTCACCTCCGCCCAGAAGGACAAGGGCCGTTGTCAGCAATGCACCTGCGGCACGTCCAGCCCAGCAACACCAGCATCAGGGCCAGCAGGCTCACGCTTGGCATCCTAAAGCCAAGCCTGCGGCTTCCTCTAAAAGGAAACAGGGAGGAAAAGGCCCAAGAGGTCCCTGGGCCAGCCCCTCCTCCAAGCCTGCCCAGTGACAGGTTGAGAGGTGTCACCCCCAGCCTCATCACTCCCCCCTGGGTTCACCCTGTAGAGGGGGATGGCTCCACCACTTCCTTGCCGCCTGGTCCGCTATCACACTTACCGCTGGGCATTGGAGGTGGTAGGAAAGGGCCTGCCTCTGGAGTTCGAGCAGTCCCACTCTTCCGAGCCATTGCCCCTCGGGGGGCTACTGGGTCTGCAGCCTCTCTGTCTGTTCACCGAGCTGACATTGCCCTGCTCCTCGAAAAAGAGGTGATCAGAAAGGTGGTGGATCCTCCACCAGACCCGGGGTTTGTGTCCAGGTACTTCTTGGTCCCGAAACGGATGTGGGGCTGGCGCCCCATTCTAGACCTGCATGACCTGAACAGGTTCCTAAGATCTCGAACCTTCAGGATGGTCACTCTGACTCAGATCATTCCATCCTTGGAATGAGGCATGTGGTTCTGTTCTCTGGACCTCCAGGATGCGTTCTTTCATGTCCCAATCCATCTGTCCCACCAGAGATTCCTCCACTTCAGGGCAGAGGGATCCCTCTACGAGTTCTGGGCCATGCCCTTTGGCCTTTCCCTAGCTCTCAGGGTCTTCACCAAATGCATGGCAGTGGTGACAGCATTCCTGCAGCGCTGAAGGGTCCGGGTGTATCCCTACCTGAATGACTAGCTGATTGCAGCCTCCTCCAGAATGGAGGTGAAGTGGTCCAGGGATCTGGCCCTCCAGGTTTGCTCTCAGGTTGGCCTCCTCATCAATGAGGCCAAGTCGGAACTCGTGCCAAAGCAGGTGATACAATTCATCAGGGAAGAGCTTGACTCTCTATGAGCCAGAGCATGGCTCCCGATGGACAGGGCCGAGGTTCTTTCCTCCTTTGCCCAATCATTTCAGGTTGGGCAATTGCACCCTGCCTGGCACTTCCTGTGCCTCCTGGGCCTCATGGCGGCCTGAACCAGCGTGGTCCATTTGGCCCATTGGTACATGTGTCCCCTTCAATGGGGGCTGGCCAGCCAATGGTCACAGCACTCCGATCCCTTGGATTAGCTAATGACAGTGACCCAGGGCATGTGGAATGTCCTCCAGTGGTGGACTGTTCCAGCACATCTGCAGGAGGGTATCCCATTCATCCGCCCCGAGCCGATGGTCTCTCCATCGACCGATGCCTCTCTGATGGGTTGGGGTGCCCATCTGGGGGAGCACAGAGCGCCCAGCCTCTGGTCCCCTCGGGAGTCCCGATGCCACATCAACCTGCTGGAGCTTCGAGCAGTACATCTAGCCCTCAATGCCTTCACTCCGTTTATACGGGGTCAAGTGGTCCAGGTCCAGACAGACAATACCACAACCATGTACTACCTAAACTGCCAGAGCGGGACACGCTCCATGCCTCTGTGCAGGGAAGCTCTCTGCATTTGGTCCCTCGTGCACAGCCTGGAGGTGGATCTCCTTGCCATCCATGTGGCAGGAGCCTCCAACATTCTGGCCGATGCCCTAAGCCAGATGGGGCTGCGTCCCATGAGTGGTCTCTCCTGCCAGAGGTAGTACAAGATCTGTTCTCCCACTGGTGCATGCCTCAGGTGGACCTGTTTGCCTCCAGGGAGAATGTGAAGCTGAGAATGTTTCATGCCCGCCCCCCTCAGCAGGGCTCGCTGCAGGAGGATGCCTTCTCGAGGCCGTGGAACCCTGGCCTCTTCTACGCCTTTCCCCCATTTCCCTTGATTCACAAGGTACTTCTCAAGGTGAGGAGGGACAAGGCGCAGGTGATTCTGGTAGCCCCAGACTGGCCCCGCCAGTTCTGGTATCCTGATCTCCTCAGTCTCAGCTCCAGGCTCCTGAGGCAGCTTCCAGCCCACCCGGACCTAATCTCAGTCAATCAGGGGAAGGTATTCCATCCGGACCTTCAATCCCTGCACCTGACGGCCTGGTTCCTGAGTGGCTAGAGTTCCAGGCTTTGGGTCTTTCCGACGAGGTCCTCAACGTTGTTGAGGCGTCCCGTAAGGAGTCGACCAGGAAATGCTATGCCTTTAAATGGAAGAGATTCTCCATTTGGTGTCAGGGCAGGGGCCTGGACCCTTCCTCCTGTTCCTTGGCTAGCATTCTGGACTACATGTGGTCCTTTTCTCAGCAAGGGCTTCAGTCGACGACACTCAAGGTGCACCTGGCAACCATCTCTGCTTACTGGGTGTGGGCCGGGGAAGCAGTCGGTGATGCAGGAGAAGGTGATCGGGTGCTTTTTCAAAGGCCTTGCTCACATATCCCCTCCGGTGCGAGAACCTCCACCTCCGTGGGATCTACCTGCTGGTATTGGCTAAGCTCATGTGCAAGCCATTTGAACTGATGGACAGGTGTGACATCTCTCACCTGTCATGGAAGACCACCTTCTTGGTGGCTATCACATCAGCCAGAAGGATGGGAGAGCTCCAGGTGCTTTCCATCGAGTCTCCTTATCTGGTCTTCCACAGGGACAAGGTTGTCCTGCGCCCCCACCCGAAATTCCTTCTGAAGGTGGTGTCAGAGTTTCACCTTAACCAGGTGTTGACTGTGCCGGTGTTCTACTCCAATCACACCTCGGAGGCCGACTATAGGCTCCATGCTGTGGACCCTAGAAGAGCGCTCGCTTATTACAGGGAGCGGACATCTGAAGTTCGGGGAGAGGTTCGCCAGCTGTTTGTCACCTACGCTGAAGCTGCACCTGGCAGACCTGCAGCCAAGCGGACGATAGGCAGGTGGGTCACCTCCTGCATAGATCTCTGCTATAGGTTGGCAGGCATGGAGCCTCCCAGAGGGATAAGAGCTCATTCTACCCGCCATACTGCTGCATCGGTGGCTGCTTCCAGGGACGTCCCTATCTAGGAAATCTGCAAGGCTGCTACCTGGAAGTCAGCACACACCTTCATCGCCCACTACCACATTGAACTTGAGTCACGCCGGGATGCTGGTTTTGGGGCCTCGGTTCTCCAGTCATTATTCCCCAAGTAGGGGGTGTGCACCTTGCCTCCCTCCTCCCAGAGAACTGCTAGGAGTCTGCCAGAGAGTGTGGATGAACAACATATTCATGTCCCTAGAAATGCAGGTTACTCACCTGTAACAGGAGTTCTAGGAATGGTATATATTGTTAATCCACACGACCCATCTGGCCTCCCCGGCTTCGACGCACAACCTGGCTTCCAGCGGGCTAGATCTGGCATCATGGGGTGGAGCCGAGAGTTTCACCACCTGGGTGAGTGGGAGGAGCCAGCTTGAAGACCTTCCAGCAAGATTTAAAGTGGCAAGGAATCTGCCAGACAGTGTGGATGAACAACATATACCATTCCTAGAACTCCTGTTACAGGTGAGTAACCTGCATTTTTTGGACATTCTTTGCTCGCGCCTACAGGTTGCATGGTTTATGCGACTGGTCCAAAAACTTCACAGAACGTGCGGCCGGGGTCCCCGATGTGCCTTTTGAAGATTTCATGAAAAAATATTAAACTGTTCAAAAGTTATTCAAAAAACTAGTTCCCATTATAAGTCAATGGGAAAACTTAACAAAAATTTCGAAAGTGTTGCAAATGCACATTTTAGTGTAGCAAGTGGCCCTAGTAGTGTCGCAAATCTGCTATTTTGTTTTCAGTTACTGATCACAGAAATTCTTGGCATTTAAAATTGGGACCATCAAAGGACATAATTATTTTTGTATTTACCTATTTGAGCCCTGAGGATGCTCGCCATGTCTTTATTTTGGGGTTAAACACCCCAGAAATATGTTTTTCAAATTTCTGGAAAAAGTAGTGTTACAAAGTAGTGTCGCATTTGCAACACTTTCACAAATTTTTGCGAAAGGTGTTGCAAATCACGACACTACTTTTCTAGACTATGGCCAAAATGACATGAATTCTTTTCCACTGTGCTGCAAAAGAAGTGTGGTCTTTTGGGCTGAAATTTGGAGGGAAGGCAGGCAACATCTCACAGATGTGCCTTTTGGTGGTTTGGTGACAAAATATTGCATGGATGCAAAGTTATGGTACTCCGAAGTTGACTTTTCTTTTCCCATAGACTGACATGGTGGTGTCTGCCTCCCATTTTGGGGCTCATATCTCGGAAATAGTGCGAGATACAGAATTTTCGTCACTACAATGCATAGCCCAGGGCTACACATTCAATGAAAACCTAGCCAGGAAACTCATGAATCATGTGAAATTTTGATTTTTTTTCTACATCGTACAGTTACTGAGATATTACCATTTTAGTATTACAACTGCTCGTTTTCTGCTCCGAGGCTCATTATGCATACATTCTTTGTTTTCACTGTGTTTCTCAATGGAGCTTTTGGGGAACAATACAGTGTGCGCTCCAGCTACTGTTACACGTAGGCTTTATACTTCTGTTTCCGTGCCCATTGCGTTAGCGTTCTCGTGTATGCCACCGTGTGCGTTACCCTTTGCATTTCCATTACTGTTACCATTTGTGTCTCCACTACTGTTTGTGTTTGTCTTTCACTTAGGGTCACCATACTCATTACCATTTCTGTTGGCGGCCACCCTTCTGTTTTCATTTGTGTTTGTTTTTTGTTTTGCGTCATCGTTCTTACCGTTACCATTTGTGTTTCCAATTGCGTTACCGTGCCCGTGTGTGTTACGGTTTGCATTTCCATATGCACTTACATTTGCATTTCTGTTTTCTTTGATGTTATTGTTGCTGTTACCATTACTGTTTGCATTTACAATTGCGGTACCGACACCGTGCACGTTACGGTTTGAGTTTCCGTATGCGCTTGTGTTTCTGTTTCCTTTCGCGTTATTGTTGCTGTTACAGTTATCATTTGCATTTACAATAGCGGTACTGTGACTGGGCTGATGACCCCAATGTACACCCCGATGCAGATTTGGGGGGGCGGGCTGAGAGGGGTACAAGGGGGGGGTTTCAACCCTAACATCGAATTTCCAAACTTATGTCGCTGTGGAACAACCCTAACTGATGCATTAAACTGAGTTTTTTTGCTTCTAATATATATATATATATATATATATATATATATATATATATATATATAATAGATAAACCACTCTCATGTGTGCGGTCGCGCTCTGATATACACATGCCTTGGTGTGCATCAACCACCCAAGGCGTGCGTATATCAGAGCATGACTGTACACGCCAGAGTGGTTTACCTATCTTATAAAATGGCAAAATTGTTCTGGAGGGGGGTAAAAGTGGATGTGTGTGGTCACGCTCCGATATACGCACAGTCATGTGATGTGTTTTATACAATCAGAAGTTGACATTTGGAGCTACTCTTTTCCCCCAATTTTTATAAACATATATATGTTTAGATATAGATATATATTATAGCTGCACAGTAGTGCAGCTATAGTTAGGGTTGTCTGGCTACTTCTATGTTAAACCCAAAATTCTGTACTTTAATAACTTTGCCACCCTACAATGGATTTGCCTAAAATTTTCCATGAGTTGTGGTCAAATGTGCAGTTGCGGCACTTTGGAGCACCAGAAATTGCGCAAAAATGTTTTTTTTGACAATTTCTTTGCTCGGGGCTACCGCCCAAATGGTTTGTCTGTCAGGTCTGACATCCTCAGGGAATATGCATTCTGGGACATTGATGTGCCTTTTGAAGATGTGAAAAAATATTAATCCATTCAACAGTTATTCAAATTCTAATTTTCCCATTATAGTCAATGGGAAAAAAATATATGTGCCTCTTGAAAGCTGCCACCACTACATTTTAAGGTTCCCCTTTTACTGTCATGTGGTGGCCATCTTGCTTTCAGTTAGTGAGAGAGAAATGCTGGTGTTTAAATTTGGGACCCCCTAGGTAAACACTAACAGTTTTGTTTACATAGTCTGACCCTGAGTAACACAGCACAGACATTTTTTTGTAGGACCCCCCCCAAGAAATGCCTTTTCTGTGATCACCCCCCCATAGTGCCGCAAAGTGTGACAGAACAGATGCGAAAGTGTCGCCATTTGCGACACTACTGCAGCAGAAAACAGCAATTTTTTTGCCACCTTCTCGAAGTAAGATAGTATAGTTACGTAAGAACTTACCATAATAGTAGATCTTCGAGAACAACTCTTACAGCAGGTACTTTCCCTCCCACCATCCCCGCTGGAGGTAGATTCTAGTTACAACATGCTTTTCCTAGGATCAGGTGTTCTCAGCATCTCTCTGACTGCCATTTGATGGTGAATCCTCAGTCTCCTCTTCTGATGTCATCCAGCAGCCGGGAGTCTCCAGTGGGAGAACTGGGGATTCTGGGGGACCGCCTCCTTATGTACTATGTCTGACGTAAGGGGCAGTCCCCGCTGAATACTGCTAGTTAGAAAATTTCCGTGGGGTCCTGGCACCTGCCGGCTTCAGTCCTAATGGTGTAACCTGCTGCAAGAGCTGTTCTCGAAGATCTACTGTTACGATAAGTTCTTACGTAACTGTACTTTCTTTGCCGCCTCACTGTACCAAAGTGGTTGGTGCTTTTGGGCTAAAATTTGTAGGGTGGCAAGCCTGGTGGCTTTGGCCCAAACGATTCAAAGCTGCCATAGTTACAGCATTCCAAAGTTAATAAAGTTCCCATAAGATAACAGTGTGGCGCCTTTCGATGCCCATATCTCAAAAATGATTTGAGATACAGATTTTTCGCTCCAAGTGGCTTAGTCTACCTTTCAGGTGGACTAAGCCTGGGTGGAGGTTTTGAAGTCATGATTACAACTTTAGTGGAACTCTTTTTTTTCATAGTTGCTACCGTTACTGAAATATTGGCAAATTAGTGTTCTAGGGACATGGGTATGTTGTTCATCCACACTTTCTGGCAGGTTCCTTGCTGCTTTAAATCTTGCCGGAAGGTCTTCAAGCTGGCTCCTCCCACCCACCTGGGTGGTAAAACTCTCGGCTCTGCCCCATGATGCCAGATCTTCCTTACCGCTTGGAAGCTCAGGTTCCCTCCTTAGCGCTCTGCGTTTTCCACTGGTTCCTGATTTTTCGGTTTTTCCGAATGTAGTTGTAAGTTTTCTAAACTTCCGTCTTCTTCCCTCTCTGCTGCGATGGATATTTAGCTTCCTGGCTCCTGGAGGTGCCCGGGTAATACCTCCAGGAAGGACCCACACTCCACTTGCGTTTACTGCCTTGACTTGGACCATGATCCGCGAGTTTGCGATTTTTGCTGTGCCCTTTTGACCAGCGTCCTGGAGGATTGTGTGGCCCGTTTGGGGCTCGGGCATCCTGTAACTTTTTCCACGCTGGAAAAATCCTTGGAGGCTCATCGGGCGGTGTCCGCATCAGCTGTCTCGGCTGAACAGCTCGATCTCTCTTCCTTCAGGGAGGAGGTAGCGACCAAGCCTGTCCCCCCTCCTCCTCGGTCGCGGCGCTTATCCCGCTCTCTTTGAGTTCTCCTCATTCAGCTTCATTCAAGGAGCTTCTCCAGTCCCTTTCCTCGAAGGGAGAGGGACCTTCAGGACCTGCCTCTTGGCCCAAGTCAAAGGAGTCGCAGGCTAAGTCCCATCGTCGGCGCTGGCGGGAACGGGAGAGTTCCCCTTCCCCTGTCTGCCGACTTTCAACTTCAGTTGAGGGTGCAGCACAGGCCACTGGCTTCTCGGTGTCCCCGTCAGGTCAGCCGGCCATGACTCCCGTCGGCGTTGTCGAGTCTCTCGACCCATCACCCGGGCGGTCTACTGCAGGAGCCATTAACCCTTTGCCGATTTTCCCCGGCGGAGGCCGGGGTTCTGCCTGCACCTTTGGGGCGACAGGCCTCGGTGTTTTCGTTCAAGCCAAGGGAAGAGCGGGTGTCCTCCGCTCCTTCCCAGGCCCACCCTCAGTTTCCCCGAGGATCTGGGCCTCAGTCTCGGTCCTCTTCTCGGTCTAGCCGCTACCGCTGACTTCGGCGATCTCGGTCGGGGCACCGAGTTAAGTGGCATTACCATTCCTCCTCGTCTCCCTCCTCAGATGAGGAGTGGCTTCAATGCAGATGGCATCGACGTTACGAGGAGTTCATGTGGCAGCAGTTGCTATTGTCCGGGAATCAATCGACTCTGGTTCATTCCCCATCCAGCAAGCAGCTGCCGCATGATCGGCCACTCAACCACTCGTTGCAGTCGAGGTGCCCACTTCAAGGCCGGTTGTTCTTCCGAACCTTGCTGCCCCACCATCTTCAGTGGAACCTCGGTCGGGTCTGGACCTGTCCCGCAGGTTGTCTGTTCCCCTCACTCCCACCCACCCTCAGCGGGTGAAGAGTGACTCAGGCCTGAGGCAGCTCTTTGCAGACCCTTTGGAGTCTGACGTAGACTCCTCCATGTTCCCTAGTCGGGAGGACCTGGGTTCCTCTCTGGAATGTTCTGTGGATGACAGCCCATCGTCCTTTATGGATCTGCTTCAGCTCATCTTGGAGTTCACTGGGATGCAGCTTGAACCTGTGTCCAAATGGGTCTCTTATCCCCTGACGGAGATTCTAGACTGAGGGTGTTCACCCTCGGAGGCCTTCCCGGTGGCCGAGACTATTGTTGGCCTGGCCTTGGAGCTCTGGATGCGGCCTATTCCTGCCCTGCACCCTCGGCCAGGATGGCCAGGAAATACTCTGTGCCTGTCGGTTCTTTGTCCGGCTTATCGGAGCACCCCTCCGCCGAGGGGTTAGTTACTGATAATGTCTTCCAGTGTTCTGTGAATGCTCAGGATGTGGATAGGCCACCCGACAAAGAGTCCAAAAGGATGGACTATGTCGGGCATAAGGTTTACGCTGCGTCCTCCCTAGTCCTCCGACAGGCCAGCTCGTCCGCACTGATGGCACATTTTTCCCTCGCCCTTTTTGGCTCCCTGGATGAGGTGCTCCCTCCTCTCCCAGCTGACCTGCGGACCACGGTCCGGCGGGTGCGGGACCAGGGTAGGGCGGTGGTGAAGCAGCAGCATCAGACTGCTCTGGACTTAGGTGATTCCTGTGCCAGGTCGGTAGCGGCTGCAGTGGCCATGTGCCGCAGGGCATGGCTGAGGTTATCCTCTTTCTCAATGGATACCCAGCACAAGTTGGCAGACATCCCCTTCTTGGGGACTGACCTCTTCGGCCCTGGAGTGGAGGGACATCTCCAGGCAACCGAGAAGTCTGATGCCACTCTGGACCTGGTCACCCCCACCCAGAGGGACAAGGGCCGCTGGCAGCCTTTGCGTAAGCCCCTTTGTCCCTCAGCCCCTGCGACTCGACCGGCCCAGCATGAGGGCCAGCAGGCTTGTGCTGGGTGTGCTGACCCCAAGCCAGCGGCTTCCTCTAAAGGGAAGGAGGGAGGTAAAGGCCCAGGGGCTCCCTCGGCCAGTCCCTCCTCCAAGCCTGCTCAGTGACGGGCTGAGGGGCACTGCCCCAGGTCCCGTCACCCCTACCCGGGTTCCCCCGTGGGGAAACAGCTCCACCCCTCCTCCACCTGGTTCGCTTTCCTGGACCTTTGGGTGTCAGAGGTGCTAGGGGAAGGTCCTGCCTCTGGATTGCGAGCAGGCCCCACCCTTTCGAGCCGTCACCCCCTCAGGGGGCCATGGGGTCCACAGCCTCACTGTCAGCCCGCCGAGCTGACTTGCCTGGCCCCTCAAGATTGAGGTGATCAGGAAGATGGCGGATCCTCCCCCAGACCCTGGGTTTGTGTCCAGGTATTCCTGGTCCCTAACAAATGGGGGGCTTGCGCCCCATTCTTGACCCACACGATGGGATGGTCACTCCGACTCAGATATCCCATTGTCAGAACGAGGCATGTAGCTCTATTTCCTGGACCTCCAGGATGTACTTATACTTCAATCCATCCATTTCTTGGGAGACTCCTCCCTTTCTTAAGCGGGGGATCTCTTTACGAGTTCCAGGCCATGCCCTTCAGTCTCTGCTAAAGCATCCCTGCGGCACTGAGGGGTCCGGGCGTAACCCCACCCGGATGGCGACCTGACTGCAACCCCTCCAGGGCAGAGGGGGATGGTCCAGAGTTCTGGCCCTCTAGGTTGCTCTCAGACTGGTCTCCTTTTTATTGGAGCCATGCTGGAACTCGTGTCTAAGCGGGTGATCCTTTCTTCGGGACGAAGCTCGACTCTTGAGTCTGAGCTCGACTCCCGGCGAACAGGGCCAAGGTTTTTCCTCCCTCACCTAGTCAGGTCTGACTGGGCAATTGCGTCCTGCCCGGGACTTCCTGCACCTCCTGGGCCTTGCGGCGGCCTGCACCAGCGTGGTCTGTTTGGATCCGCCGGTTCATGCATCCCCTTAATGAGGGCTGGCCAGCCAGCGGTCACAACGCTACATTCCTTTGGACCAGCCCATGATGACAGCCCAGGGGTTGGGGAATGCTCCCCTTTGGACCGTTCCAGCTCATTTGCAGGAGAACATCCCGTTCGTCCACCACAAGTTGACGGTTTTCTCTGACCGATGCATCTCGGATGGGTGGGGGTGCCCATCAAGGGGAATACAGAGTGCACCACCTCTGGTCCTCTTGGGAGTCCCAATGTCTCTTCCTACCTGCTGGAGCTCCAGGCAGTCTGCTTAGCTTGCACCGCTCGCTCCATCCGTCCGGGGTCTAGTGGTTTAGGTCCAGGCAGACAATACCATGACCATGTGCTACCTAACCCGCCAGGGTCGGATGAGCCCCTTGCCTCTGTGTAAGGAGGTTCTCCACATTGGATCTTTTCACACAGCCGGGAGGTGGTTTCCTAGCCACTTTGGTGGCAGGAGCCTCCAGCACCCTGGCCAATGCCCTAAGCCGGACAAGGGCTGTGCCTCATGAGTGGTCTCCCCTGCAGGAGGTAGCACAAGATCTTTCTCCCTCTAGGTCACACCTGAGGTGGACCTTTGTTTTTCCCTCCAGGGAGAATTTGAGGCCGAGACTGTCTCATGCCCACCCCCTCAGCACGGTTCGCTGTAGGGGATGCCTTTGAGGCCGTGGACCCCGGGCCTCTTCTACACCTCTCCCCCATTTCCTTTGACCCACAGGCAAGGTGAGGAGAGACTAGGCACAGGTGATACTGGTAGCCCCAGACTGCTTTTGCCAGCTCTGGTATCCAGCTCTCCTCAGTCTCAGCCCCAGGCTCCCGAGGCGGCTTCCAGCCCACCTGGTCCTGATCTCTGTTGTTAGGGGGAAGGTACTCCATCCAGACCTTCAATCCCTGCACCTGATGGCCTGGTCCTTGTGTGGCTAGTGGCCAGGCCTCAGGTCTTCCGGCAAGGTCCTTGACATTTTTGAGGCATCCTGCCAGGAGTCGACCAGATATGCTCGCCTTCAAATGGAAGAGTTCTCCATTTGGTGTTAGGATAGGGCCTGGTCCCCTCTCCTGTTCCTCAGTGAGCATTCTGGACTACCTGTGGTCTGTTCTTTTCTTGAACAAGGGCTTCGGTTGACGACCCTCAAGGTGCTCCTGTTAGCCACTCCTGTCTTCCGGGCACGGGCTGGAAGGTATTCAGTGGTGCAGGAAAGGTGGTCTGGCGCTTTCCAAGGCCTTGATCACACCTCCCCTCCTGGGAGAGTATCCTCATCTCTGTGGGATCTTACACTGGTATGGGCTTAGCTCACGGGCAAGCCGTTTGAACCTTTGCACAGGTGAGTTTCCCCATCTGTTGTGGAAGAACACTTTCTTGGGGGCTACCATGCAACCAGAAGGCTGGGAGAGTTCTAGGTGCTCCTTTGAATCTCCCTATCTGGTCTTCCACAGGGACAAGTTTGTCCTGCGCCCAACCCGAAGTTCCTTCTGTAGGCGGTGGAAGAGTTTTTCCCTAACCGGGTATTGTCTCTGCCAGGGTTCAACCCCATTCACACCTCAGAGGCTGCATATAGGATCCATTGGGACCCTAATTTAGTGCTCGCCTTCCCAGGGAGCATAGGGCTGAAGTTCGGGAGAGGTTCGCCAGCTGTTTGTCATCTACGCTGAAGCCGCACCTGGCAGACCTGCAGCCAAGTGGACGACGAGCGGGTGGGTCACCTCCCGCATAGATCTCTGCTATAGGTGGGTGGGCATGGAGCCTCCCAGAGGGATAAGTGCTCATTTTACCTGCCCTTCCACTGCATCGGTGGCTGCTTCCGAGGATACCCCATCTGGGATATCCGTAGGGCTCCTGCCTGGAAGCAGGCATATACCGGCCTCCCCTTCCACATCGACCTTGGGTCACACTGGGATGTTGGTCGGGGCCTCGGTTCTCCAGTCTTTATCCCTAAGTAGGGGGTGTGCACCTTGCCTCCCTCCTCCCGGAGAACTGCCAGGAGTCTGCCAGAAAGTGTGGATGAACAACATATCCATGTATCTAGAAATACAGGTTACTCACCTGTAGCAGGAGTTCTAGGAATGGTATATGTTGTTCATCCACACGACCCACCCAGCTTCCCCAGCTTCGACGCACAACCTGGTTTCCAGCGGGCTAGATCTGGCATCATGGGGCGGAGCCAAGAGTTTTACCACCCGGGTGGGTGGGAGGAGCCAGCTTGAAGACCTTCCGGCAAGATTTAAAGCAGCTAGGAACCTGCCAGAAAGTGTGGATGAACAACATATACCATTAACTCCTGTTACAGGTGAGTAACCTGTATTTATGTTCCTTTTCAACCCTATAGGGCTGCTATATCGGTCCGTAGTTATGTGTAAGTGGGAGCACAGGGCCCAGACGGTCCGCGCTCCCACATACGCATACCATTATGCAAAAATTGGCATCGTGAAGGGAGTGCAGGGCCCTGAGGGCATATGCTACCTCAAACACAGCAGTACCAGTTACATTACACTTTCTCAAAAAGAAGGGAACTTTATTGCAAAAGAACTCCGTTAATGCATCAGTTAAGGTTGATCGCACAGTGACAAAAAGTTTGGAAATTCGATATTCGGGTTACCACCCCTACCATCCTCCACACACCAATAGGCATTGGGGCATGCCATGGGGTCATCATGCTTAACTCTCACCCCATTCTCCTATACCATAGCATGTCAGCTTGTTTACACATGGAATGAGGTGAGAGTTGGGTCTGATGACCCCATGGCATGCCCCTACTCCTGTTGGTGTTGTGAAGGTTGGGGGTGGGGTGGTAACACTAATATCGAATTTCCAAACTTTTGTCACTGTCCAATGAACCCTGCCTGATGCATTAATGGAGTTTTTTTGCAATGAATATATATTTATATATATTATAGGGGAATGGTCGCGCCCCTATAGTTAGGGTTGAGTAAGCAGTTTAATGTTAAACCCCAAATTTTGCACTTTAATGACTTTGCAACTGTTAAACGGAATTGCACAAAATTTGGTATGTGCTGTCCCATGTGGCAGATCTCTGGACATGCCAAGTTACAATTTGAGCGGATGTGCGTTTTTTGCGCAGTGCATAAAAAAAAGGTGTGTTTCGCCTTTTTTTTTTGCTTGCCCATTTTTACTAATTTTTTCCCATCACACTGCAGCTACAAGGTTCGGAATGTTGGTCTGAAATTTTCAGGGTAGAAAGAGGTCACACCAAAGAACAATCCAGCATTAGTTTGTTGAAAACATATTAATCTGTTCCAAAACTATTGCATTTTCTATGTATTATTTCTTCCAGAGCTCCCAGCTTACAAGCCTGCCTTCAGTTGTCCCCCAGTCCAGCCCCGAAGATTAGACCCCCTCCCTTGTGCACCCCATGACTTACCTTTCTTGGCAGGGTGGTCTGGAGTGACTCAACCCACTCCAAATGGATCCGTGCCAGGGAGGTGCCTTCTCGGAGGCGGTGCTGCAGGGACCACTTCATTCTGCTGGAGCTGGGTTTTTTTCTGCTTTTCTCCCCTTGTGTGGAGGCGGGGCGTGCAAAGACGCCTATGGTGAGAGCGCGCATGCGCTCTCACCAAGTGTCTGCCCCGTCTCCTCCCCTTCGGCTGTAGCGTCGGTGCATTGCTCCCCAGCAGCAGCTAGGGGCCAGTGGAGTGCCGACAGCTAATGTCCCCCCAACCCGGATAAGGAGAACAGTCCAACGGATGCTCGATCCTTCTCCTCCCCGCCAACTCCCGATGACCCGTGCTCGTTCCCAAACATGGGTCACCGGCGTGACTTGAGGTAAGGTGTCCAGCACCTCAGCCCTCAACGCCACCGGGCTGGCCCAAAACGATCACATTTTGAAAGTTTGGGTTCTGACCATGCTCAGTTGAATCTTTGGAATAAGTGTATATTTTGCGAAACCAGATTGGCCTCACATACAAGGATTTTGTCACCTCGCAAACAGGGATTTATAAAATCCCTGTTTGTGAGGAAAAAATCCTACTTCGTGAGCCACCATCTTGTTTTCATTTTTTGCTACAAAGAAAACGCTGTAACTTCCACCATGGATGTGTTCTGTGGTAATTGAAGTAGTTGTTTTGTTCAGGGTAATGCCCTCTACAAACCCATGGCTTTGGTTCTGTTCAGTTGTATGAAAAAAACAGCCATTTTTTATTTTAAAAATCCTTGTTCGTCACTCGCTTCTGATCCTTATTCGCAAGGTGTCAGAATTCCTGCTCGTGAGCCGATCCTTGTGCATGAACAGTCAAAATCCTTGTTCGCAACTTCTGGACCTGATGGTCCTATTTTGCAAACAAGGATTGGCTCGCAAACAGGGATTTTGTCACCTCACAAAAAGGGATCGGCTCTCGAAAAGGGATTTTGACAGCTCATGAAAAGCAATTGGTTTTTTAAATCCTTTTTCGCAAGCTGTCAAAATTCCTTTTCGCGATCCAATCTCTTTTCGTGAGCTGTCAAAATCCTTGTTCGTCAGATCAAGACCAGATGGCCGTTTCTTGTGAACAAGGATTGGCTTGCAAAATAGGGATTTGACAGCTCACGGAAAGGGATTTTTACAGAGCACTTTTCACAGTCCTTTTGATTTTCATGCATAAATTACCCCTTCTTGCATTGATTCTGGGATTGTATTTCATTACTGTCCACTGCAGTTAGTTTTTGCATTCTGAGCTGCTAAAAACTGCAGGGTGTACCAGAGCTTCTATAGCAAGCCCGGTGTTGCTGTGAGCCCATGGTTGTACTGCTGACATTACTATAGGGCAGAGTCAATATAACTAACTAACAAACAAACAAACAAAAAAAAAACATACTGACAAGGCATTTGGATTTTGGCATAATGCATTGCTAACAGGGTGTCTTGGGGAAGGGGGACTACAGTATGTACACTGAGTACTGGTAGTTTTCCCTTGCAACAATGTTATAACTGCACAATACTGCACAGTGTGAGTCACTCCTCCACCCTGTAGTGATGTCATCAGGAGCCAGCAGCCCAGCAGCTGAACAGCAAAGGCAAGTGCAGCAGTGCTCCAAAACAAATCCAAATTATGGAAGGCAGAGTAAACCGTTTCCAAAAATAACAAATGCATACACCCTTTCAGGTCTAGTACTATGTATAATGACTACAAGCTGTAACTTTTTGGACCATCATGCTCTTTAAAGGTTGCTTTTTCTTTGCCAGTTCACTGCAAAAGAAACGATTAGTACTTTTCACTTGTAATTTGCAGGGTGCAAAGGGGGTATCCCAGAGATATGACTTGGGGTGGTTTGGTGTAAAAATTTACATCAATTGCACAGTTATGTCATTCTGAAGTTGAGAAAATTTCCATAGGATGATATTTTGGTGGATAAGAGAAGGAATCAATGCAACAGAACAAAAGGGTAAACAGGGAGGAGAAGAAGCACTGTGGGTCAATTTTGAGGCAGGCAATGGCAACACACTCCGCACAGGGGTTGTATGCAGACCCCCCTCTCAGGGGGAGGAAATGGACAAGGAAATGATAGAAAGTATACTTAGAATGGCAGACAAAGGGGAAATATTGCTGATGGGTTATCTGAATATGCCAGACGTTAACTGGAGTGCAGTTGCAGCAGTCACTTCTAAGAGTGGGGTTATTCTAGATGCCCTACAGGGGGCATGCCTTAGACAACTAGTATTGGAACCCACTCGAAAGGGGGCAATCTTAGACCTGGTCCTCTCAAATGGAGATGGAGAGAGGATCACAGATGTAGAAGTGGGTAGCCATCTGGGAACTAGCGACCATTGAACAGTATGGTTCACAATAAACACAGCAATAGAGTCAAGCCATACAAAGGCAAAAGCACTGGACTTCAGGGGGGCTAACTTTGCCAAAATGGGTGAGTGCCTAAGGAATGCACTAGCAAATGGGCAGGAAGGAGGGGTGGAAGAACAATGGGGAATAATAAAAACTGCCATCACAGAGGTAACAAGCCTTTGTGTGACGCAAATAAACAAAACAAAACAATGTAAGAAACCACTATGGTTCTCAACGGAGGTGGCAGTGAAGGTTCAAGAGAAAAAGAAAGCATTCAGAAAGTACAAGGAATCACAGAAGGAGCAGGACAGAGAAGTGTATCAGTTAAAGCAAAAGGAAGCTGGGAAGGCAGTCAGAACAGCAAAGGCCTGAACTGAGGAAAAGATAGCCAACTCAGTTAAGAAGGGGGATAGAACCTTTTTTAGGTACATCAGGGAGCGAAGGAAGACTAAGGGAAGGATAGTGAGGCTTAATAAAGGGGGGTGGGCAGAGGGTGACTGTGAAAAGGCAGAGATACTAAACAAATATTTTTGCTCAGTATTTACAAATGAAGAGGGGGAGGTACCTAAAACAAACAATAGAAACACTCTGGATACAGAAGTTGATACCAGCCCATTTACAGAAGAAAGGATTCTGAAAGAACTCTTAAAACTGAAGGTGGACAAAGCAGTGGGGCCTGATGGGATTCATCCCAGAATTCTAAAAGAACTAAGGGTAGAACTAGTGACACCACTGACTACCCTCTTTAACAAATCATGGGAGGATGGGGTGGTACCTGAGGACTGGAGGAGGGCAGATGTGATTCCCCTTCACAAAAGTGGGAGCAGAGCAGAAGCGGGAAACTACAGACCAGTTAGTTTAACCTCAGTGATAGGGAAAATGATGGAATCACTTCTGAAGGAAAGAATTGTCGAGTACCTAGAGGCCAGAGGGGCACAGGACCCAAGGCAGCATGGATTCACAGCAGGAAGGTCATGCCAGATGAATCTAATAGATTTCTTTGACTGGGTGACCAAAGTAGTAGATCAGGGAGGGGCTGTGGACATGGCCTACCTAGACTTTAGCAAGGCATTTGACTCAGTCCCACAAAAAGATTAATATATAAGTTAGCCAGCCTGGGAGCGGTCCCAAGATGATAGCCTGGGTAAAGAATTGGCTGAGAATAGGACACAGAGTGTAATAGTAAATGGAGTCCACTCTGAAGAAAGGGGGGTTACTAGTGGGGTGCTGCAGGGTTCAGTATTAGGAACGGTCCTCTTCAATGTCTTTGTAAGTGACATTGCAGAGGGACTGGAAGGAAAAGTATGTCTCTTTGCAGATGACACAAAGATCTGCAACAGAGTTGATGCACAAGGTGGGGTGGAAAGGATGAGAAGGGACTTGGCAAGGTTAGAGGAATGGTCAAATGTATGGCAGCTTAGATTTAATGTTAAGAAGTGCAAGGTAATGCACCTGGGAAACAAAAACCCAGGGAAAAAGTACACAATAGGGGGTGAGATACTAACAACAACAAAAATGGAAAGGAACCTGGGGGTAGTCATGTCAGATGACTTAAAGGTGGGCAAGCAATGTGAGAGGGCAGTAAGAAGGGCTGGGGGGATACTGGGATGCATAGGGAGAGGCATCACCAGTAGAAAACAGGAAGTTGTTATCCCTCTGTACAGACAGCTGGTGAGACCCCATCTGGAATACTGTGTGCAGTTCTGGAGACCCAATCTCCGCAAGGACATAGACAAGATGGAAGCTGTCCAGAGGAGGGCAACTAAAATGGTGCAGGGTCTGCACCGGAAGACGCTTGAAGAGAGACTAAAGGAGCTTAATATGTATAGCATCGAGGAAAGGAGGGAGGGGGGAACATGATAGAAGCGTTCAAGTACCTCAAGGGAATCAACAAAGTCCAAGAGGGTAGCATCTTTCAAAAAAAGAGGTGTGCAAGAACAAGGGGGCACAATTTGAAGATGGGGTGGCTCAGAGGTAATGTAAAGAAGTATTTTTTCACAGAGAGGGTTGTGGATGCATGGAACAGCCTTCCGGAGGAAGTTGTGGAGTCAAAAACAGTGGTTGAATTCAAGCATGCATGGGACAGCCATAAGGCAATTCTTGGGAGTGGGGGTAGAAAGAAGTAGGCTGCTGGTTAACTAGGATCTGCAGCTTATCCATTAGGTAGGGAAATGGGCAGACTGGGTGGGCCAAGCGGTCCTTATTTGCCGTCAAATTCTATGTTTCTATGTGGTAATGTTCGGTGCCTGTACCTCGAAAATGCTTCAAGGTGTGGATATTTTGCTAAATGCAGCTTAGTACACCTTTATTAAGCACATGTGCAGTTTACCAGTCCATGATTACAACTGCAGTGGATTTTTTTCAAAGGTTGCTACGTTGCTGAGATATTGTACCTTTTGCAGCACAGGGTTGCTTGGAATGTGTCTGGGCCTGTGCTATGTCTCTAAAATTATGGGTAGGTAGGTCCTGCACTCCCACATATGGTTAACATTATGCAGTAATGGGACTGCTGTGCTCAATACAATGTCTGTGCACTTGTGGGCTGGGTCCTGCGCTTCCCACACTGTATAAAGGGTAAGATTACACTTTCTCAAAAAGTAAGGAAATGCATTACAAAAATGTTGTTAATGCATCAGTTAGGTTTTAGAGCGACAAAAGTAGGAAATTAGGGCGTTAGAAGCCGACACCTAACACCCCTCCTCACACACCATCACACACATCTTCCCACCCTCCACAGGGCACAGGGTGATAGTGCGTTCCTTGGGGACGTTAGGCATAACTCGCACCCAATTCCACATGTAACAAAGCTCACATGATATAGTATAGGAGAATAGGGTGAGAGTTAGGCCCAATTCCCCCAAGGCACACAGCACCACCTGTTGCTCTGTGGGTGGTGGGGGGTGTTAGGGTGTCAATCCTAACACCTCATTTCCCTACTTTTGTCACTTCAGCCCTAACTGATGCATTAACAAAGTTTTTTTAAAGTGGCAATTTTAAATTGCACCATTGGTAGATGAATAAAATGCAACATCAAATCATACTTTTTATTTTTTTGCTTCCTTTTTCTTCTTGTGGACCCTGGTCGGCTCCTACTCCTCTCACCTCCTACTCCAGCTACCCAATCTGAACTCCTTTTGGGCCACCACTTTGTACTCCCCACGGTTTATCCCCCCATGGTGGGGAGGCGAGGGAACCCCCAACTCCCCCACCAGGTACGGATCCAGATCAGGTGGTACCCATGGAGTCGGCACACGCTGGCAGACGGCCATCAAGCCGCATGACCTGGCTGCCACTGTTTTCCATTTTTCTCCCCTTATGGAAGCACGGCGTGCAATGATGCCTGTGATGGGGGTTGCACACACTCCTGTGGATGCCCACGTCAAGCGTCTGCCACGCTCCCGCCCCATATTCTTTTGGCTCCGTGCCATTGAGCCCCAGCCTTCGCTAGGGGTCAGGCACGCACCAACTGTTGGTCTCCCCTCATCCTTGGAGATGGAGAGCAGTCTGTCTGATGCTCGATCCATCTCTTCCTTGCCGATTCACAGCAGCCTCTGCTCGTTCCCGAACATGGGTCACCGGCACAGCGCGAGGTGTGGCGTCCAGTGCCTCAACCCTCAGTTCCACCAGGCCTACCCATCAAATCATACCTAAGGGTCTCAGGTCACATTCCCTGACTGTATTTCTTCCTATCTCTTCTTTTTGTTTTTCCTCTTATCTTTGTACTGAGTGGTGCCTAGTAATGATTGTGAAGAGTGGGTAGAGGATGTGTTAGAGTCTGGTTCCTCCACATAGGAGTCCCCCCAGTTTTGTTTCCCCTCCCAAAACTTCATACTTATTGGATAAGCAAATATCCTGAGTTTGAGAGACTTGTTTCATTAGTCTTGACCACCTTCTCAGAACAGTAGTCATAGCTCTAGCCATGGGTGGCTTGTTTGAAGGGTCCTCCATTCTTTTTTCAAGTCTTCTAAGGGAGGGACCTCGGTAACCCCCCCCACCCATAGCAGTGCTCTGCATCTGACCTACTTCAGCCTTTGTCTGTTTGGCTTATTGCCTGGTTATCCATAGTTTCCTCTTGCTGGGTGTTTATATCCTCTATACACTGAGCTGTATTTCCAAGCAAACTAGTGATATTTTGTGGCTTATCGGGTTCCTCGGAATGTTTAATTTTTTTTCATTTGCATTATTTTTGTCAGCAGCTTGATGGCTTGTAAGGTACTTGTAGTAATTTCTGAGTCTTCCGAATTCACACCATCTGTCCAATTAGTGTCAGTGGCTCAGTAGGTAGCACACTCACCTCTCAGGCCAGGAGATCAGAGGGCTGTGGATTCAATTCCCACATCTGGCACTTGGGTTAATATCCCAGTACTGACACTGCAATGCAGCATGAGAGGGGTGCTGCACTTCTGAGGTGCTGTCTTTTGGATGAGACGTTAAACCGAGGTCCCATCTGCCTGGACTGGTGGTAGTTCAGGTGGATGTTAAAGATCCCATGGCACTTAATCGAAAAGAGTAGGGAAATTTCCCTGGTGTCCTGGCCAAATTTCCCTCATTCACTAAAAATACCACCAACAGCTTAATCTGGTTCAAGGTCAGTTGGCATTCATGTGTATCCCCCTCCCCCGGGTCGTGCCTGAAAATAGGCAGGATTTGTCTAATGCACTTACCCGGTCAACAAAAACTAAATAAAATAATAAAATTATGCACTGCTCAGGGGCAGTTCTGGAAAGCGTGTCTTTTTTAATTAAATAAATTGCATCCAAACTGATTTTGGCATTTCATGCTCACATGGCCAAAATCTCCACAGAGATCACATCTCTGCTTATCACATACACTGGACAGGTGGGACTTATCTCAACATTTATAACATGCTTTGAGGTGGGTTGTCCTGAGCAAAAACATGTCTCTGTCTCATCCAAGAAAAAAATGGTTTGGCAGATGCAAAATTCCAGTGTCATTTTGTTGTAACTTCACTCAAAACTACGCCCCCCCCAATCCAAAGAAATTCAGAGTATAATTAATTTAATAATTAATAGTCTTAATTTGTACCCGTGAGTCCTGGACCGCAGCAGAAGTAGCTGTTGTCAATCCGCGTGCTGACGCCAAAAACTCATTCCTGGTTTTGTTCCCATGTCTGGCATTTTGTCCCTCTCTGGTCCATTCTGTGAGCTGAACGATCATTTATAATCCAGGTTTAGAATTAATTTGCCTTCTTTAGTCCTAATCCATCCTAATAAGGCTTTGTCAGGAGACCAAGAAGCATCTTTTTGCAGCAGTGTCCATAGCCCAGAAGTCGTGGTAATTCTTTTGCAGGCTGACATCTGTTGATTACTTTTCTCTTTGAGCTGATTGACATCCTCAGTGGTGCTGCTGTCAGTGCTCTGCTACAGGGATGTACCCAGTTACATCTCACACTCTATCTCTGTAGAGGAAATTTCTCTTTTGCTGTCTTCTTGTCCTCTTTGTGGACCTGCAACTGCAGTCTTTGTTTTAAAGCAGCTTAAAGGGAAGCAGTCATTAATAGGAGCTCCCGGCCCCGCAAGGCTTACCCTCCAGTTGAGACTTTTAAGTATGTTGCGGCATTTTTCTCGTGCCGCAGCATATTTTATTTTAATAAAGAAAAGTCCGCAACTCGGAAGTATGGCAGATGCTGAGGGGGTTCCATTATCTGTAAAGGTGCGGCACCACACCGTACACTTCAATACATCATGTATTAGTCTCCTTTAGTCTCTCTTCGTATGGCTTCTGGTGCAGACCTTGTACCGTTTTATTTGCCCTCTTTCAGACTGCATCCATCCTGTCTATGTCCTTGCAGAGATGGGGTCTCCAGAACTGCATGCAGTACTCAACATGGGGTCTCACCAACTGCCTATACAGAGGGATAACAACTTCCTGTTTTCTACTGGTGATGCCTTTTCCTATGCATCCCAGTATCCCCCCCTGCCCAGCTTACTGTCTTCTCACATCGCTTGCCTACCTTTAGGTCATCTAATATGACTGCTCCCAGGTCCATTTCCATTTTTTGTTGTTGCTAGTATGTCTGTCCTCCCCCCTCCCCCATTGTGTACTCTTTTGTTTCCCAGGTGCATTACTTTGCACGTCTTTGCATTGAATCTAAGCTGCCATACGTTTGATCATTCCTCCAACCTTGCCAAGTCCATTCTCATCCTTTCCAACCCCCCTAGTGTATCAACCCTGTTGCAGATCTTTGTGTCTTCTGCAAAGAGGCATACTTTTCCTTCTAGTCCCTCTGCAGTGTCACTTATAAAGACATTAAAGAGGACCGGTCCCAGTACTGAACCCTGCAGTACCACGCTAGTAACCCCCTTTCTTCAGAGTGGACTCCATTTACTATTACCTTCTGTGTATGCTGTCCAGCCAATTTTTTGCCCAGGTTACCACCCTGGGGCCCACTCCCTAACTTGTTTATTAATCTTTTGTGGGACTGTGTCAAATGCCTTGCTAAAGTCTAGGTAGGCCATGTCCACAGTAGGGTTGGGCGGACCCCGAAAAGGTCCTGATCCTTATTATCAGGATCCAGGCCAAAGTCCTGATAAGTTTTGATTAGTCCTGATTTAAATCAGAACCTTTTGTAAAATCTGGTATAAACTGCAAATCTGCTATATAATTGCATAAAACAACACTGAAATCTGTGACACACACATTGAATTGTAGCCAGCATTTCATGATATGAAAATTGAGTTTATAGCACTGATGTGCTGGTCAATTGAATATGGCAGTCATGCAGTTGACCTTTGTCTGTTTCCCATCTCAGAGTCAAACTCAGTAGTACTAGTGCTGCAACTGTAAACTGACCTATCTGGCCTCAGAGGAGGAATCCCATTCCCATTTAGTAGCACACACTATACAATAGACGTAACATAGAAACACAGAAACATCAAATTTGACAGCAGATAAGGACAGATTGGCCCACCCAGTCTGCCCATTTCCCTACCTGTTGGATAAGCTGCTGGTTTCAGCTAACCAACAGCCTACTTCCTCCAAACATATCAGTTTGTTATTGTTGCACCAGTTCCTTCTCTGCTCCACTGAGAGTCATGCAGTTATTTTCTGTGGCATGGGGTCCCCTTCACCCACTCACCCAAACTGATGACACATTTAGGGGATCCCTACCAAAATAATAACTGCATGTACTTAGGAATCCAGAGACCTAGCTACTGTGTAGGAAGGGGTATTGTGGATGTGAGGTCGAGCCTGTACAGAGTGGGCAGAGACCTACATTCAGGTAATCCAAAACTGCATAAATTAGGCAAGTAAATTAGTACATACTGAAAAAAGTGTGCCATCGTGTTCAGGCAATCCAGAAATTAGGACATACTGAAAGCATTCTGCCATCAGTTTCAACTACGGGCAGTCCAAAAATTATACAAATCCATTAGGACATGCTGTGAAAAGTGTGCCATCAGATTCGGGCAATCCAAAAATTACAAAAGTCCATTAGGACCAGCTGCGAAAAGTGTGCCATCAGGTTCAGGCAGTCCAAAAATTACACAAGTCCATTATGACATGCTGAAAACATTGTGCTGTCAGGTACAAAAATTGTGTAGGCCACATATGGGCTTATTTGAGTACTGATTTATTTTTCTGAAAAACTGTGATCTTTCTACTCTTCCAAGTAGTCATCTTTGAGGTCATTGCTGTCTCCGGGTCAAAGGTGTACCGGTCAATGGAAGGTTTATTTTTAAGAATGTTAACTTCTCAACATTTTTAGGTAATAGCCTAGATCGTGTATCTGTTACCACATTTCCTGCACAGCTAAAGAGTTGCTCAGAAAATGCACTGGTTGGGGGACAGACCATGTACTTCAAGGCAACCTGCACAAGTGCAGGCAATACAGGTTCCTTGCTTTGCCAGTACTTAATGGGATCTTCATTCCATTCAATACTTTTTCTGCCAAATAATAGTCAGCTATGACCTGGGCAGAAGCAGACACAAATGTAGAAGGAAGGGCTGATTTTTCAAGAAAGACAGCATCTACAGTAAGTGACCCCAGAGATGACAGCTGGGTCTAGAACGACTGGCAGCAGCTGACTGTTTTGTAGCCTGACTGAAAAGAGAGAGCTTTTGAGGTTCAGAAGGAATGGATGAGGGGGCTGCATCTGTTGTCCTGGTATTTTTCAAAAGCAAATCTACTTCTTGAATGATTTTCTCTTTGCAGTTTTGAAACACATTTGGGTCATACTGTGAGAGGTGTTTCATCTTGTACCGTGGATCTAGTACTGTTGCAATAATGTAACTGAACTGTCGTGAGCATTTCACCAAGTTTCTCATCATCTCTAACATTTTCAGTCATTCAGGGACCAAAACAAAAAAGCAAATGGAAATCCAAAACACTTCTGATCATAGGAGACTCCATGATTCGGGGAGTTGATACCTACCTCCAGCCGGGGGCGGGGGTTAATGGTCAGATGTCTCCCAGGTACATCAGTGTGGAGAGACACTGACCGCATTGCTAAAATCATGCAGGAAGCAGGAGAAAACATTGATGTCCTGGTACACATAGGTACTAACGATCTCGCTAGCAGATCAGTTGTAGAGACCAAGGAACACCTGACCAGGCTGGGAGACAAACTGTCATCCATTTCGTCCGGCATCTCCTTCTCTGAGATCCTGCTGGTCTGGGAGAGGGAGGCAGATGGAGACAAGGTCACAGAAGGGGAGATAGGGGAGCTAAACATGTGGCTCAAGGGCTGGTGCCAGGAAAAAGGACACAAATTTGTAGGTAAATGGCAACAGCTTTGGGAGCGAAAGTTCTTCAAATTCAATAGACTGCATCTGACAAAAGAGGGAGTCTGTGCATTGAGGCAGAAGTTTGATGTCTTTGCAGAATATTTAAACTAGCAAATGGGGAGAGGGGTGCAGCACTCGATACATCAAATGGGAAGAATACCCCTTCCCCTCAGAAAGTGATCAAACAGGAGTTCAGCATGTTTGTAATTCATTTGCATCACCAGGTAAGGAAAAAATCCAGCTCCCCATATGACGCACAGGAGAAATGCCAGATCTCGCCCAACAACTAACACACTGAACTCTGGGCAATGGAAAATCATGTATATAAATGTTCGCAGTCTGGGAAACAAGATCCCAGACCTGCAGGCAACAATGACAGAGGCTAAACTGGACACAGTAGTCATTAGCGAGACATGGTTCACCAGTAACCACACTTGGGAGACTTCAGTACCTGGCTATGTAGAGCTCAGAAGAGACCGAGGTGCAAAGGGGGGGGTTGGAGTGGCCCTTTATGTCAATGAAAATATCAAAGCTACAGAAATTCAGTATGAACATAAGGAGCCAGAAGAACTGTGGGTCACCTGGGAAACAGGAAATGGGACAGCAATACAAACTGGGGTTATCTACAGGCCTCCAGACCAGGGGGAGGACATAGACACATTAGTGTTAGAAGATATACAAAACATGACAGCTAAAGGGGAGGTTCTGATAATGGGAGACTTCAACATGCCAGATACAGATTGGTCAATACCAGCAGGAACATCCACCAGAACTAGACACATGGTGGATTCCTTGTAGGGGGAGGGTCTCAAGCAACTGGTACAACAACCTACAAGAGGCAGGACTATCCTAGATCTAGTACTGACTAACGAGAAAAGGATCACAGATCTCCAGGTAGATGGTCACCTGGGGGCCAGTGACCATCACATGGTATGGTTCAATTTGGCCACTAGAACTAAATCATCCCATTCCAAGGCAAAAATATGGGACTTTAGAGGAGCTGACTTTGATTCGATGGGCAACAGAGTTCAGCTAGCCCTGGCAAAAAGAAATTTAGGTGTGGGGGTACAGGCAAAGTGGGCAAGCATTAAGGATGCAGTACTTAAAAGAACATCCCATTGTGTTAGAGAGACAAGCAAGAGCAAAAGAAGGAGGATACCACTTTGGTTCTCAAAACCAGTAGCAGAAAAGGTTAGAGCAAAAAGGCTGGCCTTCAGGAAATATAAAGGAACCTAGCAGGACGAAGGTAGGGCAGCATACCAAACGTCCCTAAGGAAAACAGGGAAGGCAGTAAGGCAGGCAAAGGCTCAAACTGAGGAAACACTAGCACGAACAGTAAAAGAAGGTGACAAGACTTTCTATAGATACATTAGTGAAAGGAGAAGGTCCAGAGGGAGTATTGCTAAGATCAAAGGGGATAAGGGGGAGTGTGTGGAGGAGGACCAAGGAAAAGCATCTATCTTAAATAAATACTTCTGCTCAGTATTTACTGAGGAGAAGGTAGGGCATAGTCCACAGCTCACCACCATGGACACGGGGGGGGGGATGAGGTGAGCACTAGTCACGTCACAGAAGTAAGGGTCCTACAAGAGCTCGTTAAGCTCAGGGTTTACAAGGCAGTGGGACCTGATGGCATACATCCCAGGGTACTAAAGGAGCTAAAGGTAAAACTAGCAGAGCAGTTATCAGAACTGCTTAGTGAGTTGCTGAGCACAGGAGAGGTCCCATTAGACTGAAGAAGGGCTCATGTGATCCCTCTCCACAAGAGTGGCAGCAGAGAACTACAGACCAGTCAGTCTTACCTCAGTAATGGGCAGTATTATGGAGGCACTCCTTAAGGAAAGGATAGTGCAACACCTGGAATCCACAGAAGCACAGGATCCAAGACAGCATGGGTTTACAACAGGAAGTCCTGTCAAACTAATCTCATCAATTTCTTTGACTACGTAACCAGAGTGGTGGACCAAGGGGGAGCAGTTGATGTCGCCTACTTTGACTTCAGCAAAGCTTTCGATACTGTTCCACGTAAAAGGTTGATTAATAAGCTGGGTAGGCTCAGGGTGGGGCAGAAGTTGGTCAACTGTGTGGCAAACTGGTTGGTGTGCAGAAAACAGAGATTGGTGGTAAATGGTATACAGTCAGAAGAGATGCAAGTCACAAGTGGGGTATTTCAGGGATCAGTCCTGGGGCTAGTCCTCTTCAATATTTTTATCAGTGACATTGCAGATGGACTGGAGGGTAAGATTTGTCTGTTTGCAGATGACACCAAGATCTGCAACAGAGTAGTTGATTCAGATGAGGTGGGCAGAAAGAGAAGAGATCTGGATAAACTGGCAAAATGGTCAGAAGAGTGGCAAATGGGGTTTAATGCAAAGAAGTACAAGATCATGCTCATAGGGAAGAGAAACCCTGAAGCCACCAGTAGGTTGGGAGGGGAGCTGCTGGCAGTCACAAGGGAAGAAAGAGACTTATGCATCATCATCACAGATGACCTGAAAGCAGACCACAAAAGCAGTAGGTAAGGCTAGAGGGATGTTGGCATGTATTAGTAGGGGTAGCACAAGTTGTAAGAGGGAGGTAATAATCCCTCCTTACAAGACACTGGTTAGGCCCCATCTGAAGTACTTCATGCAGTACTGGAGGCGGCACCTGCACAAGGACATTAACAAAATGGAGGCAGTCCAGAGAAGGGCAACCAAAATGGTGCAGGGACTGCATCAGAAAACATATGAGGACAGATTAACGGAGCTCAATATGTATACCCTAGAGGAAAGGAGGAAGAGAGGTGATATCAATCAATCAATCAAATTCTTTATTTATCCAGGCAAACACCATTGAGCAAGCTCATTTACAAGGTGGGCCTGCATTACACAAGTCAAGTAACAATGCATTTATTTATAGACAAATAGACATTAGATGCAAGAGTACAACAGTACAGGGAGGCCTGCAATAGACAGGATAAGTAAAAATACATTTGGGTTCAGGTAAAAGACAGTCGGTAAGGGTATACATAACAATAGGGTAGCAAGTCAGTAAAAATTTATACCAGATATAACAACATACATGGTTTGGTATTCCTGTAAAATAAAGGCATTATAGTCCAGTGACGAGATTAGTTGAAGTGGATTCTACAAGCGAAGAGACATACATAGTCAGTTTAAAAAGACCCAGGTATTTCAAGGGGGAGATGTGTCTGGAGAAGTGGACAGCCAGTGGGGGCTGGAACTAGGATAATACTAGGAGCGAAGGAATGAGATGCTGTGGGTATACAAGGAATAGGTGGGTGAGGGAGGGTGAGATTTAGGGCGGTAGATAAGTAAGTGGCTCAGGGACAAGTTATGCACTGATACAAGAAGGAAGGAGGATGGGAAAAGTAAGGAGGATGTGGAGGGGGGGTGTAAGTAAGCTAGGATCACTGGAAGCAGTTGCAGGCTTCTGTAATGTATTTTGAGACTAAGATCTTAAACACAGTGAGACTAACAGGAGTCCGCAGTTTCAGTGATTTCTGTAGCACATGATCTGATATGATATGATCGAAACATTCAAACATCTTAAGGGCATTAACAAGGTGAAAGAGTCTAACATGTTTCAATATAAGAAAAATAGCAGGACAAGAGGACTCTGCATGAGATTAGAGGAGGACGATTAAGGGGTAGTGTGAGGAAGTTCTTTTTCACAGAAAGGGTGGTGGATGCATGGAACGGCCTACCTCAGGAAGTGGTGGATATGAATACAGTGCAGGGCTTCAAACAGGCAAGGGATAGACATAAGGGAGCAATACAGATGAGTATGACTATATAGGCCATTGACAGAGTACAGGCGTAAGGCACATTCATAAGGTAGGAAAAAATGGGCAGACTGGATTGGCCCTGCAGTCCTTATCTGCCATCAACTTCTGTTTCTATGTACTATGTCTTTTTTTATTCTGGTTGGTAAGTCCCTTTCAAGTTGTGCTAGACTCACCCATCTGAAACTGTCTTCTTGTACCTTCCAGCTCATCCCTGATTGCATTCAGCTGAAATCTAATAATCTTTATTAATGGGATTATTTGGCTGAGTGTGGCATTGTTGGAACTCACTTCCCTAGCAATTTCCTCAAAGGGTTGCAGTATCTTGATGAGAAGTTCTAAAACAGCCCACTGCTTGAGGAGTAGTGTACACATCAGCATCCTCTATGCAATTCTCTAATGTATACTGTCTTACTGCCTTTTTTTGCTTCAGCAATCTGTGGAACATGTAAAAGGTAGAGTTCCATCTCATTGCAGCATCCTGGATGAGTGTATTAGAAGGCAGTCCGTGCTCTTGTTGTATGGCCCGAAGGCATTGCGTGCTTTGCAGGAGTGGCTGAAATGTGTGCATACTCTTTTTGCCACGTGTGAGAACCTTTATATCTCTGTCCTCTTCCATAAATGCATGCACAACAATATTTAGACAGTGTGCTAAACATCAAATGTGGACAAAGCCCCCATCAGACAATGCTTTCTTTATGTTTGAACCATTGTCAGCCACAATAAATATGCCATCAGTGACATAAATGGTTCTGGCTGGCAGCTTGTCCATATGTCAGTAGTCAGATGGACAACACCAGCAACTGCATCTTTTAAGCATTTTTCAGTTTAGCACTTACTAAATCATACATCTGCAGTATTGCAGCAGTCGAGACATATTTCCTGGATGGAATATTGTATCGTGGTGACAGGCGATTCAAAAGCCTTTTGAATCCTACATGCTCTACAATTCTGTAAGGCTGTAAGTCCAGTGCTATCATGTCTGAAATTAGTTTTGTTATAGCAGCTGCCTCAGGATGACTATGCTGGTACTTAGCTTTACATTCAGTTGTCTCTGAAATCGTGAGCTGTTTTCTAGAAGTTGAAGTTTTGAGATGGCCAGCATTAGGAGTGCTGGATGATGAGAAGGGCAAAAGGGGACTGTTTGTAGTACTTATTCTAGAAGAAGACTGAGAAGGAGTTGACAGTACAACTAAAGCAGCAGGGCTGCTGTTGCTGTCACTTGATATAATAGGTGCAGCAGGTGTAATCTGAGTTAACTCAGCCTGCAAGAAGTTGTCTTCTTTCTCTTTGACCAAAAAATCACACCTGAGACGCAATGGGTGACATCTGTCTAAATGTCTTTTTTAATGCTGAGGTACCCAAAGCACCTTTTTTGCTCCCTGTGCTGATGGTCTTTTTACATATAAAACAAACTGCTTGTAACTCACTATTGACAGCCAGAGAAAAGTAAGACCACACATAAGATGTCACCTTTTTTGTTTTATTACCAGGCATACTTTACTGTCCTCCTTTGTCACTTCCACTGTGTTGTTCTTTCTTAACACTGAGAAGCTGCACATCATGGTCTTTTTCTGTTTCACCATTATCATCATCCAGTAGCTCCTCCAGGCCACTAACAGAACCTAACTCTGAATGCACTGCCCCCTCATCTGGTTTCTCCTGCACCTGCACCACACTGTTCGTGCCCAAACTGCCCATCTCATCATCCAAGTCCAAATCATCACATTCATCCTGCGTCTGTGCAGCTGCCACCTCTACCTCATTCTGGCTTTCCATTTGCTTCTGCTTTTCTTCCTCCTTGTCTATATCCTCCATTTCATTAATCATTACTATGATTAGAGCTAGACTGCTCCCCCTCTGTTTCATTTTAAATCTGTACTGGAACTAAGACGGTACACATAGGTACCATATCTTAGCTTGCCACTCCTTGTGGTGCCAACTACTCCTTTAGTTTTAATTAAGGTAGTTTTGGCCTTTCCAGTCTGTTTGGACAACATTGTGGAAGGACCACTACTGCTACCAGATGAAGTACCAGCAACTGGTCTTTTACCAGTTAGGCTGTGCAGTGTTGCTTGTGCCATACGTTTCCCCATTTCAGCCTCCACCTCACCCTGTCTGGTGCACCTTTCCATTTTTTTTTAATTACACATAGAAATGCTTTTTCCAGTATGTGTTTTCTTTTTATTTAGTCCTCTTAGTTGTTCCCAAGTTTCTCAGCCCACTAGTACAGGCTCTGCCTCACAGCCATTGTCCCCCTTCCAACACAACAGCTAGGTTAATTTTCTTTAAATAGCACATAAAAATGTTTTTTTTTTTTTCTGTAGATATTTTCTTTTTAAATAGTCATCTCAGTTGTTCCCAAGTTCCTGTGCCCACTGCCCACTCAGTACGGGCTCGGCCTCATAGCTACACTCCCCTTTCCACCACAGTAGCTAGTTTTTTTTTATTACGCAAGGAAATATTTCTCAACTGTTGCAATACTGCAGATGTATTATGTAGTTCTCTCAGTTGTTGCCAAGTTCCTATGCCCACTCACTCAGCACAGGCTCGACCTCACAGCCACACTCCCCCTTCCACCACAGTAGTAGCCAGGTTATTTTTTTTTTAATTATACACAAAAATTTCTTATGTATGTGTTTTTTTTTATTTAGTCCTCTCAGTTGTTCCCAAGTACCTGTGCCCACTGCCCAATCAGTACAGTTAAATTTAGTCCTCAGTTGTTCCCAAATTTCTCTGCCCAACAGGGACCAGGGCAGGTTTGCTCTCACAGACACAATGAACCCCCATCCCACCAGTGTAGGTAGCTAGATTTTTCTTTTCTTATTTTTTTTTAAACTTATTTTTCTTTATATCTTTTTTTTTTTTACAACTTTGTTCTCTGTTGTTCCTTAGTTCCTCTGCCCCTTCAGGGCTGCCATGTATGACCTCAGAGCCACACACCCTTCACCCACTCTTTAACGAGGTCTTTCCTCTTGAATACTTTCTTTTCTTTAGTTAGATGATGTTTAATTGTTCAGTGCAGAATACAGATTAGACTGGTTCCACTTTACTCAGTCCACAATCCCCACGAAGTGAAGAGTCAGTAAAACAGCCTGCTTAATTCAATATAAATATTTTTAATCCTTTTGTTGTTTTTTACCACCAGCAGCCTGTATATTGATGGCTAGCTAGCAGTCTGGTCCCCCACCAGGAGCCCTTTAGATGGCCACCAACCACACCACAAGGTCCCCTCACTTCAACCTGTCCCCACCTCACCCCACCAAAACTAAAGATAATTATTTATTTCTTCATATATGCTCCATTTACTTTTTAAATTATATTTCACCAAACAAATGCTAGTGTGTCCAGCATGCACACACAATTTATATACGGACAAAGTTGAGACACATCCGCCCTCTCCAACAATCAGCTCTGAGATGACACCTCTCTCTCACTAGGAATGCCTAGCTGAAGTGTTCCAGCTCTGCCCTGCCCACCACATCACCCAATTACCAGGACTTACAGGCAGGATCCATTCATCAATAGGCAGTCTAGCCTGTCAGTCTGGCTGCATCTGGCCAATCGAATCTTCATCTCCTCTGTCTCCATTCTTAAGCCGCAGTGCACTCATTCATGTGAAGTGCCCAATCCCAAATGCAAAGCTGAGCTCCCCTTTATTAAGCCTCACTAACCCTCCCTTAGTCTCTCTTCGCACACCAATGTACCTCTGTAACCCCCCTGTTAACCGGGGTTACTAGAATCCCAGTAAGACCTAGTGGTAGGCAGGGTAGGCAGCTTGTGAAACTCCAGTTAAATGGATTTCACACTGTCTCACTCTGTTCTCAGTCTCAGCTGAGACTGAGGGATGACATCATTTTAGAACTGTCACAGCTGCATAAGCCACACTGGAATGTTGCAGTTGGAGGTTAGAGTAGAACGTTGGGGAATTTGAAGCAGTCTGTGTGCAGTCAGAGAGAAAGACTGTAGTGCAGCAGAGTGCATGCAGGCTCTCAGAGCTTTAAGCTCTGTTTCAGAGCTACTTTTGTTCAAGGTGTGTGTTTCCACCTGAAGAGGAACACAGGAACTGGTAGTTGAAGTGGCGGAGACCGCTCTCAATGGTTCAGAGCCCCATCCCTGAGGGGATGGGGGGAAGGTGTCTGCCTGTTTTCCAGGGGCAACCCTCCTGGTTCCAGCTAAGGGAAAGAAGCTGCCTGTCTGAATTGTGCTGAGGCACCAGAAGCTCTGAGCGGAAGATTCCTTGAGGAGGAAATGCCTGTGGGGTACCTGCAACCAAAGGGTGAGTTAGCTCTGAAAAAGGGCCAAGTGTTTTCACCTGAAACAGAAGGAAACTAAAGGGACTGTTACTGTGGGGTCAGGAAAAGACAGCCAAGTACAGTTGGAAGATGTGGGGATTGGACTGCTTAACTCAGTGGGGGGTCTAGAGTAATGGACAAAGCCACTTATAAGTATGTTCAAGGCCAGCACAAAATGGAAAGAAAGAATGTGGGGATTGGACTGCTTAACCTGTGGGGGGGGTCTAGAGTAATGGACAATGCCACTTATTTTAAGTATGTTCAAGTCCAGCACAAATGGGAAGCAAGACAAGTAGATTAAATGTGAAATACATTTAGCAAGAATCTACACAGCAAAGTGTTAAAGGATGAGGTGTTTACTGTCCAGAGAAATGGCCAGGTATGTATTGTGGGAGTGAGAGGTAGGAGACCCCCCATCAGTAGTAACCAAATTTCACCTCTACGGATTTTCTCTGAGTCACCTGTTGCTTTCTCTCAGGTACTTGGCCAGTGCCTGAGGAAAGTACCGAGATGTGGGATTAAGGAGGATTCCCTGATGGAGCCGAGGTGCTCTTAGGTGCTTTAGGGAGCCACCAGAAAATGTTTCCATGAAGTATGGAAGGTGTCCAAGTGACTGGCAAGGGAGCCGAGCCAGGGTGTAACCCAAAGCTATGTACAAGTTCGGGCTGTGTAACCCAAAGCAGCGTACAAGTCCGGGCTGTGTGCCCAGTGTATTGTAGAACCTGAGGGCTAAAGTGATGAGGATGTGTTCTGGTCTTCTTTAATCTGTATTACCAGGAGTGTAGCCCTGTGAGGGTCCATCTGTGCTTTGTTTATTCTGTTGGATGTGAATAAAAGCCACACTTTAGAATCCCACTTCTGGTATTGGACATTACAGTTATTGCTTCCTGTGTTCGGAGTTACTTGGGTGCCCCTGTGCAGAGTAGCCAAACCTAGCCTTTGTGCTGAGTGGCCTATTCCTCCCCCGAACCGAGCCCATGTGGTATAGCTGTCAGATACAAATGGCATACCGGGTAGGGGTAACACCTCTAAATGGTTTTACTCCCCTTCTTAACTGAGTTGGCTGTTATTTCCTCAGTTTGGGCCCCAGTTGGTTTCAGCCCCAATTGAGGCCCCCTCTATTGGGATTTTCAAGCTGAGGCTGAAGGCCCACCACTTTAGGGGGAAGGGAAGGGAAAATTGTTTAACCAGGAGAGGCACATTAAACTGAAGCTTGATTCCAGCTGCTACCTGGGAGCACAAGGAAGTTAAGTGCCTTTCTCAGGTCACACAGTATGCAAGTGGAGGCTATAGGATTCAAACACAGGTCTCCACTTTTGCAGCTGAGACCCTTAAACTACTGCGCCATACTGCCTCCTTTAGGCTGGCTTTTGTGGATTGCGTTTCCAGCCAAACCGTCCCAGCTATTTGATGCTGATCTTAAAGCTGTTAATTTGAATTCTATTTATTCAAAAAAAATCTACTGTGCATTTATCTGTTGTTTTATTTTTTGATATGTTTGTGAGGTGCCCAGAGCCTCAGGGAATGGGCGCCTTAAAATAAAATTTGCCTTGCCTATTATGGTTTTTAGTTTTATATCACTTGTTGTAACCTGTTTATCCCTTGTACCACAGTGCTGTTCTCCTACCTATATGTATTGTAATCTCCCGGGTCATGCCTGGAAATAGGCAGTTTGCTGGCTAATGCACCTATCTGGTCAACAAAAACTAAATAAATAAAATTCTGACTTCGTTCCCCACTTCCTTCTGCTTTAACTGGCACAGTTCTCTGTCCTGCTCCTTCTGTGTTTCCTTAATCTTACTGAATGCTATATTTTTCTCTCTAACCTTCCCCGCCTCCTGTTTTGAGAACCAGAGTGTTTTTTTCCTTCATTTTGATTTGTTTATTTGCTTCACACAAAGGCTTGTTGCCTCTGTGATGGCAGTTTTGATTTTCCCTATTGTTCCTCCACCCCTCCTTCTTGCCTGTTTGCTAGTGCTTTTCTGAGGCACTCTCCCATTTTGCCAAAGTCAGCCCTTCTAAAGTCCAATACCCTTGCTTTTGTATGGCTTGACTCTACAGTAGTGTTTATCGTGAACCACACTGTTTGGTGGTCGCTTGTTCCCAGATGGCTACTTACTTCTGAATCTAAGATCCTCTCTCTGTCCTTGTTTGAGAGTACCAGGTCTAAGATTGCTCCCTCCTGAGTGGGTTCCAACTCTAGCTGTCTGAGACATGCCCCATGTCGGGCATCGAGAATGACCCTGCTTTTGGATGTGGCTGCATCTATAGTGCTCCAGTTAACATCTGGTATATTCAGGTCCTCCATCAACAATATGTCTCCTTTTTCTACCATCCTAAGGATACCTTCTATCATTTCCTTGTCCATTTCCTACCCCTGAGACGGGGTTCTGTATACAGCTCCCGTGCGGATTGTGGTGCCATGTCCTGTCTCCAGGGTGACCCACAGTGTCTCAGTGATTGTACAGCACATTAACAGTGTGAAGGCTAATAGGGATCCCTAGATCTGAAATTATTTTGGACAAATGAACTGTGACAGATGTTTTCAGTGAAGGTCAAGTGCTTGAACATTTGCGAATCTGAGTGCTTATTTGCTACTGTACATCATGACAGGGTCTCAGGAATGTTCCAATATTATTATTGCAAGTCCAAGCAAAAGTTGAAGGAAACTTCCAATAAGCAGGACATACCCCTAGACACAGGAAGTTCCCTGGGTCATGCCCACCCCCATTCCAGGGCAGAAATGTAAGATGATGTGCACACCACCTGAAGGGAAAGTTGCAATGTGGGGTCCCACCTGGAATTTGTGATTTATAGAAGAGTAGGAAACTATTCAGTGTATGCATACCTGAGACCTGTCACACCCAGAGTCTGCAGCCTACAAGTAAAGTTTAGGCAGCAAGAAGTGGCTGGAGCATTACACCATAAAAAAGCATGCAAAGATGAGCAGAAAGTATGTTACTTATTGCCGATCCGCCAAACTTCTGTGTTTGGCCCAGTCATATGTTGCAAATTTGTGTGTGTGTGTGTGTGTTGGGGGGAGACCAGCTTTGCAAAGATGCCCTCATAGTGTCTTTTTTGGATGTACCACACCACACCACAGTGACAACATTGTTGTCGATATCCAGGACAGCGACAGGTCCAATACTGACAGTCGGCATTGTGCCGTCCAAAAGAACATTTTAGGGGGGGGCTTTGCCCCCGCACGGTCCCCTTATTAAAATAACCAACTCCGGGTTGGAGTTGTTTTGGGGTGGGGGCATAACACCAGGAGAAACAGTGCCAGTGTGCATTGGGAGTATTACAGGGACCTACCGAAATTTGTCACTGTAATGGTCTTTGCTGTGAAAGTTGTGACAGTATACAGTCTTTCTCAATGCTGCATGGTAAATGCACTGATGAGTGGAAAAAGTTTCACTTTTTAAAGCCCTGTTGCCAGGAAATTTAGGGCACTGGTGAAAGTGGTGGTAATGTAGTAGCAGCACAGTATGGGAGCAGCATTGTGTGTCACTTTTGATAGGAGACACGAGCAGAGGAAAGTCAGTCACCCATTGCCAAGACTAGGGATGAGGTATAGACAATGTTGTTGCGGGTTCCATACATGCACTATGCAAACAGCACAAGCCCAGTTTTACTTGCAGTATCCATAAGGCACCAGTAGACTCTGGTAGTAGTGATGATACTAATCCCCATTACAACACCACTGAGATCGATGCAAGCTAAACAGGAGCAGCAGTGACTTCTCACATGCACATGGGTGTTGCAGAGTGAAAGCTATGACACCTCTGTCCAGGGCATCCATCTAGTGAGACTGTGTTCTTCATAGAGCTGAAGAACAGATGAGCTTTGGTGGCCACTGCCAAGTGTAATGAGAAAAGGATATGGTATATTATCATGTGTTAAAAGATGTATCAGGAGTAGGTCCAGGGAGATGGTGATGCCGCTGTACGTGTCCGTGATGCGACCTCATCTGGAGTACTGTAGACAGTTTTGGACACTTCACTTAAGGGGGGACTGGATGGGTGCAGAGGAGGGCAATCAGAATGGTGCAGGGTTTGTGTGATGTAGATTATGGGAGGAGACTTTGTGAATTGGGTTTGTTCACACTACAGTGCAGGAGACATAGTGGGGGTATGTGCTTGGTCTACAGGGCATTTGCTGATCGGGATCTTTGGTAATGTTTGGGCCTGACTTTGAGGCTGAACTCAAAAAACATACGAGACTGCCTGCAGATACAGGCCTTGCAGTTAATCAAGTCTGCTCGAGTGTGCAGCACTTCAGCCAGTTAGACTTCAGCTGCCCTCCTTCCTACTTTCCTTTATACCCACCCCCTGTCCCCTCTTTGTTTGCACTCTCCCTTTAAAACATCCCTCTTGAAGCCCTCCACTGTCCGTAACAATATGACTTCCACTGGCAAAGCGTTCCACCCTGCAGCCACCCTTTTTGTGAAATAGTGTCTCCTCAGTCCCATTCTGAACCTCCCCCTCCAACTTCAGAGAGTGTCCCCTGGTTTCCCTTCCACCTTTTAGATTGAACAAAGTCCCGGTGCCTTCTCTGTTCATGCCCTTCCGGTACTTGAAGGTCTCAATCATATCCCCTTTCTCTCTCTTCTATCCTCCAGGGTGTACATATTGAGCTCTCTCATTCTGTTCTCATAAGGTTTATCCCACAACCCCAGGATCATTGTTGTTGCCCTGTGCTGTATCCTTTCCAGTAGTTTGATGTCCCTCTCTAAGTAGGGGTGCCAGAACTGCATGCAGTACTACAAGTGCTGCCTCACCAGGGACCTATTCATGGGAAGGATGACTTCCCCATGCCTAGAAGTAATCCCCCTTGCTATGTACCCCAGCATCCATGTTGCCTTTGCTGCTGCCTTCTTGCACTGGGCTGAGTGGTTCATTTCCTTGGTTACCAGAACCCCCAGATCCTTCTCCTGTTTGGTCTTGGTTAACTGCACCCCCACCAGCAACTGTAACTGAAAAAGGGTCAGGGATATCACAGGCAACTTAGAGGAGGCCACTATGATAAAAACCAGAGAGGGAATTGGTTCAGTGGTGGCAAGCTGGAATGCCCTGCCAGAGACAATGGTGTCTTGCAATACTATATACCAATTAAAAAAAGCACTCAATGGTAATAGTATGGAGCAATGTTTTCAACTGGAGTTTTAAATGGTGCTGATCTGCAAAGGCTAACGCTATATGATTTGAAACACATCTTATGCATACAGGAAGTTGTGGATCATGTTGCCAACCACCACTCATTGGTGCGTGGTCAGACACCACAGCAGCATGTTGTGATCTGCAAGGATGCCAGTGATTCCTCTTATGTTGAAGAGGCCTGATCCAATGAATTCATGCAACAGTTTGATGAAAATTAATCTGAGGGGAGTGATGGCACCATACTTCTAGATCCCCTGAACATTGTAGAAGTGGTGGCCACAAGAAATACAGATCTCAAGGTTAAAATGGACATAGACACAGAGGCCAGTCAGCCATTGACTTCAGTTTAGGAACGTTACTTGAATGTGGTCAATGTCGCTTATTCTTGCCCAAGCCCAGATCTGCTTTTTCAATTTATGGAACATTAGGAAATTACATCGGCTGTTATATTCTGTGAATCTCACACTTTAATAGATGTGTTTGTTATGTTCAGGCTAGTCTATGGTAATGCTCTTTTAGTTGACCTTCCTTAGAGACTGACCCATCACCTGCAGCTATTGTAGTTTGACACACAACAGATATGACATTACAGCAAGTCTGAGGGATCATAGTTTGCTCATTTTGAAGGAGCTACAGTACACTGGCTGCCTGTTAGGCAGTGAGCTCATTCAAAATACTGTTGCTGGTGCATATGTTTCTTACTACAAGATTGGGACTGGATTAAGAAATAAAAATTTGTATAATTGCTGTATAAAAGAATGGTAGGGGTTGGGTTTTGCTGGCTGGGGGATAGCAAGATAGCAAGAATAAAGAAGAGTGAAGGGTGGACAGAAAAGGGGGACAAGCAGGCAGAAGTACTCAGTGAATATTTCTGCTCTGTGTTTACCAAGGAGAAGCAAGGATCATACCACAGGGGGTGGGTTGGGGGGCAGATTTAACAGATGTGGAGATCCCGGTCAGCAGGGTGATTTAGGGACTAAGAGCTCTGTGGGTTAATAAGGCATCCGAATCAGATGGCATACACCCCAGGGTTCTGAAGGAGTTGGTGGGCATCCTGACAAAGCCACTTGCAAACCTGTTCAACTCTTCTCTGGGGACTGGATGTGTGCCACAGGACTGGAAGATGGCACATGGGGTGCCCATACACAGAAGTTGACCCAAGGATGAACCAGACAACTATAGACTGGTCAGTCTTACATCCATTGTGGGGAAGCTGATGGAGACAATACTGAAGAAAAGGCTAGTGACCTTTCTGGAGGTGAACAGACTCCAGGACAACAGCCAGCATGGGTTTGTCTGGGGCAGATCCTGCCAGATAAACCTGGTTGACTTTTGCGGCTGGGTGACCAGGGCACTAGACAGGGGCCAAGCAGTGGCTGTCCTATACCTGGACTTTAGCAAGACCTTTGATTCTGTACCACATAAGAGTCTGATTAGCAAATTGAGTTACAAATGAGTGGGAGGGAAATTGGTGGACTGAGTAAAAAACTGGCTCCACAACAGGCAGCAGAGAGTGTTGGTGGGAGGGGAACTCTCTTCTCCAAGAGCTGTAACCAGTGGAGTGCCACAGAGCTTGGTCCTGGGTCCAGTGTTGTTCAACATATTTATAGCAATCTCGCATGGCATTAAGAACAAGGTCAGCCTCTTTGTAGATGACATGAAGATTGGGGTAGTGATGGACGATGCAGAAGGATGGCAAGGACTGCAGGGGGCACCTGGCTGTACTTGAGCAGTGGTTGGAAACATAGCAGCTGGGGTTTAACACTAAAAGTGCAAAGTTATGCACATAGGAGCAAGAAACCCAAGAAATTGTTATTGGTTGGGTGGGGTAAAGTTGTCCACTGCAGAGGAGGAAAAAGATCTGGAGGTGCTGATAACAGGAAAAATGAACCACTCAGCACAGTGTAGAAAAGCAGCAGCCAAATTTAACAAGCTACGGGGGTGTATAACAAGAGGAATCACCTCTAGGCGAGGAGAGGTCATCCTGCCACTGTACAGATCACTGGTGAGGCTCCACCTGGAGTACTGCTTGCAGTACTGGTGCTCCTATTTGAAGAAAGATATCAAATTGCTGGAAGGGGCTCAGTGCAGAGCAATCAAGAGGATCCACGGGCTGGATGACAAGCCCTACAAGGAGAGACTCAGTGTACTTAGCATGTAGTCTCTGGAGGATCAGCGGGATGGGGGGACATGATAGAAACCTTCAAATATATGAGGGGCATAAATAAGGTTGACACAGGTAGCATTCTTAAGCGCAAGGAGGTGAGGAACACTAGAGGGAATAGTCTGAAGCTGGAGGGGGGTACATAGATTCAGGAGGGAAATAAGAAGACACTACTTTACAGAAAGAGTGATGACAGGGTGGAATGCCCTGCCAGGGGAGGTGGTGTCCTTAACATCAGTGGGAGGTTTTAAGAGGGGGTGGGACAGGGTTAAGGGGATGTTCACAAAGAGGGCAAAAGACAGGGTGGGATCAGCAAGCAGGGGCATGACCTCAAAGGAGAGGGGAGAGGAGGGAGGTGCAGCAGCAGTATAATGGCCTGCTAGCTGCACACTCGAGCAGACTTGATAGACCATATGGCCTGTCTCTGCTGGCAGTTTTTGTATGTTCGTAGGATGGCCAAAATAACTTCAAATCACAGTGGGGCATGCAAGCAGGTTGACAGATGGCTGCATCAGTGTTATAGTAATTCACTAGGAGTGGGGTTAACCCCTTTTGATCTCAGTGTTGGCTTTGGTCATGTTTAAAGTGAGGCATCGGGTTGGTGCTCTTATAGTCTAGGTGGTTGTTGTGGTGGGTAGGTATTATTAGTCATGTAATCTTATTACTTTTCTGTTATAAATCTCTTATATGTTTTGAACCAATTGGCAACAGAACAACGGGGAACTGCAGGAGCCCTTATTCAACATGCAGTCATTGCTCATGCAGGAACACTGAGACTGGAGGGCTTTCATAGCCAGAAGGAGGATAGCTACTTTAAGTTTTGAAGTTTAAAAACTATGCCTTAAAATATTGTAAATCACTCTAGCTACCTTGAGTGATGTATAATAAATTAATTGGGCCACCAGAGGGTGTCTGTTCTAGTATAACTATACATTTAAGAACAGATCCAGAAACAAATGGTATGGTTCCTTTTATTGGACCAACACAGATGTAACAAAAGAAAACTGTGCTTAAGCTTTCAGACCAACCAAGTACTTCCTTGGCATAAACTTCTGAGAAAGGACTTGGTTGGTCTGAAAGCTTAAGAGCTGTTTTATTTTGTTATTTTTTATTGGATCAACATAGATGTATCATACCATTTGTTTCTGGATCTGTTCTTACAAGGACCAATACGGCAACTAACTAATTAAGCAATAAGGCATGACAGGTTGTGTGTTATTGTCTAATAACGTCACTCCTGGGGTGGGTTGAAGCACGAGGCGAAGCCGAGTGCTTCCACTACCCCAGGAGTGACATTATTAGACAATAACAGACACCCTGGAGTGCCTTATTGCTATTATATAATGGCTTTTATTTAAAACAAAAAAAAAAAAGAAAAAAATGAGAAAAACATTTTTGGGGCTTTTTTCTTCATTTTTTCTGTGTGGAGGCATATGTTTAAAGAAAAAAGTCCACTATAGTTGTCCACCAGTAGGCGGAACTGCTCTCTGCATAATGATGCTTTTCTAGGGCTGTACATCTCCTCCATGTTGTTTCAGAGATGTTTCTGCAGTGAGGGTTTACAGTAACCCCCTCTGACTTTTCCCGAGCTGTTGACCCAGATTCCTAAAGTGGACTGCATTTTGTGTTTTACTGGGGTTTTTTTTTTTTCATTGCTGTGACTGTTAGTAAGCGTGCTCACAGTGTGCTTAGCTCTCTGTGAAAAGCGCTGCATTGTAGTCTCCGACGTGGCTTGTAATATGTGGGTTCAGTCGAGAGGGATCGAGAAAGGTTTCACAGAAAATCCTCCCTTTACGTTGTGATGCAGGCTAGACTTTTACAGGTGAGATTTAAACAAACGGCAAAATGTGTGATTTGTGGGGTTTCGTTGTTTTTGTTCGTGATGTCCGGTGATGGTCACGCAGTGGACAGTTAGCTTTCTTTCCACGGTTTATTGAAACCAAAAGTGAGTATAGAAGGCGAAGTGCTGTTTTGCAGAAAATTGGGGATTTCTGTGGAAAAGAAAGGGAGGCTGTGGGTGAAATTGTTTACAGTAGTGTCACGGATCAACGGCAACGAGTGGACAGGACACATGATTTCACAGTGTGTCATTCAATCATGTGTGTGCCTGGACTTAATACAGTGATGTTATTGTCTAATAACATCACTGTTCCAGGCACACACTGACCAATCACAATAAAGGAAATTTCTTTGCCATTGTATAATTCTGTGTATAAATGTAAGAGACACTCCACATGAGGTTTGAGCTGCTAGGACTAATAGGCTTTGCTTTCTGGTTCCATTACTCAAATCTCATGTGAAGTGTTCCTTACATCATAAGACATACCTCTTGGAGGCTGTATTAAGTTATAGTAGCAGAGTTTAGAAGCAGATTACTTTTCAAATCAAGTAACATGAATAAGTATTAAATTAAATTAAAAGGCAAAAAAAATCTTGATTACATTAGCTACTTTTCTGATCAGTACATGGCTTACCAGAACATTTTTAATAGATTAACAGTGCCATGTCTCTAGCTAAACATGGTACAACACTGCAACAAGAATTTTCTCTGGTAGCACTATAGGAACAATTTACTGTGAAATAAAACACAGAGCACTCTGTTACCCAAAATAAGTATACCAGATACTGTTCCCTCTGTAAATAATGCTGAAAGCTCTTTATTAAGTGCCAAACAATGTAATGATAAAAATGGTCTATTGGGATCCCGCCTGGTGGTGGTCGAAGTAAGACGACTTTTGCTCTGTAGAGAAATTAGTGAATGTGCTGAAATGCGTGAAATTAATCTGCAAGGCAAAGATCAACTTTGTCTTCCTGCTAGAATTTTGCAAATGGCAAATGTGGTAACTTGGCCTGCAGATTGTGCCCTTAAGGTGAAGTAAGCAATAATACCCAACAGGGTGGGCATTATTGGGATGTAATGGACCGTCCAGGGATGTAATGAGGCCCGATGCCTCAGGCGGTGGGCCTTGTAGCCCCTGGAAGGTCTGTTATATCCCATAATGCCCACCCTGGAGGGTAATATTGCATGTAGAAAATGGTGTTTCTTGCATTTTTTTTTAATAATGATTTGGGCAGGAAAAGGCATTAAAAATATTAATGAAATTAAAAGAAAAAGCAGTTTCTGTTAAATAGCACCTGTGTTGGCTGATTTGCCAGTAGATGGTGCTGTTGCCTTTGATGCTGTTTTTACTTTTGTTTTAGTTTTCCGTTTGCACTGCCGTCCCTCCTCCCCCACATTATTGATCGGAAGTGAAAGCTCTTGGGTGGTGGTACCATTATATACTTTTTTTAATGTTTGAGAAACACAAGTAGTGGTGGGTGTGAGAGGGTTAGTGGGGAGCAAGTGGCTCAACACTGCAGCGGGAACCATCCGGCATTCATTTCATGTGGTGGATCATACAGGAAGTCTGGAGATGGAACACAAACTGTGGCAGAGAAGAAAAAGCAGAAGTATTATGATTTACACAAAAATATGTCCGTGAATGCCACTGGAGTTGTGGGGGTGACTTTGTTTGTGGCCTTTGACAAAGCTGAGTGGCTGGCTACATGGGACCGTGGGGTTAGTTTGCTAAGAAACACAGAAGGGGGCGCAGGAGCAGGGCCGGGCAGTGCTGAAGCTGGAACATTATCGCAGTTGCCATAAACCAAAGGGAACAAGTGTAGTGTGTGGTTTTTCTACATGTAATGGCACTGAACAGATGGGGTGGAGCAACATTCTCACTAAGAGAGAGAGGGAAAAAAAATGGTGGCAGATCGACTGTGGAAATTCAGGGTCAAAATTCAGTGGAATGTGGGCACAGGGATTCCACCTTTTGATGGGTGCTGCCATGAGGGACTTGTTATTTAGAGGGCGTTGTGAAAAAAAATAACAACATGAGTGCAAGGGTGTTTCAGCCAATCAGAATGCAGCTTTTGTTGTGCCAATTTTCTAAATTTGAAGTGAGCCATGGGATTGGAAGGCATGTGGTGCTTCAGTTAGCTGTGTTCCCATGCTTAGGCTGAACTCCATGCCTTATGAAGAAAGAGCTTGTGTTGGTCTCTGTGCCTCAAAAGCTTGAAAAGCATCTAAACAACCACACCATTTTTCAAACAAATCACTCAAGTGTGCCTCGTACCTCTAGATTACCAATTATTTTTCGTACTTTTGTGATTTAGTTACTCTAAAGCTATATTAGTTGTCACTGAAACCTGGTTAAAAGACATTACCACAGACCAGCAGATTATGCTTCCTTTCTATAACACGTTTAGCCTGGGTAGACCTTCAAAGGGGGGGGGTTACCATATATGTTAATTCTAAATACCCTGCCTCTGAATTCCTTTCACTGTCCAAACCAAGAGAGTTCGAAAGTCTGACACTACAGCTTTCACTTTCCTCATCCGAGGCAGTTAACATCAGCTGCTACAGCTCACCAGCAGGGGGAGTAGAACTCCTTTCTACACTAAATTATTGAAACCAACCCAAATGAATCCATCATACTTGGTGACCTGAATCTGGATTGGCTGTCACCCCGAGCAGACTCCATAAAGGACATGTGTGATGAGTTAGGTGTTACACAGCTTATTACAGAACCTACAAGGATTAACCAATGACAAGAGCACCATCCTAGACCTGATTCTCACAAATAGACCTCACAAAATATTACACTCAGCCATCTTCCACAATAATCTGAGCAACCACAACATTGTAGTCTGCTCAAGAACTCATAATAGACACCCCTCCTCTACCAAATTCACCAATAATCGTAGCTTCCACAAATTCAATCTGGAATGCTATCTGGCTGACTTTAGGCACACTAACTGGCAAAGTGTCTATTTAGCCAAACTGGTTGAAGAGGCAGTCAGTACCCTAAATAGTAACTTAATTACCACAAGCATGCCCCAATGGAAAAATGTAGCGTAAAGACGGCCTCTCATCCCTGGTTCACCACTGAACTGAAGGCAGCATAAGTCCAGTGACCAAACTATGGGCAATAGCAAGACAGTCCAAAGCCCCTGTTGACTAGACAGCATTCAGAACTTCGAGAAACACTTGTACAAAACTAATCAAAGCAACCATGTCCAAATACTGTGTGGACTTCTTTGAAGATGCCAACGGTAACTCCACCAGAATCTGGTGGACACTCAAATCTGTTGAGGGCCATAAAGCCCCCCCATTCCCAGTAAAACCACCACTAATGGTGCCACCTTTTCCGATCAAGGTACCATTTTAGAAAAACTAAATGCTAACTTCGCAGCAGCGGGCCTTGCATTTGACTTCTTCCTGTCTACCAGGCTCATTGACAACCATGTCCCAAAGAATACATCCCTGGACCCGAATGCTCACGACTCCTTCAGTCTCATCCCTGTGACATACAAACAAGTCGAGGACCTCTTAAAAACTCTGGCTACAAAGAAGGGTGCTGGTGTGGATGGCATTGAGGCCTCATTCCTTTCCTTTACATCTTTTTTTTATTTTGGAGGAATTAAGAACACAAATTATCTATGGCAGGGATAAAAGACAGCAGGATGAGTGTTTAAGAGAACAATTCATGCCTTGGGTAGTTGTGAGACTTGAGGCATAAACAGATGCTGCAAGCAGCCAAGAAATGCATTACTCCTTTATAATAACTGGTCATCATTTTTCCCATAGGCTGACCAAGGTATTATTTGCCATTATAACCCGGGGGTTATAACGGCAAGCATGCACTGAGTCACTAGGAAAACAGCCACTCCCCGATTGGCTGTTTATCTGCTCTTGGGTGGGCTAATGAGTTTTAGAAACATGGCAGCCCCTTATCTCGCGCAGCGAGTAGCCACTAAACCAAGAGTACATGTCGCTTTTCTTTATCAAACTAGTACTTGCATGTGAAAATATTAAGATTATATATATATATATATATATATATATATATATATATATATATACACACACACATATATATAGCTGGTCGATCCTGCTGATCAGAAGCTGCAGCAGACTATAGCCAGTGGGAATGGCTCCGACATGCCTCACTAAGGTAAGCGGTTTGAGATCGCAGTCTACTGTAAATGTAGAAGAATGGGAAAAAACTAAATGCCAAATGAAATAAAACACAAAAAAAACCTTTATAAAAAAAAAAAAGACTGACAAAGATGCTGTGTGTGTGTAAGACAATCAGTAGCACAATTCAGTTTAGCAAAAAATTGCTGACCAGCAGTTATAAAAAATAAAAAATGAGTAAGTGTGCTTTTAACTTGAATTTAATGGTTACCCGAGGTATGGGATGCTTTCATAAGTAGCATCCCACATCTTGGGCTACCGTTAAATTCTTGTTAAGTGCACTTCCCCATCCATTATTGTATGTATTATCACTCACTCTGGCCTGATTATATAAATATGCTTTGCAGTAAGCTTTTGTTTAGAAACATTATTACAATTACAATGAGGTATTGCTGTAAGAGAATAATCAATGGTCATGTAATGTGTTGTGGTTTGATGAATGAGGTTATGATTCAGAATGCTGAGGCTGCTAGGAAACCTGGTTACAAGTACCTCCGGGGCTCTCACTGTTATCTTGTCATCTTTAGGCTGAGTTCTGTGGCATTCCCTGCTGTCTCTCAGTAGGATCAGAGGTCATCTTTCTTGGATTTAGAGCTCAAGGAAATTATGATGTATAAATAAATATGTATGTGTGTGTGTATATATATATATATATATATATATATATATATAAAACATATTTTTGGTATAAATACAGGAATAAAAACTATTGTCTCTGTCAGGTAGTGAAGATGTCAGTGATATCTCCCATTCCTATACGTCATTATGGTAGCTCCATGTTCCTATACATCATGGAGATATCTCAGTGATCCTGTATATCATCTGCTTCAGCCTGCCAGTTCTGCCATCTTTTCATACTACCACAAGCACTATCAATATTTGTGCCTAATCTAGCATGACCGAGCGCTGTAAAACTATGCAACTCTGCATTAAAAAAATTTCATATTTCTGCTCACCTTTTTTTTTAAATCCATCAACCGTACAGACACAACAGTAGCAGTGTAAAAGTATCACTGAGACTTGTAAAACAAACACTTTTCAATTTCCCTGCTGATACTGTGACCGAGCGGTGTCAATGATGTAGTAGTAGTACACAATTTACCTAAGACACGCTGAACTAAAAACATCTTGGCAAATCTAATATTTTTCATAATTGTGCTGCATTTTTTTTAAAAAGAAACTGCAAACTGTACACACGAGAGGGAAAGTCGGCTGCTTCACAGTAATAAATGCAAGCACGAGCATTGCTATAGCAAAGCTCACTCTTGCATCTAGTACTCTGAAACCGCTAGCCCGCTCCCTCTCGTCTCTCCGTAGTTGGCAGCTTCTTTCAAATAAAAGGGAGTTTCATTATGAAAAAAACATTTTCCAAAATGTTTTTACTACACTGACTTACCTAAATTTTTTACCACCACATCATTCACATCGCTCGGTCACGCTACATAGGAGCACGTATTAAAGTGAAAGTGCTACCAGTAGGGAAAGTGAAGTGCTGGTTTAAAACACAGCATTAATTGCAGGATCAACCAGATATATTTTTGCAAATAATGTCTTTTGTGCTGCAAGATATGCAGAGTTGGGGGGGCATTAAAACATAACAAAGTCACCTATAAAGGAAGAAGTCCAAAACCTCTGCAAATTTAATAACCTGTAACTAGAGAATAGTGTTTAGGGGGACATGTAGTCAGTGGGCTTGCACGTGATAGGGCCCAAAATATACATTGTATAAGCATGACATGACCTGACTGAAGATGACATATATATCTTCACTTGAGGCCAGTGACATCAAGATATCTATCATCATTGACCTCTCGTGAAGATAAATATATCTTCAGTCAGGCCATGTCATATCCCCTATATATACATATATACACACGTATATTCTATGCACAGGACTGTGTCTGGAAAAAAAGCACTGCTGCGCAGTCGTTTCATTTTTTCATTATCTTCAAACTAAGCTAAGAATATTTGCTGATTAGATTACCTGGATTGACAGGATTAACTTGCCGTGAATTACTACTGTTGTTTGCCAAGTGCCAATTAGCTGAAGCACTCTGCCTGAAAGTTACATTTTTTTGGTGGGTGGAGGGGGGTAGCGGCCACTGGAAACAAGACTGGAGCAGTCAGTGGGTACTGCTGTATGAAAAAAACACCACTTGTGTTTTCATTAAATAAGTGGGCAGTGAGTTCAGTCCTCCGTCTCCGGGTGCAACCCAAGATTTGAGTTTTGTGCAGCACAGCTTGAGATGCTTAATATGTGTAGTTCTAGGTAGTCTAACCCCTCCACCACCACCCACCACCAGCACCATTGTTCATCTGTCCTGGACAGATCTGCAGACTGTTTTAGTAAAAGGTTAGCGTCACCGTTTAAGTTAGAGGCTCAATCAAGTCCCCCCTACCCTTTGTGGTGGTCTGCCCTGCGAATCTCTGCAGTGTTGCACACAGCACACATTTGATTGACCGTTTAAGTTAGAGGTTTATTTAATCAAGTCCCCCAACCCCACCCCAGGACAACTGTTCAGTTGCCTGATTCAAGAATCAGTTCATTGTGTCTCTGCAGTTAGGACAAATTATTACACACTAAGAAGAAACACACATAATGTTGTTCAACTTGTTTTATTGTTAGGTATTGGTAAAGAGTGTCTCATAAGGACACATATTTTTACACACTGGAAAAGAAGCATACAACTGCTTTAAGTATTTGAGGGAAATGTTATGTTACAAATTAAAATAAAGAGTGTCACACACAGCCGTGAACGCAGAATAGACAGCAACCATGGCAACCAGCACCAAAAAAGTAAGGAGGCACACTGTAGAAAAACGGAAAAAGGAGATTGATCACCGCAATGAATGGTTAGTGTATGAAAGAGATAATGGTAGTGAGTTTGTAGACCGGGTAAAATGTTCCTTGTGTGAAAAATGGGCAGACCAGTCAAAGTACTGCAGAAATTTTAGTGAAAGTTTCATTGTTGGCATCCGAGGTACAGCTTTGAAAAAGGACAATGTTGCAAAACATGGTCAATGTGATGCTCATAAACAAGCTGTTACACCGAACTGAAAACCAGAATCAATTGCCTCCATATACAAGACTACACCAATAGGACGTGCACTATTAGGAGCAGAAGTAAAAGACAGAGCTGTAGTTCGCCGTCTGATTGAAATCGCTTATCTGCTTGCTAAAGAAGAACTTTCATTTACTAAATTTGAATCATTTGTTAAACTTGAAAAAAGACATGATGTTGATCTCGGAAGTGCATATGCAAATATTAACGGTTGTCGTATGTTCACGTCCGCTATTGGTGAATTGTTACAGGAAGATCTACTCACAGCCCTTCAGAAAAGTCTGTATTTTGCATTTCTTCTAGATGGGGCAACAGATGAAAGTTGTATTGAAAAAGTATTACTGTATATTATGCATTTTAACGAAAGTTCTTGTTTAACGGAGATGACCGTTTTTAGATTAAAAGACGTTCAGTACGCCAGTGCAGAAGGTTTGTTAGAAACACTATAAGAAGTCTTCTTAGAGTTTGGCATTTTACACTTGAACAGTTGCATGGCTATCAGCTCTGCTAAAAGTGGAATGCCATGGTTACTATCTATTCATTGTCTTAACCATAGACTTGAACTGGCAACTAGAGATGCACTGAAAGGAACATTATTTGATCAAGTGAATGATAATCTCATGACATTGTACTACCTTTACGAAAAAAGTCCAAAGAAACTTCGCAAGCTCAGAGAATTAGTTAAAATAGTGGGCGGTGAAGTTAGCAAACCAGAAAGAGCATTTGGAACAAGGTAGGTAGATCACAAACTTTTTGCCACTCAGACACTGGTAAAATCCTACACAGTTCGACTCATCATCTTGAAAATCTACTTGAGAAACTGCCACTCATACCAACAGAGAAAAGCAGAGTTAAGGGCATTTTGACCAAACTGAAAACTGCCAAATTTGTCACTCATTTGCTGTTCTATATTTACCTTCTAAGGCCACTATCATGACTCTCCCTCAGTTTACAGGGTTCTTCTGCTGACTTGATCTTAGCTTTGGCTTGTGTTGACGCAACCTTATGGCAACTACAGCATCTCGCAGATAATCTTCTCGGAACATGCAACTCTGAACTTAAGACACTGTTACAGCAACATGATCATGACGTTACTGACGATGAATCTGACGATTCTGAACCAGTCATGTTTAAAGATGTTACGATCTCGAATGCTAACAGCATCAGGCACCTTATAACACAGGTACCTAATTACATCAGTAGTGTACAACAATGCATTTCTGACAGATTTTCAGATATCACTGACTGTGACTCTCAGGACCAACACCCAATTTTTAGGACTTTAAAACTGTTAGATGTGAAACAGTGGCCTAGGAGTGCTGATGAGCTAGAAATATTTGGGAACGTAGACTTGGATGGATTTGTTAATTACTATGGACAGATACTCACAAAACATAATGTTGACCTTGCTGCTTTGCCAGGAGAATGGTCCGAACTTAAACTTTATACAATAAGTTTTTAAGTCACTTAAACAGGGAAGACTTTTGGAACTGTATTCTGAAGTCCTACAGAGAACAGTTCTCAAACTTATACCACGTTGTCGTTATTTGTAAGCTCATTCCAGTGTCCAGTGCAAAGCTGGAAAGGTCATTTTCAATAATGCAGCATGTCAAAACTGACTGGAGAAACAGACTGAGTGAAGTAATGTTGGAACACCTGGTTAGAATTTCAGTTGAGGGTGACAGTCCAGCGACATTTGATCCTTTTCCAGTTGTAGATAGATTCTTCTGCACTCCTAGAAGGGTTTTTGCGAAACAAAGGCAGTCAGAAGCAAAAAGGTCAGATTCATCCCGCACCACAAATGTAACTAGTTCAGAAGATGCAGCAAGTAGTACTAGTATTATGTCTTACAGTACTTCCGAGTCAGACAGTGAAGACATAATCATTCAGTAATGAGCCCCTGTAAACTGAGGGAAGTTACTTTTGGCTTATAAGTTTTAGCCTAAATGGCAGTAAGTGCCGTGGGGAAAAATTTCAGGTCCTCCAAGTCGGTAGTTGGTCACTGACTGGAGGGAAGTGGGTCAGTTGAGAATCTACACCAGTCAGCCGAGCACCTCTCTTCATGTCTGCCTGACAGCCCCTCCCCATGCTTAGACGTCCAGATAGATCGCCAAGCAGGGGGAGTGCACTGACAATTATGGGGTGCCCTGCACTCTCCCTACTTAGCAGTCTAGATCTCAGTGATTCCGGGGGTTGGCACAGGCAGGCAGATGTGGAGGTGGACACTCGGAATCCCAGCTGGCCATGGGAACTTCGTTTACCAATCCACACAGGTCAGGACTTTGGTCACTTCAGCAAATGAGCTGCACCTGTCTTGAGTTCAGAAGTGTGTACCTGTACATCATCATGCCGGGGCACCAACCATGCCATGAGATGTCTGAGTAGACCTTGTTTAAAATTACATTTTTTTCTTGTGCTGACTTCATCACAAGTTTACTAATTGTATTGAGCTGTCAGAAGCCTGTGTGGTATTTGGGACATCACTAGTCTCACGTTAAAATTTAGCACTGACTAAAGTGCTGCCTATGGTAACAAGTAGTTTTAAGGAATTAGTTTTCCATGTAGTTAAACTTTTTATAGGGCATTAAGTCCTTAGGTTCATTGGCTGGTGGAGACATTCACTGCCATATGTATTTTTTTCAGTGGCTTAAGTTGAAGACCACAGTTGTTAAATTTCTTCATTGTTGATGAGAATGATATTAGTGGCTAGAAGTGTTTATAATAAGTCTTGCACTGTCACTGCGACTAAACAAATCAAAAATCCCGTCTCGCTCAACTGTGGGGTTGGTGGGGGGAGACTCATGAGTAGGCTTCTCAGGTGGGGACACAAAAGCCATCATCATCTTTTGTGCTGAGCTCTCTGGTTAGTCCTGGAAATAAGTCAAAAGAGAAGTTAAATGCCTGAGTGAGTAGTCTGACAGTGTATGCTGCTTGCAGCCTTAAACTGGTGCTTTATGTTCTTATCTAAACTGTAAATCCAAGATTCTTATACAGAAAAATTAGTGGGATCTGGCCGCGGGGAACTGGGTCTACAGGCCTGAGTAGACAACTCTGACTGACTTCTGAACCACCCATCCATTTAAAATTGACCGTTTAAGTTAGAGGCTCAATCCTCTGGATGGTGGTTGGGAACTGCAGTAGTAGTCCAAGAATAATAGCAGCTCATGTTTGTAAATCAGTTTGGGTGCTGCAGCTGCTTATTCTCAGTAACCCTACTGATTGCTTCCCAGCCACTGCAATTAAATTTCCGTGCCAGCACAAGTCATGACTGCACCACAGGCTTTAGGCTCCTCAGATAATGTTCGGTACTGAACATAACTTTAAATTTTGTTTGAGACACTAGGAGTCCCGACTACTGTTCCCAACCACCCATCCATTTAAAATTGACCGTTTAAGTTAGAGGCTCAGTGCAAATGGATGACAGGTTGGGAATACCAGTCAGTTGTACTTGTGTCTGTTGTTAAATTACTTTTAGGGTGCAGCTGCAGCTGCTTATTCTCAGTTACCCTACTAGCTGTTTTCACTGTTGGGTCCGCAAAAGTAGTCGCGCTTGGAAAGGTTGGCAAGTGGAAACTGTTATTTATGGTCAGAAAATGTTCGGTACTGCATACTAACTGAACTTTACATTTTGTTCAGACACAGTGACTCCCCAGACTAATGTTCCTAACCACTCACATCCATTTAAAATTGACCGTTTAAGTTAGAGGCTCAGTGCAAATGGATGGGAGGCTGGGAACACTAGTCAGTTGTACAGCAGTGTCTGTGTAATAAATTAGTTAGGTGCAGCTGCAGCTGCTTATTCTACTGCTACTTTTGGGTCACATAAATAGTCACGCTTACGAAGGTTGGCAAGTGGAAACTACATTTAACAAGGCTGGTGGTCAGAAAATGTTCGATACTGAACTCTTTAAATTTTGTTTCACTAGACTCCCAACAACTGACTGCTGTTCCACCGTCCCATTACTTTCCTGACCGTTTAAGCTAGAGGCTCAGTGCAAATGGATGGGAGGTTGGGAATACTAGTCAGTTGTAACTTGTGCCTGTTTTATTACTTTTACGGTACAGCAGATGCAGCTGCAGCTTATTCTGAAATTTGTAGCTGACTATTCCCTATGTAGTCAGGCTTGGGAAGGTTGGCAAGTAGAAACTGCATTACTGAAGAACAATCAAATCTGTTTTTAATACTAGTAACTCATGCCAGAGTTATTATGAATTCTGTGAATTTCACACAGAGACACTGATGAAAAAAAAATTAATAAAGTGACTCAGTGACTGCACACACTCCTGTACCAGAGTCTTTTTTTCCCCTTTTGCTCCACACATGAAAGGAAATCAAAAAAGTGTTTATCAAGTGAGAAATAACACCAACCATACTGTCTCTAGTAAATATGACTTTTTTTTATTTTGCTAATCAGTTCGATCCAACTGCTACACATTTGCAACATTGATTAGCACTTTTCCGCGCGAAAGTGCTAATCAAATTAAAATCCTTATTTAAAACCCTGGATCAGAAGCCAAAAGTTGGGGGTCACTGCACCAAATTTATATGTTCATGAAAAAAACCAAAAATGGCTTTTTTTTTTTAATGATAATATGTCAGCTAGGAGGCAGTATGGCGCAGTAGATTAAGGCTCTGAGCTGCAAACCTGGAGACCTGGGTTTGAAACCCACAGGCCCCACTTACATACTGTGTGACCTTGAGCAAGTCACTTAACTTCCTTCTGCTCCCAGGTCGCACCTTGAATCAAGCTTCGACTTAGTGTGCCTCTCCTGGTTAAAAATGTCCCCCTTCATCTTGCCGGAAGGTATAGTATATGCAAGTTACTGCCATGCCTCATCAGCACAGTAGTACTCTGCTCTGCATGACACGTAAAAGTGAAACCCTCCCTGCCTTTTTTTAATTGTGTGTCAGGCTGTCGAGGTGTAAAAAAAAAAAAATACCGGCAGATACATGCAAGCAGTTACCAGCTGTTAGAAATGCCTGCAGCTGCCACATCAATGGCAAAAGCAGAGGTGCAATCTCTGTTTGCCTGGGCCACCGGACTGCTCCACAGACTGAATCGGATTCAGTGCAAGGCAGTCTGTGGATCAGAAGTCACCAAATAAAACATTGTTTTCAGATGCCAGGGAAAACAGAGAAAATACCCCCACTTTCCCTAATTATGGTGGGGTAGCCACAGGCATTCATCTAGCAGCTGGTAACTTTATTCATTCCTCAGCCAGCCCATAGAAAATGCAGGAAGCCAGTCTCCAAGTCGAACTTTGCTTCACTGCACCAGGGGAGGGCAGTACTACTCAAAAGCACTGACTAGATTGACAAGAAAATACTTGGCTATACCCCCCCAATAACAGTAACTTTTACAGTCTCTCTCCCTCTGAATTGATGTCGGCCTGAATGAACATCATCCATTCTCCAGTGCAGCACTATCCTGGATTCCTGACACACTCAGAGGACCCACACAAAGAAAGAAGGAGGAACACATGCTCCTTTGCTCTGTCTGACATCATTACCTTGTAGGTGGAACTGCCAAGCTGGACACAGTCTTCTGCTGCTGCCACTGTCACACCCATCTCTCCTGGCTCCTCTGTGCTCAGTTCTCCAGATTCGCTGGCTCTTCCAGACCCAAACAGACAGGGACTACCACTCCATAAGTTGCTTGTCTTTGCCACGCTGATTCAACTGCCGCAGATCAGGTATACAAACTGAAGAAGACTGCCAGCCCACATAATCCTCCCGCCAGATTTACAGTCAGATTGCTGCCCATGCTAATAACTTAGCAACACCTACTCAGCTGGGTCCCCCGTCCCCTTACAGTCACATCACCAATCGCAGCTCACTTCCAATATGTAAAGATAAAAAAATACAGGACCAATTATCACCACCCTTCTCACTGTCCCACGGAGAAGCAGTGCATTTAAAGTGACAGCAGCACCAATTAAGCAGAGAAGGGCTGCATCAAAGCAGATGCAGTGCTTTCAAAGTAATGCATCAAAATTAGGATTTTTGCCTGAGGGGGACGTCAGTAGTGCATTAATGCAAGCACTGCAACCCCAATGACACACTCCGTCAGCTGTCAATCTCAGGATGATGGGCAGGTCCACAAGGAGGGAGGGGGCAATCCTAAAGGTCTCATTTTCTGACTTTTTGTGTTTTAACCCTAAATGATGCATTAACAAAGGTTTTTGCATAGAATTTCCTTACTTTTTGATAAAGAATAGAAAAGTAGAAAGTTGCAGAAGTTGGCGGGAGCGTGGGCCCTTTGGGCCCTGCACTCCCACCAACTTGCAGATTTCTGCAGAATTCTGCACCTGTTTACATTTTAGACAGCAAACGACTGAAAAGTATATTCATGGCAGTAAGGCTAGCTACCACATAAATTTCAAGCCAGTACTAGAATAGAAAACGCTGTTCGCAAAGCATTAAGTGTGCCATGCAAAATCTCCCCAATAAATGTATTGACTGACATTTGAACACCATAATTCACATATACAGGACATCCCATCAACTCCCTCCAAATTTCAAGTGAAAAGACCAAACCGTTTCTGAGATATTTAATTTTAAAAATGATTAAAATTGGGCTAGCTGGTCCTTCCGGATCTAGCCATCTAGTCCCTCCCTAGCGATCAAAGATCGTGATCAAAGAATTTGCAAGCTCACGATCAAAGAAAAAAATGGTGAAAGTCAATTTTTGCACAAAAATAAATGAAACCACAGCCATGACTCAATAGAACGAAGCCCCCTGAGCAAAACCCATCCTCATTTGGCTTAATTAGTCACTCCTGGGCTGAGAGATTTTGTTTTTTCATCTGGCCATCTAGTCACGCCCTCGTGATCAAAGAATTTGCAGGTTCACAATTAAAGAATGTGCAGGCTTGTGATCAAATTATAAAAATTGGTAAAAGACCATTTTTAGACAAAAATAAATGAAATCACAGCCATGACTCGATAGAACGAAGCCCCCTGAGCAAAACCCATCCTGATTTGGCTTAATAAGTCACCCCTGGGATGAGAAATTTTATTTTTTCATCTGGCCATCTAGTTACGACCTTGCAGTCAAAGAATCTTGTGATCAAAGCTTTTGCAGGCACACGATCAAAGATCGTTAGTGAGCCGCGGTCAAAGATTTTAAAACTTCAAAAGTCTATTTTTTGAACAAATTACAAGAAACCACAGCCATGGCTCAAAAGAACGACGCCCCCTGAGCAAAACCCGTCCAAGTTTTACTTCAGGAGTCACTCCTGAGCAGAGATATTTGAGTTTTTCCTACCTCAAACTGAAAACAAGATGGCGGCCGTTGCGATCAAAGAATTCCTCGCAATCAAAGATTCTTTGATCATGAACCTGTAAATTTTTTGATCATGAGGAGGGACTAGATGGCCAAAACCCCATTCTTCTTTTGCAAAATAACTATATAAATTTTCCCATTGACTTATAATGGGAACTTAAAAGTTTGATAACTTTTGAATGGATTCATATTTTTTCACCAAACAAAAAGTGGCATGTTCCTTGACCCCATCTCTTTCAGATGAGCCACACAATGGCCACACAGTGCCATGGGCAAAATCTGAAAAACTGACCACATAACTGGTGAAAAGTGCATTTTTCAGTGTTTCGGTGCCCAAAAACCACTACTCTAACTGAAATGAAATTTTGCGAATCAAGAGATCTACCATGCCCCACCGTGCATACCCAATTTCATGCAAATCTGTTGAACTGTGCCTCTATAATATATATTATGGTAGTACGGTAGTGCTACCCTAGTTAGGGTTGAGGAACCATTTACATGTTAAACCCAAAATTTTTCACCTTAATAACTTTGCAACCGTTTGATGGATTTGCATGAAATTTGGCATACACGATCAAGACCCATACGCCTTGGGATCTGCCAAGTTTTGTACTGGTCAGATACATGGCTATGGAGTTATTAAGCATGATCTGCACGTGCATTTATGCTTTTCTGGAATTCTAGCTCGTGATCTACAGGTCGCATCAGCTTGTATGATACTGGTCCAAATCTTCAGGAATGTGCTGGGGTCCTGATGTGCCTTTCAAAGATTTCGTGAAAAATATTAAAGTGTTCAAAAGGTATGGCAGTCGAACTTCTGTTGTTTTTCCCATAGGATAGCATCCACCCAGTTAAGCTGCGCCTTTGAGGGCCGTATCTTGAAAATGGTACGGACGGTTTTGCCAAAAAATAATAGGGCTATGTATAAAACTAGCCAGGAAAGTGATAATACATATGACTTTTAAATTTTTTTTCTATGTTGTACAGTTACAGAGATATAAGCAATTTACTATTACAACTACTGATTTTTGTGTTCCGAGAGTCATTATTTTTTTTATACATTCCTTCTACTCACTGTCTTTCTCTATACAGCTTTTGGGGAAAACCAGCCTGTGCGCTTACATTACTCTTACCATTACCATTTCTGCTTGCGGTTCTGTACCCGTTCACTTACCATTCACATTCATACCATATGCGTTACCCTAACGTTCTATTTGCGGTTGCATTTCCATTGTTTTTAACATTTCTGTCTACAGTACTGTTCCTCTTTCTGTTTCGCTTTTGCATCATCATGCGCATTACGATTTGCGTTTGCGGCACAATGTTACAATGCGACAAGACATCACCCTTGCGCTCCTGCCGCTGCATTACATTCACTATTTCTCATTATTATTCTCAAAAACAAGGGAAATTAGAGGCAAAAAACTCAGTTTAATGCATCAGTTAGGGTTGTTCCACAGCGACAAAAGCGAGGAAATTTGATGTTAGGGTTGAAACCCCCTTTGCAACCCTCCAGTCCACCCCCCAACTGGAATTGGGGTGTGCATTGGGGTCATCGTTCCTAACTGTCACCCCATTCTCCTATTCCTCGGCATCTTTCCACATGTGATGGGGTGACACTTAGGGCCGATGACCCCAATGCGCACCCTGATTCCAGTTGGGGGAGTGGGCTGGAGGGGTGCAAAGGGGGTTTCAACCCTAACATTGAATTTCTTCGCTTTTGTCACTGTGGAACAACCCTAACTGATGCATTAAATGGAGTTTTTCCTCTAATATTATATATATATTTACACACACACACATACACATACATGCACATAAACACACACATACAGTATCTGCTTAGTGAAAGATGTCTTGTGTTTCTTATACATATATATATATATATATATATATATATATATATATATATATATGATGTAAATTAATGCATTAGACAATAGTGTACTTAAATCAAATTCAGCCTTCCTATCTTATTACTGCAGCTTTAAACAGCTGCCATATTTTCTCAGTTACTCTTTTTCATTGGCATAATAGTGTATACACAACAGTTTATATAACTCTAACGTGAAATTAGTCAGTTTCTGTATACTTCTAGGTTCTATATCCTTCCAATGCAGCAAAATAAATGTTTTTGCTATTACATAACCCATTGAAATAAGCTTCCTTTTCTCTGCAGTAATTTCTCCATCTGACGTTTGATGTCCAAGCATGATTGCATTTTCATGTCTATTTAAAGTTAAGTTAGTAGCTATCTCCTTTTGGTTATAATTATGTCCCAAAATTTAGCAAGTTTTTTACAGATAAAGAACATATGAATGAGAGCCTGGGTTGGAGAGGCATCTTGGGCATTTATTAGTTAATGCATTATTCATTTTATGTAGTCTGGTTGGTGTTCTTAAGTGCAGTGCATAATGTTAAATTGTATTTGCTATAACTTTGAGGAACAGAATTCACTCAAGGGGTAAGTTGAAATATTGGTCCAGTCCAACTCTTCAATCTCTGCTTCTAAGTGCTGTTCCCATTTACCTTTTAATTGCAGTAGGTTATGTAGGTTCACCAGTTGTATACATTTGTATGCGGATGAAATGGATTTCTGGGTTTTTCAATGAAATTTCAACTGGAGATTCCATTGGCCTATAATTTGTCTTTTGTATATAATTTCATGGTTGAAAATACCAATAAAACTGTTTTTTTGGCAGTTCATATGCACTTTGTTGTTGTTGAAATGACATTAAGATATTGTTATCAAAAATTTCTTTAAACGCTTTGATTCCATATTGTTCCCGGACCATAAATCCCTCATCTAAATATGATGGTTTAAATGCATAGTTTCTATATATTGATGTATCTGGTGAGTTTTGCTCATCCCATTTTAATATCTGGTGTACTTTCTTTCAACAAAAGCATGAGTTTTGTGTTGCAGTTAATGCTGTTTCCCTTTGCCTTTTATGTATATTATTATAGTATTCAGAGTGTAAAGTACTTCTAATAGTTGGGTATTTATGAAAATTTTGTGCTATGTCTTTATTTAAGGTATTTTGTTGTTTAAGCCAGTCTTCAACCTGTGAGAGCTGGGAGGCGTAATAGTACCAGAGGAAGTTGGGTAAAGCTAAACCCCCCTGTTCCTTAGGTAGTTGCAATTTTTGTAAACTTAATCAGGATCTTTTATTACTCCAGATGAATTCAGTGATAGCTTTATTTAATTTCTTAAAGTACTTGGTACTTTTATTGGTAATGTTTGGAATAAGTATGCTAATTTTGGTAGAATATTCATTTTTATAACATTACAACGTCCGATCAGAGTGGGTGGTAGTATTTTCCATTTGTCCAGGTCCTGTTTTATTTGTGAGAGCATTACATCATAATTTTGATCAAATGAAGTTTATCTTTCCTTAGACATCATGATCCCTAAATATTTAGGTTGTTTGATTATTCTGTTGGATAAGAAGTGAGGTATTATATTTCTCCCTTTTTTTGAAAACACCAGAACTTCTGTCTTATTTTTATTTATTTTATAGCCTGAGGCCTTTCCAAACATATCAATAATTTGCATACAGGTTTCAGTCGAAGCAGTCGGATTTGTCAGATACAGTAGTGTGTCATCTGCATATAGGCTTATGCAATGTTCCAGAGATACCATTTGAATTCCAGTTCATTCTTGGCTTTTTCTTATTGCTATTGCCTGAGGTTTGATACTAAGGGCAAAAAGCAAAGGGGACAGTGGGCACCCCGTCTGGTGCCCTTCGATAGAGTAAAGTGGGATGAAACATTTTTATTAGTTTGTATTTTTGCTTTTAGGTTGTTATATAAAGCTTTAATCCCTTTAATAAATTTACTTCCAAATCCGTATTTCTCTAATACTTCAAATATGAAGTCCTACTCCACTCTACCGACGGCTTTTTCAGCATCCAAAGCCATGATACATGCAGCTTCTTGTTGTGAATGGTCTGTGACATTGTACATTCTCCTTATGTTTGTCCCTATTTTCCTTTCTTTCATAAAGCCATTTTGATCACTATGAATGATTGAGCCCATTACTCTTTCTAATCGTTTAGCTAATATCTTGGCAAAAACTTTCATGGCTATATTTAGGAGAGAGATATCGGTCTGTATGAGGAGACCAACTCTGCTTTTTTCCCTTTTTTTAGAAATCTAGATATTTTGCATCATAAAAGGTATTGGGTAGCTTCCCTGTCTCCCAGCAATTATTATAAAGTGCTAGGAGGGGTGTCTGTAATAAATCTAAATATTTTTTGTAGAATTCTGATGGGATTCTGTCTGGTCCTGGTGCTTTTCCCAGAGAAAGTAATTTAATTGCACTTATCAATTCTTCTAAAGGAAATGGTCTATCTAATATTACTGTCTCTTGAGAGTTAATTTTAGGCAGTTCTGTGTCATCCAGGAATTGTGACATAGCATTTGGGTGTTCAGGTCTTTCTGTAGTGTATAGTTTGGAATAATACTTCATAAAGATATTATTAATTTCTTTAGGTTCTGTACTTAATTCTGTCACTTTATTCAGGTCTGTCGATATCTGGGTTATTAATCTGTCTTGTTTTTCTTTTTGAAGTGGGTAAGCCATTACTTTGTCTGGTTTATCTCCTAAGGCGTAGTATTTTGCTCTTGTCCTTAAAATACTATTTTCGGCCTGTTTGGATGTTAATCTATTTTATTTTTATTTTTTCAACAATAGGACTTGAAGTATATTTGGGTTTTGGTTATTCATATGCAGACTTTCTAATCTTTTAATTTCATTTCCAAGGAATTGTGATCTTTTTTTTATTTTATTTGTCGAATAAGATATAAAAAAGCCCCTTAATGTGGCTTTGAATGCATCCCTGTAGTTGCTGTATGAAGTGTGAGTAGGTTTATTAAATGTAAAGTATTCTTTTACAGCTTCCTTGATACTATTAATACATTCTTTGTCCCTTAGCAATGTGGGATCTAGTGTCCAAGTTTTTGTTTCCTAATTTTTTTTGTGTGCTAAGGTTAATTTCTGGGGAGGCGTGGCCTGGCTGGCAACATGGCAGAGGCCTAATTGGGGAGCTCCATGTGGATCCACTGTTAATTGAACTCATCCTGCTAAATATAGACACCAGCATCATCTATCTGGGCTTTATACAGCATACTAATGTCTGCTAACCTGAAATCCAGCAAAAAACAGTTGAAAATCCAATTTTCCACCACGCAGCTCCCGAAGGAAAAATCGGGCCCGAGCGGGCTGCCATCACTGGCTGCAAAAGTGCCCCAGGTGGAGCAAGCTGTAGAACAGGGCTCTCTGGAGACGGCCAACATCGTAACAGAATTCTTTACACTTGAACATCTTATTAAGGATCTAAAATGTGAGCAGGACACTAAAATGTAGGCTTTGGCTTTGATAACTTGACTACATAGCTACAGCATATGCAACAAACGGTCAATTCACTGTCAGAGGCAGTTGAAAAGCATGAGGAACGTCTCACGGAGGTGGAGGCTTGAGTGAGTGCCCAGGAAGATCATTCGGACAATACAGCTACAGATCTGAGACAAGCGCTCCAGGAGATAGAACAAACTAAAGGATTTGATTGATGACCACGAAAACTAAGAACAGCGGAACAGTATCCACATTGTGGGTCTTCCAGAGGGACAGGAGGGGAGAGACTGCTCTTCTTTCCTTCAAACTTGGCTCAGAAAAACCCTCTCTCTTATGGCAGACTGCAGTCTAGAAATCCAGAGGGCTCATCATTCCCTTGAACTGAAACCTCAACCAGACCAGAGACCTCAGCATATGTTGGTGAAATTCTTGAAGTACCAGGACCACCAACAAGTTTTGGAAGCAGCTCGGAAAGTGGGGACGATTACACAGCATAATGCCTGTGTTAGCATTTTCCCTTACTACTCCAGGGCCCTCCAGCTTAGAAGACAAGCTTTTAATGAGGTCAAGAGAAAGCTACATCACCTCAACTGTCCGTTCTCATTGATATATCCTGTCCACCTCATGGTGCGGCCACCAGGGAAGAAATGAAGAGCATTCACGGACCCAGCAGCAGCGACTGAGTTCCTCCATGAATGGGATGGTCATAGAAGTCCAGCTCGAGAACAGCGACCGGAGGACTGCTGAAATGACTTGCAGGCAACATTCAGTTAAGTGATGGTAATGTTGAGGAAGCCGTGGGGAAGGGAAGCAATTTGGGGGACGGAGGCCTCACTGTCAACAACACCAGATAATGGTGGGCAGGGATCTCCAAGGCATTCCCCTTGCTTCCCGACTCTAAGCGAACTGCCATATCAACATCTCTGCTACACTCAGGCACTGGGTTTCAGTTCTTTGGGACACAAAAGTTGTTATGAAAGCAATTTTGAGCAGGAAGCAATTGACTTTATTTTGAACACTTTTGAGGCCCTTTTTCTGGTGACCAGATATTTATGTTCTGCTGTGACTATAAATATGTGACTGTAGGCTTTAACCTTGCGCAGGGTTACCAACGTTTACTGTGCAAAGCAGTCTTAGAATCAGATGGTCCAAGATGCCTGTAATTCTAAAGTAAAATACAGTCGCGACAGGCAACAATGCTTGATGCTCAGTAATTTTGTGGGAACTGGATTTGCCCGGGACCTTAGACTGCCTACAGCCCTAGCGTAGAGCTGGTACTTGTTGATTACCTTTATTTCTTCACAGGTTTTAAATAGTGGACAAAATTAGAAATATATCAACTATATTGCTGGTTATGTTAAAGGTCTATCGTAAGGACCTATTTAATCTTTTGTTTTCTTTCATAATGTTATCTTGTTTTCTCCATGCTGTTGTTTAGCATAGTATAGTGTGTTTTGGAGGGGGGGTGATGAAGTTCTGACCTCCTGTCTGACCATGTATTTGGGGGGGCCCCTACATTATTGTATAGGTAAGAGCAATTGGGGCAATTCTGTAAATCCATGTGGAGAAGGAGCTAGGTGGCACAATCATTCTGGTGGGCCTGTGCCAGATTTCCTTCTTGAGGGGGTTCTCCAACACAGCTCGTAGCTGTCAGATGGTCAGAGAGGAACTGAGGTGATACTCGGGGGGGGGACCATCCCCTGTATATTGTTGGGACGGTGGCCCCTGGGGACCTTAGTGCTCTCACCCCCGAACTACCAGCAGGAGGGACTTCACTGTAATCAATGTATAAATGTAACACAGTGGATCTCCATCCCAAGCCATGAGATTAGCGGGATGTACCATTCAGGGGATGAAAAATCCCCAAGTCCGGGACTTTATAAATCGGCACTCGAACTTGAACTGCACAGCCCTAGTCAGAGGGACTTGGCTGTGCAGTTCAATCGGGTGCACATGCACAGTGTCTCCTAGTGCTGGCTGAGTCCTTGATTCCCCCCCCCCAGGAGCACGCTTACCTACCATTGCACTTCAGCAGTCGCGCTCTGAAGCGCCATGTTCAGCATCGCAGCTGTGGAGCTTGGAGCAGTTTGTGAAGTCCCGATTGAGATTGGGTGTCTCGTACACGCCCAGGACAGTTGGAAGTCTCACGGAGTGACACAGCGTTGTCAGAACAGCCACTGGGAGATCACATGTGTATCCAAATGGTGATCATGTGGTGGCTGTTCTGCGCATGTCTGAGGCAATTTTCAGTGCGCCATCACTCCTGTGCAGACCACCAGACTGAACGGACGTTCACTTGGTACTGTCACCACTACTGCATAGCGCTATTTCGATCCCACTCCAAGTTAACAATTTCTCTGTGTTAAATCACTTTTTAGGAGTACCAGCGGGCAAAAAAATTAATATTTGAAATCTGGGGGCTATTTTTGGTTGGTACTTAACTACTAGTGAGCTACGATTGTCAGAGGTGAAATTTCCAGCCTACTGAAGGACTTTGAACTCAGGCTGCAGCTGCATTGTGTGGCTTGACAAAAAATATTTACTGGCTGCAAACTTTGGGCTTGTGACTCTGAGACCCTCAAGGGCTGGGTACATATTCTGTCCAGACCCAATCTGTGCAGAGGGCTGGGGAGACAAATTAAAAACTGACAAGTCCTTTCAGAGCAGAGGGGGACTAGTGTTGTAGGAATTAGAGCCAAAGAAAAACCTTTACTTTGTGGCTGGAAGTAGCTGACAAATGAATAGTATCACCACCACCACTCAGTCATATTTTAATTGACTGAAGCAAGTGGGTGTGCCTGCACACTGGTTTAGTGGTCTTGAAGCAGGCCAGCTAAATTAAAGCCTGTAATTAATTCAGAGAGTTCCTGGCTTTTGAATTCAGCATTGCAACAGGGATTATTTGCTTAAATAATCTGAAAGCAAGCCTGGAGTGCACCGTCTGTCAGTGAGTTAAAACTGAGACAGTTACAGGGGGTTATCTCTAAATATTAATGGCTCTGAATTAGTCAAGACAGTCACAGTCTGAGAGTAGAGTACAGTAAACTAAATAATTCTGGGCTCCCAAAGCCTGTGTCACTTAACTGTCATTTACTTTGAGACATAAGTCAAAGTAGTCACAAAATAGTTTTCTTGGCTGGAAGCAAAGCCTGAGTCAATCAGTGTCTGACAATATTTTGTCTGAATGAGATAGAAGTCAGAGTAGTGACTAAATAATTCTGGGTTGAAGCACCTACGTCAGTAGTGTCTAAGAGACTGTCCTATTTAGTTTGAGACAGAAGTGACACAATAAAGACAAATACACAAAATATTTTTCTGGGCTGAAGCAAAACCTATGTCTATATTACTAAGAGAAATTCTGTCACTACAGTCACACTAAATATTTTTCTGGGCTGATGCAAAACCTGTCGTCTATAATAGTTTGAGAGAGAAGTCGCTAAATATTTTTCTGGGCTGAAGCAAAACCTGTCTCGGTCTGTATTAGTTTGAGAGAGAAGTCACTACAGTCACTAAATATTTTTCTGGGCTGAAGCAAAACCTGTCTATATTAGTTTGAGAGAGAAGTCACTACAGTCACTAAATATTTTTCTGGTGAAGCAAAATCTGTCTATAATTACTTTGAAAGAGAGAGAGAGAGGGGTCACTAGAGTCACAAAATATTTTTCTGGGCTGAAGCAAAGCCTGCGTCTATATTACTTTGAGAAAGAAGTCACAAAATATTTTTCTGGGCTGAAGCAAAGCCTGCGTCTATTAGTTTGAGTCAGTGAAGTCACTAAATATTTTTCTGGGCTGAAGCAAATCCTGTCTCGGTCAATAACTGGTTTGAGAGAGAAGTCACGAAATATTTTTCTGGGCTGAAGCAAAGCCTGCGTCTATTAGTTTGAGTCAGTGAAGTCACTAAATTAATATTTTTCTGGGCTGAAGCAAAACCTGTCTCGGTCTATAATTAGTTTGAGAGAGAAGTCACTACAGTCACTAAATATTTTTCTGGGCTGAAGCAAAACCTGTCATCTAAATTAGTTTGACAGACAAGTCACGAAATAATTTTCTGGGTTGAAGCAAAGCCTGCATCTATTAGTTTGAGTCAGTGAAGTCACTAAATATTTTTCTGGGCTGAAGCAAAACCTGTCTCGGTCTGTATTAGTTTGAGAGAGAAGTCACTACAGTCACTAAATATTTTTCTGAAGTTATCAGTGTTTCACTGAAAAAGTTTGCAGAAGCACACCTCTTTTTCCTTGTGACTGATAAATAAAACATTTCATAGTGTCACCCCTTAGTATCATCTCATTCAGTCATTTAGACATTTGTGTTCTGTCTGTCTGCCCTAACTTGCTAACCTAAGCCAATACTTCTGGGCCATAATAGCGCCTTACGTGTATTTCCATCCTTGCTCACTAAAGTAAACATTTCTAAATTACAAAAACTTCTTCTAATCTTACCCAGAGCAGTTTCTCACAGCAAATGAGCTTATTAAAATTTGGTTTCTCAAAATCTGGTGGAGCAAGCACTAGTAGTGTTACAACATCCAGTTCTGCTAAACGTAAAAGTTCTGACGATGGCCTTACCAAGGATCAAAGATATGACAGAGAAAAAAGGGTCAGGAATTTCCATCCTGAATGGAAAAAAGAATGTCCATGGCTGGATTACAGTGAAGAAAAATCTGTAATGTACTGCATATATTGTAAAGCCTACCCCCAAATCTGTGATCCTAACTCAGCTATGGTAAAAGGTTCAGGAGACCTTAAGTTAGACCCCATAAAAAGGCATGATTTGATGAGGGAACACATCACTTGCACAAAACATTACTTAAAGGATACCACCAAAGTACCACCCATTCGTCTGTCAGAAACTGCTCTGGGTCAGTCATTTCAAAAAAGACACATGACAAGAAAAGAAGTTGAGAAATACAAAATTTTATTTAACACTGCATACACCGTGGCAAAGAATGGGAAACCTTTTTCTGATTTTGAAATCATTTGTGAGATCCAGCGTAAAAATGGTTTAAATGTTGGCAACAACTACATGAATATAGCAGGTTGCCACTTGTTTGTGGACAACATAGCTAAAACAATACGTTCAGCAATAATTGAAGAGGTAAAAAAATGCCTCCTTTGTGATTATTCTTGCAGATGGAAGTACAGACCACTCCATCGTTGAACAAGAAATTGTCTACCTGAGATATGTAGGTGCTAACTGTTTGCCAGTCACACATCTAATATCTGTGTTACCACTTGAAACTGCAAGTGCTGAGGGTGTATTTAATGCTATTGAGAAAGCCTTACAATCAGTGGGTTTGCCATTACCAGAACTGACAGGCAGTGCACATCCAGCACTTGTACGTGTTAATTTTGATGGTATATCAGTTAATCTTGGTGAACGGACAGGAGTCATTACTAGACTCAAATCACTTTTGCCAGACATTATTGGCATTCACTGTGTTGCCCACAAACTTGAGCTTGCCATTTTGGATGCAAATAAACATTTCAAATACATGGCCAAATTTGAAGAGTGTTTAAAAGGCATTTTCAGTTTTTAATTTTGGTCTCCAAAGTGCAGGAGAGAACTTAAAGAAATTGCTGAAGTTCTCAATGAGCATCTTGCACATTTCACAGCTGTAAAGCAAGTCAGGTGGCTAGCAAGCAAAGAGAGAGCAGTTGTGGCATTAGAAAAAAAAACCTGGACATTGTGACAATGCATCTGGAGCACAGATTTGTGGATGACAACAGGGCAGACAATGCTAACAGAGCTAAGGGGTACCTCAAGGAACTGACCTCTATGCAGTTCATTAAAGTTCTTTATTTCTTATTAGATTGTTTGCCAGTTATTGCTAGATTATCAAAAACTTTCCATTTGGCAGACTACTTAATTGCTGAGATACCAGAACATATAGAGAAAGCCATTCTGCAGCTAGAAGCACTTAAAAGTACTCCTGGAAAATATCTTACAAAATTCCAGGAACAGTATAACAGAAGAACGATGTTTGGCAAAACAAAAGTTCATCGAACACCTGGAAGTGAAGCTGAACTTCACACATTTGTTAACGATACTGTCCTGTACATCCAGAACAGGTATGGTGTTCTCTCAGAGAAACCTTTGTCTTTACTTCAGATTTTGAATTATCACAACTGGCCACTGAAAAGGAAGATCTAGCAACATTTGGCAATGCTGAACTAATTGAACTCATCACAGATAGCCCTTTCTCTTCTCACTTCTCAGAACTTGATAAAGATTCTGCTATAGATGAGTGGGTGCAGCTGAAGTTATACCTTTCTCAATTCCGAACCAAACCTCTCATAACTATGTACCAGTTGGTGTTACAAATGAAAATTGGTGAACGTGGCCCAGACTCCATGAAGGGCCCTATGCAAAAGCTCATTGAGATTCTGCTCATGATTTCCCCTTCCACAAGTGAATGTGAGAGAGGATTTTCGAAAGCTAATTTCATTAAAAACAAATTACGAACAACCCTGACACAACAGTCTTTCGAGAACCAGCTGCTTATCATGACTACAGGACCATCCGTCTCTGAATTTGATCCACTGTCATCAATAAAGTACTGACTTGACAGTAGTCTGGGTACTATCCATTCCTCTGGTCACAAATGTCCATCAAACGAAACAGAAGAAAATCAGCCTGAAGCAAGCTGCAGTACTATTGCTGTCTTATAATATTCTCTCTGCCTCTCTGTAAACTTTCTCTGACTGTCACTGGAGCATCCTAAAAGGGGGAAAAAATAAATAATTGTTTTTTCTCGTAATAATATGAAAAATGTTGTGACTTACTGGATCCTGATATGGACTTACCCAAAAAATGTACCATAAGTCCTGGACTTATGCATCCCCCCAAAATTTTTCAACCCCTGCCATTTGGTGTTTTTTGGGGGGGAAGTGGGGCACTGTTTCTCTCCATCTTCCTCCTATGTTTGGTTAGGGGTCGGGGGAAGAGAGGTGTTCAAGTGGGGAAGGAGACATTGGGGTATGTTTTTCCATATTTGGGACCTGTTAGGATGGGGGGAATTGTTGTGGGGAAGGAGAACTCCTGTTCAACGCCTATGTCTTGGATATAGGGAGGGGGGGTTAGGAGTAGGCTGAGTCTCTTTGTGGATGATTCCAAACTGGGACACTGGTGGATTGGGAAAAAGCAAGAGAGACAGTCCAAGGGACCTGGATACCCTAGAGTGGTGGCCAAGGAGGTGGGGATTGAAATTTAATGCTGGGTAATGTAAGGTATTTCATTTAAAGTAAAAACCGGGCCATGTTTAATATTCTGGGCTCAAGCATCACAGCCACATTGGGTGAGCGGATCTAGGGTGGTGGTAGACATCAAAATGAATAACTCTGAAAATTATAGAAGAACTGCAGCCAAAGCTAACAGGATACTGGGCTGCATAGCCAGTGGCATCACGTCCAGGAGGAGGGAGGTGATCCTCCCTCTATATAAAGCCTTGGTCAGGCCGCAACTCGAATACTGTGTACAGTTCTGGAGACCTCATCTGAAGAAGGATATAGTGCTGCTGGAGAGAGTCCAGAGGAGAGTGATCAGGATTATTCAGAGTGTGGGGGGGAGGTCCTATGAGGAGAGAGACTGGAAGTGCTTGGGCTGTACACACTGGAGGAGAGGAGGACAGGGGAGACATGATAGGGGTCTTCAAGTATGTAAAAGGAATAACCGAGAGTAGAACCAAGGAGCTGTTTGGGCTTAAGAAGGGAGGAACAACTAGGGGCATGAGTGGAAGCTGGAGGGGGGGAATAACAGGGGGAAGTGTAGGAAGCATTATTTCACAGAGAGGGTAGTGGAGCCGTGGAATGTGCTGCCGGAGGCCGGTGGAGGAGAGCACAGTGGAGGGCTTCAAGAAGGGGTGGGACAGGTACAAGGGGAAACTAAAGCCAAAGAAGACCCTTTCAGTGGCTGGGGGGTGGGATAGCTAGCTCCCACTAGGTGGCTGGCTACCGAGTAGACATGACAGACCATTAGGCCTATTCTGCTAGCTTTTAGTATGTTAGATTCTAGAATGTTGGTTGAAAAGGTTAAAAAGGTTTGGACATGACATTGGTTGGGATCCTTCGTGGATCTGCCACACATCGAGGTTTCTCATTATAACCTTTTTTTACTGGGACTATGGCTAACTTTTGTTGTGTTTCATGGAGCGTACATGGGCTGCGTACTGTGGTAAAAAGGAAGCGAGTATGGACCTAGTTAAGAAAATTGGACTCTGATCTGGTTTTCTTACAAAAAATACACTGCACAGGGGAGAATGCTCAAGCTCTAGCACAGTCATTGGGTGGAACATTCTTATCGTCCCCCTTCACCTCAAAGGCCGGGGGGGTGGCCATATGGATTCGGCCTGGTGTGCCCCATAGAATAATCTCCTCCTGGTCTGATCCTCTGGGCAGATACTTGATTGTGGAGGCAGAGGTGGGGGGCAAAGAATTAACTTTGGTCTCTATTTATGGCCCAAACTATGACTCCCCAGACTTTTTTACTCATCTGCAGATTGCTCTGGCCCCATATGGGGACAATTTACTAATCGGGGGAGATTTTAAAACATACCTTGATCCAGAACTGGATTACTCAGAAGGAGGATAGGGCTGGTTCCCAAGGGAGTGGTGGCTCTTCGAGGTTTGGTGAAGGAAAGGACCCTGATGGAGACCTGGTGCCATAGCCACCCAGAGGAGAGAGAGTATTCTTTTTTTTTTTTCATCCCCATCAAATATACTCTAGACTCGATAACATCTTTCTCTTTCTCCTCTGGTGGGTCCGGACCTGTCAGCCACATATGGTCCAATACTTACATCTGACCATGCCCACCTGAAGGTGGAGCTTTTACTGGGAACCCCAGAGCAGGGCTGCCCTCAGTGGCGCTTGGACCCGATCCTTTTGCTAGACCCAGGTTATGTTCATTTTATTAATCAGAAGGTCCAAGAATTCATCCTTTATAACCACAATACAACAACATTGCTCCTGCGTCCGCGGCTGGAGAAGCTAGCTGGGCCACACGCCCTTCACCTGCCTGCCACAAAAGCTCAGCCAGGTGGCTGAAGGAGCCCTTGATCAGGCAGGCATCATTGCTTCTGTGGCCGCAGCTGGAGAAGCCAGCTGGCCACGCGCCCTTCACCTGCCTGCCGCAAAAGCTCAGCCAGACAGGTAAGCTTCACACAGCTTTGGGAACTTGATTTGGGACCCTGATTGGCTGAAGACACTCAGGGTCACCGCCGATTTGGCTGCTGCCGCCTTTACAGCTTTCCTAGGATTGGCCACACAGAGACTACAGCTCTCCACGGCTTTTCTTCTATCTCCTGGCTTCTTGCCGCTCACTTTCTGACTGAAAACTGATTTTTTTTTTCAAGCTTCATTATAGGGAATATTATTGTGATGTTAAGTAACTGATGCTTTTGGAGGTATTGTTTAAGGATTGATAACTGCTGATATCTTGCATTGCTCCTGTGCCTTTTGGGCGATCCTGCTCTCTAACCTTTCTAAATTGCCTAGTTTTCTCATACCTCCCTGCTGACCTCCCTCTGTCCAACTCCTAAACTGCATTTCTTTTTCACCTTGGGCAAGAGTGGCACTGCTTCTAATAAGCATTGCCGTCTGGATACTTGCCCATACCCTCCCCCCACTCAGTCTATTTGCTTTACCCTTTGTTCTTAGCTGCACTCCCCCACCCCCTGATTTAGCTCTTGCATTTTCTTTGTCCTGCTTGCCCTTAAACTAATCCCAGACTCTGCTTCTTTCATCTGAAGGAGCCCTTGATCAGGCAAACAACATCATTGCTCCTGCGGCCACGGCTGGAGATGCCAGCCAGCACGTGCCCTTCACCTGCTCGCCGCAAAAGGTCAGCCAGCCAGGTAAGCTTCACACAGCTTCAGGAACTTGATTTGGGACTCTGATTGGCTGATGACACTCAGGGTCACTACTGATTTGGCTACTGCCTGTACGGCGTCTCCTGGGATTGGCCACATGGAGACTACAGCTCTCCACGGCTTTTCTTCTGTCTCCTGGCTTCTTGCCGCTTGCTTTCTGACTGGAAACTGTTTTTTTGTGCCACACCACCTCCCCGACCCCGGCCTCTATTAAATGCTCTTTCCTCAAGAGGAAGACCAACCCCTTAGTACTACCATTGGTCGGTGAACAGTTAGACCTGCCAAAAACTAACCCCCATCCCTAACTAGCTCTGCCTCTTTCTCTCAAGCTCCTTTTACATAGATTCTGTTATCCATGCCTGACCTGCCCCTTAGCAGGATAAATCATCCTAAATGACACCTTGGGAGTTCTTCTTCTTGCTCAGCTGCACCTTGTTACTAATCCATATTCCAGATCAAATACCAGCTGCTCAATCACACCAAGACCAGTGCTCCCCTCATGAAGGACACCCAGTCCTGCACCCTCATAATGGGATATGGCTCCCCAGGAATGAACTCCCCTTTGCCCTGCATGGCTTTTTATCAGGCTTTGACTAAAGAATATGGTAGAAAGTCTTTGAACCTGTCAGTTAAAACAGTTATATATGTCCTATTTTTAACCAACCATTCAAGTAGCCTTTGCCCAGCTTCCTCAAAACCTCTCCATGCCAAACGGCATAATAAGCGCTTATTCAGTATGCTAATAAGTTTCCTTAGGAAACTACTTTTGTTTCTACTACTCTGCTCTAGAAATGTTGAGCTAAATCCAGGCCCAATGGCTTCTTTAAATGGCCCTGCAGACCTCCCACAATACAAGGGCATCAACTTTCTCCATCTGAATGTGTGTAGTTTACTCAGGAAGCTTGACCTGATTCAGACATAGTCATTACATGCATCTCCTGACTTCCTTATGATATCGGAATCATGGCTTAAGCCCCTGACCCCAGACAAAGCTGTCAATATACCGGGGTACATCACCTACTGGTGCGATAAACCAACTGGGGGGGGGTTGAAATCTATGTTAAGAACAAATTCTCTGTGACAGTTATTGATTGTACCTCTAAGGTTAAAGTTTGAATGTCTTGCCCTAAAACTGTTGCTTTCAAATGATAAGGTGCTTTCCATTGCTGCATATTATCGAACACCCTCTGGCAGCATGGCCCTCCTACCTCATCTTCAAAGTCTAATTGACACGGCTATCTCTGAGTGCATTATAATGGGGGACTTCAGTGTAAATTGGAATGATGAGAGCTCCAAGAAGCTTAAAGACCTCTGTGATATGTGTGGGTTGGCCCAGATGACTCCTGCAGTCACCAGACCCAACAGAAAAAACACAGAGCGTAGTTCCTTCCTGGATCTAATGTTAGTTAACAAACCCCACAACATTTCACATGCCGGGGTGTTTTTCAACGACCTTAGTAATCAGTGTGCCATTGCCTGCATCAGACACTCACCCCAATTAAAATCAGCCCCTAAATATAAGCTAAAAAGATGCTTGAAAAAGTTTTGCCAGCATGCCTTCCTGAATGACCTGAGCAACATTAGATGGCAAGACTTCTACCTTGCCTCTTCCCTCAATGAGGCATTTAATATCATAGCCTCCTAGTGGGCCTTTCAGACAAACATGCCCCCCTAAGACTGATCAAATCCAAGCAAAGATCTCCTGGATGGTTCTCCCCATCCTAAAGAAAGCCCTCAAAGATAAAGACTACTGGTGGAAAAGAGCTAGGAAGACACACTCTGATGCCGATTGGCTTGCCTTTCGTGTATCTCGAAACATCTGCACCAAACTAATTAGGACTGAAAAAGCTAGATTCTTCCAGTCAACCCTGGAAGACAACAAAAACAATGCCGCCAAATTCTGGAGTATCCTCAAAGAAGCTGAGGGTCATACCACCGATGCCTCCCTTCCAACCAAACTAGTGTCCGGGGACACCACCTTCACGGATAGAGCGGATATACTTAAACAACTCAATGAACACTTTGCCACAGCGGGGCTGGCATTTGACATCTCTCCATTTAGTATGATCAGCCGACACAGGGATTACACTGATGCCACAAGCCCCAACACCTACACCAACCAGAGCTACTCTTCCCCCTTCAGCATCCGCCCTATATCCTTTACGCTAGTGGAGAACCTCCTACTGTCTTTAGATACTAAAAAGCTGGTGCCGACCTCATTGAACCTTTCTTCCTAAAACTAGGCCATTATTTTCTAACCGCCCCCATTGTCCATTTATTCAACATCTCCCTATCTCAGGGTGAGCTACCCTTAACATGGAAAAGTACTCACATCATCCCTTTGTTCAAGTCCGGGCCCCCCAGCGGCCTGAACAACTACCAGCCTATTTCTGTACTGTCCCCGTTTTCAAAATTATTGGAAAAAATCATCAACACCAAAATCAGAGAGCACCTGGATTTACAGAAACTGTTAAACACTGCTCAGTTGGGCTTCAGAGCCAAACATAGCACAGTGTCTTCCCTTGCTAAAGTAACCACCGACTGGCAAATTGCCCTGGACGCGAAGAAGCACATGTTTGCACTCTTCCTTGACCTTAGTAAGGCATTTGACACTGTGGATCACAAAATTATACTTAATGCATTAAGTAACATAGGTCTTGACAGCTCTACCATTAAGTGGTTCACCAGCTACCTTACTAACAGACTACGAGTCAAAGCTTTGGGAGAACTGTCCCCACTGAAAATACTACCAAGATGCATCCCTCAAGGCTTTATTTTGGGCCCAATCCTATTTGAAATCTACATCAATAACCTTGATTCACACTTGTGCACAGCTAAAGTGCACTTATTTGCAGATGTTACAGTCCTCTACACTGCTAACTCTTCCCTAGGCATGGCCCATGAGGATTTACAGCGAGTTGTTATCTCTCTCCAACTTAATCTTATGAAGCACAAGCTACTGCTTAACGCCAAAAAGACTAAAGCCACGATCCTCTCTCCGAACACCACCTCAGGGCCAACATGCAACCTGAAGATTCTAACCTTGTTAGGTGAACCCCTGGAAACCGTTGCTACTTTTAAATACCTAGAATTCTGGCTGGACAACAAGCTTAATTTCCTATGCCACCTGAACAAACTATTGAAAAAAATTAAGACAACGCTTAGGTATACTCTACCGCATTAAACATCCACTTACTGTCGAAGCCAGAAAGAGACTAGTGCAATTTACATTCCTGCCTCTACTGGATTATGCTGACTTCCTGTACATTAACTGCCCTTCTTCAGTGCTCCGTAAACTTGACACTCTGTATCACCGGGCCTTGCGGTTCATTCTTAATCTGCCTCTTCGTACCCGTCACTGTCTGCTGTACCAAGAGTTGGGATGGACCTCACTCACTACAAGAAGGAAAAGAAATGCCTTCCTTTGGATATATAGCGCCTTGTCTGACAAGCTACATCATACATATCAAGCTTATTTGAGCATGTCAAGGGGTCGTATGGGCTGAGATGGTTCTCCCTAATCTGCTTTCAAATACCTAAAGCAAGATCATCCCATGGCTCAGCTGCAATCAGCTTCTCCCTTCATTCCATTTGAAATATTATGCAAAGGTCACTAAAGCTCTCAACCCTCCCTGGTCCCCTCACCTTCAAAGCACTGATTACAGAGTACCTAAAGAAAACCTGCAACTGTTATAGATGACCAGTGCATCCCTATTCATTTGTTGAATCCCCCGACTCTCAAATAACTCGCAGCTCCCACCTTCCCTATCAATGGAGCTCCAGCACTTTTAGCATCCTCTTCTCCCAACTCCCTCTACCAACCTCACCCTACCTACCCCCTGTCTTCTATACCGCCACACTCTGTACCCCTCCTTCACACAAGTCCCATACATGAATAACCAGCAGAATATAACTGCCCTAGCCTTAGATTCATATGTTTGTTGTTTTGTGTGCAATATCTAGCTCCCAAATATGTTAACCCTAATTGTTAAGGCCTGTGTTAGCCCTGCATATATTTATTGTTTGCTTTCTTGTACTGTACTTTCCTGTGTTACATTTGTCTATGTCCAGGACCACCTTGAAAATGAGCTTGCTCAATGGTGTTGTTCGTGGTTAAATAAAGTTTTGATTGATTGATTGATTGATAATACAGGAACCCACATTAAATTTGTATGGGATGCACTTAAAGCTTATATTAGAGGCAAGACTATCTCGTACTCCACCTCCCTGGTAAAAGACCTAGAAACAAAATTCATAGGCTGGAAAGGTCTAATATGGTAGCAGTCACCCGAGATAAGACTAAGGAACTGAAAATTTTAAAGGGGAGACTTAGCCAAAAGGATACGAGATGAATAGAGCGAGATCTGCTGCTCTCAAAGTCATTCACACATTTCGAGGGGGACTGCTGGGAAATGGATAGCAAGGTTAGTAAAGAAAAAAAGGGTGGAGCGCACCATCCTTAAAATGGAAGCAGTGGGAGGGAAGCTCACATATGACCAGAGAGAGATTAATATGGTGTTCAGGGAATTTTATTCCACCCTTTATGCATCACAGGTCCCAGCAGGTTTGGACCCCTCGTCTTTTTTAGGGAAGGGTCTGAAACTCCCTAAACTGAGTGATTCCCAGAGTCTGAAATTGGGTTCCCCTCTATTGAAAAGTGAAGTGTGGCAGACTATCCAACACATGAAGAGAGGGAAAGCTCTGGGCCCAGATGGCATTCCTGTGGACTTTTATAGAGCCACTTGGGACTCGCTGGGCAACCTGTTGGTGGAGGTGGTGCAGGTGGCACTGGAAGAAGGTGCTCTTCCCGAGTCGCAGTCTCTTGCCACAATAGTGGTTCTACCTAAACCGGGAAAAGATCCAATACATTGTGGATCTTGCAGACTGATTTCCTTCCTCAACTCAGACTACAAAATCATTGCAAAGCTATTGGCAGGTAGGCTGGAAATTCTCCTCCCTACCTTAGTACATAGAGACCAGGGAAGTTTTGTACAGGGTCGACAGGCCAAACACAACTTGCGGAGAGCTATGAATGTTTTTCATAGGTGGTCTAAGTGGGGAGAATCTGTTGCGAGGCCTTTAGGTGCTCAACGCTAAAAAAAGTTTGATCAAGTAGAGTGGTTATTCATGTTTGCAGTATTGGAAAAATTCGGCCTGGGAGAAACATTTATTAATTGGATTCACACTCTATACAGAGCCCCAAAGGCACATTCTCACTAACAGCACCTTATCACACCCCTTTGCCCTCTCCTGCGGTACCTGACAGGGCTGTCCCTTGTCGCCCTTCTTGTACGTTCTCTGTATTGAAGCTTTGGCTGCCACTATTCAAGTCAACCCTAAAATCAGGGGACTCTCCATTAATGGCACTAATCAAGTTATATTGCTATTTGCAGATGATGTTTTATTTTTTTAGGATGACCCCAATACAGCACGACCGGAGCTGAGTGCCATATTTGATACATACTGCCCATACAAATCTTCAATTGCCATAGTCGGAGTGGAGATTCCCCCAGCTGCCCACATTAAATAATTGGGTGTATCTCTCCCTAATAAACTATCAAATATCATTAAGGTCAGTTGCAATCCTCTGGTGCAAAAGATAAGACAAGACAGCTTTTGCTGGAGAGCTCTTCCCTTATCTCTGACTGGGTGGGTGAAACTTGTTAAAATGTTGATTCTCCCCCAGGTACTTTACCTGTTTCAATCTATCACTAATTTTCTGCCCCCCAAAAATATATTAAACCTATGGAAGGTGCTATAACCCAACTTCTGAGGCAGGGAAAAGAGGTCAAAAATTGGTAAACAGGCCCTGTGGAAGAAACCCTCAGAGGGAGGCATGGGCCCTACCTCACATTTATTCTTATTACCTGGCAGCCCAGCTGGCGCATGTTAGGGACCTATTACAGGAGGATCCTGACAGAATACCCCAGTGGCCAGAGATGGAGGGGAAGGGGGGAGCGTCCATGTACCATTCCCTTTTAGTGGACTCATCCTTCAGAGAAGTACACCATAAGATAACTAACCATGCACTAGAGCCACCCTAAAGTCTTGGAAGGCAGCACATAAGCTTAGGGGAGAGGAGAAGTATCTATCTCCAGATACATTTCTGGAAATTGGGGGGGGGTCCAAGAAACTATCACAGACCATAGGAACCCATCTACATTCCTGGACCAGAAAAGGACTTGTACGAATCAATCAGTTGTGGGATGGAGCCCAAGTATTTACATTTACCTACCTTAAGAGCAAGTTCGCCTTGAGCCTTGTTCATTATATGACCTACATTAAATATAGAGTGGAGAAACTTTTATTGGGAGACGGGGGGGGATGCACCGTTCTCCTTTGGAAGAACTCTTCTGCAAATTCTCACCATTAAATTTCTTTTGACCCCTGGGTAGATGCTATCAATTACTGGTGGGTACCCTAATCAACCCTCTAGAAGAGATTAAAACTAAATGGGACTCAGACCTCTATCCAGATTGCTTGATAGGAGGTGAGTGGTCCTTAATACAGAAAAATCTACTCCGTTGCTCAATAAATAACAGATTATGGGGCATTCAATATAATGTTATGATGAGAGCCTACTTTACACCTGAGAGAGCACATAGAATTAACCCAAAGGTATCCCCATACTGCTTAAAGTGTGGAATCCAGGTGGGGACATTTTTCCATTAAGTATAGCAATGTCATAAAATCCAACTATTCTGGAGGGGAATGGGAGAGTTTCTTGCCAAAACCCTACATGCTGACCTTACACTAGATCCTCTGGAGATCTTATTGGGATTCCCAGGCTCAAGGGGTAGGGTAAGAGGGGACAGGTACAAACTTAAAAGACTGAGTTTTGTGGTGGGCTTACGAAAGATCGCAACACATTGGAACCATCTATATCCACCAACAGTTGCCTCATGGCTAGCTGAAATGTTTAAAATCATGAAGTTGGAGCGAACTCAATACTTGGTAAGAAACCAGCTACATAAATATGATGAGATATGGCTTCCCTTGGAAAAGGCCTTAACTGAGGCCTGGTTTCCATACTTTTAAGGTAATGAGGTCAGAACGGTTCACCTGGGATATGAAAAATCAAAAAATCATAAAGCATCATCAAGCCCTAATCATGTTCTGGAGCACGACCAGCTTGCTATGGCTGGCACATGTTTCCCAGATTAACCCCTTTGGAGAAAAGATAGTTGTGGGATGAGCTGATCAGGAAACTGTACATTCCTGAAGAATTAATTCATATGTGCATGTAAAGGTAAAATGTCTTCTCATTTTTCTTTTCTAATTTCCCACTTAAAATGTTGAGAGGTAAGATATTGTATGAGAAAACAAGCTGTCGGTGCTAGATGTGTATGTCCTTGTTGATAAATAAAGTTTACAAAAAAAAAAGGGTGACTTCCACAGGGTCATGATCCGATATTATTATGCTATGAAATTTTGTAGATGCGATGCAATGCTGTAGGGGTTGCGAGATTAATATTGTATCTATTCTGGTATAGCACTGATGTGCTGCTGAAAAAATCAGTAATAACGTAGTGTTGGATTGAGTTCTTGCCATATATCAATTAACTTTGTCTTCCATATGTATTCTCAATTGCTTTCTGAGACATTTCATATTATCGGTAAATGAAGATTTATCTAATCTGTTCTCTAGAGCAATATTAAAATCCCCACCAATTCAGTATGGGCCTTCATAAATGATCAGATTGAGAAAAGAGGAAGTAATAAACTGGGGTTCATAAACATTGGGGGCATAAATATTTGCCAATGTAAAATTACTCTCCACTGTTTTGATTTCTGATATCACAAATCTTCCCTGATTGTCTGTTATTGTTTGACCAAATTTTATTCCTTTATTATTATTTTTCCTAATAAAAATAGCAGTTCCCCTAGCCTTTGTAGTGTAATTAGCGAATTTACCTTCACCCATTTTTTTGAATGAAATGAAGCTTCTTTAGTACAAAAATGTGTTTCTTGTAACAGCAGTATGTCTATATTTTTATTGTCCACATATTTAAAAATTCTCTTTGCTTTGTTTTGGTCTCTGAGCCCTTTCACATTCCACACCATTATTTTAATCATTGTTATTTAAATAGATTCGGTTTGTTTAAAATCTATACAGGAAATGCAATAATTTTTTTCTTTAACGTATTTCCTGATATTAGTTTTCCTTGAACTTTGTTTTCCTCTTTTTATTTTATTTTTTTGTGTCCTAAAACCCTATCTGGATTTTTAACCTTAAAGAGCAGGTTTCTACATACGACCACCCTCTCCCCACTTAGCTGGTTTAGTAGCCTACCCTCCGGTTTAGCCATCCTTCTGATGGTGTAATTTTATAAGCAGTATTTTTTTTGTTATAATCCTTGTAAAATCGGATCACCAGACCCGCAGCCAAAATGCCCCGACTTCCTATACTGGAGGCACGCCCCCACGGTTCATGATGTCAGTACTTGAACTGCGTGGGGGCGCGCTCCATAGACTGTATAGGGGCCGGTTTTGATGTGAATTATTAAACACTTTCAAGTGCCAGTTTTGATAAAAGAAGGCCACTGATCAACTATCAAGGGTCCTTGTTAATTGATCGGTGGGCTTCTTTTATCAAAACTGGCACTTAAAAGTATTCAATAATTTATGTAAAAAATTGCCCCTATACAGTCTATGGAGCGCACCCCTGCGCAGTTCTAGTACTGACATCATGAAACGTGGGGGTGTGCCTCCAGTATATGAAGTTGGGACATTTTGGCTGTGGGTCTGGCGATCCGATTTTACGAGGATTATTACAAAAAAAAAATACTGCTTATAAAGTTACACCATCAGAAGGATGGCTAAACCGGAGGGTAAACTACTAAACCAGCTAAGTGGGGAGAGGGTGGTTGTATTTAGAAACCTGCTCTTTAAGATTTTCTCCTATATAACCATAACATACACCCCCCTCCTCCTCCTCTTCTTTACCTCTGTATTCCAAACATGAGTGTACAGTATATGCCAACATTGTGTCCATTTTTGCAAAACAAACAATTTCTTTAAGTGGTATTCAAACAGCCCTCCTTCCCCCCACCCCCCGTGGTAAAAAAGTTCCCACTTTCCCCTCTTACATCTGCACTAGACGGCGTCTGAAACCAGTCTTGCTCTGTGTTGATTGAAGCAGAGCTTAACCCTTGCAAGCAGTTTTTTCCTCCTTAAATAATAAATTCTGATTCCCCTGTGCAAACTCATTTCTTCATGTGAGAAAATAAGAAAAGCAGAGATTAAAGTAGAGGTGAAATGAGAAAAGAGCTGAGGGGTTCAGTTTACCTGTGGTATAAAGCATTTGGCTGTGCATCCGAACATGCTTTTACCCAGTAGGTCTTGCCACTTCATCTTGCCATTTCTGCCAGAAAGAAGAAACAAATACAATTTTTGAATATTATATATCATGCAAGAGAGACAGATAGACTTTAGGGTATCCCCCTATTACTTCAATAGAAAAAAGATGGAAAGAGGGAAGGGAAATTAAAGGTGCAGGGTACACATCTATATCCTAGTTAATAACGTTAGGCATTTGTCAACAGTTTTTTTTTTTCCCCCTCCCCCTTGGCTACCGGTTGATTTTCTCCCTGAATCCAGTTGTCCTTACTGATCTGGACTGGTTCTTCTGAGTTGTGAAAAGCCACTGGTGAGGCATTGGAAATGGTTAAGCCTCATCATCCTCTACTTTACTGTGGTTAGGTGTTTCTTCCAGGGGTGTTCCACTGTGTACAGGTCCCTCAGATTTATTCATCGCCTCCGGGTTTGTTATCTGTGTTTCAGGGGCTGCTTCTTGTACTGCAGTTGTAATGCTCTCTCCTGGCTGGTCTGACGTAGAAATCTTGTTACCTTCCTGGTTTGCCATGTTGGATTCTTTACTGATAATGGTTTCTCCTGTAATGTTGGGGAGTGTTAACTATTTCTGGCTAGCTCCACTGGATAATATAGGTGACAAAAGTGTTGGAATTGAATTTGGAGCAAAGTCCCATTCATTCAAAGTAGGAAATTGAAGTTTTGGATTTTGTCCTGGTCGACCTTCCAAGTACGCCTCGCTCTATGGCCCAGTTCTGTTTTTGGCAGTTCCAACAATTCTTTAGCTCTCCTTATCCATTTGGACATCATTCCATTCTATTTAGTTGGGGAAAATGCTAACATTGTTGCACAGATTTCTGATTGCTTCCGGGAGCAGTCTGCCTCTCCTACACCAAGCACCTCTGTGTCGCCATCTTGGATCTAGTCCTTGAGGCCTCATTCCTAAAACTAGGGTACCAGCACCTAACCACCCTTATTCTTCATATTTTTAACTTGTAAGTCTCCACTGGATTGGTTCCCTCGTGCTGGAAAACAGGCTTTATATTACCACTGTTCAATTCAGGTGATCCATGCAACCTCAATAATTACAGGTCAGTCTCCATCCTTCCAGTCCTGTCTAAACTACTAGAAAAGCTAGTCAACACACAGTTAAAAGACTATTTTGAAAGCGCAAACCTATTTAATCCCCTTTGGTCAGGGTTCCGATGAAACCATAGCACAGTATTAGCTTTGGCAAAAGTAACAAATGGCTGGTTCACAGCCATCGATAATAAACACCCAACTGGAGTGATATTTTTAGATCTGAGCAACATAGAGATTTGGCATCACCGTATCTGTTCAAATGAGGAAGACAGAAATATACATTTGGCTGTGTTGAAAAACACCTTTATTGAGCAGGGACACTCTTCCAGAGAAATTGACAGAGCAGTAGAACGTGCAACACAGGTACCAAGAGAACAACTACTTCAGTATAAAGAGAGGACAACTACCAACAGAATACCCTTAGTAGTCACATATCATCCTGACCTTGAACTTCTACATAAGATTATTGAAGAGATTCACTAATCAAAGGTTATGCACCTGAAATGTAGGTGCCTTACCACCGCAGGAGTCTGGAACTGTGAACATTTCCTAATATAATTTATTACATGCTACAGGGATTGGACCGAAATAAATCAGGTGGCCCTGATGGACTCCACCCTCATATTTTGAAAGAACTAGCAATTCCTCTATCGGGTCCCGTTGCTGCACTCTTCACAAAATCTATCACAGAGGGAGTAGTTACTGAAGCATGGAGACAAGCCATAGTGATTCCCATTTTTAAAAAAGGATCTAAGCAGGATGTAACTAGTTACAGACCAATTAGTTTAACATCCGTTTTGGGTAAGATTCTTGAGGGCATAGTTAAAAATCATATTGGTAAAATTATGCAGCCTGATACTACACAACATGGCTTTGTGAAATCGAGATCATGCATGACTAATTTGTTACATTTCTATGGTGGTGTTAGTGAGGCATTAGAAAAAGGAGAAGCTGTAGATCTTATCCTTCTGGATTTTTCTAAGGCCTATGATAAGGTCCTCCATGGCGAATTAATTGATGCAACTATAAAAATGGGTTTAGAGAGGAATATTACTAAATGGATAGAATCCTAGTTGACTGGGAGGACTCAACGGGTTTGCATAAAGGGCTACTATTCTGATTATGAACAGGTGGCTAATGGGGTTCCTCAGGGATCAGTTCTGGGCCCCTGTCTCTTTAATATCTATATTTCTAAATTAACTACATCTACGGATGTTTGGCTAACCAAGTTTGCTGATGATACCTGCATTGGTTTTACAGTTAATAAACCTGAAGACATCAACACTTTACAATATGCCTTGGGTGAATTAGAAAGCTGGGCGAATGTAAAGAAACTTATGTTTAACATAGATAAATGTACTGTGATACATTTTGGGAAGAGAAATCCAAAAGCAAATTATATAATGGGTGGCAGATTACTTGAAACTGTTGAGGACGAACGGGATCTGGGAGTCAGGGTAAAAAATCACCTACATTTTGGACTACATTGCCAACAAGTAATCAAAAAGGCTGGGGGCATACTCCATTGTACAAATAAACATGTAAAAAGTAAAAGTAGTAAGGTTTTGCTCCCACTATATTCCTCCCTTGTTAGGCCACATCTTGAGTATTGTGCTCAGTTTTGGGCACCAGGGTTCTATAATTGCCCTGGAGAGAGTTCAGGGAGGGCAACTAAAAAAATGATGAAGTGAGGGGATTAGAGTATGATGATAGACTCCAAAAACTCAGACTTTATACTCTGGAGTATCGTAGATTTAGGTGAGATTTATGTATGGTTCACCATGCCTTACATGATGATTGTTTATGGGAAATTTTGGGTCTGGTACTCAGAGAGGTGGTATATGAAACCAGAGCTCATCCATTACAATTAATGGTGGAATGCTATAGAACAAAACATAGAAGTTTGTAGTTCTCAGAGTTTCTAAGATATAGAACGGTCTAGCATTAGAAGTGGTTGCCAGTGAGAGCATGTATCTTTTCAAAAATCGAATGGATGTTTATTTAAGCTAAAATGCAATCAAGGGTTATAATTAATCTAGGGCGAGCAATATGGACCCTTGGTCTTTTTGGCTCTGATTAACCTATGAAACCTATTACTAAAAAAACTGTATCCCTCGTAAAATTGTTGAAACAGGGTCCCACGGACTTCCCTGTTATAAGTGCTGCCCTCGCACTCACTAACATTATGACAAGATGCCATTGAGATTATGGGCTGGGATGCTCCATTATAATCAATGGGCGGCATCTTTTCTATCAATTTTATATATTATCATGGCCACTTTGTAATGAAACATGGGTACCAGTCGACTAACAAGGGGCTTGTTAGTCGACTGGTGCCCACGTTCATATATAATGAGCACAGGGGCGGAGCGAGGGTGACACTTATAACAGGGAAGTCAGTGGGACCCTGTTTAAAAAATGTTATGAGGGATACAGTTTTTTTCATAATGGATTATACTAGGACATTTTCACAAGTCAGGACTCCTGTGGTGGTAAGGCACCTGTATTTCAGGTGCAGGGGTATTTTTATTCATATTGGTGAATTTCTTCAAGGATCTCCAGCCAATATTTAGTGAGGATGAAGACCCTAAATTTTTCGAGAACTACCACTGCTATCTTTTAACAACCACCTAATTTAGCCAACCTGATTATTAGGAGTAAACTTGGACCAGAACAGAATACCATGACACTAAATGGTACACAACCCTGTAATCAACTCGGATGTAAGAACTGTGAGCTCATTTCTACTTTGTACTGTGTGGTTACATCACAAAACAGACAATTCAGGGTACAGGGGAATTATACATGTGCATCAAGAAATGTTGTTTATTTCATTCAGTGCAAAAGTTGTCCACACACAGGGCATGTTGGAGAGACAAGCCAACCTCTCTGCACTGGAATGAACTTGCACAGGCATACTATTAATATGAAGATGACAGAAAAACCAGTGGGGCAACACATGTCTCAGCCTGGCCACTCAATCTCAAATATGTCAGTAATGGTCTTGAAAGGAAATTTGAAAAGTACATACAGAGACGAGGCATAAATTAGTGTCCGAGGCTTGATTAGCGGCCTTTGCTAATCAAAGTAAAAATGTATTAGCAATTGTCTGAAGTTGATTAGCAGTTACCAAAAATTTATATTTTTGCTCAAAACCCCACAAAATGTATTTATCTTGCTTTATATTGATAAAATACATATTTACACAAATTTCTGAGACTGATTATCTGTTTTATTTAGCCATTTCCAGAGAAATACAGCAATTGTGCAGCAGCGCACATACATTTTAAGAGCCAAAATAGGATGTCTGCCAAAGCAGATTGTGAATTTGTGAGCATGACTGTGAGTCATGACAAACTGAACATAAATTTAAAATGAACCCCTGCCCCAGCATAAAAACTCCACCTGGGACCATAATTGACCACACAGTTACCAACAAGGATTGGGTGTGATCTTGCTACTCTTCTCCACCAAGCACGCAGCCAGTAATTCTGGCCCATTTTGAGGGGGAGGGACCTGGGGGTAGTCCACCATCCACAGTTGCAAAATCACCAGGACATCTTGGTTTAGCACAGAAAAAATGTCTACAGCCCTCTCTGAGTTGAATTCAGCTGGAGAGGGCCCTGCTTTTTAATGTGAATCAATGTTTCTACAGTAACCTCTGCCAGACTTGCTCTCCAGTCAGTTTTTACCTTGTTCATAGTTGAAAAACACCTTTCTACAATTACATTAGACACAGGAAATACTCTCAACACATTGACAGACTTCAACACATTTGGATAAGAGTTTTGGAAATCACATACCGGCTTTGACCAGGTAGCAAAAGCAGAAAGATTGAGGAAATTAGTTTGAGCAAAATCTTAAACTCTTGCCATTCTGCAAGTAGCAGAGTGCTGTCACAGTCAGGCTGCAAAAGTGCAGAAAAGTAGTCAGCTACTGCAGTAATGTCACTGTTACCATACAGCTCCAGTTCCTTTCTATCTGCAGCTGGCCAAAGTCTGGTATCGAACACTTTTGCACAGTTTTACATATTACTTTCATCAGGCAAACCCAACCTTTCTTCACAACAGTTCTCAATGTTTGTAATGTACTTCTTAGTTTGCTGTTTAAAAGTGTTAACAACTTAGCCACTAAAATGTGTTAATTTCACACCCTTGTATGTGACTTGAGCACATGCTCCTGAAAGAACATCAGACCCATTTTTTAAGAGAATGTGAAGTTCATTGCCATCTATGGGGCCACTCTGCTTAGCATGGTCAAGGGTGTTTCTCAAAGTTTCAACAGAGCTAAGTAGGTCTGGCATTTCGGCTGCTTCTTCTTTAAGTGCTGGTGAGAACCTGGCAAGTGGTTGAAGCAGCTGTTCAAAATACTTAAGGTGTTCCACCATTTGGAATTTAGTCATAATTTGCAGTACTCCCTTGGCTTTGGCCTGATCCTCAGTTGGGTCTGCGGCCATAAATTCTAAATGGGCACAAATTACTGGGAATGATTTGGTAACCATACGGGTGGCAAGAGGTTTATGCTGCACCCAGTGTGTGCCATGGGCCTTCTTGGGCTTTTCAGCTGACATCTCCATGTCCTGGGCAAAGGACCATAACTCTCTGAGTCTCTTAGGACTTTTCTAATAGAGATTAAACAATTGGGTCTGAAAGTTTGAAACATCGTAGAAATAGGTGTTATCCAAAGCATCTTTTATGGCCAGTTCTAATCTGTGTGAGAAACAATGAACACCAACTCATTACTGCATGTCTTCCCTTAAAAGGGCAGCAAGTCTTACACCCGTGTTGACAGATGCCCATCAGCCCCAAACCCAACCATGTTTTTTACATTAAGGCCAGACTCTGTAAAAATGTCTAAAAGGAGATTTTTCAATCCCTGACTTGTGCCATCTGATACGGCTTTCAGTCATAAAAACTAATTCTCCACTTGACCATTGATGGGATTTACATAAATTATGTAAACCAGTTCCTTTTCAATTACACCACTGTCAGTACTACCGTCCATAAGCACAGAAAAATAATTTGCATTTTTGACAGTTGCCAGTAGGTTTTCTTCTAGGTTCTTGCCAGTACACATTGTGAGTTCTTTCCCACTAACATAGATACATAGACAGTGTCGGCAGATAAGGGCCTATGGCCCACCCAGTCTGCCCATTTGAGCTTGTAAGTTCAGTTTGTTTTCCTAGAAGTCTGTTGTACCTTACCCCTGACCTCCAGAATTCCTTTATGTCTATCCCATGCATTCTTAAATCCCGTGATTGTTTCAGCCCCCACCACTTCCTCTGGCAGGGTGTTCCACTTGTCCACCACCCGTTCTGTGAAGAAATTCTTTCTCATGTTTCCTCTGAATCGTCCTCCCTCCAACTTCATCCCATGCCCTCTAGTCCTGGAACATCTTTTTGCTTAAAAATAGTGTATTCCTGCACCCTGTTCCTCCCTGTAAGATACTTGTATGTCTCTATCATATCCCCTCTCCTCCTCTCCTCCAGGGAGTACATGTTCAGTTCCTTCAACCTGTCTTCATAGGACTTGTGATGCAATCCATGCACCATCTTTGTTGCCCTCCTCTGAACCTTCTCTACCCTGTCTGTGTCCCTTACGTGGTTTGGTCTCCAGAACTGTACACTGTACTCCAGGTGGGGCCTCACTAGTGTCTTGTATAGGTGAACTATGACCTCCCTTTTCCTGCTGGTAATGCCCCTGCCTATACATCCCAGCATCCTATTTGCTTTACCTGCTGCCTTGTCACACTGTTTCCCTACCTTGAGGTCATCAGAGATGATAACCCCAAGATCCCTTTCCTGCTTGGTTAATTAAACAATGTTAATGTATTTATTGCCCAAATGAACTCCATGGTGCTTTTCTTGTTGTGTAATCACTTCAAATGTTTTAATTGGGATGTCATCTTTGGCCATCATGAAGGATCGCCCACAGCCTGCCTAGAATCATTCTATGCTGTTCTTCTGCATTACTGAAAGCTCTCCCTGCAAATAAATTCAATAAGTTTTAAGTCTCAGTCCAAACCCCTAACCCCCCCCCCCATTTTAAACTTACCAGTTGTGATGTGGTATGGCGATATATATTAAGTGGTGACCTTGTTCTACCAAATTTCAAAATGTTAACAGCTTTCTTGTGCTGTTCTGTCAGAAGATGTTTCTGGATGGTGTCAGCTTTCAGCTGGGGGCCTGTAAACCCTGCAATTAGTGCCTCACTGAAGTTCCTCAACCCACGTAGCTCATCTCTGTACTCACAGCACAATTTGCAACTAACACACACTACACAGTATCCCTCACTGCTAATCTGTAGCCAGTTTTTTTTCTGGATCATATTTTTGGCACCATCCCTCTGCAGTTGCTAATTTAACTCCAGTCATGTTGGACTGTAATTATTAAAAAGTTTGAAGTGCGCAAAACAAGGTGTCAGGATGTGCAACTACTTAAATTAACACATGATGAGGCTTTTCCTGAAAAAAAGAAAATGGCGGCAAGCAGATGTGTGACCCCCCCTCCCCCAGCACTTCTCAGACCAAACCCTGTTCCTAACTGGGGAAATCCCTCCCATTGAGACTATGCTGCAGGCAGCGAAGTCACTGCATAGCAGGGCATATTACTTAAGTTTTTGTGGGCTTGCTGCCACAATAAGAAAAGTAGTGTATCCAAATCAAAGTGCAAAGTTAGTGCCTTCCTCTAAAAAGCAGGGGCAACATAGTGCAGTTCATGTTAAAATCTCTGCAGTTGCAGGGCATGACAACACTTCATTTTTCATTTTCTGCCCAGAAAAAGGGCAGACAGTGAGCTCCTGCCAAAGCAGGGCACGCGTCTTTTTAGTTCCGTCATGGATCTCTGCAAAGGGCAGGCACGTAGTCTATTCTGTGTGTTTCCAAGTTCACTGCAACGAGCAGGGCACATTTTCTGATCTCCTTGGATTCTCTGCAGTGCTGCAGGGCATAACTTAGTCTTTTTCTGTTCCCAAATTGTTCAGTGCAAGTGCAGGGCACACGTCATTGACAACATAAGCACTGGGCACATTTATTTATTTATTTATTTATTTAAGAGATTTACCAGGAAGGCATGCTGAGCAGAGTACTGCTCGATTCCGGATGCGCCCTGGGGTTTCAGGGTTACAGTGGGGACATGATACAATCTGCACAAAACAATACAGTGGAACATGGTATGGTCAGTCAGAAAACATACATAAGGAGTAGTAGAACAGCAGTGGGTAACATACATAATATAAAATGGAAAATTGAGGGTAGGCACATTTATTGTACAGTATACAGTGATTTACTATGAGTAGGTCAGAAACAGTGGAGAGAACAGGCTTGATTCATTACCTGGGCAGGTACAGGAGTGAGGGGGGGGGTTGCAGGAGCAGGTGGTAGAGAAGTGCAATTGAGAAGGACATTTAGCTGGGGAGTACTTGTGGAGTGTCTAATATCGGCTGCCAAGGGAATTCCATTGTTTGGGTAACCTAAAGCTGAACGCTGCCTGACCGACCGGTGGATCTATGCGGGATGTGCAGGAGCCAGCGTGGTTGGTGCTACGGAGTGCGGAGGGACGGTGGGGGTAGGGCAGTTAGGAGGCTGACAGATAGGATGGGAGTGATTTTGACCAGAATTTTGCCGAGGTTCTAGCGCAGTGACATGATCTTCTGTTGTGTAAAGAGGTGAGGTTCAAGGATTGGTATAGGACACAGTGGTGGGTGCTGGGTGGGAGGTCAAGCGAGAAACGGCAGAAGGAGTTGAATAGGGGGTCAAGTCTTGCTAGGGAGGTTTGAGGGGCTGCACAGTAAACTGTGTCACCATAGTCAAATATAGGGAGGATCATTTTTTTGACTATTTCTTGCCTGGTTGGCAGGGGTATGCAATTTTTATTACGGTAGAGGGCTCCCAACATCATTTGTAAGTGCCTGGTTCCCCTCATCTCTGCAAAGCATTACTTAGTCTTTTTCCCAAATGTTCACTGCAGATATTGGGCACACAACATAACCAGGGCACAATAAATATAGAAACATAGACTTTGATGGCAGATAAGTATCGCTTGGCCCACCTAGTCTGCCCATTTCCCTGCCTTCTGAATAAGTTGCCGACCCTAGTTAACCAACAGCCTATTTCTTTCTACCCCCCACAAGAATTGCCTTATGTCTGTCCCATGCATTATTGAATCCCCCCACTGTTTTTGGCCCCACAACCTCCTCAGGAAGGCTGTTCCATGAGTCCACTACCCTCTCTGTGAAAAAATACTTCCTCACATTGCCCCTGAGCTGTCCCCCCTCTGTCTTCAAATTGTGTCCCCTTATTCTTGCACATCTCTTTTTCTGAAAGATGCTACTCTCTTGGACTTTGTTGATTCCCTTGAGGTACTTAAAAGTTTCTATTATGTCCCCCCTCTCCCTCCTTTCCTCAAAGGTATACATATTAAGCTCCTTTAGTCTCTCCTCGTATGACTTCTGTTGCAGATGTTGCACCATTTTAGTTGCCCTCCTCTGGACTGTCTCCATCCTGTCTATGTCCTTGCAGAGATGGGGGTCTCCAGAACTGGATGCAGTACTCCAGATGGCGTCTCACGAACTGTCTGTACAGGGGGATAACAGCTTCCTGTTTTCTACTGGTGATGCCTCTCCCTATACATCCCAGTATCCCCCAGCCATCCCTACTGCCTTTTTATATTGCTTGCCAACCTTTAGGTCATCTGATATGATTACCCCCAGATCCCATTCCATTTTTGTTGTTGTTAATACCTCCCTCCCATTATGTACTCTTCCCCTGGGTTTTTGTTTGCCTGGTGCATTACTTTACACTTCTTTGCATTGAATCCAAGCTGCCATAATTCTGACCATTCCTCCAACCTTGCCAAGTCCCTTCTCATCCTTTCCACCCCCTTGTATATCAACCCTGTTGGAGATCTTTGTGTCATCTGCAAAAAGGCATACTTTTCCTTCCAGTCCCTCTGCAATGTCACTTATAAAGACATTAAAAAGGACCGGACCCAGTACTGAACCCTACAATATCCCACTAGTAACCCCCCTTTCTTCAGAGTGGACTTCGTTTAATGTTACCTTCTGTGTCCTGTTGTTCAGCCAATATTTTACCCAGGCTACCACCCTGGGACCCACTCCCAAGCTGGTTAATTTGTTTATTAATCTTTTGTGTGGGACTGTGTCAAATGCCTTGCTAAAGTCTAGTTAGGCCATGTCCACAACCCCTCCCTCTTGTACTACTTTGGTCACCCAGTCAAAGAAATCGATTATATTCACCTGGCATGGCCTTCCCACTGTGAATCCATTCTTTCTTGGGTCCTGTGCCCCACTGGCCTCTAGGTACTCAACAATTCTTGCCTTCAGAAGTGATTCCATCATTTTCCCTACTACTGAGGCCAAACTGACAGGTCTGTAGTTTCCTACCTCTGTCTTGGTCCCACTTTTGTGAAGGGGAATCGCATCTGCCTTCCTCCAGTCCTCAGGTACCACATCACCCTCTCATGATTTGTTGAAAAGGCTAGTCAGTGGTGTCACTAGTTCTTCCCTTAATTCTTTTAGAATTCTGGGGTGAATCCCGTCAGGCCCCATTGCTTTGTCCACCTTCAGTTTTAGGAGTTCTTTCAGAACCCTTTCTTCTGTGAAAGGACTGGGATCGACCCACCTATCCAGAATGCTTCTATTGATTGGATTAGGTACCTCCCCCTCTCTTCTTTTTGTGAATACTGAGCATAAGTATTCATTCAGTATCCCTGCTTTTTCACTGTCCCTCTCTGCCCACCAACCGTCCCCTTTATTCGGCCTCACTATCCCTCCCTTTGTCTTTCTACACTCCCTAATGTACCTATGAAAGGTTTTATCCCCCTTCTTAACTGTGTTGGCTGTCTTCTCCTCGGTTTGGGCCTGTGCTATTCTGACTGTCTTCCCGCTTCCTTCTGCTTTAACTGGACAGTTCTCTGTCCTGCTCCTTCTATGTTTTCTTATACTTCCTATATGCTATCCTTTTCTCCCTGACCTTCCCCGCCACCTCTTTTGAGAACCATAGTTGTTTTCGCTTTCATTTTGATTTATTTGCTGCACACAAGGGCTTGTTGCCTCTTTGATGGCAGTTTTGATGTTTCCCCATTGTTGCTGCACCCCTCCTTCTTGCCTGTTTGCTAGTGCTTTTCTAAGGCACTCTCCCATTTCGACAAATTCAGCCCTCCTGAAGTCTCGTACCCTCACTTTTGTGTGGCTTGACTCTGCAGCTGAGTTTATCATGAACCACACTGTTTGGTGGTCATTTGTTCCCAGATGGCTACCCACTTCTAGATCTGAGATCCAATCTCCATCCCCATTTGAGAATACCAGGTCTAAGATTGCTCCCTCCCAAGTGGGTTCCAGCAATAGCTGTCTGAGGCATGCTCCCTGTAGGGCATTGAGAATGGCCCTGCTGTTGAATGTGGCTACAGCAAAGGTGCTCCAGTTAACACCTTGGGCAGAGTACAGATCTTTGCAAAGCAGGGCACATTAACTTGGTCTTACTCTGTTCCAAAATGTTCACTGCAGACAAAGGGCATATTAAATAAGTCTTATTATGTTCCCAAATTCATTGTAGACAAAGAGCACACAAGTCAGGGCACATAAATAAGTTTTGGTTCCCACAATCTCTACAAAGCAGGGCACAGTTTTACTTAGTTTCTTTTTCTGTTCCCAAATTCACTGCAAAGTCAAGAGCAGGGCACACAAGTAGCAGGGCACATTACTTCTTGGTTACCGAGATCTCAAAGCAGGTAGGTCTGCTTACTTAGTCTTTATCTGTTCCCAGATGTTCACTGCAAAGACGCAGGGCACACACCATTGTAGCATGGCACATTAAGTTCTGGTTTCCCCCATAATCTCTGCAAAGAGATTTATTCTGTTCCCAAATGTTCAGTGCAATTACGTTCACTGTTTGTTCCCAAATTCACTACAGGCAGGGCACAAACTTAAAAGTTCAAGGCAGGACACCCTTTCATGCCCTTATTCTCCCACTTCCCACAGTCCTGCTCTAGTCCTTGCCTGTTCGTTGCCATTACACCACCTCCCATCTGTGCCCTGAAGTCTGTGTGCCCCTCTTTCCTCCTCCAAGCTCCCTGACCAAATGAAAATGTTTTACTTATTTTGCTGCTGCTCCTGCTGCTGTGCTCCTGCTCTCCCCTGTATCTGCCCATCTGACCGTGCATCGCCCCACGGTGCAGTTGCCTGCTCTCTGCTCCATCCAGGTCACCCTGTGCCCTCTCGCAGTCTCTGCCAGGCCTTCTCCCTCTGTTTCCTTTTCAGTGTGGCCACCACTCTTCCAGCTCCAGTTGTCTCCGACCACGTGCAAAATAAAAAGACATAATTTAGTTAACCGGACGACAGAGCAATGACAATTAAAAAAAAAAAAAAAAGGGTGAAATAAAATAAAGAAAACTCACCTTTGGACTCCTGCTCAACCTCCCGATGCCTGCTTCCTCTTCTGGGTGCACTGCAAAAGGACTCAGTCACATTTCTCCCTAGCGGAGACCGGTCTGGGGTGGAGCAGGAGCATCACTGGACCAATCAGGGAACAGCTCGGGGTTCATGGGGTGGGGTGCAGAGGAGGAGGGCAAAAAATGGATACCAGGATAAAAAACAAATTAAAGTGACAGTACCCAATAAGGCACTTTTACAGGACCCAGGACCAGTTGGCAGTGATTAGCAGTGACTGCTAATCATTGCCAGATTTGACTCGCTTTTTATCGATCTTGGGTCATAAATTGCGATGCAAACCCACTTATTTTATGCCTTGTAAGATCAGGCTTATTTTACTTTTCAATACAGACTTTTATTTAACTCCAAAAATTGATGAGCGTTTTGCTCATAAAAGTGCTAAAACATTGTGAAAATGCATAGCACTTGTCTCACTGTGTTTAACAAACATAACACTTCTAGAAAACTGATATAGATACTTTCTGTACAGTTAGCATTGTACCAAGAAAAAAACAAGCATTTGTCAATGCCGAATGTTGATTGCGTTGGTCTGTTGAGCTCGCGCAGTGGGCCTCTGTCAGTGGCTCAGTCTGTTAGTCCCAGTGCTGCAGGCTGCTCTTTTGTACTGGGCTGGTGCATGCGTTGGCACCTTGTTCTGCTGAGGAAGGAATACGCAGGTGTCCCGAGAGAGCTCCATTGAGGTGGCTCACTCCCCCTGTGTCACTCACTCATTCTGTGTCTCCTGGCACTGCAGGCTGCCTTTTTGTACTGGGCTCCTGCCTGTGTTGGTGGGTTTTTCTACCCATGAAGAAATCCACAGCTGTCCCAGAAGTCCGTTGAGGTTGCTCAGTCCACCTGTCTCACTCATTCCGGTTCTCCTGGCACTGCAGGCTGCCCTTTTGTACTGGGCTCCTGTCTCTGTTGGTGCCTTTTTCTGCCCACAAAGAAATCTGCAGCAGTCCCAGCAAAGCTCCGTTGAGCTTGCTCACTCCCCTTCTCTCACTCGCTCATTCTGTTCTGCCGGCGCTGCAGGCCGCCCTTTTCTACTGGGTTCCTGCCTGCGTTGCTGCCTTCTTATACCCATAAAGAAATTTGTAGCAGTTACAATACAGCTCTGTTGAGCTCACTCACTCGCTCATTCTGGTTTTCGTGCCACTGCAGGCTGCCCTTTTGTACTGGGCCCCTGCATGGATTGCTGCCTTTTTCTGCCCACAAACAAATCTGCAGCAGTCCCAACAAAGCCCCGTTGTGCTCACTGACTCCCCCTCCTTCACTTGCTCATTCTGTGTCTCTCCACTGAGCTCGCTCACTGCCCGTCTGTCACTCTTGCATTCCGTTTCTGCCGGCGCTGCAAGCTGGCCTTTTGTACTGGGCTCCTGTCTGCGTTGCCGCATTTTCTGCCCACAAAGAAATCTGCAGCAGTCACACTACAGCTCCGTTGAGCTCGCTCAGTATCGCTCTGTCACTCGCTCATTCTGTTTGTCTTGGCGCCGCAGACTGCGCTTTTGTATGGGGCTCCTGGCTGCATTGGCACCTTTGTCTGTCCACAAAGAAATCCGCAGCTGTCCTGACAGAGCTGCGTTGAGGTCGCTCAGTCTCCCTATCTCATCACTTATTCTGTTTGTCCTGGTGCTGCAAGCTGCCCTTTTGTACGGGGTTCCTGTCTGCATTGGCCCCTTTTTCTGCCCACAAAGCAATCCCAGTAGTCCTGACAGAGCTCCGTTGAGCTCACTAAGTCCCCTTGCCTCACTCGCTCACACTGTTTGTCCCACCGCTGCAGAATGCCCTTTTGTACTTGGCCCCTGCCTGTATTGACGCCTTTTTCTGCCCACAAAGAAATCCGCAGCAGTACTGACAGCGCTTTGGTGAGTTTGCTCACTTCCCCTCCCTCACTTGCTCTCTCGTTCTGTTTCTCCCAGTGCTGCAGGCTGCCCTTTTGTACTGGGCTCTTGTGTTGGGGCCTTTGTCTGCCCACAAACAAATCCACAGCAGTCCTGACAGAGCTCAGTTGAGCTCAGCCACTCCCCCCTCTCACTCAGTCAATCTTAATCTGTCCCAAACACTGATTTCCCAGAGTGACCATGCTATTGTGCCGCAGGAGTGCAGAAACATATTTTAGCCAGGATGTGCAAAATAACAGCTGTAGTGTTCATAAGGAGTTGTAAAAAAATGCCACTGTTGAAAATGTGGTGTGACAGTATTACAAATTTGCGAAATTAGAAGGGTGCGTGGAAACAGTTCAACGCACGCTTGTAACACAGTCATGTTATGGCAGTCCCAACAGAGCTCCGTTGAGCTCGCTCACTCCGCTTCTCTCACTCACTTATTCTGTTGTGCCGGCACTGCAGGCTGCCCTTTTCTACTGGGCTCCTGCCTGCGTTGCTTCCTTCTTATGCCCACAAAGAACTTTGCAGCAGTTACAATACAGCCCTTATGAGCTCACTTACTCGCTCATTCTGGTTTTCCTGCCACTGCAGGCTGCCCTTCTGTACTTGGCCCCTGTATGCATTGCTGCCTTTTCCTGCCCACAAACAAATCTGCAGCAGTCCCAACAAAGCCCCGTTGAGCTCACCAACTCCCCCTCCCTCACGTGGTCGTTCTGTGTCTCTGGCACTGCAGGCTACCCTTTTGTACTGGGCTCCTGCCTGCATTGGTGGCTTTTTCTGGCCAGAAGAAAATCTGAAGCAGTCCCGACACAGCTCCACTGAGCTCGCTCACTCCCCCTCTGTCACTCTTGCATTCCGTTTGTGCCGGCGCTGCAAGCTGGCCTTTTGTACTGGGCTTCTGCCTGCGTTGCCGCATTTTCTGCCCACAAAGAAATCTGCAGCAGTCACACTACAGCCCCGTTGAGCTCACTTACTCACCGCTCTGTCACTCACTCGTTCTATTTCTCTTGGCGCCGGAGACTGCGCTTTTGCATGGAGTTCCTGGCTGTGTTGGCAACTTTGTCTGTCCACAAAGAAATCCGCAGCTGTCCAGACAGAGCTCTCATCGCTCATTCTGTTTGTCCTGGCACTGCAAGCTGTCCTTATATGTGGGGCTCTTGCCTGCATTGGCGCCTTTTTCTGCCCACAAAGAAATCCCAGCAGATCTGACAGAGCTCCGTTGAGCTCACTAAGTCCCCTTGTCTCACTCGCTCGTACTGTTTCTCCCACTGCTGCAGACTGGCTTTTTGTACTGGGCCCCTATGCCTGTATCGAATCCTTTTTCTGCCCACAAAGAAATCTGCAGCAGTCCTGACAGCACTTCGGTGAGTTTGCTCACTCCACCTCCCTCACTCGCTCTCTCGTTCTGTTTCTCCCAGTGCTGCAGGCTGCCCTTTTGTTCTGGGCTCTTGTGTTGGGGCCTTTGTCTGCCACAAAAAAATCTGCAGCAGTCCTGACAGAGCTCAGTTGAGCTCGGTCACTCTCCCCCCCTCACTCAATTGATCTTAATCTGTCCCAAACACTGATTTCACACAGTGACCGTGCTATTGTCTGCAGGAGTATAAAAACATATTGTAGCCAGGATGTGAAAAATGACAGCTGCAGTGTTCATAAGGAGTTGAAAAAATGCCACTCTTGAAAATGTGGCGTGACAGTATTACAAAATTTGCGAAGTTACAAGGGTGCATGGAAACAGGTCAATGCACGCTTGTAACACAGTCACGTTATGGAATTTCATCACCAAATTTTCAACATAGGGATTTTTGGACCTCTGCTCATGAACAGTACCACTGTCATTTTCTTAATCTGTCCCGAACAGTGATTTCCCACAGTGACCGCTCTATTCTGCGCCTGAAGTGCAAAAACACATTTTGGCCAGGATGGGAAAAATGGCAGCTGTACTGTTCATAAGAAGGTCTGGGAAAATGGGATTGTTGTAAATCTGGAGTGAAAATATTAGAAATTTGCGAGTTACTGAGCGTGCGTGCCAACTGTCGCAATGCATGCTCGTAACACGTCATTTTATGGAGTATCGTTACCAAATTTTCAACATAGGCATTTTAGGACCTCTACTCATGAACAGTGTCACTGTCATTTTCTTAATCTGTCCTGAACACTGATTTCCCACAGTGACTGTACTATTCTGTGCTGGAAGTGCGAAAACACATTTCGGCCAGGATGTGAACAATGACAGCTGTACTGCTCACAAGGAGGTGTGACAAAATGCCAGTGTTGAAAACTCTGGCATGAAAATATTGTACATTCATGAAATTCTGACGTCACGTACTTGGCTTTCACGCATAGCGCCTCATCAAAACAGTCATTTTTTGGAATTTTTCCACCAAATTTGCAACATAGGCTTTTTGAGAGCCCACCTCATGAACACTGGCACTGTCATTTCATTAATTGGCCCTGAAGGGTGATTCCGCACAGTAACCACGAAACCACCTTTCAGGGCAGATTAACGCCATGACAGTTCAAGAATTCATGAAGAGGGGTCCCAAAAACCCCATGTTGAAAATTTGGTGAAAAAATTCCCAAAAATGCCCGAGATATGCACTAAGGTTGAAAAATCCCTATTCATTACATTATACAACTTACCGGCATTTCCTCATCGCGGTCGGCTTTGAAGAGTGCAGATGTGTTCCTGGTCCAGCGAAGAGCGTCGAACCGTGCTCCGGAGGTAAGTATGGGGTGGGGGGTGTGGAGAGGCTGGGTGCACAGTGGGTGGGTGTGGGTTGTGGGGGTGGGGAGACTACAAGGGACCATTTCCTTTCTTTCAGGTACAAGAAAGCGTCGCAGGACACTTTCCATATTCGGGGCATGGGGCACTGGGTTGGGCTCAGTGTGCCACCGAGTCTGGGAGGGACAGCTGTAGCCGACGGGGATTGGGCACCCCGTCCGGCAAACAACAAAGGGGTTTATTTCTGCAGATGGGGATTGGCACCTGCCGTACAAACAAACAAAAGGGGGATTCTTTCTACCGATGGGGAGGGGGTTGCCCGCTGGCAAATAAACATTGGGGTACATATTGTTTGTGAATACGCAGCAAGCTGCTGCCATGTTCACAAACAATACCACAGTCAAGATCCCGGCTTCCTGCAATGACGGTCGCTTCCTCATTGCAGCGGATGGCTGATGCTGCAATGATCAAGGGCCCCTGATTGCAGCGGCTATTTGTTTTAAAGTTGTGGCACTGCTGGCTGAACTAGTGTCAGCAGCAGTATGCCACGGCATTGGGGGACAGGGGACAAGCCTTTGCAGGCTGTGGGAGCATTGGGCACAACAGTGCCATGCCTCCACAACCTGCTTCTGCAGAAACCTGCCGCAACATGTTTCTTGCGCATGTGCGCAATCAACATAAAAACTGCTAATCAATTATTTAAAACTCTGCCATATGGTAGAAGATGGCATGAACATTGATTTGGGGTTTATGGCACATAATAGGACTTAAATATCTGCAGACCTTTACTTCAAAGGATGGACATATAATAGGACTTCAGCCAGTCTTTGTTTTAATATTTATAGTGTCCCTTTTAACTGGTTATCAAAATGTTGGTTCCACACCAAAGAACTGTGTGTGTGTGTGTGTGTGTGTGTGTGTATTTATTTCTTAATAAAAAAATTGGTGGGGGCTGTATGTGGGTAAGGTGGGTGTGTGGGTTGCTGTTACTTTGAGGTATGCCTATATTCAGGTACATGACATTTTGGTGTTACAGTGTGTTATGACTCTTAGTTCACATACATAATGAATATTAATTTCCTTCTAACTGGTTATCTTCCCTGGAGGGGGGGTTAATTCCATTGGGTTTTTATTCCGAGTTCTTAGACTGTCTCTGTCCATATAGTAGTTTGATTATATACTGGCGCATTATTGAACTCTGAACATATCAGGATGCATGGTCTCGTTTACTTGGGGGGGTCCTTGACAATTTTATTGATTTGTTTTTTCTTTCCCCAGTTTGGCACTTATACTGACAATTGATATTACCTTGTACAAAATCTTGTTGCAACACTGAAGGTTTTACGGTTTATCGAGTATAGTAACTGGTTTAGTTTATAGTTGGAAAAATGTCTCCAGATATATTTTAAACTGTACAGCAGTGTGTAACAGTTGCTCACAGTAGGTTAACTTTATTTTAAACACTATTAATGCCATATATAGAAAATTTTGGCTATATAGTTTTGTTTGTTTTTAACATACAATAATATTACATTTTAACATATACTTAAGTGAGAATTGAATCCAGTGGTTCATTAAGACTGTATTCCCTGCACATTCTGTGATATTTAGAATTTATGATAGTTGAACTGTCTGCTGGGATGGCTATTATCTTATGGAGATGACATTTGACTTTTTAAGCATCTTGGCTAATAGCATACTGGTGAGGTCTGGTTCAATTGTTTCTAACTTCAGGGATGGTTTAAATGAGTATTTTAAACCAATGAGAATTCTTTCTGGGTTTTTTTATGTAAGACCTGGGTGTTAATAGTATGTGAGTTTCTGAACAACTGTCATAAGCTTCCGAGGAATAACTTTGTTAGTCTGAAAGCTTAAGCACTTTGTTCTTTTTGTGACATCTATGTTGGTCCAATAAAAGGTATCAAACAATTTGCTTCTGGATCTAGATCTGAGCAAAGCATTTGGCATGGTTAAATGCAATCTCCTGCTTGACAAACTAAAAGAACATTGCACTATCGATTGTTTCGCCAGTTACCTTTCAGTTAAGAAGTGGTGCATTAAAGCCGAAGGACTCCTCTTCCCCCCCAATGGATGCTCTCCTCCCTCAGGGGTGGGATACATGGGACCAGCAGTGTCCGACACCCCCATGGAGAGCCAGTGGAAGCACCAGTCCTTGAAGGTGGGGGCAGCTCTAAAACTCGGAGCCAGGGAGGGGGGACGTTGTACGGCACATGGGAGGAAAGATGTGCCTCCGCATGTCACCTCCCGGGACGTCAGTCCCAAGCGTCAGCATCCTAAGGGGGAGGGCGGGGACAGGGAAAAACACTTCTCAGAGGCCATAGATGACGACTGCTCCTGGCCCATCCAATGACCACCGAGAAAGAACAGACCCCGCTGTGCAGGAGGAAGGAGAGGCACTCTGGGGCAGATCCTGAGAAGGTGGTGGAGATGGAGATGAGCGATCAGACGGAGTGGGTAACGAGGGGAGGCAGAGAAGATGAAGAAAAATTGAAAAAAAAAAAGAGGGGTCCCCAAGGCTCTATTCTTGGACCTTTGCTGTTTTCTGTTTACATTAACACTCTGGGTAACAACAGCCATAACTCCAAACTACACTGTTTCAAGGACAACTCTGTGCTTTACACTTCTAGGCCCTCCTTGGCAGATGTCGGTAAAGAGTGCAGGCAGACTTTGTCCAGCAGTAGCGTAACCTTCTAAACTCTAAACTCCTATTAAATGCCAAAGAAAACCCAAGTCCATGTATTTTCTCCCACACTCCAGCACTTTACTGCTCAACCAGGCCATGCTGTCACCAATTACAGTCTTACTGGGAGACACCCTAGAGGTTGTGCATCAATTTAAGTACCAGGGCATTTAGCTGGACTGCAAATTAGCCTTTACTGCCCACATCGAATCACTGTCTAAGAAACTAAAAATCAGACTGGGGTTCTTCTTTAGGAACAAATCCCTACTTTCTGAGGACATCAGAAAAAGGTTTATACAGGCCACCTTCCTTTTGCTTATTGATTATGCGGATATTATCTGCAATAGTAGTGCCGCACCAAACCTGCACAAGCTCGACATTCTATACTACCGCACCCTGTGCTTCCTAATGAAAGCACTTTAAACAACTGTGCCCTCTATTTGGCAATAGGATAGCCTTCCTTTGCAACAAAAAGAGTGTTCCACATCGCCACGTGGGCTTTGAAAATTCTGTTAAACAAACCTCCAATTTACGTCACCTCACTCTTTCATAGGTCATACAGCAACAACTCATTGCACAAAAACAGCTTTATTCTACTAGATGTTTCCAGAACTTGCATGCTTCTTGGTAGGGCTGCTATCAACTGTGCCATCCCAGCCTCATGGAACAAACTACAAACCTCCCTCAAGCTCACAGAGCTAGTCACAGTTAACTCATTTAAATCCTTGTTCAGCAAGTTTTTCAAGGAAACCTGCCAATGCAGCAGTAGACAGGCCACACAAACATACGCACGCACGCACACACTGACTGACCCACCTCCCCTTCAGCCAACTCTAAGCACTTCTCCACCCTTGGCCTTTCTCTTCCTCCCCTACACTCTGTCTTATGACTATCCTTAGTTAGATTTACCCCAGTAACAAATGGCTGCTCTCTGCTGTCTCCTCTGTCATATTCTTCCAGTTAGAGCATGGTCCCACCTCTTGTCTCATCATCGTACCCCAATGTACCTGTCCACCTTTGTCCTTATGTAGATACCCCCTTGCCCTCCCTCAGTTCCCTGTTATTGGCACCTCTTTACAGTTATTGTTATCAAAATATTGTACAGAAATTACTTGCCTCCTGCTTTGTACCTTCCATTGTATTATACTGCCTATGTAAAAACAAAACAAAAACAAAAAAGTCCTGTCTTTTAGTATGTATCTTCCATGTATTATACTGCCTATGTAAAAACAAAACAAAAACAAACAAGTCCTGTCTTTTGGTATGTATATTCCATGTATTGCAATGTCTGTGTGTTGAATTTGTACTATCACTACTATATACCTTCCATGTATTATAGTGTCTGTGTACAGAAATTGTCCTACCAGGACCTTCTTGTAAATGAACATGCTCAATGGAGTTTTTCTACAGATAAACTTAAACTTAAACTTAAAGTTGTAATTTCATCTCGGAGTTTCATTTTCTGTGTTGTGTGTAGTGAGGCAGTGCTGTGGGGGCGGGAAGCTGATAGTAGATAGCTGCAGCAAGTAAAAGGCAGGCTAGGCAAACTTTTCTGTCTGGGCAGCACTAGTGCTGTTGTAGACTAGTCTGTGTTTTATGTGAATTTGTTTTCCTGTTTTCTGTGGTTCATTCATTTTAGATTGCTTGAGCAGTTAGTTGAGTTTTACGGAATTATTTGTATCAGTGTGGTTTGACTATATCTATTTCATTTTTGCTTATTGATTGAAGTTAGATTATTTTCCTTGTACTCAATAAAGGTGTTATAATTACCTGAATTGCTGCATCTCGTGTGTGTCCCCTTAGTCCCTTAAATCCCTGTTGTATATTGTGTGTGTAAAAAAAAAAATTGTAGTGTTTACTGTCTGTGTACAGTACCTTAGTAAAGTCTTGTAAACTGCTATGTTGTATTCCAAAATCTAAACCTGTATGGATTAACCCATGACAGAGCGTGGGTCTACTTGGGAATTAATTCACGGCTGGGGGGGGGTTGGAACTTGAGGCTGCAGGCCAAGTGATTCCAACCAACTAGCCATGGATTAATTCCCAAGTAGGCCCATGCTCTGGAGTAGGTTAATTCACGTGTATCATGGGGAAGAGAAAGGGTTCGGAAGCACTCTTTATGTGTTTCTCTTCCCCATGTTATATTTGCATAAAAGTAATTTTAAAGTGCAAAATTACAAAGGTTCCAGGAGGATATTAAAGTTCCAATCATGGAGAAGAGAAAGGTGGTTGCACCTAACTGGAGAAACTACTTACTGAACAGACTGTTTTTTAAATATTGTGAATGCAATGGTGAATAGTCATTCAATTACTGATTACATGCAGATGTGATCAACACTCCAGAATATGTGCTCATTTTGGCTGACTTACTTTTCTGAACTGCAGATGTTTGCTGTTTGGGATTTGGCTGCTGTGTATCATGGGAAATGAATATATTTAAGCGCACAGGACATTTGAGGTCTGGTAGTTGTTCCTGCAATTCCCTTGGCAGACCAACAGATGACTGTGAAACTTCTGGTAGTTCCTGGCTGGCCCACAGATGACTGTGAAACAATGCTAGCAGCACAGCACTGTTTTACAGCCATAAATTTTTATTTATTTATTTAGTTAGTTAGTTTTTGTTAACCGGGTAAGTGCACTAGACAAATCCTGCCTATTTTCAAGCACGACCCGGGGGAGGGGGATACAGATGAGTGCCAACTGACCTTGAACCAGATTAAGCTGTTGGTGGTATTTATTAGTGAATGAGGGAAATTTGGCCAGGACACCAGGGAAATTCCCCTACTCTTTTCAATAAGTGCCATGGGATCTTTAACATCCTCCTGAACTACCACCAATCCAGCCAGATGGGACCTCGGTTTAATGTCTCATCCGAAAATGTACTGAATTGAGCCAATCTGAAAAAACTTTATTTTTTTTTTTATACTTTAGCTTTATTGATTCCATTCACTTTCATATACATCAATCTTTTCTAAGTCAATATACGATCAATACCTGAATTCAGCACTTCATACATATTACTATAAACAACCATTTTACTTTATACAGGTTGAGAAATAAAAAGTTTAAACTTCAGCCTAGACTCAGTTTGCTTGATATCAACAAACATACTTAGTATTAGGTAACTAAAGGGACTAATTCCATTCCATTCACATTTTTATATCTAATTTTACTGATCTATTAGCGAGCATTCGGCCACTTCCTTTTATTTTATTTTCATACTGTACAGGCATCCTATACCTTCACAAAAACTACCCTGAGCTTCCTTTCCATTCCCATTATGTGCTTTATTTATCCTTTTCAACACATTCAGGGTTCTCCCTCCCCTTACTGTTGCCCCCGGACATCTCCCACCTATTCCATCTATTTCCGAACTGTTGGCGATGTTGTCTAAGTGAGTAAGTGATCCTCTCAAGTGCTTTTATCCCTTCGACTATCTCTTTCCACTCCTCCCACGTAGGAGCATTTGGGGCGAGCCATCTTCTGGTTATTGCCTTCTCCGCTACTGCAATGAGTATATTCCAGAGATACTTTGCCTCCCTTCCTCTAAGATTTTCAGGAATTAACCCTAACATCATATGTTCTGGGCCCAGTAAGGCTTCTATACCAAACATCTCCCCCAAATTATTTTGTATTTTCATCCAGAATCCCTTTAGCTCCGGGCATTGCCAAAAAATATGCGTCAGATCTGCCACCTCCACATTGCAATTTCTCCAACAGCAAGTGGAAAAGGTTTTATGCCACCCAACTGATTGAGAGGGAGCTCTAAAGAAACGTGCCCTCACCTTCCATAAAAATTCCCTCCACCCCGGGGATGAAGTTGTACTCCACATATTTTTCCACATTTCCAACCAATCTTTGGTACTTAGTGTAATCCCCAATTCCCGTTCCCATTTCTCTTTAATATATTCTGTTGTGTATTGGAGATCCTTTACATAGTTTTATATATAATAGAAATAGCTTTTTCTCCCCTACCCGAACTCCATATTGTTTCAAATGTGTTCGGTATTGGGGGGCCCCACCCTTTTTTTAATTGAGGTGTTTATTTCTGATGCTATGTAGTCTCTCATCTGATAGTAGTAAATTAACTCCCCCTTTTTACAACCAAATTTGGATTGTGCTTCCCTAAACAATATAAGCTGATCCCCCCTGAGGAGCTGCCACGGGGCCACGTACCCCAGTCTCTCCTGTTTTTTATACCATGGGTCTGTAACTGCCCTATTCCTTTCCACATTTATGGACCACCATGTGTATTTCCACAAATAGGCCCTGACAGGTCCTCTCATAAGTCCTTGTCTATAGCCCTGTAAGGCTGTCCTCGTCCCCAGATAAGACGTTTTCCCCCACTTGGCCCCCGGGTTTAATGTCATGCACTGTACCAACAGAGAGGGGGACAGGTCCACAGCTAGGTCCAACTCCTTCCACCTGGCCCAATATCCCGGGTGTTGTAATAACAAGATTACTCTCATCTGGACTGCAATCCAATATCCCACCAATAGAGGGACAGCTAGCCCTCCAATCTCTTTAGGAAAGTACAGGGTTTGCTTTCTAATCCTTGGTTTTTTGGCTAACCAGATGTAATTCCCCAAAATCTTTTGCCACCCTCCTATGTTTAAATGTTATTGGAGCAGGTACACACTGGAACAAGAATAAAAAACACAGCAGTACATTCATTTTTATTGCCTGAACCCTTGACGTAATGGAGACTGGTATGAGTCTCCACCTTCTCATATCCTCCTGTATTTGTTTCACCATTGGTGGGTAATTTAGCCTAACTAGCTGATCAGTTGTCGTTGCCAATCTTACACCCAAGTACTTCATATGGGACAGCTCCCATTTCATAGGATATCTTGCTCTAAACTCTGTGGTTGGCTGAAAATTCAGCTTCAATACCTCTGTTTTATTTTCATTGAGAGTATATCCGGAAAGGGTTGAAAATCCCCTTAAGTGTTGGAATAAGCATGGCAACGACAATTCTGGTTGAGTTATATACAGCAGAATGTCGTCTGCATACAAAGCTAACTTTTGTTGAGTTTCCCCTATTTGTACGCCCTGTATATCCTGATTTTCCCGTAGCCCCTGAGCCAAGGGTTCCAGGTATAGTCTTGAATAAAAGAGGGGAAAGGGGGCATCCTTGTCTTGTTCCTCTTTCCAATGCAAATACATCAGAATGGTGACCATTCACTCTTACATATGCCTTGGGGGAAGCATATATCTTTCTGATCAGGTCCACAAACTGTGTTGGGAAACCAAACTGCGTAAGCACCCCTGAAGAAAGGTCCAGGAGACTTTATTAAACACCTTTTCAGCATCTAAGCTGAGAAGGATGGTGGGTTGCTTAGTTCAGTTAAGATGGTCTAGAACATGAGCTGTCCTTCTTAAGTTATCCTGGGCTTGCCTACCCGGAATAAAACCCGTTTGATCTGCCTGTATTAACGCTGGTAAGAATTGTTGTATTCTACGAGCTATTAGTGCCATGAATAACTTATAGTCTGTATTAAGCAGGGAGATAGGTCTATAAGATGGGCATAGTTTAGGGTCCTTACCTTTCTTAGGTATTACCGATATGACCACTTGTGACCAGGATTCTGGGGGCCAAGTATCTGACGTTAGGGATTCATTGTATACTTTTAGCAAAAGAGGGGACAGCTGCTCCTGAAAATGTTTGTACATCTCAGTGGGGTATCCATCTGTCCCTGGACATTTATTTGCTTTAAGTCTGTGTATCTCCTGTCTCAATTCTTCAGTGGACACCGGGGTCAAAAGTTGGATTTGGGTCGATTCTGTGATTGTGGGGAGGGTGATCTTCTTCAAATACTGATCCACATCTAGCATCTCCGTTGGTGGGGTGGCTTTATACAGTTCCCTGTAGTAGGATCTAAAGACATCTGCTATATCCAGTGTAGTCTGCTTAATATTTGTACTTTGTGGGTGTACTACTTTAGCTATATGGCTTTTGCTTTCTGTTTACGCAACCTAGCTGCTAAAATTCTAGTTGACCTCGGGCCCCCCTCATAATATTTTTGTTTTATGTAGAGTAGTTTCTGTTCAATAGAATATTCTAACTTCCCATTTAATTCTTTCTTTAGTTTGTTTAGTCTTTGAAACACCTCTTTGTTATATTTCTCTTTTAAGTTTGTTTCACACGCATGTATTTCAGTTCTCAGGGATTCTACCTTTTTTTCCCCTCTGTTTCTTTTTATATGCCGCAATAGATATTAATTTCCCTCTCATTATGGCTTTTATTGTGTCCCACAAGAGTGCCAAAGTGATATCTGGGGATGCATTTTCCTCCAGGGCTTGTTTGATGGTGTCCCTCACCTGTTGCTTAACCCCTTCGTCTTGTAGCAGGGAGACATTTAGTATCCAAAACGTTTTTTTGTGAAAACCCCCCAAGTCTACCTGAAGGAATAATGGGGCATGATCTGAAATCGCCATGTTCCACATCCAGCTATCTTTTACTTTAGCCATCATTTCCCTTGGCACTGAAAAATAATCTATCCTCGAGAAACTTTTGTGTGAGGGTGAGAAAAAGGAGTAATTCCTTTGCTTAGGGTGTCCCACTCTCCAGGCATCTACATAGCCTATTTCCCCTAGGAGTTGCACCAGTTTCTTTGCAACCCCTCTCTCCCTCCACCCACTCAGTGCCGTACTATCCATCTTCGGGTCCAGTGTTATATTTAAATCTTCCCCTAGAATGACTTGCCCCTCTGCCCAGTCTTGCAGTTTCAACAAAATATTTCTGTAGGTTTGAAAGCCTGTGTTAGGCGGAGCATATACTGAAGCCAGCATAAGAATTCTCCCCTGAAACCTGCCCTTTAAAAACACATATCTCCCCTCTCTGTCAGCACACTTGTCTAATACTTCAAATATTGTTTTCTTTGGTACTAGTATAGAGACCCCCTCCTTCTTCCCCGTCCATAAGATGCACTAGCATCATAATTAAAGCCCATTTTCCCCAATTTAGTATGCTCTAGAGGGGAGAGATGCATTTCCTGCATCAGTATGAAATCAGGTTTCTCTTTTCTGAACCACGCTAATACTTTACTCCTCTTGACCGGGTTTGTCAACCCATTAACATTAATCGAGCATATTACAGTGGTATTATCCATTTTTATATCATTCCCTGCCCCTTAATCTGGCATCAGCTCCCTTATCTTTATTCCATGGTACTCTCTCATACAGCATTCTGAGCCATCGATTTAAACGTGCCATTCCAGTACTCACAACCTTTCCGTGTCTATTAGGCTCACTCAGCCTCAGCTCTAACCTTACACAAGTTTTAAGTACTAACAGGATGTCCATAACCCCTTTCCTGTACATTTTCCTCCGTGGTCTTTCCTGCCTCGTTCCAGACCAATAAAGTAGAACTAATCCTTTCTTTCCAAAATTATTCATATCTCTCTTAGGCTTACTTAATAATAAACAAAAACCCATATAAGTGTTAATTTTAACTGGGGTCCCTCTTAACCTGGTAACCTCTTTAAGCATTTCCAATCCAATACAACAACTAATACTAGATATTACTCAAGAACTAACCTTTGTTCTAACTTTTTAAAAAAAAGAAAAAAAAAGTCTTTGCTTCCAAGGTAGGGGCTCCCAACACTGTGGTGCCCTTATTTTGCCCTTTCCTAGCTCAGTATTTGGGCAGTTACGAGGGGTGTTAATCTCTGCTACTTCGAGATCTCCCTCGCGAGAAAGCCTCCGCTCACGGTGGCCTCTTTTTTATGTATTCTGTCCACGTGCGAATATTCGTTACTCAATAATCTAAACTATACCTCTATTCCACCTCCCATCTCGCTTTCCTCTTTTATTTACTATAAAAAATGAACAGTAAAACCCCTCCCACTTCAATCTCATACAATTCCCCTCTTATTAACTCTGGGTCCTTCTCTCCAAAGACTTTTAAGATCCGCCTCCATCCCTGCCATATTTATTCCCTTTATGGCAGTACTGCCACCTTAAAATTCCTATTATCCTCCTCGCAGCTCCCACTCTACCCAGCTCGGCCATCCCTTCCCCTCCCACAGGCTCTAAACCTCCCCTCATGGCCCCCCCCTTCATTTGTCCATTCCTCCTTCTTTTCATTCTCGCTTTCATTGTAAGGAGGAGGCACAGTAGCACTTCGATCCCCCTCCACAACCCTGACGAAAAATGAAGGCATTACTTTCTGTAAGCAAGACATGTAAACAATGGGGAGTGGGGTTAAACACTGACGCAACACAACATTACAGCAAGGAAGGAACAAGGAGGGACAGAGGAATTATTTCCTGCAGAAGAAACATGTCACATATGGGTAAAGGGATATGGGGACAAATGCAAACACAACACAGAAGACTCAGCCACAACATGGAGGAGACACGCAGGACTGGGGGAAGACAAACCAGTGAATATATGGTTTTTTTTTTCAATTTTTAAACAGCTCCCTCCACAGTGCAGTCCTCCATTAAGCCTGACATATCCCCAGGCTCATTTGTTATTACACATGATAACCTCGGCAGTCCCGTAGTGTTCATCTGCTGCTCTCTGCCAGTTCCGATCTACCACGCAGCACACCTTTCTTCATCATGGACCTAATCTTCTCAATCGACTCCATGAGCATTTTTGAAGAAGTTCCCCTCTGCTGTAATCCTGCCTGATACCAGTCCGAAAAGAATGCTTGCCTCCTGCCAATACGGTCCACATCTTCCTCCGTCAGCTTCATCCCTCTCTGTTGCATGGCTTCCAAAGCTTTATATGGTGAGCCATACGTTTGTGTGCCTTCCTGCCAAAAGATCCTCAATTTAGCCAGAAAGGGGGTCTGGAAACGTATCCCCTTCTCCCTCAGTGCTCGGAACAATGGGGTATATTGTTGCCTGGCCTGTTGTATCTCCATGGGGTAGTTGTGGTCTAATGTTATTTTCGATGTTAGGTAAGTAATATCTTTTTTTGGCCACGCTCTCCGAAGAATATCTTCTTTTGTTTGATAGCTTGCCAGTAAAAAAATTATCGAGCGTGGACGTGCTTTCGGATCCTGCGGCCTTGCCCCCAGCACTCTGTGGGCTCTCTCAATCTTCAAATCATAATTCAGAGGTAATTCTAAAATGTCCTGAAGTAGGTTCTCGATAAAGGCTACTATCGGTAACGTCTCAGCCCCCTCCGCTAAGCCGTAAAGCCTCAAGTTATTTCTTCGAGATCTGCTTTCCAAATCTATTGATTTGGCCTGTAATGCCATCGATTGTTGTAGTAAGGCATTAACCGCTTGGCCCAGGCTGTCACTTATCTCCTCTACCCCTGCTATTCTGGTTTCTGCTTCCTCAAGTCTCTGGTCTATCTTCGATAGCTGTGTGGATAATCTGTGAAGCTCCTGCTTCATTTTCAATCGAGAAGCCCTTATCTCTTTTAAAATTGTTTCAAAGCGAGATCTGGATAGTTTGTCTTGCTCCCTGTCCGTGTCATAATCAGACCCTCTCATGCTACTTGGTGAGCGGCTCCTGCTGCACAGCCTATGTCTCTCTGCACTAGACATTTCTTCCGTCGGCTTCTTCGACTGTCCAACCCTCGATGGCCCCTGCTTATCTCTTCTACGCTGATCTTTGGACGTAATTGAGGGTTTTTCTCTCCATTAATGCCGCCTAGGTAGGGGTTTTAAATTTATTTAATTCAAGCGAGGTGGAGAGTGTTCACGAGGCGCAGTCTAGGGATCAGTGGTGGAACCAGAAGTCCCTGAAAAAACCTTAATAGACCAAGTAAACAAAACAAAAACAAAAAAAAAGATCCCACATTACATAGCCATATAGACATTTTTAAGCTACTGCTGATAAAGATTATGACAGGGGAAATGTATACGGTGGGCACTCGATTGTAAAATGGGGAACACATATAGAAAGAGGTACATAGTTACAGAGAACAAGGGAAAAAAGGGGAAAAAGAGGGCTCAGAAAGGTAGAAAAAGACTGTTGTAGCACAGACATGTCCATTTCTTCAAACAATAACCACATCAGCAAGGCTTGCATACATACTGTATGTGGTGGCCAGTGCAGGTACCATGGATTACTTGAGAATTAAAGTGTGGTCATCTGATGGTGTTGAGCCAATACATTGCAACCCTTTTTCGTCCCCATGTTACAAATAACAAAATGCCCATAAAGAGACACTTTGTTAGTGTGTGTGTGTGTGGGGGGGGGAGAGGAAATTGTTACACTAGAAAAGGCACACTAAGCCAGAGCTTGTTTCCAGATGTAACCTGATTGCACAAGGAAGTGTAAATGATTTGCTCAAGGTTACGCAGTATGCAAGTGGGGGCTTATGGGGTTCAAACCCAGGTCTCCAGGTTTGCAGCTCAGTGCTGTTAACTGCAGTGCTATACTGCTCCTTATGTAGGAATTGCTCACAGTGGTGATTCTGCCAAGAAAAGTATAGTTTCTGTTGTTCCAAAGGGTACCATAACCACTTGTAATGCCAGTTCATCAGGGCCAGTACTGCTGGTAGTACTCAACAAGAGGTAATTGGTGCAAGTGGGGGAATTAGTGTGGCAACATTATTCTCAGCAATATATGTGGCATCAATGCTGGTGTGTGCTGGTGCTGGCATTACAGGCAATGGAGGCAGGGATAACAGGAGCAGTCCAAGAACCCCAGAAATGTCTTTATCTGGGAATGTGGTTGAGGACGATGAGGTGATTGATGTTCCCAAAACTGATGTTTTTATTTATTTAATTTATTTAGTTTTTGACCGGGTAAGTGCACTAGACAAATTCTGCCTATTTTCAGGCACGATCCGGGGAAGGGGGATACAGATGAATGCCAACTGACCTTGACCCAGATTAAGCTGTTGGTAGTATTTTTTTAGTGAATGGGGGAAAATTTGGCCAGGGAACCGAGGAAATTCCTCTAATCTGCCAGCAGGAGGCTTGACTTCCTGCAGTGTGGAGGAGCTCAGTTTGGAGCCAGACAGCAGAAGAGAAGAAGAAGAAGAATCAGCATTTGTATAGTGCTTTTCATACATCCAAAGCACTTTACAAGCAATACAAGCAATGCTAGACTGGTAGTGAAGTGACTGAATGTGTGGTGGCGGCCATATCACACATCATCACCCACACACAGCCTGGATAATTGCGTGAACCAGTTTATGGGAAGGGGAATGTTAGCCAGGACACCGGGAACGTTCCCTACTCTTTGTGAAGAGTGCCCTGGGTTATTTTACTTCCACCTGGACACCCACCAGGATGGGCAGAAGGGACCTTGGTTTAACGTCTCATCCGAAGGACGGCACACCCCAGCAGTACAGCACCCCCCAATACTGCACTCGGATGCCAGCGAATTTTAGGTGCAAGTCCAATCCCAGTGTGGGATGAGAACCCACAACCTTCTGGTCCAGAGAGGGATGTGCTACCAACTGAGCCACGCTGACACAAGAGAAGGAGGAAGTGCTGATGTGGCAGTGGTGTGAACTTGTGAGAGTAAAGAGCTTGAGGGTGAGGAGTGGTCTCCTCCTTGGCCTTAATAAAGCGAGAGACCAGGAGATTGGAACAAAAAATGAATTTCAGCTCAGAAACAGTGATATCCAGCAGAACAAGTGAGGAGCAAGAGAATGGAGGAAAACTTGCAGAGTCTGGATCATCTCGGCTTGAAGCGGAGGAAAAAGAAATGGAGAAAATCACAATGACACCTTCCATGGGGACAGAGGGTGTAGGTAAAGTACCTTGCAATATGCATTTGCAAGTTAAAAGCTCTGGAAAAAAATGTGAAGGTGGAAAAACAGTGGCTAAAGTTAAAAATGTTAAAGCGAGTGACAGCGGAGAACAGACTAGTCAACCTCAGAGAAGGAGTGCTGACGTGGCAGTCTCTGACAGCACAGATAATGAGGCAAGTGAATATACTATTACTGAAAGTGACAAGAAAACCCCTAAAGAGAAAGCTGCAAAGGGTTGGAAATGGCTCGGAGTAAGAAAGGGTAATAAGATTGTGGAAGCTAAAATGAAAACAGTTAAAAGTACAGAAAATAAGCAAAGCACTCCCTTAAGATTGTGTCTGTGACAGAAAGAAAAAGGAGAGCAGCAAGTTGAAAGTAAAGGGACTGTAGAGGATGCAAATGTCTTAATTAAACAACTCACTTATCTCTATAGTAAGTATACAGAATGGTATTGCATTGAAGGACTGGCATATAGCAGTAGTAACTGTAGTTCACAAGGGAGGTAAAAGAGGTGAGTCCAAGAACTATAGACTAATTAGCGTCAGATCTGTAGTTGGTAAAGTCATGGAGAAATTATTGCAAAAGCAAATTAACGACCATTTGATAACAAAGGGGTTGATAGATCATAGTCAGCATGGATTTGTTCCTGGGAAATCATGCTTAACAAACCAACTCAACTTCTTTGAGCCTATTAGCCAGGCACTTGATAAGGCATATCCAGCGATGTTTTTATTCTTGATTTCGTAAAAGCGTTCGATAAATTATCCCATTCTGTATTAGTAAATGAACATTTAAAGATTGAACTATCACCCAGTATAGTAAGTTGGATCAGTTCCTGGCTGGATAACAGATACCAAAAGGTTGCAGTCAAGGGGAATTACTCCTCTTGGGGCTGTGTAACCAGCAGCGTTCCCCAGGGTTCAGTCTTAGGACCTACACTTTTTAGAAACATAGAAACATAGAAACATGGAAGTTGACGGCAGATAAGGACCACAAGGCCCATGCAGTCTGCCCATTTCTTTTTCTACCTTATAAATGTGCCATCGGCCTTTGCTCTGTCAGTGGCCTATCTATTCATAGTCATTTGTATTACTCCCTTATGCCTATCCCATGCCTGTTTGAAGCCCTGCACTGTATTCATAGCCACCACTTCTTGTGGTAAGCCATTCCATGCATCCACCACCTTTTCTGTGAAAAGAATTTCCTCACATTCCCCTTAATCGGCCTCCCTCTAATCTCATGCTGTGTCCTCTTGTCCTGCTATTTTCTTATATTTAAACATGTTAGACTCTTTCACCTTGTTTATGCCCTTAAGGTGTTTGAATGCGATCATATCACCTCTCCCTCCTTTGCTCAAGGGTATACATATTGAGCTCCGTTAATCTGTCCTCATATGTCTTCTGATGCAGTCCCTGCACCATTTTGGTTGCCCTTCTCTGGACTGCCTCAATTTGGTTAATGTCCTTGTGAAGGTGTGGCCTCCAATACTGCCGCAGTACTCCAGATGGGGCCTAACCAGTGTCTTGTAAAGAGGGATTAATACCTCCCTCTTACGACTTGTGATACCCCTACTAATACACCCTAACACCCCTAGCCTTACCTGCTGCTTTAGAGGTCTGCTTGGATGATTTTAGGTCATCAGTGATGATGCCCAAGTCTCTTTCTTCCTTTGTGACTGCTAGAACTTCCCTCCCAGCCTATAGGTGGCTTCAGGTTTCTCTTCCCTATGTGCATGATTTTGCACTTCTTTGCATTAAATCCCAGTTGCCACTCTTCTGACCATTCTGCTAGTTTATCCAGATCTCTTCTCATTCTGCCCACCCCATCTGGATCATCTACTCTGTTGCAGATCTTGGTGTCATCTGCAAACAGACAAGCCTAACCTCTTAGTCCATCTGCAAGGTCACTAATGAAGATGTTGAAGAGGACTGGCCCCAGGACTGATCCCTGAGGTACCCCACTTGTGACTTGCATCTCTTCTGACTGTATACCATTTACCACCACTCTGTTTTCTGTCGTCAAACCAGTTTGCCACCCAGCTGACCAACTTCTGACTCACCCCGAGCCTACCCAGCTTATTTATCAATCTTCTATGTGGAACAGTGTCAAAAGCTTTGCTGAAGTCAAGGTAGGCGACATCAACTGCTCCCCCTTGGTCCACCACTCTGGCTACCCAGTCAAAGAAATCTATGAGATTAGTTTGACAGGACCTTCCTTTTGTAAACCCATGCTGTCTTGGATCCTGTGCCCCTATGGATTCCAGGTGTTGCACTATCCTTTCCTTAAGGAGTGCCTCCATAATCTTGCCCACTACTGAGGTAAGACTGACTGGTCTGTAGTTCCCTGCCTCCTCCCTGCTACCACTCTTGTGGAGCAGGATCACATGAGCCCTTCTCCAGTCTTCTGGGACCTCTCCTGTGCTCAGAGACTCACTAAACAATTCTGCTAATGGCTCTGCTAGTTTCTCCTTTAGCTCCTTAAGTACCCTGGGATGTATGCCATCAGGTCCCATTGCCTTATCCACCCTGAGCTTAGCAAGCTCTTGTAGGACCCTTTTTTTTGTGAAGGGAGTAGTGCTCACCTCCCTCCCCCCTGTGTCCATGATGCTGAGCTGTGGGCCCTGCCCTACCTTCTCTTCAGTAAATACTGAGCAAAAGTATCTATTTAGGATAGATGCTTTTAATATTGTGGTTGCAACTGTGCCAATCTTGGATAGAGTATGGCTTGCCAAATACGCAGATTACTGCAAGTTGGGGAGCCTTGTAACTACCATAACAGACAAAGTTAATATACAAAAACAGTTAGATCTATTAATGGAATGGGGGCAAACTATGCATATGCAATTTACTTTAGACAAGTGCAAGGTAATGCACATTGGGAAAAACAACCCAGGCTATAGTTATCACTTAGGATATTCCTCTCTACAGTCAGTAACCAAAGAGAAAGATCTTGGCACCATAATAACTATTTAATTTTATTTATTTAGTTGTTGAATAACTAATGATTTCAATTTTGATAAAAACACCACTTTAAAGGTAAAGAAGTGCCACAAAATAATAGGTTACATCTGGGCAAATATAAAAAGTAGAGACCAGGAGGTATTAATGCCATTATATTCTAGTCTGGTGCACCCACATCTTGAGTATTGCTCTCAGTTTAATAAGTCACATTCTGTAAGAAGTCGTAAACCTGTTGAAGGTATCCAGAGAAAATACACTAAAACAATAAGACATCATGAGAATCTTGATTACAGCACAAGATTAAAAAATCTACAGATATATTCTGCAGGTTATAGACAAGTTTGTGGAGACCTATTCTTTACATATAAAGCTTTAAAAGACTGTTATTTAGGAGCTGGTCTAACTTTGAACAATAATACAGCCAATGCAAGAAATAATGGACTTAAAATTACAGAGGAGTTTGTAAAAACTACCAAGAGAAGTAAATTCTCTACCCAGAGGATTGTTGGAATATGGAATAGCTTGCCTGCACATGTAATATTCAGTCCAACAATGGACACTTTTAAAATTAGGCTGGCTCGTTACATGGGGAACAATAAATATATATACCATCCATAATACTGAACTTGTATACAATCTATGAATAAAAAAATGCAGTTGTGGATTTTCCAGATGTGCCAGAGTGGATGGCAAAAGCGTTGTTAAATGCAGGTCGGAAGAGAACAGTAGACGAGAGAGGGTGGGACCCGAACAGGGAAAGTGAACTACAAAATGAAAACCAGACAATGGATGGGAATATTACTGATAATATTAAAGGGGAAGCAAAGGATGAAATAATAAAAGAAGAAACTAGGCTGCAGTACATAGAATAGGCAGAGGAAGAAACAGGCCTAAGCATAGAAGATGATTTGGATACATCAATGGAAATAGAAGATACAACTTTACAGCTAGAGAAAGAACATAGTGTGCAGGAAAATGAAAAGGGAACAAGTGAGGGAAAAAATGTATGGGGTGAGAATGTAAGAAAAAAACCTTTTCCAGAAGGTATGAAGAGATCAAGTGAGCTAGCTAAAAGAAGAAACGCTGTGCGGTTGAAATTTAGAGGCCTATCTGCTTATGCACCTGACAAACTATTTGTAGAAAGACAGCTTTTGAAAAATAGTATGAGATACTACGATTATGAAATCTATGCACTGATGCATGTACTGGGTGACACAATCTATGATGTCAGTTTTAAACACCTTGCAGGCCTGGAGAGGTTTTGGAAACTGTATTATCAGTTAAAAAATACCCCGCTATGGAAGGATTTTATCGCAATCCCCTTAACAAAACCAGCCTTTAAAATTGTCACAATTCTTTTTTGCAATGAGGGGGTAAACACGGCCTATATTACCTTTTGGTTAAAGCAGAAGTGTGAAATAAAAGGACCTCTGGAACCAGTTTTAGATGAAGAGAATCTGTGGACAGGAGGATGGAAATTTAAAGTGGTATTATGACAAACAGATGGGGAATTTCTGCACCTGCCGAATTGTTTCTTCCTGGGAAGAGATAGAGGGCTAGTATTCTACGCAGGCCAGCTGAGAGCGTGTTATAGGTGTGAGGGAAAAACTCATTTAAGCAGTGCTTGTGAAAAAGTCAAATGTGGCTTATGTGGACAAATTGGTCATTATGGTGCAGTTTGTAAAAACCCCATAAAGTGCAGTTTATATGAGGAAACAGGACATATATTTAATAACTGTCCATGGGCAGCACAAAACAGCCCTGATCCTGGGGACAAGATGTGTATTTGGTGTTAGCAAAAAAAGAAAAGGCAAAGCAGGAACAAAGTGTGACTGAAGCACAGAGAGATGCAGAAAGAAATATAAGCAAGGCAGAAGTGTCACAGGGCATCGAACCAACCACATCACAATGGCAGGGAGAAAAAGACAGGAAAGAATATGAGGACAAATCAGAAGATAAACAAGAACAGAGAAATGTGGGTCAAAAAGAGAAAAGATTTGATGCTTTTACAATGGTAACAAGATCAAAAAAAGGGATAAGAAAAGACAATCAAGGAAAAATGAAAACCCCATAAGTAGGAATAAAATTGGAGAATAAGTTTAAGTTGTTGCAGGATAAAGAATGGATGACTTTGGAAGAAGACTCGGACACGTTGGGATCAGAAAATGGTGGGAGGGGGATGTATCTAACAATGACTATGTGGATACACAAGCATCTGAAAAAAGATAAGATAGGATAGCATGAGGGTTCCTGAGTCTTTTTCTGTTTTTCCTTAAACATCATGGCAGGTCTAAAATGTGCAACATGCAATGTGAACAGTATAAGGAATAGGACTAGACGTTTAGTTACTTTGACAATATTTGGGGAAATGAATCTAGATGAACAATTTTTGCAGGATACAAGGTTGTACACAGTTAAGGATCTAAGCATGGCACAAAAGTACTGGAGATGGGGATCATCAATTTGGAATATAAGTGAAGAAAGATGTTCTGGGTTGGGAGGTTAATTTTTTTCGCAAGATGTAAAAATTTTGAAGTTTTTAGATATAGCCCGAGGGAAAGCAATGATGCTGGATGTTGTATATAAGGGAATACCAGTAAGGCTGTTGAATATTTATAACCCACAGACTAAGCAAGAAAGAAGTCATTTAATGAGTAAAATAGAACCATACTTACTTACAGCAAAACTAACCTTGTTTGGGGGGGGACCTTAACTGTAGGATTGAAGAAAGTGACTGGGGGAGGAAAACAAAATACTTAATGATTCTTTATGTTTAAAGAAAATTGTTAAAAATGCAAGTATGGAGGATACTTATAAAATAAAAGGGCAAAAAGGGATGCATACATATTTTAGAGGGAGAGTGTCATCCCAAATTGACTTTTGGTTTGTTTCTAAGCATGTGGAAATTGGAAAAACTCTATACAGTACCTATAGAGACAACAGATCATGTTATGGTTGGAATAAATATAAATACAGGTAAAACATGAGATATGGTAGTGGGTACTAGAGAATGAATTTGGAAAGTTTAGAAGACTTGGGAACACAAAAAGAATTGTGGGACCTGTTTGCAGCTAGAGGGACAGTGTATGATTTATATGATGATAAGATGGAAAGGTGGGAAGATACGAAAAAACATAAAAGAACTGATGTCAAAGGAAAGGGAAGTCAAATTACAAGAAGTATTTAGGTTTAAGGGCGAAATTATATAAAGAAATATCTAGTCAGCACTTGGATAAAAAAGATCATACAAGAAAAATATCTGAATTAAAGGAACAAATGTGGGAATCCCAATATAATAGAACAAAATCATTACTTTTTTTGTAAGTATGTTTTTTATTGAAAGATTTTTACATTTTTACAGTCACATTTCCTTATTTAGGTTTTACCATAATGACAGAGGTACAGTGCAAGAAGATTACATCAATATACATTGGGCATGCGGTACATGCTAAAAAAACATTGCTGAACAATTCCTTAAGATACATATTACTCCTCCCCCCGTCTTTTTCATCCAGACCTGTCACCCTACCTCCTCACCACCACCCCTCTCCATATCCGTTTCCTCTTGTGTTTATTTCCTGGTTTGTCTCTGGTGCCTCTGGAGTCCCTGCTCTCTCTGCCCCTAGTGTGGGTGTCCTTTCTTTGCCTAGTGTTTGATGTTGATTAAGAAAAAGACAAATTAAAAAAGGGCCTTACTCAAGATCAGGGCAGCACACAGTGCTAGGGTACAAAGTGTGGATCTTTGGTCATGATGTGCATTATCCACCTTCTCCATTTAATAATGCAGAGGTCTGCTTTGTCATTCAGCTTATATGAGATTCTCTCTGATTTGTAAATGCGATTAACCATCTCTCGCCAGTCTAGTATTGAGGGAATCTCTGTATTGAGCCAGTGCTTAGTAATAGCCTTTTTTGCTGCAAGGAGGAAGATTCCCATTAAATATTGACTATGGGGTTTATTTAGTTCATGGGGGAGGACATGTAAGACAAAAAGATCCCCTGATAGGTATATTCTGAGTCCAAAGAGCTCTTCCAGTTCACCCTGTAGACTATGTAAATAAGGTTGTAGTTTGGGGCATGACCACAACACATGTGAGTGATGTGCATTAGTGTCCCCACACTCACGCCAGCACCTTGCTGTTCTGGAGGCATGATAGTGTGAGGTTATAGTTGGAATTTGAAAATATCTCATAAGTAATTGCCAGGAGAATAGTCTCCATGTGTGTGAGCAAGTGATTCTCACCACTCTGTGGCATATCGTGCCCCACAGCTGTGGGGATACCGGGATATCTAGCTCAGCACTCCACCTTTCCCTTATTAACCCTGTATTATCACCAGTTGTTTCCATCAGGGATTTATAGAGGGTTGAGATGGCATGAGGCAGTACCCTGTAGTGTTCTATTTGTTGAAGGAGCTTTATTAGGTGTGGATGTTCCTCTGGGTCACGTACTGCCACGGGGAGGGCATTCTAATAGTGTCGTATCTGCAGGTATCGGAAGAAGTCTGATCGTCGTAGATGGAACTCCTCCCAGACTTCTTCAAATGACCTGAAGTGGGGTCCCCTCAAAAACGGAGTAAGTTTTGTAAGGTGTGCATGCGTCCATTGATGGAAGGTGTTGTCGTTCAGAGCTGGGTGGGAAATTCTCCAATAACTCTCTCGGGCACAGTAGAGCCAGAAATGGGATGAGGTTTAGGGACTGATGGGCAGAGTGCCAGGCCTGGATTTGGTATGTGATCCAGGGGTTTAGTGTTGCTCTCTCCAGCAACTTGGGGTTCGAGTGGGAGATGGACCTCCTAAAGTCCTGTTGAGGCAATATCCCTTCCTCCATATCCCTCCAGTGAGTCAGGGTGACTCCCATAAGGCATTGGGACATGAATGATAGATGTGAGGCCCAATAATATAGTTTGAGGCTCGGAAGTGCCAGGCCTCCATGGGTTTTGGGTAAAAAAAAAAGAGTCTTGAGTTTAATTCTGGGATGCTTCCCTGCCCAGATGAACCCAGAGATAGTCTTATTCCATGCGTAGAATAATTTATTCGGGATGTTAAGTGGGATATTCTGAAAGAGATAGAGGGCTCTAGGGAGAATCACCAATCTCACCACTTCAACTCTCTGGATTAGGTTTAGGGACAGTATACTCCACCTTTCGAGATCCTGTTTCATTTGTGTGAAAAAAGGCTCGTAATTATTGTGCATGGCATCCTCCACCTTCTGTGACAGCTAGACTCCCAAATACTGCAGCCTATCTAGCCCCCATTGAAATGGGTAGCTCTTCTTCAGTGTTTCAGGTGGGTCAAAGTGGAAGGTCAGGGCATCTGTTTTACTAGTGTTGAGTCGGTAGCCTGAGAGGGTTCCAAATTCTTACAAAATTCAGAAGATTGCTGGAATGGATTGCAGGGGATCAGAAATAAATAATAGAACATCATCCGCATAGAGGGCTATGTCGTGCTCCATTTCCTCCATTGATATCCTAGAAATATCCGGGGCCCGTCTTATTGCCTGTGCCAGGGGTTCAATAAAAATAGCAAATAGGCCAGGTGATAAGGGATAACCCTGGCGTGTACCCCTATAAAGGGGAAAATAGAGTGATGTCCTGACACTTTGACACAAGCCTGGGGGGGAGGCATATAGCGACTGGATGATTTTTATAAAGGGGGCCAGAAAGCCCATTGCAGCCATAGTGGCAAAGAGAAAGGGCCATGATGCATGGTCAAAGGCCTTCTCAGCATCTAGGCTGAGAAGGACTGATGGATCTTTCCGGGTTTACATTTCATGTACTAAATGTAGGGCTCTACGTGTGTTGTCCGTAGTGGATCTGGAGCTTACAAAGCCTGTTTGATCTAGATTGATCAGTGTTGGAAGGACAGCATCCATTCTTTGGGACAGGATGGACATTAAGCATTTGTAGTCCATATTAAGCACCGAGATTGGTCTACATGAGCCGCATTACTACTACTGAGAAATATAGGAACTTCTTGTCTTAGAACAGGAAGATCAGGAGCTAAAAGGGCACAGAGGCAGTAAGTAAGTAGGGGAAGAAAAAAAGAAAAGAAAAAAAATAAACAGAGGAAAAGAGTACGTATTCCAAACAACAGTTAGGGGGCCAGAAAAAATATATGATGGGAATGGTGCAGTGCAGTGGTTGTGGAGCAGCAGTCTTCCGGAAGACATTCTGGAGGATGCAGTGTTGTCCTATCTGCAGGCACCTCTCTGGGCTGAAGGAGGAGGTTGCTCATCTCCAGGTTGAGTTGGCCAGGATTTGTGGGACCTCCTCTCCCACCCAGGGACCACCAGATTCACTGCCGTTGCCTCAGAGGTTGCCAAGAAAGAGGAGCGGTTGGACCACAGTGGGCTCAGGGAGGGTGAGGGTGGTGGAACAGAGGCGTACCTCTCCATAATTTCTATGTCATTCTGGAAAATTGTGGTTCCTCTATGAAGGCACCCACAGTGGAGACCAAGGAGGATGCTGGGAACCTCCACAAAGGAGACCCACAGGAGGGTGGCATGAGACCCCACAGGGGAAGGAAACAACTCCTGGTGGGGGACTCCATTGTTAGGAAGGTAGAACTGGGGGAGGAAGGGGAGAGGGTGGTAAGGTGCCTGCCTGGCACCATGGCTTGGAGGGACAGGGAGTGAATCCTCAGGAGCAGCTGCACAGGGGAGGGAGCTGGATGTCATTGTCCACCTAGGGACAAATGACCTGGCTAAGAAAGGGATCAGAGCAGTGCAAGAAGCATTTGTGGAGATGGGGAGGGGCCTTAGACAAATAGCACACACAGTAACCTTCTCGGAGGTGCTGCCTGTTTATGGCACGGCTGAGGTTAGGGTGCTACACACCATGGGATTCAATCAGTGGTTGAAAAACTGGTGCAGAACTCAGGGATTTGGCTTCATTGGGGACTGGGGGGTCCACCTGGATGGATGCAGGCCTATACTGGTGTGATGGTCTGCATCTGTCCAGGAGGGGAACCAGGATCCTAGGTGATAGGTTTAAATACTTCATTGGCAAGCATTTAAACTAGCCAAGGGGGGAGGCTCTGGAAAGGAACAGGGAAATCCTAGCCCCCCAAAACAAAATCAGGGTACTAAGTGAGGTAGACACCAACTTAGAGGTGTCAATAGGGAGAAGCGCAGGGGCAAATGGAGAAAGGGACAAATGCAATAAGGACAGGGATGGGGCAAAAAGGGGTAAGGCCATCAAGAAATGGAGGGTAATGAGTACCAATGCCCGTAGTCTGGGCAACAAGCTCCCTGAACTGGTGGCCTTGATGGAAGAGGGATGCCTGGATATCGTAGCAGTCACAGAAATATGGTACACAGAGAACCATGACTGGGATGTTAACATACCAGGATACACAACCTACAGGAGAGACAGGGCGGGCAGAAGGGGGGAGTAGCCCTCTATGAAAGGGAAGGAATAAAAGCAACTGAACAAAAGAGTAAACAGGGAGGAGAGGAGGCACTGTGGGTCACCTTAGAGACTGGAAATGACACCACAGTCTGCACAGGGGTTGTATACAGACCCCCATGTCAGGCATGGAGGGAATGGACAAGGATATGATAGAAGGCATACTTAGGATGACAGAGAAAGGGGAGATACTGTTGATGGGGGACCTTAATATGCCAGATGTTAACTGGAGCACCTTTGCTGCAGCCACATCCAAAAACAGGGCCATTCTTGATGCCCTTCAGGTGGCATGCCTCAGATAGCTAATTTTGGAACCTACTCATGAGGGAGCAGTCTTAGACCTCATACTCTCAAATGGGGACAGTGAGAGGATCTCAGATCTAGAAATGGGTAGCCATTTGAGAACAAGTGACCACCAAACAGTGTGGTTCATGATAAACTCAGCTACAGAGTCAAGCCATACAAAAGTGAGGGTTCTGGACTTCAGGAGGGCTGACTTTGGCTAGATGGGAGAGTGCCTTAGAAAAGCACTAGCAAACAGGCTAGAAGGAGGGGTGGAGCAACAATGGGGAAATATCAAAACTGCCATCACAGACGCAACAAGCCTTTGTGTGAAGCAAATAAACAAATCAAAATGAAAGAAAAAGCCACTATGGTTCTCACAAGAAGTGGCGGTGAAGGTTAGGGAGAAAGAGAGATTTAGGAAGTATAAGGAAACACAGAAGGAGCAGGACAGAGAACTGTACCAGTTAAGACAGAAGGAAACAGGAAGGGTAGTCAGAATAGCAAAGGCACAAACTGAGGAAAAGATAGCCAACTTGGTTAAAAAGGGGATAAAACCTTTTATAGGTATATCAGGGAGTGTAGAAACACAAAGGGAGGGATAGTGAGGCTGAATAGAATGGATAGTGTGTGGGCAGAGAGTGACAGTGAAAAAGCAGGGATACTGAATGAATACTTCTGTTCAGTATTCACAAAACAGGAAATGGGGGAGGTGCCTAATCCAATTAACAGAAGCACTCTCTGGAGAGATCGATCCAGTCCTTTCACAGAAGAAAGGGTTCTGAAAGAACTCCTAAAACTGAAGGTGGACAAAGCAATGGGGCCAGATGGAATTTACCCCAGAATTCTAAAAGAATTAAGCAGAGAACTAGTGACACCACTGACTACCCTTTATAACAAATCATGGGTGGATGGTGTGCTACCTCAGGACTGGAAAATCGCTGATGTGATTCCCCTTCACAAAAGTGGGAGCAAGACAGAGGCAGGAAACTACAGACCTGTTAGTTTGACCTCTGTGGTAGGGAAAGTGATGGAATCACTTCTGAAGGAAAGAATTGTTGAGTACCTAGAGGCCAGTGGGGCACAGGACCCAAGGCAGCATGGGTTCACAGCGGGAAGGTCATGTCAGATGAATCTAATTGATTTCTTTGACTGGGTGACCAAAGTAGTAGACCAGGGAGGGGCTATGGACATGGCCTACCTAGGTTTTAGCAAGGCATTTGACACAGTCCCACACAAAAGATTAGTAGTCAAATTAACCAGCCTTGGAGTGGGTCCCAGGGTGGTAGTCTGGGTAAAACATTGGCTGAACAACAGGACACAAAAGGTAATTGTAAATGAAGTTCACTTTAAAGAAAGAGAGGTTACTAGTGGGGTACCGCAGGGTTCAGTACTGGGTCCAGTCCTTTTTAATGTCTTTATAAGTGACATTGCAGAGAGACTGGAAGGAAAAGTATGCCTCTTTGCAGATGACTCAAAGATCTGCAACAGGGTTGATACACAAGGAGGCGTGGAAAGGATGAGAAGGGACTTGGCAAGGTTGGAAGAATGGTCAGAAGTATGGCAGCTTGGATTCAATGCAAAGAAGTGCAAAGTAATGCATCTGGTAAACAGAAACCCAGGGGAAGATTACACAATGGGAAGGAGGTAGTAGCAACAACAAAAATGCAAAGGAACCTGGGATAATCATATCAGATGACCTTAAGGTTGGCAAGCAATGTGAGAAGGAGGTAGGGAGGGCTGGGGGGATACTGGTATGTATAGGGAGAGGCATCACCAGCAGAAAATGGGAAGTTGTTATCCCCTTGTACAGACAGTTGGTGAGACCCCATCTGGAGTACTGCGTCCAGTTCTGGAGACCCCATCTCTGCAAGGACATAGACAGAATGGAGGCAATTCAGAGGAGGGCAACTAAAATGGTGCAGGGTCTGCAAGAGAAGCCATACGAGGAGAGGCTAAGGAGCGTAATATGTATACCCTTGAGGAAAGGAGGGAGAGGGGGGACATGATAGAAACATTTAAGTACCTCAGTGAAATCAACAAAGTCCAAGAGGGTAGCATCTCTCAGAAAAGAGATGTGCAGAACAAGGGACACAGTTTGAAGCAGAGGGACGGCTCAGGGGCAATGTGAGGAAGCATTTTTACAGAGAGGGTGGTGGACGCATGGAACAGCCTTTCTGAGGAGGTTGTGGGATCTAAAACTGTGGAAGAATTCAAGAATGCATGGGACAGACAGACATAAGGCAATTTTTGTGGGGGGTAGGAAGAAATAGACTGTTGGTTAAATAGGATCTGCAGCTTATCCTCTGGGTAGGGAAATGGGCAGACTAGGGGGGCCAAGTGGTCCTTATCTGCCGTCAAAGTCTTTGTTTCTAAGCATTGTGAGAGATCTTTGTCTGGTTTTGGATGAGTGAAATTATTGCATAGGACCAGCTTGGGGGGGGGGGTGCCTTTCTCTGCAGCACTTCATTAAGGGCACAGCACAGCAGTGGACTTATCGATTGTGTCATACTCTTATAAAATTCCACCCCATACCCATCAGGGCCAGGAGCCTTCTGCGTTTTTGATCTGGAAATAGCCAGCGCCAATTCCTCTGGGGATACAGGAGCTAGTAGATTATTTTGCTGGTCTAGGTTGAGTTTGGAGAGGTCAAGCCTTGCCAGAAAGGTGTTGGTGGATATGGGGCCCGCTCTGTGGTCTGGGGTGTAGAGTTCCCTATAATATTAACAAAGGGCTTTGGCTATATTATCCACTCTAGTGTGATGGGTTCCCGTTTGAGTATTTTTCACTACCGCTATGGTGGACATTTTACGTTGGTGGCATAACCGGTATGCTTGGAGACAAGAGGCCCGTGGGCCTATCTCGCTGTATCTCTGCCTCAGAAATGCTAATGTTACCTCCGTCTGTTGGGTGTACAATGCATCTAAGTCCCTCTTTGTCTATTTGATCTGCGCCAACACTGAGTGGTCTCCATGTTGGTGAGCTATTTGTAAAAACTGTAATGTCTACTCTAGCTGTGTCTGCTCCTCTTTCCTCTTTTTAGTTAGTTGAGCTATATGTTTTATTAGATGACCTCTGAGGACCGTCTTCAGGGTGTCCCATCTGATCACTGCAGAGATTTCAGGATGCGAGTTCTCCCAGATAATCTCCTCAATTTTCTCTTTAAGAAATTCCCTAAATTGCTCACTCTTCATGTGGGCTGGGTTAAATCTCCACTTAGTGTTGCTCTTCTCCATCCCCAGGTCCCAAGAAATTGTAACCGGGGCATGGTCAGAGTGCGCTATGGCACCCATTGTGGCACTGACCAGTGAACCTAGAGTCTTCTTCTGTGTATAGCAGTGGTCTATACATGTGTAGGTTCCATGGACGGCCTAGTAATACGAGTACCCCCTGTCCCTCCAGTGTAGGGATCACCATACATCCATCTAGCTCACCTCTTGGACAAATTGTTTAAAAAACTTGTGTGGAGTTGGTTGCTTACCCTTCACCACCCTGGTAGTGTCTAAGGAGGGGCTTGGGGTAATGTTGAAGTCCCCTGCCAAAATCAGGGTCCCCTTGGTCATCTCGACCACCTTATTGAGCAGGGAGTGAATCACTGGTGAACTCGAGGCCGCTGGGAGGTATATATTAGCGAGTGTGACTTCCCGCTCTTGTAGTACCCCTTGCACTATAATCAGCCGTCCTTCTGGGTCCACCCATTCCCTCACCTTACGGAAAGGGGTCTGGTCTGTAATGAGTATGGTGACCCCTCTTTTCCTACCCCCCCATCACTGAGGAGTAGACCTGGGAGAAGCCCCTTCACTTGAGTTTCCCATGCTCCACAGGTGTCATGTGGGTCTCCTGCATATAAACAATTTCTGCTGTGGACTTTTTTATTAGGGAGATAATTCTGGACTTCTTTAACGGGTTACCTAGGCCATTCACATTCAGAGAGTAAATTGTGAGATTTTTACTAGTCATTGATCAACATATATATGCATTGTGATTTATTCCGCCTGACTCGTGCCCACCCTGCCATTACCACTTTCAGTATTGTTATGCCCTTGTGACTGTATTATCTTCCTAAGGTGCAGGTCCTCTGGATAATCACAAAAGAGGAAACAAACAAACAAGAGGGGCCTAACTATTACCCTTAAGGCAAAAAAAAAAAAAAATTATAACATTAACTTCCATTAAGTCACAGTAACCAGTTAATGAACTTGGGAATGGGATCTCCCCAAACCTTTGGTGGTTACAGGTTTGTCCTATGGCCAACAGGGCTACTAGAACCAGCCTGATCCACAACCCAACTACAGAACTTCCATCAGTTCGGTCATGTCTCATGACCCAAAGAGGTGCTAGGCCTACTTTGTGTGTTCCTCGTAAAATACGGGGCTTTGTGACACTTTTAGTGTCTGTGGAAAAGGGGAAAAAGGGAAGTTTTGGGACATCCGCAGCTCTCCCATCTGGCCCTCTCAATGAGCTGTGTATTTTGAGAGAGTGATTGGCAGGATTAAATTGCTGCAGTCTGTTGTTTAATGTGACGGTGAGAAATCTGTTCAAGTGACCTCAGTCATCGTACCCCCCCCCCGTACAGAGGACGGGGGCATGTGGTCCCCTGCCCCTCCACAGCCCCAACAGGGGAAGGAGTCCAGCCATTATTAATCGTGTATTTCACCCTCCTCCCAACCCAACCAGCCCTCCCCACACTCGTTAAGTATTAGCATTTATTGTTATTAGTCTGCCAGTCTGACAGAAGAAAATGTGGATCCCCCATCAGCGAGGACATGTGTGTGTGGGGTAGGTGCCATAGCTGCTTCCAGGATCCTGAAAAAAAAAGCATTTAGTAAAGTATCCCTGATTTAGGGGAAGAAGGCTGTGTTAGGAAGAGTTAGGACCTGTTAATTAGCAGGATCAGTGCTCACTGCAGGGTTAATGGGTGAGTAAATGGAGGGTGCCTCCAGAATCTGGAACAATCCTGCCAAAGGAAAGTGGTGAGGGAACATAAGGGAGAAAAGACGAGAAACAAGCAAGAAAATAATTAAGTTAGTAAGACTGGAACTTATCTGTGCATGCAGTGTAGAGATGGTCCTTGGTCACATTCTTTGACGGGAGTAAGTCGAGAGAGAAAGTGTCCTCAGTTTTTCATTCGGGAACCTCATCATTCATTCACCTCCCATCAAGTCCGTTTTGGTCGATTTTGAATTGCTTGAAATGTCCTTGTGGCAGATTGCCCAGCTCATAATACAGTCCTCAACTCGGTTTTCTAGGGCTGGGCTCCAATGGTGTGTGCTTCACGGATGAGGGTGGCATGCCCTTGCCGCGTAGGGTGTTGGCTATCTGTTGGATGTCTTCCTTCCCCTGGCATCTGCGTGAGTTTTGTTGCTCTTTGCTCCAGATTTGTTGGGCCAGTTTGGAGGCAATCGATGACTTCAGAATATTTTGCCGCTGTGCCACGGCGATGTTTCTCTTTTTTAGCTCCGAGGACGCCTCTGCCGCACTCTCAAATGTCTGGGCCCCCTCAGGAAAATGCACCATTAGCTTCACTGGATATGGCGTTCTAAACCAGAGACCTGCTGTCTTTAGGGCCTTCAGCACTGGAATATACTATTTGCGACGGAGCATAATTTCAGGGGCATAATCATTTTCAAGATAGAGCCTACTCATTTTATACATTACTGTTCCGGAGGAAACGTACCAGAATCATCTGGGGATGTGCTTCTGCAGCTGGCCTTGGGCCTAGGGTGCAGCGTACCCTCTCTATTTCCAAGGAGAGAGGCTCCGATGTACTTAACCCTTCTAACTGAAGCCGTCTGATGAACTGTAGCATGTCTGTGCCCTCCACATCCTCGGGGGACCCCTGAAATCTGAATGTTATTGCGCCGTTTGCAGATTTCGGCATCCTCTGCCCTGGCCTGAAGTCCTTAAATGCTCTGGTGTAGCTGCAGTATGGCACACTCTGCGCCATCTACCCGCTGGTCTACCTCTGTGGCCTGAAGTTCCAGGGCTTTGTGTTGTTTTTCTAACTTTGAGACATCCATACGCAGTGCAGTAGCAGTAGACTTCATTTCCTTCCTAAAGTCCCTTAATTCATTAAGTACCAGGGACATTTGCCGCTGTATTTTGGTAAGAGGGAGATGTTTGGTTTGAGATCTGCCACAACGCGAGGAGACTGAGGCCAGCCAGCCCTCGCTGCCAGAATCCCCCTCTGACAATCCGCCCTCATCTTTATCCTCCTCTGTCTTAGCACTTGATAGATCACCTCTCTTTGGCATTCTTACACTTTTCCATAGCTGGGGCTGAAATTTTTCCCAGTGAAACACTGGATTAGGAGGATTTACTAGGGACACGATGGGAGCCTGTTCAATTATGCTACCATTGGGAGCGTGACGTCACCGGGAGTCGGCGAACAAAATCGTTACTGATGGAACAGAAGGCTGGAACACAAGGGTCAAAAGCACAGACAAATCTGTTGGATAATGAAGAAAGAGTAGAAAACAGAGCAATGTATGGTTTAACAGACAATAGTGGTAGATTATATACCAACATAAGGAATATGAAATTATATAGTACAAATATATATTAAAGGAAAATTAAAAAAAAAAGGAAATGCAAGATACAGATAGTGTATTTGAAAATATGCAACTTCCTCAAATTGGAGAAATTGGAAAGCAGATTTTGAGAGACAATATTACAGAAGAGGAAGTAAAAACAGCAATAAGAGCATTAACAAATAATTAAGCCCCTGGAATAGATTGCAGTCCAAATGCTTTCTATAAAAAATTTGAAGAGATTTTGATACCAATATTAACTGTAGTGTATAACCAGGTTTACCATGAAGGGACAATAACTGAGTTCATGAAACAAGGAAACACCATCTTCTTGCATAAGAAAGGAGATAAAAAGGATATTAAGAATTGGAGACCCATAAGTTTATTAACATCTGACTATAAGATATTGGTGAAAATAATGAATAAAAGGATGGCAGAAGTTGCTTCCCAATTAACATACTAAAAGACAACAGAATAGGCCCAACAGCCTGTGTTGTCTGCCCGATAAGCCAACAACCTAGTGGGTGCTCACCTTCCCGCCCTCCCAGCCCCCAAGAGGGTCTTCTTTGACTTCAGTTTCTCCTTGTACCTGTCCCACCCCTTCTTGAAGTCCTCCACTGTGCCCTCCTCCACCAGCCTCCTGGGCAGCGCATTCCACAGCTCCACCACCCTCTCAGTGAAATGATGCTTCCTACGCTCCCCGCTATAATTTCCCCCCTCCAGTTTCCACCCATGCCCCTGGTGGTTCCCCCTTCTTTAGCCTAAACAGCTTCTTGGTTCCATTCTCAGTTATTCCTTTTACATACTTGAAGACCCATTTCATGCCTTCCCTGTCCCTCCTCTCCTCTAATGTGTACATCCCAAGCTCTTCCAGTCTCTCTCTTAATAAGGCCTCCCCTCCATGCCCTGAATCATCCTGGACGCTCTTCTCTGGACTCTCTCCAGCAGCGCTATGTCCTTCTTCAAATGAGGTCTCCAGAACTGTACACAATGCTCGAGTTGCTGCCTGACCAAGGTATTATGTAGAGGGAGGATCACCTCCCTTTTCCTGGATGTAATTCCCCTAGCTGTGCAGTCCAGTATCCTGTTTACTTTAGCTGCGACTCTTCTACAATTTTCAGAGTTATTCATTTTGACGTCTACCACCACCCCTAGATCCTGCTCTCCCAATGTGGTTTGCAATGTGACCCCCGAGTGTAAACATGGCCCGGGTTTTTGAACCCCAAATGAAGTACAGTTGAAGCCTCTTAAAGGGGACGCCTCTGTGGATGGTTTTTGTCCCCTTTAAGTGGGAGTCTCTAATAACAGAAGATCCGGAAACCACAACGTACAGAGACAAACAGAGCAAACAAACATCAGGAACAAATGGAAACATACATTAACACTAAAACAGCACATACTGATTTCAGCTCTTTTGTGATTTTGTGCTGTATGTCTCAAGTTAGATAATGTTACTTTATTGAGAAAAAAATGTTAAGTATTTAAAAACAGTACAGAGTTTTGCTACCTTGGACATTGATGCACCCAACTCCTGCAGCACTTCCATAACATTCACTTTGTCTGCCAAGGGAAGATCCAGTCATTTAGACTCCAACAGGACAGATAAATGTGCACAGGCAACAGCAAGAGACAAAGCCTATGTTGATTAGCAGTTTGTGACTCTTTTTATGCAGTATATACTGATTAAATTTGATTAGCCAAACCTGATTAGGTGTGAAATGTCAAGTGTCTTAGGTGATAATGATAGATAATGAGAGAATAGCAGAGGAAACAGTCACAAAACCGTCCCCATTAAAGGGATTCCTATGTCCCCTTTAAAGATGTGATACTTCCATTCAGTTACATAGCCACTTAATCAGTGCCTGGGGGATCGTCCCCTTAAAGCAAACATCCCCATTAAGCATGTCCCCATTAAGTGGCTTCAACTGTACCTTACATTTCCCAGCATTAAATTTCAATCCCCACCTCCTTGACCACCCCTCCAGGGTATCCAGGTCCCTCTGGACTGCCTCCCTCGCTTCTTTCCAGTCCACCAGTGTTCCCAGTTTTGAAGCGTCCGCAAAGAGACTCAGTCTACTCCTAACACCTCTCCCTATATCTGAGACATAAGCACTGAACAGGAGTGACCCTAACACTGAAACCTGGGGGACCTCACTGATCACCTTTTGTAGTAATAGTATAATATGTTGATTATTGTCACTCCATTTTGTATGCTATTTCATGTAATGTATGTCATTTTATACTCCATTTTGTATTGTGTGACTCCATTTTACATGCTGCTTCATTTAATTGGTGTTTTGCTCTTTAGATAGCCTCATTATTATGTTTTGCTTCAGACAGTGTATTTTGCTGACTTGAAGGTCGCATATTATCAGGCAACCTGTTTTTGCAGTTTTGTTTAAACTTCTGCTTAGCTCATAGTGTTCTAGGCACCCGGCCAGTGTTTGGAGCACAGTGACCTAGCAGGTGTGGGGAATTCTGAGCAGTCCTTATCGTGTAAATTCGTAACATCCTGGGAGCCCGGCCAGCTTCTAGAATGTGGAAAAACAACACTATAAAGGCTGCACGGTTATTTTTAGCATAAAATAAGATATAAATGTAGCTTTCTCAATGCCTGGTTGGAAGCCTCATCTGCAGGGTGGACGCATCGCTGTGGAACTTTTTCCCGGTTCAAAACTCCTGGCCAGGCTGTGAGATGATTTAGGGGCTTCCCCAGCTACTGGGAAAAGGCTTGGATGATGCTTTATTGAATCGGTGATGTATCATGTTTTGCTTAATTGAAGTATATATTAATGCTGATAGTGATATTGCTGCTAAATGAAGTGTAATTATCTTTTGCTTGCAATAAATTGTGCTGATGTGTGAATGCCAAGTGTGATTATTCCTTTGTGACTCTTCGATTAGGCAAGACACCTTTCTGGTGGAGGAGACTGTCCCACCTACCATTACCCTCTGTATTTGCCCTGAAAGTCAATTTTTGACCCACTTGAGCTCCTGTCCTTCCACCCTCATCTCCCCCACCTTTGCTATCAGCCCATAATGAGGTACTGAATCAAATGGCTTGCTGAAAATTTCAGTCATGGTATAGGACGTCCACCGGCCTATGTCTATCCAAGGCCCTCGTCACCCAGTCATAAAACTCTATGAGACTGGACTGACATGATCTCCTCGGGACAAAGCCATACTGTTTATCATCCTGGTGCCCTAACCTTACCAACTGCCTCCCAAGCCTTTCCTTGATAAAGCCCTCCATTTCTTTGCCTACCACAGACGTTAGACTGACAGGCCTATAATTCCCCATCTCATACCTAGACCCTCCTTTATGTACAGGCACTACATAAGCCACCCTCCAGTCTTGTGGCACCCATCCTGTCTGCAGAGAGGTGTTAAAGACTACAGCCAGTGGAGCTGCCAGCTCCTCCGCCAATTCCTATATAACCCTCGGATGTATCCTGTCCGGCCCCGGCACATTATCAGTTATTAGCAACAGAAACATAGACATGTGCTATACCTGGTAGAGACATTAGGCAGAATTTAATGTATCTGAGAGAAATAATGAATAAGGGTAACATAGAGGAAATAGAAAGTTGTATATATGCACTAGACCAGGAAACAGCATTTGACACCATCAACTATAAGTATATGTGGGATATTTTGAAGAAATATAATTTTCCAGAAGAATTAATAAAGATAATACGGGCATTATATGGGGAAGCCCAGATGTGTCCAGTTATTAATGGGCATCTGGGCATCCCCATGTATATTCACAATGGGGTTAGGCAAGGGTGCCCTTTAAGCCCCCTTCTGTATGTGCTGTGTTTGGGCCCCCTTTTAAGAAGGGTACAGAGGGAGGGAAAAATAAAAGCAATAAATTGGGATGGTAAGAAGCTCCATAAAACTTGCACATATGCAGATGATTGTGATTTTTGAAGGATCAGTCTTCAGGAGAAGCTTTGAAAACTTTTGAAGACAGTAAAAAAATATACTGGAATATCCTTAAACAAAAAGAAAATCAAGATTATTCCATTAGGGAAAACAAAGATAGAGGAAAAAGGGGATATAGAAATAGTGCAGGGAAGTGTGGAAATTTTAGGGGTTAAATTTGGAGGACAAACTCCTGTGCAAGAAAATTGGGAAAATAAATTGCAGATTGAACAGGTTACATATGCAAGCTTGTTAAAAAAGCCTCTTGAACAGGCTAAAGGAAGACATACTGTTAGGTGAAGGTATACTGGAGGGCTGGAGTTACCTCCAGACAAGTTTTATGTGGAGAGGCAGTTATAAAAGCAGGATATGGACTTTACAGTGGCAGAGGTGTATACACTGATTCACGCGCCTGGGGAAGCAACGTTTGATTTAAGTTTCAGGTCATCCACTCTGCTAGACCGATTTTGGTAACTGTACAATGACCACAAAAATACACCCCTATGGGCCCCCTTTTAGGCTATCCCACATACCAAACCGACCTTTAAGATTATAACCATTTTATTCTGTAATGAGGGAGTGAATGTTACAGATATTTTGTATTGGTTAGGGACAAAATGTGATGTACAAGACACACCAGAGCCTATTGTTGATGAAGAAAGATTCTGGACAGGGAGCTAGAGAGTAAAAGTTAAACTATGACAAGAAGATTCAGGGATAAAACACCTTCCAAATTGCTTTTATTTAGGTAAGGACAGATGGATATTAGTGTATCAAGGGCAACCCCATCAGTGTTACAAGTGTGGCTCTCATAGGCACTTTAGTAACAATTGTTAAGGATTACGATGCTTACATTGTGGAAGTGTGGGCCACACCAGTGCCAGGTGCATGGTTCCCCCAGTGTGTCATTTATGTGAAGAAGCAGGCCACTCTATTTTTTCTTGCTTTTGGGCTTCTCACAACAATGGGAATGGGGATTTTGCAGAGCAAGACTTTACCAGACAGGGGTCAGCACCCCCCCACACACACGTGAGCAGAGGAAATAGCCCCAAGCATTTAGAGCTTCTAGACAGGAGGCCTAACAACCTCCACCGGGGGAATACAAGACAAGATAGAAGAAAGGGAGGAACACACAGAGCCCCATACCCAGACTGCACAGACAGAGACCTCTGATATGGAAATGCCACCTCCCCCTTCCCCCCCCCCACACACACACAGCCAGGTACAGCCTTTCAAAGAAAATCTTCAATAGCACACACAGAAAGACAACAACATGAGGAAGGGATCCCATTACAAAACAAATATGAGGCCCTGCTGTGGGGAGAAACCGAGATGGGAGAAGACTCAGAGGGACATCAGAACATTCTTCTAGTAAAGGGAAAGTGTCAGAACCAGAGGAAAACTCTCCCTGGCTAGCAGGGAAGGTTAAAAAAAAAAAGGCGCATGGGGACAAGATACAGCCGGGGGAATGGACTGAAATAATCCCTGATGACCTGTGACCTACGTTTAGCATCACTGAACACAGACATCTTAAAATCAGAAAGGAAAATGAAATCAACCATTCAGTATTTCAATCTTAACTACTATGACATAGTAATGTTCCAGGATACACAGTTGTCCACAACTGCAGAAAGCCAGTGCAAACTGGATTGGGGGATCATCCTATTGGTCAGTAGTCGAAGATACATGTAGTGGGGTGGGGGTGTACATTAATAACCCACTAATAAAAGTTATTTAGAGTTCCAGACATCTCTCCAGGTAGGGCCATGTTGATGGATTTTACCTTAGAACAGCAGAATTGCAGGCTAGTTAACGTGTATGCCCCACAGAAAAGGGAGAATAGAACCCAATTGTTTAATTTAATACAACCGTACTTATTAACCACACGAGTGGTACTATGGGGGAGACCTTAATTGTAGCAGGCTGAAACGAGATAGAGAGCTCAAAACAGAAAAAAAATCTTTTGTGATGCAGGCCTTTTAAACAGAATAATTACTCAGACTAAACTAATAGATGTTTTTTCATAATAATCATCCTACCACACAATACACATATTTTAGGGGGCACCTCAAAACCAGAATAGACTGTTGGTTTACATCTCCATACAGCAGTCAAATGTACACCCTGTAGCAACATCAGACCATGTGTTACTAGAAGTAGGAATTTCATATTCCCAAGGCCACTTTAGGGAAAGGGCACTGGAGATTTAATACCACCCTACTAGATCCACCAGAAATAAGACAAGGTTTTGAAGACACAATAAATGCCAGAAAATCTGTCCAGTTCCTATACGATAATATCTTGGAATGGTGGGAACGGTCTAAGGCAGACTTAATTAAACAACTTAAAATCCACAGAACAACTCATGGGCTCTCACAAAAACACCCAATATGAGCAACTTAAGCAGTAGCTGTATAGACTAATTTCTCTACAAATAGAAACAAGACAAGACTATACAGAACAAAAATAAACAGGATACGGCAGAGAGCCAATTTGATAGCAGCAAATCATTAGAATTTGAACAGAGATATGGAACAAAAGGGAAACAAACTCTGGCTAACCCTTATGAGAACTGTATTATACAAAATAATAAAACAATGTTTTCTGTTTTAAAAAAAGGGAACGAGGTGATCACTGGAAACACAAACATTATGAAAGAAACAGAACAGTTTACTGTATAACCGGGTTATACACGACGGCTCATGATATACCGACAAAAACCAAAAAATTGTTACAAAATTGTAGATTACCACAAATTACACAATTGGACAAGGAGATATTATCAGGCCAGATCACAGAAAAAGAACATTAGTTATCGGACAGTTAAAAACAGGAACAGCCCCAGGACTGGATGGATTACCCTATACATTTTACAAGGAATTAATACAATACATGCTACCTTAATTGACTGAGGTTTATAATTATATCCTACAGCATACTGAGTTGCCCCAATGTACGAGGGATTATTAATCTGGCTACACAAGAAGGGGGACAAAGAGATTCTAGATAATCGGCGATACACATCATTGCAAAATGCCAACTTCAAGATTCTCACTAAATGCTTAAGCAACAGACTAATTTTGATAATTTCACCGCTAATACACCACTCACAGGCATGATCCCTTCCGGTGAGGAGGGTATCAGATTTATTAATTCTCATTAGGGAGATATTGGAAAAAGGAGAGAATGGAGAAATATTGTTTTTTTTTATTAGATATAGACCAATCCAAAGCATTTGACAGGGTCTTACATCGGTACCTCTGGGCATGCTTACAGCAATATGGGTTTCCTGGGAATTTCATTAGATGGATGGGTGGGTGCCTTTTATGTTATAAATAGGCAAATGTGGCCTCGTACGTTAATAGGTGTATAGGAAAGGCATGTAAAATACAAATAGGGGTGAGGCAAGGATACCCACTCAGACCCATCTTGTATATTTTATCTTTAGACCCTTTGGTAAGAAGTATTAATCTACATCAGGAGATAAGGGGGCTTTCAGTATCCAGCCAGGGTAGCAAAACTCAAGACTTTGGGGTACGCTGATGACTTGTGCGTTGTTCTGGTGGATACTTTTTCAGCGACACCAATGGCCTAACTGTTAAAGGAATTTTTAAAAATCTCAGGTTCCAAAATAAACCTACAGAAATGTAGCTGCTTACCTATAGGATAGGATGTTGCACAAGCTTCACATCTAATTAACATACCAATAAGTACTACAGGTATGAAGAGTCTAGGGATTTTCTTTGGATACCCAGAAGTAACCCTGTATAACTGGGAACACTTACTTAACATAGCCCTAGATAGAGTAGCTAAATGGAACCGATGGAGGATGAGCAAAAAAAGAGGGTACATATGTTACATACATTCCTATTGCCTATGTTCCTATATTAAAGCTATGTTTTTCTGCCCCCTAAACAAATAGAAACTACACTCCTCAGTTGTTTTTTCCAAGTCATATGGGGAAGTTATCTTAATCCTATCAAGAGAGGGATACTATATTTACATTTCACAGCAGGAGGATTAAAATTAATTAATCCCATTGCATTCTTTTACAGCATATTTTTATACACTAACATAAAACCCATAGTACAAGACAGAATTCATATTTGGTGCCCTCGGGTGGCTGACCACATATACCCAGTCTTACGAACATGGGCACAAAATGGAATAATCCCCAAACAATCTAGGATTATGGAAATCCCAACATATTTATAAGAGTGTATAAGTAAACAAAAACTCTGGAAAGTCCATATAGACATGATTAAGACACAAGACAGGAAACAGTTATACGCACACACATGGAAGGAATATTTTATTCAACAACCTGCATTTATGACAAGAGCAGAGAAATAGATTAATAGCACATCTGCATAATTGATCAAGAAAAGGATATCTCCCCAGATGTGGGATAACGCCTGGTTGAGTGTACATGGGAAATTCCCAGTTAAAGATAACCTGAAGCACAAAGATATAACAGAACATGTTTGCCCAAGACAGGGATGTTTTGAAAAAACAGAGACAATGGTCCATCTGTTCTTCGAATGTCCTTTTAGTCTCCTGTTCTGGACTTTAGTCTTTCAGAAATGGGGTGGTTTCCCAGATGGTTGATAAACCCAGATTCATTATACTATGAGATTTTCCCAGAAACAAGGGGGATTTATGGAGTAAGCACCTTAAGAATAATAACTACACATCTTAGATACTGGATATGACAGGCAAGATGCAAATTAAAGAGCAGCTTCCGACTAATCATAGTAACCCCTTAGTCCCAAAAAAAAATGACTGACCTGGCCAGGAGTACAAATGTGCATACTTTTCCTTTTTTTCACGGCTATTTAAAAGTTATGCCCCTTGTAATTTTATTCCCAGACCCGCCGGCTAAAAAGAGCCAGTTCCTGATCCTATGGCCACACCCACAGACCAGCACATGCAGCCCCATTTTGTGATGTCGGTAAACGAAGGCTGTGTGCACGCCCCATTGACTTGAATGGGAGTGATTTTTTCAAAGATTTTATACCCGTTCAACAATGGATTTTAATAAATCAAAGCTCACTCAACTAACAGGGACCCCATTGGTTGAGCGACGCTGGTTTGTTTGTAATCTGTTGTTGAATGGGTATAAATCATCCCCATTCGTCAGTGGTGCTATCACCCAGCCTTCGCTTACTAACATCACAAAACGAGGCTGTGTGTGCCGGCGTGACCGTAAGATCCGGCGGGTCTGGGAATAAAATTACAAAGGACATAACTTTTAAATAGCCATGAAAAAAAGGGAAGACTTTGCACATTTGGACTTCTGGCCAGGTCAGTCATCAGTTTTTTTTTCAGTAAGAGGATAGTTGGAAGCTGCTCCTTAACTTTGCAACAAACTGAATGGACACTCGGACAGCTATCACAAGCCTTCCAGGATCATGTCTGCTTATAAAAAGATAGGAATGTAAAAAGGATAGTAAGAATATAGAAAAATGGAGGGATTTTGATATATTATGAATTTTAGATTAATTGTTGACTAAACGGGGAAGATCTTATGGATCCATAAGTAATAGGTAAAAAGTAAAAGTTGGACACTGTAATGATTTGCTTCAGTGATTGATTTACCAAAAATGTAAAGAAAGTACAAAATGTATGAATTTTGTCTATATATGATTTGTAATTCTGTAATAAAGACACCCCTACTCTTTTTGCGAAGTGCCATGGGATCTAGCATCCACCTGAACAAGCAGATAGGACTTCAGTTTAACATCTCATCCAAGAGACGGCACTTCATGCTGCACTGCAGTCTCAGTATTGGGATTTAACCCAAGTGCCTGGCGTGGGGATAGAACCCACAGCCTTCTGATCTCCCCTCGTCAGAGGCAAGTGTGCTACCTGCTGAGCCACTGACACTGACAAGCATGATGATGAGCATGGTCTGATGTGGCAGATCTGACTCTTTCATCACACAGGAAATCAGATGCTGAGAAAGAAATACAGGGTGGAGAAAGTGAGGATGAGGACAGATCTCATGAGCTTACCAGCCTATGGGGGAGATGGGGATGATGATCTGAACCCTCTATGGGAACCTGAGAAAAAGAAAAGTAAGGGCAAGGGAAATACTAAAGCTCCCACTCCAAGTCATCCAGTTATTGACACTGTTGAGCCAATACTAATCATAACAGAGGATTGGTCAACTGTCACACCATTGCAGAAATCATGCCCCCAAACACCCATTTCTATCCCACCAATGTCCCAATATGCTGTCCATCACCATGTGAAAACAAAGACTACAAAATCCCTAGTTTGTTATTTTTACATTTTCAGCTCAACTGATGAAACAGGGGTTATCTGCAAGCTATGTCAAACGTGTGCGAGTCATGGGAAAATGGGTAGCTACCTAGTCACTGGAGGGCAACACCCACCTCAAGTTGAGGCACTAATTATGCTGGACTTGGCACCTGAAGGAAGCTCCTTATTGACCTCATTGAGCAAGGCATCCCAACAGGAAGCCAGATAATATTTAGGACCAGGAAGTATTTACTGTTCTCTTCTTTAACCCGGTGGAACTTTTGCTTAGACTGTATAGTAATGCTGTCTGCCAACCCGTCTATAACCCACTTCTAAACCAAGTCTGAAACCCACTGGATACCTGCAGCCATGAACTGTCTTTGCTTGATACTGCTGTGGAGTCTTGTGACTTGTTTTATAACTGTATTTTTTAAACATTCTGCCAGGTTGCTACAGACCTTCTGGCAAGCCAGTGAGCAACTCCTGAAGCTCTATCCTGTACTGTATATGCAGTAACTGATATTTTATTCTGTGCCCACCCCTAATGCTTCCACTCTGTGTATGTTGCTGTGGATGCTTGCATTGCATGGCACTGACAATTCTGTACATGTGTACCAACATAATGTAAAGGTATAGGGTGGTAAACAAATTTGTTGTTAGGCCTGGTCCCCAAACCTTCAGTGAAGCCTGCAAGGATGAAACCCACTTCTACAGCAATCTACAGTATGCTGCAGCAGAGTTACTGCAGTAAACATTGTAATTTCAGTGGGAATGAATCTCTTTTGTCATGCAGGAAACTGTGACACTGTCAGGATGAAGTGAAAGTCACAGTTTCCTGCATGACAAAAGGGACTAATTGCCATTGAAATTACATTGTTTGCCACAATAATTTTGCTGCAGCATTGGGTTTCACCCTGGTGAGCTTCACTGTATAATGGAAACCTGCAGTACACCCCTGACAGCATCCATAGTATTATCTAATCATGGCTCCAATAGTAATCAGTACTAATATTATGGCATAGGTACCTACCATATAAGAGTAAGGTATCGGGGACAATCTATAAGACTATTGTTATGATTCATTGGAACTATATATATGCAATGTACCAATAATGTATTACTGTGTTCTGACTATATATTGCCATCTTGGCTACAAGACTGTATAACTAATGCATGATCTTTGCCACCATCGTGTGGATCTTTGTAATACTGCATTTGTTTTTCTCATTACATGTGAGAAGTCTTTCTTCTGTACAGAAATGTCTAGCTTCACACTTCTTGTAAATCAGTGATACCAAGGAGCAATGTAGCATTTTGGCAAATAATACCTGTTTGTACTTGTAACTTGCATACTAAGAAGTCAGTTGCCATAGTAATTATCATACTATGTAAGCTAATACATGACATATTCTCCCCCCCCCCAGTCCATCTTCACATTCTGGGGTATGGGAATACTCTGGCTTCCAATATCTCTCCATCTAGGGAAGATTCCATGTAGGACATTGTTCTGTTCTGTGTAATAAACTTATTACTCACTGATACCATTTGTCTGTAGTCTGTTCTGCTAGCCTCTGAGCAACAAGAGCCTGAGAGGTAATTCTCTATCAGAAAGTGAGTAAATCGTGCAAAAATGGTAGTAAAATACTCCTTTCCTCCTCTTATCTGTTCCCCTGCATCCCAAAGTGTCATACGTACAGTTCCTAGGGACTCTGAAGTGACCGTAGAAGACTACTACAGACATGAAGACGTAGAGTCGCTGGGATCGTATGGTAGTGGGCAGATTAGCAGTGGTGATTTCGATATTGGCAGCCAGAGTCAACGAAGAACATCAGTCCCATTTCCTATAACATACAAAATCATGTCATTCATTTGTTCAGCATCTGTGATGACCCCTCCCCCCCAGAGTCTAAACCTACCCCACCAGTCATGCTGTTAGTGCACAGAGCCCAAATGTTTGGTCTGTCAAGCCCAAGACCTCAAAAGGTCCAGCCTACATTGCATAGCATGTTTGAGCATCATACCAAGTATCCACCCAATCATGCTATTGCAAATGAACTTAATACAGCAACTGCTAAAACATTGGCAGTTGATCTGTTGCCATTCTCTTTTGTGCAGAATGCAGGGTACCTAAGGTTGATGGTGCATGCCTGTCCAAATTGTCAAACTCCATTGTATTTCTCCACACGTGCCATTCCGGAACTTTATAGTACTATGACACTTACAGTAATACATGCCCTGCAGCATTCAGCATCACCGTACATACATCTTGTTATGGATATGTGGACTAGTGGCCAAAGAGCTGGTAGCTGCTATCTGGGGCAGTAGTTGACACTGGAATGGTAAAAATAAAATCTGTATGAATCACAGCTGTGCTAATAGCAACATTCCAGGTATCTGCCAGAATGCCATGCTGGCAGTGAGGAGTGTAACAGGCTCACACGTGGGTAAAACACATGCTCCTGATTGATATTGATAAGCGTCTGCACCCACATTCCCTGAAACTAGGTTTCATTGCAAGTGATGATGGCTCTAATGTGGTGAAATTTATCAGTAATGGTGGGTTTCTCCAGGTTCTCTGCATGGCACACTGTATTAATCTAGTAGTGCAGGACTTTGTCATGTCTTAAAATCAAGTCTATGTTGACTATGGCCCACCACATCTGTGCCCACTTTTGTCATTCTAGAAAGCCCCATTACCATCCTAAGCAGCTGCAGATCCTGAACAAGCTGCCTCAGCACCGCCTCAAGCTGGAAGTTTTTGCGAGATGAAATTCAACACCGTACATGATCGAGTGCTTGTACGAGCAGTACAAAGCCATCTGTGAATACCCGTTGCTGCACACAATCTATGACCGTTTCGGAGTATCAGTGACTCTCACAACCAAGTACTGGTGGCTAATGGATTTCCTGATCATGGTTTTGAGGTCATTTGAACATGCCACACAGCAAGTGGGAACACTCCCTCTGCCAGTCAGGCCACCCCACTTCTAAGGGTGCTGAGGCAGACCTTGGTAACTGTACAGCAGGTGCTAGAGTCCGGTGGAGCTTGGGGACGGTGTGTGTTGATGGAACACATGCTGCAAATATTAGACTGCAATGCCTATATTTCCAGCAGTCTGCAATGTTCTGATTTTGGAATTGCCACCATGCTAGCTGAACATTATAAAAGGGGCCTGCTATCAATACTTGAAGGTGGTTGTGATCAGGTACAAAATCTAATTGTTCAGCTAGTAAAACAGGCTCATGGGAAACATATGTCATGGTCACAGTTATAAGGCACAGCATGACAGTAATGACAGACTGGATGCTGCTGCCACCTCAGGGAACTGGGCTGAAAAAACAGGGCTGTTCACAGGAAAAATGGCAATAAATCCACTTTGAGATGCTTTGTCCCAGGTGGGAATTGCAGACATGGAAGAAACGTAGTAGAAGGCTAATGAGTTGACAGGATTGTATGCAGTGCAACACATGGTGAATACATATTTGGTGGACACCAGGCACCTAAATATACAGCAAGAGCCTCTGCTATACTAGAGTAACAAGGTGACTTTACAGATCAGCACTGACTTCCATAGCAGTGAAATATCTAAGCTGGCCACCCTCTAGTGTCAGCGTGGACAGGGTATTCAGTTTGATTGGGATATTGTGTGGGACAGGCATACCAGTCCATCACCTAGAAATGTTGGCATGCTAACATTTATTAAAATAAATGAAGGGCACATTCCACCTAAGACAAGTATACCTGTGTTCATACCACAGTATGGCATTGGTGATGAAGAGGCAGCAGAACAGCATGGTGGTAGCAGCAAACTGCCTTCCAGTGAGGTGGATAAGACAGTTATTGAGAAAGAATTCCCAAGTAGGGAGAGCCCCAGTCTGGAAAACTGACAACAGCTTCCTCGATGATGATGAGGATGATGATGGTAGCGAATAAACCAAAAAATGTTTTTGATCCCGCCTTTCCTCCTTAACAGTTTAATCCTTTTTTTATGACTGAATTTTTTTCCTGTTAATATTTTCCCAAAGTTAACCTCACTTCTATAAATTTATATCGATCAATATACAGTAATTAACACCATGATCACCACCTGCCTCTCACGTGTAATGCCTTGCCCAAAGACACTGCATAGAATGTTAGACTGCATCAGCCTACCACACATTCTGCCAGCCAGCATGCAAGCTGTCCTGCTAGCAATCCCACCAGCCAACCTGTTAGCCATCCTGCCAATAACCCCACCAGCCAGCCTGTCAGTGCATAATAACATAGTATTTGATGGCAGATAAAGACCGCTAGGCCCACCCAGTCTGGCCATATTCCCTGCCTGCATCAGTGTTCGCTGACCATATTTGGCCATTGGCTTTAGCCTTTCCAATCCACTTTAGGGTTCCTTTGTGCCTATCCCATGCATGTTTAAATACCCCACTGTGTTAGTGCCCACTACTTCCTGGTGTAGGCTATTCCATGCATCTACCATCCTTTCTGTGAAGAAAAACTTCCTCACATTCCCTTTATCCTGCCTTCCTCCTTTCTCATATCATGTCTCCTCATCCTTGTACACCTCCTATACTGAAGGATGTCACCCACTTACACTTTGTTTATACCCTTGAGATACCTAAAGATCTTACTTCGAGAGGGCTGTTGCAGTAGGTACTAAGCGATAGGACTAAGCTGGCAGGCGTCAAGACCCCACGGAAAATCTTCTAGCTAGCAGTCCCTGGCAGGGACCACCCCCGGCGTCAACTGACCGACGTCCCGCGCCCGCCCTCCAGTTCTTTCCCGCCATCGGCTTCAACTCAGTCACCTCGTGGAAGATCAGCGCTGCTAGCATCACGATTTGGATGGGTATTTTTTTTTTTGCCTTCCGAGTCGCAGAAAAATGAGTGCGATTCCTGCGGGTCCCAACTACCACACAAGGACTGCTATTCCCACTGCCTCTTTTGCCTAGGCCCGGACCACCGCATATAAGAGTGTGATCACTGCAGCAAATTCAACTCCACTACTGGAGAAAGTAGGTAGCAGGCCTTGGAAGCCCATATTTTAAAACAAAAGATGGCCTTCATGGAGAAGGAGTTGAAAAAACTCAGACAGATGTCAGACTCTCCCAAAGGGCACCATCAAAAGGAGGACAAAGAGAAGCACAGGGACCAGGATGCTCCCTCCACAGCCCCACAGACTCTGGTTGGGGTCGCGGTACGTAGTTTCTTCCCCTCCAGGGGTTTCCACTCTGACAGCAGCCTTGGTGGTGTCCGGGCGTGCATCGGTGCCCCCCCCCCCGTCAGACTTGAGTGCTAGTCCAATGGGAGCCTCCGGTGTAAAAGGGGCCTCCACCCCCGCTCCTGCTGCCACTACACAGTCCAGCGGTGAGGTTGGGTCCGGTAAGTCAAGATCCAGCTCTACTGTTTCCCGCCCAGACAAGGCTAATAAGTTGCATGTTGGGTCGAACAAGCACCCAGCCAGTGTTCCCTCATCGAGCCTTGATGCCTCACCCAACATCCGGGGTTCGACACAGGGGCCTTCTCGGCCGCTGCCATCGGAGGATCCTCTGACCTCTCCTTCTCTGGAGCCTTCTCCCCTTTCCTCTCCGGGGGACGAGGATCAGGGGTTGCCTCTACCACTGGGGTTCCCTTCCCCGATGCCAGTGCCTCTGACACCAGATCCGTCGCCGGTTGCTCGGGCACTACCTTCCGGGAATCCGGTGACCGGCCTTCGGGCCCTCTACATGGGTCTTCAGGGGCAGGGGACCTGGCCCCCCCTCCTGGGTCATCCTTCCCATCCCCGTTGCCCATGGAGTCGACACCTGGCTCGTCGGTCGCTCCATCAGGGCCGTCGGCATATCAGACACTGGGCTACTCGACGCCACATTATCCGACACCACTGCACCCGACACCACGATACCTGATGCCAACATATCCTGTCCCGGGTTTCCTGCCATCGGGTTATGGTTACCCGTACTTCTCAGGGTTACCCCCTTGCCTTCTCCCCAGGTGGGCTGTAGGGAGGTTTTGTCCACCTGATGGGCCAAAACCAGGTCCCAGCTGACATCTGAGCTGGACCGATGTTACCCAGCGCCAGTCCCAACACCAGACCAAGGACATCAACCTCAAGGGCTTCCTTCAGCGGACCCCGATCCCACTCCAGGTCTGCCTGCAGGCAAGCCTTCTAGGGAGTATACCCACCTTTCAGATACCTCCAGACCAGTGGACCTCCCTTTGCCCCACGGGGATACTTCAGCTCTTCTGAGTCTGCCAACTCTGACAATGGCTACCCCTCGAGCCTAGATGAGGAGCTGCTCACTCCTGAGGCTCAGAAACGCAAGGATTCCCCGAAGTCTCCTCCGGAGGATCACTCATTTCTGGAGTTACTCAAAAAAATCCAGGCTGCTTATGACTGGATATCGGTCGAACAATACGTGCAACGCCAGAGGCTGGCGGAGCACTTAGATCTGACTGAGACTCCTCCCACCCTTATTCCCCCTTGGTTCGAGCCTCATGAGGATCTTGTAACCACTATCTGGAAACAACCATCCTCCTTGGCCACTTTGGCTCATAAGGCAGATAGATTGTACCAATCCCCAGAGGGCAAGGTCTTTTTAAGTCTTCAACCAAAAGCTGATTCAGTGATGATCAGTACTGCACATGACAGAACCACCAATCCTAAGCATCTTGGCTCCACTCCTCCAGATAAAAAGTTTAAGACCATGGACCAGTACGGTCGAAAGATTTTTTTTTTCTTCCTACACCCTGGGGATGCGAGCCTTTAATTATGTGGGCCACATGGGGGATTACCAGAAATCTATTTTAAGACAGATCTCCTCCAGAATAGATGCCCTTCCAGATTCCTCTATTAAACAGAAACTGGATGAGCTGGTTTGTTCTGCAAGATCCACATGTCGACAAATGCTTCGCGCCACTTATGACGCAGTGGATTCGGCGGGACGCACCTCTGCCTTTGCTATTGGCCTTCGCAAGCACTCTTGGCTGCGACTCTCAGGTCTGGCCCATGAGGTCCAAACAGCCATTATGGATGCCCCTTTTAGAGGGTTGGTCCTGTTCGGCAGGGATAGTAAAGATATTATCACCGACTTACAGGATAAGAGGCAGGCCCTGAGATCTGTGCAATCTATGTACCACAAACCTCAAGGCCAGAAATGATCCTTTTGGAGGCAGTCTAAATGGCAACACAGACGGGCGTAGCCCCGTCATCAGCATAAATGAGGGGCTGCCTCAGCAGCGAAAGCTCCTCCAACCAAGGTTCATAGAGCTGCAGGTATTGCCGCTGCCACTCCACCCACTACCTCCTGACTCTTGCCTTTCCCCCCTCTGACTGGACGTCTCTCCAGCAGAGCTGGTAGATGGTCAATTCTCTCGTCACCTTCCGGAATGGGAGAGGATAACGACAGACTCTTGGGTGCTTCAACTGATTGCTCAAGGGCACTCCATAGAGTTCTCTCAGCCACCCCCTCAGCTCATCTTATCCCTCAAACCATCTTTCTTTGGTTCAAGAGGAGATAAATGCTGTCCTGCTGAAGGACACACTGGAACCCATTCCTACTCAGTTTTGCAGGACAGGCTATTATTCCCACTTTTCCTTGGTCCCCAAGAAGATGGGTGACCTGAGGCCCATTTTGAACCTCAGCTCCCTCAATTTTCTGGTGACTTACAAGAGGTTTAGATTGCTCTTCCTTCCAAGCCTTCTTCCTCTTCTAAGAGCAGGTGAGTGGCTCTGTGCCCTGGACATGCAGGACACTTACTGGCACATTCTGATCCATCCTGCCCATCGCAGGTTCCTCCGGTTCTGCTTTCAGGGGGAGCACTTTCAGTTTCAGGCCCTTCCATTCCGCCTTTACTCGGCGCCCTGGCTCGAGTGTTTAACAGTAGTGGCAGCCTACCTGCGCACCCAGGGGATCCAGGTTTTCCCTTATTTGGATGACTGGCTGATTTCGGCTCCCTCCCAGAAGGATCTGCACCATTCCCTTACCCTGGAGACTTTCTCCAGGCTGGGTATTACAGTCAGTCTGGCCAAATCTCATTTTGTTCACTCCCAATGCTTACAGTTAATTGGGGCAGTGTTGGATACCCAGCTGGGCAAAGCATTCCTTCCTCCAGACCGGATCGAGACATTGCTTCTGCAGACTTGCTCCCTGATCTCTGAGAAATGCATCCTCGCCAGGAAGGTCCTCTGCCTCCTCAGTTTTTTGGCGGCGGCCATTCCTACAGTCCCCCTGGCCAGGCTGCATATAAGGATTTCCCAATGGACCCTCAAAGCCCAGTGGGACCAGGCAGTGGACGATCTGGATCAAGAGGTCCTCATCTCCAACCCCATGTTCAGGGATCTTCAGTGATGGTTGCTCCCGGAGAACCTCTCCCGGGGAATGCCATTTTGCCCCAAGCTCCCCTTCCAGAACTTGACAACGGATGCCTCAGAAACTAGGTGGGGGGGCCCATCTCGGGTCCCATCAGACTCAGAGGAACTGGTCACTGGAGGAGTCTCGGCTGCACATCAACGTGCTTGAGATGCGGGCGGTCCTGTACGCCATTCAGGCCTTTCAGTACCTCATCCCTGCAGGCCCCCTGATGGTACACTCAAGAAAACATGTGTATTGTCTGGTACCTCAGCAAATGGGGCGACTCGATCCTACCCGCTATGTCGAGAGGCCATGAGTGTCTGGGACAGAGTTATTCAACTCAGCCTTTGCTTGACAGCGCTTCATGTACCAGGGGTTCAGAACTCCTTGGCAGATGTCCTCAGTCATTCCTCTGCAAGAGCTCACGAATGGGAGTTAAAACAGGATGTCATAAATGCTCTGTTCTCCCATTGGGGAACGCCTCAGATAGATCTGTTCACATCCCCATCCAATGCCAAACTTCCCACCTTCTGCTCGCTCGCTCCAGAGCAAGATTTTTTTGGCAGGATGCGCTGTCTCTGTTGTGGAGGGGCAGGGTCATTTATGCCTTCCCTCCAATTGTGCTGATCTTGAGAGTTCTAAACAAGCTCCAGGTGGAGGGTGCACAAATGATCCTCATTGCTCCCTTTTGGCCAAGACAAGTCTAGTTCTTTCTTCTTCTGCAGCTTTCAGAAGAGCCAAGTCTTTCTGTCCCGTTTTCCCAGGATCCATTGACCCAGAACCAAGGAACCCTGGTGCATCCATGCCTCAAGTCCCTTCATCTGCATGCTTGGCTCCTGCAGACTTAGCGGCTTCCCTCTTTGGGGTTTCTCCAGAGGTAGCCCATATCCTGGTAGAGGCCAGGAAGCCTTCTACCAGGTTCACTTATGCAAAGAAGTAGAAGAGCTTTTCTATCTGGGCTAAATCCCAGTCTCTGGAACCCTTTTCCTGCCCTGTGGCCAGGATACTGGATTATCTCATGCATCTGTTCGACCTGGGCTTCAGTCACTCCTCCCTGAAGGTTCACCTGTCAGCCATCTCCGCCTATCATCTCTCTCTCTGGGAGACAAATCGATGGCTCAACTTCAGGTCTCCCAAAACCTTTCTCAAAGGAGTTCTCCATTTGAAGCCTCCCACACGTAACCCAGCCCCTTGTGGGAACTTAACTTTATTCTGGAGAAACTCATGCTGCCTCATTTCGAGCCAGCAGCGGGAGGCATATTTGTGTTTCTTGTCTTGGAAGACCTTCTTCCTTGTGGCTGTCACTTCCGCTTGGAGAATTTATGAGCTCCAGGCATTAATGTGCCGCATCCCCTATCTGATTTTTCATAGGGACAGGGTGGCCATGAGGACTAACTCCAGGTTCCTTCCCAAGATGGTGGCGGAATCCACTCTCAACCAATCGACTTGAACTTCCGTTGTCCTTCCCGGAATATTCCAACTGAGGAGAGCACCTCCTTCATACCATGGATGTGTGTAGGATCTTGAGGTATTACACCAACTGAACCAAGGACCATAGAAAAACGGACCAACTGTTCATTTCTTTTGCTCCAAAGAAGGAGGGTTACGCCGTTCCCAAACAGTGTCTCTCCAAATGGTTGGTCAACTGTATTACTTTCTGTTACAACAAATACAACAAACCTCTTACAGGCCAGGTGAAGGGTCATTCTACCAGAGGCATGGCGGCTTCGACTGCGTGCTTCAGAGGCATCTTAGCTGCACAGATTTGCACTGCTGCTACTTGGACTTCCGTCCATACCTTTACCAAGCACTACAGCTTGGATATGGCCTCACGTCGCAGAGCAAGGTTTGGCCTGGCGGTCTTGCAGGACATCTTGTCGTAAGACATTTCCTGCCAGGCCTTTAGTGGACAGATTTTTTAATTTTTTTTATGTCCTCCTCCCTGGCTTCTTTGTTCAGAACTGCTTGGGATTCAGTCCTATTGGTTAGTACCTACTGCAAGAGCCCTTTCGAAGTAAGATAGTACAGTTATGTAAGCACTTACTGTAACAGTAGATCTTTGAGAGAGGCTCTTGCAGTAGGTACTGCTTCCCCTTCCTCCATCCCCCTGAGCTTCTTCTCTCCTGTTTTAGGGGCTTTCTCACTTTCTCCTGTCATGCCTTTGGGCCTCTGGTGGGAGAACAGGAGGGCCCCTTTTATCTGACGCATGCTGATGTCGGTCAGCTGATGCCGTGGGGCAGTTCCTGCCAGGGACTGCTAGCTAGAAGATTTTTCGTGGGGTCCTGACACCTGCCTGCTTAGTCCTGTCGGTTAGTAGCTACTGCAAGAGCCTCTCTCAAAGATCTAATGTTATGGTAAGTTCTTACATAACTGTACTGTTTCTGTCATATCTCCCCATTCCTACCTCTCTTCCAATGTATACACATTTAGGTCTTTTAATCTCTCCTTGTATGTCTCCTGGTGCAAGCCATGTACCGTCTTTGTCAGCCATCCTGCAATCTCACCAATCAGCTTGTAAACCATTCTGCTAGGAATCCCATCATCTAGCCTGTTAGCCATCCCATCAGCAATCACACCAGCCAAGCTGTTAGCCATGCCGCCAGCAGTCTCACCGGTCAACCTGGTAGGCATCCTACTAGCCAACCTGTTAGTCATCCTGCCCAAAATCTCATCAGCCAGCCTGTAAGCCATACTGTCAGAGCCAGCCTGTCAGCAATCCCACCAGCTAGCCTGTCCAGGTTTCTCAGCAGTCCTGCCTGCAGTCTCACCAGCCAGAATGTAAGCCATGTTGCCAGGAATCCCACCAGACAGCCTGTTAGCCATCCTACCAGCATTCCCACCAGCCAGCCTGTTAAGCATGCTTCCAGTAGTCCCACCATCCAGCTTGTCAGCCATCCCGCATCTCAACATCCAGCCTGTGAGCTATCCTGCCAGCAGTCCTACCAGTCAGCCTGTCAGCCATCACACCAGTCAGCCTACCACCAGTTAGTAAACAGAAGTGAGACCTCATGCCAAGCCTCCAACCAGACAGTGAGCAGATCAAGGCAGCAACACCAGAAGTACTGTAAAGGCCACAATTGTTTGCTGTAATGGTAAGTTACTTTCATTGTTTTTCACAGTGCTGATCTTCACAGTTGGCACTGGTGATTCTGTCTCATCACATACGAAGAGGACTGTCCTCCACCTTGCTTCCATGACATTGAAATGTGTTTCTTTTTCGTTTTGTCTTCCTCTTATCTTGGACAACACACAAGAAGCCACAGAGTAAAGACATGTCTTCATGCACCACCACTTGCTGTGGCAGTGTTGTGCCAGTACATGGCATGGCCATCACTAATTTAATGGTAAGTATCTGGCATTAAATATATAATTTTTTTCTATTCTTACATTTTAATGTTGTTTTTTCATTTCATAGGTAAACTGTGACACAGTTGCACTACCAGGTCAGGCTAAATAATGTTTCTTTTCCTGCTTCACAGGTGACAGGTACAGATTCAGAATGAGTGACATGAGAATGAATGACATGAGACAATGGATCTTTCATGCAGTCACAGGGGTGATAAAGTCAGGCTAACTGATTTTTATGTTGCTTGCACGCATGTGCAAGAAACATAGTGCCTTCATCGGAGATTTCGGAGGTGTGTCACCTCCTCCTCCAATTCAGTCAGTGAGCTGGCAGGAGCGGCCCCTGTAAGCCAATGCATTTTGGAGCTGTCTATGACACGCTCCAAAATGCAGCGCTGCCTCCCAGTTGAAAGGGGAGCTACGCTTCAGTGAGCAGAGATAAGCGTAGCTCCCATAAGCGGCCGTCGCACCCCGCACCTACTGTGTGCGGCAGGTGCCCAATCCCCGTCGGCTGAGCTCGTCTCTCTCCCCCAGTTGTAGGTGCCATGCTGAGGCCCACCCCAGAGTGGCAATCAGTCCATAGGCCGGCCAGGGGTGCCCAATCCCCGTCGGCTAACGCCCAACGTCCCTTGTGCCATGCTGAGCCCACCCAGCGTGGCAAACAATCCACGACGTCTTTTTATTTTTAACCTGAAAGCAACGGTCCAGCGGGCATCTCCGCCCCACAACCCGCACCCACCCTGCGCCCAGCCTCCCGCCCCCCTCACCCCATACTTACCTCCGGACTCCAGCGCGGCGATCTTGGTGGACCGGGAACACGTCTGCACTCTTCAAAGCCGACCACGAACTGAGGAAATGCCGGTAAGCTGTATAATGGCCTAGATAGGGGTTTCAACTTTGTTGCATATCTCAGGCATTTCTAGAATTTTTGCACCAAATTTTCAACCCGGTTTTGGGACCCTTCTTATGAATGATGTTGCTGTCATGCGTTATTCGGACGAAGGGTGATTTCGCCGCAGATGCGAAATCACCTTTGAGCTCAAATACTGCCATGACAGTGACATCATTCATGAGAGGGTCCCAAAACCCCATGTTGAAAATTTGGTGCAAAATTCCAAAAAAACTTATTTCTGGCGTCTGCGTTGCGCAGTTCTACACAGGCTCGTAAGTTCGCGAAATTTCAATATTTTCACTCCAGATTTTCAACATTGCCATTTTACCACACCTTCTTATGAGTAGTACAGCTGTCATTTTTTACATCTCACCCAAAATGTGTTTCCGCCTATGTAGCGCAGAATGGCGCAGTCGGTGTGCGAAATCAATGTACAGGACAAATTAAGAAAATCACAGTGACACTGTTCATGAGCAGAGGTCTTTAAATGGCTATGTTGAACATTTGGTGAAAAATTCCTAAAAATGACTGTTTACGGCGTCGTTGCGCAGTTCCTCTGAGCTCGTAAGTTACTAAATTTTCAATATTTTCACTCCAGATTTTCAACATTGCCATTTTACCACCCTCCTTATGAGCAGTACAGCTGTCATTTTCACATCCTGCCCAAAATGTGTTTCCGCCCATATAGCGCTGGCGCGCGTCGGTGTGCAAACTCAATGTATGGGACACATTAACAAAATCAAAGTGACACTGTTCATGAGCAGAGGTATTAAAATGGCTATGTTGAAAATTTGGTGAAAAACTTCCTAAAAATGACTGTTTTACGAGCGTGCATTGCGCAGTTCCTACGCACGCTCGTAAGTTCGCAAATTGTCAATATTTGCACTCCAATGACTTCCAAATACCTAAACAGCACATAGAAGCAAGCAACATTCGGCATTGACAAATGCTTGTTTTGTGTCTTCACAGGCGACACACAAAAGAACAGTTGGAGACAGCGGACAATGCATATACTGTTCATGTGATTAGTCACCCACAGTAGCCACATTGGTAAGTTTGGTATCATTTCCCCATGTCTTCACAGGTCTCTCTCGCCTCTCATGGCATTGTATGTTCTTGCCCACGAAGCAAGACTTTTCATCCTCCGAGTCTTGTGTCTGGGGAACCTTTGTTCCATGTCAGTGCCGGGTCATCACCTTTGTGATGCTTTTTCTCTTCTAATTGTTTTATTTTATTTTGTTTTTCTTTCACATATGTACTGTAATCCAATGTGGAGCATACTACAGTGACTGATTTGTATTTTGTCTACACATGAGGTCTGACTGTGATGCAGTATGCCAGCAAGATGAATACCTCTTCCTTACACAGCAAGCAAGCCATTGCCATCTGGTAATTTCGGCCACCTCATTGATGTGGTTAACCATGCCAGCTAAAGCTGCTCAGACAGTGTCTTCCTCCAGCACTATACAAAGTGTGCTCTCAACATGTCCTTTGCTGTGTATCATCAAGTAGAGCAATCCTCCAAGGGACTGCTGCTTCATCGTGCAGTTTGCAGTTGTCATGCATATGGGAAAATACCTAAAATAAAGAGAAATAGAAGAGAACAGTTATCATGATTCCTTACATAATGCTACAGTCCAATGATTTTAGGGGGAAAAAAATACTTTCTTTCCCATCACACGAAAGAGTCCGAAATTAAATAACCATGGGCAACACGAATGCAGCAGCAGCACTGAATCACCATAGTAAGAAATACCTTCAAAGAGATAAAGAGTGACAAAAGATGTTTGCCAATACAATGATTTCAGATACCCTCTCACATCCCAAAAATGCTCCAAAAAGAAACAGAAATACTATCCTTTACTGGTATGTCAGTACTGCTGCATGAGCTGTCAGCAGCAGCAGCACAGCATTTGAGACTTCTGGGAGCACATCTCATTGCTAGTCATCTTTAGACTTTTCCAAAACAAGACAACTAACTTTTATTTTGGGGACACTAATGTGCATCTTACTGACAGTTATGGAGACCGAGTCCCGTGGCAGAGCAGCATCACCATTTAAAATTCTTGGGAGCATATCTCATTTCTGGGTGTCATGAGAATTTTCCAAGGCAAGACAACTAACTTTTGTTTTGGAGGCATTAAGGTGCATCTTCTTGACAGTTATTGACACTTGCATGGCACAGCAACAGTAACAGCTAGCAGTAGCAGCAATTATGATTTCTGGGAGCACATCTCATTTTTGAATGTCATGAGAATTTTCCAAGACAGGACACCTAACTTTTATCTTTTGGGCACTGATATGCATCTTCCTGACAGTTGGCAGTCGCACAGCACAGCACAGCAGTAACATGTCATTTCTGGGCATCAGAGACATTCACGACAACAAAGCATTTAGCATCATGTACGACTTCAAAATAAAGACTAACTATTAAATTACTGTTGAGTAACTAGAATAGAGTCAAGGAAATACAAAAACATTAAAAAATAGCTGATCACAGTGTAGCGTCTGAAATTTGTGTAACCCCCCCACCACCACCACCAATCTGGGGTTTACCATAATGTCTGCCTGGGCTCTATTTATACCCACTGCTAGGAAGATGTCCTGTGGATTTACGTGAGAGTGCTATGCTGTGCCTGAATGCCTGTCTCTTTAGGATGATAGCTTGTGTGTGTAGTAAATGGTCTTGGCTGGGTCCAAGTGTATCAAAGCTCGCAACCGGGAAGACACTGCTCTAATTTGCTCCACTCTGCAGTCGATTAAAAAGCAGAGGGAGTCTGAACTAGTGCTGTCATTGTTTATTGTCAATCTGCAGTTATATTTCAAATACAGTAGAGAGTTTGTTCCAACCTGCCTTCTTGCAGCTTTGCCCTTCTGGATGGAAGTCACCATGTTTGGTCCTAGACTTTCAGTATATAGACCAATCAGACTGGGCGGGACTTTTAAGGGTCCTTAGCTCCAGTGTCTTGTGTGAAGAAAATTTTTAGTTTTTAGGTTGATGCCTAAACTGAACTAAAGGGGGAATCCAAACTGTGACTGACAGCTCCCCCCAGCCAACCAGAACTGTGAAAAAATACTTCTTCACATTGCCCCTGAGCCGTCCCCCATCTATTTTCAAATTGTGCCCCCTTGTTCTTGCACATCTCTGTTTCTGAAAGATGCTGCCCTCTTGTACTTTGTTGATTCCCTTGAGATACTTAAAAGTTTCTATCATGTCCCCTCCTCTCCCTCTCCCTCTTTTCCTCAAGGATATACATATTAAGCTCCTTTAATCTTTCTTCATATGGCTTCTGTTGCAGACCCTGCACCATTTTAGTTGCCCTTGTCTGGACTGCCTCCATCCTGTCTAAGTCCTTGCGGAGATGGGGTCTCCAGAACTATATGCTGTACTCCAGATGGGGTATCCAGAACTACATGCCATACTCCAGATGGGGTCTTGCCAACTGCCCGTACAGAGGGATAACAAATTCTTGTTTTCTACTGGTGATGCCTCTCCCTATACATCCTAGTATCCCTCAGCCATCCTTACTGCCTTCTCACATTGCTTGCTAACCTTTAGGTCAGTGATACTCAGTCCTTACCAGCTCAGGAGCCACATGGGCAGTTAGAGTTGGGCAAAGAGTCACAACATACACGTTATTCTAAATTTTGGCAAACGCATCTCAAACACACTTTAAAGTAAAAGAGAGAAAGGTTGTCATTATTCAGTAAATAAATGGGATCCAACAAGAAGAATAGGCAATGAGTGCCCAAAGAACAATGCAGCTACATTAATTTCACTGACAAAAAAGACCGCAGGAACCCAATGCTTCCAATACAATATGCTCGCTAAAAGTTGGTAAAAGTAAGACTGGAGCTCCTAGACAGGCTGCCTAAATGAACACAATGCTGTGATGAGCCTGACAGGACTCATAACAATTGAACAAAAAAAGACTAACCAGACCTGAAGGAAAGCAATGCTGGACTACTTTGTTGTACACTCCCAGTCAGGCAGGATCCTCCTCAAGTCCTCAAGCTGGTGGCTACTGCGGGTGGTCTAGTGGCGCAGCAGGTCTGACTTCACTGCAGTGTGCTGCTGCGGCTCACAGTACGGCTGCTGGAAAAAGCGTTTGATTTTTGTAAAAGATTTAATGAATTATAGGCTCTAGAATGGAATAGGCTGCAACAGTGCAGTGGTCCTGCATTTGGTAGGTTGGCTAGGCTCTGTGGATCATGCAGCAATTAGCTTGAGCAGGTGGTAACAGCTCACTCCACCTCGGCTAAAAGGAGGCGGCTTCTCAGGCAATTTCATTTCCGATGCTCTGGAACTCTTCTCAGCTGTCTAGTTCCAAGAGTGCCGGAGGGGCTGTTCTTTATGGTACAGGTACGGACCTGACATAACAAACTCAGTTTGTACAGAGCTGTGTGGAAACATGGGAAAACAAGGTCTGGAGATGGCATGGGACCCACCGCTTATAGAAAAAAAAACACAAAACAGGGTCAAATGGGAGTCCGGGACACACAAAAAAAAAAAAAAAAAGTAACATGGTTTAAAGCATAATCATCGCAAGTGCACCCATAATTCAACAATGTAAACCACTCTACTTTTTCTATTTTATTTGTATGCCTGATGAGACAGATTTTTACTCTCTTAACAATGCAAGAAACATCAGAATAAAGAATCGAATACACAGTTCAAAAGTTTGACATTCTGGGACAAAATTCTTAGTCCTGTTGAGAGGTAAAATCTGTCTCATCGAGCCTCTAAATAAAATGGAAAAAAGTGGTTTACATTGTGTGAGTGCTCTAATGATATGCTTCTTTAACAGATGCTAGCTCTCTCGCTGCAAATAATATCGTTCTCGCTTTGGCTCAGACTGAAAAAGCCGCATCGCGGTAGAAATTCAGAAACACTATAGGAGCCACAAGTGACTTCCTTAAGAGCCACATGTGGCTCGTGAGCCACGGAGTGAGTAACGCTGCTTTAGGTCATCTGATATGACTACCCCCAGGTCTCTTTCCATTTTTGTTGTTGTTAATATTCCCCCCAATGTGTACTCTTCTCCTGGGTTTTTATTTCCCAGGTGAATTACTTTGCACTTCTTTGCATTGAATCTAAGCTGCCATACTTTTTACCATTCCTCCAACCTTGCCAAGTCCCTTCTCATCCTTTCCATCCCCGTCTTGTGTATCAACCCTGTTGCAGATCTTTGTGTCATCTGCAAAGAGGCGTACTTTTCCTTCCAGTCCCTCTGCAGTGTCACTTATAAAGACATTAAAAAGGACCGGACCCAGTACTGAACCCAGTAGTGCCCCACTAGTAACCCCCCTTTCTTAGGAGTTGACTCCACTTTCTGTTATCCTCTGTGTCTTGTTGTCCAGCCAATTTTTTTACCCAGGCTACCACCCTGGGACTCACTCCAAGGCCGGCTAATTTGTTTATTAATCTTTTGTGTGGGACTGTGTCACATGCCTTGCTGAAGTCTAGGTAGACCATGTCCACAGCCCCTCCCTGGTGTACTGCTTTGGTCACCCAGTCAAAGAAATCAATTAGATTTGTTTGACATGACCTTCCCGCTGTGAATCCATGCTGCCTTTGGTCCAGTGCCCCACTGGCCTCTGGGTACTCAACAGTTTTTTCTTTCAGAAGTGATTCCATAATTTTCCCTATCACTGAGGTCAAACTAACAGGTCTATAGTTTCCTGCCTCTGCTTTGCTCCCACTTTTTTGAAGGGGAATCACATCCGCCCTCCTCCAGTCCTTGGGTACCACACCATCCTCCCATGATTTGTTAGAAAGGGTAGTCAGTGTTGCACTAGTTCTCCCCTTAGTACTTTTAGAATTCTGGCGTGAATCCCATCAGGCCCCATTGCTTTCTCCACCTTCAGTTTTAGGAGTTCTTTCAGAACCCTTTCTTCTGTGAAAGGACCGGTATCGACCCAGACTGCTTCTATTGATTGGATTAAGTACCTCCCACTCCTCCTCTTTTTTGAATACTGAGCAGAAGTATTTGTTCAGTATCCCTGCTTTTTCACAGTCCCTCTCTGAACACCCATACTCTCCCTTTATTAAGCCTCACTATCTCTTCCTTCATCACTAGTGTACCTATAAAAGGTTTTATCCCCCTTCTTAACCGAGTTGGCTATCTTTTCTTTGGTTTGGGCCTTTGCTAGTCTGACTGCCTTCCCTGCGTCATCCTGCTTTAACTGTACAGTTCTCTGTCCTGCCCCTTCTGTGTTTCCTTATACATCCTGAATGCTTTCTTTTTCTCCCTAACCTTCCTCACCACCTCTTTTGAGAACCATAATGTTTTTTTCTTTTGTTTTGATTTATTTGCTTCACATAAAGGCTTGTTGCCTCTGTGATGGCAGTTTTGATTTTTCCCCATTGTTCCACCACCCCTTCTTCTTGCCTGCTTGCTAGTGCTTTTCTGAGGCACTCTCCCATTTTGACAAAGTCAGCCCTCCTAAAGTCCAGTACCCTCACTTTTGTATGGCTTGACTCTGCGGCTGTGTTAGTGAACCACACTGTTTGGTGGTCACTTGTTCCCAGATGGTTACCCACTTCTAAATCTGAGATCCTATCTCTGTCCCTGTTTGAGATTACCAGGTCTAAGATTGCTCTCTCCCAAGTGGGTTCCATCACTAGCTGCTTGAGGCATGACCTCTGTAGGGCATCGAAAAAGACCCTACTCTTGGATATGGCTGCAGCAAAGGTGCTCCAGTTAACATCTAGCATATTCAGGTCCCCATCAACAATGTCTCCCCTTTCTAGGAATATGGATATGATGTTCTTATCCACAGTCCCTTTCCCCTTTAAATCTTGCCAGACGGTCTTTAAGCTGGCTGCTCCCACCCACCCATGTGGTATAACCCTTGGCTCCGCCCCATGATGCCAGATCTTCCTTTCCGCTGGAAGATTCAGGTTGCCTTCTCTCTGCTAACGTGTTTTGTAGGCCCTGGCTTCAAACTCTTCAGCTTCTCTGAAGATTTGGGTCGTTTGAGCTAGCGATTGCAAATACTGCTATTCAGTCATGGAAGATAAATCTTCCCCCAGATTTCACTGTTGCCCGTGCGGCCAAAAAATGTTGTGCACTGACCCGCATACCTCGTGCATTTACTGTTTGGGTGTCAACCTTGACACCCAGGCTTGCGAGATGTGTCTTGCACTGCACCCAAATGTCTTTGATGATCGCCTTGCACGTCTCAGATTGGGCAGTCCTCAGAAATGGAATCCTCCGGTGAAATCTAAAGAGGCCTGTGGGCAGTTTCCACAGTTGTGGGGTCTGCCGAGCAGCTGGAACAAATGCAGGCCTTCAAAGAAGAAGCGATGCGGGCCACAGAAATCTCTTCACATGCGATTTTAGTTCCCCTCAATCTGGGCTCCACATTTTCGGGTTCCTTCGGGAATTGTGCCTATCTCTCCCCACTAAGGGCGAGGGACCTTCTGGCTTGCACATCTCCCAGTCCCATAAGAAGGAGAAGGAACCGAGAGATTCTTCATCTCGGCGGAGACGTTCTTGGGATTGTGAGCAATCTCAGTCCCAGGAAACTGCAGTTTCGATTTCGGTCAAAATTGCCTCTTCGGCTGCTGGCTTCTCGGCTTTGCCGTCTGGTTAGTTAGCTAAGGCCTCAATCGTCGAGGGTGAAATAATTCTCGATCCAATTGACCCTTTGTCACCTGATGAGGCCGACAACTCTTTGACCAGGACCCCAGTCCTGCCTCTTCCTGATGAGGAGACCCATCCAGCTGGGAATCCCATCGGGGAACCGGTCACTGATCTGGGTAAGTCACCAGTTCCCCTGGTGTCTCCCAAGTGACCGAAAGTGCCAGCCCGATCAAGATCTCTGACCCTCTCGACCAATAGGCCGAGGAAGGTGCACAAGCGCTCCAAAAAGAGGCGACGCCACCATTCATCCTCGTCCTTCTCGGATGAGGAGAGGCTTAAGCAGAAACTCCTTCATTGCTATGAGGACTTAATGTGGCAGCAGTTGATTCTGTCTGGGCAGAAGCTGGCTTTGGTTTATACCCTGGCCTCCTAGGCTGAAGCTGAGTCCACTTGAACCGGTCAGATGGTTTCCCCAGCCCGCAGAGCCGGCCTAACCCATACCGGTTTGGTCAAAATCGGTCTCTCCGCCAATTGTGGTGGAGCTACCACCTAAACAACCTTTGGAAGAGGCCCCTGTGAAGGATTCTCGGACCGTTCCGGGTCTCCTGCATAGGTTATCGGTCACCCTTATGCCAGATCACCCCAGGCGTGTTGAAGGGGACCTTGGTGGCCGACCAGTTTATCCGGATTCTTGAGAGTTAGACAACACCGACCTTCACTCTCACCCTCAGGATGGTGAGTCTATTGGTAGTCTGTCGACAGAAGTGGGCCCTTCGTCATTTCTGGGGATTCTCCACCTTATCTCCAAAACCACGGGGATGCCCCTGGAACCTTTCCAGAAAAGGGCGGAGTACCCTCTTACAGATATTCTTAAAAGTGGGGATACACCCACGGAAACCTTTCCAGTAGCCGAAGCCATTATTGACCCAGCTTTGGCACTTTGGCAGCATCCTGCCTCCTGCCCAGCACCTTCTGCCCGGATGGATTGCAAGTGTGCGGTGCCCATTGGGTCCCTCTCTGTGTTCAGATACACAGGCAGCTCTGCTGACACTTGATAGACCTCCAGACAAGGAGTCCAAAAAACTGGACCACACTGCCAGGAAGGTCTTTGCAGCCTCCTCACTAGTCCTCCATCAGGCAAGCTCAGCCATCATCATGGCACATTTTTCCCATGCCCTGCTGGGCTCCATGGATAAAGTTCTCCTGAACCTCCCACAGACCTTCAGAATGCAGTTAAACAGGTCTGGGACCAGGGCTGAGCCACTGCCAAGCAGTAACTTCAGATGGCCTTGGATCTCGGGGACTCTTGTGCCCGTTCAGTGGCAGCCACGGTTGCCATGCACCTCAGGGCTTGGCTGATGCTTTTCACCTTCATGGCAGATACCCAGCATAAACTCACTGATGTTCCTTTCCTGTGCACTGATCTCTTCGGCCCAGGTGTGAATGGTCACCTTTGGTGAATCGATAATTCCAGTGCCACCTTGGACTCTGCCACGTCTGCTCAAAAGGACACCTCTGGCTCCAAGAAACAGTAGAAAAAGGAAAAGCCTTTTCAGCAGCCTGCTCCTGTGGCCCAGCAGCTCTCCTTTCAAGGAGGGCAACAACAGGAGGCACAGGCTTGGTGCCCTCGGCCTCCAGAAGCCCGCAGACAGGGAGGTCAGGGTTCAGGCCCTGGACCCTCTTCCTCCAAGTCTGCTCAGTGACTGGACAGGGGTTGCCACCCCGTCCCCATCACGCCAGCTCTGGGTCCTCCCATGGGGAGTCGGCGATGCCACTTTCTTTCCGCCTGGTCCACTGTTACCACGGAGAGGTGGGTCTTAGAAGTGGTCAGCTAGGTTCTGCCTCTGGAATTCGAGCAGTGCCTTCCTTGCTGAGTTCATGCCCCACAGGAGGAGAGAATATCAGCACACACTTGGTCGTCTCTGAGAGATGACATAGCCCAGCTCCTCCTCAAGGAGGCAGTGATTCAAGTGGCAGATCCTCCAGTCAACCCAGTGTTCGTTTCCAGGTACTTCCTGGTCCAGAAGTGGATGGGGGGCTGGTGCTCCATTCTAGTTCTGCATGACCTGAATCAGTATCTCAGACCATGCACCTTCAAGATGATAACTCTGTCCCAGCTCATACCATCACTAGAGCAAAATGTGGTTCTGATCTCTGGATCTCCAGGAAACATTCTTTCACATCCCAATCTGTCCATCCCACCAGTGGTTCCTCCGGTTCAGAGCAGAGGGAACCCTATAAGAGTTCCGAGCCATGTCATTGGCTATGTGGGTCTTCACCAAATGCATTGCAGTTGTGGCAGCCCATCTCAGGCATCGAGGGGTTGGGGTGTACCCTTACCTTGACAACTGGCTCCTGGTAGGTTCCATCCAGCAAGAGGTGGAGAGGTCCAGGGACCTGGCCCTTCAGACCTGCTCTCAACTTGGACTCCTGATCAGCGAGGCCAAGTCTGAGCTCATGCCTTCTCAGGTGATGTGTTTAATTGGGTCAGAGCTTCACTGTTGCTGAGCCAGAGCACGGCTCCCAGCAGACAGAGCAGAGGTTTTCTCCTCCTTTGCCCAGTCATTTCTGGTTGGGCACTTGCACCCTGCCTGGGACTTTCTGCACCTTCTGGGTTATGTGGCAGCCTGCACAACCATGGTCCATTGGGCCCGGTGGTATATGCACCCCTTTCAGTGGGAGCTCGCTGCCCAGTGGACTCAGCATCTAGGTCATTTCGACCAGCTGATCACTGTGACCCAGAAGATGTGGGATGCCCTCCAGTGGTGGACCATCCTAGACTGGTTGCAGGAAGGGATCCCGTTTGTCCACCCCGAGCTGGGGAGCCCACATGAGGAAAAATAGGGCCCACGGGTTCTGGACCCCCAAGGAATCCCAATACCATATCAACCTGTTGGAGCTCAGAGTGGTCAGACTGGCGTTGTCAGCATTCGTTCAGTAGCTGCGGGGTCAAGTGGTTCAAGTCCACATGGACAATGCCACTACCATGTTCTACCTCATTAAGCAGGGCAGCATGCACTCCCGGCTGCTATGCAGGGAAGCGCTCCTCTTCTGGACCTTCGAGAGCCAACTGGAGGCAGATCTCCTAGCCATCCATGTGGCAGGAGCCTTGAATCAACTGATGGATGCTCTTAGCCATGTAGGCGAGACATCCCATGAGTGGTATCACCATCCGGAGGTAGCTCACAGCTTGTTCTCCCACTGGGGCAGACCGTTGGTGGACCTGTTTGCATCCCGGGAAAACACCAAGCTGAGGCTGTTCCATGCCCACCACCCTCAGCGGAGATCGCTGCAGGAGGATGCCTTTTCGAGGCCGTGGACCCCAGGCCTCTTCTACGCCTTCCCTCCATTTCCCTTGATCCACAAGGTGCTCCTCAAGGTGATCCTGGTAACCCTGGATTGGCCCCACCAGTTCTGGTATCCAGATCTTCTCAGCCTCAGCAACAGGCTCCCGAGGTATTCTCCAGCACACCCAGACCTGATGTCTGTCAATCGGGAGAAGGTATTCCATATGGACCTTCAATCCCTGCACCTGACAGCCTGGTACCTGAGTAGCTAGAGTTCCAGGCTTTGGATCATTCCCAGCTTGTACTCACAGTAGTTGAAGCATCCAGGAAGCAGTTGACTGGAAAGTGCTGTGCTATCAGATGGAAAAGGTTTTCCATTTGGTGTCAGGGCAAGGGCCTGGACCCTCTGTCCTGTGGCTCGCATTTTAGACTACCGTTGGTCTCTGCCCTCGACTCTTAAGGTGCACCTGGCAACTATCTATGCTTACCGGGCGCGGGCCAGTCAGCCGACAGTAGTGCAGGAGAAGGTGGTCTGGCACTTTTTCAAAGGCCTCGATCACATATCCCCTCCAGTGCGTGAACCTCCCCCTCTGTGGGATTTTCTGCTGGTTTGACTAAACTCATAGGCAAGCCATTCGAACCAATGCACAAGTGTGAGCTATCACACTTGTCATGGAAGACGGTCTTCTTGGTGGCTGTCATGGCAGCCAGGAGGACTGGGGAGCTCCAGGCACTTTGGTGGAGTCTCCTTATCTGGTCTTCCACAGGGGCAGAGTTGTCCTGCGCCCCACCCACAATTCGTCCTGAAGGTGGTATCAGAGTTTCACCTTAATCAGGTATCGACTCTGCCTGCGTTCTACCCAAACTACACCTTGGATGCCGAGTACAGGCTCCATACCTTGGACCTGCGACAAGCTCTCTCCTATTATAAGGAGAGGACAGTGGAAATTCAGGGAGAGGTTCACCAGCTGTTTGTCACCTATGCTGAAGCCGCTTCTGGCAGACCTGCAGCAAAGTGTATGATTGTCAGATGGATTACATCTTGCATTGATCTCTGCTATAGGTTGGCGGGTAGGGAGCCTCCCGTAGGGCTAAGGGCTCATTCACCCGCCACACCGCTGCATCGGTGGCTGATTCCAGGGACATCCCTATCCAGGAAATCTGTCGGGCTGCTACCTGGAAGACAGCAAACACCTTCATCACCCATTGCCACATCGACCTCGAGTCACGCCGGTATGCTGGTTTGGGGACCTCAGTTTTCCTTCTCTGTTCTCTACATAGGGGGTGTGTGCCTTGCCTCCCTCCTCCTCCCGGAGAACTGCTAGGAGTCTGCTAATAAATGTGGATAAGAACAACATATCCACATCCCTAGAAAAACAGGTTACTCACCTGCAACAGTAGTTCAAGGAGTGGTATACGTTGTTCATCCACATTGACCCACCCGACCTCACCGGCTGCAATGCACAAACATGGCTTCCAGTGGGCTAACATCTGGCATCATGGGGCAGAGCCAAGGGTTATACCACCCAGGTGGGTGGGAGGAGCCAGCTTGAAGATCTTCCATCAAGATTTAAAAGGGAAAGTTACATGCCAACAAGTGTGGATGAACAACATATACCACTCCTAGAACTACTGTTGCAGATTAGTAGCCTGTTTTTTTCTGCCATCCTAAGGATGCCCTCTATCATTTCATTGTTCATTTCTTCCCACTGAGACAGGGGTCTGTATACAACCCCTGTGTGGATTATGGTGGCATTTCCGGTCTCCAGGGTGACCTACAGTGCCTCCTCTATTCCCTGTTTACCCTTTAGACACCCATTGGATTGCCTAATTGCAGAAGCTGGAATAATCCAGTTTATGACTGAAACTGCATCAGAGAGCATCAGAGATGTTTGAAAGCACTGCTTGAGAGTTGGACCAAAGATTGGTTCCTGTGAAGCGTTCAGCCCCACTAGTGTGAGAGACTGAAATTGGATTGAGAGGTTTGCTCAGTAAATCAACTGCAATAGCCACCAGACTGTATCTGAACTGTGAGCCAAGTAAATGTTGTTCTTGATGAATGTGTTGAATGTTCCTCGTGAGTCTGGGCCTGTTTTGCCTGTGACCCAATTGTTATGCCAGCTGGAGACTTCACCAGCAAATCAAACTGAAATTTGCCAGTGTTCATCACACCTGGTCTTTTGCCAACCTGGCCCAGGCCGACTGCATCGCACACTAGAGACTGTCCTCTGCAAGAGACCAGCTTTGAAGATCCAGCCCCTGTGCAGAGACAGCTCGCAGTTTGCAGCCACATGGAGGGAAAGGCCGTGAAGAGAAGGTGTGTTGTGATGGCCTTGCTTTCCCATGCTTGTTGGTGATCCACACGAGATCTCCATATTGCCAGCTTCATCACAACCACTGGGTAGCGTGAGTAATTCCAAGGTAGGTCTCTGCAACAGATCATTCAATTATCTGTGGTATCATTTGATAGTTTTAGTAATATCTGGGTTACAAGAGACTGGGCCAACTGGCCATAATTACAAATAATCCAAGCTCTATTGTGCATGCTAACTACCTTTACTTTCCATCAAGAGCCCCAACAACAGCTGCAGTGCCAGCCATTCCTGGGCAATGCCTTTGGCTAGCCAGTGAAACATCCTGGGTATCCAGTGTTGTAGGACTAATAATTTTCATACTGGGCCATCTTCTAATGGGGGGACCCCCAAAGTGGAAGGATGTAGCGAAAAGTTGTTAAAGCTGTTAGCTACTGAAGGACAGACTTTTGAGGGTTTGCAAAGGCTCTAGAGGACTCCAGGAATGTCACCCCAATCCACTCTTCTCCAGCCTCTACTCCCCTGCCTATGCCGTCTCCTGTTATAATGCCCCCTATAGTGGTAAGCTGTGTAAATCTGGACTCCTATCGCGGGCTCAGGCTGTTTTCAGGCACCGTTCCTGTCCCTGTGGAGAAGATGATTTAGAGACATGGATGCACTGTGTCACCCCCCTGGTCCAAGAGTGGCAGTGATCTCAGGGAGAAATGTAAGAGACTGATGGAAAGTTTGAGGGGCCCTGCACTTGAAGCTATCAGGTTCCTCCGCTCCACAAATCCAGAAGCCTCCGCTGCTGAATACTTGTCAGCCTCCGAGGGAGTGTTTATCAGTACCAAGTCAGGGGAGGATTTGATGTGGAAGTTCAAATCCACCAGACAATGGAAATATTAACACCTATCTGCTTATGTGACTCAAGTAGAGCAGGCCTTGCAAAGGGCACACCGAAAGGGGGGCATTCTAGCTAGCGAACTGAATAGAGTGAGATTAGATTATGTTATTAAATCTACTCGCTATTCAAGTGTGCGTATGTTGAAGCTGAAATTTCAGGACCGTAAAGATAATCCTCCTGAACACTGTTGGCTAATGAAGGAAATTAGGAAGGCTGAGACTGAGGATGATTGTTGGGACTCGTTATGCTAGTGCTGCATGACTTGCCCCTCCCTCTAAGAGACTTAATGAGAGAGAAGCCACCCTAGAATCTCAGCAAATTAGTGAATTGTTGAAGGAGCTCAAAGAATTAAAAACCAGCAACCAAACTGCAGCCAACTTGGCCAAAACTCATTGCCCCTGCCCTCCCAATACTGAGACTGTTGGTGAGACTCAAACTGCCAGTAAGGGGGCTATTACCCATGCTGTTGAATCTCAATCGGACAGTAGTGCAGTGGAAGAGATGAGGAAATTACAAGCCATGGTGTGAGACCTTATCTATGCAGCAATCCCACCGGCCCCTTGGAGGAGCCATGGGGAAGCAGAAGCTGAATCCAAGCCGAAAGAGGAGTATAGGCTTCCACCTCCTGACCACTATAAGCCCCGCGAGGACTTAACATGCTCGGCTGAACCCAAAACCAAAGCATTTTGTTATTGGTGTGGGGAACATGAACACACCAAACGATTGTGTACTGCTCCTGAAGACCTCTGCTGAGTTACAGCCAAATTGCTCAACCAGGTCCACCAAAGCAGTATAAAGCCACAACCTAGGCATTCACAAAACTCTTTCTCATCTCAGGCTGCACTGAAAAAACCTGCTAAACCTGTTCCTCCAGACTGGTCAGAGATGGTGGGTCCTTCTATGGAAACTATGGTACACATTAATGGTATTCCAGTCCGAGCCATATTAGACAACAGATCTCGGGTGATTACTGCATTCAAAGATTGGTACAACCAGCACCTGACTTCCCATTCCAGTCCCTCGAGGGACTTCACATGTGGGGTTTAAGCAACAAATCTTACCCATATCTTGGCTATGTGCGACTGTGGTTATTGTTTCCTTCTACTTTTACTGGCGTGGTTGAGTCTGTAGAGACATTGGCTCTGGTATGCCCACTCACCAGATTGTATGATGATATCCCTTTGCTAATCAGCACTAACACCCATATGTTCGGCTGGTTAGCCCAATTGTGTCAAGAGAAACAAGCCAAAAAGACTGGGTTAGCCCTATACATCCATGCCATAGTGCAAATAGCGTATAACTTACAAATGTAGCCTAAGGAGGCCAACAAGGATAAACCTGTGGGAGTTGTATGGAAAAAAGACCCAGCGCCCCTTGTATTGCCACCCAATGCTCAGTGTACTGTCAGTGGTGAAGTGCGAATAAGAAAGGATGTCACTAACAAGATCCTTATGCTGAAGGCCCCAGAGGAAGGGAAGCTGCCAAATGGACTGTTGGTTAAACCAAGCATACTTCCTGCCCATGACCATGCATATGCCCGGAGAGTGGTTGTCCAGATCCAAAATGTGTCTGACCGGGACATTAGAGGAAACCGAGGTTGCACCCTAGCCATTGTCTTCTGTGCAGATACTGCTGTGCTACCCAGCATGTGCCGTACCGAAGAGGATGACAAAGTAACCCCCGACTTATTTGATTTTGGAGAGTTGCCCATTCCTGAAGAATGGAAGGACAAAGTTAGTAGTAAGCTGGCACAGAGGAGCAAGGTGTTTTCATTAAGATAGTGGGATGTCGGATGCATCACTGGAGCTGAGCACCATATATGGCTCCACGATGAAAGGCAATTCAGAGAGAGGTCCCGAAGTTTGGCCCCTGCAGATGTTGATTATGTTCAGCGCCACCTACAGGAGATGCTAGCAGCTGGAATTATTCAAGAATCACGTATCCCTTATGTGTCCCCCATTGTGGTAGTCTGAAAGAAAAATGGATCAGTGAGGATGTGTGTGGGCTACAGGACTCTTAATTGAAGAACCATACCCGACCAGTACACAATGCCTCGCATCCAGGATGCCCTCGATTGCCTTAATGGGAGCCAGTGGTTCTCCGTTTTAGACTTCAGGAACGGGTACTTCCAAATCCTGATGGCACCCAAAGACAAAGAGATAACTGCCTTCATCTGCCCCCTGCGTTTTTAAGAATTCTTGTGCATGTCCCAGGGCATCTTCAGAGTACCCACCACCTTACAAAGGCTAATGGAGCGAGTCATTGGAGACATGAGCCTACTTGAATGCTTGGTTTATTTGGACACTGTCATTGTGTTTGGCAAAACACTTGAAGAGCATGAGATTTGCTTGTTCAAGGTTCTGGACCAGTTAGAAGAATTTTGGTTAAAATTGTCCATTGACAAATGTCAATTTTTCAAGCAATATGTAGGCCACATTGTGTCTTCAGAAGGCATCCTATCCAACCCAAGCAAGGTAGAAGCTTTAACCACTTGGCCCCAACCTAACAATCTCTAAGAACTGCAAGGATTGTTAGGCTTCTGCAGGTACTGTCGCCGCGTTGTGAAAGATTACACCAAAGTCATTCATCCTCTGCTAAATCTGACTCAAGGGTACCCACCTACAAATCGGAAATATAAAAAGAGCACTGTAAAGGAAGGGGACCTAATTTGAGGCACGCAATCTCTGCCCATGCTGTCTGGAACTGAACCCTTAGATCTCCAATGGTCCAGCATGTAGGACAGTGTCCTAAATCCTGTATAATTCTTCCTACTTTAAGATAAACGAACCATTCGGGGCCCCAGTGGACCAGTGAATGTGACACAGCCTTTTACAATATTATTCATCAGCTTACACATGCCGTAGTACTTGCTTACAAAGATCCAACCAAGCCGTATGTGTTACACACAGATGCCAGGTTAAATGGACTTGGAGCTGTGCTTTACCAGGAGTATGAGGAAGGATTACCCCCAGTGACGTTTGCCAGCAGGAATCTGACCCCATCTGAGAAAAACTACCCTGTTCACAAACTTGAGTTTCTCGCATTGAAGTGGGCGATAGTAGATCAATTTCATGAATACCTTTATGGTGCAAAGATTCTGGCAAAGACTGACAATAACCCCCTCATGTATGTTCAAATTCCAGCCAAGTTAGATGCCACTGGACATCGCTGGTTATCGGTACTTTCAACGTATGATTATTCTGTGGAGTACCGTCCAGGTCTGAATCACATCGACATGGATGCCCTATCCAGAAGGCCTGTGTCAAATTATGAGTGGGTGAGGATGTCTGAATAATCTGTTAAGGCTTTATGCCATAAGTTTGACACAGATGCATTTGTTGCTGGTTGATTGTTTCTGCTCTTACCTCCTTCTTTCGTCCGTGGTTCTTCTTTCTTGGCAGGGGAAGGGCCCAGCCACCCACCCCCACCCCATCCCCATGCTACACTCCTTTTATAGGATAGCACAGTCGTGACATTTCCTGTAGCAAAGCAGGACGGGGAGGATCAGTGGGGTATCCACACAGTGACCTCACTTACAGGGGCACAGTAATTTAACTTATTATAACAAGTTATACAAAAACAAACAAAAGAAAAAAATCAAACATTTGCTTTCATTTTCCTCCTTCTAATTACTCGGACCAGGTTATAAACCCAGCAGCTCATCTGAAATGGATATTATTAACTACAAGTACTGTGGGACACTTTTCAAAAGGGCACTTATACGGGATTTAGGACACTGTCCTACATGCTGGACCATTGGAGATCTAAGGGTTCAGCTCCAGACAGCATGGGCAGAGATTGCGTGCCTCAAATTACATATTCAGTAGGAAATATATTATAACAACCACCTGCTATTTCCCCAACATCCAACTGAAGCACCTCAACCGCAGAGGGTAGTTGGTCTGGGAGGATGGCAGGTAGTTAGGAGGTGCTCTCTATTGTATCACCTCCACAAACCATATAAAAACTACAAACAGGTATCTGCCTCTGTCTCTGAAATCAAACAAAGGGGTAGAGGACATGGCACAGCAGGACGCTGCAGCATAGGAGCTAGCACAACAAAACTCGTCCGAAACAGAGACCAAAACAAAAAAAGCAAAAAGGAAATCCAGCACACTTCTGATCATAGGAGACTTCATGATTTGGGGAGTTGATACCTACCTCCAGCGAGGGGTAATGGTCAAATGTCTCCCAGGTACATCAGTGTGGAGAGACACTGACCGCATTGCTAAAATTGTGCAGGAAGCAGTAGAAAACATCAGCATCCTGGTACACATAGGGACTAATGATCTCGCCAGCCGGTCAGTTGTAGAGACCAAGGAACACCTGACCAGGCTGGGAGACAAACTATCATCCATTTCGTCCGGCATCTTCTTCTCTGACAACCTGACAGTCTGGGAGAGGGGGGCAGATGGACGGAAGGTCAGAGAAGGGGAGATAGGAGAGCTAAACATGTGGCTCAAGGGCTGGTGCCAGGAAAAAGGATACAAAGTTGTAGGTAACTGGCAACAGTTTTGAGAGCGAAAGTTCTTTAAATCCAATGGACTGCATCTGGCTAAAGAGGGAGCCAGTGCATTGGGGCAGAAGTTTGACATCTTTGCAGAATATTTAAACTAGCAAATGGGGAGAGGGGTACAGCACCCGGTACATCGAACAGGGCCAACACCCCTCACCCTTCAGCTAAGTGATCCCACAGCAGCAGGCGATCGCCCGGAGGTGAGAGGGACCACCAGAGTAGCCTCCCCACCCCCGCAAAACCAGCAGCAGTGGATGATCGCCCGGAGTTTGAGAGGGACTATCGAGTAGCCCTTCCCACCCCACCCCGAAAACAAGCAGGTACTAAGGACTCTTGAAGCAGCACGAGGAGGATCTCTCTCTCTGTGTTCTGGCGCCATTTTGAGAAAAAAATCTGCATTGCCTTGTATGTTTCTGCAATTGCCTTTTAGTTGCCACACATGTGTAGATAATTTTTATTTTCCTTGTATTTTGTCTTTTAGCTGCATTCCTAATGTTTTATATGGTTGCTTTAACTCATTCGCTCCACAGGAGCTGTTTGAGAGTTCCACTACTTGTGTCCTGTATACTCTTAACACTGCATCCTAGGCCTTCCTAAGTAAAATCAAGACATAATCAGCATGCCACAAACAAATATAAATACCTCATGAACCATAAGGGCTACACACAAAGTACGAGTGGCAGAGTTGTTCAGCACAAAATTATGTTTCCAACGGTGCCTTGCAATTAATTATAAGCAATTTCTTTTGTTTTCTATACTAGTTGAAATACAAAAAAAGTATTTTTTTTGCAATACAGAAGGCGATGTACACCATTTTGGTAGAAAAATATGTAACCTAACAACACCAAATTAAACATCCATACATTAGATACAGGTAAAAAAGTAATCTTGTACTAAAAAGCAATTTTTCTAATATAAAACATGTATTTTTCCCTTTTTATTCAAGGTGCTTAGGTGAGCCTTGAGGGACAAATGTCAGCCATACACACCATACCATAAACAAATGCGAATAACTCCTAAAGTATATGTGATGCACACAAAGTATTAGCTGCAAAGTTGTTTGGCACAAAATTACCTTTCTAATGATGCTATGCAGTCAATTCCAATCAATTTGGTTTGCAAGTAATACTGAGAAATAGTGCTAACAACCTGAGAAGTGTCCAGGGAAAACAGGAAGTCTTTAGCTGCCGACCAAAGTCGTCGTCTGAGACAAAGGGGATGATTTGGCTGTCAACTTCAGGTGTTTCCTGGAGGTAATGAGTTAAGAAGTCTCTGGTTTTGTTCCTTAAATGCATTTCCAGTTGCTATCTATGGGTGGTTTTAATATTCTCTGGGGACTACCTTAAGTAACAGCCCGTTGAAACTGGACTTGTAATTATTTTGTGTGCCCAGTGTACTGTTCGATTTTGCTGCAACTACTGATTCTCTAAGTCGGGGGGCTCCCTTTAACTTAAAGCACCTTGAAGCTGTAAAGGCAAGGATTGATTGTTAACGTACTGCTTTGGCACCATTTTTTTTTTTTTTAAAGTACAGCAGCTCTGAGCTAGGTTTCACCCTGCAGTGCGATGAACAGTTGCATCCATATAAAATAATATATATATATAAGAAATCCATTCAGAAGTACTCTGCTTACAAATTCTGGAGACACTGTCCCTTTTGTGCCACCGCAGGTTGTTTTTCTCTCTGGTTGCGGTTTACAACTCAGCTGATCAGGCCCTGCATGCTGACTGGCATCTGCTACTCTGGCCCACAAACACTCACCAGGGCTCCTGCCACCATCCCCCAAAATTCAGCCAGACCAGTTAGTCACCTTTAGCTCAACCAGCATTCCCCTTTCTATAAATTTACCTACCTTCCTCCCTCCTTGTTTCTCCACAGCAGCAGATGATTGCCCTGGAGGTCGAGAGGGACTGCCAGAGTAGCCCTCCCCACCCCCTCCCGGAATACCAGCAGCAGCAGACGATTGCCCGGGAGGTCAAGAGGGACTACTGGCATAGCCCTCCCCCACCACTGAAAAACCAGCAGCAGCAGACGATCTCTCTGGAGGTCAAGAGGGACTACCAGAGTAGCTCCCCCACCCCTGAAAAACCAGCTGCAGCAGATGATCGCCCCAGAGGTCGAGAGGGACTACCAGAGTAGCCCTCCCCACCCTGAAAAACCAGCAGCAGTGGGCCGATCGCACGCAGTCGAGAGAGACTATTGAGTAGCCCTCCCCACCCCGAAAAACTGCAGCAGCAGACAATCTCCCGGTGGTTGAGAGGCACTATCAGAGTAGCCCTCCCGAAAAACCAGTAGCAGCAGGCGATCACCCCAGAGGTTGAGAGGAACCTATCGGATAGCCCTTCCCCACCCCCCGAAAAACCAGCAGCAGCAGACAGTCGCTCCGGAGGCCAAGGGACTGTTGATTTGGGGAAGGTGTGGCACCCCTTACAACATGCTCCCTTCCACCACCCACCTGTAAATGTTCCTGGGTGGAACTACCTTATTTAAGGAGCCAATTAGGCTATGTATTGTAGGCCATTTCAGGCAGCACTCTATATTTGTGCGTAGCCACTGCAGGCATTTCAGAGCTATTAAGCTAGTGTAGGGACTACATCAAAAGGGTTCCACCATGATGGGGTGGTCTAGCTTGCTCACTTTGGAATACCAATCTGAAAACTAAGAGGACCCCCTTCTTTACATGAAGTTTAAAGTAAGTAGAGCCAGTGGCCATGTAATTGTTTAAATACTAAAATGTACCATGTTTGGGGGGGGTGGTTGTGCACTGGCATTCTGTTTTGGACTACGGGAGTAGCTTTCCCCCACCCCCTGAAAAACCAGCAGCAGCAGATAATCACTCTGGAGACCAAGAGGGACTACCGGAGTAGCCCTCCCCACCACCCGAAAAGCCAACAGCAGTGGACGATCGCCCCGGTGGTCGAGAGGGACTATCGGAGTAGCCCTCCCCCACCTCCGAAATACCAGGAGCAGCAGATGATCTCCCTGGAGGTCAAGAAGGACTATCGGAGTAGCCCTCCCTCACCCCCCAAAAAAACAGCTGCAGCAGCAGCAGACGATCACCCCAGAGGTCGAGAGGTACTACCGGAGTTTCACCCTGCAGTGCGACGAACAGTTGCAACCATATAAAATAATATATATATATAAGAAATCCATTCATAAGTACTCTGCTTACAAATTCTGGAGATACTGACCCTTTTGTGCCACCGCGGGTTGTTTTTCTGTCCGGATGCGGTTTACAACTCAGCTGATCAGGCCCTGCATGTCGACTGGCGTCTGCTACTTGGGCCCACAAACAATCACCAGGGCTCCTGCCACCATCCCCCAAAATTCAGCCAGACCAATTAGTCACCTTTAGCTCAACCAGCTATAAATTTACCTACCTCCCTCCTTGTTTCTCCACAGCAGCAGATGATTGCCGTGGAGATGGACTACCGCAGTAGCCCTGCCCCACCCCCCTGAAAAACCAGCAGGTATTAAGGACTGTTGAAGTAGCACGAGGAGGATCTATCTCTCTCTCTCTCTCTCTCTCTAGCCCGCCAACGCAGAGCGTCAGCTCCCCATGCCCCCACCATCACCTTTGCTGAACTCTCCATTATATAGTGTAGGTGGAACACGCCCCTCTGAAGTATAACCTATCAGTCTACTCTCCCATCTGCAGCTTGTACTTGCCAACCACTAGAGGCCCTATTTCAATTCCCTTGTCTAGTCTTCTAGCTCAAAGACAAAGGCATTCTCAATTACTCCATCATGCTTCTACATACTCTCTTCACTATCACCCTACTGTCCCCTCTGCTGTCTCTCCCTTCCTCTACTGCTCCCGGAGAACAGAACCGCATTCTTGCAGCCTACACCCACTCAGCCTGGCTGTCATCACCTTGCACCATTCCCACCTGGCCTCACCTGAACCGCACGCATCTACTAGGGCCGGAAGGCACCTCTTTACCTCCACCCACACTACACCACACCAAGAACATAAACTTAGACTTCCCCACTTCTACTCTCTTTCTCACGAAGACCAACTTCCAGGGCACACTACTCTTTCTGTTCCATCCACCTCCTGTCAGCCGCCCACTGAATCCCTACCTCCGCACCCATTCCCCAGTACCCACTTTATCCTCCTACTGGTAGGTCCCCACACCCTCAAACTCCCGATACCCACTCTCTCTCCCACCTATGGGTCTGCGCTATGCAAAGCCTTTCGGCTAAATAAACAGCACAGTAGCATACTGCTTAGGTCGCTTCTCTTCCTCCTTCTCCTGTCTGGTAATATCCACCCCAATTCTGGCCCTCAGGCTGCTCCCCGGCCTTGCCCCTCATTTGACAGTGGACTGTGCATAGCCTCAATTAATATCTGCAGTCTTCTAAAAAAAAATGGGACACATTCCAGGGATGGGTTCTCCAGCACCACCCTAACATCATTGCCTTGGGTGAAACTTGGCTTTCTCCCTCTATCCCTGCTTCGGCCGTTACCTTCCCTGGCTATAACCTCTTTCACACTGATAGAGTAGGTAAGTGTGGGGGTGGCTGTGCCCTCTACTTTAAGGACTCACTTTCTAGTCAATTGATCCCTCCACCTCAAGTGGTCCAGGGGGCCCAGGCACTCATGCTAAAATTAACATTTGGCAAAACTACTACCCCCCTGCCTACTCACTACCGTCTATATCCCCCCCCCGGGGACCAGAAACAGGCCTTTCATGCTATCATGTCCTATCTCTCCACCCTACCTCCACAACATGAAAAAATTGTCTTGAGTGATTTCAACATAATTTGGCTGGCCTAGCCAGCCCGCCGACATGGTGGTTGGATTTCTGCTTGCGACGCCAATGGACCGGGTTTGGGAACAAGCCCGGGTCATCGGAGGGCCGACAGGGGAGGATTAAGTGTTCCTAGGACTGCTCTCCTTCTCCGGGGGGGTACCTGCAATCGGTGCAGGTGCATAGTGACGGCAGCTAGGAACATTACCCCGTGCATCAACACATAATCAATGAGCACTGGGGCAGAACAAATGCCAGCGTCATTGCACATCTCTGCCCCAGCCTGTAGGGATAAAAATCCCCTCCCTGCCAGATGTCTCTATGACGCCTTGCTCCTGAGACCTGATTAGCCACCTGGCTGAGGGCTCCCCCAACTAGATACGGTTCCACAGCACCGGTGCCCCACTACAGCGCCGTGCTCCACCTCCTGAGGGGTAAGCCGGGAGTGACCGGGGGAAGCGAGGGGCTCACTAGGCAGTGGGATCTCAGGAGCACCGTGACCAGGGCGGATGCACTGACGAATGGCAGAGGGGAAGAAGAAAAAAAAAGTAAGGTGAATTTTTAAAAATAAATAAATAAATTGGCTGGCCAAGACGGCCACCCCTACATTGATGATGCTGCTGTGCTTGATCTCACCCAGGTAGTCACCACCCCTACCTGGCTTAACATCAATATGGGTACCTCCTCCCTCTTAGGCCTGGTTTTCATTAATCGCCCCCGCAGAATCACTAACACTTCAGTAATGCTTTAAGTGACCATTCTCCTATACTCTGCACCTGGTTCTGCAAACTGCCCCCCTAAAATTACCACTCACCACAAACTCGGTCCTGGTAAACTCTCCAAACTTAAAGCCCACCTCAGAAGCTGGGACTGGACCCCCCCCAGCTAACACCCTCAACCCAGATCGTGCCCTTGGCTTTTTCATCACTACCTGTAACGCAGCCTGTGACAAATTCACACCCCTTATTAAGAGAATGTCCAAAGGTAATCAAGCCTCCTGGATCAACTGAAATATTGTGACCCCCTTTGGCACTTTGCAAATGAGACCAATCAGCCAATAGACAGGCAGCGTTATAGGGAGACCCATAACAAATGCACATGGTCCTTACGCAAAACCAAAGCGGAATACTACAAAGCCTCATTAACGTCCACTTGGGGCTCCAGGCATAAATTTTGGACTAATATAAAGGAACTCTGCGGCAAGGTCCCAAATCCCTCCCCCGATCTGTTGGTTATAGACGGCAACCCTACCTCTGATCCCCTCAGTATAGCTTCAGCCCTTAACTCCGCCTTCACAGATCTCAATCATGTCCTCCCCCCTAATTTCTTTGACCGCCCCTCTGGCCCTACCCCACCCCCCGCTCCGCTCTTTCATCTATGCTTTATTTCCCTGAAGGAAGCCATACCCTACCTGGTCAAAGCCCTAAGCCACTCCCACTATAGCAGTGATTCTCTTGACCTGCGACTTCTCCGCCTCACACTCCAGGAAGTCCTTATCCCACTCACTCATATCCTTAACTGCTCCCTCTGCCAGGGGAAATTCACCACTCACTGGAAATATGCCTCCATTACCCCGTCTACAAAAGCAGGGACCGTACCTCCACCAACAACTGCCGCCCTATCTCTATTGTTCCTCCTCTATCTAAAGCATTAGAGCATATTGTCTCTGATCAACTCACTGACCACCTAACGAAATATAACCTCCTATGTCAACAGCAACATGGCTTCCATAAGGGACATAGCACTACCACAGCCCTCCTTGAGTTTACCTCGCACGTCCACTCCACTTTAGACAGTGGCCACATCACAGGTGCTGTCTTTGTGGACCTCTCTAAGGCATTTGACACTGTGAACCATGCCCTACTGCTGATCGTGCTCTCCTCCATTGGCTTCTTCAGTGATGCCCTAAGCTGGTTTTCTGACTACCTGTCTGAAAGAACTCAACAGGTCAAGATTGGCGCCACCCTGTCCACTAGCCTTCCAGTCCATTCTGGTGTCCCACAAGGCTCCATTCTCGGCCTTCTGTTATTTAGTCTGTATCTTTACTCACTCCCATTGGCTTGCCCCACAACCTGCTCCTGTATGCGGATGATGCTGTCCTGTATGCCTCCTCTCCAGACTCCCTTAAACTCCACCAAGCCCTCCAGCACTCTTTCACTGAAGCTGAAAAATGTTTCTCTACCCAATGCTTAATTATCACTATAAGAAGACAAAAGTCATGTTTTTTTCAAACCCTCAGAACTCCCTTAGGAACCTCTGTCCCCTAATTCTTGATGCTAACCAGTCCCCGCTTGAGTAGGTGAACACCTTTAAATACCTGGGTATCACACTAGATCCTGCCTTCAACTACCATCAACATATTCAACTTCTCTCCACTGCCCTTAACTCTAGAATTTGTGTGCTCTGTCGGTACAAACATAGCCTCACACCTGACGCCCTCCGGCTCACCGTCTGCTCCTCGGTCCTCTCCATCCTGGAGTGTGGTATTCTCGTCTACAGCGCTGCGACCACCTCTGCCCTCAGTAGACTCCAGCTTGCTCTTAACAAAGCCTGCTGCCTCATCCTTGGCTGTGATCATTACACCCACACCTGGATCCCTCTACAGGGCCACAGAATGGCTGAACCTAGACAACAGGATCAGGTACCACACCTGTTTAATGGCAAAAAAGATTGGACTTGGTGTCTCTCCCACTGCTTTCTCATCCCTTGTGCACCCTACGTCAATGGTCATATCCACCCGTAGTTCTGGTAAGGTGCTGTTCCGGGTACCCCGCGGCCGGACCTCTCAATTCCAAAGAACTTTCAGTGCAAGGCTCCTTCCTGGATGAACTTGCTCCCTAGCCATATAACTCATGAAAGAAGGTTCGGCCACTTTAAATCCCAGCTAAGGGAGCACCTTCAGACCTTCAGCCCATGGGACTGCCCCTGATTCTTCCCCTCTCCTCTGCTTTAAACTGAATTTTGTCTTCTTAGGCTCTTTAGCCCGAAGGCTCTGAAACTACCTCCAACATTAAACACCAGCCTACTGCAGAACCAACTGCTACACTATGGCTATACCAAACTATTGAAACTCCTGTTATGTCATGTGGTTGTACCTACTTACTGTTCTCCTATGTACTCCAGTGCCATTACCAATGTTTTTAAGTTATAATCCTGTTGTCTCTGTACTCTATATGTCTGACATAGAACCTTTGTAAGTGAGTCCTTGACTCAAAAGTATTTCTGAATCCTCATTAAATAAATAGATAAAACAGGAGTTAAGCATGTTTGTAGTTCATTTGCATCACCAGGTAAGGAAGAAGGAGCTCACCCAACAACTAACACACCAAAATCTGGCCAGTGGAAAAATCATGTACCCAAATGCCCACAGTCTGGGAAACAAGATCCCAGACCTGCAGGCAACAATGATAGAGGCTAAACTGGACATAGTAGCCATTAGCGAGACATGGTTCACTAGTAACTCTGCTTGGGAGACTTCAGTACCCAGCTATGTACTATTCAGAAGAGGCTGAGGTGCAAAGGGGGGTGGCCCTTTATGTCAATGAAAATATAAAAGCTACAGAAATTCAGAATACACACAAGGAGGCAGAAGAACTGTGGGTCACTCCAGAAATGGGAAATCAGACAGTCATACGAACTTGTGTTGTCTACAGGGGGAAGACATAGACACATTACTGTTAGAAGATATACAAAATATGACAGCTATAGGGTAGGTTCTGATAATGGGAGACTTCAGCATGCCAGATACAGATTGGTCAATACCAGCAGGAACATCCATCAGAACTAGACACACAGTAGATTCCCTGCAGGGGAAGGCCTCAAACAAACCATAACAACAACCCACAAGAGACAGGGCTATCCTATATCTAGTACTGACTAACGGGGAAAGAATCACAGATCTCGAGGTAGAAGTTTACCTGGGAGCCAGTGATCATCACATGGTTTGGTTAAATTTGACCAACAGAACTAAACCATCCCATTCCAAGGCAAAAATATGGGACTTGAGAGGAGCTGACTTTGATAAGATGGCCAACAGGGTTAAGCTAGCCCTGGCAAGAAGAAATAGAGGTGAGGGGTACAGGCAAAGTGGGCAAACATTAAGGATGCAATACTTGAAACAGCATCCCATTGTATCAGAGAGAAAAGCAAGAGCAAAAGAAGGAGGAACCCGCTTTGGTTCCAGAAACAGTAGCAGAAAATGTCAGAGCCAAAATGTTGGCCTTCAGGAAATATAAGGGAATGCAGCAGGACGAAGATTGGGAGGCATACCAAACTTCACTAAGGGAAGCGGGGAAGACAGTAAGGCAGGCAAAAGCCCAAACTGAGGAAACACTAGCACGAACAGTAAAAGAAAGGGACAAGACTTTCTATAGCTACATTAGTGAAAGGAGAAATTCCAGAGGGGGTATTGCTAAGATCAAAGGGGATAAGGAGGAGTGTGTGGAGAAGGACCAAGGAAAAACATCTGTCCTAACTAGATACTTCTGCACAGTATTTACTGAGGAGAAGGTAGGACAGGGCCCACAGCTCAGCACCATGGACACAGGGGAGAGAGACATGTGCACTAGTCCCTTCACAAATGAAAGGGTCCTACAAGAGCTCGCAAAGCGCAGGATGGACTAGACAATGGGACCTGATGGCATACATCCCAGGGTACTAAAGGTGCTAAAGGTGGAACTAGCAGAGCCATTATCAAAACTGTTTAATGAGTCTCTGAGCACAGGAGAGGTCCCAGAAGGCTGGAGAAGGGCTCGTGATCCCGCTCCACAAAAGTGGTAGCAGGGAGGAGGCAGGGAACTACAGACCAGTCAGTCTTACCTCAGTAGTGGGCAAGATTATGGTGGCACTCCTTAAGGAAAGGATAGTCCAACACCTGAAATCTAGGATCCAAGACAGCATGGGTTTACAACAGGAAGTTCTGTCAAACTACTCTCATTGATTTCTTTGACTGGGTAACCAGAGTGGTGGACCAAGGGGGTGCAGTTGATGTCACCTACCTTGACTTCAAAGCTTTCGATACTGTTCCACATAGAAGATTGATTAATAAGCTGAGTAGGCTCGGGGTGGTTCAGAAGTTGGTCAACTGGGTGGCAAACTGGTTGGCGGCTAGAAAACAGAGAGTGGTGGTAAATGGTATACAGTCAGAAGAGATGCAAGTCACAAGTGGGGTACCTCAGGGATCAGTCTTGGGGCCAGTCCTCTTCACTATCTTCATCAGTGACATTGCAGATGGACTGGAGGGTAAATTTTGTCTGTTTCCAGATGACACCAAGATCTGCAACAGAGTAGATGATCCAGATGGGATGGGCAGAATGAAAAGAGATCTGGATAAACTGGCAAAATGGTCAGAAGAGTGGCAACTGGGGTTTAACGTAAAGAAGTGCAAGATCATGCACATAGGGAAGACAAACCCTGAAGCCACCTATAGGTTGGGAGGGGAGTTGTTGGCAGTCACAAAGGAAGAAAGAGACTTGGGCATCATCATCACAGATCACTTGAAATCATCCAAGCAGACCACTAAACAGTAGGTAAGGCTAGAGGGATGTTGGGGTGTATTAGTAAGACAAATGTTTCTATATTAAGCACTGTATATTGTACCTACTGCCTGTAAACAGATCTCTTTGTACAGTCCTGTCTGTAACAAATGAATTTGGTTGTACGTATTTCCTCTGGATAACTTCTATAAACACCTCTGTACCCGGATCGCATCTAGAAACGAGCCTCGGCTCAGTGTGCCTTTCCCGGTCACCAAATTTTTAATAAAAATAAATAAATTAGTAGGGGTACCACAAGTCATGACAGGGAGGTAATGATCCCTCTTTGCAAGACACTGGTTAGGCCCCATCTGGGAGCACTGTGTACAGCACTGGAGGCCGCACCTGCACAAGGGCATTAACAAAATGGAGGCAGTCCAGACAAGGGCAACCAAAATGGTGCAGGGACTGCATCAGAAGACATATGAGGATAGATTAATGGAGCTCAATATGTATACCCTAGAGCAAAGGAGGGAGAGAGGTGATATGATCGAAACATTCAAACATCCTAAGGGCATTAACAAAGTGAAAGACTCTAACGTTTCAGTATAAGAAAAATAGCAGGAAAAGAATACACAGCATGAGATTAGAGGGAGGCCAATTAAGGGGTAATGTGAGGAAGTTCTTTTTCACAGAAAGGGTGGTGGGTGCATGGAATGACCTACCTCAGGAAGTGGTGGGCATGAATACATTGCAGGGCTTCAAACAGGCATGGGATAGGCATAAGGGAGCAATACAGATGAGTATGAATAGATAGGACAAGGATATGATAGAAGGCATGCTTAGGATGGCAGAGAAAGGGGATATTAATATGCCAGATGTTAACTGGAGTACCTTTGCTGCAGCCACATCCAAAAGCAGGGCTGTTCTTGATGCCCTTCAGGTGGCATGCCTCAGACAACTAGTTTTGGAACCTACTCATGAGGGAGCAATCTTAGACCTCGTACTCTCAAATGGGGACAGTGAGAGGATCTCAGATCTAGAAGTGGGTAGCCATTTGGGAACAAGTGACCACCAAACAGTGTGGTTCATGATAAACTCAGCTACAGAGTCAAGCCATACAAAGGTCAGGGTTCTTGACTTCAAGAGGGCTGACTTTGGCAAGATGGGAGAGTGCCTTAGAAAAGCACTAGCAAACAGTCTAGAAGGAGGGGTGGAGCAACAATGGGGAAATATCAAAACTGCCATCACAGAGACAACAAGCCTTTGTGTGAAGCAAATAAAATCAAAACGAAAGAAAAAGTCACTATGGTTCTCAAAAGAAGTGGCGGTGAAGGTTAGGAGAAAAGAGATTTAGGAAGTAATAGGAAACACAGAAGGAGCAGGATAGAGAACTGTACCAGTTAAGACAGAAGGAAGCAGGGAGGGTAGTCAGAATAGCAAAGGCACAAACTGAGGAAAAGATAGCCAACTTGGTTAAAAAGGGGATAAAACCTTTTATAGGTATATCAGGGAGCGTAGAAACACAAAGGGAGGGATAGTGAGGCTGAATAGAATGGATGGTGTGTGGGCAGAGAGTGACAGTGAAAAAGCAGGGATACTGAATGAATACTTCTGTTCAGTATTCACAAAACAGGAAATGGGGGAGGTGCCTAATCCAATTAACAGAAGCACTCTGGAGAGGGGGGTCGATCCCAGTCCTTTCACAGAAGAAAGGGTTCTGAAAGAACTCCTAAAACTGAAGGTGGACAAAGCAATGGGGCCAGATGGAATTTACCCCAGAATTCTAAAAGAATTAAGCAGAGAACTAGTGACACCACTGACTACCCTTTATAACAAATCATGGGCGGATGGTGTGCTACCTCAGGACTGGAAGATCGCTGATGTGATTCCCCTTCACAAAAGTGGGAGCAAGACAGAGGCAGGAAACTACAGACCTGTTAGTTTGACCTCTGTGGTAGGGAAAGTGATGGAATCACTTCTGAAGGAAAGAATTGTTAAGTACCTAGAGGCCAGTGGGGCACAGGACCCAAGGCAGCATGGGTTCTAGCAGGAAGGTCATGTCAGATGAATCTAATTGATTTCTTTGACTGAGTGACCAAAGTAGTAGACCAGGGAGGGCTGTGGATATGGCCTACCTAGACTTTAGCAAGGCATTTGACACAGTCCCACACAAAAGATTAGTAGTCAAATTAACCAGCCTGGGAGTGGGTCCCAGGGTGGTAGCCTAGTAAAACATTGGTTGAACAACAGGACACAGAAGGTAATTGTAAATGGAGTCCACACTGAAGAAAGAGGGTTACTAGTGGGGTACCGCGAGGGTTCAGTACTGGTTCAGTCCTTTTAATGTCTTTATAAGTGACATTGCAGAGGGACTGGAAGGAAAAGTATGCCTCTTTGCAGATGACACAATGATCTGCAACAGGGTTGATACACAAGAAGGTGTGGAAAGGATGAGAAGGGACTTGGCAAGGTTGGAGGAATGGTCAGAAGTATGGCAGCTTGGATTCAATGCAAAGAAGTGCAAAGTAATGCACCTGGGAAACAAAAACCCAGGGAAGATTACACAATGGGGAGAGGTAGTAACAACAACAAAAATGGAAAGGGACCTGGGGGTAATCATAACAGATGACCTTAGGTTGGCAAGCAATGTGAGAAGGTGGTAGGGAGGGCTGGGGATACTGGGATGTATAGGGAGAGGCATCACCAGCAGAAAACAAGAAGTTATTATCCCCTGTACAGAGAGTTGGTGAGACCCCATCTGGAGTACTGCGCCCGGTTCTGGAGACCCCATCTCCACAAGGACATAGACAGGATGGAGGCAGTTCAGAGGAGGGCAACTAAAATGGTGCAGGGTCTGCAAGAGAAGCCATATGAGAAGAGGCTAAAGGAGCTTAATATGTATACCCTTGAGGAAAGGAGGGAGAGGGGGGACATGATAGAAACATTTAAGTACCTCAGTGGAATCAACAAAGTCCAAGAGGGTAGCATCTTTCAGAAAAAGAGATGTGCAAGAACAAGGGGACACAATTTGAAGATAGAGGGGGGACGGCTCAGGGGCAATGTGAGGAAGTATTTTTTCACAGAGAGGGTGGTGGATGCATGGAACAGCCTTCCTGAGGAGGTTGTGGGGTCTGAAACTGTGGGAGAATTCAAGAATGCATGGGACAGACATAAGGCAGTTTTTGTGGGGGGGAGTAGGAAGAAATAGGCTGTTGGTTAAATAGGGTCTGCAGCTTATCCTCTAGGTAGGGAAATGGGCAGACTAGGTGGGCCAAGTGGTCCTTATCTGCCGTCAAAGTATATGTTTCTATGATAGGCCATTGACAGAGTAGAGGCCTATGGCACATTCATAAGGCAGAAAACATGGACAGACTGGATGGACCTTGCAGTTGTTATCTGCCGTCAACTTCTATGTTTCTATGATGAACACCTATTCTTTGAAGCCATAGATTGCCTGGGTCCTCCTGACACCTGTGTTTCTGCAGCCTATTGCAATTTCGCAACATTAGATCTGAGTTCCCTGCCTAAACTTACTTCAGCTGATATCCAAAGAGAGCAGTATAATGACACTATGATAAAGCTTGTAATAAATGCCCTCAGTACTGGAAAAAGTCTGTCCAGCCTTCGGTCAAAAGACCAGAGAACTGCTTTGTTATTCCGAGAAGGGCCCAGGCTCAAGTTGCGAAACAAGCTACCTTACCAAGAGACCACAGATGGACAAGGCCAGGTCCTCAAACAGTTGGTGCTGCCTTCTACCTTATGTGAGTGGTACTACAAGTGCACCATGATCAGGTGGGGCACCTGGGTTATGACATAACTTCAGATTTAGCCTGCACCCACTTCTATTGGCCCAAGATGGGTGCGGACATTGATGCTGATATCAAAACATGTAGCCACTGCCTTCAGAGAAAAGCCCCGCCACAGAGAACAGCACCCTTAGTATCTCCACCAGTACACCCATGGAGCTCATCTGTACTGACATTTTGTCTTAGAGCCTGATGCAAAAATCATTGGCAATGTGCTTGTTGTGACAGACTATTTCAAGGACCAAAAAGCAGCCACTGTAGCCGAAGTGCTTGTGGAGAAATCTTTTATCCACTATGGTGACTGGCAGCGGATCCTTTCTGACCAAGGCAGAGACTTTGAAAGCTGTCTAAATAAAGAAATTCTCTCACTGGGGGGTGGGTGTCAGAAAATCAAGAACCACCGTATTACTTTCAAGGAGATCCGCAACCTGAAAGATTTAACAGAACGTTACTGGACATGCTGGGCACACTTCATCCAAAAGATAAGCCGAGGTGGCACTCCTGAAGCTGAAACGGCCAATTTTGAGAACCAGATAGCCAGCACCCTTCTCTGCCACCCCCACCCAGCCTGCAGCCCAGGATTAGCGCTTTCAGGTACATCTCCAACAGACCAAAAGCTCTGCTGGTCTCGAATCCCACACAAAGCACCCTGATTGACCAAAGCAACTAGAACAAAGCTACTGATGGACCAGCACTCAAACCTGGTCTGGACTGACTTTTTGACGGCTCTCCATTGCTCCCTCGCATTCTACTGTTGGGCTATATTTTCAGCTTGCCTGTGTAGGAATTGTGTTTAGAGCTACATTCATTTATGTTAGGAAGAGTGCTTTAAATAATGTGATTTTAAACTGCAAGTATTTTAATTCAAGGATTACAACCATTTTAGTGATTTGGTCTGTCTTCCTAGAGGGTACAGGAATTGGAGCTCCTTGTTCTTTTTCTCATTTAAAATCTGTCTCCCTCACCTCGACTCAGCAGGCTTAGCCTCATCCCTACTCCCATCACAGACCTCTGGTACCTCTTGCCTTAACAATTTTAAGCACCTCTGTTGTCCCATAAGTTAATACTTCCCCGCCCACCAATTTGTGCTAATTTTTTTTTTCTATTTTATTCTTTTTCCTCCCCGAGCTGCCTGCCGCCTGATGTATTTTTTCACCCCGGTCACGGGCCACGGGCTTCTACTCCCCAAATCGGCCTCGGGCCCTCCGATACCGTGGCTTCCCCCCCACGGCGGGGCTGCGGCACTCCCCTCACATGCCGTAGTCTTCGAACTAGGTCGGAGGGCTGGCCTGGGGAGCAAATCGAAGCCATGGCAAGCTTCATTAGCGGCAGCTGGCAGCTGACTTTTTCCATTTTTCTGGGAGGCGGGGTCGTGTAAAGACACCTGCATCCGCCCAGCCTCCTATACGTGCCAGTGCCGGTAGCTATGTGACTCCTGGCCTCCACAGGGGTCATCAATGCCCGGCACTTCACTCCTCCCTCCGGAGAAGGTGAGCAGTCCCTAGGACGCTTCCATCCTTCTCCTCGGCTGCCCTCCAGTGACCCTGATCCGCCCGAACCCGGGTCACCGGCATCGCATGCAGAAATCCAACCGCTGCACCGATGGGCTGGCCTAATTTGTGCTAGTTTAACGGACGGCTTTTTTCTCTCTCTCTCCCCACCCCCCTTAGGTGGCAGGGCCAAGGTCGGGCACTCCTGAAGCTGAAACGGCAGAATTTGAGAACTGGATAGCCAACGCCCTCCTCTGACACCCCCACCCAGCCTGCAGCCCAGGATTAGCGCTTTCAGGTACGGCTCCAACAGACCAAATGCTCCGCTGGTCTCTAACCCTGCGCCAAGTGCCCTGATTGGCCAAAGCAACTAGAGCAAAGCCGCTGATTGGACCAGCGCTCAAGCTGGTCTGGACTGACTTTTTGCCAGTTCCCCGGTACTCCTCGCATTCTACTGTTGGGCTATATTTTCTCCCCCCCACTCACCCCGACCCCGGCCTCTATTAAATACTCAATAGTCACGCCCACGTAAGCAATCCCCACCTACAAACTAGTCTCCTGCCTTACCACAGACTCTTAAAGTGGTAAAACACATCTCAACCAATTAAATAAGTGGTACAAAACCAATCACCCTCCCTTCGTCTTCAGGGAGAGCAGACCCACATTTGTGCTAGCAGCATCTGCCCTAACATGGGGTGCTCTATCCTTCTGCTTCTCCTTATTGACCTATCTTGGCTCCATTGGTCCCTACTACTGAAGTGGACTACTGCCACTCCTCTCTGAGCCGCAGCTGGGTAGTTATTGGCTGTCAAACGCACCTAGGACAACTGCTTCACTTTGGATGCCAGCTGCACTCTACCTTTATACCCCCATCAAACTCCGGGCCCCACCTTGCTTACCCCTAGCCTCAGCATATTAATGTTTATCTCGACTTTAAAACTAAATCCGGTGCCCAAACACCACTCTCACCTCAAGCAAAGGCAATGGAAGATATGGGCCAAAATAAGCATCATTCTGTCGATCAGGAAGTTAATCCTCATGCTTTTGCTCCTTTCTGGCAATATCCATGTCAACCCTGGCCCACCAACTTTGACAGGCCCTGGTGATCACAAGTTTAAAGGACTGAAAATAGCTTGTCTGAATATCTGTAGCTTAACTGCATAATTCGAGCAACTCCAGGCATGTATGACCCACCATGCCCCCGATATTATATACCTGACGGAGACCTGGTTGTCTAGCAAGATTAAAGAAAATGAAGTAATTCTAGATGGATGCCAAGCCCTCAGGATTGACAGGATAGGCGAGAAAGACAAAGGATGCCTCATCTATGCCAGGGATTCTTTGCAATGCTCCATCCTCCCCATCACCAGAGTGACAGAGGATCATGAGATGCTAGTAGTAAAAGCACAGGTTGATCAGCATGGCAAGATTCTAATCCTTGTTACAGTCTACCTACCCCACAAAAAAGCCACCCTCCCCAAGAGTGCAGAACTTATCATCACAGGTGATTTTAACCTTAACTGGGTTGGCAAGGAGGCAGCCCCTTTCAGGGACATGGTAGCCACCTCCACCTTAACACAAGTTGTCCCTGGCCCTACCAGGCAGAATTACAAGACAGGAAATGACACCCTCCTTAACTGAGTACTATCAAGCTCACCATCCCCGATTTGTGAGATCAAGGTTCTACTGGATACACTGAGTGACCACTCCCCAGTCACATTCCTCTGGTCCAACAAATTTAATAAATGCCCACCCATAATAATTGAAAGCAGGGTCCTGTGGAAGGGCAAATGTATGCTCCCTTACCTCGGCCCTTGCCCTTCATGACTGGTCCCTTATCGACCTGGCACCCACCCTCGACCAGAACTTCAGCTACTTTATCGATGGTTTCAACAGCATTTGTGACATCTTTGCCCCACTCATGAAAAGGAATATTCATGGACATGCCAGTGGATGGATAACAGGGGACCTCCTCTCCCAAATGAAAGAAAGGAATAGCCTCTTGGAGAAAGCCAGGTCCAATCATAGTATGCATGACTACCAGTGCTGCAGAGCAGCTAGAAACCACTGTACTAAACTCATCCGGCTTGCTAAAACCAACCATCACAAGGCTCAGCTTAGCAATTCCTGGGGTGACTGAAAGAGGTTCTGGGACAGCATCAGAAACATCCTTGGGAAGGATGAAAAGAAACACCCTCAGCTGCACAATTTCAACAACTCCCCCACCACTGACCCACGACTATAGTGGAAACCTTCAACACAGCCTTCACTGAACTGACCTCAGTGTTACCACTGGACTACCTGCTCCCTGATGCAAACCATCCCACTAGCTAGCCACTCAAGAACACACAACTGGTCTTCCACTTTAAGAGCGTGACGGTGAAGGAGACCCTAAAGATGGTAAAAAAAAAAAAAAAAGTACTAGGCAAAATCAGAGTGGGCAGAAATGGGATAGATATGAAACCACTGTCCCTCACACCAAATGTTCTCATAGTGCCCATGACAAAGTTATTCAACAAGTCACTGGCCTTGGCCCAATTCCCTGAGATCTGGAAGCAGGCCCTTGTCACACCAGTGCACAAAAATGGAGACAGGACACTGACAACAAACTACAGACCAGTCTTCAGCCTTTTCCCCCCTCTGTCCAAGGCACTGGAAAAGATAATGGCAGGTCAACTCACCGACTACCTCAACAAGTGCCATCTGTTATGCCCTAACCAGCATGGCTTCAGACAGAACCATAGTACAACCACTGCCCTGCTGGAGTACACAGATTATGCACACAAAGCTTTGGACGAAGGCAGAGTGGTGGGGTCTATATTCATTGACCTCACCAAAGCCTTTGACACTGTTAACCACTCTCTTCTATTAACACAGCTGCATAACCCTTCTTTGTGCACAATGAAATGCTCGGTTGCACATATTTTGAATTTTTACAGATGGGTTTATGCAATACTGCTGGTGATTTGGCTATATGTTTTTTATTGTATTTAATAAAGATGTTTTTTGGCATATTGCTGACATCTTCCTTTTTTGAGACTGGTGCTGACCTCAAAAAAAATACTTTAGGTCTTTTTTTCCCTTTACGTCTCTGAACAACCTGATTTTATACTGGACAATGATGTTGATTCAAATGCTAATTCTGAAAGTATCAGTAATGTGCTACATGATTTGAACTCTGTGGAGTTCCCACTCAGTGATGAACCAGAGTCTACAGAACAAGCAAATGCAAGTACTACTGTAGAAGCTAATGCACCTTTGAACTCTGAACACACCATTAGTGCAGAGGCACCCCCTTTCACCAAAAGCTAACGTGTTACTAGACAATGAGCTGGAACTGATCAGCCCAAATGCTAATGTTGAAAGGACTGAGCCTGTGCCTGCCCCTCCTAGAAAGTCTGGAAGAGCTGTTAAGAAGAAGAAGAAGAATCAGCATTTATATAGTGCTTTCATACATCCAAAGCGCTTTACAAGCAATGCTAGACTGGTCGTGAAGTGACTACATCTCTCAGTGGAGGTGTGGACATGATGAAAATAGTGTCATGATTGGGTGAGATTGTTGCCATTATTAGAGTGTTTTTTTGTGTTTTTATACTGCTACTAAAGTTTGACTTTGTGCTGACCCCTCTATGGTTTTTTTAGTGCTATATGTTTTTTCAGCCCTGGGGTATTGTGCACTTCCCCTGTTATACAGTGTTCTGTTACAAAAAGGCCCCTAATCCTCTTAAGTTCTTTATTGAGGCGAGTTATATTTTTACTGTCATTACAGCATTTTCTGGGGGCTGAAATCGCTGAGGGTGAGCTGCAGGGGTTCTCTGAAATTTTTTGAAGTTTTTCAAAAATTTTGGAACACACATGGCTAATCTTACACCCACAGTAGACGGCCTGTCCTTTATGGATGAAGCAGGCCAGGATATTTTATTATCAGTGGAAATGGTACAAGCTCTTTTGTCGGGTGTGGGTTTATATGGAAACAGAGATCTAGTTGATTTCAGAGGTTTTGAATACATGCAAAAAAAAGTTATACGATTTGACCTACATACTGCTTTTTTATCCCAATACTGGAGAGATAAGAGGATTCCACAGAGTATGAGGATTCAGAAGTCTCCATCTTTTGGAATGGAAGATTTAGAGTACCTCCATGATTGGGAACGCATTTTGAATAAATGTAGTTATGATTTAATGCTTCTTACAATAAAAAAAGCTAAGAAAGAAACTGATAAAGCAGCGCAAGAGGTTTCAGATGTGGAGACTAAGTTAAAAGAAAAATTTCCACTTGCTGAATTTGAAGCACTTAAACAAACAACAGAACAAAATGTGTCTAAATTTCAAACTGCATTAATAACATATAAACAGAAAAAATATGAGAGAGAGGAAGGTGATTACAAATCTGGCACAGTATACACATGGCAAGGAAGTAAAAAGAAGAATTATGCAGACAACAGAAGTCATGTACACTTCACTGAAGATGGCATGAATATTTCATCAGGGCCTGACAGTGATTTGGAGGAATCATATAGAACTGATGAAAGTAGGCATTTTTTAGCAACAAATCAAGATCTCGATGTGTTGAACCCCAAAGGACTCGAACGAGGCGAGGAAAGGGGAAGAGGAAGAGGCAACAGAGGAAGGCAGAATTACAGAGAGAGACAGAACTGGGGGGGGGGTAAGGAGATCCCCCACACCCAGGAATTTTAATTGGAGGTCATAAACCTCTCAGATATTGAATTATCTAAAGAACAAATACAGGTCTTATCAAAATGCCTCAGTTTTGACCCCACTAATAAAGTCAATCCTTTCCAAGTAGAGGTAGATCTTTCTCGGTTTTTTAGGAAGCTGCAGGCCTTGCGTTAGGGTTGGAAATCAGGGGGTCAGTCTGACCCCCTGCTTCCAAAGTAGGGGGTCAGAAGCCAAAAGTTGAGGGTCAATGCACCAAAATTATAAATTTTCGTGAACACCAAAATAAATTGCTTTTATTAATTTGGCTTGATTCTTACAACCTCCACTGACTTGCATACTCTGCGACTCTAAGCAAGTCACTTAACCACCCAGTGCTCCCAGGTCGCCCCTGAAGACAGGCACTTGTGCCTAGTGGGCCTTACCCAGTTACCAAAGACAAAAAAAAAAATCTAGAAAGAATATTTAAAGTCAGTACAGAGAGGCAGTGTACCACTTTAGCCAGATTGTGCTGACTAATCAATCAGAGAAATGCAAAGGTTACTCAGAAATTCAACATCCAGCCCCCAAGACTAAAGTCTGAGTTATACAGACTGTCTCCTTCAAATCCTGAGTGCTTTGCCAACTAGCAAGCTCTTCAGTAATTACTCAAAGCAAGCTGTTTTTTGAAGAGTCACTTTTCTCTGCCTCCTTTGTTTTTTTTGTCAGCAAGTTACATCCAAAGTCAGAAATAATGTGTATAAAAAAAATAAAAATAAAAATCTGGTTTCTGATCCGTTTCACTGAGGCCCCTATTCCCTCAGACTCTCCTACACTACAGTCATGCTGTTAGCCTTCGATCTATCTCAAAAAGCTGTTGTCCAGAGTAATTCTTTTTATCAAAAAAAACTCAGACAAAAGAAAGAATATTTAGAATGAGTTCTTCTCAGGAGGAGAAAGTTTTAATGTTTTTAACATGCCAAATAGTTCAACTGCCCTGCACTGCTAAAGGAGATCCTTCTCCAATGGCTGAGTAGCTTAAAGTAACTGCGTGTTAATGCATAGTCGTACTTAACACGATCTGTGTACCATGTGTGCGTATGGAAGACTGAAAGAGGCACCACGTGATACAGACTTTCTGTTAATGAGCATGCATGTTGGGCGGACACTTACTGGAACCCTGCCTCTCATATCTGAGTCACAGCACTTCACTGAATATGGCTAAATTATTGCATGCTGCTGTGTAATTAATGCCGTGACTAGAGCCTGCATAGTGCATCACTCATTTTTCCCCCAACTCCAGCATTGCCACCCCTCCAGGTAGGTCTCATTACACTCACTGCCTCCCAGTAAGAGAAAACGTTTTAGCCCAAGTTCCGTCAATCTGTTACGGCAAGTTCAACTTAAGTCCTCCTAGTTGGGTCAGCACAGTAAGCAGCGTGAAGATCGGAGGACGCAGGCAGCTGATGTGCGAGTCAGACACATGAGTAAAAGCTGCTCTGCTGGCTGTGAAACGAAAAAAATCTGGGCTGGCTGATTTAAATGGCAAGTTGTCAGCAGCGCTGTTAATGCCACACCTTCAGTGAACTGTCAAGAGAACAGCAAAAAAACACCAGCCGCTGATGCAGTACAAAACACAGAAGGGTTAATAATGAACCCATCTATGTTGTGTAATACATAAGGCGCTGGTGCTTTTTTGCTGTTCTCTTTACATTACACTGAAGGTGTGGCATTAGCAGTGCCATTGACGACTTGCCATTTAAATAAGCTAGCCTGGAATTTTTTCTGTAGGTACGGCATTGGGCAAGCAGAACACCTTTCTATGTCTGACTCAGCACAGCTTGTGGAACCCTCCTTCACGCTGCTCAACCCCTGCTCTCTGCATCGGCCATCCGATCCATCATGAGCCTTGCCGCGATCCTGAGTAAATGAGGACCCCCCAAACACACACCAGCAGAACCCAACCCAAAAAAGCACCCATTTAGTCTGTCTGTCTCTCTCTCTTTACCCCTGTGCACTCAGAAAATTGGTGGGCTGACAGTCGCTCTCTTCTTCGGTACTCCCCTGCCAGACTCCCAAAACAGACCTAGCAGGTGCAACATCACTGGACACCACCGCATACACCAAAGCATTTACCATCCAACAGAAGGCACATCGAGGAGAGGAGGTATTGCAGGGGTCGAAATAAGGATTTAATGGCCAGGAGCCTGGAATAGCTCCTGGGTATCGGCACTTTCTAGCCAACCAGGAGCTACTTTGTTAAAACCAGGAGCTGACTTTTAAATACGAACATACATACGAAACTGCCAGCATAAAAAGGCCATTTGGTCTGTCGAGTCTGCTAGATTTTGCAGCTAGCACCCCTACTCTGCAGCTGCCTAGCCCATGACCCACCCTTTTCCCCTATCCCAGCCCCTCTTGAAGCATCCCACTGTTTTATAGGCCATTCTCCCTTTGAATAGTCCCTCTGTGCGCGTCCTGTTTATTCCTCTCATGTACTTAAAGGTCTCAGTCATATCCCCCTGTCCCTTCTCTCCTGCAGAGAATACATGTTCAACTTCCTCAGCCTAACTTGGCAGAAGACACCAGGAGAAGGACTGCTGTGTGACTGAACTTCTCTGCTGGGACTAAAGTAGAAGAACTTTTGTATTTGGACCTTTAATTTAGGGTTAAAAAACTAACATACAAAACAAAACAAAAAAAAAAGTGTGTGTTTGGGTTAACTGAACTGAATGGGTAACTGAAAAGTCATCTAGGTGTAAATCTCAGGTGACTGAAAGGACTTAACTGCTGTGAAGTTTAAATTACTTGTAGAAAGATCTGGTAAGTAGGGGGAGTGGCTTAGCTAGAAGGAAGCTACATTTAAAGACTGCCTTAGAAAGATTCTGCTAATAGCTTGGCAGAAGACACCAGGAGAAGGACTGCTGTGTGACTGAACTTCTCTGCTGGGACTAAAGTAGAAGAACTTTTGTATTTGGACCTTTAATTTAGGGTATAAAAACTAACATACAAAATAAAACAAAAAAAAGTGTGTGTTTGGGTTAACTGAACTGAATGGGTAACTGAAAAGTCATCTAGGTGTAAATCTCAGGTGACTGAAAGGACTTAACTGCTGTGAAGTTTAAATTACTTGTAGAAAGATCTGGTAAGTAGGGGGAGTGGCTTAGCTAGAAAGAGCTACATTTAAAGACTGCCTTAGAAAGATTCTGCTAATAGCTTGGCAGAAGACACCAGGAGAAGGACTGCTGTGTGACTGAACTTTTCTGCTGGGACTAAAGTAGAAGAACTTTTGTATTTGGACCTTTAATTTAGGGTTAAAAAACTAACATACAAAACAAAACAAAAAAAAGTGTGTGTTTGGATTAACTGAACTGAATGGGTAACTGAAAAGTCATCTAGGTGTAAATCTCAGGTGACTGAAAGGACTTAACTGCTGTGAAGTTTAAATTACTTGTAGAAAGATCTGGTAAGTAGGGGGAGTGGCTTAGCTAGAAGGAAGCTACATTTAAAGACTGCCTTAGAAAGATTCTGCTAATAGCTTGGCAGTAGACACCAGGAGAAGGACTGCTGTGTGACTGAACTTCTCTGCTGGGACTAAAGTAGAAGAACTTTTGTATTTGGACCTTTAATTTTGGGTTAAAAAACTAACATACAAAAAAAAAAAGTGTGTTTTTAGGTTAACTGAACTGAATGGGTAACTGAAAAGTCAACTAGGTGTAAATCTCAGGTGACTGAAAGGACTTAACTGCTGTGAGGTTTAAATTACTTGTAGAAAGATCTGGTAAGTAGGGGGTGAGGCTTAGCTAGAAGGAAGCTACATTTAAAGACTGCCTTAGAAAGATTCTGCTAATAGCTTGGCAGAAGACACCAGGAGAAAGACTGCTGTGTGACTGAACTTCTCTGCTGGGACTATATTGCCCTCCTTCCCTTCCCTCCACCCTACCACCCAAAGCTAGTTCTATTTTTATAGGCACAGGATTTGACTGACAACAGGAACTTCCTGTTAGGGGCAGGAAGTGAGTGATCACAGAACCACAAAGGACCCACCATCCTAGAAGGGCAAGAATAGCTCTCTGGCCCCCTCTAGGTGCTGGAGGTCTGCCTCTGAACAAGTAAGTGGTCTACTGAGAAATATAGAATTTTCTTGTCTCAGAACAGGACAATCAGGAGCTTAAAGGCACACAGGCAGAAAGTAAGGAGAGAGAGAAAAAAAAACAGAGGAAAGAGTAAGGATTGGAAACAGTTAAGGGGCCAGAAATAAGACATGATTGAGTGGTGCAGTGCAGTGGCTGTGGAGCAGCAGTCTTCCGGGAGATGTTCTGGAGGATGCGGTGTTGTCCCATCTGCAGGCACCTCTCTGGGCTGAGGGAGGAGGTTGCTCATCTCCAGGCTGAGTTGGCCAGGATTTGTGGGACCTCCTCTTCCATCCAGGGACCACCAGTGCCACTGCCGTTGCCTCAGAGGTTGCCAAGAAAGAGGAGTGGTTGGACCACAGTGGGCTCAGGGAGGGTGAGGGTGGTGGAACAGAGGCGCATCCCTCCAGTTTTACCTCTCCACAATTCCTATGCCATTCTGGCAAAGTGTGGTTCATCTATGGAGGCACCCACAGTGGAGACCAAGGAGGATGCTGGGAACCTCCACAAAGGAGACCCACAGGAGGGTGGCAGGGGACCCTGCAGGGGAAGGAAACAACTCCTGGTGGGGGACTCCATTGTTAGGAAGGTAGAACTGGGCAAGGAAGGGGAGAGGGAGGTAAGGTGCCTGCCTGGCGCCATGGCTTGGAGGGACAGGGAGCGAATCCTCAGGATTGCCAGAGCAGCTGCACAGGGGAGGGAGCTGGATGTCATTATCCACCTAGGGACAAATGACCTGGCTAAGAAAGGGATTAGAGAAGTGCAGGAAGAGTTTGTGGAATTGGGGAGGGGCCTTAGTCAAGTAGCACGCATGGTAACCTTCTCGGAGGTGCTACCCATCTACGGTATAGGAGAGGCTAGGGTGTTCATACCACGGATTCAATCAGTGGTTGAAAAACTGATGCGGAGCTCAGGGATTTGGCTTCATTGGGGACTGGGGTCCACCTGGAGTGATGCAAGCCTATACTGGCATGATGGGCTGCATCTGTCCGGGAGGGGAACCAGGATCCTAGGTGATAGGTTTAAATGCTTCATTGGCAAGCTTTTAAACTAGCCAAGGGGGGAGGCACTGGAAAGGAGCAGGAAAATCCTAGCCCCCAAACAATCACGGTAGTAAGTGTGGCAAACACCAACATGGAGGTGTCGACAGGGAGAAGGGCTGGTGTAAATGGAAAAAGTGACAAAGGCAAGAAGGTCAGGGATGGGGCAAAAGGTGGTAAGGCCATCAGGAAATGGAGGGTAATGAGTACCAATGCCCGTAGTCTGGGCAACAAGCTCCCTGAGCTGGTGGCCTTAATGGAAGAGGGATGCCTGGATATTGTAGCAGTCACAGAAACATGGTACACAGAAAACCATGACTGGGATGTTAACATACCAGGGTACATAACCTACAGGAGAGACAGGCAGGGGAGAAGAGGGGGAGGAGTAGCTCTCTATGTAAAGGAAGGGATAAAAGCAACTGAACAAAAGAGTAAACAGGAGGAGAGGAGGCACTGTGGGTCACCTTGGAGACTGGAAAGGCACCACAATCCGCACAGGGGTTGTGTACAGACCCCATGTCAGGGGAAGGAATGGACAAGGATATGATGGAAGGCATTCTTAGAATGGCAGAGAAAGGAGATACTGTTGATGGGAGACCTGAATATGCCAGATGTTAACTGGAGCACATTTGCTGCAGCCACATCCAAAGCAGGGCCATTCTTGATGCCCTACAGGTGGCAGGCATTAGACAGCTAGTTTGGAACCCACTCGTGAGGGAGCAATCTTAGACCTCGTGCTCTCAAGCGGGGGCAGTGAGAGGATCTCAGATCTAGAAGTGGGTTGTCATCTGGGGACAAGTGACCATCAAACAGTGTGGTTCACGTTAAACTCAGCTACAGAGTCAAGCCATACAAAGTGAGGTACTGGACTTTAGGAGGCTGACTTTGTGCAAGATGGCAGAGTGCCTCAGAAAAGCACTAGCAAACAGGCTAGAAGGAGGTGTGGAGCAACAATGGGGAATTATCAAACTGCCATCACAGAGGCAACAAGCCTTTGTGTGAAGCAAATAAACAAATCAAAATGAAAGAAAAAGCCACTATGGTTCTCAAGAGAGGTGGCTGTGAAAGTCAGGAAGAAAAGATAGCATTCGAAGTATAAGGAAACACAGAAGGAGCAGGACAAAGAGCTGTACCAGTTAAGGCAGAAAGAAGCAGGAGGGAAGTCAGAATAGCAAAGGCCCAAACTGAGGAAAAGATAGCCAACTCAGTTAAGAAGGGGATAAAACCTTTATAGGTACATCAGCGAGTGTAGAAAGACAAAGGGAGGGATAGTGAGGCTGAATAGAATGAACGGTGGGTGGGCAGAGGGGGACAGTGAAAAAGCAGGAATACTGAACGAATATTTCTGCTCAGTATTCACAAAAGAGGAGGGGGAAGTGCCTAATCCAATTAACAGAAGCACTCTTGATAGGGGGGTCGATCCCAGTCCTTTCACAGAAGAAAGGGTTCTGCAAGAACTCCTAAAACTGAAGGTGGACAAAGCAATGGGTCCTGATGGAATTCACCCCAGAATTCTAAAAGAATTAAGGAAGGAACTAGTGAAACCACTGGCTACTCTTTTTAATAAATCATGGGAGGATGGTGTGGTACCCGAGGACTGGAGGAAGGTGGATGTGATTTCCCTTCACAAAAGTGGGTCCAAGACAGAGGCAGGAAACTACAGACCTGTCAGTCTGACCTCTGTGGTAGGGAAAATGATGGAGTCACTTCTGAAGGAAAGAATAGTTGAGTACCTAGAGGTCAGTGGAGCACAGGATCCAAGGCAGCATGGGTTCCCAGTGGGAAGGTCATGTCAGACGAATCTAATAGATTTCTTTGACTGGGTGACCAAAGTAGTAGACCAGGAGGGGGCTGTGGACACAGGCCTACCTAGACTTTGTAGGCATTTGACACAGTCCCACACAAAAGATTATTAGTCAAATTAACCAGGATGGGAGTGGGTCCCAGGGTGGTAGCCTGGTAAAACATTGGCTGGACAACAGGACACAGAAGGTAATTGTAAATGGAGTCCACTCTGAAGAAAGGGCGGTTACTAGTGGGGTACCGCAGGGTTCAGTATTGGGTCCAGTCCTTTTTAATGTCTTCATCAGTGACATTGCAGAGGGACTGGAAGGAAAAGTATGCCTTTTTGCAGATGACACAAAGATCTGCAACAGGGTTGATACACAAGGAGGCGTGGAAAGGATGAAAAGGGACTTGGCAAGGTTGGAGGAATGGTCAGACGTATGGCAGCTAGGATTCAATGCAAAAAAGTGCAAAATAATGCACCTGGGAAACAAGAACCCAGGGAAAATACACAATGGGTGGGGAGGTAGTAACAACAACAAAACAGGAAAGGGACCTGGGGGTAATCATATCAGATGACCTTAAGGTTAGCAAGCAATGTGAGAAGGCAGTAGGGAGGGCCGGGGGTATACTGGGATGTATAGGAAGAGGCATCAGCAGCAGAAAACAGGAAGTTGTTATCCCTCTGTACAGACAGTTGGTGAGACCCCATCTGGAATACTGTGTTCAGTTCTGGAGACCCCATCTCCGCAAGGACATAGACAGGATAGAGGCAGTCCAGAGGAGGGCAACTAAAATGGTGCAGGGTCTGCAAGAGAAGCCGTATGAGGAGACTAAAGGAGCTTAATATGTATACACTTGAGGAAAGAAGGGAGGGGGACATGATAGAAACTTTCAAGTACCTCAAGGGAATCAACAAAGTCCAAGAGGGTAGCATCTTTCAGAAAAGAGACTTGCAAGAACAAGGGACACAATTTAAAGATAGAAGGAGGGCAGTTCAGGGCAATGTGAGGAAGTATTATTTCACAGAGAGGGTAGTGGATGCATGGAACAGCCTTCCTGAGGAAGTTGTGGGGTCTAAAACTGTGGGAGAATTCAAGAATGCATGGGACAGACATAAGACAATTCTTGTGGGGTGCAGGAAGATATAGGCTGTTGGTTAACTAGGATCTGCGGCCTATCCTGTAGTTAGGGAAATGGGCAGACTAGATGGGCCTAGCGGTCCTTATCTGCCGTCAAAGTCTATGTTTCTATGTTTCTATGTAACCTCATATGGTAACTCCCGCAGACCCAAGATCATATTTGTTGTTTGGCACTGCACCCCTTCTAGAAATCTAATGTTCCTCTTTAGATAAGGATGCCAAAACTGAATGTAGTACTCCAGGTGGGGTCTGACCAGTGATCTGTGTGATGGCAGAATCACCTTCTTCCCTTACAAAATGTATGCATTGAGGCAGAGAGGTCTGTTAGGAGACTTGTGGGTATCTTAAGGGTAAGTTTGTGGGTTATAATGGTAACACTGGTCTGGGAATTGGGAGACCACAGGCTCAAACCCCACTGAAGCCAAATACAGACTGTGTGACTTTAAGTTTGGGCAAGCAATTTCCAATTGTTTAACCAGGAGAGACACACTAAGCTGAAAGCTTGTTTACAGGTGTGACCTGGGAGCACAGTGAAGTGACTTGCTCAGAATCACACAATATGCAAGTGGGGGCTTTGGGATTCAAACCCAGGTCTCCAGATTTGTAGCTCAGAGCCTTAAACCACTGTGTTATACTGCCTCAAACCTGCCTCCATTTAACTTCTCAGTGCTCCCGTCCACCAAGCTGCAGGAATTGGAAGAAGCAGGACCACACAAGAAACAAGATGTTGAATCCAGGCTGGGCTTTCCAGGATAAAAAAGAAAAATATAGAACTTTTTTTTAAGCTCTCTGACACAGTTGTGCTGTTTATCATAATTTTATTTTTCACAATAACCTGGCTGCCATGGGGAGGGTGTGTCTACCAGCTTATCTGTTTCCTCTACTGTACCAACGCTTCTGTGCTGTTTGTAGGGTTAGGGGTGTGTGTGTGTAGGAGTTCAATATATTCTTCCCTGCTGTAGTATTCAAGGATATTTGGCAGTGGTAAACACTTACACAATACCTGTAACCTGCCACATTATGATTTCTTTCTCAGACTATAAAGTACATTACATTCTCAGGCTATTACACAAGTGTACACAGCACACTCTGTACCTATACCAGCAAAACTGAAACTGTGGTAAGGGCACAAGAGTCTGATAGGGTACAGGTCCATTGAAGCCAGTGCTAGCTTCCCCCCTCCTCTAGTATGCTACTTAGCTTAGACTGTTCATATTTGAACTGGCTTCCTCCCATGACATTTCCAAATTGCAGCTCATCACTATTTAAATACTTCCCCATTCTCTATCCCCCGTCTTGTGCTCCATCTGTTTACATACTACCCCAGTCCCTACATCTCTTCACATGCACTCGCTCTAATCATTTCTTTCTTCTGGCTTTGCAAAGGAATTTCAGTTCTCCAGCACATTTTGCATACTTCACTCCCCTTCTGTTTTCAGCCAGCTGACTCGTCCGTATCCAGTTTCAGCTATCCAGCAACATCATTTGCATATATCACGCCCTTTCCATTTTGTGCTCACTGACTCGTCTGCATGCAGTTTCAGCCCTGGGAATTTCAGCTTTCTGGAAACATATTTAAATATGTCGCGCCCCTTTCCTTTTCTGCTTGCCGACTCTCCGCATCCGATTTCAGCACAATGTGCCGTTTACTTAAGACGGAGCTCGGACATGCCCCTCCTGACACTGCAGACACACAAGGAGCTTTTGGAAGCACCCTTAACATGCTGCCTCTTTCGACCCCTGTATTGTAATGATGAGAGCTGACTCGCGATCCCGAGCTCAGGCAGTGTAATTAAATGGGCTAAGTGCTAGCTGTGCACTTCGTGTGGTGGCTTTTTGTATTGCAGCTCACAAGCAAGCAAAATAAATTGTTTTTTTCCCCTTCCAGCTGTGATTAAAAGCTAGGGAGTGCTGCATCAATCAAGATGCACTGAATCCTAATCAGTGCGTCAAAAGATGAAATTTCTCCGATGAGGACGTCACTGGTGCGTTAACGCGACCCCTGAAGCTGTATATGAAAGATCATTTTTGCATGCTTCCTGAGACTGTATTAACAGCTACAGATAGAGAAATAACTGTTTAAAAAACCCTCTACATGCAATCCCCCATATTCCAATCATACCATTAATACCTTTTGTAATATTGCAACTAATGAGGTGCACTCCCTTATCAACAAAAATTGATTTAATTATCAAAAGCAAAATATTTCAAATGGTGAAAGAAAAGCCATAAAGGAATTACAGAATCAGCGAGAAATGGTGATCAAACAAGCTGATAAGGGAGGGGCAGTAGTGGTATGGGGTCTAGATAGGTACATTATGGAAGCTGAATGCAAACTAAACAATGGAATGTTCTATGAGAAAATAGGACAAGATCCTACAGAAATAATAAAACAAAAAGTAGATGCCTTGATCAAAAGTGGACATTACTAAGAAAGAGGCAGATTTTTTGAAAATATTACATCCTCGTAGACCGGTTCTGTATTTACTGCCAAAAGTACATAAGAATACCAGCCCTGTACCTGGCAGACCAATTGTTTCAGCAATTGGTTTGGTCACCGAAAATATCTCAAAATTTGTTGATTTTTTTTTTTATACAAAAGTCTGTCCCTTCATTACAATCATATTTAAAGATAACAATGATGCATTGAAGTTACTAAAGGATGTTGTTGTAACAGAGACTGATTTATTAGTAACTATAGATGTAGAACGTCTTTATTCGAACACTCCACACGAGGGTGGATTGACAACTTTACAAAAAGGTCTAGACCAGAGAAACAAAACACAGCCTCCCACAGAATATATTATTGAGTTAGCTAGATTTGTACTAGAACAAAACTATTTTTGGTTTGATGGAGAGTACTATGTTCAAAAGAAAGGAACTGCAGTGGGTACTACCTTTGCACCTAGTCTAGCTAACCTTTTTATGGGAGAATGGGAAGAGTCTTTTATATACAACAGAACGCAAAATATATTTTTAAAATGTATAAAGCTATGGAAAAGATATATTGATGATTGGTTGATGATATGGAGTGGGACACTTTGTGAACTAAATTATTTTATTGAGTATATTAATCACACCAGTATACACCTACGTTTTACATGAGAAAGTAGCTCTATAAGTATCCCCTTTTTGGATATTATGATTAAGAAAAATAACACTGGATTAATAACAAGTTTGTACAGAAAGCCTTTCTCGAAAAATACTTTATTGTTGAGAGATAGTTGGCATCCACGTTCAGTTGTAACAAATATACCGAAGGGGCAATATATTAGAGCTAAGCGAATTGTTCTTCATGCTGCGAGAAAAGATCTTATCGACCGGTTTACAGCCAGAGAATATGAACCAGAATTACTTCTAGACACTTTACAAACTTAATAGTATGGAGAGAGACGATCTGTTAGAGCCAAACAAAGGAATGAAGAGAACAACAAACTGATTTTCATTACTAAATATAATAATTTGGCACCCAAGATTAGGAAGATCATTAACAAGCATTGGTCTATTATACGATCTGACCTTAGACTCAAGAACCTTTGGGACTGCACACCTATGACCACGTATTCAAGAGGCCAGAACCTCAAAGATATGTTAGTTAAATCATATGTTCCTGTTGAAGTATCGCGACATAAGACATGACTTCCACCTCCACCATGGGGTAATTACAAATGTGGTCATTGTGTCCATTGTTCTAATACATACGATACTAAATCTTTCCATCATCCAAGGTCTGGTAAAGAATATGATATTCGTTCATTTATTAACCGTAGTTCCGCCGCTGTTTTATATATATATGTATGTATATATGCTGATATATATGTTGACATGCCTGTGTGGAATGTTGTATGTGGGACAAACAAAAAGACCTTTGAAATTACGAATAGGAGAACATAAGGGTGCAATTAGAAATACAAATTCAGATTATGCTATGGCTCGCCATTACCAGAAGGCAAGGCACGATTCTCCAGCATCATAGAGACTCATAGGCTTAGAGAAGGTGGACGTTGGCTTTAGAGGAGGTGACTTGGGAAATAGGTTATTACAAAGGGAGGCATTTTGTATTTTTGAACTCAATACCATGTTTCCCCAAGGACTGAATGAAGAAAATCCACTGCATAGTTACTTATAATTGATTAATATATGTGTGTCTGTTTATATTGTAGCTATGTTATTAGATTGTGCCAACAGTATTTATTTTAATTAGCACTTTATATATGTCCATCGCTATTACGTGCTTTGGACATAGGTAGAGTATGACTTGTCGGCTCTGTTCTCCGTTAATTTAAAAGTGCTTTTTGGATTATGATTTTTTGCACACTGCGACCATGACTTTTGGTACTCTGGTCACATAAACAAGCATGACTTGTTGCTCGGCTCATTTTTTAGTAATATATGTGCTATTTATTTAGCATTGATGGCGTTTGTAGAATGTACTGAATTTTGTGTTGTCTCATGTTTGCATGTTGTTACTTTTAAATGCACTTGGTGATTAGTGCTTGTACACTGGGCTATTGTGTGTTAATTATTTTTTGGGTGAATGTACAACTTTAAATCGAGGTAGTCCCTTTAGTTTAAAATGGGCACACCACTGTAATTAGCATGCTCTGAAGAAGATCGCGAGACAGTCGCTACGTAAGCATACCCAGAAGTATATACATGCAGAGGGTCGTTCGTTGCGACATGAGTTTTAGGTGTTTTAGGCAGTTATGCCTTTGTTTAACTTTTTTGGGGGTGTTTTCAGTCATTATCCACATAGAAATCGGTTCTTTTGCATGAAGGCAATCCATTTCTATTTAGGTGTTGGAAGCCTAATTTAACACCCGCTATGTCTGTTTGGACTAACACGCCGACTCAGTGAATTTGCACCTGCTGAGGGACCCGATTGTCTGCATGGCACTTTATTTTCATCATGACCACACCTCCACTGAGAGGTTGGGTGAGATTGTTGCCATTATTTGTGTGTTTTTTCATCTTTTTATATTGCTATTAAAGTTTGACTTTGTGCTGACCCCTCTGTGGGTTTTTTTGTGCTATATGTTTTTTCAGCCCTGGGGTATTGTGCACTTCCCCGTTATACAGTGTTCTGTTACAAAGAGCCCCCTAATCCTCTTAAGTTCTTTATTGAGGCAAGTTATATTTTTAATTCCCCAAAACTGTTAGAGACAGTGAGTCAGCTGGAGTGAGCAGCTTGAGCTCTTGAGGAGTTGCTCCCAGGTAGAGCATAGGGGGATTGGCGGAAAAAGGCCTGACTTGCCCCCTGCCACTGTTCCCCTGCATTGGACTGCCTAATTGCAGAAGTCAGAAAATTCCGATTTATGACCGAAGTTGTGGCAGAGAGCATCGGAGATGTTTAAAAGCACTGCTTGAGAGTTGGACCGAAGATTGGCTGCTGTGAAGCGTTCAGCCCAGCTAGTGTGAGACACTTGATATTGGATCAAGAGGTTTGACTGCAGTAGCAACAGGACTGTATTCGAACTGTGATCCAAGTGAATGTTGTTCTTGTTGAATGTGCTGAATGTTGCTCTTGGGTCGAGGCTTGTTTTGCCTGCAACCCAATTGTTACACCACCTGGAGGTTTCACCAGCAAGTCAAACTTGAACTTTGCCAAAGTGTTCGTCACACCTGGGCTTTTGCCAACATGGTCCACGTCAACTGTATTGCACCAGAGACTGTCCTTGGCGAGAGACCGGCTTTGGGGATTCAGCCTCTGCATAGCGACAACTCGCACGTTGCAGCCACCTGGAGGGAAAGGCCATGAAGAGAAGGTGTATCATGATGGCCCTGCTTCCCCATGCTCATCAGTGATCTGCTAGAGGTCTCCATATTGCCAGCTTCATCACAGCCACTGGGTAGCGTGAGTAATTCCAGGGCAGCTCCCTGCAACAAATCATTCAACTATCTGTGGTATCATCTGATTGTTTTAGTAATTTCTGGGTTACAAGAGACCGGGCCAACCATCCAGGATTACAAATAATCCAAGCTCTATTATGCATGCTAATTACCTTTTCTTTCCATCAAGGGCCCCAACAATAGCTGCAACACCAGCCACCCCTGGGCAACGTCTCTCCAGTAAAACATCCTGGCTACTCAGTGTTGTAGGACTAATAATTTTGGACTTTAAGTACATGCCCAGTAACCTGAATCTAATCAGTACAGTAATCATTCATCTAGATTCACATGCCCTCCTTGTTCATGACCCTTTAATAAATCTGATTGTTGTTTCACATTTAACCTGGCTTGCGAGCAAATTATTAATTGGGTTACTGTGATACAAGTGTAAACCTGCTTTGCTAACTTTGTATTTGCAGGGGGTTCCAGGGCATTTGCTGATGGCCAGACCCTGGTGGTAAGTGTAAAAGGTGTATGCATATTATTGTTGTTTATTGCTGACTATGTATTAACTGTTAATAAAGGTACACGTTTGCTAGGTGGGTTCGTTAGTGGTTATAGTTTCCCATAGGGCTATAACTGGCTAGGTAGATACCCCCATTACCCCCACTATTGTTGCTCTTGGTGCAGGAACCAAAATATTGAATCCAGGCACCTCAACTTGTGGTCAGAAATACGGGCAGGGGCAGCAACTCTAGGGATAGTGCCACCTAGGGGTTACATATACATTTGTATTCTGGATCTGTACAGCGGAGACTCCTTCCACTCTGTTTGTCTGACTGCAAATGAGAAACTGAAAGCTAGTCAGGCAGTCACTGTACAGATGTACCATGTGACGTGCAGAAACTCTTCCATGTGATTAAAAGCTTCCTTTTAGCTAGCAGCCTGTCCAGTTTTGTATGGCACTACAGGTGAGTTTGGGTACCAAAATTCACTGATGTAATGGGAATCGTGTAAAATATGCTGCGCGATTAGCACAAACTGTATTACAACAGTGTTTAGTCCACTTACACAGTATTAACTACAGTCCTGACCCTTTTGGCAGAGCAATAGCCCAGTTAATTGTAGCGGAGGCGCATGAGGGTGGATGGGAGAAAAAGACAGTCTCCAGTCAGAATCAAGGTGGGTTAGAGCAGTGAAGCCCAATTTTTGTGGCTGCCCAGTTTTTTCCACACTCAAGAACAATTCAGGGAGAAGACAATTAATGTAAATTGGGATTTGCGCATGCTGCACAGTAACTTAGTAGCGCACAACAATGGTATTGGGGCACACTCTCAAAATACAGAGCATAGTATGCAGTAAAAGCTCAACGGAGCTCTGTGAGGATGTTGAGGGAATTTTTTTCTGCAGCTCATCAGAGCTGACATTTTCTTCAGAATCCCCAGTATCTACACCGGAGCGCACACTCCAACTGTAGACTGTGCCGGGTGGGTCGGAAGCTCCACGGAGCTAACCCACCTTGATTGGGACTAGAGATTATTTCATTGAATTTTAAAAAATGGTGCCAAGATCTTCTGCCCTACTTTAAAGGCAGTTTCTTCTTCACTGCAGCAGTAAGAACTCAACGGAACTCTGTGGGAACATTGAGGGATTTTTTTCCTGTAGCTCATTGGAGCTGTAGTTTTCTTCAGAATCCCCAGTTTTTGCACTGGAGCTCCTTGGAACTCACACGCCAACAGTAGACTGTGCTGGGTGGGTCAGAAACTCTATGGAGCTAACCCACCTTGATTGGGACTGGAGACTGTATTTTTGAGTTTTTAAAAAACGTGCCAAGATCTTATGCTCTTCTGCCCTACTTAAAGGGCCATTTCTTCTTCACTGTAGCATTAATGGCTCACCGGAATTCTGTGAGGACATTGAGGGATTATTTCCCTGCAACTCATTGGAGCTGAAGTTTGCCTCAAAATCCCCAAATTCTGCACCAGAGCTCCTCAGAGCTCACACTCCAGCAATAGAGTGTGCTGGGTAGGTCGGAAGCTCCACTGCTCTAACCCACCTTGATTCTGACTCGAGACTGTCTTTTTCTCCCATCCACCCTCATGCGCCTCCGCTACAATTAACTGGGCTATTGCTCTGCCAAAAGGGTCAGGATTGGTGGTAAACAATCCCTAGGTGGGTCTACTGTTGCTCTGAGATATTGAACTATACTGTGACTGAGTGTTCTACTCCTAGTGATATCTGTGCACCTCCTCTGTTTCCAGAACTGTAGGGTTTTCATGTCTGGCTAATAACTTGCATCTCTGTTAAGTTTTTTTTACCATAGTTGGGTTCAGTCTACAGGGGCTGCACTCTGCTTTGAATTTACATTACTGGAGGGATTAGCTCAAAGGGGTATTCCTTTAAACCTGCTTAGGTATGATCTGTGCCTGTCTGTGACTCCCCTAGTCTTTGCAGTTAATGAGAGTGGAGCATTAAGAGAATGTTATGTGCCAGGGCTCCTGCCGTTGTGGGTAGTCCTGTGCTTGGTGAATAATGTTCTTTAGCATGGTTTTAAATAATTGATTAGCAGTTTTTTTCTTGGGACAATACTAACTGTACAGAAAGCATTTATATAGGTTTTCTACATAGAAACATAGACTTTGACAGCAGATAAGGACCACTTGGCCCACCCAGTTTGCCATTTCCCTTCCTACTGGATAAGCTGCAGATTCTAGTTAACCAACAGCCTACTTCCTGCCACCCCCCCACTACAATTGCCTTATGTCTGTCCCATGCATGTTTGAATTCCCCCACTGTTTTAGACCCAATAACCTTCCCAGGAAGGCAGTTCCATGCATCTACCACTCTCTCAGTGAAAAAAAAATGTCCTCACATTACCCCTGAGCCGTCCCCCTCTATCTTTAAATTGTGCCCCCTTGTTCTTACACATCTCTTTTTCTGAAAGATGCTACCCTCCTGGACTTTGTTGATTCCCTTCAGGTACTTGAACATTTCTATCATGCCCCCCCTGTCCCTCTTTCCATCAAGGGTATACATATTAAGCTGTCTCAGTCTCTCTTCATATGGTTTCTGATGCAGACCCTGCACCATTTTAGTTGCCGTCCTCTGGACTGCTTCCATCCTGTCTATGTCCTTGTGTAGATGAGGTCTCCAAAACTGCACACAGTACTCCAAATGGGGTCTCACCAACTGTCTGTACAGAGGGATAACCACTTCCCTTTTTACATTCGCTTGCGCGCATGTGCAAGGAACGTTTTGGGAGAGCAGCACACTTTGGAGGTGTGCCTCTCCTGTTCAATGCACTGCTCCATTGAGCAGGCATGGTCAGTCCTACACCAATGAGTTGGAAGCTGTGTATGACAGCGGTGGTCTTACGCTTCAAAGAAAAAGCTGCATACGTCGCATCTAGCGCTCACCCCCAAAGCTTTGGTGCCCAGCATGGCAAGCGTCCTGCATGCACTGCTGATGGGGGTGCCCAATCCCCATCAGATCCACATCCCCAAAGGCCCCAAAGCTTTGGTGCCACGCTGGGAGCCCACCCCAGCGTGGCAAGCGTCCCACGTCGGCTGCCGACAGGGGTGCCCAATCCCCATCAGCTCCATGTGCCCCCAAACACCCCCAAAGCTTTGGTGCCATGCTGGGAATCCACCCCAGCATGGCAAGCGTCAACGTTGTCTGTTTTTTTTTAACCTGAAAAATAAAAGCGGTCCACAGCACTTCCAGCCCCCCCACAACCCACACCCACCCACTGCCACCCTGCCTCCCCACATACCCCTCACCCCATACTACCTCCAGAGCTCGGCGCGACGATCTTCGGTGGACCGGGAACACATCTGCACTCTTCAAAGCCGACCGTGAACTGAGGAAATGCCGGTAAGCTGTATAATGGGCTAGATAGGGGTTTTCAACTTTATTGCATATCTTAGGCATTTTTTGGAATTTTTGCACCAAATTTTTAACATGGGGTTTTTGGGACCCCTTCTCATGAATGATGTCACTGTCATGGCGTTATTCGGGCCGAAGGGTGATTTCACAGTCACTGCGTGGAATCACCCTTCAGGCCTGAATAGCTCATGTGTCGACATCGTTCATGAAGGGTCACTATGTGGACGGTGCTCATCTAAAATATCTGTTTCTGACGTCGTTGCGCGGTTCCTCACTGCGCTTTCGTGGGTTTTGAATTTTTCAAAATTTCACTCCAGATTTTCAACATTGCCATTTACTACACCTCCTTATGAGCAGTACAGCTGTCATTTTCACATCCTGCCTAAAACATGTTTCCGCCCATGTAGTGCACAATGGCGCAGTCGGTGTGCGAAATCAATGTATGGGACACATTAAGAAAATCACAGTGACACTGTTCATTAGTAGAGGTTTTAAAATGGCAATGTTGAAAATTTGATAAAATTCCTAAAAATGACTGTTTTACGAGTGTGCGTTGCACAGTTCCCACGCACACTCGTAGGTTTGCGAATTTTCAATATTTCCTCTCCAGATTTTCAACAATGGCATTTTACCACACCTCCTCATGAGCAGTACAGCTGTAATTTTTTACATCCTGCCCAAAAGCGTGTTTCCACCCATGTAGCGCACAATGGCGCAGTCGGTTGTCTTGAACTCAATGTATGGGACACATTAAGAAAATCACAGTGACACTGATCATGAGCAGAGGTCTTAAAATGGCTGTGTTGAAAATTTGGTTAAAAAATTCAAAAATGACTGTTTTATGAGTGTGCGCTGCGTAGTTTCCACGCACACTCATACCTTCCAAAATTTGAAATATTTTCAATCCAGATTTTCAACACTGGTATTTTTTCACACATCCTTATGAACAGTGCAGCTGACATTTTTCACATCCTGGCTGAAATGTGTTTTTGCACATCCAGCGCACAATGATGTGGTCACAGTGATAAATCAATGCTCAGGACAGATTATGAAAATCACAGTGACACTGTTCATGAGCAGGGTCCCACAATGCCTATGTTGAAAATTTGGTGACAAAGTCCACAAAATGACTGTGTCATGGCGTTCATGCAGTTTCCATGTACACTCCTAAGTTCGAGAAATTGTTGTATTTTCACTCCAGACGTTCAACATTGCCATCCCTTCACACCTCCCTATGAATGCTACAGCCGTCATTTTTCACATCCTGCCCGAACTGTGTTTTTGCACATGTGGAGCACAACGGTGTGGTCGCTGTGGGAAATCAACGCTTAGGACAGATTAACAAAATAACAGTGGGACTGTTCATCAGCAGAGGTCTCAAATGCATTTATGAGGTGGGGGTAACAAAAAAGGTCATGCTGAAAATTTATTGTGCAAATACCAGCAATCGCACAGGGCATTAGGGTAAACCACCATACGTGCCAAACACCACTGCAAATACCTGCAAGCGAATGTTCGGCAATGACAAATGCTTGTTCTACTTGTGATGCCCCTTCATATGCATCCCAGTATCCCCCTGGCTCTCCTTACTGACTTCTGACATTGCTTACCAACCTTTAGATCAACTGATATGACTACCCCCAGGTCCCTTTCCATTTTTGGTGTTGTTAGTACCTGCCCTGCTATTGTGTACTCTTCTCCTGGGTTTTTGTTTCCCAGGTGCATTACTTTGCACTTCTTTGCATTGAATCTAAGTTGCCATATGTCTGACCATTCCTCCAACCTTGCCAAGTCCCTTCTCATCCTTTCTACCCCCCATTGTGTATCAACTCTGTTACAGATCTTTGTGTCATCTGCAAAAGAGGCATACCTCTCCCTCCAGACCCTCTGCAATGTCACCTATAAAGATGTTAAAGAGGACTGGACCCAGTACTGAGCCCTGAGGTACTCCACTAGTGACCCCCCTTTCTTTGGAATGTGTTCCATTCACTATTACCTGCTGTGTCCTGTTGTTCAGCCAGTTTGCTACCCAGGCCACCACCCTGGGACCCACTCCCAGGCTGGCTAACTTGATTATTAATCTTTTGTGCGGGACTGTGTCAAATGCCTTGCTAAAGTCTAGGTAGGCCATATCCACAGCCCCTCCCTGGTCTATTACTTTGGTCGCCCAGTCAAAGAAATCTATTAGATTCGTCTGACATGACCTTCCAGCTGTAAATACATGCTGCTTTGGGTCCTGTGCCCCGCTGGCCTCTAGGTACTCAACAATTCTTTCTTTCAGAAATGATTCCATCATTTTCCTTACCACTGAGGTCAAACTTACAGGTCTGTAATTTCCTGCTTCTGCCTTGCTCCCACTTTTGTGAAGGGGAATCACATCTGCCCTCCTCCAGTCCTCAGGTACCACCCCATCCTCCCATGATTTGTTAAAAAGTGTGGTCAGTGGTGTCACTAGGTCCTCCCTTAGTTCTTTTAGGAAGTTGGGGTGAATCCCGTCAGGCCCCATTGTTTTGTCCGCATTGAGTTTTAGGAGTTCTTTCAGGACTCTTTCTTCTGTAAATGGACTGGTGTCAACCCCCCTACCCAGAGAGCTTCTGTTATCTGGTTTCGATAACTCCTCCTTATCTTCTTTTGTGAATACTGAGCAGAAGTATTCATTCAGTATCTCTGCCTTTTCACTGTCTCCCTCTGCCCACCTCCCTTCTCCCTTATTAATCTTCACTATTCCTCCCTTAACCTTTCTATGCTCCCTAATGTACCTATAAAAGGTTTTATCCCCTTTCTTAACTGAATTTTCTATTTTTAGCTCGGTTTGGGCTTTTGCTATTCTGACTGCCTTCCCCACTTCTTTCTGCTTTAATTTATACAGTTCCCTGTCGAGCTCCTTCTGTGATTCCTTATACTTTTTGAATGCAGCCTTTTTCTCCTTAACCTTCCCTGCCACCTCTTTTGAGAACCATAGTGTTTTTTTACTCCGCTCTGTTTTCTTTATCTGTTTCATGCAAAGGCTTGTTGCCTCTATGATGGCAGTTTTGATTTTTCTCCATTGTTCTTCCACCCCTCCTTTTTGGCCATTTTCTAGTGTATTCCTCAGGTATTCACCCATTTTTGCCAAAGTCAGCCCTTCTAAAGTCCAGTATGCTTGTTTTTGTATGCGTCTCCATGGTTGTGCTTATTGTGAAGCACACTGTGCAGTGGTCGCTTGTTCCCAGATGTCTACTGAATTCTAAATTTGTGATCTTCTCTCCATTTGAGAGTACAAGGTCTAGTATTGCTCCCTCCTGAGTGGATTCCAACACTAGCATCGAAAATTACCCTGCTCTTGGATGTGGCTGCAGTACATGTCATCCAGTTAACATCTGGCATATTCAGGTCCCTCATCAACAGTATCTCCCCTTTTTCAGCCATTTTGAGAATGTCCTCTATCATTTTGTTGTCCATTTCCTCCCCTTGAGATGGGGGTCTGTATACAACCCCTGTGCAGATTGTGATGCCATTCCCTGTCTCCAAAGTGACCCAGAGTGCCTCTCGTCCTCCCCCTTTACTTTTTAGTTCTGTAGCTTTGATCCCTTCCCTTATATATAGAGCTACTCCACCTCCTCTTTACCCCTCTCTGTCCCTTCTGTAGACTGTGTACCCAGGTATGTTGACATCCCAGTCATGGTTCTCCGTGTACCATGTTTCTGTGACTGCCACGATATACAATTGTTCATCTTCCATCAAGGCTACTAGCTCAGGAAGATTGTTTCCCAGACTACGGGCATTGGTACTCATTGCCCTCCAATAAATGTTGGCTTTATCCTTTTTTCCCCATGCCTGCTCTTTTTGCCCTTGTCTATTTTTCCATTTACCCCATCCTGCCCTCTGTTGAGCACTGTACCTCAGTGTTTACCTTACTACCTGGCATGTTTGGTGGGGGGAGGCTTGAAATTTCCTGCCTCTTATTAGCACCTCCCCCCATGGCTAGTTTAAAAGCTTGCCAAGGAACCATTTGAACCTGTCACTTAGGATCTTGGTTCCCTTCGTGGACAGATGCAGACCATCATGCCAGTATAGACCTTCATCTCTCCAGGTGTACCCCCAGTCCCCAGTGAAGCCAAAGCCCTGTGCTCTGCACCAGTTTTGCAACCATTCATTAAACTGCATGGTGTGTAGTACCCTAGCCTCACCCCTGCCATGGACTGGCAGCACCTCTGAGAAGGTAACCGTGCTTGCTACCTGTCTGAGGCCCCTCCCCAACTCCACAGTTTCATCCTGCACTGCACTGATCCCATGCCTAGCTAGGTCATTTGTCCCAAGGTGGACAATGATATCTAGTTCCCTCTCCTGTGATGCTGCTTCTGCAATCCTGAGGATTCGCTTCTTGTCCCTTCAAGCAGTGGCACCAGGCAGGCACCTTACTTCCCTCTCTCCCTTCCCCAGGTCTACCCCTCTAACAACTGAGTCCCCTATCAGAAGCTGTTTCCTTCCCCTGTGGTGTTCCTTGCCACCCTTCTGTGGGTCTCCCTTGTGGATGTCCTCTAAAAGTGTTATGTTTGTTAAACACAGTGAGGCAAGTGCTATGCATTTTCACCATGTTTTAGAACTTTTATGAGCAAAACACTAATCAATTTTTAGAGTTAAATAAAACCCTGTTTAGGAATTTATGCTAAGAGTTTGTATTAATCCTCCTCTCCTTACTTAGCTACTTAACTACAAGGGCTACTGCTTGAGCTCCAAGAGTATTCTCTTAGTCATTCCTTCCTCCAAGTGTGGCTCACTAAGATGTCATTCCAGGGCAGTTGTTCTGCTGTTGCAGGCCTCAAGTCTGCAGTTTGGCCTAACTTGGCCTATACCACTGTCTTTTAGCTAGCATTGCTACTCATAGTGGCCACTCTTTCCCTCCCTACTGTCCCTCTGGAACCAAAAACTCTACCCTTCAGAGGATGACTGTACCTGCTCTAACTTGTTAGCTGCTAAGGAGTTGTGCCTCTGTCCTATGTGGGGTCTGAAATCCAAGACACCCTCTTATACCACTTACCTGTTCAAACACTCCATCCTCATGCCTAAGTCCAGCAAGAAACAAAGTGTACTGCCTTGCCTCGCTTTATTTCTGCTGTTACTTATTTTTCTGGCCAGAGATATTGAACCTAATTGTGGGCCCCCTGCTGCCTCGCCTACCTCCCAGCCTGCCCCACCCCCCCATGGTTGACTTCAAAGGGCATAAAAATTGCCCTTCTTAATGTTCATAGCCTCCTGCCTAATCACGCCGAGCTTTCGGCTTGGGTTGCTCACTGCAGCCCAGACATATTGGGGGTCACAGAAACGTGGCTTAAACATGTCCCCCCCCCCGGATTCTGTATGTCCCCTTCCAGTGTTCAATATAATCAGGCAGGATTGGGGCTGGGAAAAAATGAGGGGGTGGCCTGCTACTCTACTATAAGACTCACCTTAATGTGTCCATCACATCTCACCTGTTCTCTTCATCCCCCAACTGTGAATTTCTCCATGCTATACATTTACTTAGTAACACAAAAAAAAACTACACCTAGTTTGTGCCTGTATCCCTCCCAAATGTGGCATACAAGGACTCTCCTTCCTCCTTGACAGCTTAAGTTCCAAGGTGCATTCCAATGAATTATTAGTGTTTGGTGACTTCAACCTGAACTAGATTGGCTGCAGTATCAAGCAATATGAACCCCTGTTGGCAAGCCTTACTCTCTCAGATTGTTCTGGCAATTCCATTTGGGTCTGTTCACAAAAAGAGGTTACCAAGGCACCCATCACTTTGATTAAATAGTGTTACAAAAATAAAAAAAAGATTTCCCTAATACAAGTGTGCTTTTTAAGGGTAGATGGTAGTAGAGATAGGTAACATAATGTTTTTTGCAATTACATCCCTAACATATATATTTTTTTTAATTTAAGTTAATTTACTGCTGATTTTCTTACCTCAAAATGTAACATCAAAACCAATGTGTTTGTTGTTTGCTACTGTGAACTCATTTTACTTTACAGTATTCAAACTAAAGTACTGTGTTGCTCAAAACATCTTGTTTTAAGATAGCCACACTGTCCTGGACCTTTACTTTATTCCCTTTGGCTGCAGAGATGCTCGGTAGTTTCTGTGATGGGTGTAACATGTAGTGTCCTACTTTGTTACACCCATTACAGCGAACCCCATACTGACTTTCAGTCAGTTATTTAAAATTCTTGCACTTTTTCTTGCTCCCTGGATCTTTCAGCTTCTTAGAGAAAACATCGATTTGTCCATGGCCCCTAGCACAACGATGCTATGTGGCTGTTTGAGCCCCCACCTGACATGGTGTCCTAGATTTGCTCATGTTTGCACATCACAGGTGGGGAGTCAGTCTGATAGTCTAGTGTGATACTTGTCTTGTGTCTGTGCCAGAAAAGCAGTTTGAGTTGGTGGCAGTATAAAAGTTACGTTTGTAACCGAATCTTCCTCTTTTCCTTCACATCCAGTGAGAGTTAAAGAGCGGTGTCTTTGCCACTCCTCAGTGTTACACTTATCATGAGGTGAGTGACTAGTAACAACCATCATGGGGACAAGTAACAATTAACGAACTGGGCAACCAAGATCAGTCCTATAGGATCGATTGTTCACTGGTGGCATTAGTATGCAAGTTCTCTGATTTTAGAGATGGGGGCTTTTCATTTCAGTGACTGAACTTGCTGGAGTTAATGAAACACACCAAAACCTGTGGTGTGTCTGATCGCCCATCACGTTCTCTCATGAGTGTCTTTAGTGAGGTTAGAAACGGAGCCAGTTAGTATACATTTTAAAAGGACCATGTCCCTGTATTGTCAAGTATGTAAGCTCTATGGGTTGATACTGGCCCATTTACCTGCATTTTTGTTTGTACATGTTCACCTTTTGAGAGAGTTTAGTAGTGGAGATCTCCTCTGGACAGTTTTAACTCAGAGGCATAGGTTACATGGCAGCAACAATATTAAATGCTTGTTCAAGCATCCTGGTGTTTTGTTCTGGATGTCAGAGTTCTAGTGCAATAAATGTCATTGTGATGCTAACTGTGTGAGCTCCAGTGCAGCAACAATGCATAGCCTAGAAGGTAGAAGCTGTGAATGAGCGTGGTACATCTAACAGACAGACCTGGGTTTGATTCCTTCAACCTCCACTTGCATAGTGTATGACTCTGAGCAAATCCCTAAATCCCTAAACTTCCCCTGTGCTCCCTGGTCATTCCTGAACACAGGCACCTGTACCTAGTGGACCTTACCTGGTTACCATAGAATAAAATGCATTTTAAATTGCTATTAATTTAATTGATGTTCTATTTTACCAGGGTATGTTTTAGTTTCTGTTTTTTTGTTGCCAAATATTTTGATGTACCTTCTGTGTCCTGTTGTATTATTTTTATTTTGGTATTGTTTACAATCTCCTTCTCAGGACCTCCTTGTAACTGAGCTGTGTAGGTAGTGGAGTTATTTTACTCATGGTCTGGTGCAAGAGTTCATCAGACGAAGGGCTAGGTCTCATTGTTTTGTCATTACCAGTAAGTGTGTGAGGGGCAGTGACTGAAATAAAATGTTGGGCATTCTTTGTAATTGCTGTCTACGCATTTTGTATGGGGTCAGTTTAGGGGCTTAATGTACTGTGAACTGTGAATGCTTTGTTTTTTATTTTTAATGTTGGAATAAATGTTATGTAGTAATAATGTATACAGAAAAAGTGAAAACATGTTTTGACTCTGCCTGTGTGAACATTTATATTTGGCCTTCCTGAGCACCATGTGGTTTCCCTGCTGGTGAGTGGTGGTTTGGGGGGGTATTCTTGGTGCCTTTGATGCTGGTCTCATTATGGCCAAATATGAATACTCACACAACCTTGATGCTTCTGATTGTCCGAATCATTGTGTCAGGGTAAAATAAAAAAAAGTGGTGTAGTTATGCTGTGGTTATTATGCTGGCCTGGAAGCATGTCCCAGCCAGTCTTTTGACTTGGCCTGTGTGAGCATTCATATTTAGCTTTCATGAGCACCATGCGGCTTCCCTGCTAGTGGGTTGTGGTTGGGGGGTTACTCTTGGTGCCTTTGACGCTGGTGGGGTACTTAACAGATTGTTAATCTAACTCTTGGGAGTGCCTTATTGCAATTATAAAAAGTTATGCCATGGTGATCAGGCTGTACATGACAGTGTAACAGGGATTATTGTAAGGCTTTTGGACTCCTAACAGCCAATCAGATTGCAGCACTTCTGAAAGCCTTTTATAATATCCCATCTTTTGTTCCATCAAATTGTCCTGAGTGTTCCATGCTTCTCCCTTGATTGAAGGATCATGTGGAGTGTGCATGCTCACTCTTTTGTACTGTCAAATGGCCTTGAGTGCTCTGTTCCTCTCCTGTCAAATTTTCTTGAGTGTTCCGTGCCACGTAGAATAGTTTAAAGTAGTGTAATTATAATAAACATGTTGGTTTTTTTAATGTAATGTGTTTAAAAAGTCTTCAGTCTACATAAGTAAACCTTTTTACACATTAACAGTTGTGTGGTGCCCTTTATTACACTCGTAGTGATTTGTGGTGTGTCTTGTTACACTCACCATGGTGTGTGGTGTGTCTTGTTACACTCATCACGATGTGTGGTGTGTCTTGTTACACTCATCACGGTGTGTTGTTACAATCATCACACTAGACCCCAATTTTCTTGGGAACCTTAACATTTTTTCCATTAAAACATTGTGATTTTTTCACATGTGGGTCATAGTATCTTAACCTGTATTACACAGTTCATCTATGGTCACCCTTTATTACACTTGTAGTGATGTGTGGTGTGTCTTGTTACACTCACCACGGTGTGTGTTGTTGCAGTCATCACAGTAGACCCCATTTTTTTTAGGAACTTTAACATTTTTTATCTTAAAGCATTGTGATTTTTTTCATATATGGGTCATAGTATCTTAACTTGTATTACACAATTCTTCTACGGTCGATTTGAAAATTTCACTCCCATGTCACACTTTGGTAACCCTTTTTTTTTTGAACAGACCCATTTCTTCCTGCTTCTGCTGCTCCTAATAGTCCACCAGGACCGAGGTGACACTAGCATCCTTCTGCTGCTGTGGGTATGGCTCAGATTGAGATTGTGGGGCTGCAACTACTGCTGCTGCATTGGGAGGAGGACTGGAAGTAGCTACGGTGGTATTGGGAGGGCAAGTCCCAAAAAACTGAGGCTAGTTAAGTCAGATGGTCCAGTCACCAATGGTGGAAACACCACAATGATGACTACATGCCATCACTGATGACATTTTTATAAATTAGAAGCAAATCTAATGAAAGAGAGAAACAGAAAACAGTAAAGATGAGAAAAATAGAAGTATCAAAAAGGTATAAAAAGAGATTCAAACTAAAGATTGAGTATTAAGAAACTGTTAAGTAACTAAAGGAGAGCACAGGAAACACAAAAAGACTTAAGACATAGCTTCTAACAGCTTTTAAATATGTTTGCTTTCTCCATCAACACAGGCTCCTGCCTCTCTCTGTCTGACTAGAAATGAGAAACTGAAAGCAGTGTCAGGCAGTCATTGTTCAGTGAATGTACCATGTGATCTGCAGAAGCTCTTTCATGTGACCAAAAGACACATTTTAGCCAAACTTCGCCTTGACAATACGAACATACGAAAACTGCCAGCAGATACAGCCCATAGGTGGTGGCACTCTGAAAAAAGTTGTACCCATGCTGGTCTGCACATTTTAGAAGTGACCCCTTTCCTTGTTTTTGCTGTAAACAATTTACCCCTTTAATACAAAAACAAGGAGTCAGTTATGGTCTCCACACCTCCCCTCTTTTTCACTTCAAGTGAGTAACATGATTGTGTTTGGCAGCAGTTATAATGCAAAACATGGTAATGCTAACCATTTTCATAAATACTTAGCAGTTGAAGAATCAGCATTTATATGGTGCTTTTCATATACAGTGTATCCCAAAGCATTTTACAAGCAATGCTAGACTGGTAGTGAAGTGACTGAATGTGTAATGGCGGCCAAATCGCACATCAGCACCCACACACAGCCTGGACAATTGCATGAACCGGTTTATGGGAAGGGGAATGTTGGCCAGGATACCGGGAACGTCCCCTACTCTTTGTGAAGAGTGCCCTGGGTTCTTTTACTTCCATCTGGACACCCACCAGGACACCAGTATGGGTAGAAGGGACCTTGGTTTAACATCTCATCCGAAGGATGGCACAACCCAGCAGTACAGCACCCCCCAATACTGCACTCAGATGCCAGCATTTTAGGTGCAAGTCCAATTCTGGTGTGGGACAAGAACCCATGACCTTCTGGTCCAGAGGCAGATGTGCTACCAAATGAGCCACACTGACACCTAGATTGGTAACAATTTTTTGAGTAAATCCATGAAACAGTACACAACATTAATAAAACTATATATCATTTTTTTATTTTGCTCATCAATCCGTGCCAAGTGCTATGCTTTTTCACAACTGATTAACACCATCATGCATCAGACTGCTAATCAGTTTTTTCAGCTTATTTAAAACCCTGCACACATACAACATGCCCTATCTCACTGTCATATAGTGCCATCTTCTCTCCACACCCTGCCACTGCTCCATATCAGTCAGTGGTACCAACCCCCGCATAACAGCCCACTGATATCACCTGTGCCCCACATCATCACCTTCCATCTAGTGATACTCCACCAAACCACATACCATGCCATGGTAAACAAGTGATACCTCTCCCACACGCTGCCCCATCTCATGCAGTGATACTGCCCTCCAACACCCTGCACCATAATCTAGTATACAGGCATCCAGTTATGCTTTACTTCCCACATACTGCACTATGTCCAAGTCACCCAGTGCTAGTCCCTGACACACGATGCATCAGACCTAGACATCCAGTGATATGACCCACAGCTTGTCCCATCTCCCTGTCATTCAGTGGCACCACCAACACCCTGCTCCATGTCACAGTCATCAAGTGATTAATCCTCCACCTTGCCCCATGTCACTGTCATCCAGATGCCCACTTACATATGCTACTCCATGGCCCAGTCATCCTGTGGTACCTCCCCACCACACCCTGCCCCATCTCTCTGCCAGCTGGCGTTATCCCCTTCCCATACCATACCCCATTAACCTTTTATTTGGTGGCATTCCCCCAAATCCGACTCCATGTGACTGTAATCCTCTCATGCCCCCCCCAAACCCAGTCCCATGTCACTGTATTACAGTGGTAACCCTCCAGCTGCACATGCTGATGTATTTCGCAGTCATCCTGCGGTATCCCTTAAAAATCTGCCACATAGTCCAGTCACACAGTGGTACCCCCCTACACACAGCCCAAGTCCCATCTCCCGGTCATTTAGTGGTATCCCCTTCCCCTGCCAGCTCCATTGCCAAAGTGTATCTGACATCCAGTGATACTCCAACAACCCTGCCCATTTCCCTGACACAGTGTAGTACCTTCCATAAACACTCTGCACCATGTTATGGTCATCCAGTGATATACCCAGTACTAGGATCCATGTCCCTGTCATCCACCGCTGTCACCCATGCACAACCCTGTACCATGTCCGAGTCATTTAATGATACCCCCAGTACCATGCTCCAACTCCCTGTCATCCACCGCTACCACCCAAACAGTTCAAAAAGACCAGCGCTCCATTAACCAGTCAAGGTGCTGAAGCTCTGGGGCAGTGTGGCGTGTGCTGTTCTTCATGTACAAGCTTGGAATAGATTTTCCTACTCGACTGGAGTTAAGTTGTTGAATATTCTTTATTGAGTGACTGGTTAATGGAGTGCTGGTCTTTTTGAACTGGTTAATGCAGAGGATGGCTCCCTTTTTGACCTAGCACACTCGCTGGTATTTCTGGTGCAGGTAAATGCCTTTGTTTCTAATCACACACACACCCCCTGCCCCATGCCCAAGTCATCTAGTGATACAGCCAGTACTGTGCCCCATCTCCCTGTCATCCACCTCTACCACCCACACATACCCTGCCCCATGCCCGAGTTATTTAGTGATACCCCCAGTACCGTTCCCCATCTCCCTGTCATTCACCGCTACCACCCACACACTCCCTGCCCCATGCCCAAGTCATCTAGCGATACCCCCAGTACCATGCCCTATCTCCCTGTCTTCCACTGCTACCACCCACACACATCCTGCCCCATGGCCTAGTCATCAATTGATACCCCCAATACCATGCTCCATTTCCCAGTCATCCATTTGCTATCCCTCCCACAAACACTATGCCCATGTCCTAGTCATTGAGTGAAATTGCCAACCTCATGCCCCATCTCCTAATCACCCTCCCACACACACGCACACACACTGCCATATATGATGCAGACAGATCGTCATGCTCTTCTAGTGGCTATAAATTGGTTTTAACAATTTATCTAAGAGCAGTAATAAAAAGCCGCATACTTGCAGTAAAATCTGTTTGTAAATACTGTGTTTTCAGTTGTAATATTCTTAAAGGACATACACAGTGGCTTTAATTGAATTTAGTACCATTTTAGCCAACATCAGTGTCTTTTTCGCTGCTGGTAATTTATCAGCCTTTCAATTAACACTGTCCGCTTTTTAACACTGCACTGTCAGCGTGTCGGCCGAGTGAATCCCTTTAGCCTGAAATCTTCGCTTACGCTGGGTTGTTTCAGCTGGCATCTGTGATGACTTTTTAAAACTCCCAGCAAGAGTGAGAACGAGATTGCAGCTGTTACACCGGCAGCTGTCAGTTCAATAGGGGAACCAGAAGGAGACCCCTCCCCCTATGAAACATGAGAGTGATTTAACAGGCTCGTTCACCCTGCACCTTGCCCCAGCGGCTCCTTTTGTAATTGTTCAAAATAATTTTAATAAACATTCCAGAGCCACGTTCACACGGCGTAGGTTTTGCTGCTGCCCTTTTTCTTTCCGGCGATTTGACTGTTCTGGGAACTGTAGGTTTAGTGGGGAATGTTTAGTGGTGCAGGTGATTTGGCTGTTCAGATGGCACAGGAAACAACCTTCACCACTCCACAAACCCAGGGAAAGAGGGAATGTGGAGGCAACACTATGCAATGGAAAAGTGCCCAAATGGTAGCATTCACACGTGGGCAGGAGCACCGATCTGGCCACTGTGAGCCACTGATAACGGCCCATAGTCGGCTATGTGAACGAGTCTAATGTGCTGGTACTTGTTAGAGATGCTCTGTTTTGAGATTTGTGTAGCAGTGGGATTGTATACTGCTGCGTTAGCTTTGAATTTAAACTATTAATCTTCCAGGCTGGGAAGGTTCACTGAGACAAATGCCGGAAAGTCCTTTGGCAATAATTAAAGGAAAACTACACCCAAAGCTTGAAAAAATATATGTTGTGCAGAGTGTTTTAATTTGTATGTGAAGTTCTAGTGTTTCCTTCCCTCTGACTGGTATTAGGAGTTTCTCCTAAATTAGCCTGCTAGCTTTAGGGTAGTTTTATGACCCCTGGAGATCTCCATATCAAATAGCTTTATTGCATTTCTTTGTCCTACAGTACAACTTGTTTCATGTGATGGTGATGTAGCAGAGCCCATAAATCCAGCAGAAAGCATTGCATTACAATCAGTTCACAACAACAGAGATAGCTATATTTTAAAATCTGTAGAATTCAGCTTGGTGACCACCCTCATCCTAAAGGTTTTACTGTCCTGAAAAACTTTGCTTCTGGTAATTTTTGTGCAGCTTGTAAAGCTTCCAAGATATTTGGTTTGTTTGGCATGTGTGTGCTGAATGTTGGGTCTCTCTTACATCACAGTCACATGAGACAAGATGCACTGTGGGAACAAAGAAATACAATTACACTATCAGGTATGAAGATCCCCAGGGGTCGTAAAACTAGCATAAAGCTAGCAGGCTAATTTGGGAAAAACTCCTAATACCAGTCAGAGGGAAGGAAACACTAGAACTTCACATACAAATTGAAACATTCTGCACAACACATATTTTTTCAAGTTTTGGGTGTAGTTTTTCTTTAACAGTGTTAGGATAAAGACTAAAAAGTAACTGGAACAAATAGAAAACAAACTAAACAATGATTAAGGATAAAATCCCGGATAAAACTGTATTCAGTTTAAACAAATCCATTCCCTATCGACTTTAAAGTAGCATGTTTCTAAATATTGCCTCTTCAGATGGGACTTACCTGGTGTCATACATTTTAATCTTTATTCTTTCCCTGTTTTTTTTTTTGCTCCCCCAACCCGGCTCCTGGCTAGCCTTTCCTTTGGGCTGCCTGTGTCCCTCACTGCCACCCTGCCCTGATTGCAGCCACCACCACCCCACATTGCAGCCTCCTGGGTAACCCGGCACAACTCTTTATCGGATGGGTCCCCCTTCTCTGAGGGAGAAGGCACTGGTGGGGACAGGCCAACACACTCTTTCTTGGCCCGGATGCTGCTGAGGTGGTCTTTGAACTACCCAGGGTTCTCGTGGCAGCGGGAGCCAGCGACCGTCATCCGGTCGACAGTGAAGCTCTTTTCCTGTTTTTCTCCCTGGGATGTGGTGTGTCACTAGCATCGGGGCGTATGCCAACATTCACCATGCCCCTTTAGTCAGCGGGACCCAGCGCATTGCCGTACCCCTGGCCTATGCCAGGAGCTGGCAAGCACTGGGGGTTGCCTCCCCACCTTCCCTCCAAGAGAAGGTGAGCAGTCATCAGATGCTCGAGCCTTCTCTCCCCAGCTGGCCCTCCAGTGTCTTGGGTCTATGTCTGTGTCAGTGTCGCAATCTCTCCCTGTTATTGCCATATCACTTCATTTTTTTTCCCTTCAGTTTCTGTTAGAAAAACAGCGACCTACTGTAAGAAAATAAATCTTCCTTTAAAAGGACTCTACATAAGCCAGCCCAGTGACACTGAGGGTTGAGGTGCTGGATGTCACACCTCGCAGGAATGGATCTGGGCCATCGGGGGTTGGCAGGAGAGAGAGGATTGAGCATCTGGAGGACTGCTCTCCTTTGTTAGGGTGGATTGTTGGAGACTCCCGGCACAGTAGCGGCCTCTGGTGGAGACCGAGGCGGCACTGGTGTCGGGACGTAGAAGGGGGCAGGAAGACGGCAGGCTCCAGTGGCAAGAGGCGAGGTATGGCCACACAGAAAGTCATTGCATGCCGCATCCCAAGGGAGCAAATCTGCAGCAGGAAAAAACCCTGCCTCAGCGGTAGGCAACGGTGGGATTGGTAACTGGCCCCACGCCCAGTGCCAGGCTGTGCCATCCTGTGCTCCCAGTCTTCCTTTTAACCCTGGTCGCTTTGCTAGATTATAGATAGAGCACCGGAGGAGATGGCTCAGACCCAGGGGGTTGTGCAGCCAGGTGAGGTTGGAGGGAGAAGGGCCCAACTGGAGACTGCGGAGTCGGAGGCTTCAGGCGGGCAGCAGAGCTAAGCTGTGAATCCACACCCGAGAGAGTTCACCGAGGTAGGAGATAAATATAGTTGGAGAGGGAAAAAAGGACTCTACATAGACTGACGCTAACCAGGTACAGAACATTACATTAAGTGTTGTCAGTGGACTAGTACACACAACTTCTGATGTCTTCGGGAATAGTGTAGCGGGGGTGTTCTTTCTCAGAAGGCAGGCATCCCAGCAGGTGTGCAAATTGTGCAACTCCACAATTCAAGTCACCAAATGCATTACTTCTTGCAAATCAGTTCCTTGAGGTACCAACATTTGAGGGGCATACTCCTTGGCTTGCACTTTCAAATACTGTGTCCCCATAGAATGTCATCAGTAGTCGGGACCTCAGTGGAACCTTTAGACAGAACACAGTATGGGACAGACACAATAAATTCAGTTAAATTTTTTCAGTTTTTATTGTGGGATTATAAAACCAGATATAAAACCCCTGGGCGTAGCTCATTTGCAGTGGTGTCCCTGCCCAGAGATATTCGCACATTCTGTGGCCGGATTGTACATAATCTTTAGATCTTACTTCGAGAGGGTTCCTGCAGTAGGTCATTACAAGTTGAACTAGCGCCACCTGGCGTCTGGACCGCACGGCAGACTTTTCCAGCAATGCCTGGCGAGGGACCGCCCACTCGACATCATGTGATGACATCAGCGGTACCCTGTAAAGTGGGCAGTCCCCACGCCCACCCTCCAGTTCTTTCCTGCCGTTGTCTTGTGCATGTTACCTCGCTGTAAACTTTCACAGCAATCGCTGTCAGTTCATTTAGTTTTTTTCCGAGTTTCTCGGTTTCTTTTAATTTTCTATGTCTTCTCCACCTCAGAAGAAGTGTGAGGTTTGCAGTACCCAGACACCTCACAAAGATAGTCACCACAAGTGTGTCCTCTGCTTATGCCCGGACCATCCTACTGCGTCTTGCCCAGACTGCTAGCCCTTCAACCAGGCCACCTGCAAACGGAGGCGGCAGGTTCTGGAGGCCCACTTATTGAAGTCGTGGTTGGTCTAGCTCAAAAAACAAGTGGAGTGACTCCAGGATTTTGCTTCTTCTTCCCCTGCCAAGAAGAAACAAGAAGCATCAGGAGTGGGATCACCCAGAAGATGGTTCCCTGGTTGCAGCCAGCAGGCCCTCAGCGAGTAAGGCCTCTCCCCCACCACCTCTGGTGAAGGTTTTTTTTTTATTTTTTTTTTAATTTTTTAATATTTTTCCATCTTTTTGGCCCTCCCTCACCTTCCGTCCAGGATCGGCCCTAGTCATGTGCCCCCGAACTTCCACCACCTAATTAGCCACTTTTTTTTATTCCTCCCCGATTACTCCTGGCTTGCCCCCCAGGATGCAGAGCACGGTGCCGTGGCAGGATTGGTGCCATGTAATTTTAACTTGGGGAGTATGTGGCTAGGCAGCTAATTGAAGCTGGGAGCAGGGCACCATGGAGACGTCTGGTGAGGGCGAGAGTTTTTCCCCCTATTGGCTGGGGCGGAGATGTGCAATGACACCAGTGTCTGTCCCGCCCCAGTACCTCCCCTCATCGACCAAGTGTCAGTGCTCAGGGCTACACACCCAGCCTCCGCTAGGTGTCACGCTCACACCGATCACCGAGACCCCCCATCCCCCGGAGAAGGAGAGCAGTCGTTAGGACACTTGATCCTTCTCCCCCGGCCAGCCCTCCGATGATCCGGGCTTGTTCCCGAACCCAGTTCGCTTGTGTCACAAGAGCGGAACCCCAACCGCTGCACCGACAGACCGGCTGCCTCTGATGAAGGTTGTCTAGGCTGCATCCGGCGATGCTGGGGGACCATCGAAGACTCTGCTCCCTATTTCTGCGGGTAAGTTGGCCGCCAGGATCTCTGGAGCTCAGCTTGCTTCGGCCACTAAGTCAGTCCCTGGCTTCTCTGGAGACTGCCCCAATAAGACAACTCCCCACTCCTCGGGGACTCGAATGGCCTCTGGTGACCGCCCAGACATTACTCTCCATTGGGGACTTCTGTCACCTCACCCAATGTCCAGTTGATCCCAGGGAAGACTGCCACTCCTCCCCCTTCTCCCCCTTCTGTGGCACAGGCTTCAATTCTGGCTGCTCCAGGGGGAGAAGAGAGTGCAGGTCAACTGGATGTGGAGCATATGTCAGGTTCCAACCCCCGCTCACTTGTTTGGGTCTCTGGGAAGGAGGTCCCACCGCCACCATCAGATCTGACAATGGAGGCCTCTCCAGTCCCTTCTGGGAAGACCATTCCAGCTCTGGCTGAAGTTCTGATGCCGGATGCGACTCCTCCATCAGAGGTGGCAGGGCATGGCCCTACACTGAACCCTCTGACAACTGTGTCTCTACCTTCTATGGAACCTTCAGGTCTGCCCCCACCACCGGCTTCCACAGCAGATCAGGACACTATGGCAGGTCTTTTGTGGGCTCCCCCAGTGTCTGCTCCTCTGACATTGGAACTTTTCTCGAGACCCCTCTCTGTCCTGCACTACCCCTCGGGGTACTCATTGGACCATCCCCAGCAGGTCCACCACCAGATTGGCACTCTGCGGGACATTACTACCCGGGATACCCTCTGTAACTGGGGTATTCTTTTCTGGGATACCATGGGTACCATTACCCACCTGCCCATGCTGGCCCTCCTCCTCTGGCTTCTCAGATGGATTTCAGGACTCTCATTCAGTCCTGGTGGATGGAGGCGCAGATGGAGTTGGTCATGGACCTGAAGAGTCAACTCCCAATACCTTGTTCTCCTCCCAGGTCCCCATCCCATGAGCTCAGTTCAGAGCACAGGTCACATTTTGGGGACTACACCTTAGGATATTACTCTTCCGGACTTGGGTACACCAGAAGGCAATCTGGATTCGGGAGAGGGCTCTTCAAAGGAGTCGTCAGATCAAGAATCCCCGGTCCTTATAGAGAAGACCTCTCCGAAATCCCTTCCAGAGGATCCTTCCTTTTCAGACCTCCTGAGGTCCATACAACAATTCTATAATTGTGAGTCAGAGGAATAGGATACTATGCGGCAAAGACTCACCGAGCACCTCGACCTAGAGTTTCTTTCCCCGATTCCTGTTCCTCCATGGATCGAACTTCACGAAGTCCTCACCAATACTATCTGGCAACTGCCCCATTCTATCCCGGCTGTGCCAAAAAGGGTAGATAGGACTTACCGGGTGCCTGTGGGGGCTCCTTACATGAGCACACACCCAAAGACAGACTCCATGGTTATCTCTGCAGCTCATGATCACTGTACAGCCCCTAAGCACATGAGCATTTCTCCAGACAAGGAGTCCAGGCAGATTTCCCAGTACAGGAAGAAGGTCTACTCTTCGGATACATGCATGTTGCATTCCCTTAACTATGTAGCCCACGTGGTGTCTCACCAGAAAGCCACCCTCGCCAACCTCAAGGCCCGTCTCCAGTCCATGGAGCCTTCGTACCTCAAGGAGGAGATCACCAAGGACATTCACCTGTCCAAAATTTCCTGCAGGCATGCTCTTCAAGACACTTAAGACTCGGTCGATGCAGTGGCCCATACCTTGGCGGCCGCTGTCTCCCTTTGGTAGCACACTTGGCTTTGTATCTCTGGCTTTGCCAACGAGGTCCAGACAGCGATACACTATGCCGCCTTCAGGGTCTCGGTGCTTTTCAGTGGCACAGCAAAGGATATCATTATGGACCTTCAGGACCACGGTCAGACCCATAGATCTGTAAAGTCCATGTACCGTTCAGGTGCGCAGGGTCAGCAGCCCTTTTGGGAAAGGACATGGGGGCAGCACAGACAAGCCCAGAACCATCGTCAGGGCAAACGTAAGGCCACGAGAACCTTCTCTTCCCCGTCTGCCTCCAGAAATGAAAGACGCTCGGGGGCCCTACCCGTCCAGCCACCTAATGACTCCCTCACCCCACCCCCTCCTTAGCCTCAGTGCGAGGAGCCTGTGGAGGGGGGTTCCCGCCATGCACAGGAGTGGTAGAGCATCACCTCCAATGCTTGGGTCTGGCAGCTAGTGTCCCAAGGACACACCCTGGAGTTTCTGGAATCCCTTCCAGAGTCTCCACCGTGAAGGTCAGCCTACTCTCCAAACCAGACCATTTTTGTAAGGAAGGAAGTACACGCTCTATTGTTATAAGAAGTAATAGAACTGGTTCCTCTTCATCACAGAGGGTGGCGGGGGGTTTTACTCCCACTTTTTCTGGTTCCAAAAAGACAGGTGAGCTGTGACCCATACTCGAACTCAGCAGACTCAGTCTGTTCATCCAGTACAAGAAATCCAGGATGTTAACCCTCCAGAGTCTCCTGCCTGTTCTTCAGGAGACTCAATGGTTGTGTGCTCTGGACATGCAGGACGCCTATGTGCATATCCCGATTTTTTCTGGTCCCTGTCGCTTCCTGCATTTTGTTTTCCAAGGGGAGCACTTCCAATTCTGGGCCCTCCCCTTTGGCCTCTTCTTGGCACCCTGGGTTTTTACAAAGTGCCTAGCAGTGGTGGCTGCGGCCCTGTGATGCCAAGGCATAGTGGTTTTACCCTACCTGGACGACTGGCTGATTTCAGTTCTGTCCAGGGACTGTCTTTCGGAGGCCCTTTTCAGTTATGCTGGATCTGTTTTCCAAGTTGGGGATTATGGTCAATGTCCCCAAGTCCTCTCTGACCCCTTCTCAGAGACTACAGTTCATTGGAGCAGTATTGGATACAGTCCAGGGCAGAGCTTTCCTGCCCTCAGACAGGATGGAAACTCTTGTCAAGCAGACCACTCTTGTAGCCTCTTCCAGATTTCTCCTAGCCCGTGAGGTTCTACATTTGCTGGGTTTGATGGCAGCCTCCATCTCCATGGCTCCCCTGGCAAGGCTCCATATGAGGGTCACTCTGTGGTCCTTGCGGATTCAGTGGGATCAGCTCCAAGATGATCTGGACCACCTGGTCCTGATGTCCTCCACTCTTCAGAAAGATTTACTATGATGGAGGGATCCCTTGAACCTGACCTTGGGTCTCTCGTTTTGGGGTCAGCTCCCCTCGGCACCCTTACTACAGATGCCTCCATTCTGGGTTGGGGAGCTCATATGGGAGACTGCCAAGCTTGGGGACTCTGGTCCCTCTTGGAGATGTTCTTGCACATCAATGTTCTGGAGATTAGAGTGGTCCTGTATGCTCTTCAAGCATTTCAGTCTGTTCTCCCAAGGGGATTGCTGCTAGTCCAGATGGACAACATGTCCATAGTCTGATACATCAACAAGCAGGGAAGCACTCGATTGTACCCCCTTTGCAGGGAGGTGATGAGAGTGTGTAGTGTGAACTGGGCAGTCAAGCACAATCTCTAACAGCTGTGCACATTCCAGGAGTGCAAAACGTCTTGGCGGACAGCCTCAGCAGGTCTTACACCCTCGCTCACGAATGGGAACTAAATCAGGATGTGGCAGAGTCAAGGTTTAAGAGGTGGGAGCCTTTTCGCCTTCCCATCCAATGCAAAAGTCCCATTTTTTGCTTGCTCGTCCCAGAGTATGGTGCTTTTGGCTCAATGTGTTGCCTCTCTCTTGGACAGGGAGATTCTTGTACGCTCCTCCCCCCATTTCCCATTCTGCAGAGGGTACTTATCAAGCTCCAGGCAGAGAGAGCATGGATAATCCTGATTGATCCTCTTTGGCCGAGTCAAATTTGGTTCCCATTTCCTCAACAGTTGGCGAGGGAACCCCTGATTCTGCTTCCGTTGATACACAACCTCCTCACTCAGAACCAGGGCTGGCTTGTGCACCCAGGGCTCAGGACCCTGCACCTGCATGCGTTGCTCCTGCAGACATAGTGAAATCTTTTTTCGAGGTTTCCACCAGAGTAGCCCAAGTAATAGTGGAGGCTAGAAAGCCCTCCACCAGATACACTTACGCCATGAAATGGAAACGTTTCTCTATTTGGGTGGCTTCCAAGGATTGGGGCCCTTGCACTTGTTCAGCCCCGCATATCATGGAGTACCTGCTTCAGCTTTCTGACTTAGGGTATCTTATTCCTCTCTAAAAGTACATCTGTCTGCCATTTTGGCATATCACATGCTTATGGATGGTAAGGCTGTGGCCCAGTTGGAGATTTCCAAAACCTTCCTGAAAGAGATTCTCCATCTTAACTCCCCCCCCACCGACATCCACAGCCCTACACTGCCTTGGGATTTGAATTTGTTGGAGAAGCTCACTGTCCCTCCTTTTGAACAAGCAATGAGCTGTGACTTGCACTATCTGTCTTGGAAATCACTATTTTAGTTGCGGTTACTTCCGCTCAAAGAATTTCCGAGCTTCAGGACATGGCGTTTAAATAGCCTTATTTGATTTTCCACAGGAACCAGGCGGTCCTCAGAACAAATCTCAAGTTCTTGCCTAAGGTGGTGTCAGAGTTCATGCTGAATCAGTCAGTGGAACTACTGGTCTATAATCCATCTCCTGAGAATAGAGGTGAGGCACTCCTGCATACCTTGGATGTGCACCAAATCCTGAGGTGCTGTATTCACTAGACCAAAGCTTCCCATAAGGATGACCAGTTCTTTGTTTCCTTTGCCCCCAAATCCTTGAGGAAGACTGTCTCCAAACAGTGCCTGTCTAAGTGGCTAGTCAACTGCATCCACTTCTGTTATCATAAGTATGACAAACCTCTGCTGGGGGATGTTAGAGATCATTCCACTAGAGGCATGTCTGCTTCCGAAGCTTTTCTTCACAATGTTTCTGCAGCGGAGATCTGTGTAGCAGCAACTTGGAGTTCGGTCCATACCTTTACCAAGCATTACAGTCTGGACATTGTTTTTTTGCATTCTATACTTAGAATGGCAGAAAAAGGGGAGATATTGCTGATGGGTGATCTGAATATGCCAGATGTTAACTGGAGTGCAGTTGCAGCTGCCACTTCGAAGAGTGCAGTTATTCTAGATGCCCTACAGGGGGCATGCCTTAGACAACTAGTACTGGAGCCCACTCGAGAGGGAGCAATATTAGACTTGATTCTCTCAAATGGAGATGGAGAGAGGATCACAGATGTAGAAGTGGGTAGCCATCTGAGAACTAGCGACCATCGAACAGTATGGTTCACAATAAACACAGCAATAGAGTCAAGCTATACAAAGACAAAAGTACTGGACTTTAGGAGGGCAGACTTTGTCAAAATGGGTGCCTAAGGAATGCACTAGCAAATGGGCAGGAAGGAGGGGTGGAAAAACAATGGGGAATAATAAAAACTGCCATCACAGAGGTAATGAGCCTTTGTGTGAAGCAAATAAACAAAACAAGATGATGTAAGAAACCACTATGGTTCTCAAAGGAAGTGGCAGTGAAGGTTCAAGAGAAAAAGAAAGCATTCAGGAAGTACAAGGAATCGTAGAAGGAGCAGGACAGAGAACTGTATCAGTTAAAGCAAAAGGAGGCTGGGAAGGCAGTCAGAACAGCAAAGGCCCAAACCGAGGAAAGATAGCCAACTCAGTTAAGAAGGGGATAAAACCTTTATAGGTACATCAGGGAGCAAAGGAAGACCAAGGGAGGGATATGAGAGTTTAATAAAGGGAAGGAGGGTGGGACAGAGGGAGACTGTGAAAAGGCAGAGATACTAAACAAATATTTTTGCTCAGTATTTACAAATGAAGAGGGGGAGGTACATAAAACAAACAGTAGTAACACTCTGGATACAGAAGTTGATACCAGCCCATTTACAGAAGAAAGGGTTCTGAAAGAACTCTTAAAACTGAAGGTGGACAAAGCAATGGGGCCTGATGGGATTCATCCCAGAATTCTAAAAGAGCTAAGGGTAGAACTAGTGACACCACTGACTACCCTTTTTAACAAATCATGGGAGGATGGGGTGGTACCGAGGACTGGAGGAGGGCAGATGTGATTCCCTTCACAAAAGTGGGAGCAAGGCAGAAGCAGGAAACTACAGACCTGTTAGTTTAACCTCAGTGATAGGGAAAATGATGGAATCACTTCTGAAGGAAAGAATTGTCGAGTATCTAGAGGTCAGAGGGGCACAGGACCCAAGGCAGCATGGATTCACAGCGGGAAGGTCATGCCAGACAAATCTGATAGATTTCTTTGACTGGGTGACCAAAGTAGTAGATCAGGAGGCTGTGGACATGGCCTACCTAGACTTTAGCAAGGCATTTGACACAGTCCCACACAAAAGATTAATATACAAGTTAGCCAGCCTGGGAGTGGGTCCCAAGATGACAGCCTGGGTAAAGAATTGGCTGGAGAATAGGACACAGAGAGTAATAGTAAATGGAGTCAACTCAGAAGAAAGGAGGGTTACTAATGGGGTACCGCAGGGTTCAGTATTAGGACCGGTCCTCTTCAATGTCTTTATAAGCGACATTGCGGAAGGACTGGAAGGAAAAGTATGTCTCTTTGCAGATGACACTAAGATCTGCAACAGGGTTGATGCACAGGGTGGGGTGGAAAGGATGAGAAGGGACTTGGCAAGGTTAGAGGAATGGTCAAATGTATGGCAGCTTAGATTCAATGCTAAGAAGTGCAAGGTAATGCACCTGGGAAACAAAAACCCAGGGGAAGAGTACACAATGGGGGGTGAGATACTAACAACAACAAAAACGGAAAGGGACCTGGGGGTAGTCATATCAGATGACCTAAAGGTGGGCAAGCAATGTGAGAGGGCAGCAAGGAGGGCTTGGGGGATACTGGGATGCATAGGGAGAGGCATCACCAGTAGAAAACAGGAAGTTATTATCTCTGTACAGACAGCTGGTGAGACCCCATCTGGAGTACTGTGTGCAGTTCTGGAGACCCAATCTCCGCAAAGACATAGACAGGATGGAAGCTGTCCAGAGGAGGGCAACTAAAATGGTGCAGGGTCTGCACGGAAGACATGAAGAGAGACTTAAGGAGCTTAATATGTATAGCCTCGAGGAAAGGAGGGAGAGGGGGACATGATAGAAACTTTCAAGTACCTCAAGGGAATCAACAAAGTCAAGAGGGTAGCATCTTTCAAAAGGGTGTGCAAGAACAAAGCACAATTGAAGATGGGGCAGCTCAGAGGTAATTAAGAAGTATTTTTCACAGAGAGGGTTGTGGATGCATGGAATGGCCTGCGGAAGAGGTTGTGGAGTCAAAATCAGTGGTGGAATTCAAGCATGCATGGGACAGTCATAAGGCAATTCTGGGGGGTTGGGGTAAGAAGAAGTAGGCTGCTGGTTAACTAGGATCTGCAGCTTATCCAGTAGGTAGAGAAATGGGCAGACTAGGTGGGCCAAGCAGTCCTTATCTGCCGTCAAATTCTATGTTTCTATGTTTTAGGCAGAGGGCAGGGTTTGGCCTCGCCGTTCTGCAGGGCCTTCTGTCCTAGGCTGGTCCCATTCTGTCCTTTCTTTTTGGGTTTCTCCTTCTCCCACATTTCTCTGGATCTCTCTTCAGAGGGACTGCTTGGGATTCAGTCCTACTTGCAGTGACGTACTGCAGGAACCCTCACGAAGTAAGATAGTACAGTTACGTAAGAACTTCCCATAACAGTAAATCTTTGAGAGAGGTTCCTGCAGTAGGTCGTATTTTCCCCCCTTCCCCCAAATTTCTTTTTGGGACTCCAGAATCTGTTTCCTTCTCCTGTCATTCTTTCAGGGACTCTGGAGGGAGAACTGGAGGGTGGGCATGGGGACCACCCACTATATAGTCAGGCTGACGTCGTCACGTGACATCGGGTGGGCGATCGGTCACCAGGCATTGCTGGAAAAGTCTGCCGTGCAGTTCAGATGCCAGGTGGCGCTAGTCCAACTTGTAATGACCTACTGCAGGAACCTCTCTCGAAGATCTACTGTTATGGTAAGTTCCTACGTAACTGTACTTTACAAAGGGTGTAGGAGTGCAGTGCAATATGCATCAGAGCGCTATAATTTACATAAAGTTTGTATATGTGAGTTATACCTGGGGTGCTGTTTGTGTCAGATGTCTATACTGTCCATGTCTGTGGGTAATACAGGGAGTGCCGGTGTATCACCCCATGTATCATAAATTCATACTGTTCGGATCGTGAGTCTGTGGGTTATTTATTCAAGGGGTGCAGTTTGTATAAATGCTATATACTATCTGTGTCTGTGGGTAATGCAAGGAGTGCATTTTTATGAGATCTGAAATGTGTCTGAGATATAAAGATATTGTAGTCCAGTTTGTATCAGAGAGAGTGTGTCCCGGGAGTGTGTTTAGGTGGCCTGAAGCAGCACCACAAGTAGAGTTCAGTGTCATGTTAGCCCAGTAGGGGATATGTATGAAGTGAATTGTTATTCGTTTTTCTGTAGCTGTTCTTACGTCTTAACTATAGAGAGAGAGCACTATGCTTGTGGTGTTTCCATATCCATTGGGGTTGTAAACCTTTAGGAGCTCATACAGATTGCACCACCGACAGCTTTAGTAGTGAAATATCCAGGGAAATATTAATGGAATCGAGCAGCAGCTGTAGCAGCTTGTACATCAGATGTCTGTATAAATGACTCGGTAATCATTGTATGGTATTATTGGATGTATTCAAACCCGTTGTGGTTGAAAATAGTTAGGGGTGCATATGTAAGTGTAATGAAATTGAACAGCTGCTAAATCAGCCTAAACTGAAATTGACTGTGCATACGTCTAAGGACTAAACAAAGTGAAATACCAGCAGCCTGTTTTATTGAGGGTGACATGCTTAGAACGTGCTCCACAGATGGAAAAGCTGGCAGTAGGAAGCATTAATTTGGCTGAACTAGCCAACAAGAACTGATGCAAGGAAGAGTAAGGCTGGCAGATCGCCCCAGGGAGGCTACGCCTGCCAAAAAGTCCTGTTATATTAAAAAAGAAAGACTTACAGTTTTCACAGGCTCAGGGCCATGGCTGCTTACGGGACCAGGTTAGAGGAGTCAGGTCGGGTCTCACTCACACACCAGTCGCACACACTGCACACCCAACCACATGGCAGCTTTGGCATCTTTTGATGAGCAACAAACTAGACCTGAAACTGGAAAGCCTGCTGGAAAGGTACACAAGAAGAAGGCGTGATGGGGTCATGACCTGGGGCATGACTGTGTTTAGTTTGCTATGTCTGGGGGCTGTGTCTTTCCTGTGGGAATTGATCCACATAACTTTTTTGTTTGATTTACTGCCCCTGTATAACACTCACATAGCACTGAAGCAACACTGACACCCCATGATGAACATTAAAGGGAGAGGAGTACAGCAAACGCATCAAATCCTGAATTATCATGTGTCTTCCTGCTACTCTTCCTCTCCCAGCCCAACCCTAATCATTACAGATCGAGGAGCCACATTGCAGGAAAACCAAAAAAAAAAAACAACCTTATCAAAGAAATATAGTGAGGCAAGCATCCACATTTGCACTTTAAAAAACACCCCTTTTCTGTGATTTTTCAGATGTGGATGAATATCTTAGTGCTGAGAGAGTGCCACCACCAGGCCATATGGTCTATCAAGTCTTCTCAAATGTGCAGCTAGCAGGCCATTATACTGCAGCTGCAGCTGCACCTCCCTCCTGTCCCCTCTCCTTCGAGGTCATGCCCCTGCTTGCTGACCCCACTTCCTCCTTTGCCTTCTTTGTGAACATTCCCTTGACCCTGCCCACCCCCTCTTAAAACCACCCACCAATGTTAAGGACACCACCTCCCCGAGCAGGGCGTCAGCGAAGGGCATCTCCACCAGAAGCATGGATGTCATTCTGCCACTCTGCAAGTTACTGGTAAGTCTGCACCTGGAATACTGTGTGCAGTTCTGGCACCCTTATCTGAAGAGAGATGTGAGATTGTTGGAGGGAGCACAATAAAGTGTGACTGAGTCGATTCAGGGATTACAGGATATGCCTTACGAAGAGAGATTAAGAGAATTGAACATATATTCCCTGAAGGAGAGATGGGATCGAAGGGATATGATTGAGATCTTTAAGGACTAAGAGCTACACTTGGCTTACAAAACACCAAACTGATTGGCCACTTGCTGAGCAACAGGCATCCCATTGGGTGCTCCTTCTTAATTTTGGTGCCTGCTGAGATTTTCTTGGGGCACTTTTCTACCTTAGCATTTTGTTCTCCTGTTGTAAACTGTGTAATAGCAGAAACAAATAGCTAATTCCATTTTGCTTGATATGTATTAATTGTAAAGCCTTCCTACCTCTGTTTAGATTTTTAAGTTATTTTTTTACTTATTTTGCTAGACATTGTATGTTGAGCCTGATAGCTGGATAGAACTGTACTACCACTGGCTGGATTTCTCTCAAAATTAGTATTCTGACTTTAACTACCTTTCTTCTCTCTGACTCTATAATTTTTGCCCCCCTCCCCCAACTTTCGGTTCCTCTCATACCCTCCCTGGTGCCTCTGACTCTAGCCTCCCCCTCCCTGTAACTTTCCCAATTACCTGTGCTACGTCCTCGTTAGCACCTTTTTGCATGAAACTGCTCTCAGCTATTCTTAGGGCTATTTTCTTTGTCTCCACTTGCCCACCCCCGCTCTCAGCCCTACCCAGTACTTGTCCCTTTATTAATCTCTGCTTCTCTCACACCTTTCTCCAGCTAAGAGCCCCGAGTGGGTGGAAAGCAGTGCCCTCCCTTAACCTACAGCCAGCCGCAACCTGCACTAGGATCGGAGCCCAGTGCCAACTCCTGTGCATCGAGACAGTCACCCCTTGTGGAAGGCTCCACGGCTGTTGGGCGGCATAGAATCTGGCTGCTCTCAACCACTTTCCTGGACTCCTTCCCTCCCAGACCTGCTATCAGGTACACCTCTTCTCCGAACTACAGTCAGCTTACAAAACACTGAACTGATTGGCGCTTGCTGAGCAGCAGGCATCCCATTGGTTTCTCCTTCTTAAACTTGCATCTTTGAACTTTGGCGCCTGCTGAGATTTTCTCTGGGTGCTTTTCTAACCTAGTATTTTGTCCTGCCTGCTCACACTGGCTCTGACCTGTATTAAATGGTCTTCTCTCCCCACCCCTTTCCCGCCATTAGTTATCTGAATGTTTTTTATAGCCTTCCTCTTAAGGGGACCATTACCCCTTTTTATGTTGTTTTCACAGCTTGACTGATAGAGGGCTGCTGACACGCCTCCTTCAAAAGCCCCTCTCTTAATTTTTAAACTCTTCTTCCATCTCTTTGAAAACTCTTTTCCTATCAGTTATGGCCCCTATAAGTGCCTTAATAGTGACAGGTATGCTGCTGCTTACTCTCCTTTCCCTTACTAACCATCTCACTCACAAGACTCTTGCAGAACCTCAGATAATTTGTGAAGACAGTCTCCATAATGCATACAGGTCCTCAATGATCTCCTGCTACAGGAATTTTCCCCATCTTCTCTGGGTCTTGCCAGCAACCAGTAAGTGGGGATTGCTATTTCACTGCCCTAGCTGACTGCACCAACTGGCTCTCTTTCTGGGGATTTTCTGCACTCTGGTGAATTGCACCAGGCAACGCAACTAATCTAGGCTCAGTAAACTTGGCAACAAGCATCTAAAAGAGTACCTCTGTAAAACTGCCTTGCTGTTACTCCTGCTCACTGGAAGTATCCACCCAAACACTGGCCCCTCTCTGACTATCAGTCCCACCATGAGATCTACAGGGAAACTCGCAGTTGTATCCATAAATATTTGCAGCCTCCTTCCCAAGATGGACAAGCTGAATGCTTGGATCCTGAAACATAATCCAGATATTCTCTCAGTAGTAGAGAATTGGCTGTCCCCGAAAACAACTGACGCTTCCGTCTCAATACTTGGAAATACAATATACAGAAAGGATAGGCTGTCCAGACACAGGGGTGGCTGTGCAATATACCTCAGAGATAACCTGCAGGGACATGTTCTGTCATTGCCTAGCACAGGTGCCCACATACAAGCTCTTGCTCTGAAACTGCTCCTTGGTGCACACAGTAAAGCCTTAACTATTCTAACAATCTACATCCCACCCATGCTGAGGACCCCTGGACTAGACTCGTTCACGGAATGCACTGGATCCCTGAATCTAAACTCTAAAAGTACACTGCTGGGAGATTTTAATGCCAACTAGCACTCCCCAGATCCAAGTCCTTACAGGGATGCAGTCTCAGCGGTTCACCTTTCCTAGCTTGTAGAATCATCCGCAAGGGTGATCTGCAAGACTGGTACATCCACTTTATTGGACTGGGTTCTGTCCAGCTGCCCCAAACACGTATCTCATACAGTGGTACTCCCTGATTCCTTAAATGACCACTCGCTTGTCCAGTTTCTATGATCAAACAACTTCTCTAAACCTCCTCCTAGATCTGTTACATGCAGGGTCCTAAAATGGGGGCACATAGACCTGTTGAAAGCTGATCTGCGACAACAGGATTGGTCTTTAGTTTGTTCCACCAGCAATGTAAATACAGCACTGGAGCTATTTGTCCATCTTTTCAACATGGTGTGTGACAGGCACGCACAGTTTAAAACACAGAAAATAAAAGGTTACTGGTTTTCTTCTAGCATAGAAACATAGAAGTTGTTGGCAGATAAGGACCGCAAGGCCCATCCAGTCTGTCCATTTCTTTTCTGCCTTATAAATGTGCCATCAGCCTTTGCTCTGTCAATGGCCTATCTATTCATACTCATCTGTATTCCTCCCTTATGCCTATCCCATGCCTGTTTGAAGCCCTGCACTGTATTCATATCCACCACTTCCTGAGGTAGGCCATTCCATGCATCCACCACTCTTTCTGTGAAAAATAACTTCCTCACATTACCCCTTAATTGGCCTCGCTCTGATTTCAAGCTGTGTCCTCTTGTCCTGCTATTTTTCTTATATTGAAACATGTTAGACTCTTTTACCTTGTTAATGCCCTTAAGGTGTTTGAATGTTTAGATCATATCACCTCTCTCCCTCCTTTGCTCTAGGGTATACATATTGAGCTCCATTAGTCTGTCTTCATATGTTTTCTGATGCAGTCCTTGCACCATTTTGGTTGCCCTTCTCTGAACTGCCTCAATTTGGTTAATATCCTTGTGAAGGTGTGGCCTCCAGTACTGCATGCAGTACTCCATATGGGACATAACCAGTGTCTTGTAAAGAGGGATTATTACCTCCCTCTTCCAACTTGTGATACCCCTACTAATACACCCTAACATCCCCTAGCCTTACCTACTGCTTTAGTGGTCTGCTTGGATGATTTCGGTCATCGGGATGATGATGCCCAAGTCTCTTTCTTCCCTTGTGGCTGCCAGCAACTCCCTTTCCAGCCTATAGGTGGCTTCAGGGTTTCTCTTCCCTATGTGCATGATCTTGCACTTCTTTGCATTAAACCCCAGTTGCCACTCTTCTGACTATTTTGCTAGTTTATCCAGATCTCTTCTCATTCTGCCCACCCCATCTGGATCATCTACTGTGTTGCAGATCTTGGTGTCATCTGCAAACAGACAAACCTTACCCTCCAGTCCATCTGCTATGTCACTGATGAAGATATTGAAGAGGACTGGCTCCAGGACTGATCCCTGAGGTACCCCACTTGTGACTTGCATCTCTTCTGACTGTATACCATTTACCACCACTCTCTGTTTTCTGCCCATCAACCAGTTTGCCAACCAGTTGACCAACTTCTGACCCACCCTGAGTCTACCCAGCTTATTAATCAGTCTTCTACGTGGAACAGTATCGAAAGCTTTGCTGAAGTCAAGGTAGGCGACATCAACTGCTCCCCCTTGGTCCACCGCTCTGGTTACCTAGTCAAAGAAATCTATGAGATTAGTTTGACAGGACCTTTCTTTTGTAATCCCATGCTGTCTTGGATCCTGTGCTCCTATGGATTCCAGTTGTTGTACTATCCTTTCCTTAAGGAGTGCCTCCATAATCTTGCCCACTACTGAGGTAAGACTGACTGATCTGTAGTTCCCGGCCTCCTCCCTGCTACCACTTTTGTGGAGTGGGATCACATGAGCCCTTCTCCAGTCTTCTGGGACCTCTTTTGTGCTCAGAGACTCACTAAACAGTTCTGATAATGGCTCTGCTAGTTCCGCTCTTAGCTCCTTTAGTACCCTGGGATGTAAGCCATTAGGTCCCATTGCCTTGTCTACCCTGAGCTGATTGAGCTCTTGTAGGACCCTTTCTTTTGTGAAGGGACTAGTGCTCACCTCCCACCCCCCCATGTCCATGGTGCTGAGCTGTGGGCCCTGCCCTACCTTCTCTTCAGTAAATACTGAGCAGAAGTATCTATTTAGGATAGATGCTTTTACATGGTCCTCCTCCTCACACGCCCCCTTATCTCCTTTGATCTTAGCAATACCCCCTCTGGACTTTCTCCTTCCACTAATGTATGTATAAAAAGTCTTGTCACCTTCTTTTACTGTCTTTGCTAGTGTTTCCTCAGTTTGGGCCTTTGCCTGCCTTACTGCCTTCCCTGCTTCCCTTAGGGAAGTTTGGTGTGCCTCTCAGTCTTCATCCCACTGCGTTCCCTTATATTTCCTGAAGGCCAGCTTTTTGGCTCTGACCTTTTCTGCTACTGTTCTTGAGAACCAAAGTGGTTTCCTTCTTCTTTTGCACTTCCTTTTCTGTCTAACACAATGGATGTTGCTTCAAGTATTGCATCCTTAATGCTTTCCCACTTTGCCTGTACCCCCCCACCTGTATTTTTTTTTGCCAGGGCTAGCTTTATTTTGTTGGCCATCTTATCAAAGTCAGCTCCTCAGAAGTCCCATATTTTTGCCTTGGAATGGGATGATTTAGTTGTAGTGGCCAATCTGAACCATACCATGTGATGGTCACTCCTTGAATGGATGAAATCTTGTGGCCATCTTTGGCATATAGCGAGGGCCACGGGTAGGCTGGCCAACATTCAGTCTTATAAAAATGGTTGTAATGACTGCACCAGGGCCATACGTGCAGCAAAAAGTCAGCACTTTAAGGAAGCACTCTCTCGTACTTGGGGAGAGGGAAGAAAATTCTGGTCAAACCTCAAAGAACTCACTGGGAAAGATCTCAAAACTGCCCCCACCTTGTTAAACATCGGTGTTGTTCCCACTCAGGATCCCAGTACCATTGCAAACGCTTTTAACAATATGTTCTCAGACCTGAGTAGCGTGCCCCCACTGACTTTTTCCACCAATCCAATTCAGCCCTTAATATATGGACAGTGAAACAACCACCCTCTCATCCTCCCTTCCATTTCAGAGCTCTGACAGCTCGCAAAGCCAAGAAGTACTTCCAAAAGGTCTTAGGGAAGTCAAGGTTTAGTGGTGACTCCCTAGACCTTAACCTTATTGCACAGACCTTGGATGAGATACTTGCTCCTCTAACATACATTATCAACACCTCTCTGAGGCTCTCACAATTCCCAGATAAATGGAAAGCTGTCTTAGTGACACCTGTTTTTAAGAGCAGGGATCGAACTTTGACTGGAAACTATAGACCAGTCTCAATCCTCCCACCACTTTCTAAAGCACTTGAAAGAATAGTGACTGATCAGTTAGGTGAGTACCTAGAAAAATACCAACTCCTATGCCTGCAGCAACACAGGTTCCGTAAGGGTCACAGTACCACAATTGTGCTCCTCGAGTTCACAGGGTGTATTCATAATGCTTTGGACCAAGGTACCCGAGTTGGAGCAGCTTTCATTGACTTAATGAAAGCGTTCAATATGGTAAATGCATTGTCAATGGCTCAGTAGGTAGCACACTCGCCTCTGAGGCTGGGAGATTAGAGGGTTTTGGGTTCAGTTCCCACATCTGGCACTTGGGTTAATATCCCAGTACTGACACTGTAGTGCAGCATGAGAGGGGTGTTGCACTTCCGAGGTGCCGTCTTTTGGATGAGGTGTTAAACCGAGGTCCCATCTGCCTGGATTGGTGGTAGTTCAGGTGAATGTTAAAGATCCCACGGCACTTATCGAAAAGAGTAGGGGAATTTTATTAGGCAAAGGAAACAGAACATCAGGCATGTAAAGTCATCAGACAAAGCAAAATACAATAGTCATATATACAGTATACATCAATCAGAAAAAAAGAAAGATACAGAATGAAATACAGTCAGTGTATCTCAAATAGCTAACATTGATAAACTAACGTAACATTTCTACATTTTTCCAAAAGAAAGTAAAGCGGTGCAATGGAAGCTGTTTATACTCTAACTCCATAAGATTCAATAAAGCATTTTCCATGTGTTGGATAACAGTAAGCGGATAGGTTGGAATTTGCTATAAGGCATATTGACAATGGGCCTGCCACATATAGTATTTACAGATGGCAAAAATTACCTGAAGAGTACTAGGATGAAATTTTGTCCAATGATCTGAGAAGTCACCCAAATTCAATATCTGATACGTGATTCTACTAAGAAATGGCCATTTCTACCTATTAGCTAATGTTTTCCAAAATAAAATAGCATCCTTGCAGTCAAAAAAGAAATGAGCCATAGTTTCCTCTATTTGAACGAAGGAAGGTTTAGGACAATATTGATCCTGAGAGGATTTGTGTTTTAGATTTCCCCGAACTGGCAACCTGCCATGGCAACATCCCACATGTGCAGTGGGATTCTTTTATCTCGAAGTATATCCAGAGCACAATCCATTCGGGATGAAGGACAACCTGGAAACTGTAACACTGGTCTTGAAAGATTCACAAATATAGTATAGAGTTGTTTTCTGGACAGTGTAAAAATGGAAGCTTTACTTAGTTTCCAAAACTGTAGCTTATGGAAACTATCCACAGCATAAGATGGGAAACAAGAAACACTGAAATGTGTAGGTGGGAGTGCGTCTCAATTAGCCATTATATAAGTCATAGCATTGCTGACCCAGGTATCACAAACATGGGATGAGTATCGAACGCTGTGAAAAAGGAAAAAAGAAAGAAAAAAGGCAGTCAGGTGAATCATACCAAGCCCACCCTGATGTACCTGTAAGTAAGTTATGTCACGCTTAACTGGATTGAGGCGACTGCTCCAGACCATCTGGAAAAATACACTAAAAAGCCTTTTTTCTAAGTGTCTGGGAGGAGCATATACATAGCTATGAAATAGAAAAATAGGAAGGATACATTTTTTAACAACTAATACTCTCTTTCTCTTTCCCAATTTCCATGATTTCCAGAGTCCAACCTTATACTCCCCAATACAAAGGCGTTTTTCTCAGTTATAGGTAGTGATGTCTGTGACATTAAACCATATCCCCAAGATTCGTTGGGGAGAAGTACAGATTCTAATACCACCCACTTCAGCCACTGCTGCAGACTGAGGGTCCAAAGGAATGGAGACACTTTTCTGAATATTAAGGGTGCCCCTGAAATCAAAGAAAAGGCCTGAAATATTCGGACCGCCCGGTCTCCAGAGTCTTTGTTATAGACAAATAACACGACGTCATCAGCATATGCAATAATTTTCACTGGGAGTAAATCAGGGTAGGGCGCCAGACCAATAATTTGAGAGTCCCATCTGATTTGTCGAACAAGTGGGTCCAATGCAAAAGTATTTAATAACGGACTGAATGGACACCCTTGACGAATCCCAACCATCTGAAGAAGAGTATTACCCACAAAACCATTAATCACAGGAGCAAAATAGGCTGGGGAAAATAGACTGGTGAGCCAGCGGAGAAAGATTGTGGGGACACCATATGTTTCCAGGACCTGAAATAAATAGGAGTGTTGTACAGAATCAAATGCTTTTGCTTGGTCTAGCGAAAGGACAAAACCCGAAATAACATTATGTTGTTTAGCCTCAAAAATCTCTCATAGGAGAAAGAGATTAGTGTGAATAGAGCATCCTGGGATGGCACACGATTGGGCTGGGTCAATAAGAATAGGAGCAACATGGAGTAAGCGTGTGCTAAGTATCCGAGATAGGATTTTAAAGTCCGTGTTGAGAAGATGAAGTGGTCTCCAATTACATAAAGAGCAGGTATCCTCTTTTTTATAGATACATTTTCGAAAAGACATTCCAAAATCGGGAATCATCTCCGAGGTGTTTAGAATATAATTAAAAACTTGAGTCAGTACTTCCAGTAAATCATCCCGAAATATTTTGTAGAACTCATGTGTAAGGCGATCAGGACACGGCACTACCTTTAGCTGAAGGTGGGAAATGGCACAAGCCACCTCTTCTTGAGTAAGTAGGGCAACCAGTTCCGGAACATGGTGCACAGAAAGCTGTGGGACTGGAGCCAAAAAAACTGAGGACAGGTCAGGTGGGTTGGACGGCGATGTACAAAATTGGTGTCGGAAATGAGAACAATGGAGAGCATACCAGGAATGTCATAAACAATATTACCCTGTTGATCCGAAAGACCATGTTTAACAGTAGACTTAATTCTGTCTTTGTAGACTAAAAATGGGTTCGCAGAGGGGGAAGCCGAAGTACCCACCTGCAAAAAAAATCTAAAGTACGGGCACTGTCGTATTGATGTGCGAACATGCAATGTTTGATATTGGTAATTTGAAAGGAATAATCAATAGGAGAAGAAACAGAAAGAGACATCAATTTATAAAGTTGATTCCTGTAAGTTAAGTACGTAAGGTACTTATCTCAGACCACCCATTTCCCCACTGTCCGGAAAAAATGACGGAGATCTCATTTCGTATCTTTCCACCATGCCCAGATAGAGTCATAACAGCAAAGAACTGAAATCCGGGCGTGTAAGAGAGTACGAACTTGTGCTTGGATAGAAAGAGGAGAGAAAAGAGAATTGTTCAATTTCCACTGAGCAAATGTTGAGGAGAGAGACGTTGGGACTGTGTCTAAGAGAAAGACACCCGTCAGTAAGTAGTGATCAGAAAGCTCTGTGGGACAAAGGGAAACCTGACGGGGGATACAATGGTGAGAGACAAAAAAATAGTCAATACGGGTGTGATACATAGATCTGTAATATGTGAATCCAGCAGCAGAATGTAGGGAGCGATATGCGTCAATGAAATCTGCATCTTTTATCAGAGTGGTCAAAGCAAGGGAGTTACAATACATTTTTTTCCCCGTAACCGTCCTGCAGGTAACATCAATAGAACAGTTAAAGCCCCCTCCCCAAATAACATGTTTCTGGGTACAGAAATACAGTTTAAGAAGGTCAAATAAATGAATATGGGCAGCTTTGGTTTGTGGGCCATAAATATTGATTATACAGAATGAATGGTCATGGAAAGTACAGTCAAGGATCAGTGCCCTACCAGGACAAACATCTATAATGCATGAAATGGAAATGTTGGGGGGAAAAAACAGGATAGCCACACCATCAGCTAAATCTTCCCCAAAAGTTCAATAGGAGGGGCCCTTAGTCCACCCTCGTTGAAGCTGTTGAACCTCAAAAAGGGTAGTTAAACAAGTTTCTTGCAACAGGATGATATCTAAGGGAAGGGAAGATGCAAGGTGAAAAAAAAACAGCTGTCTCTTGTAGCTTTTTAAGCTACAAACATTGAAAGAGGCTATTCTGATAGTAGTCAGAATTAAATTACTCAACCACTCCCATCTGTAATAGCCATATTTTTACGTTTCTTACTCACCTTTTTTGTTCTAGTAAGCTTTTTCTGGGAAACATCAGATGGCCTAGAAACAGTGAGATCCATGTCTGAGGGTAAGATAGAGGCATCTGAATCACCATCAGATTCTTCCCGTCCACCCCTTAAAGAGTCAAAAGGATTGGAGAGAGGACTATCAGGGGCTTTCAAGGTATCAGGGGTTTTGCGAGCAGTCGCCCTGGTGACTAGTCTGCCAGGTTAAAAACCTTCGGAATCCATAAGGGAGGTGTCAGTAGTCGTAAGGGTAGGAGGATGTGGGAGAGAATCTACAGTGGTCGCAGCAAGGGGAGCAGTCTCCAGTTCAGTAGGTGAGTCTAGGACTGGCTGAGGCTCTGTCAGCACTGGAGAGGATTGGGGGGGAGACTGTAATGGGATTGGACACAGTGATCTGAGCAGTAGAGTGTTCTTGGGCTTTATCCTGTGCTTTTTGGACAAGAACATCAGAATTCCAACCCTCAGCACGGTTCTTGCTAGCCCAGGGACACGGATGGTACGCATGTCCTTTTTCATCGCAAAAATTACACTGGAAAACATTATCACAGCAGACGCAAGGGTGTCCATACCCCCCACATAAACTACATTTCAGTAAATCACAAGTGCTGCTTAAATGTGTGTGAGCACCACATTTATAGCAAGCTCTAGGCTGACCCCCCCGTAAAAGCAGACACTCCTATCCTTACCTAAGAAAAAATTGTTGGGTAAGTGTACTACTTCAGAGTTAACCTGGAAAAGCTTTACTCGAAACTTCCAACCTCCCGTCCAGAGCCCCTCCTCATTTAAAATGGCTTCGGGGAGGATAAAACCGTACACCGGTTTTGTAACCAATGGTATATGTCACTGATACTAACACCCTCATTCCTGAACATAATGGTAACAGTACGAACTGCTGGCTTGGTGAGAGGAATAACATAAAAGGGAGTCCATAGGGGGATATTTTTCAACGTGGCATATTTATGCCAAAATCTATCCAAACCACTATTAGTCTTGAAACTAACATCAAAGGTTTCTTCACCAGAAATATGAATCAAGGCATATATGTCCAAAGCCTGAAAATGCATGGCACCTTTCAGTAGGGTCCGCCACATAATAACAATCAGGGAATTCAGAAAGGCCACCCTTATAGCGCAGACGGACTGCATTACGTCTAGGTGCCTGTTCTAATTTATTTTTAAATAAATCTGAAAGAATAGGCCCTCTGCCAGAGGCAGGAGGAGGGTCTAAGGGGGGGTTGCAAAGTATGGGTCATGGTCGAGGTGCCTTCCCCAGGATCATCCATGAGTCCATGAGTGGTGGGGCTAGTGGAACAGACCCTAAAATGGGTGAGGGTGTACTAGGAGCTGTACCTGGGGTCTGTCCAGAGTAGAGATTAGGCTGGGGAGGAAAGGAGGCCTCTGGAACCTGTGTAAGGGTAATAAGAGGTGCATCTGCAGCTAAGGACTCTGTGTTGGAGCTATGGGTAACAACACCTGTACAGCAAGCATCACGAGAATCCATAATATCCCCCAAAGTGACCCCAGGAACAGCAGACTGAACAGAAACATTATTGTCTGTATAATTACTAATGTCTTTCAAGACAGGTACCTCGTTGGAGCTCGTGACTATAGGTGCAGGCCTGGTGGGGGAGAACAAAACCCCATGCTTGTCTGCGTCCCAAGAGGGATCCGGAGTCCAGGATCCCGACGCTGTTTTCATCCATCCTGCGTGATGTAGAGCAGCTGTAGCATTCCATGCATGGTCCGAAATGTCTGCGGCAGTCCTCAAGCTGAAATGAGAACAAATAACCTCAGCAGCAGTAGAAGAAGACAGAGTGTCTGGAGAAGGTCTCGGGTGAAATGGGTCAAAATGAAGCAAGTCTGAGTCCTCCGAATGCAACTCTGTAGTCGTGCAGACTCTCCATGTGGTGATACCGGAAGAAACAGGGGGAGCATCCAGTGTTACACCCTGAGCAGGCAGCACATTGTGTTCGGCGGTAGAAACCAGCAAACCTGGCGAGGAAGTGCAAAAAGGCTCCAGAGACCCAGTTGTAACTGATGCAGAAAGCTTTGCTAAGCGAAATGAAGAATCCAATACATCTTCAGGAGATGAAGGCATTTCTCTGGGTAGGTGTAAATCAGGGGCTGTCTCAGTCATCAGCAGACGCTAGACAAGAGATCCTCACTGTGGCAGGGCTGAATGTCAACTGAACACTCCATCATGGTGGCCAGAGTTCCCCCTACCGACAAGAGTAGGGGAATATTTTATTGAATAAACACACAAAATACATAACATGCCATTTCTTTACATAACATTCTCTGTTTACATACAATTCTGAATCTTTTCTTTTATTGTTCAATTGTCTTCTGTAATTTTGTATTTTACAAAAATTCTTGTCACCCATCTCTTTTTCCATTCAGTATACTGTAGTATTTTTTTTTTTCAAAATTACACTGTTTGTTCAATTCATGTCATACTGCTAACATTGTTCTCTCTGGGTCCTTATCTATTTGTTGCAGAACATATTTACACCTAGTCTGCCATAATACATATTTGATACAAGTGAAAATGAAATGGATCATATCTGCATTAAATCCTCGAATCTTCCTGGTAAACCCACCTACTACTTCTTCATATGTTACCTGTTTCCATCTATCCTCTTCCCATCATATAGATAATCTGTCCCAAAATTCTTTTACAAATGGACATTGAATCAAAAAGTGTTCCATTGTCTCTTCTGTTGCAATACATGTCTGTTGTGGGCAAAACCTCTCCTTTTGAGCTCTATGTTTCGCATTTCCTTTCACATTTAAACACCCGTGTCCACACAACCATACAGTATCCCACATTTTCAGAGGTGTGAATTTATCCTGCAAGGTTTTTAACATTTCATCTTTGTTTCTTTCTGTAATCCCACTAAAGGAAATGTTTATCATAAATCCTTGTTCTTATATGTATTGATAGATGTATTTTCTAGGTTTATTTACTATCTGGTCTGCTTCTAGTTTCCATCTCCTTATTTTGGATATAATGGGTCTAAAATATACTGGTTCATTATGAATGTAAGAGATCAGACTTTTCCTTTCTTTCCAGGCTTTCACACATGGTGCTAGCCATTTGTTTGCAGACATGGTCCATATTTTTTGGTTTGGTTTTTCAGGGTCTATTACAATCTTCTCAAAATACGTACTCAAAAAAAAGGCTATAGGGTTTATTAGATTCACTCCACCTTTACTAATAGGTTGATAAAGTACCTCCCTTTTTATTGGGTTCAGCCTACTCCCCCATATGGTTTGAAACACTAAGCTAAGGAGAGATGGTTCCAAAACTGCTGAAACCAGGTACACCACACTTAAATATGTAAATATAGGTAATAATAGTGTCTTTACCATTTGCACTTTCTTTTTTTTTAATTGTTGCCACCCTTTCCAAAACTGCGCCTTCTTTCTGGCTTCTGCTAGCTTCCCTTCCCAATTTAATTTACCATTATCTCCCCTTCCAAAAGTTATTCCTAGGACTGTAAATGGGTCCTCTGATACTTTTATCCATCCTATCTCCTGAATTAGATCTGTTTTCATACTTAATGGGTACACTGTACTTTTACTCAGATTCACTTTTGCTCCAGTAATTTATGAGAAACTCTCTGTTTTTCATTGCCTTTTGGCCTGATTGTATATCTGATACACATATGCATAAATCATCTGCATAGGCTGACATCTTCACTTGCACTTCCTGTTTTTCTGTTTATACTCCTTTCACTCGGTCATCTTGCTGAATTATTTTTAGCAATGGGTCTATACAAAAAACATATAGTAAGGGGCTTTGTGGACAGCCCTGCCTTACCCCCTTTCTATTCTTATATAAGAGCCCAGATGTCCATTTACCAGAGGTAATGAGGTTGCTGCTGCATAAATCATCATGATCCATGTACTGTATAGAATATTTTTTGGGACCCCATAATTTTCCAGGACTACCTCTATAAACTTATGTGACACCTTGTCGAATGCCTTCTCCTGATCCAATGACATAATATACCTTGTGATTTCCTCTTCTTTTCCTTGTTCCACCATTTCCCTTATTAAAAATAGATTATCAGTAATGGATCTACCTGTAATTGAACATGTTTGAGATGCTGATATTGTAACCGGGGCTACTGCCATCAATCTTTTACCTAAAATTTTCATCAGAATTTTTAAGTCTGAATTTAGCAGGCTCAATGGCCTCCAGTTCCTAAGGTCCTCTCTGTCATTCTTTTTTTGTATAAAAACTTGTACTGCTATCCCCATACAAAAATCCATTTTGTTATACAACAATATCCAATTAAATACTTCTACTAATATGTTAATTAGAATATTATCAAACTTTTTATAAAATTCTGACGGTAACCCATCTATCCCTGGTGCAGTATAATTTTTTAAAGTTTTAATAGCCTGTTTCACCTCTGTCTTAGTAATTGGCTCTATTAACCCACTCTTCTCATTATCTGGTATATTTGGTATATCCAAATCTCTAATCAGTGCCTTCATTTTATTCTCATCTCTGTGACTAGGAGCACACATTTGTTTTAAAAAAGTGTGCACTTCTTGTCTTATTTCTGGCATAGTATTTACTGTCTTCCCAGTAGCTGTTTTTAATGTATTCATTGTTCTATTTTCTATTTTTTACTACTACTATCAAAAACATCTCCTAAACCCATCTTACCAGTTGAGCAGATTTTATGCTCTATTAACATTGATGTAGCTCTAGCATACTGTAATACTTCCATTTCATTCTTGACCTTCTTAATTTTTTCAGTCAAACTGACCCGCTCTGTATTTATTCTACTAAATAATTTAGCTAACTGGGTTCTAAGGGTAAGGTACTTTTTATACTGTGTCATCTTTCTTTCTGAAGCTAATTTTATACATTCTTCTTTTATAATATTTTTTGTTTCCACCCACCAATAACATAAGTCTTCTACTAAATCTACCACTGACATACATACTAAAAATATTTCTTTTATTTGTATATATAGCTGTTGATCTTCCAGTAAAGAGACATTTAATTTCCAGTAATTCTTCCCTTGTGTTTTATTTGGTTGGACTCCTATTATGCTTACTACCATCACATGATCTGTTGTTTCTACTGGTATGGTTAAAGAGTTCTGCACATGTAACAATTTTGATACAAAAATGAAGTCTATTATTGTTGACGGCTTTCTTTTAAAGTATGTATGCCCTCCCTTCGAATGAATGCTTCTATAAGTATCCCTCAAATTACTTTGTAATGGGGGTCACGTGATGCAAGCGCTCTGAAAGCAGCTGTGGTGCCGAGCTCCTGCCTTCACTTAACTGTTTTCCAATATTAATAATCTACTAAGGAGTTTTCAAAACCTCTCTTGTTTACTGGCTAGTCCAGCAATATCTAGTAGATCGGATTCAGACGGCGATCAGCAATTTGGTGACACAATGGAGTCCAAAATGCGCTCTGCTACAATGCGCCATACTCCACCAACGTCACCTGCAAAAAAACCCTAAGAAATCTAGAGCACAAACTGGCAGCTCCGAAAAAAAAGTTCCACAGTCTACAACTTCGATCCCACTGACAGAGGATCATTTTCTGCAAGAGTTAGAGCCTTTCAGAGAAATACTGACAGAAATCGAAACCGAGTTAAAATCCTTGTGGGGAGATTTGTCTAGGAGGGTCACTGACTCTGAAGCCCAAATTGTTTCCATAGAAAGGTGGAAGGAAAAATCGGAACCAGAGATAGTGCTACTGCGGCAGCAAATCCAGAAACTACAATTAAAAACAGAGGATTTAGAGGGGCGGAGCCACAGGAACAACATTTTAATCATTGGCCTACCTGAAGCGGAGGAAGGGCAGCACATCCAGACTTTCATGCAAAAATTTCTCTCCAAAATTGCAGGACCATCACCGATGGGGGCCCCCTACCAAATAGAAAGGGCACATCGCGCTTTGCGACCTCGACCATCGCCAGGAAGCCCCCAGGCCACTAATCGTTAAGTTCCTTAGCTTCGTCGAGAAACAGCACGTTTTAAACAAGGCACATGAAGTACAAGACATCTTATGGGAAGGTGCGAAAATCCGTATATCACAGGATCTGCCTTATGAAATAAGACAGAAACGCGCTGCCTATCACCCTATAGTGAAAAAGTTAATTGCAGTGGATATTCGCTTCAAAATGCAGTACCCCTCTCGCCTCTTAGTCAGGATTACAGACAGCTGGTCTGCGTATGAAAACCCCATTAAGGCAATGGATGACCTGTCTGTCAAGCTTCCTGAGTTGTTTAACAAAAGCTGAAATTACTGACAGTTCGGTAGCTGTGAAAAGGAGAGCTACTAATGAATACAGTCTTGTTTAATAACCAACAGCCAAATGATATCATGAATGAATAAACGGGATACTGTCTAGTGTACCTGATGGTTGATTTGGTCATGGGGGTGGAAGGGCCTGCATGGTGATGGCTTCCGAGCTGCGATATGGAGGAGACATGGACGTCGGCCTGTCCTGAGGATCACAATTTGGCCTGTGGGCCTCTGCAAGCATTCGAGATGGGTTTTCTTAGCACAAAAACGGAACTGGAAGGGGACGCATGGGTTCCTAAGGGAGGACATTAATGATGCACGGTGCAATGCAAAAGCTTCCCACGAGAAACAAAGACTCAGATGTACTAGTAGCAGTTAAAGTTAGCTTAGAAACAATAGGGTTTTCTGTTTTTTTTTTTCACTTCTCCTTTTCTCCGTATAGATTGGAGATGTCCTCAATATTATGTTGCTCAACTTAAATTTGGGGAAGCTTTAACTTTGTTTATCAGATTAACTGAATTAGTGACTTAGTAGAGGGGGGATAAGGTGCTTTTTCTTTTTATTTTGGATACAGATGATATTTCAGACTTCTGGAACTAAATAATAGGCACTAACATAGGCGAGGTGAAGTGGCATCGATGTGCTGATGGGTACGCTGTGTCACAACCTAAGTAATGGGGGGGGTTTGCCTCTTTGGGCTCACTAATTTAATATCATGGAAATTAATAGGGCAGACAAAGAGTAAAGGGGGTTTAGTAAACTTACTGTTAACCAAATGGGTATGCACCAAAAAGGCCTTGGGGAAATTGACTTTTCCTATAGTAAAGGAAGTTCCTGTACATAGTTTGTGCTTTGCTTGGGTGGTAGATGGGAAATGGTGGGAGGTTCACTATGAAGATGGGGAGGGGTGGGGGTGGGGTTGGAGCGATCAGGGCTGAGAAGGACAATAGAAATAGGAATCTACTAATAGTTATTGTTAATGCTGGATACGGTAGTTAAAATAGTTTCATGGAACATTAGGTGTGCTCAAGACCAGACCAAAAGGATTGCTGTCCTTAAACATATTGCTTTATTGCAAGCTAACATAATATTTTTGCAGGAGATGCATCTCCTGGCATCTGAATCTGGCTGTTTCAAAAGACAAGGTATACAGCAGGTCTTTGCTGTGGGAAGTTCCACTAGCAGAGGTGGAGTAGGGATACTCATCAGGAAAGGGGTCCCATTTCAATCGGAAAATATTATTCAGAATCCGCAGGGCAAATACGTTATAGTCACTGGTTTACTGGCAAACAGTCCAGTAATCATAGGGAGTATTTATGGGCTGGTAGGAGGCGACACAGACTTTCTAATGGGATTAGTAGATAAGTTGTCTACTTTTATCCCAACCCTAATAATACTGGGAGGAGATTGGAACTTAACTCAATCCTTGCTGTTAGACAAATCTAACCTGACCCAGAAGGCTGGGATTCCAGCCCAGAAAGCGCTTAATGAAATGATGGACCTCCTCAGACTCTGTGATTCTTGAAGGATTTTAAACCCGACTGCACGAGTGTTTTCATTTCACTCTCAAGTACACCAAACAGCGTCCAGGTTGGTCTTTTTCCTGATAAGTTCAGCCTTGCTGTCAGGGACCCTAGATGCAGGGATCGAGCCGATAGTAATTTCGGACCATGTGGTGGTCTGGCTTCAAATTTCTCTAACATCAGAGCAACAAAAAGACTCTCGCTGGAAACTCAATACACAGTTACTGAAGGACAGTTTCATAGTAAACAAAATTCGCACATTGATCGAGCAGTTCGTCGAAACCAATATGAACTCCAGCCCTAGGATGGACCAAATTTGGTGTGCACTAAAATGCTGCATACAGGGTGAACTCATCAGATTGGCCACAAAATGGAAAAGGACCAGAGAGGAGCAAGCCCAGAAAATACTGGAACAAATCAGGACACTGGAACAAGATCCAGCCTCAACCTCTGTGCAAGGGGCTCTCTCGAATCTTTTGTCTCTGAGAAATACATATTCGGATCTCCTCAAAGAGAGAGCTGAGTTTACTATTCTCAGAACAAAAGCAAATTACATTGATCAAGGGGAAAAAGCCGGAAAGCTCTTAGTGCTTCGTATGAAACAATTAGAGAGCTCAAGGACTATTCAAGCAATTCGGGATGTGGACGGTACCTTAAAAACTCATCCCAGGGATATAGTCTCCGTATTTGAGACATTCTACACGAACCTTTATAGTTCACAGTCCACACCCCCCTCAACCAATGATACCGAAGCTTACCTGGCTCGAGCTCTATTACCCAGGTTGCAAGAGGAGGATCAGGCCTTATTAACAGCCCCTATTACCTTATCAGAGATAACAACTGCCATAAAGGCCTTGGCTTTGGACAAAGCCCCAGGTCCAGATGGCTTCCCCTCAAATTTCTTTAAAGTGTTTGAAAAAGAGTTGTCCCCCATACTACTTAAAGTTTACCACTATATTCTCACCAATGAGACTTTAGACCCTTCCATATTAGAAGCGACTATTATTTTGCTTCTAAAACCAGGTAAGCTGCCAGAATATCCCTCTAGTTATCGTTCCATTTCACTACTGAATTGTGACCTTAAAATCCTTACTAAAATACTGGCGAATAGGATTCAAAGAATATGGTGTACCCTACTTTGTTCTGAGCAGGTAGGATTTGTCCCTGGGAGGTCGGCAACAGATCACTTCAGTAAACTAAATCATATATTCCACATGGCCCAGTCCACCCCAAATCCAATGGCACTAATATCTTTAGATGCAGGAAAAGCATTCGACAGGGTGGATTGGAGCTTTCTGTGGTCAACGTTGAAATATATGAGTATACCGGTAGCTTTCATTCAATGGATTCAAAAGATCTACTCCACCCCTATGGCGAAGATTTTCTGCAATAAAGTTTTTTCTGCGGGATTCCCTCTTTTTCCGGTACTCGGCAGGGATGCCCCCTTTCCCCATTACTATTCAACTTATATTTGGAGCCCCTGTTAAGGAGAATTAACTCCTCCAGCAGGGTGCATGGAATCCTAGTAGGCACTAATAATCTAAAGTTATCTGTATACGTGGATGACATCCTGCTCCACCTAGCAGACCCGGTAACTTCATTGGAAGAGGTACTAGCAATCATAAGTGAGTTTAGCAAATACTCCAATTATAAGCTGAACTGTAATAAAACTGAAAATTTTCCCCTTAACCACCATACATTCCGGCAAGATTTCCATCAATTTGGAATGCAATGGTCTGCATCATCGTTGAAATATCTAGGTATACACTTAATGTTGGATCCTATAAAATACAAAAAGCTAAACTTAGAGGACCTGGTTCAGAACATTCAACATGACCTTACTAGATGGAAATCGTTGCCTATCTCATTGTGGGGAAGAATTAGCCTTATCAAAATGAACATTCTTCCTAGGGTGTTCTTTCCATTAAATATGAGCCACATATGGTTGCCCATCTCCTTTTTTCAGAGGATACAGACCCTTATATCAGACTTCCTTTGGTTAAACAAGAATCCTAGAAGGGCTTACAGCAAACTTACTCTTCCCAAGAATAAAGGAAGTCTCAAGCTTCCCAACTTACTATACTATCACTGGACCAGTCATCTAGATAAAATGGGGAAGTGGATGTCACTTCCTTGTATCAGTGGCGTAGACCCTTACGTTCCTATCTGGTTAAAAATTGAGATGGATACTTTTGCCATAGCCAGGGTCTCACCGCTATCCTCATTATTCACACCTCTTCGTATACTTCCAGATGAAATTAAGCATTCAGTGATAGGCGTATCTATCAGAATCTTTGCCCAGATATGTGCCTCCTTACATATTTGTCCTAGTAAGGATACAATGCAAGAGATTATCGGCAACCCCAATTTTAGAATTGGCGAGTCGCCTATCACACCAAACTGGATCCCCCAATTAAAAGGTGTGCAAGTCGATGACTTTTACCAGGCGAACGCCCTTCTGTCACCGACTGGCATATTAAACAAGCTCCATGTTCCCCCCGGTACTATCTTCAAGATTTATCAGCTAAGACATTTTCTCCAACAGAAAATCGTAGAAACACATATACCCTCCAGATTAAACAACATAGTTGAACAAATTAAAAGTTTAGCAGGGCGACCACAAGGTATCTCATTAATACATAGCGCTCTAATGGATATTTTTTATCCAACTACACTGTCAGGTTCACCAGTATGGGACTCGCTTATCCCTAACCAGAACTTTAACTGGTCCAACATTTGGAGAGATATGCATAGATATATTACACAAGACAGGCTAAGGATCACTCAGTTTCAAATATTAAACAATATGTACTATACTCCTTGCAAGCTGGCCAAAATAGGCAGGACCCAATCTTCTACATGTGTTAGATGCGGTCAAAAGGAAGGGACAATTTTACATATTTTCTGGTCCTGCACAAAAGTCTCTCTGCTGTGGTTAAAAATCAAATCCCAAAGTAACCCCTTACTAGGATTAAAATCTTATTTTACTCCTATGGTTTGTATAATAGGGGACCTATCCCTGATACCGGTTAAAGAAAGGAAATTCCATATTACATTAATATCAATGGCGGTTAAAAAGCTAGTTCTTAAACACTGGCTAGACCAAACCATTATAACATATACTGAATGGCTGCACGAGATGTCCTTTTATCTTAGGGCAGAAAGAATGATTGCCAGTATACGCAAGAATCCAGTGGCTTTTGTTAAAAGGTGAGGTAAATTATATGCTTTATACCTGGAATAGGGTACCCCACATCCTCAAGCTCCCCAGACTAGTTTAAAGTTTAGTTTCCTTCTTATATGTTATAATAAAACTGAAACATTTGTTTTGAAAGATTAACTGATCGCTGCAAGGGTGGGGAGGATGTGGGAGGGGGGATGATGTGGGGGGGTGTTGTTTGCTGGATATTGTTTCTGTACTATTTCACCAAGTGATGTGATATGAAATTGTTAACATTTACTGAATAAAAAAAAAAATTACTTTGTAACACTATTTTGTTTAAACAGTTTGAATCACAAAAATTCTTATATGTACAGGCACCTCTGTCCTGATTTGATAGTACACAGTTAAAATCACCACCCCATATAATGTATTTTGTTGTGAAAAGGTACGGTTTGATTAGGTTAAATAATTCCACCCTTTCTTTTTTTCTAGATGGGGCATAAATGTTAATTGCCCTCCATGCACAATTTCCATACATAAAGTCTATTAATAAAGCCCTTCCTGCACATATATCTATCAACTTGATCACTTTATACTTATCTCCTGAGAACAAGATTCCTACCCTATCACATTGTTCAGTTCCAAAAGATAAAAAGGAGGGTCCTCCACACCACTGTTTTTTTATTATTTGCTCCAGGTACACTGTGTTTAATCTGGTGTCCTGAAGGAAACAAATATCCACTTTACTATATTTTAATATGGATAATATGATTAGTCTTCTCCTTGCATTTCTAATGCTGTTGACATTCAAGGTTGCAATTTTGAGTGTAGGTGTGGAGGACATTATTTAAAAGACAAAAGAAAAGAAATTATCCTACTTTTACAGTTTCTTTCTTTCACTTCTTGTCCTGACCCCTAGTCTCTTTGGCCTTACCACCTCATTTTTATTCTCCCCCCCTGATTCTGAGGTTAAAGTAGGTTGTGATGATGACTCTGATTCTCCTCCAGGTTCTGATTCCAAAATATCCTCCTTCAAACATTCATATTTATTGGATAAGGTAATGATCTGTACTGGTGAGGAGGGCTTTGCTAACTTTGATTTGGGCCTAGTTTGTCTTAGCCCTCTTTTCTTTGGTACTTTTTTCATTTCAGGTGGGGGCATTAGATTCCCCTCCATTTGACTCACTTTTTCCTGCTCTGCCCCTTGTTCCCTGTGTTCTGCACTAGCTTCCTCCTGTTTCTTACACTATCTCCTTTTCAGGTACTGTAGTATGGGCCTCTGATGACTCTCTAGCTTGTATGTCATTTTCTTCATTGTTATTATTTGTCTCCCTTTCTCCTCTTTCCTGTTCCTCTTCTCTTGTTTGTCTACTTGTTTCTTTATTCCTCTCTATGTCTTTCTTCTGGGCTTCCATGGCTAAAGTGTCCTGACAAGGTTAGTCCGACCTGTTATGAGTAGCCCAGGGACATGTGCGAAACGCATGTCCTGTCTCCTCACATAGGTTACATTTTAAAACCACTTGACAGTCCGAACTTGAATGCCCAAATTCTAAACACAAATTGCATTTCATTCTGTCACATCCTACACTTAAATGTCTATATGAACCACATTTGAAGCACATCCTGGGCTGACCAGGGTAAAAACAATGCCCTCACTCCCTTCCAGTAAACAGACTGCTAGGAAGGTGCACGGGCCCTGATTATTATGTCTCAACCTCACCCTGTATTTCCATCCCCCCCATCCAGAAGTGTTCAGAGTCAAAAATGGGTTGTGGAGAATTCAATATGTCACATTTCTGCTGTAGCCAATAAGCGATATCATGCACTGCTACAGTTTCATTTTTAAACAGTATCGTCACATTTTTTACCTCTGGTTTAGTTAGTGGAATAACTCTAAATGGGATCCGCAACTCAGAATACCTTAATTTGTCATACTGTGTCCAAAATTGCTCTAATCCCTGAAGTGTTTTAAAACTTATATCATACATACTTTCCCCTCCCCCCACATGTATCAAGGCATATACCTCATTGGAAAAAAAAAAACCCAGAGACTCTTTAATCAATTTTTTCCCAATATACACCCTATCTGGCGTGTCTTCAAGTCCTTCTATATATTGTATTCTGACTGCATTTCGTCTTTGGGTGGGTGGGGGTGAGAAAAAAAGTGGTCTCTCTTTCTGAATCTCTCCCAGTTATTTTTTGCTGTTTCTTGAGGTGTGGGTCCACTTTCTTCCTGTCACTCCTCTGTGTCCATTTGCTCCCCCCAAGTGGGGTTCCTATTACTAGTTCCTTCATCTCTGGTATCAGAAGGTGAGAGTCTTCATACCTGTGGAAATGCTCCAGTATCCCCCTCTGAAAATTGTACATCTTCAGCATTTAGTTCTACATCTGATTCCGTTATAAAATCTTGTTCAGGCATAGAATGTGCTACTGTTCTATTTTTTTCCAGTCCTGGTAAGGAGCTATGTTTATTGTCAGGAATCCACTGGCCCATTTCAGATCTTTTCCACCCTGCATCTTTTAGTGAGGATTCAAGTGCTGCTGGCGTTTTTATACTTGGCACAACATTTTGCACACTTAAGTCTTCCCTCCCTTTCCTTAGCCCCAACTTTTGTCCAGCATTTATACTGTCTTTTGTTCCTGACACAGGTTCTGTTGAGAGACTCACTGTTTTTTGTTTTTCCTGTTGCCAAGTGTTCTCCAGTTGTTCTACAGGGCGTTTTGGTGTTGTGTCAGTTTCCTTTCCACCAGCTACTCACACACACTCTCTCTGATGTTAGTGCATCATCCTTTGAACCCTCAGTTAGGCTCACCGGTCCTGTCAAGGCTTTCTGCAGTTTCTCCTGAGGCTTATCGCTGTTTGTTTCTTGTACCTGCTCACTCTCCACAGCCACCTCTCGTATTATTTCTGCATCCATCTCTGTTTCAGACATTTGTAATACTGATTCAACCATACCCCATTTTTTTTCACCAGTTCCTTCAGCCATTGTCTTTCTTTCTTCTTCTCTGCATTGTCTGATAAAACATCATGATTTTTACTTTCTATAACGTTGCCTTGTCCAGACCATGAAGCATTTTTGATTTCCTCTGCTGGACCTGTAGAGAAGGAGATCTGCTTCCCTACAGGTACACCAGCCAAATGATTCTGTGAAGATTCCTCATCCATGGTTGCTCACAAGTCCACACCACTGCCACATCAGCACTTCCTCCTCAGTTGCAGTCCGGCTCCAAACTGAGCTCCTCCACTCCACAGGAAGTCAAGCCACCTGCTGGCAGAGTAGGGGAATTTTATTGAGAAGAAGTGGGCTTCATTACATCAGATATACAAAAAGATCGACAAATAAATGACAAAGGTAAAAAACAGAAAAGAACAAAAAAGGAGTACAATAAATCAAGTCAATTTCCAAGAATCACAATTAATCCAAAAATGACATAATTGCAGTCTGGAATATCTAGAAAAGTCTAACTTTTGCATTGTAAAGACAGCATTCCCAACATTCTGTACAATTTCCAAAATAGGGATCCATTTCTAGTGCAAAATTAGCAAACATCTAGCTTGCCATAAAAAAAAGTGTATAAAACATAGAACAATATATATAGTTTTTGTATGATATTTAGTATGTAAAGCAGAATGAGTCCCAAACATAACAGCATAAGACAGCTTAGTAAAAAGAGGTTCATCTCAAATAACAGCAATAGTAGACCAAAAATCAGAAACAAATTTACATTCAAAAAATAAATGAGCCTGAGTTTCTATAAGAGAAAGACAGGAATCCCCAGGACAGTATCTGTCGAGCAACGTTTTATGTTTGTGTTTCCCTTTGACACTAAGTCTGCCATAATTACTGAGCCATACCATGTCCCACACATAAGGAGGGAGTCTAGGATTCAAAAGTTGCTTCAAAATCCAAGTCAGACGATCAGGAGGACAGAATGGAAATGCAACAGGATCCTGAGCATCTCGTCTCCAAATTCGACCATATAAGGACTTTCTACCCTGTGTACAGAAATCACAGGGCATAAAACCCCAAGTCATAGCCAGTTTCATGGCCTCCAAACCATAAGGCAGGAGGCCTGAAAGTTTAGCTGAAGACACCTTCCTGCCTTGTTCCCAGGGAATGAGACAAGGCAGAATCCATGAACAAAGAAAAGGCTTCCAACCCTTGTCACCAGGTTTCAAAGCCCAACCAAAATTATAACATAAAAAAATACTATAAAAAAGGCCACAGGATGTAACATCCCCACCCCTCCCTCACCAAGAGGTCTATAAGTAAAACTCTGTTTAATAGGATTAAACCCAGAACCCCAGAGGCCCTGAAAGAAAACACTATACAATTTTGTAAACAATGACATGGGGGGGAACATAACAAAGGTACAAAAAAATAGGGACCATCAAAGTTTTGAGTAAATAAACTCATTTTTTCTTCCCTATCTGCTTCTGCCATCACCCAGCTAAAAGCCTATCAGCCCTCCCCAATGCCCTATTCCAGTTCAACAGCTGTAGATCACCAGGCCCAAACCAAAGTCAGAGAATCCTAATGGGTTCTGAAGAGAGCCAGATGCCAGCAAAGGAACCAGACTCAGGTAGAGTGGGAGATCCTAAAGGGGAGCCCAACACTTTTCAAAAAATTAATCTGGGACCCCGCCACTAAGGAATACTGGTGAAACACAGAGAGTATGGCCTGCTTGTCTGAGTCGGATGCCACGGTCAGGACCAAGTCATCCGTGTAAGCCAATATTTTGATGGGAGGGAGGCTGGGCAGCCCTTGTAAACCAAAGATCCCAGGGCAATGAAGAACTGCCCTAATCAAAATATCAATTCCAAAAGTGTATAAAAGGGGACTCAAAGGGCACCCCTGACGCACCCCCCTCCTTTTAACTAAAACCTGATGTCCCAACCAACCATTAACATTAGGGAGAAGAACTGCCTTAAAATAAAGAGCTCTAATCCAATCTATAAATTGAGAGGGAAATCCAAAGGCTGCTAAAACAGAAAACAAATATTTATGAGAAATCCTATCAAAAGCTTTTTCTTGATCGATCCCAAGCACCCATCCCTTAATTCGATTCTGATCCCCCAAGGTAAATAGTTCACGTGATAAAATCAGATTATCAGATTGGCATCTACCCGGGATGCCACACATCTGGGCAGAACTGATAAGTCTAGTCACCCGAACTAGTCTAGCGAGCAAAATTTTCGCCAGAAGTTTGATATCTACATTAAGTAGACTCAAAGGTCTCCAATTATTAATATCGGAAACCGTACCCTTCTTATGAATAAGGACCAAGATTGCCTCTTTCATAGAATTCAGAAATGTTGCCTTTGACAACATTTCATTAAACAAAATAGTTAAAGCCGGAACCAAATCGGTTCGAAAAGTAGAATAGAACCCTGCCATGAGTCCATCAGAGCCAGGAGCAGAATCCCGTTTCAAGCTAACGATGGCATGCAATACCTCCTCCTCAGTAATGTCTGCAGTAAGCATCTCACATTCTTCTGAAGTGAGGGTAGGCAAAGATAAAGATGCTAAAAAATCAGCAGCATCAACATCAGGAGATTCAGTCCCAAACATGCCTGAAACAAAATGTTCAACAACCTGAACCAGGGACTCCGGAGAACTAACCAGATCTCCCGTGGGGGATACCAAGTTATAAATAATCCTAGAGTCCACCCTGTCCTGATATTCTTTGAAAGGGTCGAAGCCACCTTTGGCAATTTTAGTCCCAAATCGAGCTTCGTAGCCCAAGGATTTAGCCCTGTCATACTGTAGAGCCTTCATCTGACTACTCAAAACAGAAATTTGTGAACTATAATCATAATGACTACTATCAGACAGGGAAATTCAATTTTGTAATTGTTGATGTAAAGCCAGGTACTGTTTATAATGGCTGGTATGGGTGTCAGCAGCTTTCCGTTGGAAAACCTTCCTCCAACTAACCTTAGTGTCCTCCCACCAGTCTAAAATATTCTCATAAATGTCAGCAACAGATAACCGTGCTGCCCAGTCTCATCTCCACATCTTTAGGACTTTGGGATAGTCAAGTATGGAATCATTAAGTCTCCATCTGTTTTTTTTACACCGGGGGACGTTAGACCAGAAGAGTAAAACCCTCAGAGCCGCATGATCTGAAAACTCACTCCCAATAGTCCGACAGTCAAGAACGGAAAGCGTATGAGAAAGAAATAGAAAATCAATTCTAGTGCGACAAGCACTCTGAAAATAAGTATATCCGCCCCTAGGGTGCATAACCCTATAGGCATCCTGAAGTTTGGCACTAGAAAGAACATTCTTCAGGGTCATGGTGTCATAGATACATAGATACATAGACAGTGTCGGCAGATAAGGGCCTATGGCCCACCTAGTCTGCCCATTTGAGCTTGTAAGTTCAGTTTGTTTTCCTAGAAGTCTATTTCCCCTTACTCCTGACCTCTAGAATTCCTTTATGTCTATCCCATGCATTCTTAAATCCCGTGATTGTTTCAGCCCCCACCACTTCCTCTGGCAGGGTGTCCCCACTGTCCACCACCCGTTCTGTGAAGAAATTCTTTCTCATGTTTCCTCTGAATCGTCCTCCTCCAACTTCATCCCATGCCCTCTAGTCCTGAAACATCTTTTCACTTAAAAATAGTGTTTTCCTGCACCCTGTTCCTCCCTGTAAGATACTTGTATGTCTCTATCATATCCCTCTCTCTCCTCCTCTCCTCCAGGGAGTACATGTTCAGTTCCTTCAACCTGTCTTCATAGGACTTGTGATGCAACCCATGCACCATCTTTGTTGCCCTCCTCTGAACCTTCTCTACCCTGTCTATGTCCTTACGTGAGGTATGGTCTCCAGAACTGTACACTGTACTCCAGGTGGGGCCTCACTAGTGTCTTGTATAGCGGAATTATGACCTCCCTTTTCCTGCTGGTGATGCCCTGCCTATACATCCCAGCATCCTATTTGCTTTACCTGATGCCTTGTCACACTGTTTCCTCACTTGAGGTCATCAGAGATGACAACCCAAGATCCTTTCCTGCTTGGTGCATGCTATATCCTCACCCCCCAACTGATATATTGTGCCAGGGTTTTTGTGCCCCATATGCATTATCTTGCACTTCTTTGCATTGAATTTCAACTGCCAAACCCTTGACCATTCTTCAAGTTTCTGCAGGTCCCTTCTCATTCTGTCTACACCCTCTGGTGTGTCTACTCTGTTACAGAGCTTTGTGTCACTAAATAATTTGGACGTCTGAAGTCCTCTATCAGTCTGATGAAGACCACAATTAAAATCCCCAGCCCAAATAACCAATCTAGAAGTATGCAAAAAGGGTTGAACAGTTCGAAAGAGAGCAGACCGTAATGCTTTGGTCTGAGGGGCATACAAAGCAATTAACCAAAATCTTTCAGTATGGAAGGAAAGGTCAAGCAACAGTGTGCGACCAGGACAAATATCCACTAGTCTAGACACCCGAAGGGCAGGATTAGAAAACAAAATACCCACACCATCACATTTATCCACCCTGGAGGACCAAAAGGAAGGGCCATGGGACCAAACCGTGAAGCTTGCTGAAGTTCTTTATTAGTTTTCAACCTAGTATCAACCAAACAAGTGATATCACAATGCATATCTTGTAAAGAGAGTATAACCCCACCAAGCTTCCTGTCTCCCTTAATACTGTTAACATTAAAAGAGAGAACAGACAAGGAATCCATAGAGAAGGATTAGGGTGATTTACCACGTCGACACTGTCTCGTCCGTTTAGCAATGGGATCAACTTCCCCAACCCCATCCGTATCAGTATTAGACACAAGGGAGGAAGTATCTGTATCATCATCCACAGAATCCCTATCAGTAATATTGGGAGCTAAAACTGCAAACTTATTACCAGAAGCCCAGGACCGAGATCCAGGAGCCTTACCCTTACCAGAAACAGTCAGACCTTTTCTAGTTCTTTTTTTAGGAATAGTAAAAGGGGTAGCCTGCTCCGAAACAGGCAGAGTCTGAGGCAAAGGCAGGGGAGGCATAAACACAAGTGCAGTGGATACAGGGACAGCCAAAAGAAGGCCCTCCGGTGCCACAACAGAAGGAGGCTCTTGCAGCTGAGCATCATTCTGAGGGGCCAAAGCAGAGACCACCCCATCTTCAGGCTCCATGACAAAGTTAAGTGGGGAAGAAGGGGGAAGGGTGAAGCCACAAGACCCTCATGAGAATGACACTTAGCAGATTTTTTTGCCTGCTGTTGCTGAGCAAGATTAATAAGGCCCACATGGAAGGGGCAATCGTCCCAATTATGAGAGGCCCAAGGACAACGACCATAAGCATGACCAGTGTTTTCACAGAGATTACAGTTGAAAAGGTTCAAACAAGCACTGGAAGAATGGCCAAAATCTAAACAATGGCTACATTTAAGTGTGTCACAAGCCAAGCTGAAGTGAACTCGAGAGACACATTTAAAGCAAGACCTGGGTTGCCCCGCATAAAAAATCAACCTCTTATCCTTCCCAAGAAAAAAAAAATTAGGCAAGTGAGCTGGACCAGAGCCAGAAGAAAATAGTTTAACTCTAACCCTCCACCCACCATCCCAAATCTGTTCACTATCTAAAGTTGGGGTGGGCCTGTTCAAAACCTCACAACGCTGTCAGAGCCAAAATAAAATGTCTTCAACATTGACCCCTTCGTTTTTAAACATAATAGTGACAGTCTTAACTGTAGGTTTCATCAAAGGGAGAACATAAAAAGGGAGACCAAAGAGGAGAAGTTTTAAGTTTAGCATACTGGGCCCAAAAGCGATCCAAATGAGAGACATTTTTAAAACTAACATCAAAGTTGGCATTCCCTAAACCAATCAGGGCAAAAATTTCAGATAAAAAAAATGCATAGACCCTTTGAGCAGAGTTTTTGCAACATACAGCCTCTCCGGGGGAGTATCTAACCTCCTTTATATAAAAACCAGACAGCATTGCGTCTAGGGGCAGGCTCACCTTTATTATTTTGGAATAAATCAGTGAGCTTAAAACCCACTGGACTACCAGGTGTGGGAGCCGCACTATGCGTCGGCGCAGGGACTGGACCCAGACAGGCTGGTATCTCTGAGTTAAAACCTACCAGTGTCACTAAAGCTGGAGGGACCAAGCAAGAAGCGGGACACTGAGAATCAGAGGAGTTAACAGAAACACCTGCAATAGAAACCCTAGGTTCAGAAATACCCCCCATAATAGTACCAACAACAATATTATTAGAGTCCAGAACACAATGAGAAGAGGTATTACCCCGGGGCAAGGTGAAGCTCATAAGATCAGGAGTCGTGGTGGTCACCGGTGCAGCAGCGTTCTTCAACATCGCAATATAAGAAGGGTCCTGTGAGTCCGGTGACCAGGATCCACCTGCCGATTGTTCCCAGCCAGCATCCTGTAACGCATGATCAGGAGACCAGGAAGACTCATCTGGCAAGACCGCAGGCTTCAAAATGCATGTCACTTCCTAACAAGGAACAGAAGGAACTTCTGGCAATTTACTCCAGCCAGGTCACTGGACATGAGAAGCAAAGGAAAAGATTGGACCGTCAGCAGCCGCCCCTGGGGCCGGCAAAGAAGGAGCAGGGGCACTGTCAAAAGGCTCAGAAGTACAAGGCAAAAGGGGCTATAGGCACACGGGAACTGAACCTGACGAACTGCCAGCCCTAAAATCAGGTGGAAGCTCCGTAGGAAGCAGCAGAACGACCGTATTCAGAGGAGCAACACTAGCATCCGGTCCAGACGCAGTAGTCAGTCGGCTGGAAGCAAAAGACGCCGGAGCAGGGGGGCCAGCAATACCAGGAAAAGCAGCAATTTCACAGTCCAGTAAGTCCATTTTTTTGCAGCAGTTGAGAACGTGCAGCAAGTAGGCAGGCTCTATTCCTAGTCAAAGGTAGCACACCATCACACACAGAACGAGGCACAGCAGTAGAATCTGAATGTATAAGAATACTGAGGTCAACAACATCAGCCACAGAACAAGCTTCAACAACATCCTCTGGCTCAGAAAGTACAGGAGAGGAGGCCAGCTCCCCTGCACTAGATGCATCCATCTCCTCCAACATCCCAGGCAGACTGGCCACAGCAATGCTGACGGCCAAGGGTCCCCCTACTGACAGCAATGCAGTATGGGAATTTTCCCGGTGTCCTGGCCAAATTTCCCTCATTCACTAAAAATACCACCAACAGCTTAATCTGGTTCAAAGTCAGTTGGCATTCATCTGTAACCCCCTCCCCCGGGTCGTGCCTGAAAATAGGCAGGATTTGTCTAGTGCACTTACCCGGTCAACAAAAGCTAAATAAATAAATAAAATAAATCATGACCGTCTAATCTAACAGCTAGCATCTTTAGGCCTCTCAGTTGATACTGTGGCATGGTTCCAAAGTTACCTACACTCCCGCTCCCAGCCAGTCAAGATTGATAATGTTCTCTCGGACAGCAGATCAGTCCACTGTGGAGTTCCACAAGGATCTATACTAAACCGGGTACCTCACTCCTGCCAGGCAAGCATCTTACTTTATGCAGATGACGCAGTCCTCTTTACCAGTCATCCCGACCCTAAAGAATTGGAACACAAATTACAAAGGAATTTCATGGAAGTAGAGAAATGGTTCAGTAAACATAAACTCATCATGAACTACAAGAAAACTAAAACAATGATGTTCTCCAGCTCCAAAAGCAAGTATAAATCCTACCCACTTTCAATCTCAGACTCAGTGGGTACATCACTAGAACTAGTCCAGCACTTTAAATATCTGAAAGTTACTGTTGACAGCACCCTGTCCTGTTCCCAACACATTGACACTACGATCAAGGCAGTGAACTCGTACATTGGACTATTATATAGGCATAAGACTTGCCTTACCTCTGAGTCCCTTAATCTGGCCATACAGAGCTCCTTGATTTTGCTTGTTGACTATGGCCTAGTGATCTATGGCTCTGCTACTGACACGGCCCTCCACCGCCTCAAAGTGGCCTTAAGCAGGCATGTCGGCTTATAACTGGAGCTGATAGGGTCACTTACACTTGTGCCCTTTATGTCCAGGCTAATTGTCTACATTTCACAAGTAGACTCATGTACCAATCCTGTTTTATGACTAAAAAAGATAAGCCTAGGCCTGGTGCCTCCAGGAGTACAGATGCTTCTCACCCCTTATGAATCTAATCGCCTGACTAGAAGCTCCAAAAGTCTGATTTTTGGCATTCCTTGCGCCCGTACCACACTTGGTCAAAGGTCTTTTGCACACCAAGTTCCTAAATGGCTTAATGCTCTTCCTCCAGACATCTCCTTCATGGGTAAAATAGCCCACTTTAAAAGAAAGCTTAGAAATCAACTAACTGAGAAATCCAGTTGTGATTGCTTTTCGTAATCCCTTCTCCCATAGTATCTGTTTGGACCTTCTATAACATCTATTATTAGGTCTCATTCCTCCAGACTCCCAGCCCCTCTCCCCCACCCATTTCTCTTTCCCACCTCCTCCATCTCCCAGGCCAGTCGGGAAACTCTTGGATACCTGTTGCCTCACTGCCCTAACTCTGTCTTTTCCTCTCCCATTGCCATCATCTGATGATGCTTTCTGGGCTGTAGTATTCTCCCCAGTCCAGTAATTTCCTTTTATTTTATTTATTTGTTTTTAATATATTGTTTATGCTCCTCCTGCTGCAATGGACCTCTCATTGTGGGGGAGCCCCAGCCCCATCATCCCAGTGTCCGCTATCCAGCACTAATACTCTCAGGGCTTACCCACACCCGGTGGGGTCAGTGGAGGGGGCACTCCCCTACCGAGACAGGATCCAGTGTTGCACCGTGGCTGACCGGGTGCAGAGCCTGCGAGCTCCCCCGTCATCCGCTGAGAGCTTTTTCCAATTTTTCTTGTGCTCCCTTGTGGTTTCACAGTGTGCAGTGATACCTGTGATGGGGTTGTGCACGCTCCCATGTGTGCCCATGTCAAGCGTCTGCTGCGCTCTGCCCCACACTATAGCAGCTCCATGCTGCTGAGCTCCAGCCTCCGCTAGGGATCAGGTGTGCACTGGCCACTCATCTCCCCCTCCCCGGAGATGGAGAGCAGTCCATTGGATGCTTGATCTGTCTCCATCCCTGCCAACTCCTAGTGGCCCATGCTCATTCCTGAACAGAGGTCACCGGTGCAACACGAGCTGTGGCATCCAGCACCTCAACCCTCAGCTCCACCAGGCTGGCCTGTAATTTCCTATAGTTAGCCCTGTTCTTGTTGGTTTTAAAGTCCGTATTTTTGGTTTTAAAGTCTGTATTCACTAACATTTTCTCAGTATTTTTTTCTGGATTGTATATGCTAACCATGTATATTGTTTTTCACTGAATTCTTGTAACATATTTGTTTTGTCTCAGCTGTGACATGGAACCTGTGTAATGAGTTCTTTCTCAAAGGTGTTAATCCAAGATTCCAGTAAATAAAATAAATTATATTAGGGCAAATATGGTGTATTAAGAACGTATTAAAAGATCAATTTTTCGCTATGTGGAGTCCCTCCAGGTGGCATTAAATTCTTAAATTTATAAATTCATAAATTAACAAATAACAGTAAAATCAAAATAAACTAAACCACTAAGTAATGGGATAAAACAGGATCTCCCCCACTCCTTCCTTGCAAAATGATGAAAAAGTGAATGAGAGGAACTTACCTGAAAACCCTTTCTGATGAAAGGTTAAAAAGGGACCTTGCCACTTTATTCTGATAAGTGAGAAAAAAATTTAAAAAAAAGAAAGAAAATAAATAAGAACTTAAAGGAAATAAATATGTTACTGAAGAGATATTCAAACTCTGGAAAGGGAGGGACATGAGAGGGCACAGACTTAGATTGGAAGGCAGAAGGTATAACAGGGAAATGAGAAGGCACTTTTTCACAGAGAGGGGTAGTGGCAGTTTTGAATGCTTTGCCAGAGGAGGAAATATTCTGTAGGATGGTGGGTAGTTTCAAGAGGGGATGGGGTGAGAGGGAGGTATTTGGGAGGGTGAAGGAGGGGCAGCTGCAAAGTAGGGGTTAGCTGCACACTCGATAAACCTAGAGGCCTAATATCTACTGCCAATATTTGTGTGTTCAACCCAGTCGCCACTCTTTCCATATAGTAATGCCTTCTCATTTCCCTCCTGAATCTACCTCCCTCCAGCTTCAGACTGCACCCCCTAGTGCCCCTCCCCTCCCTCCACTTTAGAATGCCACCTATGCCAACCTTATTTATGCCCCTCATATATCTGACGATTTCTATCCTGTCCACCCCCCCCACCCCCTCCAATCCTCCAGGGGAGTACATGCTGAGTACCCTCAGTCTCTCCTCGTTGAGTTTGTCCTCCATCCCTAGTATCATCTTGGTTGAACCCCTTCTAGCAATTTTATATCTTCCTTCAAGTAGGGGCACCAATAATGCATGCAGTACTCCAGGTGTGGCTAAACTAGTGATCTGTACAGTGGCAGGATGACATCTCCTCACCTGGAGGTGATTCCTCCTGCTATATACCCCAGCATCTTGGTAGTTTTTGCTGCTACTTTCCTACACTGTGCTGAGTGGTTAATTTTCCCTGTTACCCGCACTCAGATCTTTTTCATCCTCTGCAGTGGACAACTATACCCCACCCTACCAATAAACATTTCTCGGGTTTCTTGCTCTCAAGTGCACAGTACATAAAGGTGAAGTTGCCAGGCAAAGTTACCAATGGCAAATGTCCTAATAAAATGAAAAAAAAAAAAACATTGCAAAAGTATCCGGGGGGCTGATTTGGTGAATTCACCTTAACTTCACCTGTGGATTAAAACTTTGCAACATCTCCAACCCCAGTATCCAACATGTTTCACATCACAACAGACACATTTTATTGAAAACTGAATTTTCATTCAGTTTCCTGTATCACATACAACACAACAGCATGATGCAGTCAAGTTATACAGGTTGTAGAGTACACAGTTGGGCAAAGTAGCATAAATCCATTACAGAATGAATTAGGACTGATCCATATCTGATGGTACAGACTCATTTATCTTAGAAATTTTACAGATCACCCATCTATGCTGTAATATTCCAGATTTAGATACGGTATCCTGAAGTCTTTCAGTGAGCTTCTTCATACGTGTGTGTGTGTGTGTGTGTGTGTGTATATATATATATATATAAATATACATACACATTCATTGCAAAACAAAAATGACAAAAGTTGGGAAACACACCCTGCCACCCCACCCATGTCAGACAGACAGGTGACAGGGTTTGCTATAGGATCATCGGGCCTGACTCTCACCCCATTCCACATGTAATAAAGTTTACATAATACAATATAGGAGAATGGGGTGAGAGTAAGGCCTGATGATCCCAAGGCACACCCAGTCATCTGTTGGTCTGTGGTAGGTAGGAGTGGGATGCTAGGGTGTGGGGGGTGTTAGGGTGTCAACCCTAATGCCTAATTTCCCTGCTTTTGTCGCTTTAACCGTAACTGATGCATTTATGAAGCTTTTTTCAATGAATTTCCTTACTTTTCGAGAAAGTGTAATCTTACCTTTTTATGGTTTTGGGGAACCCTGCGCTCCCGTGGCATCAGTTTTTGGGACAGCAGGATCCTACAGGCCTTGCACTCCAATCTGTCCATAAGTGCACAGACATTGTAACAAACTGTCATTTCACTGTGGGCCTGCGCTCCCAGTATTGCATAATGGATAACTCAGCAATCCCATTATAGTATAATGATACCCATATATGGGTGCGCAAGGCCCTCTGGGCCTGTGTTCCTACCTTCCTGTAATTGTAGAGACGTAGTGCAGGCCTAAACACATTTCAGGTAACCCTTGTGCTGCAAATTGTGCAATATCTCAGTAACCATAGCAACCTTGGAAAAAATTCCCCTTTAGTTGTAATCATGGGCTGGTAACTTGCACATGTGCATGGCATATTAAGCTGCATTTAGTGAAAAATCTGTATCTCGAACTATTTCTAAGGTATAGGCACTGAAAGGCGCCGCGTTCGCCACAGTGTTATCATGTGGGAAATTTCTCAACTTCGGAATGCCATAACTATGTAACTGATTCAAATTCTTACACAAAACCAGCATAAGTCATATCTCTGGGACACCATCTTTGCGCCCTGCAAATTTCAAGCTGAAAGTCCTAACCGTTTCTTTGCTGTGAATGGGCAAAGAAACAGCAGCCTTTAAAAATCCCTTTTCGTGAACTGTCAAAATCCCTGTTCGCGAGCCAAATCTCTTTTTGTGAAGTGTCAAAATCCTTTTTTATGAGCCAGTTCCTTTTTGCAAGGTAGGGCCATCTGGTCAGCACCTCACAAAAGGGATGGGCTCTCGAAAAGGATTTTGACATTCATGAAAAGGGATTTAAAAAATGAATCCCTTTTCACCAGCTGTCAAAATCCCTTTTTGTGAGCCAATCCCTTTTTGTCAGGTGTCAGACTCCCTTGTCATAAGCCTGTCCCATTTTGCGAGATAGGGCCATTTGGTCATCATCTCAGGAAAAGGGTTTTTGACAGTTCATGAAAAAGGATTGGCTCGCGAAAAGGGGTTTTATTTTATTTTTTGTATATTTTATGCTCCAACCCCTACAGCCCTGGCAATCCGGATGGAGCCCCAGCCTCTTCACCCCAGTGTCTACCAGCCGGCATGTGGTGGCTCCAAGGCTTACCCCCCCACTGGTGGGGTCATGGGAGGGGCCCTCCCCCTCAGAGACCGGATTGAGATTTTTTATGTGCTGTGGCTAGCTGAGTGCAAGGTCTGCGAGCTCCCTCCTTCATCCTCTGGGGGCATACTTTGTTTTTCCTGTTTTTTCTCCCTGGGGGCAGCACGTGCATTGACACCCGCAATGTCACCGTGCACACTCCCGTGCTCAGCCCCATCTAGCATCTGCGCTGCTCCCCAATCCCCCTGTGCGGCATCGGTGTTCCTGCCCCCAGCCTCCGCTATGGGCCAAGCAAGCTCCGACTGCTGGACTCCCCCCTCCTTGGAGAAGAAGAGCTGTCCAATGGAAGCTCAATCCTTCTCCTCTCTGCCAACCCTCAGCAGCCTGCACTTGTTCCCGAACACAGCTCACTGGCGTGGAGCAAGGTGTGGCATCCAGCACCTCAACCCTCTGTGCTACCGGGCCGCGAAAAGGGATTTTGACAGCTCACGAAAAGGGATCAGAAGCGAGTCATGAAAAGGGATTTTAACATTTAAAAACAAGCATTTTGTGACTAAAGTAAACCAAAGGCATAGGTTTGTAGAGGATGTCTACCTGAACCAAACCCATGCTTTGTTTTTGAGGAAGAATGAAAACAAGATGGCGGCTTGCGAAAAGGGAATTTTTTTCTCATGAAGAGGGATTTTTCTAGATCCCTTTCCGTACTGTGCATCTGTTCCAAAGACTGAACTGAGCATGCTCAGATCCTGAAATTTCATGTCTGAATAACTTTTGAAGGGATTAATATTTTTTCACCACATTAATGCTGAATTTTTCCTTAGCATAACCTCTTTCTATCCAGAATATGTCAGGCCAAAATTCCAAATGGTGTACAATGTAAAAAAACTTGCCAAAAAAGGTGAAAAATGCAGGTTTTGGCGCGTTACTGCATGAAAATTGCAAATCCAATTGAAATGCAAATTGGCAAATCAAGAGCTCTGCCATTAGAGACCATGGGCTGGATATTCAAAAGGGTTGCGCCATGCGCAATAGGGTTGCTCCTGCGCAAGTCCAAAATTGCGCCATTCTGCCATATTCAGCAGGAGGCAGTTGCGCCCCCCAAGGCAAGCTGAGCAACAGCACAATGCAAATGAATGCATGCTGAACTGGAGGGGGAGGAACCATGAATAAACTGCATAGCCCGATATTCAGCGGGCTGTGCAGAGTTAAATACCGGCGCCAACCCCAACCTGCGCTGCACAACTCTGAGCCACAAAAAAGGTAAGTCGAGGCCACCCACAGGTGAGCTGCTGCATTGCAGGGTGCAACACGGCAGCTGCCACCTGGGTGGCCCCTCAACTCTCCTGTGCCCCCTGCAGTCCAATCATGGGCATATAATAACCCCCTCCCCTGCTGGCCGATCGCGGGCAAAGCATAAAATCCCTCTCCCCCGACTGGCCCGATCGCGGGCATAGGTTAAATAAACCCCACCAGCCCAATCGCGGGCATAATTGTAAAATACACCCCCCACCAGCCCGATCGCAGGCAAAATTGTAAATACACCCCCACCAGCCCGATCGTGGGCATGATTGTTAAATTCCCCCCCACCAGCCCGATCGTGGGCAGCACAGAGTCAAACCTCCCCAGAACATATCCTGGTGGTCCAGTGGACCTCGAAGCCCAATCAGGGCTGCAAATTGTTCAAACCCCCAAGGACCACCTACCCTGGTGATCTAGTGGCCCCCACCCCACCCACAGCCCCACCACCCCGCTCCCCGTCAGCCAGCGGGCGGCAGCATCCCACCGCCTGCCGCCCCCGCCCACCGACTGACTGCCCGGTGAGGCCTGCACACCGGTGGTGCAGAGCAAGAGCCAATGGGCATGCAGCCCATACCGTACAAGGCAGTCAATATGTGAATCATTCATTCACATATCTGGACTGCGCTCTGACTATGAGGCTACATGCTCGATATTGCACCAATCTGCACCTACCGAGCGATCGGTCAGTCGTGACGAGAGTGAGCGGGTGAGATGCCCGCCCGCCCGGCTGGCGGAGGCGGGGTGGTGGGGCTTCATGAGTGGGTGGGGTGGGGCCACTAGATCACCAGGGTAGGTGGTCCTTGGGGGGTTTGAACAATTGCAGCCCGTGATCGGGCTTTGAGGTCCACTGGACCACCAGGGATATGTTCTGGGGGTTGGACTCTGTGCTGCCACGATCGGGCTGGTGGGGGTGTATTTTACATTATGCCACGATCGGGCTGGTGGGGGGTGTATTTTACATTTATGCCCACGATCGGGCTAGTGGGGGGGTTATTTAACCTTATGTCCGCAATCGGGCTGGTGGGGAGGTGTATTTAACCTTACGCCCATGATCGGGCAAGTCGGGGGAGGGGAGATTTTCACACTTTTGCCTATGATCAGGCTACAGGGGGCATCGGTCCCCGATGGCTGCTGCCTGGCAGGGCGCCAGGCGCAAGTCCTCGGGGATCGGCACACCTGCATGCTAATGGCATGCAAATGGGGCCATAAATAGATGCAAATGGCCCCCCACGCCTTGCATGAATTATGGCCCCGTTTGCATGTCACCTTTTGAATATCGGAAATTTGCACATGGCGCAATGGTACTTGCGCCACCACAACTTGAATGCTCCACTCTGACCACTTGCGGTGGTGCAAGTTCCACTGCGCCATGCACAATGGCTGTGGCCAGGGGGTGATATTCAAAGGAGTTGCTCAATAGCGCAACTCCGTTGAATATCGCCCTGACCACACCCCAGTGCAACTATTTTGTGCAGCGCAAGGGCTTGCGCCACAAAATAACGCAGTTTGAATATCCAGCCCCATGTGTTCCAAATTTCATGCAAATCCATTGAACAGTTGCAAAGTGTGTGTATGTGTGTGTATATGTGTGTGTGTAAATATTTATTTATTTTATTTATTAAATTTTGATGACCGGGTAGACCCACTGAGCCCCGAAGCTCCCTTTTTCTGTGGTGACCCAGAGAGACATTACATGGAGAGATACAGGCAGCGACAAGGTAACAGAGTACATACAGGTTCAATAAATACAGTTTTTTTGTCATAAATGCAGAGCAATAATGGGATTCTACCCATATATGGTATGGTATGGCACAACCCAAGAATCTTTGTGAGTTACTGATATAAGGACTAGTTCTGTTCCAAGTTTTGCAAGTAAGGTGATTAGCATAGGTGTGGGGGGGCGGATTGTCAGGTGCCCTGACATTGGCAAGTGCTGGCCTCAAGTAGGTGCACCTTGAGCCTGGTACGGAAGTTCATGAGAGAGGGGGCTTCCTGTACCACTGGTGGAAGTTTGTTCCACAGGTAGGGGGCTTTGACAGAGAAAGACTTGCCGCCCGCGTTGGTCCTGACCCTGGGGGTTTCCAGCACAGTCCGCCCTGATGTCCTCAGGGTCCGAGGGTTGTGCTTGGAGGCAATGGTAGCAGAAAGGCTAGGTGGAGCCCCCCAGGCTGCATAGTTTATGTGCTAGGCAGAGGAGGGGACATTGTAGGCATGCTTCAAAAGAAGGCCACTATAATTTGGCTAATGTATCACAGTGGTGACTTCTGGAGTGATCCAGTGCAGCGAACTGCGCTACCGTGTTGTATAGGATCTGCAGCCGGTGGACCTCCAGCTTGGCCATGCCCTGTATTTCAGGGGCAGCATAGGTCAGTGTGGAGAGCAGGACGCTGGAGGCAATGGAGAGCCTGGCTTTGGGTATGAACTGGTCCCTAATAAAATACAGGATGCCAAGTTTCCTGTAGATGGTCTTGGTTACTTGTTCCAAGTGGTTCTTGTAGGTGAGACCTTGGTTAAGCGTAAGCCCTAGGTATTTTAAGCAGGGCACAACTTCAGTGCTGGTCCCTGAAAAGATTTGAGCTGAAGGGAGTTGGCACTGTCTTGCCCCAGGGGTCTGGGCCCAAACAGCATGACTTTTGTTTTGCCTGCATTCAAGACCATTCTGTGATGTTAGGTCAGTTTGGAGTAAGGGGCCAAAAGCCTCCAGGTTATCCGAAGAGCGGTAGATGACTGTGTCATCCGTTTATTGTATGACTGAGCTACTCCCGCAGTGGAGGTTTAGACCATTCATATACAGTGAGAATAGTAGGGAGCCAAGGATTGAGCCCTATGGTACTCCCTCTTTTAGGGGTATTGGGTCAGATAGCGCCCCTTCCAGATGACTCTTAGGGTGCGGCCAGATAAATCGCTCTTGAACCACTTGAGAGCATGTGGGTCTAGGCCTATCTTTTTCATCTTTACTAGCAGGAGGTTGTGGTCAACAACGTCGAAGGCCTTGGACAGGTCGATGAATACCGCGCTGGAGGGAGGCCCCTTGTCCATTACATTGAGTACATCATTCATGAGGGCAGTGTCTGTGCTGTGGTTAGTTCAAAAACCGTGCCGAGAGGAGGCCAGTAGTTGGTTAGTCTCCAGGTAGTCACAGAGTTTGCAATATATGAGCCTTTCCTGCAGTTTAGCAAGCAGACAGAGCAGGGAGATTGGCCTGTAGTTGCTCGCCTGCTCCCGGGAACCACCCTTGTGGATGGGAACCATGTTTGCCTGTTTCCATTGGTGTAGAATGGTTCCCTCCAGCAGGGATCTATTTATGAGCCAGGTCAAAGGTCTGGAGAGGGTTTGGGCTCCATCCTTGAGTAGCCTTGGGTATACATATACATACATACACACACACACACGCACATGCCTAAAAAGCAAACATTTTGTTTTGTGCACCCAACCGGTCAAGAAAAACTAATACAGTATAACATCAAGTGTTAAACTGCACAGGATAGAGAAAAAAAAATACTGACAAATTACAACAAAACATTTAGCAAGTGGGAGAAAAACTGTTGCATGAGGACAACTGATTGGAGGGGGAAATACAGAGATAGTAATTACATACAGCCAGCTCCTGGGAGCTAGCTTTACTACAGTGTCTGGAGTAGGACAAAAGTATTTCACTGCAGTGCAGGCACAGGGACTATTTTAAACCTATTTTTCATTAAATATTTTTTAATCTACTTTTTTTTTTTTTTTAACAGTACCCATTTTCAAAGTGTAATAATACCCTCCAGAGTGGGAATTATGGGATATAATGGCCCATTCAGGGGCTAAAAGGCCTTCCACCTGTAGTGTCGGGCATCATTATGCTCCTGTACGGTCCATTATATATTCCAATAATGCCCACCCTGTTGGGTATTATTACTTACTTATCAACATAGAAGGGAGTTCCGGAGTTTGGGAGCAAATAGTGAGAAAGCCTGTTTCCCCATTCTAGTGGCACAAATAGGGACAGTCAATGGGGATTGATACCTAGACCACATTCCATATGCCTGTGTGGAGGGTTTAACCATGTTGGCTAGGGTGGCTGGTGTACCAGTTCTGATTATGTTATAAGTGGTATGAAAAGTTAATACGAAGGTGGGGAGAGCCATTCCAGTCTTGAGTATAGGGTGCAGTGATGAGTAAGCCTTGGCTTGGAGAGAGCACAGCGACAGATGTTGTTTTAACATGTATTCCATTTATTATGTTGGCTTGTGCTCACTTGTGCTCACTTGTGCAAGCAACATTTTGTGGTAGTAGCACTATACTAGCACATTCAAAGGTGTGTCAGTGTGTGGCGAATCCAGGGGATGCTTTAGCAGGTGTGTCCCTCAGCCACCAACCAGTGAGCATGCTGCCGATGACAGCAGTTTCAGAGAGTGCCAACAACTTGAAACGAATCCGACGCTGCAATGAGAGACAGGCTCGTCATTGCAGTGGCAGATCTGACATGCCTCCATTACGTGCCATTCCTGGTGAAACACTTCAGTAAACATGGCGGCGACTCCCACCGGCCACCTCTCACAATCCCCTAGAAATACGACTTCAGGGGTGCCCAGTCCCCCTGTCAGCATGCCCCCTCCCCAGTTCAATTTGTTTGTTGATGGGGGTGCCCAGTCCCCAAAGGCATAATGTCCCCCCAGTTTCATATGCCTGCTGATGGGGGTGCCCAATCCTCCTCCGCATCATATCCCCCCCCAGACTCGGACACGCATTCTCTGCTGATGAGGTGCCCAGTCCCCATCGGCTTCAGTCACCCCACAAAAAAAAACAGGTGGCACAGTGGGAGCCCAACCCAGTATACCCAAATGTAATCTGTGTAACCTGTAAAAAGAAAACCTTCTCCCAAAGTTTTTTTTTTCTTTTTCCCTGTAAACAAGAAAACGGTCCGTTGTTGTCACGATGCCACTCTTCTCCCAACCCGCACCCACCCTCTGTGCACCCCATCTCCCCACAACCCCCCTCATCCCATACTTGCCTCCGGAGGCCTGGTGCGGTGATCTTCGGTGGACCGGGAGACATCTGAATTCTTTAAAAGTCGACCGCGAACTGAAGAAAATCACGGTAAGCTGTTTAGTGGGTTTCAATTTAGGTGGATATCTTGGCCATTTGTTTGACTTTTGACTCTGAATTTTCAACATGAGATTCTTGATACCCCACCTCATGAAATCAGTCACTGTCATTTCGTTATTTGGTCCCAAAAGGTGATTTTGCTGTCACTGCATGGAATCACCTCTTGGGACTGATTAGTGAAATGACAGTGTCACTGAAGTGGGCTCCTAAAAAGTCTGTGTTGCAAATTTGGTGAATCAACATTCGGGACAGATTAAGAAAATCACACTGTTCACTGTTCATGAGCGGAAGTTCCAAAATGCCTATGTTGAAAATTTGGTGAGAAAATTCAAAAAAATAACACTGTTGTGAGCATGCGTTGTGCAGTTTCCATGCATGCTCGTAACTTCAAGAATTTTTATTGTTTTAATATTGCCATTTTTTCATACCTCCTTATGAACAGTACAGCTGTAATTTTTTACATCCTGCCCGAAATGTGTTTTCGCACATCTGGTGCACAATGGCACAGTCGCTGTGGGAAATCAACATTCAGGACAGATTAAGAAAATCACAGTGATACTGTTCATGAGCGGAGGTCTCAAAATGCCCATGTTGAAAATTTGGTAAAGAAATTCCCCAAAATGACTGCATTACAAGCGTGCATCACGCAGTATCTACGCACGCTCATAAGTTTGCAAATTTTTCATGTTTTCTCCCAGATTTTCAGCATTGCCATTTTTTTACACCTCCTTATGAACAGTACAGCGGACATTTTTCCCATCCTACCTGGAATGTGTTCCGCACCTGTGGCTCCTAGTGACGCAGTTGCTGTGCAAAATCACCTTTCAGGAGTGAGTCACGAAATGATAGTGCCACTGTTAATGAGGTGGGGTCCCAAAAAGCTAATGTTGAAAATATGGAGTGAAAATATCAACAAACACCTGGGGCATTAAGGTTTCCAACCATACACCCGCCCTGTAGAGACTGACTGGCGTCAGGGACGTAACTTGGGTTCGTCAGCCGCAATGTTTGCTGAATTCTACTCCCACCCTACATCCACTGACAGACATTGAGGTGTGCCGTGGGTTCTGTCACCCTAACGTTCACCCCGTTCTCCTATATTGCACCCATCTCAGCTTATTTCCTTATGGAATGGGGGTGAGCATAAGGGCCGAAGACCCCAATGCACACCCCGACACCTGTTGTTGCTCTCTGCAGGGTGGGGTGAGATGGAATGGCGTAAGCATTATGGCTGACCCAAAGCCACACTTCCAATGCAGTCTCTGCACCGGGGGGGGGGGTTGTTGGCGTTACTTTAATACTTTACTGCTGTTCCTGTTTTGCATTTCTAACTCCTGCACTGCCAATGCCAGTGACAGAAAGCCAACATTCGGCATTGACAAATGCTTGTTTGTTTCCAAGTAAGGCATTATCCCACATGTGAGGCTAGACCGTAGGATCCCTTGAGCAATAGTCAGTCTAGCAGCTGCAGTTAGGGCATACCTAGTTTAATTGGCAAGCCCAAGGTTTATGTTAACTGACTTACAGGTAAGTGGCAGATGCAGACTGAAGTTCAAAGCAGGGTCTAGGGTGGCTTCTGGGTAACTGAAGGAGTCTACTACTTCACATGTGGTACCATTACAGTGTATTGAGAGGGCAGATGGACAGACCTTGATTATTGACTCTGAGTCAAATATCATAGCTAATTGTGTTCATGAGAAGCCTATTATGAGTTAACCAGGCCTGAATGGAATTAAAATTAATATTTAGCTGCTGATTGATGTCATTTATGTCTGGGGTACTATAGTACAGAATCATGTCATCTGCATACAGTAAGGTACAGCAAGAGCCAACAGTAGATGGCAGGTGATGATAAACAGTGTGAATAGCAAGGGGCCAAGCATGGATCATTGAAGGGAATTCAGCACTAGTGTGATTCAAATTAGATTTGACTCTGTTGATTTCTATGAATTGCTGCTGCCATGAGACACAGTTTTCAAACCAGGAGGCGGCTGCAGTATAGAAGCCTAGGGAGAGTTTATGAGGTAGCAAAGTGTGATCCACAAGGTCAAACACCTTGGTTAAATCAATGAAAATGACCCCTGTAAGCCAGCCTTTATCCAAGGCTCTCTTGACATCATTTGTAAATTGTGTAAGGGCAGCGGTTCTGCTGTGTCCATGTCTAAAACCATGCTGCACCAGTGTTAGTTCATTATGCAGCTGGAGGTGCTCTGTTACCTGGGGGGCCACCAGTTTCTCAAGTAACCTGTCAAGCATAGATAGGATGGCTATGGGGCCATAATTTTCCAAGCATTTCATGTCACCCTTTTTGTGTATAGGAACTACTCCGGTTGTCTTACAGATTTTGGGCACTGCCCCAGTAGAAAGGGATCAATTGAAAAGCCATGTGACAGGTGCAGCTATGAGTAGAGCAGCAATTTTAAGAAACCTGGGTAATAAACCATCAGAGCCAGCACTACCACAGGCTATGACATTCCGCAGAAGGTGCACTATCTCGATTTTAGTGACCATCCTTAAGTGAAATGGTGGGACATTGACCTCCATTGCATTTGCCATTGGGTTTTGACAGGTATTGGACAACTTAGTGTAATTGCTGTGTTCTTTGTTGTGGAGCTGCCGTGGGGAGACAGGGCAGGTGACCTCATAGATTTTTACGACTGGATGACAGGGACCCTGGACCGACAAAGACCGGTGGACATCCTATATCTGGATTTCAGTAAGGCGTTTGACTCTGTACCCCACATCGGGTTGTTGACAAAGTTGGGAGGGATGGGGGTGGGAAGAAAGTTGCTTAGATGGGTAGAAAACTGGCTTACAGATAGAACACAGACAGTAGTAGTTGGCGGGACAGTCGGGTTCCCCAAGGTTCAGTACTGGGGCCACTCCTGTTCAATACCAATGTCTCTGATATAGGGAGGGGGGTTAGGAGTAGGATGTGCCTCTTCGCGGCCATCGCCGCTTAGAAGCAAGGAGCAGTGGGGCCAATCAACGCTGAGCATGCGAACTTTGGTTGTGCAACTGGGCTATAAAGGCCATTATCCCAGTCACGAGTGCTGCTGCTGTGTTCTTTGTTGTGGAGCTGCTGTGTGGAGATGGGGCAGGTGATCCCGGGGCCACATTGATGGTGGGAAGGAAAGGGACCACATCGGTGGTCGGAGGAGGACTGGGGGGCCATAGGAGCTGCATAGGTGGTGAAGGGAGAAATTGGAGGGCTGCCACCACTCAGGAGCAAGGAGCGGTGGGGCCAGTCAGAGCTGAGCATGCAAACTTTGGTTGTGCAACTGGGCTATAAAGGCTGTTAGCCCAGTCGGGAGTGCTGCTGTTGTGTTCTTTGTCCCACACCACCCACCCCGGCCCCAACCTCGACCTCTGTTAGATAGTCGGTGGGGGTGGAGACTTGGAGGGGGGAAGGCTGTGAGTGGGTGTCCTGGACTACTGCTACTGACTGGGTCCTGAACTACTGCTAATTGGGAAAAGGGAGCTGTATGCTGTGCCTGCCTGGGCAACATTGATCATCTGTAAAGAGCAAGCTGAGTGAGGGGGACTTGGACTTTGGATAATTAAATGAAAGGGCAACCGTATGCTGTGCCTGCTTGGGCACCATTGACTACCTGCTATATACGGCTGCGAGATATGATAAGTGTGATCTGATTACTGGGCTGAACTGTTTATTGTTACTGATCTTTGTGGGGTGGGCAAAAACGGAGCTGGTTCTGGATTGTGGCAGATTGCAAGAAAGGGGGACTGAATGCTGTGTCTGCTTGGGTACCGTTGACTACTATATATATATATATATACATATCCATATATATATATATATATATATATATATATATATACACACATGGCTGTGGGATTTGATAATTGTGAACTGTGATATCTGCTGAATTGTATATTGCTGTCTGATGTCGTGAGGTGGGCAAAAACTAAATTGGTGCTGCAAGCGGTTGGTACTGCTCACACCAAAATGAGAGTGGATTCGGGGCTGGCCGGAGCAGGCATCTTCGGCAGGGTGATTTGGTTTACGGGGTGCGGAGTAGCAATAATCCTAAATTGGGCATGAAGATACGGAGGGTGTCCAGTGTGTTTTCAGCTGACAGGACTTAGGGAGGAGGTCGAGGGGATCAGAAGAGAACTGGAAGGCATGGGGAGGGAGGAAGAGTGGAAAAGGTCCCATGGAGGAAGGCGAGGCCACTACAGTATACCCCAGGGAGCAGGTAGGCATGGACCCTATGGAAACTCTGGAAGGGTAGGGCGCAATACAAGCAACGGATGGAAAACACCTCACAGGAGGGGCCGATCAGGAGAGCAAGGAGGGAAGGATAGGAGAAGACGTGCCAGGGCAGGCATCACACTTCAACAGATACACCATGCTGTACCCAGGATAGAAGGTGGATAAGGCTGGTGGGGGGCAGGTGGTCAGAAGGGTTTGGTCAGCAAGCGGGGGTAGGAGGGAGTAGTGAAACAGGAGGGCAGGCAGGCAGCGAGGGTGTGACTAGCAAGCCAGGGGGTTGGGGCAAGGAGGTGGCGGGGACAGAGGGAGGGAACTGAGGTCGAGCAGGCACTCAGGCTGGGAAGTCAGCCAAGGAGGGGGTGATAGGGGATACTCTAAGAAGGTCCAGCGTTGGGGTGGGAGAAATCTGGTGGGGGAAGGGAGGGTAGGGAGAAATATGCCAGGAGGATGGGGAGACAAGATCGGAGGGGGTTGGAGGCAGGGAGGAAGCAGTAGAAGGTTGTATGAGTGGGGGACCTGTGGATTCTGACCCAAAACGGGAGTCCAGGGGGGATCGTGGGGGCCAGCAGTTCCACCCAGGAGGTTGGGGGGGTGAGCAGTAAATTGGGAACTGCAAGCAGAAGGAAGTGCATGGTAGGACACGCACAGACTAGTGATCCCCGGACTGAAGGGGGTGGTAGGAGTAAACTGGGGGTTGATGATAGAAGGAAGAGCCTGGAGGGGATCAAAAGGGCCAGTAAGATGGAGGGGGGGTGAAGGTGATCCTGCTGGGGGACTCCATGACCTGAGGCATCCAGTGGGAGGGGAGGGAAAAAGCAGCCCAATCAAGGCTAAATGTATCCCGGGCCTATCCATTCACAAGGCCAAATTCCAGCTATATTCATTAGCATTGGAATGCGGGGATTCCCAGATTTCCTAGTACATCTGGGCACAATCGATTTGGAAGGGAACAGTGATCTGGAAATCCAGGCGAGGTTTCGGGAACTGGCCAGAGTCTGCCATTCTATAGGAAGTTCAGTTTCCTAATCGGAAATCCTGCCAGTACCTAGGGCATCCAGGGAGACCAAGCACAAACTCAGAGGTGTGAACCACTGGCTCAGGGATTGGTGCAGGGCAAAAGGGTATGGGCTGGTGGGGGACTGGGGGGACACATGGGATGATAAGGGGTTATATGCTAGGGATATGATTAATCTTAACCTAGAGTGGAGTGAGATCTTAAAACTGAAACTCACTGAATTCATAAACGAGAAGTGGGATTTAAACTTGTAAAGGGAGGAGGGATTAGTAAAGGAATGGAGTCAGGAGGACTGAACAAAAGGTCCCAGGTCTAGGGCTGCAAATGAGGGCAGGTGACTGCAATGTACACAAAGCAAGAGCTGTGCAGGAAGAGGGTCATGTGATGGCATCCAACTAAGCAACAGCTGGGATACTGAGCTCCCCCCTCTGGCCGTCTTTATTGTATGATTTTATATTGTATTTCGGAGTTTTTTCGATCAATTTCGCCAGAAAGTAGCTGTATTAATATCCTACCATTGATTTGAGATCTCATCTGTGGAATTTGAGCTTTGGTTGGACCACGATGGAGGTGGATGGGAAGCAGGCCCTAACTAAACACACTCCTCCTGCTTCCCCGGAGAAGGCCGCAAAAAAGCAGAGAAACCAGGCCCCAACTAGGCCGGACTGCAGAGGAGATAAAATGCCACAACCTACGCCATTGTCGGAGGATAAATTCCTCCAAGAGCTTAACCCTCTGAAGGATCTTCTTTTGGAACTGACTGGGGAGCTTAAATCATTGCGAAATGACCTTTCCTCGGTTTCTAAAAAGGTCTCAGATGTTGAAGCCAGGGTCGTCTCCTCGGAACAGTGGAGATCCAGGGCTGAAAAAGAAATAGTGGAACTCAGGCAGCAAGTGAAGCGGCTGCAGCTCAAAACTGAGGACTTGGAGGGGCGAAACCGCCGTAATAATTAGTTGATAATGGGCCTTCCTGAGCTGGAAGAAGGCCCAGACCTCATGGCCTTCTTGCAAAAGTTCTTCGTTAAAATAGTGGGCCCATCACCTATAAGCACCTCCTACCATCTGGAAAGGGCTCACCGATCCTTGCGCCCCCCGACCTACAGCTGGATCCCCCCCTCGTCTGATTATTATAAAGTTTCTCAGTTACGTGGAAAGGCAACACGTCTATCTGAAGGCCCGGGAACTGAAGGAGATTTTGTGGGGAACATCAAAGATCCGAATCACCCAAGACTTACCCAAGGAGATCCGGGAGAAGAGGGGCGTGCCACCCTATCGTACAAAAATTAATAGCAGCAGCAATTCCCTTTAGGATGATTATGCCTGCAGCATGAGAGTGACTGTCGGAGGTTCTACTGTTAATTTTGGTACTCCCGATCTGACCATAAGGAACTCATCAACAGGCTCCCAGATTTGTTCAAGGGACTGGCTGAAAGCTACCTGGTGGACTTTGGATGGTTGCACTAAATATTCTTTAACTCATTCTTTGTATTTTAATGTGCCTGGTTTCCTTTCTCTGGCCTCGTCTGTGCCTCCCTACTTAATTGCTTACCTGTTTCTGTCTCGGCTCTCCTCGCCATGCCTCGCTTGCTGTTCTGGTCTTCCCTTCGGGGTCCTCCTTACGGGCTGTCTGTCGGGGCTGGATGGGGGCGAGTCGAGGGGTTTGGGTCCCGGTGGGGGCTCCCGGTAAGTCTTTTTTAGTATTGGTGTTTCTGCAGAGGAACTTCTGTTTGAGGGGTTGCTGTTTCCGGGGGGAACTTCCGGGAGGTCGGACCATTTTGGGTTCTATGGTTATAGCGGTCCCCTCTGAAACAGCGACCCTGGATCTGGCAATGCTGGCGAGTCCTCCCTGTCGTCCACTGGATTAGTACCTGGAGTGGTGGATTTGTGATCGCCAGGGATGGCGTGGATTCGGGTGAGTGTGCCTGACAGTCGACCTCAGGGAGAATTGATGGGAGTCATGCTGGCTTCATTGGGGTGAGTGGGACTTGGCTTCCCTGGATAACTCGGGCCTAGTGGTCCTTTGTGTCTTGCCTTATTTCTTCTTTTTTTTAGATGCCTTATCCCTCCTATCTTTGTGGTGTATTGGTATGTTTTATCTTGATGTTGGTGGGTTGGGGTGGGGATGGCGGCTATGGGGGGAGGTCTTAGTGGGCTTGCTCGCTGGATGTGGGATCGCGAGCCGTGTGTCAGGGGGGTTGTTAACCTCCACCCGGGGCTGGATTTGGGAGGGACTGGGTTTGTTAGCATAGGGGTCTTGCTCTTCTTCAGAGTACTTTCCTACCTAGTAGCATATGGGTATTTGCTTCCGGCTTTTGGGGGTGGGAGGTTCGCATGGGGGTTTGGGAGGTCTGTGATGCGGTTAACGGATTATATGTTGGGCTATATCTTTTGGACCTCCAACTGTACATAGTTTTTGGGGTTTATAGTTGGGGTTGTTTGTGGGGGCGGGGTAATGTAGTGCTAACAATTTTAGTCTGTCTGTCCTCTTTAGAGGGAAAGGAGTTTTCCTGGCATATCGGATGTCCACCATACTTGAACTCATGTTTGGGGAAGGGATTTGTGGGGTGAGGAGTCACCGTTGATTCTGCACCTAATCTTTTGTATTTGGGTCAATCTGTTTTAAAGGCCTTTTCTGGTTAATATGACTGTTGGTGGGTCTTTGGATATTTTGGGGGTGGGAGGGTTACTTTGGGGTTTCAGACCTGTGTATGGGAAGTGCACCTTACTATTATGTCTGATAATCACTCTGTCTGGATATCTAACTGGTTTGGTATATTTTAAAATGGCTAGAAGTACAGCTAAGTTAGCATCGTGGAATGTTAGAGGCTTAGGGATCGGGTCAAGCGTTTGCAGGCTTTTAATCACTGCTCACTGCTCCACATTGATATTCTTTTTTTGCAGGAAACACACCTATGTCGTGATGAAGCTAGGTTGCTCTCTCGATCTGGCTTTTCTCAATTTTATCTCACTGGGAACTCTTGTTTCAGTAAAGGGTCGCGGTTCTTATTAAACGGCATGTACTTTTACCAAGGACCTAGTTCTCTGACCCAGAAGGGAGATATGTTCTAGTGAAAGGTAATTTAAACGGAGAAAGTGTTGTTCTTGGCTCAGTGTATGGACCGGTGGGGGGAAACCCTGAATTTTTTATGACGTTGGCGAATAAGTTGGCTAGTTTATTGCCTGTCCAAATTATACTAGGGGGGACTGGAATGTACCCTTTTCGTCGACCTTAGATAGGGAACCTCAAGATAGGCGTACGTCTTCCCCGGCTCAAAATGCTTTCCGTGAAATGATTTCGTTGTTAGGTCTGGGCAATCCTTGGCGCCTTGCCAACCCTTTCTGACGTGTTTTTTCCTTCCATTCTCAATCACATAGTACCAAGTCAAGATTAGATATGATATTAGTCAGTCTTTCTCTTCTCCCGCATGTTTCTCTATTGGGTATTGAACCGATTATTGTGTCGGATCATGCCATTGTCTGGGTACAAATGTTTTTAAACCCTGCCTACTCTCGTGATTCCATGTGGCGATTAAACTCTCAATTACTAAAAGACCGTCACTGTGTCTTGGAAATTAGTTCCCGGACATCTCTTTTTCTGGCTGCCAACGTAAACTCTACCCCTCGGGTTGATATGATATGGGGAGCTCTAAAATGTTATCTTAGGGGTGACTTTATCAAATGCTTCCTTTAGAAAGAAGGCACGTTTAGCTAGGTCGTTGGAGTTGGTAGGTAAGATTAGGGATTTGGAAACTAGATATTTGTCAACTTCCTCGGCATCGGACCTTAAGGAGCTTCTTTCAGCTAAGAACGAATACTCAGACCTCCTGAAAGATAAGACAGAATACTGCCTGTTGAAAACCCAGGCTAAATATCTGGATCTCTGCGAAAAATCTGGTAAGTTACTAGCTTTGCATCTGCGGGCTCTTGAGAGTTCGAGGATTATCCCTTCCCTGATCTCCCCATCTGGTAATAGTGTCTCTACACCTAGAGACATTGCGTATGTCTTTAAGGAGTACTTCTCCGGTCTTTATAGCCGCTCACCGGCATGCCACCCCAAAACGAATGTCAAAGAATATATAAGAGAAATAGGTGTCCTGTGCATATCAGAATCCCAACAAGTGACTCTGCTAGCCCCTATCTCAGCTGAAGAAATAAGATGTACTATTGCTTCCCCTGGCCTCTGATAAGGCGCCGGGTCCAGATGGATTCCCGGCAAATTTCTATAAAGTCTTTGTTAAGGATTTAACACCTATTCTTCTCAAGTTATATAATTATATCTCGGTCTCATCTGAACTTGATCCCACCTTATTTGAAGCTACCATAGTTTTAATCCCTAAGGCAGATAAGGACCCCTCTGATCCGGCTAGTTACCGTCCTATTTCCCTCCAAAACTATGATATTAAAATACTAGCCAAAATACTCGCCGAAAGGATTAAAAAGATCTGGTTGGAGCTTCTGAGCCTCGAGCAGACTGGTTTTGTTCCCGGGAGGTCAGCGGCTGACCATTTGAGGACCTTGTCACATATCTCTCGGCATGCCCCGGTCTATCTCAAGTTCTGCTGCTTTGATATCTCTTGATGCTGAGAAAGCATTCGACCGGGTTGACTGGTCCTTCCTATGGACAGTAATGGGGGAAATGGGCTTTCTGGCCTCTTTCTTGAATGTGATACAGGTATTTTATAGATGCCCCTCCACTAAAATTTACTGTAATTGGGTCCTGTATCCCTCTTTCCGTCTTTTTGCTGGTACCAGGCAGGGTTGTCCCCTCTCTCCCCTGCTGTTTAATCTATATTTGGAACCCCTGCTGATTAAACTTAAGTCCTCTCCCTATGTGAAAGGTATCACGCTCTACAGGCGGGAATTAGTTTTGTCTGACTATGCAGATGATGTCCTGCTCCATCTAATAGAACCTGTGTCTTCCTTAAAGGCAGCACTAGATATTATTAGGCAATTTGGTTCTTTTTTGGGTTACAAATTAAACATCTCCAAATGTGAAATTTTCCCCTTAAATAATTATACATTCAAACAAGATTTCCTTCCTTTCGGAATGAGGTGGACTCCCAAATCAATTAAATATTTGGAATTCCTTTTCCAATGACCCTCACTTCTCAAAAATTAAATCTGATTAGAGTTAGAGACTCGATTAGCCAAGACCTACAATGTTGGTCAGCTCTTCCTATCTCACTGTGGGGCAGAATAAATATTATCAAAATGAATGTTCTCCCCCAGATTTTCTATCCGCTGAATCTTACTAATCTCTGGGTCCCTCTTTCCTTTTTTGAACAGTTGCACCGACTGTTTTCTACTTTTATCTGGCAGGGAAAAGGGGTACGATGTTCCTATGCCACCTTGTCGATTCCTAAGGAGAAAGGGGGCCTGAGACTTCCTAACTTCCTTCTGTATTATTGGGAGGCCCACTTCTCTAAGTTAGGGAAATGGTTTTCTACGAACACTGAGAGCTCCTGCCCAATCTGGCGCCAAATGGAAAGGGCCTTTCTTTCCGAAATTAGAGTCGATATGTTCGCTTTATTTTATCAGACCCCAAAATCCTCTCAGCTGGTCTCTGATGAGACGGTATGGTTTCTCTTAGAGCATGGGCACAATGTCTTAAGTCTTTTCGGATCTCTAATCTCACGGATCTAGGGCAGCCGATAGTTCTCAACCCCAATATTCAAGTAGGGAATCTTGGATAGGACCAAGCTGGCTTCCACAACTAAAGATTCTAGGGTGGAATACTTGTTTGGTTCTGGTTCGCTTCTTACTTCAGACGATATTCTTACCAGGTTTGATATACCAACCAAAAGTATTTTCAAGGTGTTTCAGCTCCGGCACTTGGTGGGTAGTAAATTTGGTACTGAGGCCAGAAGCTCGGATGTACACCCCTTTCTATCTAGTATTATAAATCTGGCTTCTCAGCCTCATTCCATATCGCTGATTTACTCTTACCTTTTGGAGTTTAACTCACAGGAGGAAGTTGGGGGTCCCTTGATCTGGATGCGTCTTCTTCCCGATGAGGTTCCACTCTGGAGAAATTTTTGGTCTAATTTACATAAATACCATACCCAAGATAGGTTTCGTTTAGTACAATACAATATTGTTAACAACCTCTATTATACTCCCGTTAAACTTTTTCAGCGCAAACTGATTTCCGGCTCAGATTGTTTCAGGTGTTCACAGGCCGAGGGCAACCTAATCCACATTTTCTGGGAATGTTCTAAAGTTGCTCCACTGTGGTCTTCGATCCGAGACAATCTGGACTCCCTTCTGGGTCTGAGTAGGTTTTTCTGTCCCGAAATCTGTGTGCTGGGTGACCTCTCTCATATAGACAGTGTGCAGTGTAGATATCACATGGCCTTATTAGCTATGGCTGTCAAGAAACTGGTTTTAAGACATTGGAAGGACCAGTTGGTTTTATCACACGATGAATGGTTAAAGGAGGTGATGTTGTATCTCCAATCCGAAAATTTGATTGCAAGTTACAAGGATCGTATGGATCTATTTCACAAAAGATGGGGTAAACTGCAGTCCTTTTGTTTGTCCTAATGCTTGGATCTGCTGACCTGATCCCTTGGCCCTCATATAGCACATATAGTGTTTCTAGTTTTTATGTTATTGTGGTTCCTAGACCTGTTCCTTTCCTGGTTAATAAACTAAACTGTTCTAGGTTACAAAGGTAGTAGGTAAATAGATTTTGATATCCAGAGCTCAGGGTTTTTTGTGTTGGGTGGTCTGTTGCTGGTGCTATAATTGGGAGGGGTGGGGGTTGGTGGTGGGGATCATATAGCTTTTCTGGAGGTTTGGTTGCAGGATATGTATTTCATGTTTCTTCACTTTTTAAACATTTCCGAATATCCTGTACATTTGTTTTATGGGGGAAGGGATACGGGTTCTGTTATGTTTTCTGGTTTGTTTGTTGTTACTTCTTTGTGTGGGTTGTATTGTTTGAAACTAATAACTTAAATTTCAAAAAAAAAAGAGCTGTGCAGGAAAGGGCAATTAGGGAGTGCGCAGGGCCAAGTCAGTTGGGTAGGGAAGGGGGGAAGGGGTGGAGGATGGTCCTGATCAATGCCAGGAGTATGAGTCGGCCACTGGGGGAGTCTCATGGAGGTAGGTAAAGCAGGCCTCTTCAAAGGACTCATAGCTTTTCTGCCCTGATGGGAAATGGATTATCAACTTACTAGGGTAGGGTGTTCTAAATTTCAAGTTCTGCTGTCGGAGTCAGGGGAGTAGTGGGATGTACGCCCTTCTCCTTTGCATAGTGGCAGGGGTGTAATCATTATCTAGGAAGATTCAAACATCTCCAAAAAACAATTTATTCTGTGACCAGGCTTGTTGTAGTATGTTTTCTTTAGTTTGAAATTGCAGGAATCTAACTATGATAGACCTGGGGCAACCATTTGGCTGGGTGGGTTTTGGGCAAAGTGCTCTGTGGAGCCTCTTGATTTCCAAGTTGGTGTCTAGGGGCAGTTTGAGAGTCTCTTGGAGTAATGTTTCGATGTAGGCCTTCAGATCAGAGCCCTCGCTTCCCTCAGGCACCCCGTAGATGCAGAAATTATTTCTGCGATTACGGTTCTCCCGTCCTCCTGTCTTTCTGCAGTGAGGTGGCAGAGCTGAATTACTTGGTCCAGTGTAGCTTGTATCTGTTGGGTATTAGAAGCCTGTTGCTGTGTTTGTTCTAGCCCGGTGACCTTCTTGTGTAGTTCCATAAAATCGGTGCAAAAGGACTCTTGTGTGTGTGCCGGAATGAATTAAAGTCAGCTTTGAATTCCTGTAATTCTGTTAAAATTTTATCTAGCTTAAGATTCATTTTCATCTCCTCCCTTGGTTTCGATTTTCCCACTTTGCCTGGAGTGGCGCTTTGAGACTGAGGGAGACGTTCGGGGCCCCGAGTCAGATAGATCTTCATCTGAAAGTGGGGTATCTGGTCGTATAACTGCGAATCTGTTGCACCCTCCTTTGCCATTGCTAGTAGCCATCAATATATAATCCCGAAATTGCTGATTTTAGGTTTTGAATTAGGCTATTTTTCAAGTTATTTCGGAGTCGGGTGAGGAGCTCGAGACTTAAGCCGCCATGTGGGAGGAAGCTGCACCAGAAGTCCCATTTAACCATTTTAGTCCCCACCCCTACGTATCTCAACTTCTCTCCCTACCTCCCATGCGGCACCAAATCAAAGGCCTTACTGAAGTCCAAGTATATGACATCTACTGCATGACCCTTGTACAATTCCCTCATGACCCAGTCGTAATACTCAACTAGGTTCGTCTGGCAGGATTTTCTGGAGACAAACCCATGCTGGTGACTGTCCTGGAGTCCATTGCCTTCCATAAAGGTCACCAGCTTTTTCTTGAGTATTGTCTCCCCTCAGCTTCTCCATGATGGAAGTTCAGCTTACTGGCCTGTAATTACCCGGCTCATCCTTTGCCATGTATGTTGCCATGGGAGTAACTGTGATGTCACAAACAATGCATTATGACCTCGGGTAGGGAGAAAGTGGCTGAATGGATGATCTGTTCTGGAACAAAGATCCTGTTTTCATGCAGATGACCTCAGTAATAAATAATGAGGAGGATGAATACAGAACTAATACAAAATACAAGCTGAACTATGGCTAAATATTGTGTTTTATTAAGGTTCTTCTGAAGGTGTCAGCTGCTCTTTAAACAGTTATGGACACCAGGGGACATCCACTATAGCTTGCATGTCCCAGGTGTAACTCTCTAAGGCGAGGGTTCTACTTCTCGCAGAGGATTATCAAGCCTTGGAACTTGTTACTCCTACATGTGGTTATTAGTGAGACCAAAAACACTCAAGAATAGGCTTGACAAGTTGCTGCTTTCTAATCATAAGCTTCCTGTTATGGTTAACTGACTGGTGCTTATATGGACTCTGCCTTTTGTTCCTTACCTCCTACCTTAGTGAACCTTAGACATGGCTAACTTTGAAACTGTTAGAGCTAGTTGTTATTTTTACACTAAAGCAAGTAGTCAAGTTCTCATAGATAAGTTCTGACAATCCAGTTTTCATTTATTGATATGTCACAACAATGCCAACATTTTTTTGACATTTTATTGAGATTTAATTATTCTCTTTCTTCCCATCCTTCTCCCTCCAGCTCCCTGCCCGAACACAAGCTGATCTTGGAGTATTTTCCTATCAGTGTTTTCTCCATTGCAATGTTTTCAAGTTGGATCATCTTCTGGTGTTTTAACTTGGTGCTCAGCTTGGCAGTGGGAGATCACAGAGTACCGGGCTTTTCCTCCATGTGTTTTCTCCCATCCCCCTCCCCTAACAGATATGGCACATTGGCGAACCAAAGCTCACGTACATATACACAGGCATGCCAGTGCCATTCCATGTTTAAATCTTTAGACTCTCCTGAAGGTGTGCTGCAGTGATTAGCCCTCATTCATGGGCCAGAGTAGTGCAAGGTCAGTCTCTCCCCAAGGTGGAGAGCATCCTCTGGGACACTTTAGAATCCTCCTTCTGCCTGTCCTCAGAAGCTCTGCGTTTGGGTCATGAACACAGGTCACAAACATATCAAGCTGAAATGTGTATGTTAATTGAACAGACTGCCAATAAAATGTAGCATTACACTTAGTACTATTCGGTTGTTTGGCTTTCACAAGAACTAAGCTATATCGGTGGCACCAACTGGTCCAGCGGGTAGTGAGTTGCATTCCCATGCCATCATTTCTGGGTTGGGCAGTTTGAGGGCTGGGGAAGTGCTGCCACACTGGAGCACTCTCAGCTGGGGAAGGCATCAGGTTCCGCCACTGTGGCAACCGCTGTGATGAGCTGGGAGCTTGCTTTTCTGCAGAAGAAGCCAGATGAATGATGGGGCTGGCTGTGGGCTGTGCCTGACTTTGAAGAGGTAAGTGGGCCAAAACTGCCAGATGGAGCCACTGACCGAGCAGTGTAAATGCAGGGTCATGTCATCTCTGCACCTGCTCACCAGGCACCTCCTCCCACACTGGAGTATGCTCCAGAAGGTTCTGGTCAGTGGTCACTCCTGTGACCCTGTCATGAGGGGTAATTCATGGGGAACCTAGCAAAAGAAGGTAATGCAGGTCCTGGGGATGGCAGAATGACTGGGCTGTATGGATCGCAAAGCCTAATGGGGGCCTACCAGCAGTCAGGAGGGATACAAATCTATGTGTGAAAAAGAATCATGTTATATTAATTTACTTTTTTTGTCAATTAGGCAAACTAACTCTAATTCAAAATGTGTATGCTTCTTGATTTACCAAGTGAGAGCTGCCCTTTTGTTCTCTTGACTGCTATAGGTATTCCTGTCCCAAAAAGATACCTAAAATCTCTCGAGAAAAATAAATGGCACAGTTCAGGGAAAAGTGAACAGAAGAAACAGAATCTGCTTATTAAGAGAAATGCTTCCAAGGGTAAGTCAATGACCTAGGCAGAAGTGGAGCAATTAATAATAAAATTGGAACACTAGAAGTCTCTTTGCCCCCTCTCCACCCCCTCACCTGTGTGTAGTCATATAGCCCATGTAATGTCTTCACTCTGTAGACATAAGGTTCAGCAGACAGTGTTTTTTTTTTTAGTCTTTGGTAACTGGGTAAGGCCCACTAGGCACAAATGCCTGTTTTCAGGGGTGACATAGGAGCACTGGGCGGTTAAGTGACTTGCTCAGAGTTACACAGTATGCAAGTGGAGGTTGTGAGAATCAAACTCAGGGCTGGTCTGCTGAATGTACCAAGCTTGTTCCTCTAACCTCGAGGCTATACTGCCAGCCCAGATTGCTCCATGCTTTCTTCTTTATTCATCAGAATGTCTGAATAACCCATAATACCCTGTAACTAAAGATACAGACTTCCAGATTATCTACAAATGAAGGTTTCTAGAGTCCTAGTACCCCAAAATATCACCTCTCTCCCTTTCCTGATCTATGCTCTGAAACTTTTTAAACATTATGCAACTTAAACTATTTACTATTACATTAATAAACAGATTAACTCAATATGCACTTGCAACTCTTGTGAGTTCACTGTCCCAAAATAAATGTTCACTTTGTAAAGTTATTAGTCCAGAAATTAAATGTCATCTCTGGTGTCTGTTCCACTCATATTTTTAATAAAGATCATAATCATGCAATCTTGATGAAACTCTTCTGTCCCTCTATGGGTTTACTCAGTTGTCAACTGGTAACCTTCTTAGTTTAACAGTGGTGGGTCCTGGCTGGTCATAGTCAGTCTCCCTATCTTGAAGTTCAGAGGTATTTGGATAAATCCCTATTTCTTTACTTGTAGGCATTGCGGTAGTATTGTTATCCCTTTGTTGGTTGCACTACAACGCTGGTTACTTTTTGTGTTATCACTGAGTAACACTGATTGTCTCATACACTTGCTACCTTGTTTTTCTTCCTTTGCTGAAGTAGCACTTTCTCCCCTAGTTCAAATTAAGGGAACTTTTACAACTCTGTCAGCATACTTTTTCATCTTTTGTTTCTGCTGCTTATCTCTTTTGCAACTTCCAGGTGTGGCATCTTATTCCAGACCTGACAGTTAAATAGCAGCTGAGCTGGTGACACCTCTGTTACAGTGTGTACAGTAATGTACCTCAAAAAAACAGTATCAGTTTTCCTTCTCCAATCTTTTCCCTCAGTATGCGCAATCTGTATGGCCTTAAGTGGAACATGTTAGCCCTTGGCCAATATGGCATCACATGCAGATGAGGGATTCCATTTTGCATAAGAAATGCTTTGAATTTCTCGGAGGCAGATTGATGCCCATCATCTGTAATACAACATTTTGGTAAGCCATGTGTGGCAACCAGTTTGTACATCCTCCGAATGATTGCTGATGATGTGACACTCTTCATAATTTCTGCTTCAGGGTATCTGGAGCAGTTGTCAATTAGAACCAGCAAATGCTCACCAGAAGGGAATGGGCCACACAAGTTCATAGCAACTTTCTTGCTCGGACCATCTGGTAAAGGTGACATCTGAAGTGGGCCAGGGGTTGAGGTCTTCCCACTAGTTGGCAAGCATGAAATATGGAAATACGCTGTCTTACTCCTTGGTCTGTGCTTGATCACCAGACTTTTTCTTGCAGGAGCGGTTTCATTCTTACGACATCTCAATGTCCTTCATGTGCTATATTTAAAACTCTTTTCCTAAGTTCTTCTGGAATGACCAGTCTGTTTTGCCTCAGTAATAGTGACCCTTGTATTGTCATTTCACCCTGAATCTGAAAACAAGGTTATAAAGCATCAGATTTTTCCCATTGCCCTGATTTAATGTTTTGACACATTTATTATAAAACCATATCTTAATTGTTACCTGTTTATCTCTTTAAGCATGATATAACTTTAGGCACTGCATGGCCTGCAAGAAAATGTACATACTCTTCTGTGCTGTCCGAACTTTGAAAATCAGGGATGTTGTCTGATGATCTGGTTAACACATCTGCAGTATTTAAAGCTCCTTACTGATGCTTTACATTAATAATGTTGAAACCTGAAGACCCATCTATGAGTATGTGATGGGGGGTGTATTTTGGTGAATAAATGACCTTGAGTTCTTTATGATCTGCTATGATTGTAAAATTAATACTACGATGGTAAATAGTAAATTAACAGCAGCTAAGGCTTCCCTCTGTTTCAGACTGTCATCTCTCCACTACAGACAGTGTCCAGCTGGCATATGCAACAGGTTTGTATGTATTATCTACCTGCTTCTACTCCAAGATTGCTCCCAATCTAACCAGAATACTATCTACAGTTAATTATGAGAGCTGGATGTCACTGTCCACCTACTAACAAATGACCTGGCTAGAGATGAGGTCAGGATATTGCAGGAGGAGTTCAGGGAGTGGGGGAAGAATCTTAGGTAGCAAGCTCAATGACATTTCTGAGGTGCTGCTTGTCTATGACAGAGGGAAGGATTGGGTACTCCGTACCAGGAGCATCAGCCAATGGTTGAAGGAGTGGTGCAGAGGGGAGAGATTCAGCTACATTGGGGACTAGGGTCCCACCTGGAGGGATAAAGGCCTATACAGGGGAGATGGCCTGCACTCATCCAGGTCCTTAGTGAGTGGTTTAAATGTTACCTTGGCAATAATTAAAACTAGCCTAAAGGTATGGCTATATGAAGAAGGGAGACATAAACTGCCCCCCGCCACAAACTGAATTAGCTAGGAGTGAGAATCCAAAAGGAGACAAATCCCCAAGTGTACCTGATAACACAAAAAACAAAATAGAAGAAATGAAGAGAGGAAGCAATGAGGGCAATGGGGATATGGAGGGAAGTCAAGATGGAAAAGTGGGGCTGACAAGCTGGGTAGTAGCAGAATTTGGAAGGCTATGTGTACAAATGCTCAAAGTCTGGGAAATAAAATTCCGGACCTTGTGGCCATTATTAGCAGTGGCTGAGCTGCACATTGTTGCCATTACCGAATCATGGTGCAATGAGAACCATGACTGGGACATAGCCATACCAGGTTATACTTTGTTCAGAAAGTACAGGGTGGGTAAGAAAGATGGAGGAGTGGCTCTTTATGTTAGGGATAGCATAAAAGCCACAGATATGCAGGGAACACAGGGAGGGGTGGAGGTACTGTGGGTCAACCTAGGGACAGGGAATGGAGCTGCTATTTGCCCTGGCTTGATCATCAGACCTCCAGCACTGGGGAAGGAGATGATAAGGAACTGGTAGAAGCCATCCAAAAGATGACAAATATGGGGGAGGTGTTGCTGATGGGTGACTTCTGTCTGCTGGATGTAGATTGGAGCATTCCAGCTGCAGCTTCAGCTAAGAGCAGGGATATCCTGGACTCCCTGTAGGGGATGTTCCTCAGGCAACTAGTAAAGGAGCCTGTTCATGAGGGAACAATATTGGACCTTGCAGGCACTAACAGGGACAGTGTTGCAGACGTCACTCTTGGTGGACCAGTGATCACTGTGCTGTGTAGTTAAATATAAGAACTGTGGCGGAAGAGAACCACTCAAAGGTGAGGGTCTTGGACATCAGGAGGGCCGAATTTACAAAGATGGGGAATGCCTCAGGGATGGCCCTGACAAGGGGAGATGACTTAGGTGTAGTGGAGGAACAGTAGGCAAAACTAAAAGTGGGGATAGTGGGGGCAATAAACCTCTGCTTCAGGTGGGTAAGCCAAAGCAAGGGGAAAAAGAGACTGGGAAGGTAAGGACAAAAAAAGTTAGCATTCAGGAGGTATAAGGAGACACAGATGGAGGAGAATAGGGAAGTGTATCAGGAGAGAGAAGCATGGGGAGACAGAAAGGCAGCCAAGAGCACTAAGGTGCAAACAGAGGAGAAATAACTCAGGCAGCAAAAAAAAAAAAAAAGGGACAAGACATTTTTCAGATATGTAAGCGAAAGGAGAAAGACCAGGGGAGGGATTGTAAGACTGAGGAGGAAAGGGGGGAAGGGATGTGTGTAGAAGGTGGCACAAGGAAAAAGCAGACATCCTGAGAAAAATACTTTTCTTCATTGTTCATAAAGGAAATGAGAGGGGCCACATATGGGTGTCAGGGGCATTGAAGGAAGGAGGTGGACACTACTTCAGTTACACAGGAGAGAGTCCTGAATGCAATCTCAAATCTAAAAGTGGACAAGACTGTGGGGCCTGACAAGATACACCCAAGGATATTGAGGGAGCTCAGAAAGCTGGCTGCACCTCTAGCAGTCCTATTTAACCACTCACTGGAGATGGGAGCAGTTCCTGGGGGACTGGAGGAGGGAAGATGTTGTCCCACTTTACATAAATGGGAGCAGGGAGGAAGCTGGAAATTACAGGGCAGTCAGCCTGACTTCAGTGGTGGGGAAAATAATGTAATCACTACTGAATGAAAGGATAGTGGAATATCATGACTAGACATAGGCTACCCGTTGAGTAGATGGATCAAGTAGGTTGAATGTCTCTGATTTTTGGCCGGGTAGGGTAGTTCGGGTAATTTACGACTCTACCCAACAAAAGAGTGTACTTCAGGTTTAAGTTTATTGTTTGACTTTTGAAAGTCATTACAAATAATACAGCATAAAAATAGAAATACAAATTATATATTGCACATTCACAGTTTGTGCACTTATACACATGTTGCACTCTTAGTACATTCATACAGACCAGAATATAATATAATAAAACTAATATTGCACACTTCTCTTATTCTAGTACCTCTAGTATTTAGTAAATGTGAGCCCTTTCATGGAGTCCAGTATGGACAGCATGACTTTTTTTTACCATAAACAGAACATAATGATTCAACATTAAATGTTAAGCTATAATCTCAACATATTTGGAGAGCTGTTATCCTAATATATCAGGTTCAAATCCAACAATTTACTAAGAGTCTTTATTTTCTTTAATAATGTGGTATTTCTTCTGATCCGTTATTTTAAGGAGGAAGACCACATGGGTTAACACTTGTTCATCTCTTATTTTTAGGAGATGCGTAGCCAGATGATATGGTTCATATTCAAGATGCTTAAGATGTTCTAATAGCTTTCTCCTGTTGTTGCTTTTTTCATATAAGGGGCATACAATCAATAAATGTGTTAAATTGTTCTTTCCCATCCCACATTTACATTACCTTCCAGTCCTTCAGTTTTTTTCCCTTATTATATATTTCACTTTGTCAGTTGCTATGATTGCATTCAAACCTAAATCTAGTTATTATTTTCCTTTGACAGGAGTTTTTGAGTATTGTTAAATAGGGCTCCAACCTGTGGTCCCTTTTGTTTTTAATCATCCACTTAAAACTTTTGTATTGTTGACAAGATTCCAAATCTTTTTGATAAATAAATATCTTTAATCCTTACTGTAACCTCGTTACAATCTGGGCAGTTGAGACTCTGAATATATCATGATACATTGCAAAAGTCCATAAGGCTTAATAATACTTTCCACTGTCAAAATACTGGGAAAAGGCAAATTCTGTTTCATATAATTTATTGTTTCATCAATACACATCCTAGGTAATTTAGATTCACTCATCGAGTAAGCCTTGATCCAATACTTCGCCAGTCTCTGTTTTATTTTACTTTCTACAGGTAGTTGGATTAATTCTGCTCTGGCCAATGCTGGAGGTGTTCCCTTTGGCAGTCCTAACAGTTGTTTGTAAAACTTATTTAGATGGAGTTCTCTGTTGATTTTTAGATGAGTCCCCCATACTTCTGCCCCAAATAATAGCTCGCTCTTCATTTTTGCATTTATAACCATTAAGTTTCCTTTCCCAGATTTTCCTCTGTGTTTATGTGAAAATGATTTTATTACTGGAACAAAAGTTTTAACGTTTTCACCCATTTCAGATATATGTTTTCTCCAAGATCCTTCTTGTGTAACTATAATTCCTAAATAACAAAACTCTTTTACTACTTCCAATTTCTTGTCCTCAGCGTAGTATTTATATTCCTTATTATTCACTCCAAAAACCAATATTTTTGTTTTATCATAGTTAATTTGTAAGTCAGCCCTCTCACATTCCAAATGGAATCTATATCACATTCTTCTTAAGCCCAGTGCACTTGTATACAGAAGTGCCCACATCGTCTGCGTATGTTAGGTACGGACACCTTCTCTCTCATATTTTTGGTAAATGAAACTCCTCCTCATGTAATGTCATAAGTACTGTTTCCAAAACAGTTTTAAATGGCATTGGAGAAATGGTACAGTCTTGCTTTACCCCATGTTTGATTCAAACTTTTCACTCAGATCTCCAGCTTTGTTCAATCTAATACACGTAAGATTATCTGTATTTAGTTAGTTTATTTATTGAAAAGTTTCACCAGGAAGGGCACACTGAGCAATATAAAATTGCTCATCTCAAGGAGCATCCTGGGGGAAGGGGAACAAGGGAGTACAGTAATCAAAAGCACATTTCCATGCAGTATTATAGAAAAGTATATACAATACCCAATAACACATTTCCAAAGGTAATATAAAACAGAGACGCAACAGAGTTAAAAAACAGTACATCAGTAGCATTGGATAAACATTAGGATTTGATGTGAAAGGAGCAAATTAACAGCACTGCAGACTAATATATACAATGTGAACCAGGAAGTGCAATAAAGTACATTGGTTTCTCCTCGCATTAAGTTTTTATTTGTTTATTAAATTAATCGGAATTACAACCTTTGAGTCAAAGAATCTTTTGCAAAGGCTCTACATCAGAGAGGTACAAGACAATGAATACAGGAAATGACAGTCACGTTTGGTACAAGTAAGACAAAACACTGATACACAAGATAAAAAAAAACTACCCATGGTCAGGTAATGTGTTATACATTATATAATCAATCAGAACAAGCAAGAACAAGATTGAGATCTGGCAAATAGTGCCAGTGTGGCAAGGACAAGGAGAGGGTAGTAGGTATGGTAAGAAATCTGAGGAGAGGCGGGAGGGAGGATAGGGAAGGGAGAGAGAGAGAGAGAGAGAGAGAGAGAGAGAGACCAGAGAGAGCTAAATCAGTGATTAGTGAGAGGGAATAGAGGTAGGCAGGGAGCCAAGTTAGAAGCAATCACAGGCGCTGGAAGAAATATGTTCCTGAAGGAGAGAGTTGAAAGGCCGAGTTTGGATATATACAGTAACTGAGGAAGCAGCCGGTAGGGAGTTTCGCCAAAGAGGAGCCCTATAATGGAAAGTTTGCTGCCCAAGGGAGATCCTACAGTTGGGAACATGCAAAGAGGCTGTAGAAGAGCTTCTAGTGGGTATTTGTGAAGAGGTAGTTTGAAGGAGATTTAGAAGCCCATGGGGAAGAGGCCTATTGAGATTTTTTTGGGTGATCACAGGTTTGATATTTTAGCCTGCCATCAAAATTCAGCCAGTTGGACAGACTGAAAGTGCAAGACTGGGAAAGAAGATGGGGAAGCTAGAGGGGAAATTAGGAGTACCTGCAGAATGGAGGGAGATTGAGATGGACCATGGGGAGGAGGAGTGCCTGATTTGATGAGGCATTGAGTTCCAGAGCTTCGGGAACCAATAGGAAAATGACGATTGGCCTGTAGAGGTAGTGCATGATGGTATAGCTAGGGTGGGGGAGTCACTGGATCTGAGGGAGAGAGGGGCAGTGGGGCAGGAGGACAGTGAGGAGGCATGGTGAAGAGGAAGCGTATCAAACCAGAATTTAGAGGCAGATTTTATGCAGTGGGCTAGACAACAGTTTCCCAGAGAAGAAAAAGCTAGAGAGCGATATATATCACAGAGTGAAATGACAGAAAGCATTGAAAAGCGTGTCCAGTCTAGTTAAGGATGACTTTGGTGTGGTACTGTAGACTACATCACCGTAGTCAAGGATGGGTAGTATCATTTTCTGGAAAATTTCCCACCTGGCCTATAGAGGTAGACAGCTTTGGTTCCTGCAAAGGTCACCTAATTTGGGGCACAGCTTTTTCAGGATGCAGTCTATGTGTCCAATGAAGTTTAGGTGCTGGTCTAGCCAGACCCCGAGATACCTAAAGGAGGAGGTGTCCTCTAGAGTAAAGAGAAAAAGGGTGTGGAAGGAGGGCAGTTTAGTTAGCCTAGAGATTCTCTGCCTAGTACTGAAGGTAATGGAGACTATTTTCTTGGTGTTGAGGAAAAGCTGATGGGAGCTTAGTCATTGCTGAACTTTCTCAAAGTCATGCTGAAGTGTGGAAACAACATCAGTTGGTGACTGGCCAGAGTAGAAGAGAACAGTATTGTCAGCATACTGTACATATGGATGGAGGAGGAGGTGCACACTGATGGGAGGTCATTTTGTAATGTGTCTATTGTTGGTTGATCCATCTTTACTTTTTCCAGTCTCTCCCATAATATTACCGTATTAACCCTATCGAAGGCTGCTCTCAAATCTATAAAAGCACAATATAGTTTTTGCTTTTTTATAACCTTATATTTATGCACTAAATGTGCAAGGACAAAATATTGGTAAATAGTAAAATGTTGTGCTCGAAAACCAACTTGGGCCCCATCCAGTATATTATTGTCATTGGCCCAAGTCACTATTTTGTTATTAATAATACAAGTAAATGTTTTAGCTGTACAATCAATGAGGCTTATTGGCCCATAGCAACTAGGATCCTTTTATCACCTTTTTATTGATCAACACTATTGTATTATTTCTCCAGCTGTGAGGTACCTCTCCTGTTTCCCTTATATGGTTAAATACTCTAAAAAGCAAGGGCATCCAAAGTTCTTTCAATTTATTAATGCAATCTGAGGGGACACCATCTGGGCCTGGAGCTTCATGTGCCATAAATGATTCTATAGATATACTAATTTCATTTTCTGTGAACCTTTCCATTTTGTTTTCACCTATTGATTTTTTTCCTAGTTCTTCAAATTTTTTAATATAGTCGCCAGTCGGTGCAGTGCCTGTAAAAAAAAAAAAGAAAAGTATTTTGAAATGGTTCACCCAGCTATCTGCCTCTAAATTATGTTCTAACTCTTCCTGATAATTTTTTGTGCCTTTACCTACTATACTCCAAAATGTTTTACTGTTTTTTTTTCCAATACTGCGTTTTCTAACTCTGTCCATAACTCATTGATGAATTTTCCTCTATTGATTTGTAACACTTTTCTATATTCCTTCCTCAGGTTATTCGTGATCTTATTATTTTTAACATTTGGATTTTGTTTTAATATTCTCAGTTGTTTGTTCAATTGTTTTTTGGATATCCTACATTGCTTATTAAATAATTTTTCCCTACTTATTGTTGTTAATGGTTATTATTTATAATAATACTGGCCATTCTCTTTGCAATATGTTCGAATCCTGTTATAATTAATTAATCAGAATCTCTATTAAGGACCAATCTTACATCCCCTAAGACCCCATATATTTCTAATAACATAGCAAAATCTTTTCTATCTATCAATTCCCAACCTATACAGTTTGTTTTAATCATCTTAATCGGTATACTATTTCCTCTGCTAGTGTTGTTAATTTCCTCATAATTTCTAATTCTACCGCAGTATGTGGGGATTCAACTTTCGGTACCATTTCCAAGCTTTTACAATGTTTCAGAATATCTCTACTGACTCAGACATGATCTGTAACTGACACTTCATTTACCCCCATATATGTATAATTGCCCTTGATATACTTTTACATTCTTCCATTTAGTAATAATAAGCCTCTGATTTGTAATTGTTCCATTAAATCTTTACCTCGTTTATTACACTTGTCATCCCTAGATTCTCTATATATCTTAACCCCATTAACTGGATTAGAAGTTAAATAATTTTCTGTTTCTTCTGAGATCCCTTGCAACTGCCTTACTCTGGCATTAAAGTTTTCAAGAACAATTATATTCACCAATGGGCATGTCTGTATTAAATCATCCAATACCCTACCCAAATTTGCTAGCCATGCCCCATTCAATGATATATTCTGTACAGGCCTTACATAACAGTTTATCAGCAATAGATCTTGTTTCCCATCATGAACTACTTTAATGATAAGTATATCCTCCATCTCAATACTGATTTCTGAAGTGACAGTGTTTTATCTAGTTTACAAAAAGTTGCCAGTCCTCCCACACATGTTCCACATTTTTTATATTTCTTTGCCTCTTTAGTGTATACTTTATATTCATTCAGGCAGACTGCACCCTTATTCCATGTTTCTTGAATACATATGTATTCAAATGAATTTAAATACTCTTCCAGTTCAGGGTCAGCAAATTTGTCACCAATTCTGGAGATATTCCATGTCAAATTTCTCCTTGTTTAACAGTGTGCTTCATGGGTTGGGTAGTTTTGATGTGGGTAACAGGTACTTTTTTCAAACAGGTATTACAGGCAGCTTGTTGGATCATGGGACTCCTGCCAGGACTCCCTAGGCTGAAAATAAGCATGAAAGGGTAGCCTGTGGGGTCCTTCAAGAGCTTAGAGCAGAATTAGGAGCACATGGCACCGGGCTGATAACCTGATTGGTTAGTGGTGTCTGTGCTCCAAGTGCTATGAGCCCATTGCACAGATAGCAGCCAGGCTCTGGAAGGAGTAGAAGGAATGGGGTACTTGCTCTGCAGACTGCTGATAAATTGTGGCAAAAACTTATCATAAAAAGTAAAAAGCTCCACAATGGAGCAAAGCGAGTGGGGTTTGGGTTGGGGACTGAAACAATCTGAGAAGGGAGGGGGGAATCATGGGATCAACCTCTCAGTTAAAGAGGTGGATGGTGGTGTCTTGTTGTGAAGAGAAGGAGCATAGGGGTTAACAAAATAAAAACACAGAAGGCAAGGCACTGGTTTGTTCTCTAAAGCCATTAGGCTATATTACACTGTCTGTTAGTCGCTGCCCTGAGCCTTGGTCATTTATCACTATGACATAACTAAGCTGTGCATCTCTCTGCAGCATTGTGAAAGCCATTTAGGCTGGGTGTATTACACTGTTTATGGTGCCTAGAGCCCAGTCATGTATTACTGTGACATAGCTACACTGTGTGTCTCAGCATCACAATGAAAGCCATATTGGCTATATTACACTGTCTGTTAGGTGCCCCAGGCCCTGTCATTTATTACTGTGATATAGCTACACTGCGTGTGTCTCTGCAACATAGTGAAAGCCATTTAGGCTGTATTACACTGTCTGTTAGATGCCCAGAGTCATGTCATTCATTACTGTGATACAGCTACACTGTGTGTGTTTCTGCATCACAGTGAAAGCCATTTAGGCTGGCTGTACTACACTGTCTGTTAGGTGCCTTGAGCCCTGTCATTTATTATTGTGACATATCTACACTGTGTGTCTCTCTGCTGCATAGTGAAAGCCACAGTCTGGCTGTATTACACTGTCTGTTAGGTGCATCAAGCCCTGTCATTTATTACTGTTACATAGCTACACTGTGTGTCTTTCTGCAGCATAGAGAAAGTCATTTAGGCTGGCTTTATTACACTGTTTGTTAGGTGCCCCAAGCCTTGTCATTTATCACTGTGACATAGCTACACTGTGTGTCTCTGCAGCATAATGAAAGTCATTTAGACTGTATTACATTGTCTGTTTAATGTTTTGGTGAATAGAGTATGAGGTTAGTAGTGCTTATGTAACTGTAGTTTACTTTTTTGGCTTTTCTCTATTCCCACCCTTGGTAGGGAAACCTGGTAGTGAGTAGGGAATAGAATGCCCAGCACCAAGGGTGAGCAGAGTGCCAGAGAAGGAGGAGGCAGGGGAGGATGGTGGGTGTTTTGCAATGCACTAAGCAGGAAACTGCAGTGGGAGGCTAGCCTTTATTGGCAATGTGAGAGGAGCTATTCCCCCACATTGAACATCGGGCTTTAGTCCTCCCATTATGTGCCCCTAGCTCTGTCATTTATTACTGTGATGTAGCTACACTGCATGTCTCTGCAGCGTAGTGAAAGCCATTTTGGCTGTATTACACTGACTATTAGGTGCCCTGAGTGCTGTCATTTATTACTGTGACATAGCTGCACTGTGTGTGTGTGTGTGTCTCTCTCTCTGCAGTATAGTGAAAGTCATTTAGGCTGTATTACACTGTCTGTTAGGTGCCCTGAGCCCTGTCATTTATCACTGTGATATAGCTACACTGTGTATCTCTTTGCAGGATGCTGAAAGCCATTTAGGTATTATACTGTCTTTTAGGTGCCCTGAGCCCTGTCATTTATTACTGCCTGTCTCTGCAGCAGTTAGTGAAACAATATCCATTCCTTTCACAGCTGTGTCTACTATGTCTCATATTTCCCAGTCTAAGTCTACTTAAAGGAAGCACAGTGCTGCTACACGTACTACTGTTAATTATATAGACGATATGAGTCAAACCACAAATGAAAAACATAGTGACAATAATAACATCACCAGAACTGGCAGTAAATGTCCTGCTGAACCAAAAATGCATGTTAACAATGAAATGATAGTAGAGTTTCAGAAAGGACTGACTGAAGTTACTTGTGGAGGTTCTGAACATTTTGCCATATGTGCCAGGATACTTCGAACTGCTGAAGCAGCATGCAAAGAGGCATCCTCCTGAATGTGGATGCTGAGGCAGTGAATGCTGATAGAGATGGTGGTGATTGTGGGGACTGGGGATGTGATAGCCCAGGCTGTGTCCCACATGATGATTATGACACTTCCAGTTATTCTGAATCTTGTGGCAATGAGGTCTGTATTTTGATGAGGGAGTAGGAGAGGATGCCACTGTATGGCATGAGAGTCAAGTGCAGAAAAAAATCATATGCTAAACATAAGAATAAGAAGATGAGCATGAATGAGAACAATTCATCTCAACAAGGAAATGGCAAATTAGGGTTTCCTCCAGGTCCCTTGACTGTACAAGAAATAGCGCCAGGCACCATGGTACAAAGCAAAAAAGGTAAATCATTAGTGTAGCATTTATTTTATATTGACTCTTCAGACAGCTCTCAAGCTGTATGCATTCTGTGCAAAAAAGTGTCAGTCATGGTGGCAACGTGGGAAACTTCGGAACATCAGTAATAATGTGACATGCAAAGACAAAACAGTCAATTGAGTGGGGCAGGGCAAGAGGCAGTGTGGTTGGTATGGGTGGTAGTGGAGGTGGTGATAACCACAGTGACAGTGAACTGGAAGCAGGAACTGACACTGAATCACTTGATACATCCTTGCAGTCTTCCCAGACAAACATAGATTGTTTTATTCTGACACCATCGTTTTCTTCAGACACCATCAAAAGTACTGCAAAATCCCAAAGTATTACTGTACATGAAAAAGATGTGAAAAATATATCCCCCCCAAAAAAATATATTGTCATTCTCGTCAACTAACATTAAAAGAAAATGTTTTAAGGACATCAAAATGTACCCACAAGCATCCACCATGCCAGCTGTTAAATTGAGCCATTGCAGAGCTGTTGGCCAATTATTAACTCCCTTTTGCTTTTGTTACCCAAAAAGGTTTCCCCAAGTTCATGAACTGGATTTAAACATGCTGCACCATTTCCTGTCAAACATATTTCTCGAAAAAAGGCTGTAGTTGTATGACTTGGTGTGTACTGAAGTCATTGAGCAGTTGAAACTCTCTGAAGGGAAGTAGGTTTACATAACCACAGATATATGGACCAGAAGCCAAAATGTTGACTGCATGACTGTTACAGCTCATTGGGCAAGTTTTCAGTCATAAAATAATAATCCCTGGTCTACTGTAAGCAGTAGGAAGCAGGCTATATTATATGTCACCACTTTTGAGGAAAACCACACAGCTGTGAATATTTTCAGGAGCTGGAACAATTCTAGAAAAGGCTTACTCTGTATTCCTTATCTTGAGGGTTCATAGTGTCAGATAATGATGCCAGCATAGTCAAAGTGGTTAGAGATGGCAACTGCCAACACATCCCTTGTTTTGCACATTGTTTAAATCTTCTCATCCATAGATTCTTAAGTGGAAATGGAAAGGCTGAAAACCTGTTAGGTCTTGCTAGGAAAATATGTGGGCATTTCAGCCACTCTGTGAAAGCACAACAAATCCTGAGGGGTTTGAAGAGGTTAAACAACTTTCCACTGTATACATTAAAGCAGGAAGTTCCAACCCACTGGAATTCAACATTTTACATATTGGAAAAGCTTCCTGAACAGAAAAAATCTGTACATGATTACACCATACAGAATCAAATAAATAAAGTAGACATTATGCTCAGTTACAGCAGCTGGACACTACTTTAATCTTTGATCACCATAATGGAGCCATTTGAGGCTTCCACACATGATGGAAATGTGGGCAGTACAACTCTGAATCAAATTCTTCATCAAATAAGATTTACTCACATTTTCCTTGATGACATGAAAGACTTTCAGTCAAAAGAAGAAGTGAGTCTCAGACTGTTGACTGATCAGAAAATAAATGCCATGTCTAAGAATGCCACCTACATGTTGGCTACGTTGCTAGATCCCTGCTTTAAGTGAAACATTGAAGCCATGGTTCCTGCAGGGGAAGACATTGAGTAGTGGAGAGATCTTCTGCTAACTAAATGTGAAATTGCCCCATTAACACCATTAACTGATGTACAGCATTCGAACTCTGCTGAACCATGTGAGTGCACCTCTTGCGTACACAGTAGCACATCTATCAATTATTCACAATCACCAGTGTCATCAGTGAGGGAAAGGACATCTACAGCTACTTCTCGGGCATCCTATTTTCAGGGTCAGAAAGGCAAATCATTACTGAGTCAACTGCAACAACATGGACTAATAGCATTTAAAGAAAGTGTAGCTGGTTTATGTTCAGACTGGTAACCGTCCCGTGCAGCATAGTGATCCTGGAGTATGTTGTTTGGTTCTGCAATCAAATTAAAAAACAGCTGGGACCTTTTTAAGGTAGCTGGTCAGGGTGGGCTGGTCCTTGAATCAGTGTGCTCATTTATGTATCTTGGAGTCCTACTTGATGAAAATCTTAACTTTGACAAGCACATAACATCTACCTGTAAATCAGTTAATGCTAAAATTGGAGTAGCCTACAAAACCAGCTATATCCTAACGCAGTCAGCTAGATTAGCCATAGCCTGTGGGATCTTGCTCCCATCGCTATCCTGTTGGGTTGTCACTTATCTCGGTGCATCCAAAACGCTCCTCAGGAAGTGGGATACCACCTACAACAGCATCTGCAGGTATGCCTCTGCCTCCCCTTGGTCAAAACACTACTGTCAGCTTTATGCTGATCTAAACTGGCTTCCCCCATCTTCTATTCGAATTCTTGCCCTTGGTTCCCTGATGGACAATATTATTAGGGCAGGTATCCCTGTCTCGCTTGCCTCCCTACTGTCTCCACTGCGCTCTCATGGTCTCCGATCATCTGTAAAATCCCTGCTGCTCATACCTAGATGTAAATCTAACAAAGGAACCCTAGTCATCTCCCACTCGACGGCCAAACTCTGGAACTCCTTACCTCTTGAGGTTTGCCTAACTCTTAGTCATACCCAGTTCAAATACATATGTCGCCCCTTCCTCCTTAGCCAGGTCTTTTGTACCTGCTTCAAACCTCCATGAATATTTACTTCCAGCTACTATCTCTCTTCACCCCTGCTGCAAACTGAGCTCTGCTTATCTTGGCCATCTAGTTATTGTTTGGGGCACTTATGCGTCATTTGTAATTGCTTAATTTGTTCTTTTAACTCAGTTGTTATTCGCCACATGTGCTTGTTGTTATTGAATTTGGTACTGTTTATGAACTCTAACCTATCTTGTTATATACTCATGGACTGTGTAATCTTGCTTCTGTCTATATTTTTCTATTTTTTCCCCGTACAAAATGTATTCCCTGTTCGCAAAAATGTATTCCCTGTCTATCCCTCCTCATTGTAATCTCCCGGGTCGTGCCTGAAAATAGTCATGTCTCGGCTATGGTACTTATCCGGTAAACAAAAACTATATAAATAAATATTTTTCAGACCATACTATGATTGGTCTCGAGGAAGATCCATTACTCTGTTAGAAACAAAAGAGAACAATATGGCCAGATCTAGCAAATCTTGCAATAATGTACCTCAGTTCTCCACCTTCAAGCATATATTCAGAATGTATATTTAGTGCAACTGGAGGAATAGTCATTGACCTAAAAACACTGCTAAGTCCTGTAAATCTGGACTGGCTAACATTCCTCAAAATGAATGCTGGTAATTTTCCCAAGTGTCCCAGTCACTGAATTATGCGATTATGACCCTGAACATGAAAAGCCTGCAAACAGTGATATTAAATATGATGGCTAGATTGCCTACAAAATGAATAGAACCATTCCCACTGCCACCATGCCAGCCACGTATGCCACACAACTCATAGTTTTCTTTTGTCAGTCATCAGATTTATATGATGTCACTTTGATGCCCACCATGGGTATAATTTTTGGAAACAGCAGCAGCCTTTCTTAGCGGCTACACATCTCATACCTACCTCAGCAATGCACACCAAGGGTATCATTATTAGATACAGCAGCAGGCTCACTCACAACAGCTGTGCATCTCATACCTACCTCAACAATGCTCGTCAAGGGCATACATTTTGGGACACAGCAGCAGGCTCACTAAGTGTAGCTGTTTCTTTTGTACCTGCCTGAGCAATGCCCGCCATGAGTATAATTTTTTGAAACCTCTGCAGGCTCGTTAAGAGCAGCTATGCTTCTCATACCTGCTTCAACAATAACATCTCAGGGCACCTAACAAAAAGTGTAATGGTAAAAAAATTTATTTTTTCATGATTTTTATTATGGTCAGGGTCAGGTAATCAGGTGTAGAATGGGTCAGGTAGTAACTACCCAGCATGGCCCAAGTACTCAGTTTTCATCCAGGTATTTTTAGGGTACTTTAGAGGTACCCGCACATAGTCTTGAGGGTCAGTATATTTTAGTACCTGCCCATGCCTAATTTTTAATCCAGTGGCTTACAAGATATGAGACAAAAAGGATTCACTGGAGGGGTTCATGCAAACAAATCTGATAGATTTCTTTGGCTGGGTGACCTGGGAATTAGATCAGGGTGGAGCCATGAATGTGGCCTACCTACATTTCAGTAAGGCCTTTGGCACTGTTCCACATAGGAGACTCTTGAACAAGCTGGGCAGCCTGGGAGTGGGTCCAAAGGTGGTAAACTAAGTAAGAAACTGGTTGAGGGATAGGCAACAGAGGGTCATGGTAAACTAAGCTCACTCCATGGAAGAAAGAGTGACCAGTGGGATGACTCAAGGATCGGTACTAGGACCAGTCCTCTTTAATGTCTTTATTAGCAACATTGCAGAGGGACTAGTGGGTGGGGGGTTGGAGGTGGAAAAAATGAACAGGGAGTGGTCAAGAGTGTGGCAAATAGGTTCCATTGTGAAGAAATGCAAGATCATGCACTTGGGGCGCAGAAACCCAGGGGCGGGGTACAAAATGGAGGAGTGAAACGGGCGACCACCAAACAGGAAAGGGACCTGGTGGTACTCATATCTGATTACATAAAGGTGGTCAAACAGTGTGACAAGGCAGTGGGGAGAGTCAGTGGGATGCTAGGGTGCAAAGAGAGAGGTATCACCAGAAGGAAGAGGGAAGTAGTAATACCACTAGAGTTCTGTGTACAGTTCTGGTGATCACAAGCTGGATTCATGAAGCTGTCTGTTACTAATTCCCATGCCACAGATTCAGTTGCATACCAAAATCCCCCCAGCTGTGCAGATTGATGCTGCACTTATGGCAGTTTCGGCTGGTCCAACCAGCCATAACAGTTTTCCACAGCTGCAGGGATTTCCCTGGCAACATGACCAGCAAGCTGCCATATATTCTTGACCTGTCATAATCTGACTTCACCTTTGTTAATGCCCGCAGTTGCTGGAAAACTGCTGCAGCCTGCAGATCCATAAGTGGCAACCCACTTGTGCTGTTCCCCCCCCCCACAGCTATGGATATTTTGCCCATTTTGTGTATCCTGCTCCACATCTCTGGAAGGACATAGAGTAGAGGCAGTCCAGAGGAGGGCTACTAAAGTTGTGATGGGTCTGCATCAAAACCCCTATGAGGTGAGACTGAAGGACCTTACTATGTACACCCTGGAGGAAAGAAGGGAAAGTGAGGATATGATTGAGACTTTTAAATGTTATTATTTTTTATTTATTTAAGTCTAGGATTGCACCACACCTTTGAGCCAAGGCTCCTTTACAAAGGTTCCATGTCAGAAGACAGTACAATACAGTAAGTAAGGTAGCTGAACTAGTAACCAAGTGAAAACAATGCAATAGACAGGATAAACAGTACTAGTGTGAGGTAACATAGGAGAAGACAGGGTAACATACTGGAATGGGGTGGAGAGGAGGGAAGAGGGAACTAGGAAACACAAAGTGCTGTATGGTCACAAGGGGAAGGGAGAGCAGTCGGAGGCCTTGTCAACAGCACAGAGCAGAAGTAACATAGCTAAAACATAACAGGGTGAAGTGTTAGTGGAGGGAAAGGAGAGGGGGAGAGTCTGGAAGTGGGGAGGGAGGTGGGAGAAAGAGGGAGAAAGGGGGATAATAAGTGTTAAGGAGGAGGAGCATAGAGAGTGGACTGTGGTCATTATAGGTAACAGTCACAGGAGCTAGAGTCAGTGAGATGGAGGTGAAGCTTAGATTTGAATGAGCCAAGAGTGGTAGTGGAGGAGATATCAGGGCTGAGCTCATTTAGCCAGCTGGGTGCTGTATGGGCAAAAGATCTTTGGCCTTGGGAGGTGCGACGGCGGGGGACCTGGAGGAGCTGGGATTCAGAGCCCCTGGTGGTTTGAGGATTCAGTCTTTGACTCAGTAAGGCTTGGATTCCAGGAGGGGCGAGGCCCATGTTGACTTTCTTTACCATGATGCAGGTTAGATACTTTATGCAGTTGGAAAGTTGAAGCCATCCAGATTGGGCATAGAGGTCACATGTATGTGTGAGACGGTGGGTACCAGAGGTGAGCCTATAGGCCTTGTTAAGGGATGTCAGTATTCGTCTGAGGGCAGTGGCAGAAGCAGAGCCATAGATGATTAGCCCAAAGTCAGTGATGGTGACTACCGAGCTCTGGATGGCAATCTTAAGAGCTTCCGCCATGAGATGTCGTCTATGGTATAGCAGGCCTAAGAGCATGTTGGCAGCTTTGGCAACACCGTCACTGTGGTCCCCATTTGAGAGACTTGAGTCCAGAAATTTCCCTAGGTATTTAAATGACTGCACCAGTTTAAGGGCGTTTCCAAGGCAAGTTGAAATAGTGAGGGGCTGAAGTTTATGCCTGTTGTGAGGGCTGTTAAAGAGCATTGCCTTGTTTTTTTTTTTATGGTTGAGGACCAGCTTATGACTGCTGAACCAGTCTTCCACTGAGGCGAAGCCTTGCTGAAGACTGAGTTGTAGGATTTCAGGGTCCTTGTGGGAGGAGAAGATTACAGCGTCATCTGCATAGAGGATGAGTTGTTCAGGGCAGGATTTTGAGAAGGTGTTAAGGAAAATGCTGAAAAGTAGTGGGCCTAGAATGGACCCCTGAGGGACTCCAGAGTAGACCGGTCTGGGATCTGAGTGGACACCTGCAATTTTTACTCTTTGCAACCAATTTTGCAGGTAGCTATTGAAGCACGCCACAGTGTCGGAGGAGAGGCCTGTTAGCTGGAGTTGTTTAATCAGCAGACGATGGTCGACAGTGTCAAATGCCTTAGTCAGATCGACAAATACTGCCCCAGCTAGATGACCTTTATCCAAGGTGCTGTGTAAAGCTCCAGTGAATTCCAGTAGGGCAGATGCGGTACTGTGTCCTTTTCTGAAACCATGTTGTTGTGTACGTAAGAAATTGTGTTTTTCCAGGTAGTCCATGAGTTGGTCAGCCACTATGCATTTGAGAGCCTTGGAGAGAGGAGGTAGTATAGAAATTGGTCGATAGTTCCCATGCACGGTCTTATCCCTGCTTTTGTGGATAGGCATAACTGTGGCAGCTTTCCATTTGTCGGAGAACTGACTGAGGCTAAGGGAGAGGTTGAGAATATATGTTAATGGGACTAGTACCTCATCAAGGGTGAGGAATAGCAGTTTAAGGTCTAGCGAGTCTTCACTAGCTCTTGGCTTGGAGATTGCCTTGGTGATGCATTTCTGGGCTTCGTGCAACTTAACTGTTTTGAAGTAGAAGGGTGGGTGATTGGAAAAGATAGGATAGCCAAAGGTGGTAGTGGAGGTAGTATCCAGGAAAACATCTGCGGGGAAAACGCTACTTAGTTCAGTGAACGCATCATTGAAGGTGTTAGCAACGACCAGAGGATCAAGAGTGATGGACTCGTCAACCTTTAGCATAGTTGGGGAGGATTTGGGTTGTTTCCCTGTGACTTCTTTGATGTTCTTCCAAAACTCAGACCCATTTCCCCAGGTGATGGAAAGAGCTTCTCTGTAGTACGCGCTTTTCTGTAGTCTGATGGATTTTGTGCAGTTGTTTTGGGCACATTTGTAGTTCTGTATGTCGTGTTGGGCACTGGAGGCACTAGCCATACCTGACAGGTATAAATAAGGTTAAATAGGGATGACTTCACCAGAGAAAAAGATGTTCAAGAACAAGGGTTCATGCTATGAGGTTGGAGGGGGGCAGGCTCAGGGGACAGGTAAGGATGCGCTACTTCACAGAAAGAGTGGTGGGTGCCTCTAACAGCCTCCCAGCAGAGATGATGGGGGACAAAAACTATAATGTGATTTAAGAAGGCATGGAATGGGTATTGTCGTCGAGGCACAGGTCAGGCAGCATAGGAAAACCAAGAGCAGTTGTAAAATTCACCAAAAATATTTATTTACAATAGCAGTAACATAAAAAAAACTTGTTAATAGTAACTGTGTACAGAGGAGAAATTAAATAGTTTTTCTCTTTCAGTCTGTGTGTCCATTTTTCTTCTAATCTTTCTTGCAGTTGCAGGTTAGCTCTTATAAGTCCTTTCAACCCCCACCCTTAGCAAGCATCCTGTTTTGTAAATATCAGGCAGGAGCTGCTAGAACACAGTGTGCTTCTTGAGTTGAGGCCCTCTTTTGCACAGCTTTTGCAAAAGGCTTAAAAATTGAACTCTGGTAACCTCAAGCTTCCAACAGCTTTTTGCAGTCATCTCAAATTATAATTATATATATTTCAACAGTAATGCTATATATTTTCCAAACGCAAGGGATCCCAAAATCAGTTACATTTCCATACAATGATTTGCACATATTTTTATATCTGCAGATCTAGATTTGCAAGGGAGAAAAAAGACAGACAGCAGGAGGGGACTGAGAGACAGTGAGAGGCAAAGAATTGTGAGATTGTCGGGTTGATCAAGTCTGAGGTCTCACAGGAAAATTTGGTTGCGCAACCAGATAGAGAAGAGACAGAAAAGGAAAGATCCTTGCATTTAAACACTTTCTCTAACAACTGGGACAATGTCCTATTCCACCCTGTCACATACACCTCCTCCTTAAGAGGGAACCTGTTTTATTAAACAGGTTTCCAAAACTTTTTATTAATGCTCTACTAACATTTGCTGCTTTCAGAAATTAAGCACATGTCCATCATCTGTTTTTATAAAACAGTACAGCAAACAATACCGTTCAAACCCATACATTTGTTTTCAACCTTCAGAACCCTTAATTCCCGATCCATATCTTGACAGAAAATCAGCATTGCTATTATCTTTACCAGATTTGTGTATCTCTGTGAACTTAAATTGCTGTAGTGCCAGATACCACCTTGTGATTCTGGAATTTTTAAACTTTCATTTGGTTAAGCCAACAGAGAGGATTGTGATCTGTTAAAAGAAGAACAAAATCGGTTCCTAGCAAATAAAACTTCAGGGACTCCATGGCCCACTTTGCTGCTAGACATCCCTTTTCGATAGTGGAGTACCTTTTCTCTCTCTCATGCAACTTCCTGCTTATGTGCAGAATAGGATGTTTTGTCCCATCTACATTTTGACTTCGGACTGCACCTAGGCCTACCTCTGATGCATCTGTTTGTAGCAAACATGGTTTCTCAAAGTCATGGCTTCTTAAAACAGGGGCTGAACATAATGCAGCCTTTATGGCTTGAAAAGCTTCATCATACTCTGAGGTCAATTTCACATTATTTGGGTACCGTTTTTTTGTGAGTTCGGTGAGGGGAGTAGCTAACTCTGCAAAGTTGGGAACAGATTTCTGACAATAACCAGCCAGCTCTAAAAATTACCTAATGTGTTTCTTAGTTTTAGGGACAGGGCTGTTAACTGCAGCTTCTATTTTAGAAACCTCTGGCTTAACTTCTTCATTTCCCAACACGTAGCCCAAATATCTGGTTTCCTACATGCCCAGCGCACATTTGGTAGGATTAATGGTCAGACCTACATTTGTGATAGTTTAGACAACTGCTTGTAGGTGTTCCAGGTGGCTTTTCCAGTTTGAACTGTACACCATGACATCATCCAGGTATGCAGCACAATAACCAGTGTGAAGGGATAAAATGACATCCATGTACTGTTGGAATGTAGCTGGCACACCACGTAAACCAAATGTCATGGTGGTGAACTGATAGAATCCTATAGGGGTGACGAATGCAGTTTTATCTCTGGATTCTTTAGCTAAAGGTATTTTCCAGTAACACTTGGTAAAATTGAGGGTACTGATATACTTTGCACTCCCCAGTCTGTCCATGAAATCATCTATTCTGGGCATGGGATAACTGTCAAATTCTGACACTTGATTAAGTTTCCTAAAATCAAGGCAGATTCTAATACTCCCTTCTCTTTTTTTTACAATTACCATGGAAGATGACCAAACACTCCTCGGCTCCTCTATGATACCCAATTCTTTCAGTTTTTGTATTTCCCTAACCACATCAACTCTTAACCACTCTGGTAACCTGTATGTCTTTTTCCTAATAAGACGACCATTCCTTGTCACCGTTACGTACTCAGCCCCTCTTGATCGGCCTGGTACTGTGGTAAAAGTACTGTAAAATGTCTTGAGCACATTATGAATGTCTGCAGTTTTTTCTGAGGTTAAGGAAGCATTCTTCTTTACAACATCAGCATTTACAGTTTGTTCCAGTCTATCACAAGCTACATCAATAACTCCCTTATCAGTTTCTGGTAAAACCAGCAAAGCAGCTTATGGCATTTTTTCAACCCATTTCTTGAGGAGGTTAGCATGGTGTATCTTATTAGGATTTTTCCTGTCAGGGGTCTCAATCTTATAGTTAAAAGTGCCAATACATCTAAGAACCTTATAGGGCCCTTGCCACTTCATTAACAGTTTATTTTTTGTTGTGGGTAACAGTAGCAAAACCTTTTCACCTGGCTCAAAAACATTTCTTTTACCCCATATTCATAATATACCTTCTGCTGGTTTTGGGCCTCTTCCTGACTACTGTGGGCAATTTCAACATATTTTGCCAGCTTGCTTCTTAGGGCACACATTTATTTATTTATTTAAGTTATTGAAATCTTGAAATAACCCCTTTGAGGACATGCTCATTACATGGGTTCCATGTCCGTGTATACAAACATTATAGACATTGTACATATAGGTACAAACAATTAAAACAATATTACAAGGATGGTTGTTACAAGTAGAAAGGTACTATATTGGCATAGTACAAATAGGTCAGAACAAAATAAAATGAGTTTTTCATGGATGGTTATTGCTAGTAGAAAGGCACAATCATAGGCAATGAACAATCACCTGTGTCACTTGGGAATCTCAGACAATAGGTGAAGGCTTCTTGAGGATTGTGGACCGAGTTGTATCTCAGAGATTAAAATCTCTGCCTGTATGTCTCTCTGGAAATGTCATACCTTTTCAGGGTTTCGTTTTTTACCAGGTCATAGTTTTCTGACACTACAGTGTCCATACTGCTGTAGGCAAGTTGGTCTTTCCATGTCAGGTAGGGTACCAGTCTGATTGTCCATTGCTGCTTTGGCCACTGGCAGGCTGTGGCACCTCTTTCAAAAATTGTTAGGTATGCCTCAGTATCATCCAAGGGACACAACTTTGTAATGGCTTTTAAGTTGCTTGCATTTTGTTGCTCGTCTGGATATGTACCGTATCCTCTGCCCTTGATAACTTGCAAGGCATCCAGCCATTGCTACTCCTGTCACTGCTTCTCTTCTCTCCTCTGCTGATTCTATCACTGCATCTCTTCTCTCCTCTGTGCTTCTAAACGTTGAATCTCTTTTTCTGTATGCTTCTCAGTCTCTCTTTGTTGTATAGCCCATCATTTGAAAAAGTCCATCAGGCTTTTTGGTTCTGTCACTGCCTATTCTTTTTCCATAACTTGTGCTGGCTGTACAATCTCAGAATGGACTTCAGTTTCTGCTAGTTTGGCTACCATTCGTCTGGTAACCACTCCTGGACTTGCTGCTGCAGAATCCATACCTTCCTCTGTGCTTCCCTGGTACTAGGTCCAGTACTCACATACAAAACTCCTGTCTTAGGGTATGCACAGCGTAAATCCCACTTCTGTCACCATCTGTCATTGAGGCACAGGTCAGGCAGCATTGGAAAACCAGGAGCAGTTGTAGAATTCACCAAAAATATTTGTTTACAATAGCAGTAACATACAAAAAGAAACTTGTTCATAATAACTATGTACAGAGGAGAAATAAAATCATTTTTCTCTTTCAGTCTCTGTGTCCCTTTTTCTTCTAATCTTTCTTGCAGTTGCAGCTTAGCTCTTATAAGTCCTTTCAACCCCCATCCTTAGCAAGCATCCTGTTTTTTTTTAAAGCAGAAGCTGCTAGAATACAGTGTGCTTCTTGAGTTGAGGCCCCCTTTTAAACATCTTTTGCAAAAGGCTTAAAAATCGAACTCTGGTAACCTCTAGCTTCCAACAGCTTTTTGCAGTCATCTCAAATTATAATTATATACATTTCAACAGTAATGGTATATATTTTCCAAACACAAGGGATCCCAATATCAGTTAAATTTCCATACAATGATTTGCACATATTTTTATATCGGCAGATCTAGATATGCAAGGGTGAAAAAGACAGCAAGAGGGGACTGAGAGACAGTGAGAGGCAAAGAATTGCGAGATTGTCGGGTTGATCAAGTCCAAGGTCTCTCGGGAAAATTTGGTTGCACAACCAGATAGAGAAGAGACAGAAAAAGGAAAGATCCTTGCATTTAAACACTTCCTCTAACAACTGGGACAAGGTCCTATTCCACCCTACGGCAGGTATAAGGGAACCTTAGTGGTAAGGAAAAGGGAGGGGGGAGCTGGAGATCTTGTAGGATCTGTAGTGTTGCAGTAGGTGGGGCAGGGAAAATGGGCACACTAGGTAAGCCAAGCGATCCTTATCTATAGTCATTGTCCATGTTTCTGCATTGGCTTATAGTATACTATTGCATCAAAACTTGTCAAGCTGCTCTTTAGTGACTCAAATGCACTTTGCTGACATTTAGTTTATACCCAGGTAGCATTTTGATCTTAAGAGTTCACAATGGTTCTGCCACTGTAGTAAAGTTTAGGACACATTTGGCACAGTGATCAACAAGACCAGAAAGACTTTGAACTTCTTTTCATGATGTGTGGGCTCTTGCCCTTTTCACTACAGCAGCTTTTCATGTGTCAGCCTGGGTGCCATTTGCTGATTGGATCAGCCCCATGAATGTTAGCTGCTTTTGGCAAAATTTGCATTTTTCTTAATTGAGTGGGAGGTTACTGTATTGCAGTTGATCCAAAACCATTGCTAAGCACTAATCATACTCCATCTGAGCTTTTCCATATACTGTTATTTTTTGCAACCTTCACAGCCCTGCAGAACTTGTTGAATTACTCTCTGGTTATTTCAGAAGCTGAAAAAATGTAAAAAAGCAGTCTTTTTTTCTATCTCCAGGAATCACTCATTATGGTTAAACTTAATGCAGTCAGCCTCCTGTGTTGAACTGCCCAGAGAGATGGAATTTTATGCAAATTATGGAACTCTCAGTTGGCTCATGCCACTTTCAAACTGCTGCCCTAGCAACTGCTGTACTCTGAGTGCTTCAGATTCTTTACTCTGCCTGCCTAGTAAGGACGTCCCAGAGATCTCTCCTTGAACTTTCTCTGACTAAAGTTTATCTATAGATAAGTACTCATTTTCAGTTTAATTTTAAATTGCTGCCTTAGAAACATTGTTTAGTATAGTAAATTAGTGTTTTTGTAGTTTTTTATTTATATTCGCAGTTCCCTCACGGTTCCTTGGAATCAAGGGTTCTGCATCTATTTTAAAGGTTTTTATCTCAATTTATTATTATTTAGAGATATTTAGTGGTCGGTTCCTTGAACTGCTTTAGTTTTGTCTAAATTTAGTAATTTTCTCAGTTCCTTTTTCTTCAGGAACCGAATAGCGCTTGGTTCCAGGAACCGCTAGCGGTAGTTATGTAAGTAATAATACCCGACAGGCTGGGCGTTATTGGGATATAATGGACTGCCCAGGGGTGTAATGAGGCCAGACGCTGCAGGCGGAGGGTCTTATAGCCTCTGGAAGGTCTGTTATGTACCATAACACCCACCCTGGAGGGTATTATTACACTTAGAATATGAGTTTTCATTATTTTTTTTTTATTTTATAGAAAAAGACAAATATTGTAAAAAAATAAACAGAAATGTTGGGTTCTGCAAAATAGTCACTTTGGTGCCACTAGAGGGTGCTGCTGTTTGTGATATCATTTTCTTTCATTAGGTTGGTGTGTGAGTTTTCAATACTGTTAGGCAGTGAAGTGTTACTTTTCGACCCCGTTTGTTATGTTTTCGGATATGTGGGTTGATGTGGTTATGGTTACAAGACACTGATCATCGAGATAGACTGAAATCAGCCACAGAACAGCAACACTGATATTGTGAAAGAAAAAGTAAGTACCTCGTTGTTTTGCTGCAGAGCTCATTAGCCGAATTCAGTACCTCCAGACAGCGTGTTCTAGGAAACCGAATGATTCAGTTTCATAGCTTTGAAACCACGACAACATCTCCACTTTCCCCCCATTACTGTAGCCCTGACCGTGCTTACTTGGTAAATTAAAATGAAATGTTGTTGCAATGATTTAACTGACGTGGTACAGCGTTTGTTCGTGGAGCAACAGTGGAATATGTATGCTGGCGTGAATGTGGGGATAACGTGAGCATAGTGGCAACAGGTGGATGCTTATGTTACTAGGTAGAATTTGTTTTGGAGCGGGCATTGTTGAAAAATAACGGCCTGCTTGTGTACGGTTTCAGCCAATGGGAGTGCTTGTTTTATTTAGCCCATATTCTAATTTAAAGTAATCTCCGGTTCCGAGTTACTTTAAATAACGTTTTTTTGAAGTAATCTTTTTTGCCTAGCTTAAATGTCAGAGGTCCATTTGGATAAACCTAAAAAATGCACAGGACCCACAGGTTTTAAGTGTTGTGAGTCTTGTGGGCAACTTATAGCAAAAGCAGATAGACATTCTCTCTGTATTTCTTGTTTGGGTATAAGTAACATATTTGCCAGTTAGATATTTGTAAGACCTTTGCCCAAAACATTAAAGAAAAGGTCTAAAATTTTGGAAGAGATGGCTTTTTCTTCTGGGGATAATTCTGCTTCTTCCTCCTCCCACAAAAGAATGGAGGTAAAGCCATGATCTGATAGAAGTTCAGATAAATCTGAACAAGGTAAAACAAAAAGGGCTGTGGAAACAGGCACTGAACCTGTTCCATTAAAGAAAAAATGTAAAGAAAAACATGTCGCTGCGCCTCCGGCCGAGAAGGCTAAGGAGCTCCCAGCAGACAAGCATATTATGCCCTCAACTGAGGACATTGCTAAGGCACTACAAGTGTTACAAGCCCTACAGGGTGCAATCCCGGTTCCTACACCAACTGCCCTGGTTCCTTCTACAGCCCCAGCAAGGCAAGAAGTGCTGGAAGTGTTTGGTGAGGAGGAGGAGGAGGAGGAGGACTTTGAAGGGGAACCTGTAGATCCAGAGGTTTCTCCTGAGCAAGAGTTTGGATCTCCTCCCAAGGGTCCTGAGGAATACTCCTCCCACTATGCTTTTGTTAAGAACATGGTGGAAACCCTGAACCTTCCTCTTCAGGAAACAGAGGAGGATATGGAGGAGGCAGACTTTCTAGAAATGATGGGGTTAACCCCAATGAAACGTTTACTTCTGCCTATGCATAAATCTTTAAAGAAGAATCCCGGTTCCTATACTGACTGCCCCGGTTCCTTCTACAGCCCCAGCAAGGCAAGAAGTGCTGGAAGTGTTTGGTGAGGAGGAGAAGGAAGATGACTTTGAAGGGAAACCTGTAGATCCAGAGGTTTCTCCTGAGCAAGAGTTTGGATATCCTCCCAGGGGTCCTGAGGAATACTCCTCCCACTATGCTTTTGTTAAGAACATGGTGGAAACCCTGAACCTTCCTCTTCAGGAAACAGAGGAGGATATGGAGGAGGCAGACTTTCTAGAAATGATGGGGGTTAACCACCATGAAACGTCTACTTCTGCCTATGCATAAATCTTTAAAGAAGGCTGCAGTGCAGATTTTTAAAACTCCAACCTAACAAAAAAAAGAAATCCTTAAACTATTTAAACATGTAGATAATTGTAAATTACACTATACTATTACAGAAGACGATACCTTAAAGGCGATTTACTCTTTAAAACAGACTTCTAGTCGAGGACCAGACAACATTACTTCCAGATTTATATTAGAAACTGCTAAAGCTATCTCTAAACCACTAACTCTAATCTTTAATAAATCGCTATTGGATGGTGTCATTCCTCCTGACTGGGCCCTTGCCACAGTCATACCAATCTTTAAGAAAGGTAATCACTCTAAACCTGAAAATTATCGACCAATAAGTTTAACATCTATAATAAGTAAACTAATGGAGAAAAATATCAAAAAATTATTGGAACAGGAATCTATTATTAATAATGTAACTGACATTACTCAACATGGATTTAGACAGGGGTACTCCTGCGCTACCAATCTTGTAGCTTTTTATAACTATATAAGTTTAGGACTTGACAGAGGTATCCCCATGGATGTTATTCTCCTTGATTATAGTAGAGCTTTTGATAAAGTTCCTCATGATGTATTGTTGGATAAAATGTTGAACATGGGATTTTCATAGTTTCTAACTAATTCAGTATCAGGCTGGTTAAATAATAGACTTCAACAGGTTAGAATAAACAGTTCTTTCTCCCAAATTCAGAAAGTGACCAGTGGACTTCTGCAGGGATCAGTTATTGGACCAACACTGTTTAATATTTTTATTAGTGATTTACAGGTTAGTTCTGATAATCTTTCAAAATTTGCTGATGATACTAAGTTGGGAGGGACTGTTAATTCACCACAAAATAGGGTCTCTATTATTAATAATTTAAAAATTATTGAGGACTGGGCAGATACCAATAGGATGATACTTAATTCTGATAAGTGCCATGTCTTACATTTTGGAAAGAATAATCCCAAACAAACCTATTATCTAAATAATATTCCCCTTCAGGTGTCATTAGTAGAGTGCAATCTTGGAATTCTTGTAAACAACCAATTATCCTCAGTGGATCACTGTATTAGGATAGCGAATATGTTCAATGCCATGCTTACCCGTGTTCAATGATCTTTTGTGTCAAGGACTCAGGAATGTATAATCCCCTTGTTTAGAGCTTATGTGAGGCCTCATTCTGATTATGGGTCTCCTTTCTGGGGTCCTTATTTAAGACAAGATAGGGATAGAATAGAAAAAAATCCAGAGAAGAGCCACCAGAATGGTTCCTCATTTGGCAAAATTGGACTATTGTGATAGACTTCAGAAAACTGGGTTACATTCACTTCAATTAAGACACATAAGAGGTGATTTGCTACTTTTATACAAAATCCTTAATTCTCAGGAATTAATGAACCTATGTAGTTTAAATTTGTCAAGTAGAAGAATTAGCCCCCGGTTGCATAACAAACAAATTGATGTTGCAAGTTCTAAAACTAACAAAAGGTTAAATTATTTTACAGTTAGAACGCCTAGGGTTTGGAACTTATTACCACAAGACCTAGTGGAATGTGATTCAATTTCATCTTTTAAAAGGGGATTGGATCCTTGGTTGGAGTCTAACTATTTTAGGGTTTCATTTTCCCACCATGATGGTGGGGGACAATCTCGATGGGCAATAGCCTTCTTTTGTCCTTGCAAACCAAGTAAACCAAGTAACCTCTATCCCTGGTGTGGATAAGAAAGCTGACAAGAAATATCAGCTGGACAAAACTACAGCTGATTTTCTATTTACACATCCTGATCCTGAGGGAGTAGTCCAAGCTGTTGCCTGTGACAAGGCCAGGATCCCATTGGCTACCCATCCACCAGACAAAGATTCAAGAAAAATGGATGCTATGGGAAAGAAAGGATACATGGCTGCCTCTTTATTAGTTAGGCAGGCCAGTTACATGGCATATTCAATGCAGTACCAAAAAGCTCTATGGAACACTGTTCTAGCTTTGGCTGATAGGGTCCCAGATGAAGTGGCTGTAGACTTGCAAGATACAGCAAGGACTGCACTTGTTGCTACCAGGTACCAATTTCATATGGCAGTGGATGCCAGTGATACTGCATCCAAGTTAATGGCTTTGTCAGTTTCACTCAGTAGGTTTGCATGGCTTAGAGCCACCAACCTAACTTTAGACACCCAGGCCAAAGCAATGGATTTCCCCCTGGAGAACAACTTCTTGTTTGGGGATAAAACTGAGGCATACATGAAGAAGGTGGAGGAATATAAATCCACCTATCAGAGCAATTCCGAGGATAGGCCCTTCACCTCTTATAGATCCCAGAGTAGGGGAGGTAGGGGTAGGGGTTTTTACCCCAGACCTTTCTTTCAGGCACAAGCCTCCCAGCCTCCGCAGCAAGCTAGAGATTATTTTAGAGGAAGGGGCAGGAGAGCCATGAGAAGAGCGGCTCCTGCACCACAGGTTCAGGCACAGCCTGCACAGAATCCCTGATGGGCTAGTGCAGGTCGCATCCCCTATTACAGGTCCACCAGTAGGTGGCAGACTGGCTCATTACCTTCATGCTTGGCACTCCATCACCACAGACAAATGGGTGCTGGAAGTAGTGAGCCAGGGCCTGGCACTCAGTTTCAAATCGTCCCCAAAGCTGAGAACAAGAACATTTGCTCTGGTAACAGCTGCACATAGGATTCTGTTGGAAGCAGAGGTAAAATATCTGCTAGCAATCAAAGCAGTAGAGGTAGTGCCTTTAATAAGCAGGGGAAAGGGTTTTTATTCCAGGTACTTCCTCATAAGGAAGATAAACGGGGATTGGTGGCCTATTTTGGATCTAAGACTTCTGAACAAGCACATTTTGAAACCAAAGTTCAAAATGGTCACTCTTGCCATAATCATTCTTTCATTACAAAAGGGAGACTGGCTAGCCTCCCTAGATCTAAGGGATGCTTATTTCCATATTCCCATCAGACCATCTCACCGAAAATTCTTGAGATTCAGGCTGGCTTCAGGCCATTATCAGTTTGCAGCTCTCCCTTTTGGGCTAACTTCAGCACCAAGGGTTTTTACAAAGTGCCTATCAGTGGTGGTAGAGTTTTTGAGAAAACAAGGTATAACAGTCTTCCCCTACCTGGACGACTGGTTAATAGTAGGACAGTCTCTGCAGCATGCAGTACAGTCACTGGTGCTCACAAAATCCACACTAGCATCCTTGGGATTTCTGATAAACGAAGAAAAATCTCAACAGGTACCACTCCAGGTGCTGGAGTTTATTGGAGCAGAACTAAATACCAGACAGGGCAGAGCCCTCCTGCCACAGGACAGGGTGACAAGCATTCTGCAGATTGCAAAATCCTTTGTGTCTGGGAGACCCAGAACAGCTAGAGAATTTCTTAGGCTACTAGGCCACATGGCATCTGCCACGGCAGTGGTAATGAGCTCCAGGTTTCAAATGAGAGATATTCAGTTCCATCTCAGACAGTATTGGTCTCACAGGATGGATCCTATGTCCAAACTGGTTACAGTCACAGAAGGTTTAGTCCAGGCCTTACAATGGTGGCTGGACGAGCACAACCTCAGGGTGGGTGTGCCTTTTATAAGGGAACAACCTTCAGTAATCCTCACAACAGATGCCTCTCTTCTAGGCTGGGGGGCACACATGTTAGAGCACACAGCAAGTGGCACATGGTCCCCCAAAGAGTCTCTGTTACACATAAATCTCTTGGAGCTCAGGGCTGTTTACCTGGCTTTGAAAACATTCACTCCTTACCTGCAAAACAAGGTGGTGCAAGTCAGAACAGACAACACCACAACCATTTATTACAACAACAAGCAAGGAGGTACCAGGTTGCATCTACTGTGCACAGAAGCAATAAGACTGTAGTCCCTGGTATACTCCATGGGAGTATCCCTGTCAGCCATACACCTTCCAGGGAAGGACAATGTGCTGGCAGACTCTCTAAGCAGGATAAGTCAGGACCACCACGAGTGGTGCTTGAATACTTAGGTGCTCAGTACAGTTTTCAGAAAATGGGGCACTCCAGAGGTGGATCTCTTCGCCTCCCCAGAAAACCACCAGCTTCCAATGTACTGTTGCAGGCCTCCTCTAAGGGGCACAATCCCCCTGGATGCCTTGGCCCTGGATTGGACAGGGAAATTTCTGTATGCATTCCCTCCTTTTCCTATGATATTCAGCACCCTACTGAAATTGAGGTCCCAACCAGCAAAAATGATAGTGGTGGCTCCGAATTGGGCGAGACAGCACTGGTACTGTCTTCTGCTGTCTCTGTCAGTGGTTTCTCCAATCCATCTGCCCAGGAGGCACAACCTGTTAACCTCCTCTCAGGGCAGGATCCTGTACCCCAATCTCAAATCACTGAGGCTCAAGGCGTGGCTCTTGAGGACTTAGAGTTTGCTAACCTTAATCTATCAGAACAGGTGCTGACAGTGCTTAGGGGTTCCAGGAAGCCTTCTACTAAGAAGACATATGCCTCTAAGTGGAAAAGATTTACAATATGGTGTACAGGTAAAGGTTTGAGCCCTTTCTGGGCAGATTTGGCTATTCTTCTAGATTACCTTGCACATTTACATTCCTTAGGCCTGAAGCCTTCTACCCTCAAGGTTCACTTAGCTTCAGTCTCTGCTTACCTGTCAGTTGATAAGGAGAGGTGCATGGCTTCTCATCCAGTATTTAGAAAATATTTTAAAGGCCTTAATCTTTTGTACCCTCCCCTAAGGGAACTGGTTCCGGCCTGGAATCTAAATATTTGCATTGCTAAACTCATGGATGCACCATTCGATCCTATGGTAACAGTAGATTTGAAGTATGTCACTTGGAAAACTGTTTTCCTGGTTGCCATTACTTCAGTCAGAAGGATCAGTGAATTACAAGCCCTGTGCACAGATGTGGACTACATCTCATTCCACAGGGACAAAGTGGTCCTTAGGACTAATAGAAAATTCCTTCCCAAGGTGGTATTTGATTTTCACTTGAATCAGTCTATCACTCTACCTGTCTTCTTTACAGACAACTCCAGTTCTCCAGAAAGGAGACTTCACTACATTGACAGAACCAAGTCTTACAGGACAAGTCAATCACAGCTCTTTCTCACATATGGTGAAGCTGGTAAGGGCAGAGCTGCAACAAAACATACAATTGCTCGCTGGAGAGTGGCATGTATACAGTTTTGTTATAGTAAGATGGTTAAACGGTACATCTGGGCATGAGAGCACACTCCACCAAGGGCACAGCTGCTTCACTGGCAGCTTCAAGAGAAATTCCACTACTGGAAATCTGTAAAGCAGCTACATGGAAAACAGTACACACCTTCACAAAGCATTACAGCCTGTACTTGCAATCCAGAGGTGATACTAGGTTTGGTACAGCAGTACTGCAGAGTCTGTTTCTGAAATAGGTTCTCTGCCCAGCCTCCAAAGGCACTGCTTGGTAGTCTGCATTACGTTTAATCATGAGTGATTCTTGGGTTAGAAGGAAAAAAATACTCACCATAGTAATCTTGTTTCTTCAAAGGGATCACTCGTTATGATTAAAGACCCTCCCTACCTCCCCCACTAGAACCTATAGAAGTTGCTCTACATCCCTGCATTAGGGTTTTTTCTTTTTTCCTATATAGGTTAAGATAGAGACTCACTTTGTTTAGCCAGCCGGTGTCCAGGTGGTCTCAAGTTTTTTAGGTTTGTTGATTAAGGATGTTTTGACCTGAAAGGGCAAGAAATATTATTTTTTAAGGTTATTAATTTTTAGCTAGTGGGTCTTTTACCCAGTTAGGCTCCGTAAGAATCTGAAGCACTCAGAGTGCGGCAGTTGCTAGGGCAGCAGTTTGAAAGTGGCAAGAGCCAACTGAGAGTTCCATAATTTGCATAAAATTCCATCTCTCCGGGCAGTTCAACACAGGAGGCTGACTGCATTAAGTTTAATCATAATGAGTGATCCCTTTGAAGAAACAAGATTACTATGGTGAGTAATTTTTTCATCTGTTTAGTCACTTATGACAGAAAAAGGTAGTATGTTTCTTGATTCTGGTTTCAACTCTATTTGGTAGTGACCAGACCGGAGGTCAAGGGTAGGAAATATAGTTGCCTCATTCCTTTATTTGTAATGTATCTTTCTACATTCCGAATCAGAAATCTCTCTCGCAGTGCTGCTGTATTTGCTTGTCTTATGTCAGTACATAGGCAGATTTCTCCATTGGGATTGGGCACCACCACCACTGGGGAAATCCAGGGTGTTTGGCCTTGAACTTTTTTAATTATGTCCATTTGTTCCAGAGGGGCACGAAAAAGATGGAACTGGAGAGTTGGGCACCAGAGTTTTGGCTTCAGGAAAGTTTGGAACTGAACAGTGTGGCACAGGAAGCTTTATCACAAGTTAGTGTGTGAACATTTGGTTACGGTTGTTGCAGCGCGTTCCCGTAGTTTGACTCACCCCCCCTCGGAGTTGTAGGGTTGCAGTCCACTAGTGTGTACCATCACAGTGTGCTGGCAGAGTAGTGTAGAGGTTAGTCACAAGCTGTTAATGGGCTTGTTACATCCAGCAGACCAGGGTTCAATTCTTACAAACTCTGGGTTTTTGAGGTTGTCAGTTTAATTTTGTATGCTGTGAGCAACTTAAATCATGCCCCTTGAGTTGCATCCCCCCTTGAGTTTAGAATAGTAAATCCCCACCCCTGAGTTGCATCCCCCCTGGAGTTTAGAACAGTAAATCTCCTTCCCCGACTTTATCCCCCCCCGAGTTGTGTCCCCAGAGTTTAGAATCATAAATCTCGGATTTCATCTGGACGGGTAAGAGACCATGCATGGCTTATCACAAACTGGCCACTCCTAAGAGTCGTGGTGGTCTTAGTCTCCCTCACATGGGCCTCTATTACTGGGCAAGTCATGCTAGCAAATACTTTAAGTGGTTAGCTCCAGAGCCATCCCAGGGTACCCTAGTTTATACCCCGCTCTGGCTCTGTATAGAGCGAGACTTGATTCTTTCTCATGGTACTTCTCCAGTTGCCCTTCTTCATGCTCCACTTAAATCTATTCCCCCTCAGCTGTGCACCTCACCAATAGGTACTTCCATTAGAGTCCACTCCCAACTTTGCACCCTATTAAAGTATGATTATATCCATGATCTTACCCAACCCCTTCTGGGCAATCCCAATCTTACAATCGATGGTAAACTACTCCCTCTTCTGTGGCTGCCTCAGTTTGCTGCTGTCCCAATCACACACTTCACCAGTGAGTCTGGTTCTTGGCTTACTTCTCCGGAGATCATCTCCAAATTTGGAATGTCAGCCATCTCCATTTTCAAAATTTACCAATTGAGGCATCTTCTAGTCCATTTTTTTCAGACCCGCCACACCCCAAATTCCGATTTTGTTCAGAATTGTCCATCCTTGCTGGGCGTCCACATGCAGTATCTAAACTTCTTGGTTTCCTCTACAATTGGGCCAACCCTGACCTTATGGGCTCAGCAGCATATTGGACAACCCACTTCCCAGAATTGACCATTAATATGGAGAAGCTGCCACAAATCTGTAACCCAAGACATACTGTGCTTGATGCAGTTTCATATTTTGCATAACCTTTATTACACTCCGGAGAGGCTCGCCAAGTTTAATAACACAGTGCCCTCTGTCTGTATGCAATGCCAGCAGGTGGAGGGCACTTTATTCCACATCTTGTGGGAATGCCCTAAAATAATTTCATCGTGGGCTTGTATTAAAAGTAAAGTGGATCCACTTTTAGGTTTAGAAGACTAATTTACGGCAAAAATGTGCTTTTTAGGAGACTTTACAGAGACTGGTGTCACTAACCATAAGTATCACATGGCCTTCATATGTATGTCACTCAAGAAACTTGTGCTAAAGCACTGAAAAGATTGTGACACTGTTTCTTATAATGAGTGGCTGAATGAGTTTCTGGCCAATCTCAGGATGGAAAAGATGATTGCTAGCCTCAACAACCGAATGCCTAGATTTAGGAAAAACTGGAGTCCCATTTCCTCTCTCTATTTTCTTTGTAATACTTTAGGTAGTGTTATCAGGTATTGATGTCTGTGTGCCTTACCAGGTTCCAGCCGTGCTTGGGGTGGGGGTTGGGTAAAGGGGGCCTGACAGTGGGGTTGGGTGACATGGGGGGTTTGGGTGTGGGGAGAAGGTTATATCCCTACCAATTATTACTACTGTAAGTATCATCACTGTTTGTACTGTCTTGCACTGTAAAATCTTCAATAAACTTTATAAAAAAAAAAATAGTAAATCTCCCCGTTGCTAATTTTTTTTCAGTGGGTGGGAGTAAATTTTCATGTTAGACATGGTGCCTTATTTTCCAGTTATGTGATGTCCAATGGTGAACTATCTTGGGATGAAGTTTCCCTTGCTGGACTTTCCAGTTTCATCTTTTCCAACACCCGTTCTAGATCTGTCAGTTGTTTTGAAACTTGAGCACTTCTGTGGAAGGGCATTTTGTGCATCTTTTGAGCAACTGTTGCAATATCTGGGTTAAGAACTCAATTGAAAGTCTTTCAGTTTGCCTGTTCCATTAAAATATTCTGAGTATTGGTTTAGGAAATCCTGTTTCTTTGTCTATGCTAATGCAGTTCAGATGTGACATGTAGGATCCCTAATTGCATTGCTCACAGCTCACAGCATGGCTTGGGAGTAACTATCAATTCAGACTTTATGGGGCACTGCAGAACCATCTATAACAAAGCAAAATGTTTAGTAAAGGCACTTTTTTAGTTATTTAACCAGGTATAGCACACTAAGCTGAAAGCTTTTTTACAGGAGCGACCTGGGAGCACAAGAAGGTTAAGTGACTTGCTCAGGGTCACACAATATTCAAGCGGAAGTTGTGGGATTCAAACCCAGGTCTGGTCTGCTGGATGTCACCAAATTTGCAGCTCACAGCCTTAAACCACTGCGCTATACTGCCTCCTCTACCTTTACCTCTACAGCGCATACTTAGTGAACTGTTCCAAAAGCCTTCTGCTCCCACTATATATTACTTACATTAGACTTCTAATAGACTAGTGCTCTTAATTGGTGTGTTTGGGGGGGAGTGAATATTAGTAGTATTTCACTCATCAAAAAAAGGTAACTAGACACATGCATGGTTTGAGCCATATGAACTGTGAGCAGTGGTTATTAACACTAAACCTGGACAGTATGGAAAAAAGGAGTCTGAGAAGTGATCTGCTAATGTACAACATACATAAGGGATATGCAAGAGGGACCTGTGTGACACATGGTATATTTACATGAGTGCTGTTTGACCTTGGGTAACCTCACAAGTGATGTAAGCCATGAGTGAGGTGACCAAGGGCAAACAGCATGAGTGTAAATATATCTTGTATTACACAAGGTCCCCCTGCGTATTTCATTTATTCAGTAGGAGAAGACCTAGTGTAATAGTTTAGTTTAGTTTCATTGTTTGCTTTTTTTTTGTGTGTGAATTGTGGGGGTTTCTTTTGTAGACTAGTTGCTTTGCGCTTCTTTCCTGTACCGGTTGCAAAAGCATTGGTATGGACGTGCCATCTGGCATCCCCGCTGATTGGTGGAGTGAGGGGGGTTTGAGAAATGGCCAGTGAAGATGGCAGACCCACTTATCGAATGCAGCTGCTCCTGGAAGATTGTTCCCATTTTCTGAGAGTGGAGCCAGTGAGGCTTGATGTTGAGAAGCTTTAGGGAAATCATGTGATTTTATGGAGATAACAGAGTTTGAAAGTGTGTCCAGAGTGTGTGAGAGCAACACTTGGAAGAGACAGAGCAGCACTGCGAGTAGGACTGGAGTGAGGGGGAACCTGACTGGGCAGCACTGAGGTACCAGGAAAACCTAATAGAAAAAAATGGAAGCAGAGAAACAGGTGTTTTTTTTATTTTTTAAGTTAGTAAAGAGCTGTGAAATAGTCAGCATTACTGTGAGCAAGCAGGAGGCAGAGTGTGGAGAGCGGAGTTCCCCTGTGTATACGGTGACAACTGAGCAGGTCTGAAGAGGAAAATGAAAAAAATTACCAAAATGTGTTATGGATTTTAAATGGAGAATCAGAGAAAGACACTTGTGGCAGTTCAGAAATTACTTTTCTAAGAAGATGCAATTGGTTGTTGGTGTGGAATGGGATGGGTGCTTCAAGTTGAAATTGTGAGAAAGTGAAGGTTTGGAGAAGTAGTGCCAACAGGCTGGTGTGAGGGGCAGTAATTGCATGTCTACTATGTGTATAAATGCCTGATGACATGTCTACTATGTGTATAAATGTGAGATTTCACAATTATACACATAGTAAACAAGTCATCAGCCATTTATCACATGATATCAGCATTTATCAGTGGAGATTTATCTCCACCCCTATTGCATAAATGAAGGTATCAATCTAATGACAGAGATGGGATTACATTTCAGTCAGCCAGCTTTTGACAGTCATAAATATAACAAACAGTTATAAACAGTGGATTTCAAAACAATAAAAAGGAAGAACTTTTATATTTAAAAAATCATTGGGATATGGAACTCATTACCACATGACATAGTTAATAGTAACAATACTGCAACTTTCAAAACTAGATTGGACAAATACTGTACCTCAAAAGTACTACATATAGAATAGTGGATGGGCAACTATGCACAAGCAATGTGTTGTGCCACTGAGGGGTTCTGTTTCCCTGTGACCTCGTGAGTGAAGCTTGAGAGGTCTGTGGGAATCAGAACCCCTGAGGTGGCACAACATGATGGTTGTGCATAGAGTTGCCCATCCATTATTTTTTATAGTGTATGGTGCCCCTAAGTAAAATAAATGTTAATTTGCCACTTTTTTTGTACCATAAAAAGAGTGTAGGAGGCCACGTCTGATTTGGGAGTTAGGGCTGTTTGCTAAGGCTGATGTGTGGTTGGTAGGGAACAGACATCCTTATGTGTGTAGCACAGCCATCCATTGGTTGAAAATCAGATGTGGGAGGAATTAAAAAAAAAAATTAAGTGGCAGCTCTATCTCTCACTTGGTGAGAAGATGTGGGCTATGGGGAAGCAGTTTAATTTTGTAAGTCTACATATCTGTTTGATCCTGTTTTTAACCACTTTATTTTTAATTACCTGGATATATCTGGTTGATCATGCCATGTTTTGTTTTATTTGGTTGATACTGCTCAAGTCGTGGGTTTGATAATCGTGTTGCCGCATCCACTGTTATCTGGTTGATCCTGCCATTTCTGTGGCTTGCGCGCTTGTGTGTGGAATCTCTAGAGGTTTTCTAAATGTTGTTGTACCACAGTATGGTACAATCACATTCCATGACCTTTTGAACTGTGGTACAACAAAATGTTTAGACCCTTCGATTTCCATGCAAAATAAGCTGTCACTATACACTATATTTATTATTTATTTATTGAAAGTTTTACCAGGAAGGGCACACTGAACAACAAGTTGCTTGTCTCACGGTGCGTCCTGGGGAAGGGTAAACAGAAGGAAGAGCTTACATGAGATACAAATTCAAACAGTCAAAATGACAAATGAATAGTGATGCGAGTATTCAGCAATGCAGACAGGTTACATAATGGACAGTATGTGACAGTGGAACAAGACTACAGGTACCTGAAATCCATCTAAACATTACAGAGAATATGCATAGGATCAGGACATAGTAGCCTGATTACAGGTTTGTATAAGTACTGAGCGTATTATAGGTAACAATAAGTGCAAGTGTATGTACATCCGTTGGCACTTTAGAGAGCAGTTAGCGCAATCCATATGAGATTCAGCTATTTAGCGAGCTACGGTAGATGAAAGGAGGGATGAAGAGGGTGGCAAAGTTGAGCAGAGAGAGAGAGAGGCAGAGCAGAGAATGGAGAGCGGCAGTGTGTTACTGGCAGGTACAGTTTATCGAGAGGTAATTGCTTAGGGCTAAAGATAAATAGTTGGGGGAGGAAGATAATCAGATTTGGGGGTGGAGGCCATTCAAAAGCTGGAGGAAATGATGTGTGAAGGCTAGTTGACTTACTGTAGTCGAGCGATGAGGAATTATCAGTAGACGAGAATCATAAAGATGTTGGGCAATGTTCCGGAGGAGGTATCATGGATATTAAGGAAGAGAGATGGGGGGGGGGGTGACCCAAACCAAAATTTTGATACAGATTTGGCACAGTGGAGAAATCAGCGATTTTCTACTGTAATAAGGGGGAGAGAGAGTGGTAGAGGTTGCAGTGATGGGTGAGACAGGGAGAGTTGAGAGTGAAGTGACAGAAGGAGTTGTAGAGGTTGTCCAATCTGGCTAGGGAGGACTTGGGAGCAGCACTATAGACTACATCACAGTAGTTAAAAATTGGTAATGTTATCTTCTGGACAAGCTCACACCTTGCCGACAGAGGGAGGCAACTCCGGTTCCTGTATAATGTGCCAAGCTTGGGGTGCAGTTTTTTCAAGATGACATTCACATGTCCAGAGAAACTGAGATGTCGGTCTAGCCAAACTCCCAAGTACCTAAAGGATGAGGTATCCTCGATGTCTGTCCCATCAAATGTGTGGAAGGAAGGTAGTGAGGGGAGCCTTGAGAGTCTCTGCCTGGTGCCCAAGGTCATGGAGACGATCTTCTTGGCATTGAGGGAGAGTTGATGGGAGCTGAACCAGCGCTGAACATTACTGAAGTCAAGCTGCGGTCTGGATTCCACATCCACAGGGGTCTGGCCTGATGTGAAGATGACAGTGTTATCGGCATACATATGGATAGATGAGGATGAGCAGGCTGAGGGTAGGTCAATAAGGAATATTGAAAATAGAATTGGGCCTAGTACAGACCCCTGGGGTACGCCACTGGTGATGGGCAGAGGGGAGGAAATAGAATCGGCGATTCTGACCGACTAGGTCCGGCCTACCAGGTAAGCTTTGAACCAGTTTATGGCAGATTCGGTTAGGCCAACCGAAGAGAGGGCATCAAGGAGGAGGAGGAGGATGAGGAGATCGGAGACAGTGTCGAAGGCCTTTGCTAGGTCGACAAAAATGGCAGATGTGATTTGGCCACTGTCCATCCCTGAGAAGATGGAGTCAGTGAGCTTAATCAGGGAGGTGGTGGTGGAGTGGTTTTTCTGGAAGCCAGATTGGAAAGGAGTGAAAAAGTTGGAGTCGTAGAGGTGAGAAGAGAGTTGAGATAGGATCAGGTGTTCCTGCAGCTTAGCAAGGGTTGGAAGGAGAGAGATTGGATGATGGTTAGAAGGAACAGAGGGGTCACCACCCTTCGGCAGCAGGAGTACAGTGGTGTGCTTCTATGTAGAAGGGATAGTACCAGTCGTGAAGGAATGATTGAGGAGGACAGTGAGTGGAGTTGTGTTAACTGGGGCTGATAGGTAGAGTAACTTAGGATCCAGACCATCAAGTGAGCTGCTTTTAGTGGGGTTGAGAGCAAGAGTGAGTGTAAGGTGTCAGAGGTGAGATATTAGCAAAGGAGAAGGAGTGCAGTGAGGCAGGCTGACTTGGGATGGGGTTGGCTTGGGGAGATGGTAAGGAGGACGAGGCACAGGAGGTGAAGCATGAGAAACTAGCTGGCAACATTGAGATGATTAGCAATCTGGGAGTTGTTTATCTTGAGGAGAGGGATGGGGGGGTGAGTGGATCACGTTCCAGAACTTAGAAGGACTATCAATATTGGTCTGGAATGTTGAGCAGAAGTACTCTGATTTAGCTAGGTGGGTGGCTTTGGTACACTTATTACACAGCATATGGTAGATTATATAGTCACATGGGAAATTTGTGGCTTTGTGCATTTTCCAGGCGTGATATTAAACTATTTCTTTTAAAGGAGAACTGTGCAAATCCTGTGATGAAAAGGTAGTGTTACTCACCTACCACTGTGTTCAATTTCGCTGGCCGAAACTGTATGTTGCTGTTGATTGTGCAATATTTTTATTTTTGTACTCCAGTATGTGCGGCACCATCTCCTGCTCTGTAGCGACCAGCGCTGCAGTTGTTATGCTAATGAGCACTCAGTGCTCGTGCCTGGCAAGCGTTCTTTGTGAATGCGCGATGCCATGTTCCGTGCGGTCCTGTGGGCAGAAGCGTTACACCTATTAGTGAAGCCAGAAGCGTTGCGAGTGTCAGGGTACCCGGCAGCATTGCGACTGTTAGTGTAGCCTGAAGCATAGTAGTGTACATGCAGTGTTCAAGTGGCAGCATTTGAACAAGGACAGCGGTCTTAGAGTGGCAGCATTTGAAGAATGAGAGTGGGAGCTATATTTTGTGCCTATGACACTTCATAGTGTTTTAAAAGGCAATTGCTGGTGCTGTCCTTCTGCCCCCCCCCCCCACGCTGTTACCGGAAATGTTACTGTGGCAGCCGTGTGTCATGCAATAGCTTCAGCTTTAAATTTGTATTTGTATTTGTAGTGAGGGACATTTGTGCAGGATCGCTGTGCACATTGTTTTTTTCATGTGTAGTTTCATTATCAAGAAACCTAATTGCGCTCATTGTTCTCTCCTTCACCAGTGAGGTGTTCTATTCAGATGCAGGCTAAATGTAGTCTCGTTATTGTGCATAGCACTGTGATTTCCCAGTATCTGATCACTACAGTCACATTGCCATTCATTCATCTCCATGACATTGTATTTTCTTACTTTTTGTGTGTATGTCTGCATCAATACTACACATGTGAAGACACATTATCATACATGCCAAGTTCCATGTCCCATATACAGTGTCGTATTTATTCATTTCTTCGCTTAGTTGAGGATGCAGTGGAGGGGTCAAAGAGCAGTGTTGGGAGGAGGATAAGGAAAGCATGGAAGTTGGGAGGCATAAGGGTAAGGTGAGCAGGGGAGATGGGAGGGAGGCAGTGGGTGGGGCCGGACACAGGAGGAAATAGGAGACATAGAGGTGCAGAGGGAGTACTGTGGGGGGCATGGCAGGGGACACTGGGAAAAAGGAAGGGTGCGGGGGAAGGATAGAGGACCAGAACGAGGGGCTAGTGGTGGGGGTTCCATACTGAAAAGGGTCAGGTGGGGCAGTAAGGGGGAAAGGCACAGCCAAATCTTGGTTGAGGTCATCCCGGGATCACAGCGGGAAGGGCGGTGCAGACACTTCTCTAGAGCACTTTGAGGGGGGGAGAAGGAAACCACACATAGTAATACACGTGGGTACAAATGACTTGGCACGGGAAAGTGCAGAGGTGGTGAAGGGGAGGTTCGAGGGATTGGGTAGGCAGAGTGAGGAGGTTGTGGGGTCAGTGGCATTCTGTGAGGTACTCCTGCTACCATGTGCTAGTACCAGGAGGAAAGAAAGGATTGAAGAGTTCAACAAGTGGCTGAGGGACTGGTGCCGGACCAGGAATTATGGGTAGGATGTAGACTGGGGAGGGATATGGTGGGGCAACAGCGAGTAATACGCAGGGGACAGGTTGCACTTGAGTGAGGTGGGGAAGGGAGGACTAAAAACGGTATTGGAGGATTACATAGCAATGAATATGGATTTAAAGTAGATGGGGGGTGGCATGAGGACTACTGGTAGGACAGGGGTACAGAAAAGTGAGACTAGTGACCTCATCCCCCCACCTATGGGAAAGGGAAGGGGCAAAGAGGATCAGGGAGGGAGACTGCATGGGCACTGGGTTGGAGAGCCGAACGGGATGTCATGTATTAACAGGGTGAATAAGGGTGGTGGACCAAAGGGAGGAGGGGATCAGATCAGGGGGAATGGGAGGGAGTGGACATATGGATATGGATGCAGTGTTGTGTCCCTAAATGTGAAGAGCCTGTATAAAACAATCGCAGCACTCCAGGTACTTTTTACGGAAGGGAAGGTGGACATTGCTGCAATGATGGACACCTGGGTCACCAAGAACCATGGCTGGGTTCTGGCAGTCCCGGGATACAGCATTCACAGGAAAGATTGGGAGTTTGGGAGAGGGGGGTAGCTGTCTGTGTGAGAGAGGGTATCAAATGCATGAGGGATAAGCGAGAAGAAGGGAGGACAGAGGCACTTTGGGTGCAGATTTTGGACCCCAAATGTAGGAAGCAGAGGCTGGGAGTGGTGTATGCACCAGCAACTCGGACTGTGGACTGGACAGGGACTTAGCAGAACAATAAGAAGGGTGTGTAGAAGGGAGAGTGTGGTGATAGTGGGGTATTTCAGTCTGCCAGGGATTGATTGGAGCACCCCGACCAACTCCAGTGCTAGGGAACAGGTGCTCCTGTATGCGATCCAGGATGATCTCCTGGCACAGCTGTTGAGTGAGCCTACTACATTGGGCAGCACATTGTACCTGGTGCTGTCTAATGGGGGGGCAGTGAGGGAGGAAAAGGTTAAGGACCCACTTGCTTGAGGCGACCACCAAACAGTGTGGTTCAGACTCACATTGGGTAGGGAATACAGAGGTACAGGCACCAAACTGGTGGATTTCAGGAGTGCAGACTTCGTGAGGATGAGGGAGATACTGTGAAATAAGCTCCAGGCTATTGTGCCAGAGATGGTTGTGCAGCAAAGGGGGGATATTATTAAAACTAGGCTAACAAAGGCTATGGAAGCCTGCACCAGGACTACAAGTAAGAATGGCAGGGCCAGAAACCATGCTAGCTGAGCAGAGAGGTGCTGGAGGGTGTGAGGGCAAAGAGGGCTACGTATCAGAAGTTATGGAATATGAGGAGAGGCGAGGATTAGTAGACTTACGAAAACTGGTCTACTATGGTGACCAAGCTGGTGAGAACAGCCACAGCCTCCACAGAACTAATGTTAGGTCAGGGCATCAATGGAGGGGAGAAGGACTTTTTTTTAGTTACATCAGGGAAAAGAGGAACAGCAAGAACCATATAGTGAAGATGGGGGGGGATAGGCAGAAGCACTGAATGAGTACTTGTGCTCCGTATTCACTTAGGAGAAAGATGGCCCAGTACCACAGTGGTTGGTTAGTAGTAGTAGTAGTAACATTTTTATTCAATTGGCAAGCAAAAGAATAGGAAGCTCATTTCCAGTGAGGTCCTTAATACATACATACATAAATTAACATCATCATAAAAGGAATATCACACAAAAAACAACAACAATAACACAAACATAGGATGGCCCGGTACCACAGTGGTTGGTAAGGCTGGGGGAGAGGGGAAGGAAGTTGACTGACCAAAGGATCATGGGGAGTAGGGTACTCGGGGGACTGAGGAAATGAAGGGTGGACAAGGCACCAGTTCCTTCTGGCATCCACTACAGGAAGCTGAGGGAGATGGCAGAGGAGTTGGTGGAACTGCTAGCAGACTTATTCAGCGACTCCCTGGACATGGGCTGTGTGCCTTAGGATTGGAGGGTGGCCCATGTGGTGCCCATACACAAGAGTGCACCTATAGATGAGCCAGGGAATTATTGGCCAGTCAGCCTCACTTCCACAGTGGGGAAACTGATGGAGACGATATTAAAGGAGAGACTAGTGTCATTCCTGGAAGGCAGTGTCTTCCAGCATGGGCGGCAGGACATGCTCATCTCGGGGAGATTTTGCCAGACGAATCTAATACAGTATTACGATTGGGTGACAATAGAGCTAGACAGAGGTCGGGCGGTTGATGTCCCCTACTTGGACTTCAGCAAGGCATTTGATTCGGTGCCTCATGGGGGGGGGGTTGGTGATGGGTGTGGGTAATAAGCTGACACATTGGATAGAGAACTGGCTAAAGGGGAGTTTGCAACTGGTGGTGTTGGGGGGGGGCTCTCGACACCCAGGCTGGTGACAAGCTGCGTACCACCGTGGTCAGTGCTGGTCCAGGCAATATTTGGGCTATTTATCTCCGATATTGTGAATGGAGTCTGGAGCAGGGTTAGTCTGTTCGCAGATGACACCAAACTGTGGGCAGTGGTGGATGATGAGGGTGGATGGAAGAAATCGCTAGATGACCTAACCAGACTGGAGGGATGGTCGGAATAGTGGCAGCTGGGATTAAATGCAAAGAAGTGCAAGGTTATGCACTTTGGGTCAAAAAACCAAAGGAGTGAATATTGCCTGGGGGGGATGAGACTGGGGATCACAGAGGAGGAGGAGGAGGAGGACAATGACCTGAGGGTTTTAGTGACAGGGAGCATGAAAAACTCAGCCCAATGCAGGAAGTCTGCAGATAAGACTAGCAGTATGCTGGTATGTATTGCATGGTGTTTGTCATCCAGGCACAGAGAGGTGACCCTGAACCTATACAGATCGCTGGTCAGTCTGCAATTGGAATACATTAACTTGCTGGAGGGAGTGCAATGGAGGACGACAATAATGTTACAGTGGATGTAGGTGAAGGCCCATGAGGACAGGTTGAGGGAGCTGAACATGTACACATTGTAGGAGAGAAGGGATTGGTGGGATATGATTGAGACGTTCAGATAAATATGGGGGGGGGTAAACAAAGCCAACACTGAGGGGGTGCTGAAATTGAATAGCTCAAGATATACGAGTAGGCACAGTCTAAAACTGGAGGGGGGAAGATTTAGGAGGGAGCTGAGGAGGTACTATTTCACTGAGTGATTGGTGACTACATGGAATACTCTACCGGAGGGTGTGATTTCATGTAAGACACTGGGATGTTTCCAGAGGGGATGGGACAAAGGTAGGGGGAAGGTATAGGTGCCGAAGGCAAAGGTAGGCAAGGGGGGAACAGCGGTGGAGGGGGTTGTGGCAGCTGCAGGTCATGGTGCTAGCTGCACACTCAAGCAGACCTAGATGGGCCAGGTGGTCTGTTTTTGCCCTAGAGCGTTTTCCCCTCCACCCCCACCCCTGCTTCTTCTCTGCTCACGCATCTTCAAGTTCTTCCTTTGCTCCTCCTCACCTTCCGTCTTCCACTCTCCACCCATTCTCTTATCTCATGCCACCTCTTTTGCAACTTCTTCCCCTCCTTCTTACGTTTCTCTCTCTTACTTCTCTCCCACCTATATTACTCTCTCTGTTGGGTTTTCGGCAAGGCCGACTAGGCTTTCCCCTCTCCTGACTAAACACCACCTCTTCTCCTTATACTATTAATATGTCTTCCTCCCCCTCACTTCACCAGCACTCCCCCATTCTCTCTGCACTCACCCCATTTCCCTCCACCTCCCCATCCTCTCATCTCTCTATGCCCATTACCTCCTTTGCAATTCCACTCCTTCCCTCTCCAACTCCTGTGCAACTCATCTCCTTCTGCCTGTTGTTTCTGCCATTCACCACCTTACACCCCAGTACTTTATGTCCTAGTTTTTGAGAAGGCCTCCCAGGCTGCCCTCTCTTCTAGCCCACTGTACTGTTATATTGAGTAACATTCAGTGCTATTTTGATTGCTTTTGATGTAGTCATTTTTTTAAGTATATTATTGATATCTGCTAGTTACTTATCTATTGTTTCCCTTGTTTTGTATTTGTACTACTGACGTGGAACCTTTGTCAATAAGTTGTATTGCTCAAAGGTGTTGTAATCCAAGACTCAATAAAGAGATAAATATAAAATAAGAATTGGTATGTTCATATAGCTAGACAGAGGCAGGAACTGACTGTGAGTTTCAAGTACTGTAAAATGATGCATGGAGTTCGTGACCGTCAACCCTGGTACTAAGAAGGCTACACAATCTATACCTGTGACACGTAGAAACATATACTTGGGTGGCAGATAAGGATCTCTTGTCACTCCTAGTCTTCATGTTTCCATACCAACTTGATAAGCTGCAGATCCTAGGCAACCATCAGCATACTTCATGCTTGACCCCCTCCTACTTCTACTCCCCCCACCACTATAATTGCCTTATGTTGCTGCCATGCATTGTTGAATTCCCCCAACTGTTTTTGAGCCCACGACCTCCTGAGGAAGGCTGCATGCATCCACTGCCATTTTTTTTTTCTGAAATATGCAACCCTTTTGGACCTTGTTGATTCCATTCAGGTACTTGAAGGTTTGTGGCGTGTTCCCCATCTCCTTCCTTTCCTGCCAGGTATACATATGAAGGTCTTTTACTGTCTTTTCATATGGGTTTTGGTGCAGACCATGCCACATTTGGTTAACCTCCTCTGGGACTGCCTCTGTCCCTGTGTAGATGTAGTATCCAAAACTGTACTCAGTACTCCATATTGGGTTTCGCCAACTGTCTGTACAGAGGGATAACAACTTCCTGCTTTCAAGCGGTGATGCATCCCCCTATGCATCACAGCCCACACCCAGCCATCCTTAATGCCTTCTCACATTCCATGCCCACCTTAAAGTCATCTGATATGAGTACCCACATGTCCTCTTCCATTTTTGTTGTTGTCAGACCCCCCCCACCTTGTGTACTTTTACCCTTTTTTTTTTTTTGTGGTTTTCCGAGGTGCATTACTTCGCACTTCTTTCCGTTGAAACTAATCTACCATATTGTTGAGCACTGCTTCAACCTTGCCAAATCCCTTTTCATCATTTCCAGCACTTCTTGTGTATGAACCCTGTTGCACATCTTTGTGTCGTCTGCCAAGAGGCAGTTGTCATTACATCACCTCTGCAATGTCACCTACAAAGACATTAATGAGTACTGGTCCCAGTACTTAACCATGTTGTGTCATACTAGTAACTCCCCTTTGTCCAGAGTGTCCTCTGTTTACTATATCCCTCTACTTACTGTTGTCCAGCCAATGTGTTACTCATCCTACCACCCTGGGACACACTCCTAAGCTGGTTACCTGTTTGCTAGGAGGTAGGTCAAGAAGCATTTTTTTTTTTTTTTTACACTGACAGTGGATTTCAGTTCTTATGGTCTTCCTAGTAGAGGTGAGCTTTTTGTTGACATTGTGCAGCTTCAACACTGGAATACAGGGAAGGTGATGATCCTGGGTTGTGAGGATGGTAGGAGTGGGGATGGGTGACAGGGATAGTAGGTTAAGCTCTCTGCACTATGATAACCTGCGATAGTCCTTTTTTTTTCTGTCTACTTTGTATGTTCTGATAAAGGTACTTTATGGCCGTGATATGATGGTATTCATTACATGGTGGAGCACAGTCCAGTGACAATGATTTCACTTTGTATTTCCTGTACTGTGCTCTTCGTTTTGAATTTTACAGTAAATATCCTTTATTATTGTTTAACATTACTGTCACAACTTCATTTTCTCACTTTTAATACATGGTTTCCGTTGTTTCTAACCATAGCTTTCATGTGGCATCGTGTATGTCACTGACTCTGTATGATGAGCAGTGTATCGTGTCTGTATTATAGTTCTGCTGCCGTGTCTCTTTACATTGTATGAGTCACTGTCAGGTCAGCACAGGTTGGTTGTCATGACAGAAAGCATGCACACAATAACAGTTTTATACAGATGGCATATCAATTCCTGATATCTGAACCGGTAACTGAACAATAACAGCCTCAGACCCCATTGTGAGAGCAAATGGCATGTCAGGGGCCAACATACAATAATGATTGCAGTCCTTGCCCAAAAATAGCAACACCCCTCAGGTTTTCAGTTCTACCGTATGTAGTCAAGTACAGTATCATTTCACATGTTGTCCACAGTCCCTGTATTGTCCATTAGCACTATAATTGTTTGTCACTGTTGATCACTATGTGAACATCACATTACCGTTCCAGTGCCATTGTTTGTATGATTACAGTTATACTACTAACATCATCTATCAATAAGAAAGATGATGTCAACCCAGTACCCTGACGAGCACAGTGTTCCCTTACTCAGGAACTCTACTTTATGCATAACAAGGTGGTACCATCTTCTGTGGGTGGTGTACATGCATCATGGTAACAATGCCCAGTCATGGTGGCTGTTACCATAACCACATGGCTGGAAATGTCATGTGAGCTACATGGGAGTACTGTTCAGAGACGGGACAGTCCTGGAAACATGTGATGGTTTTAAGCTGCTGCTGCAGCATTGTCTCTGTGCTCCTGCCTTGCTACCGTGGAGTGTGGTGTTCTGACATCTGCTTTTACAAATGCCAGTGTTGCAGATAATCCCAAGGCACGGGATCAAAGTATGAGATATTGGTCAAGTATTCCATCCACACTGCTGGCATAGTTCTGTGGTTTGATGTTGTGATTGCTGTCGGGTACCTTGGCTGCAGCTGTTATGCTTTTCATAGACATTTTTCCCTGTCTTCATTGTGCAAAGGTTTTGTGTTATCTGTTGTGGCTTTCCAGTGCCATGATGGCACATACCATTCCGTGGCTGCTAACACCTGACGAAGCATCACCAAGAAACCTGCCTCTGCAAAGCAAATTTGAAACATGGCCATAATCCTAAAACCATGGCACTTATTGCTGACCAGGCACATCCCTTTTCATTTCAGGACAGATATGGATACTGATGATGCTGTCCATGACTGTCTTACTGCTTCAGACCTTTGATCCCCTTTCAGTAGCACCAGCGAGGTTCACAGCAGTACTTACACCTCTGAAATGTGACACATGGAATTTTACATACCACTGCTGCTACTTCGACAGAGGATGCCACCACTTCACCGGCTGCTGATGGTACTTCTGTGGAGGAAGATAACACTGGGGCCATTTTGATGCCAAAACTTCTTGATCGAACAGTATGGTGTTCTTGCAATCACTGTACCCTGATGCCAACTGGGAGAGAGAATCTCTGCTGTCAAGAGGTGGCACAGGACTTGGGTGATGAGCTGGATGGTTTCACTTCTATAACGGTGAACCCTCAGTTTGTTCTTGGCTGTCTTGACCACCTTGTGGTTAGACTGGTGATGAATACAGTTTGTGCATGCTACCATCATCCAGCACTGCAAGATCCTCCACTCACAGCAGTCTGTCATCGGAACAAACTGACCAGTTATGCAAAAAAATTTTTTTTCCGTTCACTGTTACAATTATCACAGTGTTATTGTTATTACACGGTGGAAAACTCCTAAAATTCACATGTCTTTGTAACTCAGGTCTGTGCATCTGGCGTCATACCTACAGTACACGCACTGGCTGCATGATATCCATGCAAGAAAGGCATGCTGAGTTATCACAGCATGTGTGTTGTCATGCATTCATGGTAAGTGGCCCAAAGAAAGTGGAAACTATAACTTTTTCCATGAGGAAGATGAAACATAAGAGCATTCCTTTCTGCAATCTTTCCTGAATTACTTATGTTAGAGACTGTTTAGTTTATATCCATATGGTTATCAGTTTTATGTTTTCTACATGCATGTGTCATGCACGTTATCAATGTTTAGGACCCTTTTTTTTTCATTACCAAATGTTTGCAAAGTATAACATGGTTGATAAGAAACATAATAAAAGATGACACAGATAAGGGAAAAAAAATTAATGACACTTACCTTGTGTTATAAACATTTATTACTGGATGAATCTCACTTGAATTTTCAGTTTTGTGGGTGACGTGTAGAAAAACAGACACGTTTTCATAAGTGATACAACACATTTCCAAACTTGTTGTAATTCCGTCATTTTCAATACTTGTGAGATTTGCGATGTAACACAGGTTGATAGGCAGTATAGCGCAGTGGTCTAAGGCTCTGAGCTGCAAATCTGGTAACATCCAGCAGACCAGACCTGGGTTTGAATCCCACAGCTTCCACTTGCATACTGTGTGGCCCTGAGCAAGTCACTTAACCTCCTTGTGCTCCCAGGTTGCTCCTGTGAAAAAGCTTCCAGCTTAGTGTGCTATACCTGGTTAAACAACTAAAATAAAATTAATAATAAATGTCATGTTTCTGACAAAGCACAAAATTAGGACAAATCTTGTCCTTGACATTGTAAAAACATGACTAGCATCTTTCAATGATTCTGATCATTTCTGTGACAGTGTCAGGATGGACGGCAGTCAGTACTCAATGAAATGAAGGTCTTTCAAATTTTGTTTCGTAGGTCTGTGTTTTTAGTCATCACTTCTGTAATACAATCACTACACACATCTTTGAGGACAAAATAAGGCAGACACATGTGGGGCTGGGGCTAAAACTGGCCACAAGCATCGACAATGGCACCTTGCATCAGCGTCCAATGAGTCCTGGTCCCAGCGCCTGATTCAGAATTGGGCAGTGTACTGTAAACTGCATCTTGTGGCTTGGAGCATCAGTCCAGAATATGCTGCAGCACCAGAAAATGTTGTGCACTCCTGGATGGGTGTATGGCAGATGCGAACCTTTGGGTTCCCCTACCCTCATATGCCTGAAACCACAATAAAACTGACAGATGAGCCCCTGTGTGGTGGCACACACCCCACAACCACCACAGGCGGTGCAGAACAGGTCATATGCGATATCGGAATACCACCATTATATAAATGTTCTTTGATGTATGTCCACTGGGGATTGCTTAGGAATCCAAATTTGTGGATTCTGCTGCCCTTCCTGAGCAGTGCGCAACTCCTGCCACTAGCCCCCATTACACAGTGTCTCAATGATGTTGATGATGCACTGCTCCACCTGTGCGCAGGCAGCATGGAACAATTCGCAAGCTGCTTTTATGAATCTCAAATGTCTGAAATCAGTTCACAAAGTCGTACTTCTACCATTGTTGTTGAATACAGCCCACTATTACAGCATTTCCAGGGATGCCAGTATCATGCCTGCTTATAAAAAACTATATCAGTAATGTGGCACTTATGGATACATTACAGTGGGAATACCATCATTTCACATGGTCAAACCACAGTACACAGGACAATGTCAGATATGAAGTTATTGAAATCAGTCTGCTGACTTACTACATATCAATGAAACACTTTTGTTTGGTAACAAGACACATTCACAGTTACAAAAATGATGACATAAACAAAGCAGAGCACCGAACAGTAGCATGATGGTGCTCTTGTTATGACACAGAGGCAAGTAGTCTCATGAACAGTTATGTACATCATCATTGAAACACTGAAGTAGTAGTACCTCAGGTGAAAGCTTATTTAGCACTGAAAAATCAAACCTCTGCATGCAGGCAGAACCTTTGCCTGTTTCGCATCAACATAATTTGTCAGAAGTTTTTGACAAAGGATGTTCTTCCGTAATGCCAAAAGTGTCTTCCTGGATGCTGAGGTTTTATTTTTTTGGCCCAAAACATGCTTTCACTGGAAATAGCACTCCTTCAACTCTTTTTAAATTCAGATGTACTGCCCTGTTCCTGCCAGTACTGAAAAAAGCATCTGTCACTGCTGAAGATATCCTTGCATGGTTTATGTTTCATGGGTGTATTCATTTACTTGAACTTATGGTGGTCTGGTGTGAAACTGTGGCTGAATTATGTATTTTAATGATGTCATTTTTGGGACAGCATTTGAATACATAATCTTGGGTAATAACAAGGCTGTGTTGAAACCTGGGGGTGCATTGCCATCATGGTGGTGCAACGGGTTGAGTTGCTTGACACTGAAGGTACTGCAAAGCCATCAATCCCTGTTTGGTATCAACTGTGGCCTGCTTGAGGACAGCAGGGGTGGAGATGGATGAAGAGGCCCATTGACAGCTGTCCTTCTCCTGTGACTGTGGAGCACACTTGTAGGTGCATTCCTGGAGTCAGGCAGCACCTGTTTGCTGGCATATTGTTACTGCAGGCATACGGTCACAGATGGGATGCACATGCCTGACGGGGTGTGTGCATGGCAGCATGCATGCCACAATGTTCTTGCTACCCTAAACAAGACAAACCATGTGTACAAAACATCACGGTATATAACGAAATGAGATTGGAGGTCCTGCCACCAAATAGCCACAGTGCCGACCCACATACTTCATATAGTCTTGCTGATGGTGTACACCCTTGATGATTCTACCAAGGGGGTGGTGAGCCCTTGTTGTAGGTGGTCGATGTTGGCTGTTACACCGCAGTGTACATGGCTGTGGCTCTTTCAAGATATAGAGGGACGTGGGCATCACCGTGTGCGGGACAGTTACAAAATGCCGACTTCATGATTTTCTACCAACATGTGTGCACGGTGAAGGTTAACAGAGGGTGCAGGTACACAGCACACAGTGGTAGTGAGCATGAGGGTCTGCAGAGTTGTGATGATGGCCATGCTAATGAAATGAATGAAGTGCTGCTGCTTCTCTCATTGGAGGAGTTCATTACTTTGGAGTGCAGCCAGTTCAGTGCTATGAGACTACGATGGCCGTGACATTCAACTTCAGTGTTCTTCGGTCTGTGTGGGAGGAGGACACTGTACATTTGTCAGTATTGGAGTACTTCAGGACACAGTGGTGAAATGTCATTCTGTCACCAGATGTTTCTTGTACCAGCGTCACAGAACATAAGTCAGTTGACATTGCTTTTCCAGGGACCAAAAAAGTTCTCATGTTACTTTGTTGCCTGGTTAGCTGGTTTCTGAAGTCTTTAACGAGGTGTGTGCTGGCACACTGAAATGATGGTTTATTGTGTAACTTTACTAATCATAATAACATGATCTCTTGGGAACTGCATGTTGTCATTCTTCGGCAGCTATACACATACAGTGCATGTCATTTCCCCCAAAGAAAGCATCATGAAGCATGCCGTTGAGTGGACACTAAGGTCTCACAAATCAAGAGTAATGTTTCTTTATTAGTTCTTCTTTGTCTGTTCATGACAGTGGTGCTCTTTTTCTGTTACATGGCAGAGCAGGCACTGTGATGTCTGGAACATGTGACAGGTCTCCATTCTTGAAGCAAACTACATTGTCCATGAGTGTGTCCAAAAAATCATAACTCTTCTTCTCATAGACGGGCTTGGTAATCCACTGGTTTGTTAATTTAGAGAACACAAATGGTACTTTGGATTCCCCTTGTTTGCACCCGTGGTGTTGATGGCCTGTGGCAGATTACAGTTGGTAGAGTAATCTAGCATTGCCAATTGTGTCCGAGCCCTCATTCCCTAGTAAGAAAAATGTTGACGTTTTGGACAGTACTTATTCAACATGGAGTGGAAGACCTCCCGTATCCCCATATGGCAGAACTCGGTCACTTTGGACATGTTTTTAAGAAGTTTAGCATCCATCACAATGCTTTTTAAGGCGTCGTGCGCAGGTGTTCCCTTTTGTAGCCAGATCGTCTACCTTCCATCTACTTCTGAGATGGATTCATGCTCACATGCCCTGAACACCAAACCTACTACCCAATTGCGATTGTTTGACATGTGTTCAAGTACAGAGACCCACTTTTCCCTTAGGAGTGCAGCATTACCATGGCATGTGGATGATGACCACCAAAAGTGGTTAATTATGGATCTCTTCACAATGCCTCTACTTCCCTTTCGCCGTTAATTTTTTAATGATCAATTTTGACATGTGCCACACATCAAATTGGTGTGATATGCCTGGAAACATGGTGCCTTTTGAAATAACAGAAGCAATTTGTGGGTGTCTGTCAGTAGCAATGGTGTCAATGTGAACTCAACTGTCAATGAGGTTTGACATTGCATGGATAAATCCCTCTTTCTCCATGCAATTGGAGTTTGGCACTTCGGCCACCTGAACTAATTCTGACTGCAGTATGTGGTTTGTTGTCATGTCCATCACAGTGTAAGTACAATACTTTGCATTGTGACCTGGAGAGTCACAACGTCTATCGCCAAGTACAGTCAGCTGTTTATTGCCTATAAGCTGAAGGTTTTTCTTCCTTTGATTTATCCAGTGATGTTTGATAACTAGGAGGAAGTACCGGCGTTGAAGGGCATGGTAGTGGCTCTCCAAGACAAATGGCACGTGGAGACATGCAAAGGACTCTGAAATGCGCATGTATGTATTGCCAGTAAATATCACTGCTGTGCTACACACCAGGTTTCCAGCAGCCATCTTCCCAATCATGGTTTGTGATCTCCAGATAAAGGTATGAGAACGCGGACAGCAGAATTCTACCACATACATTGCTCCACACAAACATGTACTAGTGATCATTAATGGAAGACTGCACACTTTGCAAACAATCATTTTGAAGGGAATGACAAGCTGTGTTTTAAACACAATAAATTTCTGCTGATTGACAAGGCTGTCATTACTCATTAACATGTTTTCGCTGTCAATGTCACTTGATTCTGAGTCAGTTATCATGCCCGATTTGACTAGAAACTCTGAGACATCCTTAGCTGTGGTGTCCTTGTCCTCAGAGGAAAGTACAGAGATGTTGATAAAGTCGGATAACTTAGTATGCTCATGGCCTTTGATAGGGGTGGATGCCCATCTTGGCTTGTGTACAGTCATGTGTTCAGGATGGGTATTGGCATCATGATGTGTTTCTGCACCTTGCATTCCACAAGAGTTGTCATTGGTGTTGGACACAGACCATTTTTTCAAATTTACATTATCCTTGTAAACACTCAGCACTGACCATTGGCAAGCAAAGTCTGATGTCTGCAACGTGCACTGAGTTGCAACTGATGTCGTGGTCATAATTGTGCTTATTCCACTGAGCAAGGATGGCCTGATGAAAGTCTGCCCAGTGACACAGCCATCATTTACTGACAGGGAGCTTCCTGCAGTTGATAGCGAACTAGAGACTGAAAGTGGATGTGGCTCCAGTGACATATCATCAGCTACTCCATCCTGATTCTGGCACTGTAAGAAATGGAGAGGCATTGATATGGTTATAGTGTGTGGAAGTGGTACTGAAGTTGCAAATGCTGCATAATAAAGTGACATTGATAGGACACCAGTTTTATATACCTGACAATGAAACAGTAAAACTTGACAATACCACGAGGAGATACAGTGTCAGTACGTGTCATACAGTAACAGGCATCAAAATAACAGCATTGTGTTGCTCTTGGTGCAGCACACTACTATGCTGTGCCATACCAGTAATACTATTACTGTGTAGCCACATGTTGGTGGAGTGGACGAGGCGGAGGGGGTCTTGGAGGCGATTTGAGTAACCCAGCAAATACTGGTGGGTCAGACACTAAAAACAGAGGCAGTATACAGACCCCACACAGTGAAGGATGATTCTGAAGACAGACTGGTGGCAACAGTTATGCATCACAGTGCTCTGGGCAAGGCGAGGGTAGTGGTGATGGTGGACCTAAACATGCCAGGGACAGACTGGGGGACTATGATGTCCCCAGTGTCAATGTAGCTGAGATTGCTGGATGTATTCCAAGACGTGTTCCAAACACAGCAGTTGGGGGAGCCAACTAAGGAAGCCCAGATACTGGATGTGGTCCAGGGGAGTGTGACCAGATATGGGGCGTGCCACAGGCAGGAGTGACCGGTGACCACATTGGCAGGTACCACAAGACCAAGGGGCAGCATTGGCGGTGGAAAGGCACATCGGCTGAACCACAGGGGCCAGGGACACAGGAAGAGTGGCAGGCTAATCAGTGCATAGGGCGCCAAACTGGAACTGAGCATATAGGCTATTTAAAGGCAGGGATCCCAGCCACTAAACAGACAAAGGAGCTGTACTTGTTTCCCGCCAACCCACCCTGCCCCAATCTTTATTACTCAGTTTGGGTGGAGCCTTGGAAGACTGCACGCTGGGGTTAGGTGAACTTGACACAAAAGAATCTGTTGGACTTAAATGCTGACTGTTGTTGGGGTGGGGAAAAATTGGGTTTTTGTGACTTGATAGATTGGGCAGTGCTGAGTACTGCTGGGGGAAGGGCCAAATTGATTTATGTGTTTATTGAGTGAGTGGAACTGTTACTGCTGTTGAGGGGCAAAATTGCTATGCTAGCAATTTTGCCCCTCCCAACAGCAATAACAATGGAGCTTGTTTTGAGACCTAGGATGAGAATGGGATGGCAAGTAGCAAGAGCCGTCATCTTTGTTAGGGTGGTTAGGTGTGTGGGCTGTGGAGCAGCCAGAATATTGGATTTAGCCTGGAGACTCTGAGGATGCACAGTGTATTTCCAGCTGGCAGGTCTCAGGGAGGAGGTTGAGGGGATTAGGAGGCAGCGGTGGGTGGTTGGGGTAGGTAGGTAGGAGAGGTAGGGGTGAACAGGAGCCATATGATCTGTTTACTGATGATACCAAGGTGGGAGCAGTGGTGGATGACCTAGGGGGATGTCAGGGGTTACAGGATGATATGGCAAAGCTTGAAACCTGGTCAGACACCTGGCAACTAGGGTTTAATGCCAGAAACTGCAAGGTGCTGCATTGTGGGGTGAAGAACCGAAGGAGGAGTTACCAGCCGGGGGGAGTGCAGCTAGTCCAGACAGAGGAGGAGAAGAATCTGGGGTGCTCATTACAGAGCCAATGAACTTCTCAGCACAGTGTAGGAAGGCAGCTGCAAAGGCCAGCAGAATGCTGGGTTGCATTGCAAGAGGTATATCTTCGAGGAGGGAGGAGGTGATTCTGCCACTGTATAGGTCATTAGTTAGACCACACCTGGAGTACTGCATGCAGTACTGGTGCCTGTATCTGAAGAGGGACATTAAGTTACTGGAGGGGGTGCAGCACAGGGTGACATAGATGATCAAGGGGCAGGGGGACTTATCATATGAGAGGAGACTGAGGGAGTTGAACATGTACTCACTGGAGGAGAGGAGGGATGGGGGACATGATTGAAACCTTTTAGTACATGGAAGGAATAAACAAGACAGATACAGAGGAGCTGTTCAAAGTAAGAGAGGGGAGGGACACCAGGGGCCATGATATGAGACTGGAGGGAGGAAGGTTCAGGAGGGAGAAGAGGAGACACTTTTTTATAGAGAGGGTGGCAGCTGGGTGGAATGCGTTACCTGCAGAAGTGGTATCCAGTAGAACAGTGGACTGCTTCAAAAGGGGATGGGACAAGACAAAGGGGAGGGTCAATGGAGGGGAAGGGTGAAAAGGAGGGGCAGCTGCAGAATAAGGGGTGCTAGCTGCACATTCGAGCAGACTTGATAGACCTCTTTACCTTTATCTGCTGGCAAATTTCATATGTTCCTATAATGCTACACGGGGACACAATGGCATAAACCAGGGGATAGAGGTGTAGGTGGGTGGGACACGAACAAAGTAACGTACACAAATCACTGCATAAGGAGGGTGTTGACCAGAGGCACACAGGAGAGGGCAGCCTTGGGGCAGGCATCATGCTTACAAATTGCTTGGCCCTGCTGCAAGGGAGCAGTGGTGGAAGAGGAGGAAGGTGGAGGAGACAAGCGGGCGGTGGGAGCAGGCTGACAGTGAAGGATTGTTCAGGAAGCAGAGGGGGGCAGAGTACAAGAGAATGAGCCAAATCCAGCAGAGGAGAGGGCATGGGTTACATGAGACCAGGGCACCGGAGGTGCAAGGTGGGGAGAAGGTGGCTGGGCTTGAGGGAGGTATAGCACATGTGGGCGCACAAACCAAAATCTAGGCAGAATGGGGCAGGACCCTGGACAGTCCACCGTTAAAGCTGTAGAAATCAGCCAGCGGGGGGGGGGAGGTTTAGGGAGGAGGAGTGTGTGGAGGGAGAGGGCTCTGGGCATGCCAGAGTCAATGCTGGAGAAATCAGTAGAGGTGGGTGGCAGAAAGCACTCCTGCAGTCGGTTCGGAGAGCACAGAACCTAAGGGAGGGGAGGAGAGAAGGACAGCAGTTAAAGGAAACCTGACTGGGGGTAGATGGTTTAGATTGAGGGGGGGGAGAGGAGTAGGTGTGACTTCAATGACAGAGCATTGGAATCATGGAATGCGGTGCCTAAGGGACTCGTGGAGGCAGATACTGTTGAGGTGTTCAAGAGGGGCTGGGACAGGAATAGGGGTAGCGTGAAGATGAAGAAGACCAATACAGTTGTACTGTATTGGACTGGGGATAGAGAAACACAAGGTGGTGGAGGGGACAGAATCGGCGCACAGTATGGGTACTGATTATCAAGCAGACATGAAAGACAAAACATCCTACTCTGCTTGCTTTTTAGTATCTTAATATGTTACTACAGTACTTGAACTGTAAGTAAGTCATGTAATACACCGCTGTGAACACCACATTGTGCAATGCACAGTGAAGGTGGTTATTGGGTAAATAGTGTATGCAGCATGCATGTTACTTATGAGCATGTCAACTGAGATGGAATCTCCTTTGGGACAGTATGCATGACTGGGTCATGAGGAGACAGCTGTACTGACTGGATGTGACTAGATACACATGTGACCATTGACATGTACCTCATGTTGACTATGGTAAGAAATGTGTGTCTGTGATCACATTCCCTCCATTGACTGGCTAGTTTCCAGATATGACCTGGGAGCACAGGAAAGTGAAGTGAGTCATGAGGAGATCTTGCACGTAGACTGGTCCCCCTTCATGTAGGGCTTTATAGGTCTGAAACCTGACCTTGAAGGCAATCCTCCACCTAACTGGCAGCCGGTACAGTTCACGGAGGATGGTTGTGATATGACCGTACTTCTGCACACCCATCAGTAATCTTGCTGCCGCATTCTGCAGCAGCTGCATTCAGCGGAGGTTAACTCAAGATAGCCCTAGGTACAGGGCATTGCAGTAATGCAGCCTGTATTTTACAAAAGCATGTACTAGTGAGGCTAGGTCTTCAGGGGGTAATAGTTTCAGAATCCAGGCAATGTTCCTTAGAGTATAAAATCCATTCTTGACAATGGGCGACACTTGAGCATCGAGAATCAAGCTGCTGTCAAGGATCACACCCAGATTCTTCGCCCATTAGGATGTGGTCAGTGGCACCCCCCCCCCGTATAGAATAGGTGGCCTCCCAAAACCCCTGCCCCCCCCCACGATGACCCGGATCCACCAAGTGCACCTCTGTCTTGTCTGGGTTGAGTGTCAACCAATTATGAGGCATCCAAGTCAGGATCTCTGACAGGCAGTTGTTAAATACAGAATCCACTATCTGGCTACTTGGTGCACAGGACAGGTATAGTTGGGTATCATCTGCATAGCAGTGAAAACCCAGCCCATACCACCTGATATTGTCTCCCAGTGGCAGCATATACACTGTGAACAATAAGGGCAACAAGACCGACCCCTGCAGAACACCACAGGTAAGAGGTTTTGGATTAGAAGAGGCCAACCCCATCACTACCCTCTGCACTGTACCTTGCAGGTATGACCTGAATCATTTGATGACTTTACCGGACTGACCACACCAGAACTGCAGTCAGTCAAGTAGCACCTCATGGTCCAAAGTGTCAAATGCCACTGAGAGATCCAGGAGGACCAAAATGGAATAATAGCTCCTGTCTCTCGCCATTAGGAGATCATGAAGCACCTTCACCAGGGCAGTCTCCCTACTATGCCCAGCCCTAAACCAGGACTTGAAAATCTCATAGGTGGAAGAGAAACTAAGACATTCCTCAAGCTGACTTGCCGCCACCTTTTCTATAACCTTCCCTTAAAATGGGAGGTTAGAGACTGGCATGTAGTTGTCGAGACAGTCCTGGTCCAATAAGGTTTTCTTTAATAGGGGTCTAACCAAGGCCTCTTTCAGGGCCAACAGGAGGACCCCATTCCTCAAGGAACTATGGACAATCTCAGCAACCAGAGGTGCGATCAGGACCATACACCAAACCAAAACCTGGGTCCAGATCACAATGCGTTGGCTTCGGTCTCAATAGAAACCTATCCACCTATTCCACCCCAATTAGATCAAAATCAGTCCACACAGGAGGAGTGTTCTACAACACCTCAGAGTGTACTCCCAAATCCCTTTGAGTGATAGTGGAGGAGATCTCACCTCTGATAGCGGACAATTTATCAGCAACAAATAGAGTGAACTTCTCGCACCCAGTGCTTGAACCTGTTACTCCAACACGGAGGCAGGCAGGATTTAATAACCCATCCACCATATGGAAGAGCTGAGCCAGTCTGTTCCTTGCCACGGCAATCTCCCTTGACAAAAATTCTGCCTTCTTACAGGAGATTGCCAGCTGGTAATCCCTATAATGGTACACCAGGACCAATTTGTCCTCCATCATAACAAATCTCCTCCACCACCTCTGTAACCTCCGACCCTTAATCTTTAACTCCGAGTTCCCCATCAAACCAAGGAGGTCTCTTATGAATAGATAAGGGTCGGACACGAATGGGTGAGACTGAATAAAAGGCAGCCGCGATGGCACCATTATATGCCACCACTGCCTCATCCATTTCAGTCGCACAAGCAGTCCCCACACTCGATAGGTCCAGCAACGCCAATAACACATATGGGGGAAAACACCCACAAAGGGCTGTGCCAGACCATTTCCACAGATGCACGGGCTTCAGGGGGTGCCCCAAACCTGAACCTCATGGTGCCATGAGCCGACCAAACTACCAGATCAACTCTATGGGCAGTGGTGTCAAGACCAAATGAAATACCAGTTCTATTGTGTGACAACGCATGAGTGGGTCGCTGAGGTTACATTTTGTGCTAGGCCCAGCCCCTCCATAATCCCTAGGCGATCGTTACCAAATGTGGAGAGCCTGTTGTCTACCCAGGCATTGAAGTCCCCGAGAAGTAACCTTCTCGAGGACTCCAATGACAGACCAGTGATGAGCTCCCTGATCTTGCTCAAAAATGCACCCTCCCAACCTGTGGTGCAATACAGCAGGAGGATCCTGTATCCCATGCCATGCCCCCCCCACCGCATGGCCACACATTCAAAGGACTCGGTAGAGCCCATAGATAGAACCGTGAGGCCAAGGTCAGATTTAAAATTAAAAAAAGACCATCTGTGATCCTTCCTTGAGCTGTGTATCACGGAATACCCAGTTGTCACCGCCGCCTCAAAAATGGGAGTGGCATTTTCATCCAACCAGGTCTCCGTGATGCAAGCCAGGTTTACCGAGGCAATCAAGTCCACCATTATGGCAGTCTTGTTCCTCTTCGACTTGGCATTGCATAACACAGCCATAGTAGGATGAGGGGTGATCGCAGGATCAGCTACCTGCCCACTAACTTACGTGGAGCCCTTGGGCATGGGCATTAAACAGGGAGAACCCCTCTCCAGTGGCCATTTCACCCAAGGGCGTCTCCTTAGCCTCACCACCTGTAACAAGTAACAAGAGTGGTGGACCAAGGGTGAGCAGTTTATCTCTCCTGGCTTGACTTCAGCAAAGCTTTCCATACTGTTTGACATACACGATTGACTAATAAGGTGGTAGGCTCAGTGTAGGTGAGTGGTCGGTCAACCGGGTGTCAAACTGGTTGATGGGCAAAAAACAGACAGTGGTGTTAAACGGTATATGGTCAGAAGACATGCAGGTCATAACTTGGATACCTCTGGGATCAGTACTGGGGCCAGTCAGCTTTAATATCTTTATCAGTGTCATTGCAGATGGAGAAGGTTTGTCTGTTTGGCAAGTAGATGATACAAATGTGGTGGGCAGAATGAGAAGAGATCTGGATAAAGTGGCAAAATGATAGGAGGACTGGAAAACGGGGTTTAATGCAAAGAAGTGCAAGATCAGGTACATAGGGAACAGAAACACTGAAGCCAACTATAGGCTGGGAAGGGTGCTGATGGCAATCACAAGGGAAGAAAGACACTTTGGCTTCATCATCACAGACGACTTGAAATCATGCAAGCAGACCAGTAAAGCAGTAGGTAAGGCTAGAGGGATGTTGGGGTGTATTAGTAGTGGTATTGCAAGTTGTGAGAGGGAGGTAATAATCCCTCTTTACAAGACACTGGTTAGGCCAAATTTGGAGTACTGCATGCAGTACTGGAGGCTGCACCTGCACAAGGACAGTAACATGGAGGCAGTCCAGAGAAGGTAAACAAAAATGGTGCAGGGACTGCATCAGAAAACATATGTCTACACATTAAGTGAGCTTAATATGCATACCCTACAACAAAGGAGGAAGACAGGTGATATGAGAGAAACCTTCAAACATCTTAAGGGCATTAACAAGATGAAAGACTAATATTTTTCAATATAAGACCAATAGCAGAGCAAGATGAGACAGCATGAGAATAGCGAGAGGTTGATTAAGGGGTAATGTGGGCAACTTCTTTCTCACAGAAAGGGTGATGGATGAATGAAACAGCCTACGTCCTGAAGTGGTGCATATGAATACAGTGCAGGGCTTCAAACAAGCATTGGATAGACATAAGGGCGCAATACAGATGAGTATGACTCGGTAGGCCATTGACAGAGTACACGCCTATGGCACATTCATAAGGTATAAAAAATGAGAAGCCTGGTTGTGCCTTGTGGTCCTTATCTAGAGTCAACTTCTCTCTTTCTATATAAAAAAATGGAACAGCATATCAGTTGAGGGTAGAGGACATAGCACGCACCGAGCAGGAAGGGGACCTTGGAGTTATCATCACTGATGACATAAAGGTAGGGAAACAGTGCGGCAAGACAGCAGGTGAAGCAAATAGGATACATATGCAGGGTCATCACCAGCAGAAAAAAAGGAGGTCATCATGTAACCATACAGGAAAATAATGAGTCCACAACGGGAGTACAGTGCACAATTGTACAGAACTGACCTACTTAACAATGTAAACAGGTTACAAAAGATGCAGAGGAGGGCAAAAACCATGGTACAGGGATTGTATCACAAGACCAATGAGGAGAGGTTGAAGAATGTAAATATGTGTTCCATGGAGGAGAGGAGGGGTACAGGAGATATAATACAGACACACAAGTATCTTACAGCAAGGAACAGGGTGCGGGAATACAGTTTTTTTACATCAAAAACAAGTTCCCAGAGTATAGCGTTAGGATGAAGTTGGAGGGAGGGAGGGTGAGTCAGAGGAAACGTAAGGAAGAATTTTTGCACAGAAGGGGGTGGAAAACTGGAACCCCCTGCCAGAGGAAGTATTGGGGACTGAAGAGGTTGGACACATAGCAATGGATAACAAAATGAATATTAGGAAATCAAACTTGATGGTAAGGGAGGAGAACAGAGGTGTACATTGAATGCGTAACAGAAAGGTGGGTAACGCTGCAAGGAGAGCCAAGGAACAAGAAAGAGGGCTCATTGCCAATGATGAAAATAAAAAAAAAACACAAAACACTTTGTTCAGGTCATTGTGTGACACATGACAAAGGAAGAGCAGGAAAAGTGATCCTCAGAGAGGAGGAGGGGGATTAAAAGGACGGGGATGTAAACAAGGCATAAGTACAGGACATATACTTTGGCTCAGTATTCACCTATGAAGTGCAGGGTGGAGGAACACACTTGCATTGCACAGTGGATGGAGGGTGAAGAGTTCACACCTGTCCATGATCAAGGGACATAGTTATGAAATGCCTCCAAAACATGAAGGTGGATACATCAGTGTGACTAAATGGAGTACACCAAAGGAAATATATGGTATCTGTGAACATAACTTGCATGTCCTCTGCCAGCCATGTACACATACTCACTGTCCATAGGAATGGTTAACATGGACAGGAGAAGTGAAAATTAAACGGTACACAAAAGCGGCACTATGACGGATGCGGGGAACTACTGACCTGTAAGCAGCAAATCAGAGGCATAACAATTTATTGATACACTGCTGCAGCAAAGGACGGTGGCACAACTAGAATGCAGGGGAGCCCAGTATCTGAGGCAATAAATATTCAGAGCAGGATGACTCTGGCATGCTAATTTGATACATTATGTAGATTGGGTGGCAAGGGAAATTAAAAGTTTGCCTGTGCACCACAAGCATCCACAACTCACACCCCTGGAAGGCTAACAGCCCTACCTAATTATGAACACCCACACCCCCGGGCACATGCCTTGCTCATTTCAAAAGGCCAACCATGTTACATGATATCTCCTCCCCTGGTAAGGTGCTGCATTTAGCAACCACCCTTTCTGTAAAACAATGCCCCCTTATCTCACTCCTAAGTCTGCATGATGTAATCTTAGCCTGTGCAATGTCATATCACTTCCATCAGTCAGCCTGAATAGTCCAGCACAGCAACATTTGTCAATGCCATGTCAGAAATTAAGCATTTCAATCCCCGCCCCCCACAAGAAAAACAAGATTGTGACATGGAGTTTGTGGTGGTGGCAGCATTGCTTGAATGTCGTGTCCAGTTATGGGTAAAGTGAACACCATGGCTGCATCAACAGTAAAAACAACACACTACATTGAGAGGCTATGGCAGCTGTGAATAATTACAAAGGCATGGCACACAGAAGGTGACTCATAGGTGACAAAGCAATGCAAGGGTGACACTTCACTTAAGCTGTTGGTGGTGGTGATGTTGGGGGCGTGTCAACACGTGGCATATGGACATAAAAATGGAACAGTGCGTGTTCATAGAGTTCTACTATGTTACAGAATGTATTTCAGAATGAAAATTATTTTTATATGTCATCAAAAAGTACCTTTCTAGAAGTAATCAGCAGTACTGAAGTGATCAGAACACACAACGTTGTGCTTCTTGGGTTCGAAGTTGTCCACATCTGTCATGTCTGCCAATTGCCAGTAGCCACTCCCTCTTTAATTGGGGTTCAGATGGAACACAGTGAAAGCTGACTTGGTGTCCACACTTCATCTTTCCAGAACTGTTTGAACACCCTCTTACCATACAAGTTGGCATTTCACAGACCAATTGGGTAGCATAAAGAAATAAAACTGACAAACAAGTGAAGGAAAACAGCTGACAGAGCAAAGTAAATGACAGGACAGTGACAAATAAATGACTGGTAATGATAGAAAAGAGGTTCTCATCCACAACGTTCGCTCTGCATAAATGATGTACACCAGTGCGGTGCTCAATCTGGCGGAAGCATAGTCACATGACAATGTGCATAGCACAGTGACAAGGAGCAGGCGCATACTTGAAAGGGACAAGACGGGGATAATGGAGATACAGTGCTCAGTAGCAGGCATGACATTGTGACCCCTCACCACACACACACACACACACAGTACTTTCAAGGACTGATCATCAAAGGATTTAATTGCACACTTTCACTTTACTACTGTCTCGCATCCTTGCCCATACCACATAGCAAAGACACTGCACAATGACCCCTGTATGTGTATAAAGAAGCTGTAAAAAGGAATCACAATCAGGGTATGTTTTATGTGTTACAAACACACATATATTCAACAGTCTGCTTAGTGGCATACATGAAATTACTGTACCCAGGTACTGTACATGATGAATCACACAGTGCCTCCATTTCCTATACTGCTCACCATGCTGCAAGATTGACATGCAGGAGACACAACATTTTAACTACTGCTGCACTTAGAAAACAATACCTCAAAGTGAGGGCAATACAAATTCTGCCATAAAAAAGGCTTTATTAGGTCAGGTAATGCAAACAGGACCATGGAACTCCGGGGGAACACTGTCACTACACACTCGGGAGTGTGCACTATTTCCTAAACATTCAATGAATTCACGCAACGTGCACAGACACGGAGACAGGAACACAGCTCAAGAACGTGCTTCAGTGAGTCTTCCGGTGCAGCCACAACAATGAAATGGAGGAGTACAGCATGGAATGAGCACTAGGACACAGTGAAAAACGTTCACTTTTTAGGCTACATTAAGGTTAGTTGAGCAATTCAGACAGTGATGTTTAGTGATTTAATGCCCTTTCTGACACTGGTGATTGAGTTGACAGATTTGTGGAGTTTTCCTGTAAAAGGACAGCATAATATGGATGCCAAAGTCCACCACAGTTTCGAACTCCGAAGTACTAAACCAAGTATTGCAGTTTTTCTCCCTAATAATGATCCACCATCACTGGCCACTACATTAAAATCCATGTTTATCACTTATTGTTATTGTTGCATCCAATATCCTGAAGAGGCTTAATGAAACCTCTGATTCACAGGGAAAGATTTGAGTTGTGGACTTTCTAAGCGTGGACTGCGACACGTTTACTTTGTGCAGTGTGTAGGCTCATCCATAAAGTTCACTCTATCGGGTGAATCTACAAAGATAGTCACTGATGTAAAATTGCACTCTGGTGTTACTTACCATACCCTGAACCATAGACACATACTCATTATCAGATGGCTCTTTATGAGCTTCCATTTGTGTTTTTTCATAGTATTCATAGGAGATGTTCAAGCCAGGAAGGCAATTTGCCTATAATGGCTTATCATTTTTCAGTGGTTATTAGGGTTGCCACCTATCCAGTTTTTAACCGGATAATCCGGTTTTTATGGTCCTTATCCGGTTTTGGTTACATGCAGTTCTGTTTTTGGGCCATTTTGAGTGGTCATATACTCTTAAAACTGATGTATCAAATAATTCATTGTTTTGGCTGCGTTACATGTCCAGATTACAAAGAAGTTCTGCTGTCACAGTCATTCAGACCTGCCTTTGTTTGTAAAACCAGTATGTCTGAGAGGTGTAAAGTATGGCCATTGAGATCATTAGCAGTAAATTAACCTAATCTGAATTTTAAGTATGGTCTTTTACTGCTATGACAGGAAACAGTTTTTATACCTTTATGTGCTCTCATGTGTTTCTTTTTATTTGTTCTATATTATGGTAAGTTTTAGACCCATTTTTGTTAAATTAATAATTTAACTTCTATTGCTTTTATCACTACATTTGCTCTAATTTTTTGTATTACCTGAACGTTCCATGATATTAGCTACACTTTGACAGGTCATTCAGATAAACAGCATGGAATGGTGCATCTGAAATTGTGGAATGTCTTAGAAATATGAAAAGAAACAGCAGTAGCTGCTGAGGTAAAGGGGAACACAATGCAGTATTAAGGGTACCACAAGGACTGATAATTAAGTTATCAAAATGTGGTCAGAGAATCAGAATACATGACTGACATGGAAAGGAAAATGAGAGAGTGTTTAACAGAGGGCCTAGCAATAAGCTGTGGCTGAGCTTGGCACATCCAGCAGATCCGAGTTTGATTCCCACAGCCTCCACTTAAATACTGTGTGACCCTGATCAAGTCACTTAACCTTCCTGTGCTCCTGGGTCACTCCTGTAAAATGGGCTATGTTGCCTATGGGAGGTAACCTGGTTGCCAAAGAATAAAATTAAACAACTGAACAAATAAATCAAATAAATAACAATATAAAAATAATTTCCTATCACTAGTAATGTCTAGTCCAACATTACAAATAGCTTTGGAGGAGGAGTGATATACTCGCCAGTCATAAAAAAGGGGTGGAGCCAGAGGTGGAGTTTGGGGTGTGGTTTCGGATCCAGTTTTTACCTTATCCAAAGGTGGTGACCCTAGTGGTTATAACCTGTTATATTTCTTCCTTCACAGTATTTATCCAGTTTACTTTTAAAAGCTTTCCACGTTTTTACTCAGTACCACCTCAGCTGAAAGCTCTTTCCAGTGTCACCACGCTTTTCTTTATCTATTGACCTTTTTTTTTGTTCCATAGATTTCTCACTGTAGCTCATGACTTCTGGTATCGTGTTGTATTGTCTTCTGTTGTAAGCTAAACAACCCCATAGATGTATATCCTGAAATGCTTTGTGTATCAGACACAGTTCCCCTCTCAACTTTCTATACTTCAAGGTGAACATGTGCAACTTTGTTAACCTCTGCTCTTATGACAATTTCCATGCACCTCTTACCATCCCTGTCACCCTCCTCTGAACCCTCTCCACCAGTTTTATTTCTCCCCTAGACTGTGATGAACAGAACTGGCTACTGTACTCCAGATGAGGTCTCACAAGTGCATGGTAAAGATGCAGATCCAGAAGCAAATGGTTTGATACCTTTTATTGGACCAACATAGATGTTACAAAAAGAAAGCAAGGTCTAAGGTTTTGGACCAACAAAGTCATTCCTTGGAGACTTATGACAGTTGTTTAGAGAGTCACAGTCTATTAACACACAGATCATACATAAAAAAAAAACAGAAGACATTCTCATTGGTTAAAAGTACCTATTTAAAAAAAATCACAGATTTAAATGGAATGAATAGCATCCCTTTAGCTTGATATTACTGAGAATCTTTTCAAGGTCAAATCCAAAGATAAGCTGAACACTCCAACAGGCAAAGCCTGTAACTGAAATTATTAATGAATATGTGTGTTAGGAGAATACATTCAACATTTAAAGCAAGATCTTTAGATTTGATACCACAATTGTCTAAGTTAAAATTGGATAGTATAGTATGATAAAAAACTGTACAACAAAATTATATGTGTGGTAATAAGAGGGGAATAAGAAAAATGTACCTTGCATGAACAACTGTTTAAAACATTCATACAGAATTAAACTTTTACACCCTGCTATCTGTGCTTGTTATGTGTTTGCTTATACAGCCTAGTATCTTGTAACATTTTTGGGTAATCTAGTATGTTCGTTAACCTTAACATCCTCAGTTATCATTATTCCTAAATGCCTTTCTGTATTACTTTTCCCTAATTTCCTTCACTAATATAGTATACTTAGCCCTTGTGTTTTTACTACCCATATGCATCATAGTACATTTATTAACATTAAATTCTAATTTATGTGACTTTGCCCACTTTTCAAGATTTGTTTAATTCTGATTTCAAATAGCTTATTGCCTCTTCTTAGTCCACCTCTGAATCTATCTTAGTGTCATCAGCAAATTTTGCTAACCAAACATCACTGTTACACTGCATTGATGGTACGTAGATGTTAAATAATGTGAGGCCTAAAACATAACCCTGTGGAACCCCATTCATCACTGTACCCCACTTTGGCGTATAGCCTCTAATGACCACTCATTGTCTCCCATCATAAAGTCATAATCTTATCCAGCTCACCAATCTTTGATATAAGCCTAGTTCTTTCAATTTAGATATCAACTCGAAATGTTGCACTTTATCAAAGGCCTTGTTGTAGTCCAGGAAAATAACATCCATTGGTAATCCTCGGTCCAGTACTTTACTTGTGTTCTCCAAAAAAGGCTATCAAATTTGTCTGACAAGAGCTTCCCTTTGTAAAGTTGGGAAAATTGTTGCTCATTCAACTCATTAGCTGCCCAACCAGAGTCCCTACCGGTGGCATTCGTCACGCCCTGCTAGACTGGATTGCTACTAACATAGTGGATAGAATCCTGGCAGCAGGCACTCTAACGGACTCCATAAGCGACCACCTACCAGTCTGTTGTGGGTACATCTCCTTGACAGTGACATCATTACAGTGAACTACGTCGATGCCAACAACATTGACAGTTTGCTGTAATGGTGCACCAGAGAACCAGGCACACTGTCTCCCGATCCTGCAACCCCAACCCGAATCAACTCTAACTCAGAGTTGATTATATTTTGAAGAGGGGGTTTGGGGCAAAGCCCCCTGATAGGAAAAAGGGACCAGGAGTCCTTTGGGATTTATGTCAACCGCAGCTTGCAGTCAACATAAATTCCGTTGCTGTGACTCTGGTTGATGAAATTGTTGTCGAACTGGCATCATAGAGCCTCTATTGTGTATGGAGTGCATGCAGGCAGAAGCCCCTGCCGAAAGAAATTCAGTTTAGGGATTTCTCGAAACTAAATGTTGGGGGCACTAATAGCGGATGTGTAAAATGTGGACTGGTCTCCTTTGTACCATATTATGGATGTTGAGTGTGTGCTAGACTATCTGTTAACCACTATTCTGGCTCTCCAGGATAAACATCTGCCCCTTAAGAAGAGACATGTATGGGGCACTATGACGAAATGGCTTCACATGGACCTCCTGGCGGCGATGAAGGAAAGAGACAGAGCCTGGGCCAAAGCTAAGAAATCCTCACTACGGGGGATTGGGAAGAGTACAGGCGATGGAGAAATGTCTGCAAGAGAGACATCCAGGAAGCAAAGGGAGCCTGTTGTAAGAAGCTGCTACAGAACTCTATGAGTGGCTCCCAAGGTTTTTGGTCTGACATAAAGTTAGTTACGGGTGCTGCGCACCTCACTCATACCTGTGAGTTCTAGGGACATGGATATGTTGTTCATCCACACTGTCTGGCAGGTTCCTTGCTGCTTTAAATCTTGCTGGAAGGTCTTCAAGCTGGCTCCTCCCACCCACCCGGGTGGTAAAACTCTTGATTCCGCCCCATGACGCCAGATCTTCCTAACCGCTTGGAAGCTCAGGTTCCCTCCTTAGCGCTGTGCATTTAGACTGGATCCAAACTCTTTGGTTCACCCGAAAATAATTTTAACGTTTTCTAGACTTCGATCTACTTCTTCCTTCGCAGCTGCGATGGACAAATCGACTCCTGGTTTTCGGTGGTGCCCATATGGGCAGAAGATGTCTAGGACCGATCCGCACTCCACGTGCGTCTACTGCCTCGGGCTTGACCATGACCCACAGGCCTGCGAGCTGTGCAGGTCTTTTTCAGCAAATGTCCTTGAAGACCGTGCTGTCTGGCTCCAACTTGGGCACCCCGAGAAACGTCATCCGCCGGTGAAGTCCAAGGAGGTCCGTTCGGCGGTTTCCGTGGCGGCTGGCTCGGCTGAGCAACTCGAGCAGATGATCGCCCTCGAGGAGAAGGCGGCCCAGGCCGCATCTTCATCATTCTCGGTCGCGGCATTTATCCCGCTCTCCTCGGGATCCTCCTACACAGCTTCTTTTAAGGAGCTTTGCCATTCCCTCTCCACAAAAGGCAAGGGGTCATCGGGACACTCCTCTCAGTCAAAGAAGAAGGACTTGAAGGGTAAGTCCCACCGTCGACGTTCGTGGGAACGGGAAAGGTTCCTCTCCCCGGACAGTCAACACTCGACTGTGGTCGAGGTTGCAGCTAAGGCCGCTGGCTTCACGGTGTCCCCGTCAGGTCAGCCGGCCGAGACACCCGTCGATACGGTCAAGATTTTTCTCGACCCGTCGGATGGGCTGTCGACTGGAGAAGCTGACAACCCTTCTTCACCGGTTCCCCAGTGAAAACCGAGGACTTGCCTACTCCTCCTGTGCCGGAGTCCCCAGTTAAGGCTCCCAAGCCGAGGGAGGAATGGGTTTCCCCCACTCTCCCAGACCCACCCTCGGAAACACCGACGATCTTGGTCTTGGACCTCTTCTCGGTCCTGCCGATCCTGCTGGCACCAGCGGTCTCGGTCTCGGCACAGAGGAAAGCGGCGGCACCACTCATCCTCGTCTTCCTCGGAGGAGGAGGAGGAGAGGCTTTGGCGCAAATTGCATTGACGCTACGAGGACTTAATGTGGCAGCAGCACCTTCTGACTGGGAACAAGCCGACGTAGTCACCTTCCCTGGCCATTAAGTGACTGTCACCCGAAAGGCCGAAACAACCCCTCGCGGTGGTCGAGGTGCCCAAACCTGGGCCGGATGTTCAGCCAAAACCAGCTGCCCCACCGATTGTGGTGGAACCCTCACCTCTACAACTGAAATCGGGGGTTCTGACCAAGGATTCTCAGTCGGGTCAGGGACTGCCCCACCGGTTGTCTGTCACCCACCCCGACTGTCCAGATGGAGGTGGCTCAGGCCCTAGGCAGCTGTTCGCAGACTTCTGACGATGACTCTTCCCTGTTTTCCAGGCCCCTTGACCTGGAGTCCTCCGGGGGACAGTCGATGGATGAGAGCCCATCCTCATTCATGGGTCTGCTTTGGCTCATCTCAGAGTCCACCGGGATGCAGCTCGAGCCCTTATCCAAGCGGGCCAAGTATCCCCTCACGGAGATACTGGACTGAGGGGATTCTCTAATGGAGGCCTTTCTGGTGGCGGAAGTCATTGTTGGCCTAGCCTTGGAGTTATGGCAGCGGCCAGCTTCTTGTCCTGCTCCTTCGGCCAGGATGGCCAGGAAGTTTGCGGTCCTTACCGGGTCTCTGTCCGATTTCTCGGAACACCCTTCTGCAGAGCGGTTGGTTACCGACAGTGTTTTCTGGTGTTCTGGGAATGCTAGGGACGTGGACAAGCCCCCCGACAAAGAGTCCAAAAAGCTGGACTATGCCGGGTGTAAAGTATATGCTGCGTCCTCCCTCGGCCTCCATCAGGCAGTTCAGCCATACTGATGGCACACTTCTTCCATGCCCTTATGGACTCCCTGGATGAGCAGATCCCTCATCTCCCAGCTGATCTGCAGACTACGGTCAAGCAGGTGTGGGATCAGGGTAGGGCAGTGGTGAAACAGCAGCTCCAAATGGCACTCGATATTGGAGACTCCTGTGCCCGGTCAGTAGCAGCCGCAGTGGCCATGCGCCACAGAGCTTGGCTGCGGATCTCCACCTTTACGGCGGATACCCAACACAAGTTGGCAGTCGTCCCCTTCCTGGGTACCGACTTGTTCGGGCCTGGGATGGAAGGCCACCTCCAGAGAATTGAAAGTCCAATGCCACCTTGGACTCAGTCATGTCTGCCCAGAAGGACAAAGGCCGCAGACAGCAGCATAAGTCCTTTCGCCCTTCTGCCCCTTCGGCACATCTGGCCCAGCAACATCAGCATCAGAGCCAGTAGGCTCGCACTTGACACCCCAAAGCTAAGCCTGCAGCTTCCTCCAACAGGAAGCTGGGAGGAAAAGGCCCAGGAGGTCCCTCGGCCGGTCCTTCCTCCAAGCCTGCCCAGTGACGAGTTGAGGGGGTGTCGCCCCCAGCCGCGTCACTTCCCCTGGGATCCCCCCATGGGGGGACAGCTCCGCCACTTTCTTTCCACCTGGTCCGCTATCACCATGGACCACTGGGTGTTGGAGGTGGTAGGAAAGGGTCTACCTCTGGAGTTTGAGCAGGCCCTGCCCTTCTGAGTCGTCGCCCCACGGGGGGTTACGGGGTCCGCAGCCTCTCTTTCGGCCTATCGAGCCAACGTTGCCCTGCTCCTCCAAAAGGAGGTGATCAGGAAGGTGGCAGATCCTCCACCAGACCCAGGGTTTGTGTCCAGGTACTTCCTGCTCCCGAAACGGACAGGGGGCTGGCGCCCCTTTCTAGACCTGCACAACCTGAACAGGTTCCTAAGGTCTCAAACCTTCAGGATGGTCACTCTGGCTCAGATCATTCCATCCTTGGAACGAGGCATGTGGTTCTGTTCTATGGACCTCCAGGATGTGTTCTTTCATGTCCCAGTCCGTCCGTCCCATCAGCGATTCCTCCGCTTCAGAGCAGAGGGGTCCCTCTATGAGTTCTGGGCCATACCCTTCGGTCTTTCTCTAGCTCCCAGGGTCTTCACCAAATGCATGGCAGTGGTGACAGCATTCCTGCAATGTCAAAGTGTCCAGGTGAACCCCTACCTGGACGACTGGCTGATTGCGGCCTCCTCCAGACCGGAGGTGGAACGGTCCAAGGATCTGGCCCTCCAGGTTTGCTCTCAAGTTGGCCTTCTCATCAACAAGGCCAAGTCGGAACTCGTGCCAAAGCAGGTGATCCAATTCATCGGGGCAGAGCTCGACTCTCTGCGAGCCAGAGCACGGCTCCCGGCGGACAGGGCCGAGGTTCTTTCATCCTTTGCCCAATCATTTCAGGTTGGGCAGTTGTGCCCTGCCCAGGACTTCCTGTGCCTCCTGGGACTTATGGCGGCCTGCACCAGCATGGTCCATTGGGCCCATTGGCACATGTGTCCCATACAATGGGGACTGGCCAGCCAATGGTCACAGCACTCCGGTCCTTTGGATCAGCCAGTGACAGTGACCCAGGAGATGTGGAATGCTCTCCAGTGGTGGATCGTTCCAGCTTATCTGCAGAAGGGCATCCTGCTTGTCCGCCCTGAGCTGATGGTCTCTCTTTCGACCGACGCATCTCTGATGGGTTGGGGTGCCCATCTGGGGGAGCACAGAGCGCACGGCCTCTGGTCCCCTCGGGAGTTCTGATGCCACATCAACCTGCTGGAGCTTCAAGCGGTTCATCTAGCCCTCACTGCCTTCACTCCGTTTGTATGGGGTCAAGTGGTCCAGGTCCAGATGGACAATACCACAACCATGTACTACCTAAACCGACAGGGTGGGACGCGCTCCATGCCTCTGTGCAGGGAAGCTCTCCGCACTTGGTCCCTCGTGTGCAGCCTGGAGGTGGATCTCCTTGCCATCCATGTGGCAGGAGCCTCCAACATTCTGGCTGATGCCCTAAGCCGGATAGGAGCTGCGTCCCACGAGTGGTCTCTCCTGTCGGAGGTAGTACAAGATCTGTTCTCCTACTGGGGCATGCCTGAGGTGGACCTGTTTGCCTCCAGGGAGAATGCAAAGCTGAGGCTGTTTCATGCCCGCCCCCCTCAGCAGGGCTCGCTGCAGGTGGATGCCGTCTCGAGGCTGTGGACCCCGGGCCTCTTCTACACCTTTCCCCCATTTCCCTTGATCCACAAGGTGCTTCTCAAGGTGAGAAGGGACAAGGCGCAGGTGATTCTGGTAGCCCCAGACTGACCCCACCAGTTCTGGTATTCAGATCTCCTCAGCCTCAGCTCCAGGCTCCCGAGACGGCTTCCAGTCCGCCCGGAACTGATCTCAGTCAATCAGGGGAAGGTATTCCATCTGGACCTTCAATCCCTGCACCTGACGGCCTGGTTTCTGAGTGGCTAGAGTTCCAGGCCTTGGGTCTTTCCGACGAGGTCCTCAACATTGTTGAGGCTTCCCGTAAGGAGTTGACCAGGAAATGCTATGCCTTCAAATGGAAGAGATTCTCCATTTGGTGTCAGGGCAAGGGGTTGGACCCTTCCTGCTGTTCCCTGGCAAGCATTCTGGACTACCTGTGGTCCCTTTCTCAACTAGGGCTTCGCCCATCTGACCCTTAAGATGCACCTGGCAGCCATCTCTGCTTACTGGGCGCGGGCCGGGAAGCAGTTGGTGGTGCAGGAGAAGGTGGTCAGGAGCTTTTTCAAAGGCCTTGATCACATATCCCCTCCAGTGTGAGAACCTCCACCTCCATGGGGTCTACTGCTGGTATTGGCCAAGCTCCTGGGCAAGCCATTCGAACCGATGCACAGGTGTGACATCTCTCACCTGTCGTGGAAGACCGCCTTCTTGGTAGCTATTATATCAGCCAGAAGGATGGGAGAGCTCCAGGTGCTTTCCATCGAGTCTTCTTATCTGGTCTTCCACAGGAACAAGGTTGTCCTGCACCCCCACCTGAAATTCCTTCCGAAGGTGGTGTCGGAGTTTCACCTTAACCAGGTGTTGACTCTGCCGGTGTTCTACCCCAGTCACACCTCGGAGGCCGAATATAGGCTCCATACTTTGGACCCTAGAAGAGCGCTCTCTTATTATAAGGAGCAGAGGGCTGAAGTCTGGGGAGAGGTTCACCAGCTGTTTGTCACCTACACTGAAGCCGCACCTGGCAGACCTGTAGCCAAGTGGACGATAGGCAGGTGGGTCACCTCTTGTATAGATCTCTGCTATAGGTTGGTGGGCATGGAGCCTCCCAGAGGGATAAGAGCTCATTCTACCCGCCATACCGCTGCTTCGTGGCTGCTCCAGGAAGTCCCTATCCAGGAAATCTGCAGGGCTGCTACCTGGAAGTCAGCACACACCTTCATTACCACTACCACATCGACCTTGAGTCACGCCGGGATGCTGGTTTTGGGACCTCGGTTCTCCAGTCCTTATTCCCTATGCCAGGGGGGTGTGCCTTGCCTCCTCTTCCCAGAGAGACGCTAGAGTCTGCCAGACAGTGTGGATGAACAACATATCCATGTCCCTAGAAATACAGGTTACTCACCTGCAACAGGAGCTCTAGGAATGGTATATGTTGTTCATCCCGACCCACCCGGCCTCCCCGGCTTCGACGCACAACCTGGCTTCCAGCGGCCCTAGATCTGGCATCATGGGGTGGAGCCGAGAGTTTTACCACCTGGGTGGGTGGGAGGAGCCAGCTTGAAGACCTTCTGGCAAGATTTATAGAGGCAAGGAACCTGCCAGACAGTGTGGATGAACAACATATACCATTCCTAGAACTCCTGTTACAGGTGAGTAATCTGTATTTATATGCTTAATCTGACTGGCTCCAACTATATAATAGGATCAAATATCAAAACTGCCTCCTATCCAAAAAAGCTCTACTTGGATTACTACCCCCGAGCATTGGTTGCCTGCTAAACAAATCTGCTAAGACCCAACGCATACGTACCTCAGTTTCTGACCTCCTTCTAGTACCCCACTGTCGGACTGCTCAATACCAGCGATCCTTTCAACACAGAGCCCCCCCTCTGGTTTAATAATCTAAGCAACCAACTAAGCAGTTTTTCTAGTGTGTCCCAATTTAAACTTGTGCTTCATCAGCATCTCCTAACCGAAAGCACTTGTGATTGTTACACCTAGTTTCCCACTTCTGCAAACATCCTTATATCACTTTTTTCACTCTCTGAGGCTATTACTTGGCTTCGTGTTTTGTTTCGCCTTTCCTGACAGAACAGTTTCCCCTTTCCCTCTGCCACCTCCTCCCTTACCTCACCCCCTCCTTGCTTTTATCCCACTGATCTCCCCTCTTCCTGGACCTGTCCAGGTCCTCTGCTGCCCACTCTCCCTTATCTTCTTCACCTTCATCAGCTCTCCTTTTCCCCTCTTTTACCCCTTCTCCCACCTTAGCCTCCCCTCCCTCTCACCTTACGACAAGGCCTCTGGCTGCCATATTTTCTTTTCCTTCTCTATCTGGACTCTGCCCTCTCGTCTCCCTTACCTCTTCCTTACTCTGCCCCTTCCCCCCACCTCTGATTAGCAATGTTGTTTCAACTGTACCTTATGGTTTTCTATGCTTGCTTGTAATCTTGAGTGTGTAGCACTGTTCCCACTTAGTTACCAGTTGACATGCTGTGTTCTGATGATACCACGAATATTGTCTGTACCACTGTTGATACCATGAATGTTGTCTATAATTCCCAACCTTATTGTAACCCTTTCCTTTGACGTGGAACATTTGTAAATGAGCTGCCCCTAGCTCAAAGGTATTTGTAATCTGAGATTTAAATAAATAAAGTCACTAATGGGTCAGGGAAGCAAGACAGATATCACTAAAATGAAGCTGAATGGTCTCAGCTGTAACAACCTGCATACTGTAACCAGTGCTATGAACTCTTAATTTCTCCGACCTCTAGGAATACACCTACCTACTAGGAAATCCCCCTGATCCAGTCGCTACCGTTAAGGATACTAGACCACCCACTTTCAACCTAAGAATGGTAACTACGGGGGAGGTTCAATGACTCCTAAAACCCATCCTAGCCTGTGGATCTGTGGGATCAGATGGAGTACTGCCAAAATTTCTAAAAACAGCTGCCTCTGCCTTCGTCACACCTGTAACTAGAGTCCTCAACCTGTCTATCACCACTCGAGTGGTACCAGCGGTCTGGAAGATTGCAAGGGTGGTACCTGTATATATGAAAGGCGATCCCCAACTGTAAATAACTACCACCCTGTAGTCATCCTCGCTGTCTTAAGCAAGATCTTGGAAAAGCTGGTTGCAGCACACATGTCAGACTACCATCATCACACAAAGCATGGATTTAAAAAGTTCCATAACACAAATACAGTGCTTTTACACCTCACCAATGACATAAAACAGGCAGTGGACAAGGGCCTTCTCACTGGGGCTGTCTTTGTTGATCTCTCTAAGGCCTTTGATTTGGTCAGTCAGCCATTACTGCTGGACCAGCTAACCTCACTTGGTTTCTCGTGAGATGACACCTCCTGATTCACCTCCTACCTCACTGGCCGTACTCAGTTTGTGGAGATCAACAAAATCAAATCGGATCTTGCTCCTACCAGCCTCAAGTGTCCCATTCTTGGACCACTGTTGTTCTCCCTTTTTATCAGTAACCTGCCTAAACCCAGTGGTCTCTCTTCTGTTATCCTTTATGCAGATGATATGGTGTTTTACACCAGCAACAAGGACCCAGCATCCATAAACACCATGCTAAAGACTGACTTTGACTGTCTGAACACCTGGATGCAGCAAAAGAAGCTCCTGCTAAATGCAAAAAAGACTGTGGCCATGATGCTTGGCTCTGCCCTCAAAATTAAGTTCTGTGCCATACCTCTTGCAATTCCTGGCCCTACCTTGGAGGAGGTGGACAACTTTTAAGTATCTGGGAGTCACTCTTGATCCCTCATTTGACTTCAGTCTTAACATAACCAACACATGCAGAACTGTCAACGCCAAACTGGGTATAGCGTATAAATTCAGATCATCTCTAAAGGCTACTGCAAGACTAGCCATTGCTCAATGGGTTCTCAAGCCAAGACTAACCTATGGCTTGATGGCATTTTAGGACTCTAATAAAGGAGCTCTGCAAAAATGGTACACCTGCTACAACAATATCTGTTGTTTTGCCTTGGCTGTCCCCAAACTTACCCACCGTTGTATGCTCTACACTAATCTAGGGTGACTGTCCCCCTTATCCACTTGTCAATACACAGCAGTTTGCCTCATAGACAACATTATCCAAGCTGGAGCACCCAAATTCTAGGCTGGTATGCTACACAATATCTCTCAACTGCACCCACAGAGATCTACTGGTAGACCATTGCTCCATGTCCCTCGAAGCACAACGAAAATGGGGGAACATGCTTTTGCTGCAGCTGCACCACGGCTCTGGAACACTCTCCTAGATCACATCAGAAGCCCACAGTCTCACCTGACTTTTAAGAAAGCGCTCCACTTGTTGCTACAGCTAATGACAAGTGCTCTTGTGCCATGTCCTGAGTCTCCCTTATACTTTTAGGTAACCCATCCACTTAAACTTTAGCACTTAGTCACTTGCTTTAGCTGTAAGGTTGCCTAATCAACTGCTTCCTGCTACAACACTGCTTACCCCTAAAATGTCTTATGGTAATTATGTAGTGTCCTACTGGCTGTATACACTGCACTATTCCTTATAACCTGATGCTGTTGTATCTTTTTTGAAGTTGTGTTGTGTTCTGTCCTATTGTACTGCACAGTCCTATGTTACCTGACGTTGTTTTGTATTTCTCTCAGGTCGTACCTGAAAATAGGCATGTCTAGTGCACTTACCCGATAAGCAAAAACTAAATAAATAAATAAAACTATGCTGAGTTTGGTCCATTATGTTCTTTTTCTTGCCAAACTTTTCTGTTTCCTCTCTGATAATAGTTTTGAGAACTTTACCCAACACCGAGGTTAAACTAACCAGCCTTTTATTCTAAAGATTGGCTTTATCTCCCTTTTTATATAATGGTGTCACATTTGCCACTCTCCATCTTCAAATCACTTCTCCTGTGTCAGGAGAACGCTGAAATAAATTTGTAATGGGACCAGCTGTTTCCTTACCCAGTTTCTTAACCAATCTCAGATGGATTTCACCCGGACCCACTGCTTTATTAGGGTTTACCTCCTTCAAACTTTTGAGGATGTTATCCTCCTCAATGCAGATTCTAGGGCAATTACTAATTTAACCCACACTTATATCACTTGTTTCTTTTTCACAAGACACACTGCATAACAGTCTGTTAAATTTCTCAACCATATCACCTTCCGATGCAACAATCTTGCCATCATCCACCAAGTGTCCCAGCTGTTTGTTTACTCCTTTTTTCATTTATGAAGATATAGAAAGATTTGTAGTTGTCTTTTACTCTGGTTCCTAGACTTCACTCATAATACCCTTGACTCTTTCTTATTGCTTTTTTTTGCATTCTTTATCAACAGACTATATGATTTCCATAATTGCTCAGTATTACTCCTTATTGCCGCTCTATACAGCTTTTTTCCTTTCCTCTTAGCCTCTTAATTTTTTTTTTTTAAACCAACCAGGAATTTTTTTTTTATCATATTTTGCTCTTTCTAATACATAACTGTTAACCAGTTCCCTTAACTTATTTTTTATCATGTCCCATTTTTCATTCTGACTTTTCCCAGCAAACATATCTGAACACAAGTTGACAACAGGAACAACTGAAGCGGGCAGTGAGGAGCAGGCAGGCAAAGCATGTATAAGGGAGACAAAGGTGAAGGCAGGAGCACATGAACAAGAAAACCAGGGTAGGGGAAGCAGGCAAGGGAGGGAGAACAAGAACAGAGGGAAGGGAGGGCAACAGACTTCTAGAAAAATATAAAGGGAACTTACAAGCTCAAATGGGCAGAATGGGTGGGCCATAGGCCCTTATCTGCTGACAGTGTCTGTGTAGCTATGTATCTATGTAGGGCAGGGTGTAAAACATGGAAGGTCATGCTCACAAATGCCTGCAGTCTGGGAAATAACGTTCCAAACCTGGAAGCCTTCATGATGGACGCAGACCTTGACATAGCAGCAATAACAAAGACATGGTACTCTGCTAATCACAGCTGGGATGTTAATGTACTGTTCTGCTATGCACTGTTCAGAAGGGACAGGGAAGATAAAAGGGGGGTAGCCTTCTACATCAGAGAAGGCATAAAGGCTACAGATGTACAGGGAAGACAGGGGGAGGCTGAGGCAATGTGGGTCACCCTTGAACCAGGGAATGGCACAGCAATACATACAGGGGTGATCTACAGACCTCTGGCATAGAGGGAAGAAGTAGACAAGGTACCAATGGAGGAAATTCACGACATGGCAGCTAAAGGTGAAATCCTGCTGATGGGGGATTTCAATATGCCAGATGTAGCTTGGACCACCCAGGCAGTTGCTTCAGCCAGAACCACATCCATCCTGAAATCCCTGCAGGGGGCTGGGCTCAGACAGCTGGTGCATAAGCCAACCAGAGACAAATCGATTCTGACCCTTGTATGGACCAACGGAAACTGAGTCAATTCAAGAAGGTTCAGAGGAGGGCAACAAAGATGGTGCATGGATTGCATCACAAGTCCTATGAAGACAGGTTGAAGGAACTGAACATGTACTCCCTGGAGGAGAGGAGGGAGATAGGGAATATGATAGAGACATACAAGTATCTTACAGGGAGGAACAGGGTGCAGGAAAACACTATTTTTAAGAGAAAAAGATGTTCCAGGACTAGAGGGCATGGGATGAAGTTGGAGGGAGGATGATTCAGAGGAAACATGAGAAAAAATTTCTTCACAGAATGGGTGGTGGACAAGTGGAACACCCTGCCAGAGGAAGTGGTGGGAGCTGAAACAATCACAGGATTTAAGAATGCATGGGATAGATATAAAGGAATTCTGGAGGTCAGGGGTAAGGTGCAACAGACTTCTAGGAAAACAAACTGAACATACAAGCTCAAATGGGCAGACTGGGTGGGCCATAGGCCCTTATCTGCAGACACTGTCTATGTATCTATGTATGTATCTATGAGTCAAAGGAGTCCAGGTGGAAGGGCAGCTGGGATCTAGCAACCACCACATGATGTGGTTTGGCATGGAGACAGGGACTTAATTAAGCCATACAAGGGCAAGCATATTATATTTCAGTGAAATGGGTAGAGGTTTAAGAGGAACCCTGGAGAAGTGAGAGGTAATGGAGGAACAGTGGGGGGATCTAAAAGGAGCCATAGTGGAGGTAACTAACCAATGTGTTAGCATAGTGGCCAAAGGGAAAAGAAGAAGGAAACCACTAGGGTTCTTTAAGGAGGTAGCAGATAAAATAAGAGCTAAAAGAGCAACTTTCAGGAAGTATAAGGGGACCCAAAGGGAGAAGGACAGGGAGGTGTACTTTGAATGTCTAAGGGAAGCAGGGAAAGCTGTTAGGCAAGCCAAGGCACAGACAGAGGAGGGTGTAGCATGGAATGTGAAAAAAGGGGGCAAGACATTCTGTAGGTACATCAGCGATAGAAGAAAAAACGGGTTGGGGGTTGTAAGGCTCAAAGAAGTAGAAGGAGAGTGTAAGGAGGGGGGATCAAGACAAAGCAGAAATACTGAACAAATACTTCTGTTCAGTATTCATGAAGGAGGGAGAGGGTCAAGGACCACAGTTGGGGAGCAGAGGCAATGAGGAAAGAAGTGGACACCAGTCCATTCACAGTGGTGAGAGTTCTGGAGGAACTCAGAAAGCTGAGAGTGGATAAAGCCATGGGGCCAGACGACATACACCTGAGGATATTAAGGGAACTGAAAAGGGAACTAGTGGTGCCTCTGGCCACCGTGTTCATAGAGTCACTCAACACTGGTGTGGTTCCAGACGACTGGAGGAAAGTGCATGTAGTCCCACTGAACAAAAGTGGCAGAGAGAAAGCAGGAAACTACAGGCCAGTCAGTCTTACCTCAGTGGTGAGGAAGATCATGGAGACACTGCTGAAAGAAAGGATATTGGCACACCTGGAATCCAGTGGTGCCCAGGATGTGAGGCAACATGGATTCACAGCAGGAAGATCTTGTCAAACAAATGTGATAGATTTTTTTGATTGACTAGAGAAGTGAATCAGAGAGGGGTGGTAGAACTAGCCTACCTAGATTTCAGCAAAGCCTTTGATACCGTCCCACACAGAAAGCTGGTTAACAAGATGAGTAGTCTAGGCATGGGGCATAAGGTGGTGCATTGGGTTGGAAACTGGCTGATGGACAGAAGCCAGAGAGTGGTGGGAAATGGAATCCAATCCAGGGAGAGAGAGGTGACCAGCAGAGTACCACAGGGATCAGTACTGGGACCAGTCCTGTTCAATGTTTTCATTAGTGACATTGCAGAGGGCTAGAAGGAAGGGTGTGCCTATTTGCAGGTGACACCAAGATCTGCAACAGGGTGGATACTCCAGAAGGGGTGCAGAAAATGATGAGGAACCTGGAGAAGCTTGAAAGATGGTCGGAGGTGTGGCAACTGAGGTTCAAAGCAACAAAAAGTGTAAGATAATGCACCTGGATGGGGGAACCCTGGGGAGAGCTACAGAATTGTGGGGGAGGTGCTGACTGTCACCAAAGAGGAGGGGGACCTAGGGGTTTATTTATTTATTTTATTTAGATTTTGTTTACCAGGTAAGCCCACTAAGACCAAAGGTCCCTTTTTCAGGGGCGACCCGGGGTGAATACACCGCCAACTTTACATTAGGTACAGTATACAGCTTCGAAAATATATATACAATTTGTATATTAGGTACAGCATACAGCTTCAGAAACAAAAAATATATATATACAGTTTGTACAGAAGGTTGTGTAACTATAAGGCAGAGAGCATGTAGCAAGTAACAGCATTCAGAGAAAACTGCATTGGCCATGGGGGAAAAAAACAAAAGTCCATGGGTCATTCAAAAAGAAAAACATAACACAGTTTGTAGAGAGTATACAGTTAATAGAGGTTAGTTGGTACATGGGGCGCCAAGGATTCGTAGATAGCCACATTAGGTCATGAAGGGTAGGGAGTTTATCTAGCGGTTACAGCAGCAGTGGCTCAGTTCCAGGAGGTAGACTTTGAGACCGGCCTTGAAAGAGGAGAGGGAGGGTTTGTCAAGCAGGAAAGAGGGGAGCGAATTCATATCTGATGGCCTTAAGGTATCAAAACAGTGTGCAAAGTCTGCAGGGAGGGCCAGTGGCATGCTGGATTGCATAGGCAGAGGCATTACTAGGAGGAGATGGGAAGTGGTGATGCCATTGTATAAAATACTGGTAAGGCCTCACCTGGAGTACTGCATGCAGTACTGGAGACCACACATGCCTAAGGACATAGACAAGTTGGAGGCTATCCAGAGAGGGTGACAAAGATGTTGCAGGGCTTGCATCACAAAACATATGAGGAGAGACTAAGATACCTCAATATGTAGTCAGTGGAGGAGAGGAGAGGAGAGAAAGGGGGGCATGATAGAAACTTTCAAGTACCTCAAGGTCATAAACAAGGTGTAGGTTGGGGATCTTTTTCAATGTAGAAAATATATTGGAACGAGGGGACACATTATGACATTGTTGGGTGGTTATATTAAGAGGTAACATGAGGATGTTTTTCTACACATGGGGTGGTGGGTGCTTGGAACAGTCTGTCACAAGAGGTGGTGGGGGCAAGCCCAGTGGAGGGGTTTAAACATGCCTGGGACAGGCACAAGGGAACATTGGGTGGGGAGAGAGTGATGAAAAGTTATTGATCACTTAGGGTCAGTGACTGCATACAAGTAAAAGACTTACGGGCAGACTAAATGGACCTAGTGGTCCTTATCTGCTGACAATTTCTGTGCATCTATGAATCTGTGTATCTATGCCTCAGTTTTTTTTTAACCCTTGCTTCATCGCAGCAAAGTTGTCTTTGTTGTAACATTTAATTGTAGTACTCCCTCTTAATCTAAGGGTTTGTGATCCTACATAATACCATGTATGTTACTGCATCTGGGTGGAATATCCTGAAGCTGTGAGAGGGAGCAAGGTAAAAAAAAAAGTGTATATATATATATATATATATATATATATATATATATATATATATATTTATATTTATAATTTGTAAGTGGGTAAGAGGGTTAAGACTAGAAAAGGTAGCAGCTATGCTGAGAGCAGTCAATTGCAGTGGCTGCTGGGTGGCAGTTTTTAGGCAGACCTTCTGGAGACTGCGGTGCTGCCCCTTCTGTATTCACCTCTCTGGGCTGAGGGAAGATGTTGCCAGACTCAAGGCTGAGGTGGCTTGGGTTAGGAGGACCTCTGCCGTCGCTCAGAGACCACCTAGTCCACCTCTGCTGCCTCAAAGGATACCAGGAAGGAGGAGTGCCTGGACAGTGGTGGGCTTGGGGAGGGTTAGGGTGGTGGTGTGTAGACACATCCCACATCCCATACCACTACAAAACTCCTACGTCACATTGTCCCACAGAGGCATCTGAGGTAGTGACTGGGACGGATGAGAAGGTCCTTCATGGTGACGACCCAAAGCGGGGGGGATAACAGAGGACCCCAGAGGAGGAGGAGGAGGAAGTGAATACTGGTGGAGGACTCAATTGTGAGGGAGATTCAGTTGGGGACAGGGAAGGAAGAGGAAAGGGAGGTAGGTGCCTTCCAAGTGCCATGGCTAGAAGGGATAGAGGGGAATCTTAGGGATAGTTGGGGAAGCAGGGAGGGAGGGAGAGCTGGATGTCATTGTCCATTTGGGGAGAAATGACTTGTCTAGGGACGAGCCAGAAGCAGTGCAGGAGGAGTTCAAGAGCATTGCAGGAGGAGCTCAAGAGTTTGGGGAGGGGGTCTTAGGGGCAAGTAGCACACACTGTTACTTTCTTGGAGGTGCTACCTGTCTGTGACAGGGGGAGGACAGGAGTCTCTGCACCAGGAACTTTAACACATGGTTGAAGAATTGGTGTGAAGAAGAAGGATTCAGATTCACTGGGGACTGGGGCTCCCCCTGGAGGGATAGAGGCCTGTACAGAGCCTGCATCCACCCAGGAGGGAAACTGAGATCCTCAGTGAACAGTTTAAAGACCACATTGGTAAGCATTTAAATTAGCTGGGGGGGGCAGTTGAGGGAAGAAAGACATAGACTGGCCACCACTACATGCTAACAGGTTCAGCAGCAGAAGTCCCAAGTGTGAGAAATCCCTCAAAAAAACAAATGCAAGTAAGAGTCCAGGAAGGAGAGAGGACAGAAATAAGGGAGGGCAAATGGGCAGGATGAAGGGAGGTGGCAGCAAAATCTGGAGAGCCATGTATACAAATGCTTGAAGTCTTGGCAACAAGGTTGCAGACCTAGAGACCACCATGGTGACAGCAGACCTGGACATAGTCGCAATTGCAGAGACCTGGTATAATGATAACCAGGACTGGGATGCAGCAATGCCAGGATATGTGCTATTCAGGAGCAACAGGGTAAGAAAAAAGGGAGAAGGGGTGGCTCGTTATGTGAAGGAGAATATAAAAGCCACGGAAATACCAGGGGATCAGGGAGAAGCAGAGGTATTGTGGATTACCCTAGAAACAAGGGAGGTAGCCACTATATGAACAGGGATCATATACAGACCTCAAGCACAGAGGCAGGAAGTAGATAAAGATAATGGAGGAAATCCAAAGGATGGCTAACAAGGGGGAGGTATTGCTGGTAAGTGACTTCAGTATGCCAGATGATGATTTGAGCATCCACACGGCAGCTACCAGTAGAAGTAGGAAAATCCTAGACTCTCTGAAGAGGCATTCCTCAGGCAACTAGTTGGAGAACCCACTAGTGTGGGGGGGATTACTGGACCTGGCACTGTCGAAAGGGGACAGACAGTGTAGCTGATGTCACAGTATAGAGCCACCTGGGGATGAGTGATCATTGCACAGTATGGTTCCATATACTGTAAGAACTGAGCCAAAGCAAACTACAAAAAAATGAGGGTCCTGGACTTCAGGAGGGCTGATTTCAAGAAAATGGGAGAGTGCCTTGGGGAAACAACAGCAGGGATAGGGAAAATGGAAGGGGTAGGGAAGCAGTGGGCAGAAATAAGGAAAGCCATACAGCAAACCTCTGTATCAGGCAGATTACAAAGACCAAGGGAAAAAAGAAACCGCTATAGTTCTCCAAGGAAGTAGCAGGGAAAGTAAAGGTGAAGAGTGTAGCATTCAAAAGGTACAAGGCAACACTGAAGGAAGAGGACAGGGAGGGTTATCAAGAGAAACAGAGGGAGGCAGCAAAAGCGGTTAGGAGTGCCTAGGCACAAACAGAGGCGAATATTGCCAATTCAGTTAAAAAGGAGGATAAAACATTTTTTAGGTAAATAAACAAAAAGAGGATGAAAAAGGCAGGGATAGTAAAACTAAAAGGGGAAGGAGGGAAGTGTGTGGAAGAGGACCAGAAGAAAGCAGAAATATTAAACAAGTACTTTTGTTCAGTATTTATGAAGGAAGGGTTAGGCGATAGGCCCCAGATAGGGGACAAGGGCATTCATGAAAGGGAGGTGGACATGAGCCCTTTTACAAAGGACAGAGTCTTCAAGGAACGAGAGCAACTGAAGATGGATAAGGCAATGGGGCCAGATGGGGTTTACCCCAGGGTATTGAGGGAACTAAGGGAGGAGCTCACTTCACCACTGATAGCTCTTTTCAACCCATCACTGGATAAGGGGGAGGTTCTGAGGGATTGGGGGAAAGCGAACGTGGTCCCATTTCACAAAAGCAGAAATAGGGAGGTGGCAGGAAACTATAGACTAGTAAGCCTGACTCCGGTGGTGGGCAAAGTTATGGAAACACTACTAAAAGAAAAGATTGTGGAATACCTTTGTGACCAATGGATTGCAGGCCATTGGATTGCTGGATCTGAGGTGGCATGGGTTCACAGAGAGGAGATCTTACCAGACAAACCTGATTGATTTCTTCAAGTGTGTGACCAAGGAAGTAGATAAGGGACGGACAGTGGATGTAGCCTACTTAGATTTCATTAAGGTCTAGCTGTTCCTCACAGATGACTGGTAAACAAGTTGGGCAGCCTGGGAATAGGTCCAAAGGCAGTAATTGGTACAAAGTTGTCTGAGTAACAGAAGCCAGAGGGTGGTGGTAAATCGGGCTCACTCACAAGAAGGCACAGTAACCAGCGGGTGCCACAAAGTTCAGTTATTGGACTGGTCCTTTTCAATGTCTTTATTAGCGACATCGCAGAATGGCTGAAAGGCAAAGAATGCCTGTTCGCAAACAACACGAAAAATCTGCAACAAGCTGGACACACGGGGGGGGGGGTAGAAAACATGAGGGAGGACCTAAACAGCTGGAAGAATGATCAAGGGTATGGCAACTGGGCTGCAGTTCCAAAAAGTGCAAAATTATGCACATGGGGCACAGTAAACCAGGTGCAACATACCCGTTTTGTGGGGGTGACAACAACAAAACAGGAAAGGGATCTGAAGGTAGCAAAGCAGTGTGATAAAGCAGTAGGAAAGACTAGTAAAATGCTTGGGTGCATAGGAAGGGGTATCCCCAGCAGAAAGAGGTAGGTGGTGTTACCCCTGTATACATCAATAGTGAGACCCCCACCTGGAGTACTATGTCCAGCTCTGGAGGCTCCATCTCAAGAAGGACATAGACTGGGTGGAGGCGGCACAGAGGAGGGGACACAAAATGGTGCATGGCCTGAGGAAAGACTCAAAGAATTAAATGTGTACTCTATAGAGGATAAAAGGGAAAGGAAAGATAGGGAGGAAACATTCAAATACCTCAAGGATATTAATAAGGTACAGGAGGGTAGTATTTTACATGAAAAGAGCACCTCAAGGACGAGGGGGCCTGATATGAAGCTGTAAAGGGAGTGGCTCAGTGGGGATTTAAGGAAGTACTTCTGCTGCCAGCCGGTGGTGCTGAGGGTTGAGGCGCTGATGCCACACTGTACACCGCCACCCGGTTCGGGAGCAAGCTCGGGCTGTCGGGGGTCGGCAGGACGAAGACAAGATTGAGCATCTGGAGGACTGCTCTCCTGTCCTGGGACGGAGGGGGTCTGGATCTTGGGCTCTGGTGGCTCCTGGCAGCAGTTGGGGGCACAGCAAGCCTGAGGTCCAGCAACCATGGGATTGGCTGCGGCAGTGATCATGCAGACACGCACGGGAGCTTGCATGCCAACACTGGATGTATTGCACATCTGAGCCTAGGGGAGGAAAGCAAGAAAACTCCCTACTGGCCCAGTGAGGTGATGGCAACCTCCAGGGACCAAGGCTCCACATGCCCATCACCGGCCACAACCCTGACTCTATCCCCTGTGAATCCTCTGCCTCTCCAAGGGGTCCAGGAGAGATGGGGATCCTGATACCGATGCTACTGTCAGGGAAGTGGTTCAGGCGGGTGGTTAGGGGCTGCAGATTGAGTGAGTACAGCCCGAGAGATGCCCCAAATGGTAGGTGAATAAATAGAATTAGAAAAAAAAAAGGAAGTACTTCTTCACAGAAAGGGTGGTGAACATCTGGAACAAACTTACAGCAGAGGCGGCGGGGACCAAAACAATAGAAGGATTTAGGCATACATGGGATAGACACAAAGTAACTTCAGCAGTAGGGCTGGGATGGGGGGGTAAGGCCGGAGATTAAGGACAGTCTGTGGAACCACAGTACGTAGGGAATTTTAGGGCAGACTAGGTGGGCCAAGGGATCCTTTTCTACCAATAACTTCTGTTTCTGTTTTCGTGGTCATTTCCAGCAAGGGGTTCTGTAACTGTACAGTCTTCTATTTCATGTCCCTGTAACCCCCCCCCATTACCCGGGGTTACTAGAACCCTAGTAAGACCTAGTGGCAGGCAGGGACAGGCATCTAGTGAAATTACAGTTAAATGGATTCACTATGTCTTGCTCTGTTTTCAGTCTCTGCTGAGCTGGAGCTATGACATCATTTAGAACTGTCACAGCTGCATAAGCCACACTGGAATGTTGCAGTTGGAGGTTAGAGTAGAAGGTTGAGGAATTTGAAGTCAGTCTGTTGCAGTCTGTAGTAGAGGAAGGAGGTGCTCTTCTAGAAGCAGGCCTTCAGAGTCCTAAGCTCTGTTAAAGAGAGATTTTTTGTATAGGTGTGTGTTCTCACCTAGAGAGGAACACAAGAAGAGCCAGGTGAAGTGGTAGAGACTGCTTTCAGTGGTTCAGGGTCCCATCCCTGTGGGGATGGGGGGGAAGGAATCAGCCTGTTTCCAGGGGCAAACCCCCTGGTCCAGCTAGGAAACAAGAAGCTGCCTGAGTTTAAGTTCATGCTGAGGCACCAGAAGTTCTGGACGAGATTTCTTTGAAGAAAAAATGCCTGTGGGGCACCTGCAACCAAGAGGTGAGTTCGCTCTGCTAAGGGCCAATGTGTTTTCACCTGAGACAAGATGAAACTAAAGTGACTGTTACTGTGGGGTCAGGAAAAGACAGCCAAGTACAGTTTGGAAGATGTGGGGATTGGACTGATTAACTCTGTGGGAGGGTCTAGGGTAATGGACACAGCCACTTTTTAAGTATGTTCAAGTTCAGCACAAATGGGATGGAAAAACAGTAGATTGGATGTGGCATACATTTAATGAGAATCTACATAGCAAAGTGCTTTAAAGATGAGGTGTTACAGTCCAGAGAAATGGCCGGATATGAGTTATGGGAATGAGAGGTGGGAGACCCCCCATCAGTAGTAACCAAATTCACCTCTACGGGTTTGCTTTGGGACACCTGTTGCTTTTTCTCAGGTATTTGGCCAGTCAGTGCCTGAGGAAAGTACCCAGATGTGGGATTGATGAGGAAGATTCCCTGATGGAGCCAGAAGTGCTCATAGGTGGTTTAGGGAGCCACCAGTAAATGTTCCATGCTATATGGAAAGTGTCCAAAGGGCTGGCAATGGAGCCAAGCCAGGGAAACAAAAAAAGAGTTGAGTTAGGGCAGAGTGCCCAGAGTGTTTTGAGACCTGAGAGTTTCAGTGTAAAGAGGATGTGTTCTGATCTCCATAAATCTGCATTACTAGGAGTGTAGCCCCGTGGGGGTCCATCTGTGCTTTGTTATTCTATTGGATGTGAATAAAAGCCACACTTTAGAATCCCAACTTCTGGTATTGGGCATTACAGTTATTGCTTCCTGTGTCCATAGTTACTTGGGTGCCCCTGACTAGAAGTCGAACCTAGCCAAAATACCGAGCAGCAGTTTTCTCCCCGAGCCCAGGTCCCAGATAGGAGGTTACATATGGAGGCACAGCGCAGCGCTAATAACACAAAAATACCACCAACCCGACCCCTAGGTTAACTCACCGGTTACAAAAATGGAGACGACCACTGGGATTCTGTTGAAATTTGGGAGAAAATGCAAGAAAGGTTGCTTGGATAGTGGCTAGCGTTTTGGCTGTCTGGCAGTAGGTAGCCCAAAAAGCTGAAGCAATGTAAACTAAATGTGCCACCGTGTGCTGCTGTCTATGTGCTGTTGTGATATTGCCAACTGTTACCAAGGAGCAGTAAAGCCCGAGTGTGTATGCCCTTGTCCTGCATCAAATTACAGTGTTTACCAGCTTTTAAAAGTGTTTGTGACAAAGGAAAGTGTGGAAAACTGTGGGTAGCAAAAGGAAAATTGAGCCCTAGATGTTAGAAATGCTTTCTGTGTGAACTGAGAGACTTGTGCTTAATGGCCATGAAAAACAGTTGAAATGGGCTCCTGCCGAGGAGTCGTTGAAGAAAAAAAAAAGGTGTGGTTTTGCAGTTTAAATTTTGCCTGCTCGATCATCGCAGTGAGGAGGAGAACATTCCAGAGGAAAGGGGCTCATTTGCATGACATCGAGTGATTGGTGAGACTGCAATCAGTCCCGCCCCCCCAGCCAGCTCTAGAGTGACTGCACAGCATTCGAGAGGGAGAGTGAGTGGAGTGTGCAAAGTGGCTTACCAGGAGGACCGTCACGGTGACTGAAAGCGCTGTAAAAGGTTGAAAAACTGAGTTTTCTGTTCAAATTCGGGCTCAACCCACATCTCGATCGACTGGACTGTGAGTGTGGTGTTCAGAGGGACCAACGGCATGACTGCCAACCCGCTTCCTTCCAGAAGCCTCCAGGACTGGCTGCAGGCAGTTTTTCCATCATAGCAAACAACTACTGATAATAGTGAGTACCAGCCAAATGAAACAACTCAAACTAAGTGATTTTGCCAAAAGCCAGCTGAATCTGTGTGTTAGCAGTGTAATAGCTTTGCAAAGAAGGACTGTGTCAGTTTAACTAGCTAAAAGCAAGAATTCTAAGCAACCGACTGTGAGCATAAATATAGGCTCAGCATCAGTATAATTTTCAAAGCCATGTGAGAGGCTGTGAGTTGTATGAGATTTACAGCAAGAATTACAGACAATCCTGTGCTATGAAATACTAAGGCTTTAAGGGACTGTAAGCTAGAGCAATGTCTTCAGCAAGTGAAAAGTCCCTGGTAAATCATATAAATGTGCTAGCAGAAAGAACAGTGCAAGTTTGTGCAGTTTGAGCAAAGTTATCCGTAGTGTGTGCAAACTGGATGCGCAGTGGCTTGACCCAATTACAGAATGTCGATGCATAGGAGTGCTGCCACTGCCATTACAGGGTGGGGTAGTAAGGTAAACACAGCAGCAGAGGAGCCATTTTGAAAGAAAAACAATTTCAGTGATGTTGGACTTGAAATAACAGTGAGTGTTTGTTTTTCCTTGCAGTCATGGCTTCAGGACCAGCCTGTGACCCGGATCATGCTGGGGCTGTGATAGCAGTAGAAGTTAACAAGATAAGGGACATTGAGAGATGTTACTACGGAGGATGACTGCCTCCTTGTGTGGTGATTCCTGGATATCCAGTGCAAGTATGTATGATGTGCTTAAATGCTTGAAGGGACATCTTCATGGTACCTCACTGTTCTGGGTGCCTAGAGAAATATGGTTTGTTTAAAGCATCCAAGATTCGTTTGGCTCCCACATGGACAAAAGTTCAAGAATCTGCAGTTGGCAGCACACAGCACCAGGCGGAGCCTGTTGGAGAAGGCCCCTCAGAATGTTACATGAAGTAAAAGGGTGCAGATTTACAGACAGAACAATGTGCTGATGTTTCAGAGTCTGAGTCAGAGGGATAATTCAGGAAGAGCATTAGTAGACCCTTGGAGAGAGGGCCCTAGCCCAAGTCTCATAGGTGAAGACGAGATGAGGGAGGCCTTTGAATGGGAGGTTTTGACCTCCACGCCCAGCGAAGAGTGGACAGTCTCAGGAGTGAGGACGACTGCTCACTCCTGGGCACAGATTCTCAGTGAGGAAGAAGAAGAGGGGGAACCTATGTGGCCTTGTGAAAAAGGAAGTGGTACACAGCCTCAAGCTCTTGCCTCAGAGGAACGCATGGAAGAGAGTGGTGATTCCACTGCCCTGGCTGTGCAAGAAGGAGCTAGGGATTCATTTTTTGTGTTGTTAAGAATGAGTAGCTGGCAGAACCAGGACTGGCCACCCCCAAGCCAGGCCAGAGGTCTCAAGTTGACCAACGCTAGTAAAGAGGAAAGACTGGTTCGTAGGAAAGTGAACGAAATCTACGGGATGTCCTTTCCTAGCTTTCCTCGGAAAGTCTGGGAGGAGATTGAAAGAAGCAGGAAATCCTGGATTTGGGAAGAAGCAATGAAACATGTGCATCCTGGTGCAAACAAGCATGTCAAGAACAGAATGTTTCAAGAAAAATACAGCCAGTGGAAAAGAGGCAGGACACTGTTTATTGACACTGTTCGAATTGTGGATGGAGAGGGACATGAAACCTGTCACAGTGTGAATTATGAGCACCCAGATGGGGTGATAAGTCAAACATCTGACCCATTGTGCTATTGGCCACAGTGCAAAGACCTTCCTGCGAATGTGCCCTTGCCTACCAAATGAAGAGCAGAGCAATGGTAGCCAGTGCTGCCACTTCAGCCATTGCCATACCTGCAGTATGTTGTTCCGCCAGTCTGGACGTCCAGGACTCAGGTGCCCCACATTCATCAGTTCTACAGTGTACTGGCCTTCCAGATTCCATTGACTGGCGTACCAGATGACTTCAGATCCAGAGAGGATACCAGCCCAGCTGTATCCTGATTCATCGCCTGGGAATCGGATGACTTCAGACCATCTGTTTTCCTTTTTGTAACTGTTCCAAGGTTTCATCTCCAGAGATGACATCAACCCAGCAGTTTCCAGATGTGTCCTCCTGTCGTTTCCCGGAAGATGTCCGCCCAGCTGTATTGAAAGAATGCTGCCAAGGAGAGTCTTCGGCCGAGGACCAGGTGTGGTATTGTGTTGTTCTACAAGGGACTGGGAAGTCCAAACTTTTCTATTCTTATGCCATTGCAGTACACACCCTACACTAGCAGACTCCAGATGTTTGAACTGTCCTCAAAGACCCTCCCCTTCGGGACTTTGGCCTGCTAGAACTGTGCTTCACCGGGCTCCGGCCCAGGAGAGACTCTTTACTCGGGATTACTAGAACTCTAGTAAGACCTAGTGACAGGCAGGAACAGGCAGCCAGTGAAACTCCAGTTAAGTGGATTCACTGTGTCTTGCTCTGTTTTCAGTCTCTGCTGAGCTGGAGCTGTGACATCATTTAGAACTATCACAGCTGCATAAGCCACACTGGAATGTTGCAGTTGGAGGTTAGAGTAGAAGGTTGGGGAATTTGAAGTCAGTCTGTTGCAGTCTGTAGTAGAGGAAGGAGGTGCTCTGCTGGAGGCAGGCCCTCAGAGTCCTAAGCTCTGTTAAAGAGCTATTTTTTGTATAGGTGTGTGTTCTCACCTGGAAAGGAACACAAGAAGAGCCAAGTGAAGTGGTAGAGACTGCTTTCAGTGGTTCAGGGCCCCATCCCTGTGAGAATGGAGGGGAAAGGAATCAGCCTGTTTCCAGGGGCAAACCCCTCGGGCTGGCTAGGAAACAAGAAGCTGCCTAAGTTTAAGTTCGTGCTGAGGCACCAGAAGTTCTGAACAAGATTTCTTTGAAGAGAAAACGCCTGTGGGGCACCTGCAACCAAGGGATGAGTTCGCTCTGCTAAGGTCCAATGTGTTTTCACCTGAGACAAGATGAAACTAAAGTGACTGTTACTGTGGGGTCAGGAAAAGACAGCTAAGTACAGTTTGGAAGATGTGGGGATTGGACTGCTTAACTCTGTGGGGGGGGTCTAGAGTAATGGACACAGCCACTTTTTAAGTATGTTCAAGTTCAGCACAAATAGTATGGAACAACAGTAGATTGGATGTGGCATACATTTAATGAGAATCTACATAGCAAAGTGTTTTAAGGATGAGGTGTTAACAGTCCAGAGAAATAGCCGGGTATGAGTTATGGGAGTGAGAGGTGTGATGGCACAGTGCGATCTCTCCGTGTTGACATCTGAGCTTACCTCACAATGGATCTGGAAAAACTCGATGTAAAGATGCCGGCAACATGTCAATGCCTGTGGTGGTTGGCAAGTCACTCATGTAAGGGGTACAGGTGTTTGTCCTAGTGAGGAGCAAGAAATGGTGAGAAAATGTCTGATAGTTTATGTATATTTATTTATTTTATTTTATTTAAACAGCAGTTTGGAAAACCTTTGAGCCATAGGCTCATTTACAAAGGTACCTTGTCACAGTAAGACAAACCAAAATACACAGTATAGCAGTACAACACATAGTATAACAGTAAATTAAGACATAGATACAAACAAGCTGGTACAGGTAGGATGGATGCAAACAATACCAGAGTTATGTCGTCCTTAGCAGCTTAGTAATAAGCTTTGTCATAAGTACTGAGTCACGGCTTTGACTAGCGGCAGTTACAGCATCGGGTGTTAATAAGGTGGTTACGTAAGGAAGTTTTGAAGCATGATATAGTTGGAGCTTCGGAGATGGAGGGGGCAGTGTGTTGAACCAGGAGGGTGCCCTAAAGCTGAAGGCTCTTTGGCCCTGAGAGGTTCTAGCTCTAGGGATAACAAGAGAGGTTTTCCCAGAGGTCCGAGTATGAACTAGTGGGACAGAGCGGCATATGGTGGTGGTCAATCCTGGTGGGGAAAGCCCAAGGTCTTTTTTGTAAGGGTACAGGTAAGATATTTGAGACGCTCGTCGAGATCAAGTACCAGCGCTTTAGCATACAGTAGACAGGTGTGTGTCATCCTAGGTGCTCCAGTAATTAACCTGCAGGCCTTATTCAGAGAAAAGAATTTTATGGAGTGCGGTCTGATCAGCAGCACCATACACCGGCAGTCCATAGTCCACTAGGGACAGGATAGAGGAGGTGACTGTGAGTCGAAGAGCCTCCGGGGGGAGGCAGTGTTTATACCGATGTAAGATGCCCAATTGGATATTAGTGGCAGTGGCTAGGGCAGGAATGTGTCCATGGAAGGAGAGGCAGGGGTCAAAATGGATCCCTAGGTATTTATAGGAGCAAACTTGTTCGAGTGGGAATGAGGACTCAGAGTGAATGAGGAGTTTGAAGTTGCAGGACTTGTTTTGGGGATGAGTGAAGAACATGGTTTTTGTTTTTTTAAGATTTATCACCAATCTATGTTCCTTGAACCAGCCCTCAGCTTCAGTGAAGGACTTCTGCAGAGAGTCCTGGAGGGCAATAGGGTTACGATTTGAGGCAAAGATGACTGCATCATCAGCGTACAATAGAATGTTCCCCGAGCAAGAGCGTGGAAGGGTGTTAAGGTAAAGGGAGAATAGTAAGGGGCCCAGAATGGAGCCCTGGGGAAAAAGATGGGACAGATGTCTGAGTAGGTCCCATTAATTTTTACACGCTGTGAGCGGTCAGACAGATAACTGGTGCACCAGGAGATAGGCCCAGCAGCAAAACCAGAGAGACAAAGGGCATCAAGAAGGAGGGGTGGGAGACAGTGTCGAAAGCTTTGAAGGTCAATGAAGACAGCACCAGCCAGAGAACCAGTGTCTAAGGAGGAGTGGAGAAAGTTGGAGAACTCTAGGAGGGCTGTGTTGGTACTGTGGCCCGCTCGGAAGCCATGCTGCTCAGGACAAAGGACATTGTAGGTGGAGAGGTAGTCCGAGATTTGAGAGGCCACCACTTTTTCCAAGGCCTTGGAGAGAGGAGAGAGAATGGAGATCGGTCAATAGTTTCCAGCCACAGTCCTATCACCACCTTTAAAGATAGGGGTGACAGTGGCGACTTTCCAGGCAGTTGGAACCTTCCCCAGGCAAAGAGAGTGGTTGATGAGGCATGTGATCGGGGTAAGGACTGTGTCTAAGACCAGCCGTAGGATACACGGATCCAGGGTGTCACTGTCTGTACTATTACTCTTGAGGGCAGTGACAAGGTGCGGCCTAAGTTCTTGGACAGAAACACGGCGGAGGAGAAAATAAGGGCGAGAAAGATTTACGGCAGGTGCTGGGGGAGGAGGGACAAAAAAATTTGTATGGAGGATAGGGCTAAGGTCAGTGAATGAGGTGTTGAGGTGGTTGGCTATGAGGGCTGGGTCTGAGGAGATGTGTGTGTGTGTGTGTGTGTGTGTGTGTACCTGTACTTTATGCCAGCCAATAACCACAACCACAGAGTTGGTGTGTTACCAGGAAGTCTAACAGGTTGTTGATGGCTCCACAGAGCAAAGCTGTACAACATTGTATCACAGGTTTCAGACTGTTTGTCTGGACATCTGGATACTGTAAACAGCATATTTTGCTTTTTGGCAGCAGTATAGTTCTCAAGGCGATGCAACTTTTAATGAGTAAGTACAGTATATGCATCTCTTTTAGTAGTTCCTTGCATTGTCTCTATCATGCATAATCATTTTGTTTATTTTGTATAGGGTTTTATCCCTAGAGGAAGGAGACACAGGATAATCATGTCTGATGGCCTAAAGGTGGCCAAACAGTGCACAAGATAGTGGGGAGACCCAGTGGGATGCTAGGGTGCATAGAGACAGGTACCACTAGCAGAAAGAGGGAGGTGGTGATATCTTTGTTTCTATCTTTGGTGGGACCCCACCTAGAGTACTGTATCCAGTCCTGGAGTCCTCATTTCCCAAAAGGACATAGAGTTGTGGCGGTCCAGAGGGGGGCAACTAAAATGGTGTGGGATCTGCATCAAAAGCCCTATGAGAAGAGATTGAAGGATCTCAATATGCACAGACTGGAGGAAAGGAGGGAGAGTGGAGATATGATAGAGACTTTCAAATACCTCCAGGGTATAAATAAGGTTCAAGAGGGAAACCTTTTTCAGAGAAAAGGATGCACAAGAATAAGTGGTCATGCGATGAAGCTGGGGGGGGGGGGGGTAGAATCAGGGGAGATGTAAGAAAACACTTCTTAGAAGGGTTTGTGGATGCTTGGGGAGGTGGTGAGAATAAAAAGTGTAATGGGATTTAACTATGTATAAAACCACCTTAGAAGCAAGGAACAGGGAGGTGGTTAAGCTGGAGATCAAGTAGAGTCTAGGTGTGACATTAAATAGGAAACATGGGGAGACTTGGTGGGACAAGCAGTCCTTATCTACCATCAAATGCTATGTCACTATCCTCCGTGCAGCTGTGACATCAGATCTCCTTTCAGTTGTTACCCACCGATTCCTTTTGTTTATAACCTTTCATAGACTTACTGGGAGTCTATGTTTCCACAGACTCCCCACCTCAACACCCTCCCTTCCACATGGCATGGGCAGCACATACAGAATAAAAAGATACAAGTCGATGCCCAAAAAGTACCACTTAGCCCATGTATTCTGCTTGTTTGTCACTGTTTATAATATTGATGCAGACTGTGCCCGATGCACACTGCTTTCTACCTCCTCTTCTTCCTTTCCATCACAGTTCCCTTGAGGTTATCAGCATCACCACTGGTGTCACCTACTATCGCCGCCACTGGAATTCTATACCTGTAATCTACTACTTCTCTGTGGAAAAAGTACTTCCTCAGATATCTCTTGAATGTACCCCCTGCCGCTTGTTCTGACAGCCCCTAGTCCTTGAGCACTCGATTTTAAATACTCACCTCCTCTACCTTGCTTACACCACAAAGGTATACAGAGATCTGTGTTACTGTTCAGCATCTTTTGTCTCTATTCCAGGGAGTACACATGTATGTCTTTTTCTATTTCATCCTAGGTTTGCCATGCCAAACTGGTACATTTGTATTAGTCCTCCTGTGTACCGCCAGCAGTCTTGTCTGTGTTCTTCTGGAGATGGTCTCCAGCAGTGGACATAGTACTATGTGTGGAATTTTACCAGCCATCAGTACAGTTATAACCACCTCTATCTGCCTGGTGGTGATCCCCCCCCCAATCAAATAATACCCATTTTGTCTGCATTTTGCACTGCTTGTTCATGTATTTGTCATCCCTTAGGTCCCTTTCCTGCCTGTTGGTCATGAACTGCAATCCACCCATTTTGTACTATGCACCTGTATTTCAGAGGCCTAACTACATTATTTGTATCCAGGTTTTGTCATTGAAAGCCATTGTTATATCCTTGACCATTATTCTTTTTCTCTTAGGTCTGTGGTCCTGTGTTCCACCCCTTTATGGACTGTGCACCATATTGCGCATATTGGTGTCAACCGCAAAGAGGAAGACCTTCCCTTTCAGCTCCTCTGCAGTGTCACTTCAAAAGACATGAAAGAGGACAGGTCCCAACACGCCGAGGCTCTACACTGGTTGCCCTCCCTTCCTCTGACTGAACTCCCTGTATCACCTTCATCTGTCTCCTACCACATAACCAATTAATCATCCATTATTTCACCCTTGGACCCATTGCAAATGTACACAGCTTGCATAGTACTATGGTATGGGGAATGGTGTTGAAAGGTTAATTGAAATCTAGGTATTCCATGTACACTACCCCACCGTGATCAGGATCATTTCTGTCATATAGATACAAAATGTATCGATTTGTGCAAGATGATTTTTCATGTGCCGTGCTGTCAATTTGAGTGTGCTGCTGTTGCCATTAGACATCAGAAAATATATCCATGTTACAGGATGGTGCAATCGGGCTTCTGGTGGAGACTTTCACAAATGCACAAATCTCTAACCAGTTTATATGCATATGTTGCAATAATGGGCACACAAATGGCACTTAAGAACGGTTCTATGTGATAATAGTGAGCGCCGAATGGCAACTTGCATTATCACGACGTCAGGGCGGCGAAAACAGTTTCGCCACCGTGACATGCTCGGCACATGGAAGAATGGCGCCAGGGATTTCTATACTTTGCTTTCTGTGGAGGGGCTGCACCCCCTCCCCCCCACACACACCCCTAATTAAGGATTCTCAACTCAAGGGGGGTCGGGGGGTGAGAAAGCAAAATAAAGATAACTTCTGGGCTGGGTGCAACAAAAATGCAGTAGCACCTGGACCCAGACCCAAACCCGGAACCCCAGCACCGCAAACAGAGTCCAACCCCTGACGCCACAGCGCAGCTCGGCAGCTGACCGCAGCACCATCCCCTACATTCCATCTGCCCCCTCCCAGGCCACATTCGCCGTGCTCGCTACACCCCGTGCATGTACGTATAGTGACATCCTGTCGCTAGGGTCACCCACAACCCCACATCCAGTCGCCCGCCCTGCCCCCTTGCCTTTCGGGCTTTCGCCCACATCGTGTTGCCGTTTCGGACGGTGCCATCTTTCAGACGCCAACCTCATGTGCTACCCTTAAGAACCTGGCTTGACTAATGGGCTCATGAGCATTGGTCCATCCAAATAGTGTGCCATTGAATCACACGCAAAGAGGTCCGGGGCACTATTAAGTGCACACTGCTGACCGATGTAGGGCAGTGGTATTTGACTTACCACTGTTCCAGCAGTACCTTATATAGTATGCACTAAGGAGTGAATATAGTTTTGCCATGCTTGAATATCCAGCACCAGCAGTCTGTGTTTTGTACAGCATTATTCAGTGTGCTTGAAGACACGCTTGTGTCTCTCGCCAGTTTGCCACAGTGGTTATCCCAGCTGGGTGAGAGGAATGTGATATGTAAGGTGACGTGGCACCCATCATGGCCTTCCATACCATATCTTCCATATCCCTCAGTGGCAACAGTGACAGAATTGCATTTTCAGTGTCAATATATCATTTCATGCCTCTGCTGTCTACCCCATTCAATGCCATTCCGGTGACCCTGGCAACTGAGGGTGCAGTGACAACAGTGTTAAGTTAGTCACACAACTGCTTTGTGGTGGACATACAGAGTACCTTTACTAGTCTTATTCTGTGTATACCCTAATGAGTGTAATGTGTGGATAGTTGGCCTCTGAACCCTTCAGTGCCAAAGATAGGAGTAGGGAACAGAGAATGCATAGCAGTTCTGGTGTTCATGTAATTTATTTATAAATTTTTTTTCCAGACAGTACTGGTATACTGCACACCAACAGTTTGTGTGGTGATGTGCTGGGGTTACCTGGGGAAGCATATTCATGTTCAGATTCCATCCAGTTCTGTGAAATGTATAAGAGAGGCCTTCCCATCAATAGAATACTGTGGATTTCAGTATCCAAATCTGGATTAACAGGAATCCAAGAAATGTTTTTCCAGTTTTGAATATTCGAAGACAGCTGACATACAGAATCCATACACCTACATGTTCCACTTCCACCAGTGCTGGTTTATTATTGTTCTTACTGTTTTACTGTGTGACAAATTCCTCTCTGCAGTTTGTGAACTGCAAAGTTATACAGGAAGTTATGTGTCAATCGTTTCAGGAGTAGAAGCTGCCACACATTATCATTTGCAGACTGAACTACGCATTTTTAAAAACCCACTGGTAATGAACAGCCATTACTTCTGCTGTCATTTATCCTGTATATGTACTCCACGTACTTTAAAACAAATCATTATGATCATGCTGTGCTTTACGGTGTCAACCCCTGTTGCCATATTTTAGGTAACCACATCTGATCTTTGTCATCTTGTGTGATGCCAATATTCAAGACTCATACAATGTCCATCTGCATTGTCATGTCATCTATTGCTGTACTTCACCACAGACCCTACTTGATGTCTGGCTTTCCACCCCCTTTCCTTACCAGTCATGTTACCTTGTACGTATCCCATGCCTTCTTCATTCCCACTACAGATTTCACACACACACTCCCACCACCACCGCTGCGCAGCTGTTGTAGGCATCCACCACTGTTTCTATAAAGAAGTGCTGCCTCTCATCTCCCCTGAGCCTATCCCCCCCCACACACACACACACACCTTCATAGCATGACCCCTTGTTCTTTAGCATTTTTTTCCTCTCTTAAGAAGTCTTTTCCCTTGAACCTTATTTCTACCCATGAGGCATTTGAAAGTCTCCATCACATCTCCCTTCTCCCTATTTTTCTCCTGGTTGTAGATATTGAGGTCTTTCAGTCTGTCCTCATAGGGCTTTTAAAGTAGACTCTGCACCATTTTAGTTGATGTCCTCTGCACCACCTGCACTCTAGCTTTCCAGACATGTGATCTCCAGAACTGGACACAGTACCCCAGGTGAGGTGTCACCAGTGATTTTTACAGCAGTAGCACCACCCCTTTTACTGCTGGTGATATGCCTCCCTATGCACCCTATCATCCCACTATCTTTCTCCACTGCCTTCTTACACTTTTTTGCCCAACCTTAGATCATCACTTCTGATTACTCCCAGGTCTCTTTCCTGCTTTGTATTTATCAGTACCACTCCCCCCCATGTTGTGCTGTGCCACTGTCCTTCTGTGAACCAAGTGCATGATTTTGCACTTATATGCATTCAATCTTAGTGCCACAGCCTTGATGACTCTTTAGGGATTCTTAGATTCCCTATTCATTAATTCCACCATCCCGGAGTGTCTACCCTGTTGGAGATGTTTGTATCATCTACAAAAAGACATACCTTCCCCTTTTAGCCCCTCTGCAATGTTAGTAATAAAGACATTAAATAGGACTGATCCCAGTACTGATCCTTCGGACATCCTGCTGGTAACACTTCCTTCCTCCATTCTACTACACTTTGTTTACCATCACCTTCTGTTGCCTATCCCTCAACCAATGTCCTATCCAGTGTACCATCTTGGGAACCAGTCCTAGGCTGCCCAGCTTATGTTTAACATTCTTCCATGGAATGGTGCCAAAGGCATCACCCCAGTGTAGGTAGGCCATATCCACTACTCCACCCTCATCTAATTCCCTGGTCATCCAGTCAAATAAATCCGTTTAATTCATTTGACATGACCTCCCTCCATGAATCCATACTGCCTTGATTCTTATAATCCACTGGATTCAAGATATTCCACTGTCCTTTACATCACTAGTGATTCAATTCCTTTGCTCACTACTGAAGTCATGCTGACTAGCCTGTAATTGCCAGCCTACTCCCTGAAACCACATTTGTGACCCTCTGACCCTCTGAGACCACTGCTGTCCCCATTGACTGGTTGAACAGGACTCTCAGTGGTGTTGCTAACACCTCTCTGACCTCCCTCAGTATACTTAGATGTACCGTATCTGCCCCCATTTCCTTGTTGACTTTTACATTTGAGGTTGCCTTCAAGACTCTTTACTCTGTAAATGCACTAGTGTCTACCTCCCTTCCTACAGTGTCCCTGTCACTTACCTGTGGTCCTACCCCTTCACTTTACCCCATGAACAAAAGTTTTTGTTCAGAATGTCTGCCTTACTCTTGTCCTGTTGCACACATACCCCTTCCCTTAGTCTTACAATCCCTCTCCAGGTCTTTCCCCTTTCTTTTGCTTACATACCCAAAACATACCCCCACTTTCTTTCCTACCAACTGTTTGCACCTTTGCGTTCCTGACCGCATTGCACTCCTGACTGCATTCTCTGCCTCCCTCCACTTCTCCTGATACACCTCCATATCCTCCAACCTCTGAATCTCCTTATACCTCCTGAATGCCACCTTTCTAGGGACGTGGATATGATGTTCATCAACATTGATTGGCAACTGCCTTTCCCTTTAAGACTTCTCAGAGACATCTTCAAGCTGGCTCCTTCCACCCACCTGGGTGGTAACTCCCTCTGTTCCACCCCATGATGCCAGATCTTCCTTCCTTCCTTTCTACTGGGAGAAGCAGATTCCCTCCTTACTGCTCCATGTTGAGTAGGCCCCAGTGCTTAAATCATCAGATATACTTCCAAAACCTTTCAAATAAACTCTTATGAGTTCAGTCTTCATTGATCTCAATCATGACCGTTATGGATGAAAACTCCACTTCCAGGTTCTGCTGGTGCCCTTGTGAGAAAACGATGTCCAGGATGGATCCGCACGCCACGTGCATGTATTGCCTGGGGCAGGACCACAATCCCCAGGCCTGCGACTTTTGTCGCTCTTTCCACCTGACTGTCCTGGAAGATCGTCTTCCTCACCTGAAGTTGGGGTGCCCAGCATCCAGGAACCCGCTGGTCAAGTACAAGGATGCCCGTTGAGTGATCTCCATGGCTGTGGGGTCTGCCGAGCAGCTTGCAGCCTTCAAGGAAGAAGCATCCCAGGCCCCCTCCTTCTCCTCTTAGGCTTCTGCCTTCCTGCCACTCCAGCTGGGTTCGACCTTCATGGGCTCCTTCAAGGAGTTATGCCAGTCCCTGCCCACCCTCGGTCAGGGACCCTCAGGGCACAAACCTAAATGTAAGTTGAAAGAGTCCAAAAAAGAAAGGGCTTGTCGGAGGTCGTGGAATCTGGAGTACTTTCGGTCGAGGGCCTCCGATTTCCCATGCTTCCCCAGATTCACTAAAAATACCACCAACAGCTTAATCTAATTCAAGGTCAGTTGGCATTCATCTGTTTCCCCCTCCCCCGGGTCATTCCTGAAAATAGACAGCATTTGTCTAGCGCACTTACCCAGTCAACAAAAACTAAATAAATAAAATTTGACCACGGTCGAATCTTCGACCCTGGCCACAGGTTCCTGCCAGCTGAGATGCTAGTTGACTCACCGGCTGAGATCTTTTTCAAGCTGACCAACCAATTGTCAAACAAAGAGGTTGACACTTCCTTATTCGAGGACTCCTGTCCTCACTCAGACCATTACAAGGACAGATCAGCCTGCTGACCCACCACCTCTGGTCCTCAGCCCTGACCAGGTGGAGTATTGGCGTTCGTCTTGCCGCCAGCTCCCCCAATGATCGAGGTTGAGGTCTTGGTTATCTTTATGTGGGTCAAGCTGGTCCCGATGATATTGGCACTCCTGCTCTTGGTACCTCAGGGAAATGGCGTCGCTGCTATTCAGCATCCTCGTCCTCTTTGGGTGAGGAGATGCTTCGGCACAAGTTGCATCAATGCTTTGAGGACCTTATGTGGCAACAGTTGGTGCTTACCGGCACCAGGCTGGGCCCGGGTCCAACACTGGCCATTACCTGGCTGTCGCCCAAAAGGCCGACACCGACTTCGCCATCGGAACCGATCAAGACGGTCTTGACTAGGCTGATGCCAACTTCTCCGCCAATTGTGGTAGAGCCGCCTAAGCAACCAATGGCCAGAGCTCCGACCAAGGAATCTCGGCCGGCCAGTGGGCTTCCCCATCAGCTGTTAGTCACCGTCACCCCATACTATCTACGGAAGGTCAGCAGGGACTCGGGTGGTTGCCACTCTTTGATGACTCTTCAGAGTCTAAGGGTTTCTCCCTGCACTCCTGTCTGGTTGTTGAAGAGTCCAAGGGGGATCTCTCGATGGACGAAGGTCCATCTTCCTTCAGGGGCCCCCTCTACTTGATCTCGGAGTTGATGGGTATGAAGATGGAGCCTGTCCAGAAACAAGCTCATTACCTGCTGACTGAGATCCTTGACCAGGGAGAATCTCCAACCGAGGCCTTCCCGGTGGCAGAAGCCATTTTCGGCCCTGCTCTGGGGCTTCGGCAGCATCCCACCTCTGAGTCTTCTACCCAGATGGCCCACGAGTATGTGGTGCCCACCGGATCCCTCTCTGGATTCTCTGAGCACCCCATGGCTGAGGGGTTGGTGGCCAACTCTGTGTTGCAGTGCTCCGTCAACACTGGTGATGTGAACATGCCGCCTGATAAGGAGTCAAAAAAATTGGACCACATGGCTAAGAAGGTCTATGGTGCCTCCTCGCTTGACCTATACCAGGTGAGCTCGGCCCTTCTCATGGCCCACTTCTCCTATGCTCTGCTGACACTTTAGATGAGATGAATCTTCATCTGCCTGCGAACCTCCAGACCATGGTCAAACAGGTCCAGGACCCAGGGCCATGCTGTGGCCAAACAACAGCTTCAGACTGCCATGGACATTGGGGACTCCTGTGCCAGCTCCATGGTGACCTTCCTGGCCATGTGCCGCAGGGCTTGGTGAAGGATCTCTACCTTCATGGTGGACATGCAGCATAAGCTGGTAGATGTTCCCTTTCTGGGCACTGATGTCTTCAAGTCCAGGATTGAGGGTCACCTCACGAATATTGAGAAGTCCAGTGCCACCTTGGACTCTGTGACATCTGCCCAGAAGGATCCCAAGGGCTCCAAACAGCAGCAGCACAAATGGAAGCCTTTTGGTCCACTTCCACTCCCATGGCCAAGTCAGCCCAGCAACAGGCTGGCCAGCATGCTCAGACTTGACAACCTCGGCCCAAGTCAGTGGCCTTGGTTGTCCGTAAGCCAGATGGGAGGGGTCCAGTGGTGCCTCAGCCAGGTCCTCCTCCTCAAAGCCTGCTCAGTGACGGGATGAGGGGTGCCTCCCTCATGCCCATCATACCTTCTTTGGATCTTCCTGTGGGGGGCCAACTCCACCACTTCCTTCCACCTTGTCCGCTGTTACCTCGGACAGGTGGGTTCTCGAAGTGGTGGGTCAGGGTCTACCTCTAGAATTCAAGCAGTACCCTCCTTGCCAAGCCTGCTCCCCATGGGAGGACTTGGTGTCCTCAGACATGCTGTCAGCTCTCAGAGATGACATAGCCCAGCTCCTCGTGGTTCCTGTCACAGATCTTCTGGAACATCCAGGGTTTGTCTCCAGGTACTTCCTGTTGCCAAAATGGATGGGGTCTGGTGCCTCATTCTTGATCTACATGACCTGAACAAGTTTCTCAGGTCTCCCCCTTCAGGATGGTAACTCTGTCGCAAATCATACCATCTCTAGAGTGAAACATGTGGTTTTGCTCCCTGGATCTCCGGGATGCACTCTTTCACATGCTGATCCATCCGTCTCACCGAAGGGCCCTCCATTTCCGAGCAGAGGGGAGCCCTCTACGAGTTCCAGGCCATGCCATTCAGCCTCTCCTTAGCCCCAGGGTCTTTCCCCAAGTGCATTGCAGTGTTGGCAGCTTACCTGAGATGCTGAGGGGTCCGGGTTTACCCCTACCTGGACAACTGGGTGATCACAGGTCCCTCCAAACAGGAGGTGGAGTGGTCCAGGAACCTGGCCTTTCAGACCTGTGTCTTCCTTGGCCTCCTGGTCAACGAGGCCAAGTCGGAACTTGTGCCTTTGCAGGTGATCATCTTCATGGGGGAGGAGCTCAACTCTTGCAGAGCCAGCTCCCGGCTCCCGGCAGATAAGGTGGAGGCTCTCTCCTCTTTTGCCCGATCATTTCAGGTTGGGCAATTCCGCCCTGCCTGGGCCTTCCTGTGCCTGCTGGGCTACATGGCGGCTTGCACCAGCATGGTCTGTTGGGCATGCTGGAGAATGCACTCCCTGCAGTGGGAGCTCAACAGTCAGTGATCTCAACGCAAAGGGTACTTCAACCAGCTGGTCGCTGTGACCCAGCAGATGTGAGAGGCCATCCAGTGGTGGTTGGTCCAAGCACATCTGCAGGAAGGGATACCATTTGTCCACCCAGAGCTCATGGTCATCCTGACGACTGATGCCTCTCTTATGGGTTGGGGTGTGTGGTCGCAGATTCTCATTACTGTATATACTTTACCTTAAATTCTATATATTCAATAACCACACCCAATGGTTATTCCAATAAACTCAGTTTATTGTCTGTACACACATGTGTGGGAGCCTCGGCTAAAGGCAAGAGCTCCTCGAACAAAGGTTTACACAGTATTTTTATAACACTCTCTCATTTTGGAAAAACATCAACATTTCAGTATTAGCCAATTAAAGTTCTCAGCAATGTAACAGAAGAAAACACATTGAAGCATTAGGTATTTTTCCACTGGCTTATTTCATCACTGCTTGATACTTATGCCTGGGTCAAGCTGACCTAATAGAAACAATGAGCTTCACTCACTCCATGGTACTGTACAGCTTGATTTTAATGCATCTACATGTTCTTATCTCTGCTTCTTGCCCAACCCTGCCCAAGCTTGCTATCCAGGCTGGTACCATCAGTTCTGTTTAGCTTTATCTAAACTGCTATTTTTCACAACTTTAAGTAACTGGTTTCAGCCAGCATGAGCTATTGCCTTTTGCTTGCCTTGCAATTCTTACAAACTTATAATGACCCTTAGCTTCTACTCAGACCTGGCTATATTCAACTGCACTAGCAGCTTATATGTTATAATCATAATATATATATATATGTTGTAACACACTTTACTTTTTATGTATGCATGAATCCACTTCATATGTATGCATAAAAGAAAGATATATAAAAGAAATTCTCCACACTCCCCTTTTGATACTCTGTATCAACTAACCACCCCTTTTATTTATATGATTTAAAACTGGTTCCAGCATACAGATAGTTAAGGCATGGAGTTACAGATGGAACACAATGGTGAGTTTGTAAAACATAATACAGAATTGAGGGATGTCAACACCACAATTGAAATATGTGAAAAAATGCTAACATGTGACACCACATATAACACAATATAACATAACAATTTTGTTGATGAAAAGAGTTCATGGAATTTACTTTGAGTGAATAAGGTAGATGCTTCTTGTGTTGAGGTGTGGTACACCCTTGGAGCTTGATTGAAGAATCTATTGATAATGTCTCTTGACAGATAAGTCCTTATAAAACATAACAGTCCATAAAGTTAACAGTCCATAAAGTTCATATAAGTATCCACAGGTTGATGTAGTTACAGTACAGATGAAATGTCATTTGCAGAATGGTGGTAACCCCACAAAGCATATGGGGCAATGCAGACAGTAATTTAAAACAAAACACCAGCATAGTAGAAAAGTCAGTGTTCATTTTGCTGGCTGGCTGATTAGTAGACACACTGGCCAGGGGTGCATTAAGTCCTTTAATGGAGTAGTCACACACACACTGGCATGGCATTTGTTTTGTCGTAGTTGATTACACCCCAGCATAAAGATTAACAGTCCATAAAAGGTAACAATTGACAATAAACCATTAAGAACACAGTCCATAACAGAGCAATAGGGTTGTAGAAAGTACCAGCCATGTTTGGAACAAGCAGCAGCGAAGAAAATGGATGTATTGCTTGAAAGTCAATTGAAGCAGAATCTTCTCGCTGGAGTTGGGGAGTGCCCCTTCCCCAGACTTAACTTCATAGTAAGCAGAAACAATAAGCTTGATTGCAGAGTCTGAACTGACTGGACCTTCTTCAGTTGATTTAAAGTTCTACAAATAGGTGTAATTTCGCTGAAAACATTACACTTGCAGAGGTTACTGCTGTTGAACGTGGAGATCTTGTGTGTGCCACACCGTGGAAACCTGCAAACTTGCAAAGTGTGTTAGACACTGAGTTAAAAACACATAAATAACAATCTTTTAAACCATTTACTTCTTGTTTTGTAAAGAGTGGTGTGACAGAGCCTAAATTCTGGCAATTAGAAAAATAAAAAATAAAAATGGGACATTAACCGCACACCTGGGGGTGCAGGCCGAGATTCAATTATACCATTTGACCATCTGTAAATCATGACAATGTTATGGTTACCTCCTGCTTTTAAATCACAGCAGTTATGACAGTGATGAACATTATTTCCTGTCTGTTGCAAGCAGGCCTGACGGAGACCTGAGTTATAAAATCCTGTAATGTTACAATACATAGATACATAGACAGTGTCAGCAGATAAGGGCCTATGGCCCACCAGTCTGCCCATTTGAGCTTGTAAGTTTAGTTTGTTTTTTCACCCCTGACCTCTAGAATTCCTTTATGTCTATCCCATGCATTTTTAAATCCGTGATTGTTTCAGCCCCCACCACTTCCTCTGGCAGGGTGTTTCACTTGTCCACCACCTGTTCTGTGAAGAAATTCTTTCTCATGTTTCCTCTGAATTGTCCTTCCTCCAACTTCATCCCATGCCCTCTAGTCCTGGAACATCTTTTTCGCTTAAAAATAGTGTTTTCCTGCACTCTGTTTCTCCCTGTAAGATACTTGTATGTCTCTTATCATATCCTCTCTCTCCCTCCTCTCCTCCAGGGAGTGTATGTTTAGTTCCTTCAACTTGTCTTTATAGGACTTGTGATACAATCCATTTCTGCACCATTCTCACCCCTTGTACTCCCTTTAGACCCATTACCCCCCTCTTCCTCAGTAAAGACTGAACAGAAATACCTGTTTAATATGTCAGCTTTACTGTTGTCATCCTCCACGTGACTCCCATCCTCCCCCTTTAGTCTCACTATCCCTCTCTTTGTCCTTTTTTTTTTTTTTTACTTATGTACCTGTAAAAGGTTTTGTCCCCTTTAACCACTGATTTTGCAATGTGTTCTTCTGTCTGAGCTTTGGCTTCCCTTACTGACTTTCCTGCCTCCCTTTGTTTCTCCTGGTACTTCTCCCTATCCCCTTCTGCCTGTGTCTTTTTGTATTGCCTGGATGCTATCTTTTTGGCTTTCACTTTCTTTGCTACCTCTTTGGAAAACCATAATGGTCTCCTCTTCCTTTTTTCTTGCTAACCTGCTTAATGCAGTTACACGCTTCAAACATATTGTTCATAACAATATGCCTTTTACACAATGCAATTAGTGGGACAAATACATATGTTGTTGGCCTATGCCAATTTAATAACAGTGCCTATTGCACCTGTGACACGTGAAAAGGTCTACCTTTTTTACCCTGTATAGTGACATACTTTAAAGTACTGAGTGAGATAAGGCTTGAAGCATAGGTTTGGAGTACAATCTAAAGTTTGCATATTATAATTGTTAAAATGTAAAATGACAAAACCTGCATTGAGTGCACTAATTTTTAGGGTACCTGTGAGTAATAAGACAAACGGAGCATTATTTAGGCTGGTTATGAGCATTAAAAACGTTATACATGTGGAGCACTTTTTGAACACACACATGATACAGTGTAGCAAGATGTATATCAAAACATTATAACATAAACATGAAACATAAGCATGTTTGTAATAGAACAATTTCAGTATTGAGCATAATGCATAAAATACATTTTAAACAACACATATAGACTGTAAACTTAGCTTAGAATCCAGAAATGTTAGAGTACTGTGAATTTACTGGTTGAAAAAAAATGCATTCATTAATTGCTGTAAGGCAATGACAAAAGTTGCTTTGCATTTGTTTTAACAGGATAAGAATGCTGAAAAGACAATTAAAGAATGAATATGTGTGGACATACATACACAACTCTACCCTCCAGCGTAACTGATTATTTGCTGAGGGCAGAAACCCTTGTACCAATAATAGGTGTGAGATTTAACTGTTTGCACTAGAAAAACAGAAGGGCTTGGGCTGGTTATGCTGTTAAAATACCTTGGGTCTTTTTAAAACCTGTAAATAAGAAACAATTATTGGCAAAACATATTTTCCTTATTTACCCTCTAGGGGAACAGTGATGTACCTTGCAACCTTTCTCTGTATTACACTGGAAGGATAGAGGAAGGGTAGCATCCTCCCCCAAGCTCCTACTGGTGGAAGAGACAGCTTGAAGTGAAAGAGACAGCTCGAATACTGTAGCAATAAAAAGGTTAGCTGTGGATGGTGACATGATCGCCACCTACTACACTTTAAATTATAACAAGATAATATTACAATTAGTTTAGTAAGTTTCATACCTTACTATAAAGATGGGGAACTTCTTTTTCTAGAAGAAAGAGAAGAAACACAGACAAACAACAAAACAAACACACACCAGTTTAAAAATAAAACAAGATTATTTCCATAGGATAAAAGAAGCCAAGCGTCCCTGGGTTCCCTTATCCTAAGCATGACAAAATGTCAGCTGAGTTTATAAAAAATCCAGATTGATGGTAATACCGTACGTACGTATCTCTTAGAATGCATTTCAAAAAGACAAAAAAAATGATTACACCATGGTCACACATAAAAACAAAAACCATTGTTTTTTAACTGTAGATGGTAGACTCTCAAAAACAGCTGTAATAGTCCTTTTTTCAAAAGCGTACTATATATATATATAATAAAAACATGGGGAGATGATAAATAATTCTCCCCTTCCAGCTGGAGTATTGCCTGTGTTGGCTGCAAGTAAGAAGCTATGAGAGGAGAAGAAAAGTTTGTTCCTCTTCACTTAGAATACTAGTTTTGCAACAAAAAGTCAAATTACATGGTTCACTCTTGGTGTGCTTTCATGAAAACATACATTTTATGTGAAAAGTTGTGCTTTAGGTATGGAATACACATCAAGTTTGAACTGGTAGTAACATAAAATGTTGAAACACAAGAAGGTCAAATAACGTGCAAAAGGTCACAGTGTGCATGCAAGGGTCGTTCAAACCCAGTTATTTATTTTTTTTTAGTGTCCTTGAACACTACTGATATTAAATATCTTTACAATAAAACTGCTGGCCAAGACAGTACACACACATACACATACACAAAAAGAAATACTTAACACAAAATAAGACTGACATTGTTTCACACCAATTTGCTAAGGTAATGCCCATAGTTCCATTAGAAAACTGTACGTGTTTTAGATATATGTGCTGCCTCCTGCCTGTCTTGTAACACTGACAATTTTTAAACCAACACATTTATACATATCGCCATGCCAAATCTTTCCAGAACAAAACACTTTTTAAACACATCCTAATAACTCCTTTCAACACCTTTAAAACACAACACAACGTACCATCTGTAAGTGAACACATCTTGTATAACATGGTTACACCTTTTGGCGCATAGCCAAAATATGGCACTTTGCCATTTTGCAAAAAGTTTCTGGTTTTAACTAGAAGTATGATAAAGCCATTTATAGCTGTTAACACATTACATTTTCACCTAGCAGTGGCTTGGCACATTGCTTGCAAACTACAAATCTTTCTGCACATTGCAATCTATGACGTCATATCTCTTCACCTTTAACACTACCTGCTTCACCCAACAACTACATACAAAAGTTCTTCACTGACCCTATCTAGGCAGCACAAATGTTCCATTAAAAATAAAGCCAATTAAAACAGTCAGCTATGAGGCAAAGAAACTTTTCTTTTCTTTTTTTTTTTTTTCACTGTAACATGTTGTGCACTGAAGGCAGTCAATCCTATCTCGCAACCTTGACAACAGAACATAATTACAGAACACAGATATAAGCTAGAAAATATACATGAGAAAGACAGAGCATTACCTTGTTTAGTATATGTATTACAGACATAAAACAGACAGACATAAAACAACTTTGAATAAAAAATTCAGACTTACCCGGTGCCAAGGTATTTTTCTTCTTCTTTTCCAATACACAAGTCTGAGTAAGAAAACTGACTGCAGGACCTTCATGATAATTTCCAAACACTGCAGCTATTTACCCTTTCAAAGATTTTCTTTTGGCCATTTTAGTAACCTGCCAAACCAAGTCTTTTTTCAGAGCTCTGGTTTGCAGTTTAAAAACAAAACAAAACAAAACAAAAAATCTTTAACAGTACTAGGTTGAGATCCATTTGGTAGAGGTCCCCCATATTTCCCATTGTAGTCCCTAAAAGGCGCCTTGACCAAACTCGGAGTGCCCAACACTCCTATATTTCTTACGGGCGTCCCCTGACGCCGAGTGCCCCTTAGCACCCTTACTTTTTGTGGGCGTCCCCTGACGCCGAGTGCCCTTTAGCACTCTTACTTTTTACGGGCGTCCCCTGACGCCGAGTGCCCCTTAGCACTCTTGGTGCCACCCCTGCACCTAGAAACAGTAACTGATGACTGTCACCGCTCCCAAGGCGTCACACGTATGGTGGGACTTAAACCTCCGGGCCACCTTCCCTGAGGCTGGGACTTGGCAGTCCGATCACAGTGTGACACGGAGAAGTGAAGCCATCCTGCCGACTACGCCAAAAAACTGTGGTCGCAGATTCTCATTACTGTATATACTTTACCTTAAATTCTATATATTCAATAACCACACCCAATGGTTATTCCAATAAACTCAGTTTATTGTCTGTACACACATGTGTGGGAGCCTCGGCCAAAGGCAAGAGCTCCTCGAACAAAGGTTTACACAGTATTTTTATAACACTCTCTCATTTTGGAAAAACATCAACATTTCAGTATTAGCCAATTAAAGTTCTCAGCAATGTAACAGAAGAAAACACATTGAAGCATTAGGTATTTTTCCACTGGCTTATTTCATCACTGCTTGATACTTATGCCTGGGTCAAGCTGACCTAATAGAAACAATGAGCTTCACTCACTCCATGGTACTGTACAGCTTGATTTTAATGCATCTACATGTTCTTATCTCTGCTTCTTGCCCAACCCTGCCCAAGCTTGCTATCCAGGCTGGTACCATCAGTTCTGTTTAGCTTTATCTAAACTGCTATTTTCACAACTTTAAGTAACTGGTTTCAGCCAGCATGAGCTATTGCCTTTTGCTGCCTTGCAATTCTTACAAACTTATAATGACCCTTAGCTTCTACTCAGACCTGGCTATATTCAACTGCACTAGCAGCTTATATGTTATAATCATAATATATATATATATATATGTTGTAACACACTTTACTTTTTATGTATGCATGAATCCACTTCATATGTATGCATAAAAGAAAGATATATAAAAAGAAATTCCTCCACAGGTGCCCACTTGGGGGAACACAGAGTTCACGAGCTCTGGACCCCCGAGGGGTCCCGATGCCACATCAACTTGCTGAAGCTCTGAGCAGTTCGGCTGGCACTGACTGCATTCGCTCCACACATTTGGGGTCATGTAGTCCAAGTCCAGATGGACAACACCACGACCATGTATTGCCTCAACAAACAGAACGGGATGCATTCCCTGCCGTTGTGCAAGGAAACTCTCTGTGTCTGGACTCTTGTGCGCAGCTGGAGGCGGATCTCCTAGCCATCCATGTGGCAGGAGTCCCAGTCAGCTGGCAGACGTGCTCTGCTGGGTGGGTGAAGCATCTCAAGAGTGGTCTCTCCATCCCGAGGTAGTTCATAGCTTGCTCTCCCAGTGGGGCACCCCTCAGGTAGACCTGTACGTGTCCAGAGAGAACTCAAAGCTGAGGCTGTTTTGTGCCCCCCCAAGCAGGGAACACTGCAGGAGTATGTCTTCTCAAGACCCTGGACACCGGGCCTGTTCTGTTCTTTCCCTCCACTTCCCATGATCCACAAGGTACTTATCAAGACCAGAAGAGACAAGGCACAGGTCATGCTAGTTCTGGTACTCCAGTGTCCTCAGCCTCAGCAGCAGGCTCCTGAGGCACCTTCCCTACACCCAGACCTGCTTTCTATCAAGGAGGGGAAGGTACTCCACCCGAACCTTCAATCCCTGCACCCGATCACCTGATTCCTGAGCCGCCAGAGTTCCAGGCCTTGGATCTCTCTCCAAAGATGTCTTCACCATTGTGCAGGCATCTTGGAAGGAGTCAACCAGGAAGTGCTATACCTTCAAATGGAAGAATTTCTCCATTTAGAGTCAGGGCAAGGGGTAGGACCCTTTGTCCTGTCCAGTGACTAGCACCCATGATTACCTCTGGTTCCTCTCTCAGTCAGGCCTTCAGTTGACGACCCTTAAGGTGCACCTGGCAACCATTTCTGCTTACCGGGTGCAGGCCGTTCAGCAGTCGGTGGTGCAAGAGAAGGTGATCTGGAGCTTCTTTAGGGGCCTTGACCACATTTCCCCTCTAGTGTTTGAATCACCACCACCGTGGGACTTGCTGCTGGTTTTGGCAAAACTCATTGGCAAGCCATTCGCTCTGATGCACAGGTGTGAGATGTCTCACCTGTTATGGAAGGCCATCTTCTTGGCGGCTATCACGTCAGCCAGAAAGATTGAGGAGCTCCAGGTATATTCGGTGGAGTCTCCTTACCTGGCCTTCCACAGGGACAAGGTTGTCCTGCACCCCAACTGGAAGTTCCTCCCAAAGGTTGTGTCACAGTTTCACTTTAACCAGGTGATTACTCTCCCAGTGTACTTCACCAACCACACTTCAGAGGCCAAGCACAGGCTCCATACTCTGGACCTGAGGCAAGCCCTCGTTTGTTACAAAGAGCGCACGGCTGGAGTTCAGGGAAAGGTTCGGCAGTTGTTTGTCACCTACGCTGAAGACGCACCTGGCAGACCTGCAGCCAGATGGACGATTGGCAGGTAGATCACATCCTACATTGATCTATGCTACAGGGTTGTGGGTAGGGAGCCTCCTGGAGGGCCAAGAGCTTATTCCACCCATCATACCGCGGCATCTGTTTCTGCTTCCAGGGATGTCCCTATCCAGGAAATCTGCAGGGCTGCTACCTGGATGTCAGCACACGCCTTCATTTCCCATTACCACATTGACCTAGAGTCACACCAGGATGCTGGATTTGGGGCCTCAGTTCTCCAATCTCTTTTTCCTAAATAAGATGTGTGTGCCTTGTCTCCCTCCTCCCGGAGAACTGCTAGGAGTCTGCCAGTCAATGTGGATAGACCATCATATCCACATCCTTAGAAAAACAGGTTACTTACCTGTAACAGTAGATCTTCGATGGACTGGTCTCTTGCAGTAGGTTATTACACTTGGGAGTTCCATCAGGTGGCATTATCACACGGCAGTTTCTTCCAGCAGTCTTTTTCAGGGACCGCCCATATGACATCACTTCCTCAGGCTCAGTATAAGTGTGGGCGGTCCCAGGTAGCCTCTGTTCATTTTCCTGCCAGCTTCAGCCCGCACAGCAGCTAGCTCACTCTTCTGTGTTGCAGTCTTCGACATGAACTTCAACCCAAATTTTCTACACTTCCGGGCCTGTGAACCACTCACAGATACCGCGGCTCTCCTTGTTTGCTTCGGGCCTGTGAACCACTCACAGTTACCCCACTGCTTCTTGGCCCGGCACTCTTGCTGGAGCCTTAGCCTCTTTTATGGCTGATAAGGCAGCCCTGCCGGAACGGACCTCGGGGACCCATGTTAAGGGTTCCCTGGCTCAGGACTCATGTTCCTGGCATGAGAGGGAGAGGGATTCTCAATCCTGACACTCCTTCCAACATTGTCTGTCAACGGTGGCTTGTCCTGCTTTTTCACCTTCAACGGAGCTTTACTCATCAATGGGGCTGCTCCCCCGTTGCTCCCTTCCTCATTGACAGGGATGCATCCTCCGTTGACAGATCATTCTGTTCATCATCTCTCGTCAACAGTGGCTATTCCTGTCGACGGAGTGTTCCTCGTCGATGGGACAGCTTCCCCCATCGACGGAGCATTCTCTTCTTCATCTCTCGTCAACGAAGGCTCTTCCCCCGTCGATGGAGTGCTACCCGTCTATGGCACAGCTTCCCCCATCGACAGGGCAATGTGTTTCTCATTCCTTGTCAACGGGGATGATTCCCCCGTTGACGGTACGTCATGTTTATCATTTCTCATCAATGGGGCTGATTCCTCCATTGACGGAATGACCCCTTTTGCACTCCTCATTGACAGGGGTGGGTCCCCTGTCGATGGCAGGGACTCTGCACCCCTGGACATCCCCTGTTGGTGGTTCCCCTTCCATGCACCCACCCTTCCTGGCACCAACACTTTATTCTCATGTCAACAGGGGTCCCTCCTTCATCGCCGGTCATGAGCCACTTGGGCGCCTCTCCTTTTCTGCCTTTGGACGGGGTTCCTAGGGCTTGCCTCCAGTTCCTTGACCCCCCTCCAGTGCCTTCCCACAGGGATCGGGATGCCCGCTCCCAGCTTTCCGGGACTGACATCCCTGATGTTCCTCACTCTCTCCTGAGCGCTGCCCTTGGGCACCCTCCGACTGTGGACCTCCCACCTTCTCAGGTGCTTGGCATTGCCCGCATTGTTCTTGAGGTCCTGCAATCTTTGGGTCATGTTCCATCTCAGGACCCGCTGCCAGGTTCTGTGCCATGCCGTTCCCCCCACCTAAGCAACTTTGCCTGGATCTGGCCGTCTCTGCCTGGTTTCCCTCACACCTCCTCCCATTTCTGAGGAGTCCATGTCCGGGGATCTGGACGTGGAGGATTCCTCTGATGTGGGCTTTATGGATTATGGGGACCTGGATTCCCCGTACTCCATGTGCTCTATTGTGGATGCCACCCCACCTGCCCCTCCTGCTGCCTCCACTTCCCATGATCCGTCTTTCTCAGATCTGCTATTGCAGATCCAGGAGGTGTTTGGCTTCCCCTCTGTGAAGCAGGATACCCTTTGATGGGACATGGCTGCCTACCTAAACCTACCCGAGGACCCTGTCCTGGTCATCCCTCCCTTGATTCCTGCTTATTTGAACACCATGGCTGCAGCTTGGTGTTGCCCTTCTTCCACTCTGCCCTCCCCACATGGGCCTGACCTGCTGTAGAGGGCCCTGTTGTACCATCCCTATTTGTCCTCCGCTCCTACAGCTGACTCGGTGGTCATTACGTGCCCATGACCAGACCGCTCGGCCCTGTCACACCAGTTCAGTGCTGATAAGGAATCCCGGCACCTTGATTTTCTTGGCAAGAAGGTTTACACCTCCAGTACCTTGCTGCTTTGCATCCTCAACTATGTGGGCCATGTGGTCCAGTACCTCCACACCTTGAGTGCCTCCGCTATGGACCTGCTTTCCACCTTGCCTCTTTCCCAGGGGTCGACCATGTTGGCATAGCTCCTGTCCACCATTTCCTCTCTTTCCCATCACCTGCTGCAGTCAGGCTACGATGCCTGGCTTTGGGTGTCGGGTCAGGCTCCCAACGTCCAATTGTTGGTTGTTGACACCCCTTTCTATGGGGACAGATTGTTTGGTCTGGGTACCCAGGCCATCCTGGATTCTCTTCAGGCTTCGGGACATACCCTGTGATTGGTCCAGGACCTTTACCATTCCCCTCGGGCCCCGTCCTCCTCCTGTGCTGGTGGGGCTTCCCATCCAGGCCCCCTTACTGGGGTGCATTCCAGGACTGTGGTAGGTCTTCCAGAGAAGCTGCCACATCTGCCTCTCCATCCCATGCCTGTCCTTCTGGGGGGGCCGGGCCTGCCACTGTGCATTAGCTGCACCATGGGGCTTTCCCCCTGCCACCTCTTGCAAGCCTCAGAGGCACCCAGGGGTCTGTCCACCCTTTCTTTGGGGCGTGCTTACCGATCATGGATGCTTCACACCTCCTTGCAGATCCTTTGGAACTCCTGCTATCCTCCCTCGTGGGGCCATTCCGTTGTTCCTTCCTGTGGGCTTCCCAGTGCTTCTTGCCACAGTGCGCTCCACCTCCTGCCCACACGTTCCGGGCTTGGAGAGCTCTACTGGATTTGGCTTGTTGCCATGGCCTTTTGACCACTGCTTATCAGGTTGAATCATTGGCATAGCTCTTCTGTTCCTCTCCCTTTGTGGAGTTTTCATTCCTCGCCCACCTTTCGCATGTCTGCCTTACCAGGTGTGGTGTGAGTTGTACTGACTATGACTTGATATGACGCCGTCCCTGTCTGGGGTTCACACGGCCGTGTCTTGGATTTTCTGTGGCTTCTGCATGACTTCCGCCTGGATGCTGCTCGCTGCTCTTTTGCTGTTCTCCCCAAATGGTTCTGTTTGCTTTAGAAACATAGAAACATAGACTTTTGACAGCAGATAAGGACCGCTTGGCCCACCTAGTCTGCCCATTTCCCTACCTAGAGGATAAACTGCAGATCCTATTTAACCACCAGCCTATTTCTTCCTACCCCCAACAAAAATTGCCTTATGTCTGTCCCATGCATTCTTGAATTCTCCCACAATTTTAGACCCCACAAACCTCCTCAGGAAGGCTGTTCCATGCGTCCACCACCCTCTCTGTGAAAAAATACTTCCCTACATTGCCCCTGAGCCGTTCCCCCCTCTATCTTCAAATTGCGTCCCCTTGTTCTTGCACATCTCTTTTTCTGAAAGATGCTACCCTCTTGGACTTTGTTGATTCCACTGAGGTACTTTGCTTGTGACTGTGGCTTCTCACCCAACTTCCTGCTTTGCCTGTCCTCCCTCTTATGGCTATAACTGCTTGGTACTCTCCCAAGTGCAATAACCTACTGCAAGAGACCAGTCCATGGAAGACTGCAGTTACGTAAGAACTTACCGTAACTGTAGATCTTCGAGGAACTGTCTCTTGCAGTAGGTACAATCCCGGCCTCCATCCCCCTGCCTTTAGCTCAGGGTCCCCAGATCTCAGGACATTGGGTTGGGTCTCCCTGGTCCCTCGGTTCTTGCCTTTGCATGCTGAAGCCGGATGGGGAACAGAGGCTACCTGGCACTGCCCACACTTATACCGAGCCTGAGGACGTGATGTCACGTGGGTGGTCCCTGAAGAAGGTTGCTGGAAGAAGCTGCCATGTGATAACGCCACTTGGTGGAACTCCCAAGTGTAATAACCTACTGCAAGAGACAGTTCCTCAAAGATCTACTGTTACTGTAAGTTCTTATGTAACCTCACTTTCTAGGAGTGGTGTATGATGTTCATCCACATGGACCCACCCGACCTCCCCTAGCTTTGGCATACAACACTGCTTCCAGTGGGCAAGATCTGGCATCATGGTTTGAAGCCGAGGTAGTTACCACCCAGGTGGGTGGGTGGGAGGAGCCAGCTTCAAGACGTTTCCTTCAAGTCTTAAAGGGAAAGTCAGCTGCCAGTCAGTGCGGATGAACATCATTGACAACGTCGCCAAGGCTGCTAACACGCATCTTGGTCTCCTCTACAGGCACAGGGCACATCTTACCCCAAAGCCCTAAGGGTCGCTGTCCAAAGCTCCGTTGTCTCCATTATCGACTATGGCCTCATCATATATGGGTCTGCCACTACAATAGCCCTCAGATGCATTTCCACTTCCCTTAATAAAGCCTGCCATCTTATAACTGGATCCCATCGCCTCACCCACACCTGTGACCTATTCACTCAGACTGACTGGCTCTAACTCTCCAACTGCCTAAAATACCAAACCTACATTATGGCAAAGAAGATAACCTTGGGCCTTGCTCCCCCTGGAGTTCAAGCCCTCCTCAGCACAAGAAGTCATTCCCACCTTACTAGAGGATCTCATTCTCAACTCCTGCAGGTCCCCCACTGTAGAACATCAATGGGACAATGTTCATTTGCCTACAGGGCCCCTAGCTGGTTGAATAGTCTCAACAGTGAGATCTCCTCTATCCCCAATCTTGGACCCTTCTAATCAAGGCTCCGCCTCTCCGTCTCTACCTCCAGCACCTGTGACTGCCTCATCTAGATAGCTCACAAGACTATCCTACAGTCCTCGCCTCAGCTCATCCTCCTAGCACTTCCTTCCTTCTCCCTTGTCTCTTCACTTCCCCACTCCCATCCACCCCCTCTCCACCCTGCCCTGCTACCTGCACTTCTCTATGTGATGTGACAATGCCTCTGGCAGCTCTTGCCTCCCTGTTTCCAACCCATGAATTGTAATACTATTGTAAACACTCAGTTGCCCTTCCACTGTCTCCCCAAAAATGTTTTCTTTTGTTGTGTGGAACTTATTGTAAATATGCTTATCCTGACCGTAATCCATTGTTGTGTTGTACTCCCTGCACTGTTGTATTTTGTTGTATTGTTCCTGAACTGACATGGAACCTTTGTAAAAGAGCCTTGTCGCAAAGGTACTTGTAATCCTAGACTCAAGTAAATTAAAAAAATAAATAAATAAAACATCATATACCACTCCTAGAACTACTGTTACAGGTGAGTAACCTTTTTTTTCGCCATTACCTTACCAGCCACTTCTGTTAAGAACCATAGCAGTCTCTTTTTGCTCCTGCTTGGGCTTACTGGCTGACACTGAGGTTTTTTGCCATCACTACCCCCACTTTTAGTTTTATTTTATTTAGTTTTTGCTAATGGAGTAGGTGCACTACCTATAAAATTACTATTTTCATGCACGACCCGGGAGACTACATTACAGAAAGCATACAGCATTCCAGGAGTGGATAAAAGTGCATAAATTACAGAAAGCAAAGCAATATTCCAAAGTACATTGTATAACATATCAGATACAGTCAGTGAGAGGCAGATACAGCTGGTAGAATAGGCACATTCAGATTAATGCATACAACATGCCAAGAGTGCATAAAGGTACAGAAATTACAGAAAGGAAAGCAACATTCCAAAGTACATCACATAACGTATCAGGTACAGTCAATGAAAAGCAATAACAGCTGGTAGAATAGGGACACTTGGATAGTAACTGGGTAACTAGGCAACTGGACAGGGGCCATGCAGTGGATGTCCTGTATCTGGACTTCAGTAAGGCATTCAAATTGGTGCAGCATAGAAGGCTGGGAAGTAAGTTAAAAGACACAGGGGCAGGTGCAAAGCTAGTGAGATGGGTAGGGAGCTGGCTTCAGGGAAGGCAACAGAGGGTGGTGGGTGGGAAGTACTCACACCCAAGGGTAGTGATGAGCGGTGTTTCACAAGGCTCGATGTTGGGACCAGTGTTGTTTGGGATATTCATTGCAGACGTATCACTGGACATCAAGAGCAAAACCAGTCTGTTTGCTAATGATACCAAGGCAGGAGCGGTGGTGGACGACCGGGGTTGCAGGATGATCTGGCAAAGTTTGAAACCTGGTCAGACACCTGGCAACTGGGGTTTAATGCCAAAAAGTGCAAGGTGCTGCATTTTGGGATGAAGAACCCAAGGAGGCATTACCAGCTTGGGGGGAGTGCAGCTAGCCCAGACAGAGGAGGAGAAAGATCTGGGGATGCTCATTACAGGGTCAGTGAACAACTCAGCACAATGTAGGAAGGCAGCTGCAAAGGTCAACAAAATGCTGGGTTGCATTGCAAGGGGTATATCCTCGAGGAGGAAGGGGGTGATTCTGCCACTGTATAGGTCATTGGTTAGACCGCACCTGGAGTATGTCATGCAGTACTGGTGCCCGTATCTGAAGAGGGACATTAAGTTACTGGAGGAGGTGTAGCTCAGGGCAACAAAGATGATCAAGGGGCTGGGGGACTTATCATACGAGAGGAGGCTGAGGGAACTGAACAGGTACTCGCTGGAGGAGAGGAGGGATGGGGGAACATGATTGAAACCTTTAAGTACATGAAAGGAATAAAGACAGGTACAGGGGGCTGTTCAAAGTAAGGGAGCGGAGAGACACCAGGGGCCATGATATGAGACTGGAGGGAGGAAGGTTCAAGATGGAGATGAGGAGACACTTTTTTACAGAGATGGTAGTAGCTGGGTGGAATGCATTACCTGCAGAAGTGGTATCCAGTAGAACAGTGGACTACTTCAAAAGGGGGTGGGACTGGACAAGGGGGGGTCAATGTAGGGGAAGGATGGAAGGGAGGAGCAGTTGCAGAATAAGGGGTGCTAGCTACACATTTGAGCAGACTTGATAGACCTCTAGGCCTTTATCTGCTGGCAAATTTCATATGTTCATATTGCAAGAACAGTACAGCTAGACTAAACAATAAAATGCAGCGAGGATGTCAGAGACACTTATGACAAGCCTGAAGAAAGAGACAGAAGGGATAAGAAGTACTATAGCTGTAGGGGAAGGAGAAATCTCGGGATGTGCTTAAAACTAGGAGACAAGCCTGGGGTGGGGGGCATGGAAGAAGCAGGGTAGAGGCCACAGCGGAGTCAACCAGGGTCAAAACAAGTGCAGAAATCAGCAAGCAATAAGTAGCGCCATAGTTCTCTTTTGAAGAGGAGATGTGACCCCAGCCTTTTAAGGCTGAGGGGAAGTGAGTTCCATAGCCGGGGGGCAACACACTGAAATCCGCCAGAACCTTTAGAAGTGCGACATCTGGCTACCTTCAGCAAGAATCTGTCTTCCGATCAAAGCCCTTGAGAGGAGATTATGTGATCAAGTAGTGTTGCAAGGGAGGGGGATTATGCTCCCTGATGACAGAGTGGATGAGTGAGCCAAGGGAGTAGGTCCTACAGGTGGAGGGGGAGAGCCAGTGTATATCACTGTATAATTGACAGTGATGCCTGAGAGGATGAGGCATACTGGCATATGTTGTTGTATGTAACGTCCAGCTTCTGCAGGGTTGTTTTGTGGGCTTCTGCAAAGGCAGGAACACCATAGGTAAGTACAGGAAGAAGAATACATTTGCTTATCGTCAGCTTGGCAGATGGCGTGAGAAGGTAACTAGTTTTGTAGGCCACCCCTAGTTTACAGTTGATGCTTTTGCAGGTAGCCTGTATGTAAGTGCTAAAATCAAAGGATTGGTCAAGAAAGACCCCTAGGTATTTGAAAGTTTTCACAGTATCGATTGGAGTTCCCTTGAGGTCACAGACCCTCAGAGGCACAGAGCAAGCCTTGGCTTTGGGGCTGAGCCCAGCAATATTCCTTTTTTTTTTTCCTTTTTTGTGCATTCAGCACTAGTTTATGGCCACTGAGCCAGCTTTGGACATTCATGAAGTCAGCAGTCAGTGATGCATTAATGGTGGCCACACTTGGTGAGCTGGTATAGAAGACAAGGTCATCTGCATACAGAATGGGAGAGCAGTGCTTAAAGACAGCTGAAATGTTGATAAAAAGACAGAAAAGAAGGGGGCCCAGAATGGAGCCCTGGGGCACTCCAGTGTTGATAGTGGAGTAGTCCAACAGGGAGGAATGAAATTTCACAGCTTGGGTCTTGTGGGCCATGTAACTGCTGAACCAAGTAATAACAGAGGGTGAGAAGTTTAGGTTACAGAGCGTAGTCAGAAGCAGGGGGTGATCAACCAGGTCAACAGCCTTAGTGAGGTCTATAAAGACAGCACCTGTAAGGTGCCCAGTATCCACGTGCGACAGGGTATCCACCATAAACTTTCTAAAGCCATGTTGAGTTTCTGAGAAAAGATTGTATTTGTTGATGTAGTCCATTATTTGGCCAGCCACTAGTTTCTCGAGGATTTTTGCTCAAGACTGACAGAATCGCAATAGGCCTGTAATTGGTAATGTCTTTCGGGTCCCCTTTTTTAAGGATAGGTGTGATTTGGGCAATTTTCCAGCAGTCAGTTACAATACTGCTAGAGAGTAACTGTAAAAATCTTTGCCAACGGTGAAGCAATGAAAGGTGCTGCAAGCTTCAAGAGCCGAGGTTCGAGAGAGTCTAAGCCAGAGCTGGTATTGTCCAATATACCTCTCAGAAGTTTCAGAACTTGTGATCTAGTGGTGGCCTTAAACTAGAGAGCTGCACCCACCCGTGGCACATCAGATGCAGTGTTTATCTGAGATGTGGGGCATGCAGGGGTTGGGTTGAAGGTGATGGCCCGGTTGAGTAGAGAGGTAGAGAGGGAGGTATATTGGGACAGGTCAGAGAACAAGTTGTTGAAGGTGTTAGTTATAGTCCTAGTGCCATTATAGTGAGTGCCATTTGTGATCATGTCGCTGGGAGAGACAGTTTGAGAAGAACCAAGGAAGGTTTTAACGTGGGACCAGAATTTCCTGGGATCCCCCGCAGAGCTCATAAGTAGCTCTTTACAGTATTTGCTCTTTGCAAACCTAATCTGTTTTTTGCATGAGCTCCTTGGGGCTCTGAAGGTACAGAGATCAGACTGCAGACCCGAGCATTTGTACAGCTTCCATCGCTTGTCTCTAGAGTGCACATGGTAGCAAGCAGGTCTTTGTGTAGCCAGCTGGTGTGTTTACCACTGACACGCCTAGTTGCTCATGGGGCATGCTTACTCTGAACAGTCAGAAATTTGTTAAGGAGACTGACTTCCGGTTCCGGCATGGCACCGTTTGCAAGCTAAATGGAGAGCTCCGAGCTAGTCTGCGGCTAAACCCTCCAATGAAATATGGCAACAGAAGGGTTATAGAAAGAAAGGGGACCAAGAAATCGATCGCATTTAATGGGACTATATTGCCCTCCTTCCTTCCCCTCCACCCCCCCACCCAAAGCTAGTTCTATTTTTATAGGCACAGAATTTGACTGACAACAGGAACTTCCTGTTTAGGGGCAGGAAGTGAGTGATCACAGAACCACCAAGGACCCACCATCCTAGAAGGGCAAGAGTAGCTCTCCGCCCCCCCCCCAGCTGCTGGAGGTCTGCCTCTGAGCAAGTAAGTGGTCTACTGCGAAATATAGGATATTCTTGTCTCAGAACAGGACAATCAGTAGCTTAAAGGGCACACAGGCAGAAAGTAAGGAGACAGAGAAAAAAAAAAGGGGAAAGAGTAAGGATTGCAAACAGTTAAGGGGCCAGAAATAAGACGTGATTGGAGTGGTGCAGTGCAGTGGCTGTGGAGCAGCAGTCTTCCGGGAGATGTTCTGGAGGATGCAGTGTTGTACCATCTGCAGGCACCTCTCTGGGCTGAGGGAGGAGGTTGCTCATCTCCAGGCTGAGTTGGCCAGGATTTGTGGGACCTCCTCTTCCATCCAGGGACCACCAGTGCCACTGCCGCTGCCTCAGAGGTTGCCAAGAAAGAGGACCGGTTGGACCACAGTGGGCTCAGGAGGGTGAGGGTGGTGGAACAGGGTGCATCCCTCCATTGTACCTCTCACAATTCCTGTGCCATTCTGGCAAAGTGTGGTTCCTCTATGGAGGCACCCACAGTGGAGACCAAGGAGGATGCTGGGAACCTCCCCAAAGGAGACCCACAGGAGGGTGGCAGGGACCCTGCAGGGAAGAAACAACTCATGGTGGGGGACTCCATTGTTAGGAAGGTAGAACTGGGGAAGGAAGGGGAGAGGGAGGTAAGGTGCCTGCCTGGTGCCATGGCTTGCAGGGACAGGAAGCGAATCCTCAGGATTGCCGGAGCAGCTGCACAGGGGAGGGAGCTGGATGTCATTGTCCACCTAAGGACAAATGACCTGGCTAAGAAAGGGATTAGAGAAGTGCAGAAGAGTTTGTGGAATTGGGGAAGGGCCTTAGTCAAGTAGCATGCATGGTAAATTTCTCAGAGGTGCTACCCATCTATGGCATAGGAGAGGCTAGGATGTTCCACACCATGGGATTTAATCAGTGGTTGAAAAACTGGTGTGGAGCTCAGGGAATTGGCTTCATTGGGGACTGGGGGGTCCACCTGGAGTGATGCAAGCCTATACTGGCATGATGGGCTGCATCTGTCCGGGAGGGGAACCAGGATCCTAGGTGATAGGTTTAAATGCTTCATTGGCAAGCTTTTAAACTAGCCAAGGGGAGAGGCACTGGAAAGGAGCAGGAAAATCCTAGCCCCCAAATAATCATGGTAGTAAGTGCAGCAAACACCAACATAGAGGTGTCGATAGGGAGAAGGGCAGGGGTAAATGGAGAAAGTGACAAAGGCAAGAAGGACAGGGATGGGGCAAAAGGGAGTAAGGCCATCAGGAAATGGGGGTAATGAGTACCAATGCCGTAGTCTGGGCAACAAGCTCCCTGAGCTGATGGCCTTAATGGAAGAGGGATGCCTGGATATCGTAGCAGTCACAGAAACATGGTACACAGAGAACCATGACTGGGATGTTAACATACCAGGGTACATAACCTACAGGAGAGACAGGCAGGGGAGAAGAGGGGGAGGAGTAGCTCTCTATGTAAAGGAAGGGATAAAAGCAACTGAACAAAGGAGTAAACAGGGAGGAGAGGAGGCACTGTGGGTCACCTTGGAGACTAGAAAGGGCACCACAATCTGCACAGGGGTTGTGTACAGACCCCCATGTCAGGAGGAAGGAATGGACAAGGATATGATAGAAGGCATTCTTAGAATGGCAGAGAAAGGGGAGATACTGTTGATGGGAGACCTGAATATGCCAGATGTTAACTGGAGCACATTTGCTGCAGCCACATCCAAGAGCAGGGCCATTCTTGATGCCCTACTGGTGGCAGGCATTAGACAGCTAGTTTCGGAACCCACTCGTGAGGGAGCAATCTTAGACCTCATACTCTCAAACGGGGGCAGTGAGAGGATCTCAGATCTAGAAGTGGGTTGCCATCTGGGGACAAGTGACAATCAAACAGTGTGGTTCACATTAAACTCTGCTACAGAGTCAAGCCATACAAAAGTGAGGGTACTGGACTTTAGGAGGCTGACTTTTGGCAAGATGGGAGAGTGCCTCAGAAAGCACTAGCAAACAGGCTAGAAGGAGGTGTGGAGCAACAATGGGAATTATCAAAACTGCCATCACAGAGGCAACAAGCCTTTGTGTGAAGCAAATAAACAAATCAAAATGAAAGAAAAAGCCACTATGGTTCTCAAAAGAGGTGGCTGTGAAAGTCAGGAAGAAAAAGATAGCATTCCGGAAGTATAGGGAAACACAGAAGGAGCAGGACAGAGAGCTGTACCAGTTAAGGCAGAAGGAAGCAGGGAGGGAAGTCAGAATAGCAAAGGCCCAAACTGAGGAAAAGATAGCCAACTCAGTTAAGAAGGGGGATAAAACCTTTTATAGGTACATCAGCGAGCGTAGAAAGACAAAGGGAGGGATAGTGAGGCTGAATAGAATGAACATTGGGTGGGCAGAGGGGGACAGTGAAAAAGCAGGAATACTGAAAGAATATTTCTGCTCAGTATTCACAAAAGAGGAGGGGGAAGTGCCTAATCCAATTAACAGAAGCACTCTTGATAGGGGGTCAATCCAGTCCTTTCACAGAAGAAAGGGTTCTGCAAGAACTCCTAAAACTGAAGGTGGACAAAGCAATGGGTCCTGATGGAATTCACCCAGAATTCTAAAAGAATTAAGGAGGAACTAGTGAAACCACTGGCTACTCTTTTTAATAAATCATGGGAGGATGGTGTGGTACCCGAGGACTGGAGGAAGGCGGATGTGATTCCCCTTCACAAAAGTGGGTCCAAGACAGAGGCAGGAAACTACATACCTGTCAGTTTGACCTCTGTGGTAGGGAAAGTGATGGAGTCACTTCTGAAGGAAAGAATAATTGAGTACCTAGAGGCCAGTGGAGCACAGGACCCAAGGCAGCATGGGTTCACAGTGGGAAGGTCATGTCAGACGAATCTAATAGATTTCTTTGACTAGGTGACCAAAGTAGTAGACCAGGGAGGGGCTGTGGACATGGCCTACCTAGACTTTAGCAAGGCATTTGACACAGTCCCACACAAAAGATTAATAGTCAAATTAACCAGCCTGGGAGTGGGACCCAGGGTGGTAGCCTGGGTAAAACATTGGCTGGACAACAGGACACAGAAGGTAATTGTAAATGGAGTCCATTCTGAAGAAAGGGGGATTACTAGTGGGGTACCGCAGAGTTCAGTATTGGGTCCAGTCCTTTTTAATGTCTTCATCAGTGACATTGCAGAGGGACTGGAAGGAAAAGTATGCCTTTTTGCAGATGACACAAAAATCTGCAACAGGGTTGATACACAAGGAGGCGTGGAAAGGATGAAAAGGGACTTGGCAAGGTTGGAGGAATGGTCAGAAGTATGGCAGCTAGTATTCAATGCAAAGAAGTGCAAAATAATGCACCTGGGAAATAAGAACCCAGGAGAAGAATACACAATGGGTGGGGAGGTAGTAACAACAACAAAAAAGGAAAGGGACCTGGGAGTAATCATATCAGATGACCTTAAGGTTAGCAAGCAATGTGAGAAGGCAGTAGGGAGGGCTGGGGGTATACTGGGATGTATAGGGAGAGGCATCAGCAGCAGAAAACAGGAAGTTGTTATCCCTCTGTACAGATAGTTGGTGAGACCCCATCTGGAGTACTGTGTCCAGTTCTGGAGACCCCATCTCTGCAAGGACATAGACAGGATAGAGGCAGTCCAGAGGAGGGCAACTAAAATGGTGCAGAGTCTGCAAGAGAAGCCGTGTGAGGAGAGACTAAAGGAGCTTAATATGTATACCCTTGAGGAAAGAAGGAGAGGGGACTTGATAGAAACTTTTAAGTACCTCAGTGGAATCAACAAAGTCCAAGAGGGTAGCATTTTTCAGAAAAAGAGACTTGCAAGAACAAGGGGACACGATTTAAAGATAGAAGGAGGGCGGTTCAGGGGCAATGTGAAGAAGTATTATTTCACAGAGAGGGTAGTGGATGCATGGAACAGCCTTCCTGAGGAGGTTGTGGGGTCTAAAACTGTGGGAGAATTCAAGAATGCATGGGACAGACATAAGGCAATTCTTGTGGGGGGTAGGAAGAAATAGGCTGTTGGTTAACTAGGATCTGCGGCCTATCCTGTAGGTAGGGAAATGGGCAGACTAGATGGGCCTAGCGGTCCTTATCTGCCATCAAAGTCTATGTTTCTATGTTTCTAATGAAAGGAGAAAAGGAGAAAACAGAATCTAGACAATCTTCACCGACTCAAGACCAAACTGCCCCTTGGATGCAAAGCACAAGTCAAACCTACGATACGGACGACGAGAGTGACCAGCTTTCTAGAAATCGCTTTGAATCTCTCATGAGAGAACTAAAAGACATGTGATCTGAAAACAAAAGTGAATTTAAGCAGCTTAATACTAAACTTTCCCAAGTAGAAAACCGCATACACGAGGCGGAGGAACGGATTTCAAACACAGAAGATGGCCTTCAACATATTGGGAAAACAGTATCTGCACTATGTGTACACGCCATCGCACTGAAACGAAAATGTCTTGATTTAGAGAGCAGATCTCGACGAGAAAACCTTAGACTCTGCGGTCTTCATGAAGGAGCAGAAGAAGGAGACATGACAGAATTCATCGGTGATCTACTTAGGGACGTCCTGCAGCTTCCTTAAGGCTATAAAATTAACATAGAAAGTGCCCATAGAGCGCTTATTCCCAAACCAAAAAATCAAACATCAAGACTTCGCTCAATAATAATAAAATTTCACAGTTTCAAAGTGAAAGAAGACATTTTAAAAAGAGCATGGCAGCAAAAGGAAGTCAAATATTTAACCTCTCGACTCTTTTTCGACCACGATTATCCACCAGACATACAAAAACAGCACCAGGAATATTTCCCCCTAATCAAGGCCTTACGCTGTTTCAATTTAAGGATCCAGACTCCCTTTCCAGCCAGATTCCAAGTATATTGGAGAGAGGGCTCAGACATTTATAATACACTGCAAGCAGCAAGAGAGGCGGCGCAAAAAAGAGGCCTGGAGATCCCAGATCTCCCAAGAATTCCCAGCCAAAAAAAGCAGAGAACAAGACCAAGAATGGCATACAGTCCCAACAAAGAAAAATCGACTGCCAACATTTAACACCAGTTCAGATAACATTAAATATCATCAAGATCTCCTTAAGAAACTCCCTGGTGTATCAGAAAATGATTTGCTGTTGTTAGAAGGCTGAGCTGCACTGACTCCTTGCCATCCTACTCTGGATACATTTTCCTTGTGGTTCTTGGGTCCATAATAGTGAAAAGAAATGCTCTTAGATAAGCTGCATTACACTATTTCAATGACCTATTCAGATTCCCTTTGATCGGTGACTTTCTAGCTGACAATGACCTGCTGTAACAAGAATAACATATACTTGCAAATCGCATTCTCCTACCCTGAAACCGATGCTCTGAAGTCCCTTTCTGATTTCTTCAAATTTGGTTTTAAACAATTATCTACAGTTGGGACAAATATATGGAATATGTGGGCATAATTCTGTGCAAGTGCTTACTAAACGGTTTCTTTTTTTGCCTTTTACAATGGGGAACAGGAGAAAAGAGGGTAAATTAGAAAGAAATAAAGTGAGGGGAGGGAAGCCTGAAAATTAAATAACTAGGTCGTTCATTAAGAGGGGAGATTGAAAACAGATGTTTTACACACCCTGAATATATATACTAGCATGCTATCTATGAGATATTTAGTATAAAATTAATCTCCCATTATGAGAAATGATTACTTAAAGGCAGACTAGCTCAATGCTTATATTTAATTACTGCCTGCCAAGATCTTTGGGCCACACATTGCTCTGACCCAAGAAGAGACCCTCCTTCTAAGGAGGATTGCTTCTGTCTTCTACCCATCTAAATTAATATCATGGTGGGTGCATAGGTCTCTTTGTATAGAAGACCTCCTACCTTGGAAGCATACCAATGTATATAGGTTATATGCCCAGTTGGCAATAGTTCTAGTTTTTTATCTTACTTTTTTTACTACTACTTTTTTCTTAACTAAGTCAGCTATACTCAAACTGGTTTCTGTTGAGAGACTACCTGAGATAGATTGCAAAGATATAACGTCAGTTAAATATAAAGGCTCAGAAATACTGAAGTTTAACAAAGGGGAAAGGTACACTTATGGTGAAATGTTCTATAGGTGGGATGGCCTATACACTATGTACATATAATATACATGGACTTACAAGTCCAATCAAACGCTCTTAAATTCTGACTTAATTAAAACAAGCAGGAGCAGATATAGTAATGCTCCAGGAAACGCATATCTCTAAAGAAGAACATCGAAAATTTGAGCATTTGCGATTTGATCAAGCCTATGCATCCTCATACAAAGGTGGTAGAAGACAGGGTACAACTATTATGATACCCCCGAAAACCCCATTTCTGTATATGGATAGGCTCGTGGATAAAGAAGGGAGGTATGTCATTGGTGAAGGGAAAACTTAATGGGAGTCCTGTTTCACTGGCATCAGTGTACTTTCCCCAATACAGAAATTTCATGCTATAGATCTTTCTTTCTGAAACTAATACAATGGGGGGAAGGACTCTTCACATGTGGGGGAGATTTTAATTTAAACCTTTGCTCCGCAATTGAAAAAAGGCAGAGTAAATTCAAACTAGACAAACAAATTTGTATCTTAAAGGCATGAACAACCATTGTACCTTTTTCTCCCAAGCACATCAGAGTTATTCTGCTTTAGACTATTTTTTATTGTCCCAGGAACATATTCAGATGGCCCAAAAAATTTGGATAGGAGATTTTATACTATCAGACCATGCCCCAGTGTTTTTAAAAATTAAAATGAATAATTTTCAGAGGAACACAGTCTGGAGGCTTAACATCTCTCTCCTGAGAGATAAGAAAATAATTCAGGAAATACAAGATGCAATAAAAACAAACCCTAATTGACAATGATATAACAGGGATACCTATCTCAATAATATGGGATACCCTGAAGGCTATATGTAGGGGAAAACTTATTGAGATAGCCGCAAGGAAAAGGAAAAATAGGGAGAGAAGGAAATTAGAACTGTTAACTCAAATACAAGACTTAGAAGAAAAGCAAAAAAACGAGTCCCATTCAGATTTAAATAAGAAGTTGAAAAACCTGAAACAAGAATTTAACTTGTTTTTTGTTTATGAAGTAGAACAAAAACTGGTTTACATTAGATAAAAGTACTATGAAGGAGGGCCAAGGGCATTGAGATTGCTGGCAGGACGTCTGACAGCACAACATACAAAAGCTCAAATATTGAGTCTCGGGGGCTCCTCAGCAGACCCAATACAACATTCCATAGACCAAATTTCAAATATCTTTGTGGAATATTATACACAATTATACTCAGCCCATCAAAACCCTCCTTCATCTCAGACTGAAAATGTTTTGCAAAATTTAAATCTTCCCACTCTCGCTAATAATTTAGCAAAAACAATGGAGGCCCCAGTAACCCTCCAGGAAATTTTAACTGAAATAAGTGAACTTAAAACAAACAAATGTCCCTGAAATGATGGTTTCCCAGGAGAATTTTATAAAATATTTAAGCAAGAACTTTCCCCTATACTTCATAGACTTTACAACACATTGGCATCTTTGGAAATGTCCATCCCCCCATCTTGGCAATATGCAATCATCTCAGTGATTCCTAAACCTGGAAAGGACCCCTTCCTGCCTGGTTCCTTTCGCCTTATTTCAATCCTGAATACTGACTATAAAATAATGACTGCCATATTAGCCCATAGACTTAAACTTCTGGCCCCCAAATTAATCAACTGTGATCAATGTGGCTTTATTCTAGGTAGGCAAGCACAGGACAACATAAGACGTAGCATATACTTAATTGAAAAAATAATAAAAAAAAAAATCTAGCCTTTTACTCATCCTTGATGCTGAAAAAGCTTTTGATAAGGTATCCTGGACCTTTCTTAAACAAGTTCTAACTCAATTACAATTTCCCACTAAATTCAATTAACCTAATATTTAAATTTTACCAAAACCTGCAAGGATACATTCAATATAATGGCCACATATCCCAAAAATGTTCCCTACATCGAGGAACCAGGCAGGGATGACCACTCTCACCCATACTATTCACTTTTTATATTGAACCATTGGCCCAATTTATAAGACAGGATGAAAATCTTCCAGGACTACAGTTTGGTAAAATGGAACATAAAATTGCTTTATTTGCAGATGATGTTTTGATTTATCTTTGCCAACCAGATACCTCCCTTTCCCTTTTATTTCAGAAGCTTAATCATTTTTCTCAATTATCAGGTTATTCTCTAAATACCTCTAAAACAGAAATATTAGCCTTTAATTATAAGCCAGCGACTCAGATTGAAACTAAATACAATTTTAAATGGGACCTACCAGAGATAAAATACCTTGGCATTAAAATTCCAAAGGATCCGTCACGGTTGTTTGATATTAATTATTCCCCTTTAATACTAGGTAGGGAAATGGGCAGACTAGGTTGGCCAAGCGGTCCTTATCTGCCGTCAAAGTCTATGTTTCTATGTTTCTAATACAGTCTCTAAAAGTAGATATCAAAAGATGGACTGCTCTTCCTTTATCCTTCTATTCTAGGGCTCAATCCATTAAAATGAATGCCTCACCAAGGCTACTATATTGTTTCAGTGTGTCCCATGTATAGTACCAGTAAAAATTTTAACACAGTGGCAAACTATGTTATCACACTACTTATGGTTAGGTAGGAAACTTTGGGTTAAACTTCAGCTGCTAATGCAACCCAAGGAAAGAGCAGGATTAGCTATACCAAACCTATAATATTATTGGAATGCCTCCCAGATAAGACTTGCACTTTTGTGGGGCAATTTATCCTATACGGTGCACTGGAAACAAATGGATCTCTTAAGATCCAAAATATTTTCCCTACCAGCAGTCCTAGTCTCTAATTCCCAAATCAAAAAACAGATACCTATACTTCCAAATAGTACTGTCTCAATTCTGGAAGGCTGGAGAAGAGGGTATTCTTTAAGGTGTAAAGCAGCTTGTTCCTGGAAATATGCATGGTTCACTGCAAATCCAGATTTTACCCCTGCAAAGATGTCTACATGGTACAAAATTCAAATAAAGAGAGGTTTGTGGGCACCATGGCAATTATTGAAACAAGAAGCAATTATAACTTTTGCAGAGGCCCAAATCAAATATGCCTGGACCGACAAAGATTTATTTTACTATATACAGATTAAAGATTTTATAAAATCCCAACTTAAGGCACAGACTCTTAAAATGCCCACCTATGTAAGTGATGCCCCTTTTATTCAAATATGGAATACAATAGAGAATGATCATGCAGTATCAAAACTTTGTAAGTTTTTACTTGAGCAGCAAGCCCATAGGTCAGAACCTCTACAGATTCAATGGGAAAGGGATTTAAACATATCCATACAACAAATGGATTGGTCTAAAGTATGGCAAATGTCCTGGACCACAACTCTGTCTCCAGGGTGGCAAGAATATGTGTGGAAGGTTCGTACTAGATATTTTATGGTTCCCCTACTTAGTGCCAGATGAAACCCTGGAACCTCCTCTCAATACTGGAGACTATGTAATAATAATGAAGCCTCTCATGCCCATACTTTTCTAACGTGCCCAAAAATCCAGAATTTCTGGCAATTGGTGTCTCAAGTGGTTGCTGAGGTGCTTAATACACAAAATTCATTTTAGCCAGAGAACCTGATGTTGGGCATACCCCGAGGAGAACTTAAGGGGAAAGACAGTCTATATTTAGGGTCCATCTTCCTGGTGGCTGGCTATAAAGCTATAACAAAAAAATGGTTAAAACCGGACCACCCTCGGTTGGAGGACAGCTAGAAATTATTAATTATATACAAAAAAGTGAACAACTAACACATAATTTGAATAATAAAAGTGGGGCATACCAGAACCGATGGGCTAGATGGGACCTGAGAACAACCAAATAACTTGAGGCGTTCCCCTTCCTGCCCCTTCCCTCACCCTACCTAAGTTGATGCCATTCTCAGAGCCTAGTAAATTATGATAAACTGCAAGTAAGTAAGGGTTTTTTCATTTACTGGTCATATCTCAGAAAAACAAAGGAAAGTTGAGAAAAGAAAGGGAAAAAAACTATCTTTTCTTTTTCTAAAAAATCTTATTTATTTATTCTTATTTTATTTTTTTAATCAAAGTTGATAGGGCCAATAGTTTAGGCCATTGTTCTATTGTATAATTGGTTTTTAGAATTCACTGGTCTTCAAAATGTATATTGAAACAATGTTTGCTGTCATGTATAAAAGCAAAACTTGTGAATCTTTGTGATGATATTTAACAGCAGATGTCGATGACCAGTAACAACAAAAGAAAAACTTTCTGTTAATAAAAATGAAGTATAAAAAAAAAGAAATTTGTTAAGGAAAAAACTAAGTGCATCCTCTGCATTGCTAAAGATGTAAATGGTGGTCCAGTCAATTCTGGAAATATCATAAAGGAAACTGTCTGGGTCAAGTTTAGAAAAATCTGTGAAGGTGGCTAGTCTTGGCGGTGGAGTAGAAGGTGCAACAACCACCCATATACAGAAGGTGGGAGAGTGGTCAGTTAGAGCATCAGCCAGAACATCTGAAACAGCTACGTGCTCCACACGGTTCACCAACACCCAGTTGATGAGGGAAGAAGATTGATGTCTAGGTGAGATTATGGTTGGTTCAGTAATAATTTGGTCAAGGTTGTAGCTGTGGAGAAGGGAAGCAACAAACTGTTCGAGGGTTCCAACCAGTTGAGGTTAAAGTCACTAATGATTACAACCTCATGCCAGTTGTAGTTCTACGCGGTTGCTTGAAGTATTTCCTTAATGCAGACAATATGCAGTTTCTTGGTCCCTAATGCCAGAGCGGCATGAATTCCTAGCCAGAGGATGAGGCAGCATCAGGGACGGATTCAATATTGAGATGGCTTTCATGAAGTATAGCAACACCCCCACCTCATCTAGAAGCCTTTCTGTCCCAACATATCCTAGAATAATTGGCAAGGGAGCAAAAAGAGTTGGTTATCCCTGGTTTAAGCCAGGTTTCCATTAGACAGTGGATGTCAGGACTATAGAGTTTGACCCACAACTCCAACTCAGATATGTGGCAGGTGAGACTCCTAATATTCATATGAACAGTTGAAAGCGCCCTGCAGTGTAGTTTGCGTAGGTTATCTGAGGTAAAATATGCAGGGGGACCTGGGTTCAGTTCCACATCCCCTGAGAAGAGTATGGTGAGGATTGCAAGGAACCTAGGTTTCCTCCAATGAAGAGAGAGAGGCGCAGACAGCTTGTGCTTCAGTTTTTTGGAAGCTAAAGCTGCATAGTAGACACAGCCTTTGCTATGAAAAAGAAGTAGGCTATATGATGGCACTGATCGACCAGCAGCAATCATATTAGAGAAGTGGAAATCTGGGAGGGCTGAGAGAGTGTGACTGATTCCCCCCTCCCCCAGTGAGAGGGATGGACAAGGAAATCGTGTTTAAACATAGTAGTAGGAGAAGGGTAGGAAGCAGGCCTGTCAGGGTGGCAAGAGCCATACTAAGTAGTGAGGAGGATGACAACCAGCAGGGAAAACAGCCGGCCAGTAGATCAAGAGTTGTGTGTCAACCAGACCAGTACAGAGTCAGGTACTCAGGCAAGAGGTAGTGGGAGACAGCCCAGCACGAGAGAAAGGAAAAACTTGGCAGTGCCGACAATAACGGTTGTAGATGCCCCTAGTGTCCGCAAAGTATAACGAGCCAATGGGAGTTTAGGCACTTAGTCGTATGAGGGTTTAGACACTTAGTCATATGACCAAGAATTAGCTATAAAAGTAAAGGGTCGACCAGTGTGGGTAGGGTGGGGAGCCGGCGCATAGCGCAGGCGAGAACTTTGGTCGGCATCAATGCAGGTCCTGAGGTCCCGGTGGTGGTCCAAGTCCTCAATGAGCCTTGACTCGAAGGACCAGTGTACTGTGTAGGGGAAGTGGCAAGAGAGAAGCCCGGCACATTCAGTGGCAAGTGGTCAGTCCAGGCCACAGCGCTGGCTTCCAGTTCCAGGAGGTGCCAAGGGAGGTCCTAGCCCTGAGGGCTGCAGTGACCTAGAGGGAGAGGAGCAGAGAGGGGTTTAAGAAGGGGCACAGCAAGGCGTGGCTCAAGTCAGAGACAAAGGTAAGGGAGGGCTGAGCGGGGCATGGGAGGAAAGAGATAGGTAATAGGAGAGGAGTCGGCTCAGGTGACCGGGGCAAGAGAAGGTAGGAGGAGGGGTTAGCAGTAGCTGTAAGGGTAGGCAGAGAGAGGGGTCTTAAGAGAGATGGCTGTAATCACTTGCAGTAAGCAGTAAAAGGCAGTAATCACTTTAAACAGTAAAAGGGCTGTAATCTCTAAGAAAAAGGCTGTAATCACTTTAAACAGACAGAAAAGGGCTGTAGTCTACCACACCACCGAGTAGGTAACAACAAATACTACAGTTTTCTAGAATTCTGGACATATAAAATAAGATGGGCACCAAATTCTGGCAGCAGCAGAGAGCAAAGTTTCCCCTTTCTTTTCAAATAAAAGGCATCAAAATCCAGAAGGCAAGGGTTCGCACACGCTGTGGCACAGTTACAGCAGGAGCTCGTAGAAAAGGTTGAAGTGCGTTGGACCAATCAGAGAGCAGACTTGCCAAGGGCAGCCAGTGAGCGAGGGCCAAGCCTCTGAACCAGACTGTGAGCTTCAAGGGCTGCACGTACCACTTTGCTCAGCGTCAAGGCAGGTCCCGGTCCGAGTCCTCAACAAGCCTCGACTTGTAGGACCAGTGTGTGTGCAGGGGAAGCACCGAGAGGGAAGCCTGGTGTGTTTAGCCACAAGTGGTCAGTCCAGGCAGCGGCACCAGCTTCCAGTTCCAGGAGGTCCTAGCCCCAAGGGCTGCAGCAACTCACTGTTCCATTACTACATACGAGTCCAGTCCCCCTGCAAGGGCAGTAGTATTGCCACCATACACAACGTCAGTGATGCTGAGTATGACGCAAATCTGTTTGTGGAGAGCAGATTAGCAGTGTACTTGGTTCAGAAACTGTATTTCGACATCGTATTTATGGCTAGAAATTCCAGTTTATTTGTATATGCATTATACCCGTTTCCATTAAAAGTTTTATAATTTTATTGTCAGTTGTCATGAAGTATTTCTTAATATTAATATTAGTAAAACAGATGAAAATGTAACTTGTTGCACCTTTATATACTCCTAGTTTGTGCTGAAACCTACAAATGCAATGACTACTATACTTGGTAAGGATTATCACACTTCTTCGCTGCTATTGAATGCATTATGAAACTCTGCTTCATAAGCTGTTTTTACTGGAAACTGTTGTATAACTCCACTCAGTTTTTGAAAAGAAATTCTACTGTCTGCAGCATGGCGAACATTTGGTGACATTTCTAACTTGATATAAAGATAAGCACCCAAATCGAATGCGTTTTTCAGCAATAGTGAACAACTGGGGTTACGTTAATGTTCTAGTTAATCACTCCTGGGGGTATAATGAGAGTGTCATATTGCCCCCAGGGAGTGTTTAACTTGAACATTAACGCGAACCCTGGAGTTTATTATTGCTACTAGTAAAAGGTAAAAAAAAGTGTTAAAACATATTTTTTCCTATATTTTATTCTATTATGAAAGAGGATTTAAAGTAGTCCATCCACCTCACAGTACCTGCTGATTCTTGCTTAGTGCTTGAGCAGTGTCAGTATGGTATCCATGGCAACCATTGCAGAAGGACAAGTTTGGGCTGCAGCTGCAAGCAACCACATGGAGTGATTGCACTACAAATGAGAGTGCCTCCAGGCAGTGGCAACTCCCAGCCTATATGGAGCACAGGCAGTGGCCTACTCTGCATGGGTGGGAGAGGAGAACGAACCAGCAGGAGGTGGAGGAGGCAATAGTGGAAGCACCTCCCCCCACCTTCCTGAACAGCCGCTCAAGCGGCAGAATGTACACATGCCCTGAAGGGCTTGGAGCAGCAAGTAGAGGTCAGTAATGAGCCGTACCTTGTGGCTGTGTACAGCGCTCCCAGCTGGGATACCCCTGCAGATGGACTTTTCATCCTGATTCAGTGGCTGTCTTGTTATCTGACATAGTATTTAAAGCTTGTTACAGGGAGTGGTAATTTAAAAAATACAATTTCACTTGTACAAGCATATTTTTTAAAAGATAGGCAACAGTTGTTGATGGAAACAACTCGCCAGAAGTTTGCATTCAGAGAAAACTTGAGCCGGTAACTGCACAGGGATTTTACAAGGTACCATTTCATGCAGAATTATTAAAACAACTGAATATGTGGGGGGAGGGGGGAGTTAAATTCTGCCGTTAAAACAAAATACCTTAACTGCAGTTGAAAGGTTTTTTTTGTTTGTTTGTTTGTTTGTTGTTTTACTTTTCAGAATCCAGACACCTTTTTTGACAAGTATTGGTAGTCTGTCAGTGATTAGCTGTTTCACTGTCGGCTTTCTATAAAGAGTGACAATCTGAAGCCCAAGTCAGAGTACTGTAACTGCCCTTATTGAGACTCGGGCTTCACAGACTTTCTCCTCCATCAGTTTTTTTCTCTTTTTACAGACTGTGCATGAAGCCATACTTTAATGACAGCTTTCCAAAACACCATAGTATATAAAAACACACAAAAGACAAGTTATTGGCTATTGTTTTATTGTCAGCTAATGAAAACCACCATTGTCACACACCTCATTTCACTACCAACTTGACTTGTACTTTTTGTAGTTAAGCAATCTTTCATTTATATTCATGGTAGGACTGTCAATTTTTTTCAGTGATGGCTCTGAGTTCCATCAATAGAACACGTATTGAATGTAGAACCAGGCAACCAGACAAAGCACTACCCTGGTAATCAGGCTCTACAAGTACATTAATAAGGAGATTAACATAAGGCTCTAGGAATGCTGACAACCAATCAGATTTCAGCATTCCTGAGACCATTTTAATAATGCACTGTAAGACAAAGCAGTAACAGTAAAATATGACATATATAGCTATACAACCCTGTGCTGATGCAGTTACATGATTCAGACAGTATGTATTTTCGTGCACTGTGGTTATAATGCAGTTTACAAGCCAATGTCCCCGTGTTGCAATGGTACTGCCACAGTGCAGTACACAAGGAGGAGAGTTGCGCACACTAAAAGGGTCACTAAGTGCCCCAGAAGTAGTGTATGCGATCTGCTAAGGGAGGGGCGGCGACATGAATACTGGTGCATTTCAGTATGGAGCATTGTAGTGCACAAGCATAATACTGTTAGCCAAATTGGAATGCACAATCACTGCCAAAATCAGTGACCATTTACTATGGGAAGCACTAGCAGCCAGCATAGTCAATGCAGCCGGAAGCCACATTTGGTGTTGGGAAGCACACCTAGCTACTGTGACCTTCTACTTTCCAAGCCCCATCTACATTTGAACCATGTAATGCATTTCTGTTAAGTGTTCCCACCCCAACCCACCGCACTCCAATCCATGTCTTTGTACCAGTGGAAATGTTTGTGCTATCTAACAAACCACCACACCAACTATGCAGTGACCATCCCCTTACATTAATTGCCGTCACCTTTTAAGACCATATGGCTATCAGCAAAACCTTCCACTCACCACCGTGGCTTACTGCCTTATACAATGATAGAGAGTGCAAGTCCCATGTACTATAAAGGGGTCACATACTGTTTGCTGTACCAACTGTGTGAGCTCCATTTACAATATATGGGTTGCGCAAACTCCTTCTCAAAGCATACAGTGGCCATCCAAGGTGATGAGAAGAGATATGGCATGTCATCATACATACAAGGTCAGTTAAGGTAAGAAGGGGATTGCAGGGTGGCTTGGTTGGTGCCCCGCATGGTGTGGGGTGGTTTCATTACACACCAGTTACAATTTCCGCTAGTAGGGGTACATGGATTTTTATAGGGAGGGGATGCCACCACACACCTGGGACTGAGTATTACAATATGGTGCTGGTGATCTGAGAGGGTGTGGTACCAACGCATACCATGGAAATTCTTTAATAGTATCCAGTTGCTTTGGCGCGGAACGCCTGCCACTTCCCATTGAAATGTCACCATAATGGGAATGGAAATGGCCACTTAGTGCTTTGAATGAGTAGTGTGGTCATTGGCATTGTTCTGCATGAATCTTGCTCAGGGAGGTAACATCGTTCTTGTGTTTTGAGGTAGTCTTCCCTGCATTGCCAGGATGCATGTAGGTCCAGCAGCACTCCACTCACCTCTGTTCCAATATTACCCTACAGTCAATTTGGTAGCAATGGTGCGATATCAGACTATATTTATTCTCCTTGGTATCATGGGCAATGAGGAGTCACCATGCAAAACTTTGACCTCCGCCTTGCCCCTCACTGACCTGTTTCCCTGTACTTCTTCATGGTACTAAAACACATCATCATATCCCTATTAAGAATATATCACTGACATCTGAATTTATGAGATTTATACCATTAGCACAGCAATGTATGTCAGCCATTATGATTGTGTTAATTGAAAACACTGAAGAACAATCAGTACAGTACATTACAATACAGAACGCCCCCAAACCAGCTACCCTGTTAACCATGCCATGTATTTGTGAGGTCCATTTAATAACGTAACATAGTCATTTGTAAACCTCCACTTTTGTTAAATGTTTAAGAAAACGTGAAATGTGGCTTGCAACACCAGATTCCTAATCAGGACATTTGAACGAAGAGCACAAGGACTCGGGAGTAGTGTTCAGCAGAGAACTGTCCAATTCTTCATCCCTGAACCCAAGACAGTTACTTAGAACATTAAGTCTATTAGATCATTGGGTGGAAGGGGACACTTCAGAGAGTCTGAATCCATGGATGGCCCAAGTCCAAGCTTCATACGAGAGGATGAAATAGAAGATGCTCTGCATTGGGAGGTAACCACCTCAGAAGGCAGTGAGCAATGGACAGTTTCAGGGGCTGAAGGCACAGTCAGCTCCTGGGCAGAGCAGGAAGAACTTGTCGAATTGAAGCAAGTTGTTAAGGTGACTAACAGTGAGACTGGACTGTCAGTGGCACCAGTTGCAACTGAGCCAAAAGAGACTGCAGAGGGCTGGACAGAAATGCAACCCAGTAAAGGAAGGGACTGCTTTTATCTTGTGCAGATCATCAGTTGCTGGCTAGACCAGGTTTGACCATCCCCTAGTCGAGCCATGGGTTTAGACCTGCCAAAAAGCAGTAAAGAGGAATGCTTAATCAGACGCCGGGCTGTGGCTGAATATGGACAGACCTATCCATTTTTCCTAAGACGGGTATGGGAAGAAATGGAAAGCAACAGGCATACCTGGTTATGGGAAGAAGCTAGTGCTAATGTCAATCCAAGAATGAAAAAGCTTGCAAGAATCGGATTGTGTCACAAGAGACTGCAGTTCTGGAAGTGTGGCAGAACTCTGTGCATAGACTCTGTCCCAATTGTGGATACAGCTGGCAAAGAGACAGTCCACAAGGTGCGAATTACTCAACCAGATGGGACCACTGTTTTTGCTTCCCATCCTGAGTGGCACTATCCCTGAGGTGCCACTCATCCAGCTGTGTGCCAGTAACCAAGATGACTACAGCCAAGTGGTGCAGCATGCCAGTGAAGGAACCTGCCTATCTGGAGAGGATGCAACTCTACTGGTGATCAGGTTTGAATCCAGCAGCTGCCAGGTCCAGCAGGAGGCATGGAGGAGCATGATCCAAAGATTTTCATCAGCCCAGCAGAAGAAGAGATCCGGCCGAGGTCCAGCAGAAGGCGTGTCAGAGTCTGATATGAAGATTTTCCTCAACCCAGCGGAAGGAGGAATCATGCCCGGATCCAGAGAGGTGATCCATAATTTCTGCCTGCGCCTAGAGTCTGGTAAGGTGTAGATTTTCCTCTTTAACTTTTATGTTTATTAACTGTGACACCCTAGTGAAAATGCCCATGGAACTGTTGGTCCTAAAGAGACACCCCTGCATCTGGACTACAGTTATGCAGGCCTTGTGTCCGTATAAGAACAGTTTTCGACAGGCTTCGGGAGAGATTCTTCTTGTGTGAAGTGCCTTGTGCACTCTGGACATTCTTTCCCTTAGAGTATAGACTTTGTACCTAATGTATTGTAAATGCTTCTTTTTTATTTTTATACTGTCTTTTGTAGAAAACCCTTTTAAAAAAACAAAGAACCTCAGCCCTTTTACTTTTGGAATTGTGTAGTACCTCGTTTGGTGTGAGGTTTGGTCATTGTTTTTCTTGCAGGTTGTTTCTTGTTTGCAGGTTTTCTTTTACAGGTGGGCCTGGGAGAAGAAAAGAAGACAAGAAGAGAAAGCTTATAACTCATCAGAGTTTTCTTTCAAGTGTTGTTGGGGAAATGTGTAACAAATGAATGTTAACCATTTTTTGCTTTTCAGGTTTAAAGATGTGTAGTTCTGGGATTTGGGAAATGCATACCAATGTCATATGTATGTTTCTAAAGCAGTCTATAGTTTAAAATTGTGAAAAGAGTTTGGGGATAGGATCCCCCTCGGTAGGTAGCATAGGTCAGATAGCTTTTCCTTAGAGGGCTAAGGGGATAAGCAGGCTGGTGGACCTGACCCAGATAGGGGTCACCAGTGCTGTCTGTCAGGACATGCTTCAGGCAGTCTCTTGGAGCCACTGGAAGTCCCGAGATAGTTGTTAGGTGACGCTAAGTTGCTTCAGCAGGCATCTGTTCTCTGGTGCAACCTGCCTAGGTTTTGGCCTTGTAGTGGTGAGCCTGGGCAACTCATCCCATAGGGTGCAAAGAGGAGGGGTGGCCTATGTGGCAGACCATGGCACTTGCTGTGGACAGCAGGCTTGTCTGGCTGGCAGTGAGTGTAACCACCCAGTCTCCTGGGGTTACTAAAATCCCATCAGGTTAGCTTTAGGAAGGTAGAGAGCTCATTAGGAGCTCTAGATTAGATTACTCATTGCCTGCTCAGCTAACTTGAATGGGAAATGGATTATGTCATTTAGAATTCTCACAACAGCATAAGCCACAACAGTGTAGGGGACCACTCCCATTGTGTTAGTCTCCTTTTTGGCATATTGTGTCCAGACCTGTTCACAGTTATGAAGTTGTGCTCTGACGACCGGTATGTACACAGGCAAGTATTGGATGACATGCAGTTCAGGCATGCTGGTATATGGCAGCAAAACTCCACCAAGTCATAACATACATATACATATATATAATGGGTAAGAAAAAAGGAATCAATGGCTGCAATGGCATTGGACAAATACCATCAGGTGAGCGAGCGTATATCAGAGCGTGACCGCACACCTGCACTTCCCCCCACTCCAAAACAGTGTTGCCATTTTATAAGATAGATAACCCACTCTACGGTGTGCTGTCATGCTCTGATATACGCACACCTTGGGTGGTTGCACACACCAAGGTGTGGGTATATCAGAGCATGACCGCACACCTAAGAGTGGGTTATCTATTACATATATACTGCTGCAGGGATAGACATATAGGAACTTGTCTAGTAACAGTCATGCATATCTACTTTATTTATAAAAACGTGTAAGCCCATGCCCCAGCTATCAGCAGCATGTGGCCACTGGGACCCCCATAACTCGTGCCACAAACTGGGCAAACAGGCCACCAGATGACATAAACAAGAAAGACATCACCCCTAGCACTGAGTTGATTGCTGGCTCAGCAGTCTAAATGGGTCAGGGGTTTAGGGCACAAAATAACATTTATATTTATTCTGGATTCTGGGGAGAGGTGCCAAGCATATGCCAGATATAAGACTATCACAACAAGGGCCCCAATAACATTTCACTCGGGAATCAGAGATCTAATGTCCAAACAGGATTTGGGATTGTGAAGTATGGCTTTATTATGACAACATACTGGTAAACCAGTGCAGAAACAGGGTGGTCCCCCAGATTTGGTACTGTACAGGCACAGAAAAAACAGAACATTTTTATTCCAGAACAGCACTGTTAAGGTAGGTTTCTGCACACATTCCTTTCCACTTATTTCGAACTGTCCATTCCTGTACTGTAGGCATCTTGGACATTTACTTCCATTAAAGTGTAATTCTTATGGGAGTTGCCACACACTTTAAAACACGTATTTCCTACTTCCAACAAAGTGTAAATTCTTGTGGGAGTTGCCACACACTTTAAGAGACATTCACTGGAGCAGTGACATCCATTAACATTCCCCGATTAACCTGGTGCCCTTGCCCAAACCTACCCCTTGCTAAGTCTCTGCCCTTCCTTCTGGGTTATACCAAACTGGATCCTTAATTTCCCATGAAATGCTAAATGATTACATCACTTTAAACTTCAAACATTCAGCACATTGTTGTGGTGAGACATGGGTCCTCACAGGTGCACTCTAGCCTTATCTATGGACACACACACCTCAGACCAACCCCCAAGAACAGTCCCATGAATCTGTTACTCACAGCTTGGTTGCTTTCTTTTACAGACATGGAAAACTTGAAGGAAAAAAAACTCTCGCCTTCCAGGTAGATTTGTCACAGGTTCAAACTGCACACCATTTCTCTTGGCAGCTGAAAACATTGGGATCTTCAGGGGATTGTCCCTTGGCATCACTGAAACACAGTGTATTCGGACAAATGGTTCACACTGCAGGTCTCCTCCTGCTCTGCTGCTACTACTGAACACCAACTACAGACTGACTGCTCTGACATCTGAACATTCTAAAACTCTTCAGAGCAGCTGTTTATAAAGTATCAAGTAAGAAACCTGCTTGGTAAAGACTGATGTTTTCATCTCCCACTGGGCTTGAGCCCACTGACCAATAGAGCTGGTTCACAATGCTGTGAATCCACAGTCGTAAGTCATGATAGTCTTTCAGACTTGCGACAGCCATCAGCTTTTTCTTTAGACCTGTTGAAGTGCTTCTAAGTATGTTACACTGATGCTGTGCAAAATTAGGGATTTATTTAACTCTAAAAATTGATTAGCGTTTTGCTCATAAAACTTCTAAAACATTGTGAAAATGCATAGCACTTGCCTCACTGTGTTTAACAAACATAACACTTCTAGAAAACCTTTATAAATGCTTTCTGTACAGTTAGTATTGTCCCGAGAAAAAAAGTGCTAATCAATTATTTAAAACCCTGAAAATTCATGTTAAAAACAACAGGTATTTTGTTGCCTTTCACCACGTGCCAAGCATCATAAGCGGTGTGTGGTGCTGGGCATATTTTCCTGTACCCATTTGGAGACATGCACATGTCGATCTGTTATCAGGTCTTCAATAGCTAGACCATTTTCTTTGATGAACACAACAAAGCGTTTGATCCCTTCAAGTTTCATGTTCACACTACTGCCACACTCATTGCTCTGTGATAATTTATTTATTGAAAAGTTTCACCAGGAAAGGCACACCAAACAGTATAAAATTGCTCATCTCACGGAGTGTCTTGGGGAAGAGGAACATGAGATTACAGTAATCAAAAGCACATTTCCATGTAGTATTATAGAAAAAAGTATATATACAGTACTCAACAACACATTTCCAAAGCTAATATAAAACAGAGAAGCAACACAGTGAAAAAAAAATACATCAGTAGCATTAGATAAACATTGGGATTTGATATGAGAGGAGTAAATTAACAGCACTGCAGACTAATACATACAATGCAGACAAGGAAGTGTAATAAAGTACATTGGTTTCTCCTCACATTAAGTGCTAGACTAGAAAAGATGGCGAAGCCAGAGGGGAAATTAGGAGGATTGAGGAGCCAGAGGGGAAATTAGGAGCAGCTGCAGGATGGAGAGAGGAAGTTGAGGAGGGAAGTCGAGATGGACCACGGGGAGGAGGAGTGCCTGATTTGATGAGGCATTGAGTTAAAGAGCTTAGGGAACCTATAGGAGAATGACGATTGGCCTGCAAAGGTGGTGCGTCATGGTATAGCTAGGGTGCAGGAGTCACTGAATCTGAGGGAGAGAGGAGCAGTGCGGTGGGAGGACAGTGAGGAGGCAAGGTATGGGGGAAGCGTGTTGAGCCAGAATTTAGAGACAGATTTTATGCAGTGGGCTAGACGGCAGTTTTCCAGGGAAGCAAAAGCTAGAGTGATATAGATCGTAATGGTGGGTAAAGGAAGGGGGCATCCAGAGCGAAATGACAGACAGCATTGAAAAGGGTGTCCAGTCTGGTTAAGGATGACTTTGGTGTGGCACTGTAGACTACGTCACAGTAGTCAAAGATGGGTAGTATCATTTTCTGGACAATCTGCCACCTGGCCTGCAGAGGTAAACAGCGTCTGTTCCTGTAAAAGGCATCTCATTTGGGGTGCAGCTTTTTCAGGATGGAGTCTATATGTCCAGTGAAGTTTAGGTGCTGGTCTAGCCAGACTCCGAGATACCTAGAGGAGGAGATGTCCTCTAGAGTAGAGCCATCAAGGGTGTGGAAGGAGGGTAATTTAGTTAGCCTAGAGAGTCTCTGCCTAGTGCCGAAGGTCATGGAGATGGTTTTCTTGGCATTAAGGAAAAGCTGATGAGAGCTTAGCCATTGCTGAACTTTCTCAAAGTCTTGCCGAAGTGTGGAAGCGACATCAGTTGGCGATTGGCCAGAGTAGAAAAAGACAGTATCGTCGGCATACATGTGGATGGAGGAAGAGGTGCACACTGACGAGAGGTAATTAGGGAATATGGAGACTAGAAGGGGGACAAGGACAGAGCCTTGCGGTATACCAGCATTAATCTGAAGTGTTGGGGGGTGGAATCAGCAGTTTTGTCTGACTGTGTCTGTTAGGTAGGAGCTAAACCAATTTGTGGCTGAAACAGACAGGCCAGCAGATCACAGATTATCTAGGAGGAGAGGGTGGGAGATGGTGTCAAAAGCCTTTGCAGTGTTGGCAAAGATCGCAGATGTGATTGGACCACTGTCCATACCTGACAGTATGGAATCAGTGAGCCTAAGTAAGGAAGTGGTAGTGGAGTGATCTTTCCTAAAACCAGATTGGTAGGATGTGAAAAAGGCAGAGTCAGAGAGGTAAGAGGAGAGCTGGAGAGGACCAGGTGCTCCTAAAGCTTAGCGAGAATAGTTAAGAAAGAGATTGGCCAATGGTTCCCAGGTATAAAAGGGTCACCTCCCTTGGGTAGTGGGAGAACTACAGTGAGCTTCCATGGGTAAGGGATGTAGACCAACATGAAGAAAAGGTTTAGTAAGGCAGTAAGTGGTGAACAAATGGCATGAGCGGAGAGGAAGAGAAGTTTGGGGTCAAGGCCATCAGGTGAGGAACCCTTAGATGGATTGAGAGTGAGGAGAACATTTAGAGTATTATGAGGTGAGACTGGAGAGAAGGAGAAGAGATCACTAGGGTGGGAGCTTGGGTGCGAGTTATTGCAGACAGATGCAACCGGTTGGGTAGGAGGAAGAGAAGCTAGCAGAGCAGCAGCACATGAGGTAAAATAAGAGTTGAATTCTGTGGCAACCGAGAGGTAGGCAGACGTAAGGGCATTATTGACATAGATGAGTGGAGTTTGAAATTTAAAGGAAGAGAGAAGAGGGAGTTAATAACTTTCCAAAATTTTGATGGGGTACAAATGTTAGCATCAGAGGTGGATCTAAAGTATTTGGACTTGGTGAGCCTTAGAGTAGACATTTCTGAGGGCTCAACATCTCTCACGGTCAGCCTTTGATTTAGAGACTTTGTGAGCCTTCCAAGCCCGGTCTCGAGTTCTCATACATGCCATCAATTCCGGTATAATCCACTGGAAGTGGTTTCCACATACTCAAGTGTGCTCAAAGGATACGTTCTTGTTTCAGATGTTAAGAAAGTGGCCTGCAAATAGTCCAGGGCTTTAACTGTGGTAGCTGTGCTGTGCATGCAGAGGGAACAGGTTTAACAGTGACTCTGGCTCGTTTCCAAACACGAGTCACTGGTGTTGCGAGCTGCAGTGCTGCCACTGTGCCAGTGTCAGTAAATATAAAAGAAGGTTCATGCATGGATACCATTTTGTAGTCACCTACTGACATTACATAAGTTTAACAGATAGTTACAAACATGTGAGGATTTCCTGCTATACTCTATACTTTCTTCTGCTCGGACATAAAATAACCCTAATTTTACTCTTTGGTGCATTTGTAAATGAACCTTGCATAATTTTTTTTGGTTTCTTTTCACCCAGTCCTGACCCGGCACCACAATGTCCAGTAGGTGTTATCTAAGCCACCTCCAATTTCATGGTGCTGTGGAATGCCAGACTGCCTAACTGGCTGGGTACATGGCCTGCAGCATATCTGAGGTCATCTGGCCATCATTTCCATTGCTCAGATCCCACCTATGTTCCTATCCCCGAGCAGGTAGATGCAGCATGCAGTTATGACAGTGGTGGTGCTGCACATACGTCTGCATATATCACATTGTGCACTTGCCATGGGCCTCCCACACCTTACCTGTGTAGTCCAGCACTGATCCACAGCTCCCACTAGAGTTAGGCATGCAGTGGATGCCACAACCCCCTTCCCCACCTTGAGGAGAGCAGACCATCGTTTGCTCAATCCTCCTCACGCTGGCTAGCCCTCCAGTGACCCAGGCTCATTTCTAAACATGAGCCACCGGTGTTCCAGGCTGCAGCACTGCCACTTTGCCAATGGGCCTGCTCTTGCATGTGTTTATGACTGTACATTTTCACAGTAATGACAGGCAGGCAGCAAGACCGTGACCCACACACTATAGACCACAACTACACCTTACACTTGACTTATCTCTTTCTGGTACATAGCACCATGTGTACAGCAGCTTCCCTTGGTGCCATATAAGAGGAGACATAACCAGAAAAGCACACCATCAAAATGCATCCAGCTGCATGCCTTGCTCATGGTATGCGCAACATGCAGGTGTGTGTCTCCACTTGCACTGTCACTCATAGTGATATGTGAGCAATAGAGAGCAGTCAGTGATGTGCACACTGTCCAAGTACTATGTGCAACTGACATTACAACCATTCTGCTGACTATGCAGGCATCTTGCCAAACGTTCAACAGCAGCATGTCATTACCCATAAAAAGACAAAATCACTGTGCGACACATATATGATAAACATTACAATTTGTACATCTGTTTGTCCTAACCGCAGATCAAGCACTAATCCAACTTGTAACTCCATAATGGAATAAGCCCAATAATTGGTGCAATACCCCAGGCTGTCCGCCCTTCCATCCCCTCCATAGATGAGACCTCTTCATTTGGCTTGCAAGCATACGATCCACCACTTTTGTCTTGTTTGACCAAATACTCATCATGGATGGGAGGAGTATGCAAGACCGATGTCTGAAGAAAGTTCTGGCACTGTAGGTGCAAATTTAAATATGTTTCAGTAATTGGATCATCTCTGAAACTGTAGCCCCAGAAAGCAGAACTGCCACAGATAATATTCCCACATGGAATTTTGCCTACATAGGGATGACTGTGCCATCCATGTTCTTTCAAGCAGGATATGCAAGCCAGATACAGAATGATCAGTGTGTCCACTATCATGCTTCGATTGCACTTCAAACCTGGTGAGCCACAATCACTGCAATGGCACCACAGAAGTAACTTCATCAAGGCTGAATGGAAGATTATGTACTTCTGTTCTTTATCAACACTGTGGTCCAGCAATTCTTTTTCAGAGGTATCATCAGGGATAACTTCATCCTTTTCATGTGCAGATAGCGGCGATGATGGAACATAATCAGGGTCAGCTTGATGGTTGCCTGCGTAGTCAACTTCTGGAAAGTCATCATCAAAGAACTGATAATTGTGTACAGTATACCAGCATACCTTGGCATACAGAGCAGTTTGCACTATATTCCCACATCAGTTGTCATTGTCCTTGTCGGAGTACCTGCAGTCAACCAAAATGTTATTCTAGGATCGTGGATATGTTGTTCATACACACTGTTTGGCATGTCCCTTTCCCCTTTAAATCTCGCCTGAAGTCTTCAAGCTGGCTCCTCCCACCCTCCTGGGTGGTATATACTACGGCTACGCTCCATGGCATCAGATCTTCCTTTCCTCTGGAAGATACAGGTTGCCTCCATCATGCTCTCGCATTTCGTAGGCCCTGGCTTTCAAAACTTCGGTTTTACCGAAATTAAAAGTCATCTGAGTTAGCGATCGTGCTTTTGAGTCCTCGATCATGGAAGAGAAATCTTCTCCAGGATTTCACCGGTGTCCTTGTGGCCAGAAAATGTTGTGCACCGATCCCCATCTCACGTGCGTCTACTGCCTAGGTGTCGGCCATGACACCTTGTCCTGCAGCTATTGCTTGGCCTTCCATCCCAACGTCCTGGATGACCGCCTGGCATGTTTAAAGTTGGGGAGGCCCGATAAAAGGACTCCTCCGGTGAAGTCCAAGGACTCTAGATGGGTGGTTTCTGCAGTCGCGGGTTTCACCGAGCAACTGGAACGCATGAAGACATTTGAAGAAAAAGCCGCACGTGCTTCGGACAGTCAAAGCTTTTGCGTTCCACTCAACCTGGGCTTCACCTTTACAGGTTCCTTTAAGGAGCTGTGCCAGTCATTCCCCACCCAGGGAGAGGCGCCTGTGGATTCGCACTCCTCCTGATCTCACAAGTGAGATAAGGAGCCAAATAGGTCTTCGTTTTGGCAAAGGCGCTCTTGGGACCGAGAGAGGTCTCAGTCCCAGGAGCATACTGTCTCGACCTCGGTCAAGATCGCTTCCTCATCCCCCAGGCTTTATGAAGCTTCTGTCTGGCCAGACAACCGAAGAGGTGGGCAATGAGGTCGAGATCATTCCCGATCCAATCGACCTGCTGTCGTCGGCCGTGGCCGCCGGCTCCTTGGAGATGACTCCGGTCCTTGTGTTCCCCGATGAGGAGACCCCAGCACGCTGGTGTCCCCATCGAGATCCCAGTTCTGGACCCTAGGGTTTCACCGATCCCTCTGGTGTCTCCCGAGCGACTGAGTTGGCCTGCTCAATATCGGTTGAGGTCTAGAACCCCCTCGGCCGGGAAGAGCCATAAGCACTCTAAAATAAGGTGACGCCACAAGTCATACTCCTTGGACGAGGAGAGGCTCTGACGGAAACTCCAGCGCTATGAGGACCTTACTTAGCAACAGCTGATTTTGTCCAGGCCTAAGACGGCTTCCCTGCCTACCCCGGCCATTACTTGGCCTTCACCTCCTAGACCGAAGCTGACCCCCCTCGGAACCAAAACCTTCGGTTCCCCCGCCAGCAGGGCCAGCCTGTCCTATGGTTCAGCCTATACCGGTCTCTCCACCGATAATGGTAGAACCACCACCTAAGCAGCCTGTGGGAGGAAATCCTTCCCAAGAGGACCAACCAGATACCAGGCTTCCCCGATGTCTGTCGGTCACTGTCACCCTGGACCGCCCTCGGCGGGTGGAGGGTGATTTGGGCGGCAGGTTGCTGTACCCCAACTCTTCGGACTCTGATATCGCCGGGCTCCACAAAGGTGGAGTACCTTCTCACGGACATCCTCAAGAGAGGGGATACCCCGATGGAGGCCTTTTCTGTAGCCAAGGCCATTGTTGGTCCAGCACTTGAACTATGGTAGCATCTTGCCTCATGTCCAGCACCGTCTGCCCGCATGGCCCGCAAATATGTGGTACCCATGGGGTCCCTTGCGGGGTTCACAGAGCACCCTTCAGCCGAGAGCCTGGTGACTGCCTCTGTATTCAGGTATACTGGCAGTTTGGCCGACACTGGCTGACCCCCTGATAAAGAGTCCAAGCTTTTGGATCATTCGGCATGGAAAGTCTATGCGGCTTCATCAGGCAAGTTTGGCCGTCATCATGGCACACTTCTCTCATGCCCTTCTCGGGTCATTAGATGAAGTCCTCCCACATCTCCCCATGGACATGCAGACCACTGTTAAGCAGGTCTGAGATCAGGGCCGTGCTGTTGCCAAACAGCAGCTCCAGATGGCTCTGGACATTGGGGATTCCTATGCCCACTCGATGGCCGCCACAGTTGCCTCTCACCGCAGGGCTTGGCTGAGGCTGTCCTCCTGAGGATCTCCTCCTTTCTGGCGGATACTCCGCACAAGTTAGCTGATGTGCCTTTCCTTGGAACCGACTTGTTCGGCCCAGGAGTGGCCGGTCACCTACAGTGCATAGAACAGTCCAGTGCCACCTTGGATGCCACTTCTGCCAAGAGTTCTTCGGGCAAGAACCAGCAGAAGAAAAAGAAGCCTTTTAGGCAATCTTCCCTTGCGGTTCAGCCATTCTCCTACTAGGGAGGACAGCAGCATCAGCAGCTGCAGCAGGGTCAAGCTTGGCACACTCAGCCCAAGCCTAGACTCCAACAGGCCCGAAAAGGAGGCCAAGGCTCAGATCCTGGAGCCTCCTCCTCCTCCTCCTCCAAGCCTGCCCAGTGACGGGGTGGGGGTTACGACTCCTTTTCCCATCACGCCAGCTTTGGGTCTTCCCGTGGGGGGCCGTCTCCACCACTTCCTTTCCGCCTGGTCCGCTATCACTACGGACAGGTGGGTTCTCGAAGTGGTCGGTCAGGGACTGCCTCTAGAATTCAAGCAGTACCCTCCCCGTTGAGCCCACGCCCCTCAGGAAGAACGGATTTCAGCATGCACCCAGTCGGCTCTTCAAGACGACATCACTCTTGTCCTCCTCAAGGAGGCAGTAGCTCTCATGGCGGATACGTCTGTAGACCAAGGCATTATCTCCAGGTACTTCCTGGTGCCAAAACGGATGGGGGGCTGGTGCCCCATTCTAGATCTCCACTGCCTGAATCAATATCTAAGGTCACACACCTTTCGGATGGTTACTCTGTCCCAGATTATACCATCCTTGGAGCAAAACATGTGGTTCTGTTCACTGGATCTGCAGGATGCATTCTTTCACATATCAATCCATCTGTCCCATCAGTGGCTCCTCCGCTTCAGGGTTGAAGGGACCCTGTATGAGTTCTGAGCCATGCCGTTTGGCCTGTCATTGGCCCCACGGGTCTTCACCAAATGCATTGCAGTGGTGGTGGCCTATCTCCAGCGTTGGGGGTCAGAATTTACCCCTACCTTGATGATTGGCTCCTGGCAGGTTCCACCCAACAGGAGGTGGAGAGGTCCAGGGATCTGGCCCTCCAGACCTGCTCCCAGCTCAGCCTCCTGATCAATGAGGCCAAGTCGGAACTTGTGCCCTCTCAGGTAATGGGCTTCATCGGGGCAGAGCTCAACTCTTGTCAAGCCATAGCTCAGCTCCCAGCAGACAGGGCAGAGGTTCTCTCCTCCTCCTTTGCGCAGTCATTTCTGGTTGGGCACTTGCACTCTGCCTGGGACTTTCTGCACCTACTGGGTTAAATGGCAGCATGCACCTCAGTGGTCCATTGGGCCCAGTTGCACATGCGCCCCCTCCAGTGGGAGCTGGTCACCCAGTGCACTCAGCGTCACAGTCATTTCGACCAGCTGATCACTGTAACCCAGAAGATGTGGGACGCTCTCCAATGGTGGACTGCCCCAGACCGGTTGCAGGAAGGGATCCCATTTGTTCGCCCCGAGCTGACGGTCGTCCTTTCAACCAGTGCCTTTCTCATGGGCTGGGGAGCCCACATGGGGGACAACAGGGCCCATGGGTTCTGGACCCCTGAGGAGTGCCGATGTCACATCAACCTGTTGGAACTCAGAGCAGTCAGACTGGCACTGTCAGCTTTCGCTTCTCGGCTCCGGGGTCAAATGGTTCAAGTCCAGACAGATAATACCACGACCATGTACTACCTCAACCAACTGGGTGGCACGCACTCTCGTCTGCTATGCAAGGAGGTGTTCTGCGTCTGGACCCTCGTAGGTCGGTTGGAAGTAGATCTCCTAGCCATCCATGTGACAGGAACCTCAAACCAGTTGGTGGATGCTCTCAGCTGTCTAGGCCAGACATCCCACAAGTGGTCTCTTCATCCAGAGGTAGCTTACAACCTGTTCTTCCGTTGGGGCAAACCAATGGTGGACCTGTTTGCCTCCAAGGAAAACACCAAGCTGAGGCTCTTTCATGCCCGGCCCCTCAGCATTGCTCGCTGCAGGGGGATGCCTTCTCGAGGCCGTGGACCCCAGGCCTCCTCTACACCTTCCCTCCATTTCCCTTGATCCACAAGGTGTTACTCAAGGTGAAGAGGGACAAGGTGAAGGTGATTCTGGTAGCCCCAGACTGGCTGCGCCAGTTCTGGTATCCAGAACTCCTCAGCCTCAGCTGCAGGCCTGCGGAGCGGCTTTGTACGTACCTGGACCTGATCTCTCTGAACCAGGGGAAGGTATACCATCCGGACCTTCAATCCCTGCACCTCACAGCCTGGTACATGAGCGGCTAGAGTTCCAGGCTTTGGGTCTTTCCGAAGATGTCTACACCATGGTGGAGGCATCTAGAAAGGAATCGACCAGGAAATGTTATGCCTTCAAATCAATCAGTCAAGCTTTATTTTTATAGTGCCTTTCAAGAACCAAGGTGCGATACATAAAAAACAACTACAACTATAATATTAAAACCAAAAGATAAAATATATTAATCATTAGGGAAGGCCAAGTTAAATAAATATGTTTTTAACTCAATCTTAAATCTGTCAGCAGTCAGGCATTTTCTTAACCGACGAGGTAATTCCACAGGGTTGGAGCTGAAAAAGCAAAAGCATAGGCACCTGATGTTTTTAGTCGTACCCTGGGAATCTCTAGCAATCCCTTGTCGGTGGATCAGAGAGAATGGGAGGGGCAGTAGGGTATCAAGAGATCTTGCAGGTAACTGGGTCCCTGATCATGTAGGGTTTTGAAGGTTAGCAAACCAACCTTAAAGGTGATCCGCCACTGAATAGGCAGCCAGTGCAGTTCGCAGAGCATAGGAGTAATATGATTGGACCTAGAAGTCCCAGTCAAAAGCCTGGCTGCCGTGTTCTGCACTAGCTGCAAGCGGCGGATATTGACCCCTGGCAGCCCTAGGTAGAGAGAATTGCAGTAATCAAGGCAGGTAGTGATGAAGGCGCAGACCAATGTTGGAAGATCATCTGGAGGAAACAAATGTTTCACCCGGGCGATATTCCTCAGATGGCAGAAAGAGGATTTGACAACAGCCGGCACCTGAGATCTTAGTGTCAGGCCGTCATCAAAAATAACGCCAAGGTTACGCACTCTGTCTGAGGTAGTAAGCTGTATGCCATCAATCAGAACACCTGATGCCAGGCAAGCTCCTGTACCCACTCCCAGACGACCAGGGTCCACAAACAGCACTTCAGTCTTGTCCAGATTCAGTCTCAGCCAGCTAGTACTCATCCAAGCTCTGATCTCGGTAAGGCATTTGTTTATCGCAGAGAGTGCAACGTCCTGTCCGGGCAGAAAGGACATATATACTTGAGTATCCTCTGCATAGCAGTGAAAGTTCAAACTCTATCACCTAATGATATCTCCCAATAGCAGCATATATACTGCAAACAACATGGGGGCCAAAATGGAGCCCTGTGGCACCCCGCAAGACAGGGAATAAGTCCCAGGGGAATACATTCCGATGGAAACTCTCTGAAATCTGTCTGCAGGGAAAGAATGGAACCATTTGAGGACAGTATCAGACAGACCAAAAAGCAGCCGCAAGCGCTCCAGCAGCACACCATGGTCTACAGTATCAAATGCTGCAGAGAGATCAAGAAGGACCAGGATGGTGTGTGCCTTTCAATCTCTAGCCATCAGGAGGTTATTCAGTACTCGGACAAGTGCAGTCTCCGTGCTATGCTTTTTCCTAAATCCGGATTGGAGAGTATCATAGATCTTGTGAGTTGTAAGATGATCATCCAATTGCAACGCAACCACCTTTTTAATAACCTTACCAACAAATGGTAGGTTAGTGATAGGTCGGTAGTTAGCTGGACAGTCCGAGTCCAAGGAGGATTTCTTAAGGAGTGGTCGAGTGACCGCCTCCTTTAGGGGTTCTGGGAAGACCCCTGTCTCCAAGGATCTCCAGACAGTTTCAGCAAGGATTGGGCAGATAACATCAACACATCCCAATAAAAGGGGTGTCGGGCCCGGATCCAAACTACAACTGGCTGGGTGCATAGATTGGATAATCATTACAATATCTATGAATTCTGGCTGGCAGAATTCTGACCAGAGAGACCAAGTGCACACCACATCCCGCCAAGCACCGCAACCCCTCATAGGAGAGGCTATGCTGATGCTAGACCTGATGCTGGCAACCTTATCTGCAAAGGGAAAGGTTCTCCATTTGTGTCAGGGTAGGGGTCTGGACCCTTTATCCTGTTCTGTGGCTAACATTCTCAACTACCTTTGGTCTCTCTCCAAAGGAGGTCTTCGGTCATCGACCCTTAGGGTGCATGTGGCAGCTATTTCTGCTAACCGGGCGCGGGCCGGTCAGCCGACAGTGGCGCAGGAGACAGTGATCAGGTGCTTTTTCAAAGGCCTGGATCACATATCCCCTCCGGTGCTTGAACCTCTACCTGTTTTTAATGTTGTATATCCACAATCTCTGTGCACTTTTGTGTGTCTGTGTTTTGAGACTGATATTGTACTGACAGTTTACATAACAGTGATTGATAACTGAATGTATCATCAGGACGTGCATAAATCTCCAAGACCAAAATCAAATGTAACCACAGGTCTTGTCATACTGGTGTGCCTAACTGTAATATGTCTGTGGCCAGAGTCAAGACACAAAGGTACCAAATACGGTGCCAAGCCACGGCATATTTCAGCAGATGAAAGTCATTGGCAGTGTGTGTGATGTGCCACATTGTGTGGTCAAGATAACAGATGGATGACTGTTGTTGTCCCATGGCAGAACATGTAGGAAAGACACGTGGGGAAAAAAACGGTGTCCAGTGATATGGGCGAGTCAAATTGAGTGACTCAATATGGGCGACTCAGTTTGACTGACTGTAAGAAAAGCCAGTATGAAAGAGAATAGCTAGTGGGGGAGTAGCGAGGATCCAGAACAAGAATAGAGAATGTAGGAATAGGGCAAGTGTGGGACAGCAGGATGGCGGTAACATGATATAGGAGTCAGAATGGTGGGGCAGATTCGAGCTGGCCATCTAGTGTAGTGGTAGGGTGTACACCACTAGTGCAGATGGCTGTTGCTTCGCAGCTTGCGTCATGTGAAAACTTTTGTTGTATTTTAATTTTTCCCGTGTCGGGGCCCCCCCTCAGAGTTGATTATATTAATAATGTGGGGGGGGCATACAGTAGACACCCTGCATAAAAAAAACCACATTGTCTCTGTTCTGTGTTTGCCATGGGGCCGATCCTCGCTGTTTTTGTTCTCGATGTTGTGCAAGTTGCCATTGCTGTTTTCGGTGACTTGCACTAGCTGTAATGTTTGGTGCTGCTAACAAGTCGCCGATATAACATAGAACCAAAAAAATCAGATAACAGGATGAATTGGTAAACTGCATTGGCAACTGTCTTGTCAGTGTGTGATGACAGCTACATTGCAGTGGTACAGTTGGGTGTGAACAGTGAAGCACAGACCCATATGTAACATTAAGACATGCATGATGATGACATAAACTAGTGGGTCATGCCTTGCATCACAAGTCATAAAAACAGGCCACCTAGGAGTGGTTAACACAGGACGCTTTACACCCAAACCTACAATCTGCATTGGATGATTTGTAAACATATTATCTTGATCTGTACTGTAGTCACATATGCTAATGTTCATAACCAGGATCAAAGCACCTTTAAAACAGACTGACATTGTTTTTTCTTTTTGTACTTCTTTTTTTGTCACCCATTTTCGGCGCCAATTAGCAGGACCCCCTTCTACCTACCCAAGCTGTTATACATGCAGCAGGAGTCCTTCTGTGGTGCTACCCACCTCCAGCCTTTGCTCGACAACCTTTAACGGGTACCACAACTGTAACCAGCAGCTTAACCCCATGGGCAGACTTTCAAGCTCCCCAAGCCAGGAGGAGATACTTTAACAGTCGGGGCCTGTGAGGAGGGGCCGGCAAAGCATGTGAGGAGTTGAATTGACACTGCTGTAGTGTGGGTGGCAAGGGTGCTTCATCTGTCCAATGCTGCTGGGATATTTTATCCCCTGCTGTGCCCTCCCCTTATCCCACCAAAGTGCATGGTCCTGAGAGGTGACCTAGCATTTGCCTATTAGGGCTGTTGGAAGGATGGGTATGTCCTTCCCTGCCTTTGGAACTCCCTTGCAGCTCCACTCTGAGCAGGCAACACCTATGCATTGCTTGCCAGGTGAGTGGGTGCATGCTGACATGAGGTCACCTAAGAGGGACCACTTACTCCTTCCTGTACAATACCCCCATCCCATAAGCCACCAGTGGGCAGTTGTGCAGTGGAAGTAGGTGTACTCCCTCCTTCCCTCCCTCCCTGAGGTAGGAGGCATCCGAATGACCCCGACCCTGCCACTCTGGTCGACACCAGATGACCTGGGCCTGGGGCATGAACCCAGGTCATCTAGATAAAAAGCAGTAATTGTACCGCTGCACTAGCTGTCCAGCCTAACAGTCTGACATAATAATGAAGTTAGTTATGCAGGCACATAATCGTCCTATCAGCACACAGGCAGTGCTGTCACCGGGTACCATTTATATGATGAAATTTCATAGGATGATTATTTATTTAGAAACATAGAAGTTGATGACAGATAAGGACCGCAAGGCCCATCCAGTCTGCCCATTTTCTTTTCTACCTTATAAATGTGCCATCGGCCTTTGCTCTGTTAATGGCGTATCTATTCATACTCATCTGTATTGCTCACTTATGCCTATCTCACGCCTGTTTGAAGCCCTGCACTGTATTCATATCCACCACTTCCTGAGGTAGGCCGTTCCATGCATCCACCACCCTTTCTGTGAAAAAGAACTTCCTCACATTACCCCTTAATCAGCCTTCCTCTAATCTCATGCTGTGTTCTCTTGTACTGCTATTTTTCTTGTATTGAAACATGTTAGACTCTTTCACTCTTTCACCTCGTTAATGCCCTTAAGGTGTTTGAATGTTTCCATCATATCACCGCTCTCCCACCTTTGCTCTAGGGTATACATATTGAGCTCCCGTTAATCTGTCCTCATATGTTTTCCTATGCAGTCCCTGCACCATTTTGGTTGCCCTTCTCTGGAATGCCTCAATTTGGTTAATGTCCTTGTGAAGGTGTGGCCTCCAGTACTGCACGCAGTACTCCAGATGGGGCGTAACTAGTGTCTTGTAAAGAGGGGTTATTACCCCCTCTTCCGACTTGTGATACCCCTACTAATACACTCTAACATACCCCTAGCCTTACCTACTGCTTTAGTGGTCTGCTTGGGTGATTTCAGGTCATCGGTGATGATGATGCCCAAGTCTCTTTCTTCCCTTGTGACTGCCAGCAGCTCCCCTCCCAGCCTATAGGTGGCTTCAGGGTTTCTCTTCCCCTATGTGCATGATCTTGCACTTCTTTGCATTAAACCCCAGTTGCCACTCTTCCGACCATTTTGCTAGTTTATCCAGATATCTTCTCATTCTGCCCACCCCATCTGGATCATCTGCTCTATTGCAGATCTTGGTGTCATCTGCAAACAGACAAACCTTTCCCTCCAGTCCATCTGCAATGTCACTGATGAAGATATTGAAGAGGATTGGCCCCAGGACTGATCCCTGAGGTTCCCCACTTGTGACTTGCATCTTTTCTGACTGTATACCGTTTACCACCACACTCTGTTTTCTGCCTGTCAACCAGTTTGCCACCCAGTTGACCAACTTCTGACCTACCCCAAGCCTACCCAACTTATTAATCAATCTTCTATGTGGAACAGTATCGAAAGCTTTGCTGAAGTCTAGGTAGGCGACATCAACTGCTCCTCCTTGGTCCACCACTCTGTTTACCCAGTCAAAGAAATCTATGAGATTAGTTTGACAGGACCTTCTTTTGTAAACCCATGCTGTCTTGGATCCTGTGCTCCTATGGATTCCAGGTGTTGCACTATCCTTTCCTTATGGAGTGCCTCCATAGTCTTGCCCACTACTTTTTATTTATTTATTTATTTATTTCAAATTCTGATTAATACCTTTGAGTCGGGGGCTCGATTACAAAGGCTCCAAGTCAACAAGGAATACAACACATTTACAAGTGATGAAACATTGCAGAACAGAAAGACATCAACTAACAAGTGGTGTTAGTGTGCAGTTACAACATTAAGCAGGTTACAAGAAGTAAGGAGAAACAGGACCACACTTCCAGAGAAACATATTAATGCAGATCTAATTAAGTGCAGTACAGTGTTTAACAATCATGTTACAGTTCAGATGGGGTGCTCCCAGACTGCAGAAATGCATATTTTAGCAGCCAAGGGGAGGTAGTAGGTGGTGGAAGGTGGGAGGGGGAAGTGGGCAGTTGTGGAACAGGAGGGTGGGAGTGAGAGAGGGTAGCATTTGACGGGTGTGAGAACCGCTGTCAGAGACCATGGGTTAACAGAAACACTGGCAGTCAGATTTGCTGGCAAGAAGAGATCGAAGCCCATTTTTAAAGTAGCCAAGTCTGGGGGAGTTGGCAAGGTCTACAGGCAGATCATTGAACCATTTAGGCCCACAGTAGGAGAGGGATCTTTGGCCAAGGGTGGTTCGTTTGAAGGGAACAGTTAGAACAGTCCTGGAGGCACTCCTTGTGCATTTAGATGGTTGTGCAGGCTCAAAGAGGGCTGAAGTAGCCTCAGGCATGGACCCCATCAGGGACTTTTTCACAAGGAGGCAGGCCTGGTATTGGAGATGTGGTGGAATGGGAGCCAGCCAGTTTCCTTGTATAGGACACAAGAGTGATTCATTTTGTGTACTCCCAGGACCAGGCAGCAGGCCTTGTCTAAGATGGTTTTGACCCTTTTAAGTGCTGTGTCTGTGCCTGCCCCATGTATGACAAGACCATAATCCACAGATGAGAGAACTGAACTGCACGTAATAAGTTTCAGGGCAGCCAGTGTCATTGAGGTGCGGTGTCTGTACAGGATGCCAAGCTTTATGTTGGTGGACTTTACCAGTTGCTCAGCATGGGCAGTGAAGGTGAGGGTGTCATCAAGGTGAATCCCTAAATACTTGAATGTATTGACTTGGTCTAGTACTTCTCCTTTGCTACTAAGTATATGCAATGAGGACCCTCGAATCTTGCTCTGTGGGGTGCTGAAGAGCATGCTCTTTGTCTTTTTGTAGTTGGGTAGCAGTTTATTTTGGGTGAACCAGGATTCCAATGCACGAAAATTGTGCTGAAGTTCAGAGCTAATTAATCCCAGGTCTTTCCCTGGGACGGAGATAACAGCATCGTCTGCATAGAGTATGGAGTGTGCAGGACAGGTAGAAGGCATGTCATTTATGAAGAGGCTGAATAAGAGAAGACCGAGGATAGAACCTTGCGGGACCCCTAGGTTTACTTCCCTGGGCTCAGAGATTATATTGCCAGTCCTGACCCATTGAGATCTATGAGTTAGGTAACTATGGAACCAGGCCACAGTTTCCATTGACAATCCTTTAGAGAGGAGACATTTCAGTAGCAGTTGGTGATTGACTGTGTCAAAGGCCTTGGTGAGGTCTATGAAGATGGACCCCACCGCCATCCCTTTATCCAGGGCCCCATAAAGCTGAGAGGTGTACTCTACTAGAGCGGTGACAGTGGAGTGGTTTTGTCGGAATCCATGTTGTTGCAAGCAGAGAAGGCTATGCTTTTCTAGGTACTCAGTTAGTTGTTCTGAGACCACCCTTTCAAGTGCTTTGGAGGTGGGGGGGGTTAAATTGAGATGGGCCAGAAGTTTGCTAACTTAGCTCTGTTTCCTGATTTTAAAAACAGGTGTGACTGTGGTGAGTGGTGCCACAAGTTCATTTAATGTGAGTGCTACCATCTTCATATCGATCATGTCACTTCCCATCCTGGTCTGACCAAGGACCTGTTTGATATATTTGACGGTCTCACCTGTGGAGATTTGCTTGAAGTAGAATGGTGGGGTAACATTACTCTGTGGTGATGGAGTGTTGAGGTTGTGCTGCTGGCCTGCAAGGGTGTGATTCAGGTATTCAGGTGGCAACACATTGCTGAGGTCCGTGAATGCAACATTAAAAGCATCAGCGATTTCCTTTGGGTCTTGCAATGTACCAGAGGTGGTAACTATAAGGTCCGGTGGGGCCCTTGAGACTCTACCCATGAGAGATTTTACAGAGTCCCAGAACTCCCTACCTCTACCCCAGGTCTTTCCTAGGAGGTCATTATAGTAAGCTGCTTTTGCCAGACGTATGAGTTTTGTGCAGGTATTTCTAGCTGCCTTATACACTTGGGAGTCACCTAGATGCCCGGTGGCTTTGGTCCTATGCCACAGGTGATCTCTGAGTTGCATGCGTTCAATTAGAGGGCTGGACAGCCAGGGGTTGGGGATTCCTCTGGCTTTCTTTGTTTTGAAAGGATCAAATATGTCACAGGATTTAGTAAAAATACTGCAGAAGTAATCCAGTGCTTGGTTTCCATCCTTGACTCTATCCAGTGGGGACCAGTCAATCCCTTTTAGGTAGTTCCTGAAGGAGTCTAGTTGACCTGGCCTTAGTGATCTGTTCCTGGTGGTCTTAGGCTTACTCTTGGTGAACTTGTTTGTCCAGGTAAGTAGTACAGGGGAGTGGTCACTGATGGTGTCAGGTAGGACTGTTACCTCTGCGATATGTTCAGGACAAGAGGAGAGTAGCCAGTCGATGAGGCTGCTGGTTCCTGTATGGTAGTTTTGTCTGGTGGGTTGTGTGACCAGTTGGGTCAGGTACAGTCTGGCTATTTGGTCTCTAGCTGTCGCCGCATCCTGTGCTTGCCAATTAATGTTGAAGTCCCCTAGAATTATATGTTCCCAGTTTAGTTTGTTCTGTTCTAGGTGGCTTATGAGCTGTGGGAAGCCAGAGAGTAGTGTCCCAGGAGGCAGGTATACGGTGGTTAATAGCAGCACTTTGTTTTGTTGGCCAATATTAAGTTTTAGTGTTAGAACCTGTGCTTCCTTGGTGTGGAAGCTAATTGGAAGTACAGTATTTGCCCTTTGATATTTTGATATCACTCTTGAGGTAAACCAGACAACCCCCCCCCCCTTTTGAGGTATGGTCCTGCTGGAACAGGTTATATCCAGGAAGGGCAATTGCTGTGTCTGGTATCTTTGGTGATAGCCACGTTTCTGTTAGAGAGATGACGTCAGGATCAATCTAAGCCACCCAGGCCTGAAATTGTGGCAGTTTGGAGAGAAGGCTGCAGATATTCAGAGATACAATTTTTAGATGTCCTGGGTTATTGGTACAATTCATGATACAGGTCACCCATGGTCACAGCTAGGCAAGGATTTGACAAGAGGCTATGCAAGAGTTTGCAGGCATGCACTCCCCTGCCCCATTACATAGATAGCCTGGGCCACACTTACTCAAGTACAAGAGCAGGATGTGAAATCCTTTTGTCCTTATGCTTCCTTTTGTTATTTAAAGAGGTTGTTTAAAAGCCCACATACAGATCCCTCAGGAGAAGGTCAGACGGAAATGTGGATTCAGGCAGGACCCAGAGTCACTGAATTTGTCAGACTTAGTTGCTTGACTTCTGCTTTGCTTGGGATAGCTTCCAAAAAGTTGATTTTAAACTGAAAATACAAAATGCCTGGTGGTGATGTTTTGCAGAAATCCAGTCCAGGAGACCTTCACAGATGTAGTGAGCAAGAATGGTGTAGTTCCTCCAAGCAGAAAATCTTGTAAATCCCAAAATAACTAAGCTACAGACACAGACACAGACAAACAGCCACACACACAGACCCAGGAGGTCTACTGAGGTAAGACTGACTGGTCTGCAGTTCCCTGTCTCCTCCCTGCTACCGCTCTTGTTGAACGGGATCACATGAGCCCTTCTTCAGTCTTCTGGGACCTCTCCTGTGCTCAGAGACTCACTAAACAGTTCTGATAATGGCTTTTCTAGTTCCCCCCTTAGCTCCTTTAGTACCCTGGGATGTATGCCATCAGGTCCCATTGCCTTGTCCACCCTGAGCTTATCAAGCTCTTGTAGGACCCTTTCTTTTGTGAAGTGACTAGTGCTCACCTCCCCCCCCGTGTCCATGGTGCTGAGCTGTGGGCCCTGCCCTACCTTCTCTTCAGTAAATACTGAGCAGAAGTATCTATTTAGGATAGATGCTTTTACATGTTCCTCCTCCTCACATGCCCCCTTATCTCCTTTGATCTCAGCATTACCCCCTCTGGGCTTTCTCCTTTCACTAATGTATCTATAGAAAGTCTTGTCACCTTCTTTTACTGTCTATGCTAGTGTTTCCTTGGTTTTGGCCCTTGCCTGCCTTCCCTGCTTCCCTTAGGGAAGTTTGGTATGCCTCCCTATCTTCATCCTGCTGTGTTCCCCTATATTTCCTGAAGGCCAGCCTTTTGGCTCTGACCTTTTCTGCTACTGTTTTTGAGAACCAAAGTGGTTTCCTTCTTCTTTTGCACTTCCTTTTCTCTCTAATACAATGGGATGTTGCTTCAAGTATTGCATCCTTAATGCTTTCCCACTTTGCCTGTACCCCCTCACCTGTATTTCTTTTTGCCAGGGCTAGCTTAACTCTGTTGGCCATCTTATCAAAATCAGCTCCTCTGAAGTCCCATATTTTTGCCTTGGAATGTGATGATTTAGTTGTAGTGACCAAATTGAACCACACCTTGTGATGGTCACTGGCCCCCAGGTGACCTTCTGCCTGGAGATTTGTGATCCTTTTCCTGTTAGTCATTACTAGATCTAGGATAGCCCTGTCTCTTGTGGGTTGTTATACCAGTTGTTTGAGGCCTTCCCCCTGCAGGGAATCCACCATGTGTCTAGTTCTGGCAGATGTTCTTGCTGGTATTGACCAATCTGTGTCTGGCATGTTGAAGTCTCCCATTATCAGAACCTCCCCTTTAGCTGTTATGTTTTGTACATCTTCTAACAGTAATGTGTCTGTGTCCTCCCCCTGGTCTTGGGGTCTGTAGACAACCCCAGTTCTTATGGATGTCCCATTTCCTGTTTCCAGGGTGACCCACAGTTCTTCTGGCTCCTTATGTGTATTCTGAATTTCTGTAGTTTTGATATTTTCATTGACATACAGTGCCACTCCACCCCCCCCCCTCTTTTTGCACCTCGGTCTCTTCTGAACAGTACATAGCCAGGTACTGAAGTCTTCCAAGTGCGGTTGCTGGTAAAGCACATCTCACTAATTGCTACTATGTCCAGTTTAGCCTCTGTCATTATTGCCTGCAGGTCTGGGATATTGTTTCCCAGACTTGCGAGCATTTGTGTACATGATTTTCCATTGGCCAGAATTTGGAGTGTTAGTTGTTGGGTGAGGTCTGGCATTTCCCCTATGCATCGTATAGTGAGCTGGACTTTGGCAACTGGGTAGCTGAAGTGATCCAAAGGACCATTTTCAGTCATGACCCAAGCCACAGCATGGCACAAATAAGCAAGACAGATACAGGTAGTACAGAACAAGTACCAGGCCTCAGCATGATGTACAGCGAATACAGTACAAGGAGGATACAAAAAGTGAAAAATTACATAAATTACAAGGTGCCATAATAAGCCAGCTTACAGGTCAAAATGCAAGATTACAGGCTAGTGTGCTGGACAATATGCGATCATAATATACAGAGACCAGATACAGATTTATGCTATGTTACATAAAGTGTAAATTGCAATCAGGTACACTACTAATTGACATGTCATGACCAGCATGGATCTAATAAAGCAAGATTCAGATGCCACCTTCCCACACTGGGGTGCAGAGGCATAGTTTTGGGGGGGATCATAGCAGTCCCAAAGGGGCAGGTGGGGACAGGAGAGGGGGGCAACAGCAGCAATGGAAAAACCCTGCCGGTATGTGGGTGGGTGGGGTGTCAGAAAGAGGTGATGCCACAGAAAATTACCCAGGTGAGCAGTGGTATATGGCTTCAGACAGTAGCCAGTTTTTGAACTTGTTCTTGAAAGAGAGGTGGGAGGAGGAGGATGATCTGAGCGATGAGGGGAGTCTATTCCATAGGGAAGGAGCAGAGATGGAAAAGGCTTTACTACTCATGGTTAAGGAGATTTGTGGTACAACCAAGGGGGGTGGGATAGAGGATTCACAAAGCCTCCAAGATGCTGCCCTGCCTGTAAGGAAGGAAAAGTACAGAGACAGGTGGCCACCTCCAAGAGTATTGTCCACTAGGCAGACAAGAGCTTATTTGAAATCTCCTTGCAGTGGGAGTCACTCAAGAGATTGGTACAGCATGCAATGATGGGTGGAATAGGGAGCTTGCAGGATAAAGCAACAGATACTGTTGTAGACCGTGTTTTTCTAGAGCACAGCGCTGATGACACAAGGGAATAGACGGTAGAGCAGTATTCTAGGAGTGGTAGCAGGTTTCCTTATGCAATTGTGAATCAGGCTTCTTCAGTCACAAACTGAGGCGGTAGGCTGCACCTAGCTTCTGACTGACCCTCTGCACAGCATTATTGACCTGTTCGGAGAATGTAAGGTAGGGGTCCAGCAGGGTAACACCCAAGTACTTAAAACTGGGGACATTTTCAAGGGGTGGGGGAGAGAGTGTAATTACAATGAGGGATAAGTTGGCTTTGGACACCTTGGTAAGGAAAGACTTGGCTCTGAATAGCATTGACTTTGTTTTTTTTTTCATTTACCAGGAGCTTGTTAGAGAGAAACCAGTTGTGGGCTGCACCATAATTGAATGTGAGAGTGGACGAGATGGTTGAGAGTGACTTATCGCTGTGGTACAGCACAAGGTCATCCACATAGAGTAGAGCCTCACAGGAGAGGCTCTCGGCAGGGAGTGCGTTGATAAAAATGGAAAATAGGGGGCCAAGGATGGAGCCTTGGGGGATCCCTGTGGATACTGATAAGGTAGTGGAGGAGGCTATACTAATAGTGACAGACTTTGACCTGCCAGAAAAGTCACTTCTAAACCAGGGTGTTGTCTCAGAAAAGTATCCAAGGCATAGTAAGGTGGAGTGGAGGAAGGGGTTGTCGACAAGGTCAAAGGTCTTAATCAGATCCACGAACACAGCACCAGTGGCCTTACCCGCGTCCATGTTTCTAAGGACGTGGTTGGAGAAATAGGCCAAGGCTGATGTGGTGCTGTGAATAAGCAATAAGACATGGCTGGGTGTTGGTAATACTGAGATACCTGCACACCCAGAGGTGTAGTTAGGCACGAGACCACAGGTCGAGTGCCTTCAACTTCTGGGTATGCAGGTATCTCAGTACTGCCAACACCCAGCCATGTCTTATTGCTTATATAAAATGGGCCCATAGGTAACTTTGAAAAAAAGAACATTCTAAAAGTTTTCAAAGTCACAAAAAAATACTAAAAGGTTGCTGAATAATGTAAAATAGTCCTTCCACAGATGTTTTTCACCTGTTTGTCTTCACACTCAATACATAGATACATAGACAGTGTCGGCAGATAAAGGCCCATAGGCTCACCTTGTCTGCCCATTTGAGTTTGTAACTTCAGTTTGTTTTCCTAGAACTCTGTTGCCCCTTACCCCTGACCTTCAGAATTCCTTTATGTCTATCCCATGCATTCTTAAATCCCGTGATTGTTTCAGCCCCCACCACTTCCTCCGGCAGGGTGTTCCACTTATCCACCACCTGTTCTGTGAAGAAATATTTGCTCACATTTTCCTCTGAATCGTCCTCCCTCCAACTTCATCCCATGCCCTCTAGTCCTGGAACATCTTTTTTGCTTAAAAATAGTGTATTCTTGCACCCTGTTCCTCCCTGTAAGATACTTGTATGTCTCTATCATGTCTCCTCTCTCCCTCCTGTCCTCCAGGGAGTACATATTCAGTTCCTTCAACCTGTCCTCATAGGACTTGTGATGCAATCCATGTACCATCTACGTTGCCCTACTCTGAACCTTCTCTACCCTGTCTATGTCCTTACATAGGTTAGGTCTCCAGAACAGTACACTGTACTCCAGGTGGGGCCTCACTAGTGTCTTGTATAGTGGAATCATGACCTCCCTTTTCCTGCTGGTGATGCCCCTGCCTATGCATCCCAGCATCCGATTTGCTTTACCTGCTGCCTTGTCACACTGTTTTCCTACCTTGAGGTCATCGGAGATGATAACCCCAAGATCCCTTTCCTGCTTGGTGCATGCAATATCCTCACCTCCCAACTGATACATTGTGCCAGGGTTTTTGTGCCCCATATGCATTATCTTGCACTTCTTTTCATTGAATTTCAACTGTCAAACCCCTGACCATTCTTCAAGTTTCTGCAGGTCCCTTCTCATTCTGTCTACACCCTCTGGTGTGTCTACTCTGTTACAGAGCTTTGTGTCATCAGTGAACAGTGAAATTCTGCCTTTTAGGTCCTGCGCAATGTCACTGATGAAGATGTTGAATAGGACCGGTCCCAGCACTGATCCCTGTGGTACCCCACTGGTCACTCTTCCCTTTGTGGAGTGACAGCCATTTACCACCACCCTCTGTGTCCTGCCACCTAGCCAGTTACCTACCCACCACACTACTGTCCTGCCCACACCCATATTCCCTAGTTTGTGTAATAGTCTTCTATGTGGCACAATGTCAAAGGCCTTGCTGAAGTCCAGATAGGCCATGTCCACTGCCCTCCCCTGATCCACCTCCCTAGTCACCCAGTCAAAAAATTCAACGAGGTTGGTCTGACATGACCTCCCCCTGGTGAAACCATGCTGCCTTGGATCCTGCAGTCCATTGACAACCAGATGTTCCACCAATCTTTCCTTCAGTAGTGCTTCCATGATCTTCCCCCACTACCGAGGTGAGGCTGACTGGTATGTAGTTCCCCAGTTCCTCTTTGTTCCCACTTTTGTATGAGGGGACTACATCTGCTGTCCTCCAGTTTTTGGGTACCTCCCCTGTTTCCAGTGATCGGCTAAACAGGATAGCCAGAGGTTCAGCCACCACCTCTCTCAGTTCTTTAAGGACCCTGGGGTGCACCCTGTCTGGCCCCATTGCTTTATCAACTCTTATTACTTCCAGTTCCTTCAGGACCCATTCTCTTGTAAAGGGACTTGTGTCCATTTCTGCACCATTCTCACCCCTTGTACTCCCTTCAGACCCATTACCCTCCTCTTCCTCAGTAAAGACTGAGCAGAAATACCTGTTCGATATGTCAACTTCACCGTTGTCATCCTCCATGTGGCCCCCATCCTCCCCCTTCAGTCTCACTATCCCTCCCTTTGTCTTTCTTTTTTCACTTATGTACCTGTAAAAGGTTTTGTCCCCTCTACCCACTGATTTTGCAATGTGCTCTTCTGTCTGAGCTTTGGCTTCCCTTACTGACCTCCCTGCCTCCCTTTGCTTCTCCTGGTACTTCTCCCTATCCCCTTCTGCCTGTGTCTTTTTGTATTGCCTGAATGCAATCTTTTTGGCTTTCACTTTCTTTGCTACCTCTTTGGAAAACCATAATGGCCTCCTCTTCCTTTTCTCTTTTCAACCTGTTTAATGCATAATTCTGTTGCTCTTGTAATCCCTGTTTTAAATACTGCCCACTGTTCCTCAACCCCTGATTCCTGCCCCATTCCTTAATGCCTCTTTCAGGTATCTCCCCATTTTCCCAAAGTCTGCCCCCTAAAATTCAGGATCACGTGTTTTTGTGGTTTGGTTCTGCTCCTTCTGCGATTTCAAACCACAATGACTGAGTGGTCACTGTTCCCCAGAGTGCTCCCCACTGTTACCCCATCACACTGTCCTGTTTGTGAGCACAAGGTCCAGTATTGCCTGCTGCCGAGTTTGTTCCATGACCAGTTGCTTCAGGAAGGCACCCTGAAGGGAGTCCAGGATAAATCTGCTCCTAGTGGATGCTGCTGCTGGGATGCTCCAGTCCACGTCTGGAATATTGAAGTCTCCAACCAGTACTACCTCGCCCTTGTCTGCCATCCTTTGGATGGCTAGCATCAGCTCCCTATCTGTTTCTTCCTCCTGGGCTGGTGGTGTATAGACCACACCTGTACAGATGGCTGGCCCCATTTTCCTTTCCAGCTTAACCCACAGTATCTCTCCCCCATTTTGTTCCTCCTGGATCTCTGTTGCCCTTATGTCATTTTTCACATACAGTACCACTCCTCCTCCCTTCCTACCTGCCTGGTCTCTTCTGAATATGTTGTAGCCAGGAATGGCTATCTCCCAGTCATGGTTATCATTACACCAGGTTTCTGTGATGGCCACAATGTTCAGGTCTGACTGCACCATGACAGCCTCCAGATCTTCCATCCACTTTGTGTGACTGTTCACCATGGAATAGAAGAATTCAAAGCTCAGCATTATTCCAGTAGTAGAATGCCCCCAACCCCACATATACACACACACAGGCACACAGAATGGTAACATGGAATACATGCATTCAACATTTTTCAGCGCTATACTGGCGTACAGACAAAGACAAACTCACAGGCCTGAAGTGGAGCCAGAACCATCTGTTGTCTGGCAAAGTGGTTGGGATAGGTGGGGGATTTTTCATGGTCATCAAAGAAACACCAGCAATGGAAACTCTGAATAGTACTTGAGTGTAAATAACATTAAATTATTTACTTTATTTAATTTAATGGACTTTTGGTTTTAGGGCCTAGTTGAAGTTTTTTATAGATGAGTAAAGGCTGTAGCCATGTTTGTGATGGAAACTAGGAAATAGGTGGCTTATGAATTCTGTGAGTTGCCCTAGTTGACAGGGACTTCTTTTAGCCAGTGGTGGCACTCTCTTACTGCAATGGCTAGAACCAAGTCTCAGCCAATCAGGACACAGGGATTTCTTTGCCCATTTTGTATTGCTTTCTAAAGCCATGTTGTTGGGGGCACAGAAGGTTGTACTTTCCAAGCTGTTCTGAGAACTGGGAGTGTACAACTTTTTCCAACAGCTTGCTTAGGTGAGGGAAGAGGGAGATAGTCCTATAATTAATCAGGTGTGAGAGGGTCACGAGCTTTGAAAATGGGCACAACATTGGCATGTTTCCAGGAGTCTGGCATTGTGGATGTGGTGAGGGCAAGGTTAAATAAGAATGTGAGGGGTTCAATGATTGCCAGGGAGATAAGCCAAAGGAACAAGGGAAAAGAGACCATCACTACCAGGGCTACCCCTGGCAGGGAGGGACTTAAGGAGCTTGGCGGTAATATTTTGGCCAATGGCTCTAAAGTAGAAAGGGGGGGTGGAGGCGGGTGAAGAGAGGTATGCCTGACTACCAGGGCCAGGGGTTGACTGGGAGAGGAGTTTGCTAAGGTGGACAGAGAGGTTGGCAAATCTTTTGTTAAAGATTTGTGCGGCCTCAGCAGGATCGGACAGGGGGCCTGAAGGTGAGGCGAGTTGAGTGAGTTGGGTGTGAGTCTTAAGGTTCAGCAGGGACCCAATAGAAGGCTAAAAATGATGGATCACCAAGGTTGCTCCTTTGTTGGTTAAGATAGAAATTGCGTTTGATTTGGCAGCTTGCTTGCATGTGTTGCGCAAGCACCTGTAAGCGTTCCAAAGTTGGGGGAAGGGGACATTTTGTAGGCTATTCACTTACTATCCCTATCTTTCATTAGGGATAGTAGCTCCTTAGATATCCAGCGGGTGCAGACCCCTCTCACCTTAACAAGTAGTGAGAGGGAAGTGGAGGTCCAGTAACCGAGGAAGAGGAATTGTGAAGAACCTACATAGATACATAGATACATAGACAGTGCCGGCAGATAAGGGCCTATGGCCCACCCAGTCTGTCCATTTAAGTTTGTAAGTTCAGTTTATGTTTTCCAGGAAGTCTGTTGCTCCTTACCCCTGACCTCCAGAATTCCTTTATGTCTATCCCATGCATTCTTAAATCCCGTGATTGTTTCAGCCCCCACCACTTCCTCTGGCAGGGTGTTCCACTTGTCCACCACCCGTTCTGTGAAGAAATTCTTCCTCACGTTTCCTCTGAATCGTCCTTCCTCCAACTTCATCCCATGCCCTCTAGTCCTGGAACATCTTTTTCGCTTAAAAATAGTGCATTCCTGCACCCTGTTCCTCCCTGTAAGATACTTGTATGTCTCTATCATATCCCTCTCTCCTCCTCTCCTCCAGGGAGTACATGTTCAGTGCCTTCAACCTGTCCTCATGGGACTTGTGATGCAATCCATGCACCATCTTTGTTGCCCTCCTCTGAACCTTCTCTACCCTGTCTATGTCCTTATGTAGGTAAGGTCTCCAGAACTGCACAGTGTACTCCAGGTGCGGCCTCACTAGTGTCTTGTATAGTGGAATTATGACCTCCTTTTCCTGCTGGTGATGCCCCTGCCTATGCATCCCAGCATCCTATTTGCTTTACCTGCTGCCTTGTCACACTGTTTCCTGCCTTGAGGTCATCAGAGATGATAACCCAAGATCCCTTTCCTGCTTGGTGCATGCTATATCCTCACTCCCCAACTGATATATTGTGCCAGGGTTTTGTGCCCCATATGCATTATCTTGCACTTCCTTGCATTGAATTTCAACTGCCAAACCCTGACCATTCTTCAAGTTTCTGCAGGTCCCTTCTCATTCTGTCTACACCCTCTGGTGTGTCTACTCTGTTACAGAGCTTTGTGTCATCAGCTAACAGTGAAATTCTGCCTTCTAGGTCCCAGCAATGTCACTGATGAAGATACTGAATAGTACCGGTCCCAGCACTGATCCCTGTGGTACCCCACTGGTCACTTTTTCCTCTGTGGAGTGACAGCCATTTACCACCACCCTCTGTGTCCTGCTGCCCAGCCAGTTACCTACCCACCGCACTACTGTCCTGCCCACACCCATATTCCCCAGTTTGTGCAGTATAGTCTCTATGTGGCACAGTGTCAAAGGCCTTGCTGAAGTCCAGATAGGCCATGTCCACTGCCCTCCCTGATCCACCTCCCTAGTCACCCAGTCAAAAAATTCAATGAGGTTGGTCTGACATGACCTTCCCTGGTGAAACCATGCTGCCTTGGGTCCTGTAGTCCATTGACAACCAGATGTTCCACCAATCTCTCCTTCAGTAGTGCTTCCATGATCTTCCCCACTACCGAGGTGAGGCTGACTGGTCTGTAGTTCCCTGCTTCCTCTTTGTTCCCACTTTTGTATAAGGGGACTACATCTGCTATCCTCCAGTCTTTGGGTACCTCCCTGTTTCTAGTGATCGGCTAAACAGGATAGCAAGAGGTTCAGCCACCACCTCTCTTAGTTCTTTAGGACCCTAGGGTGCACCCCATCTGGCCCCATTGCTTTATCAACTCTTATTACTTCCAGTTCCCTCAGGACCCTTTCTCGTGTAAAGGGACTTGTGTCCATTTCTGCACCATTCTCACCCCTTGTACTCCATTCAGACCCATTACCCTCCTCTTCCTCAGTAAAGACTGAGCAGAAATACCTGTTCAATATGTCAGCTTTACTGTTGTAACCTAACCACAGAGAGAGTTTCAGAGGTAGCGGGTGGACCAGTTCATTTCCCTGATATCCTTAAGGATATTAGTTGGATCTGGGCAGTTGAAATTTCTGAATGATAGATATTTTTTTTTGGGGGGGCGCGTTTAGTTTTGGTGGCCAGAATGATGTATGTGGGAGAGTGATCACTTAGAGGATCCGACATTACACCTGCCTGCAGAACCTTGTCTACCTGATGTGTGGCTATCCAGTTGAGTAAGCAATGGCTCTTCTTGTGAGCATTGTGTCTGGTGGGGGAGGAGATGATTTGTTCAAGATTTAGCGTTTTCAGGAGGTTTGCATAGTCAAGCTCTTGGGCTTCTAACCAACTGATCTTAAAATCCCCAAGCAGCATGATGTCCCTGGTTGGGGAGAGTAGCTGGAGGCCATCAGTGAGGTGAGCTAGGCCCAGGATGCCTCCAGACAGGGAGATATAGCAGCAACCCAGGTAAAGTTTTTTTTTTTTGAGGAATCCAGGATCTATTCAGCAAGGAGCCATTCACTAGGAAGGGGGGATTGGAGCAGCTGACAGTGACTGCAGAGATATGCTTCTGCACATACAGCGCTATTCCCCCACCCTTCTGTAACCCATATGTCCATTTTTGTAACATGGCTATACATATGGTATCTACGGGTTCGGGGAAGGATGAGGTTACCTGGCACAAGAGACCTAGGTTTGACTACTCTGCACAGGGGCACCCAAGTAAATCCAACTACAGGAAGCAATAACTGTAATGTCCAGAACCAGAATTGGGATTTTCAGTGGCTTTATTTATTAAGTCACTGAACATAAACAAAGCTCTGTATGGTCCTCACAGGGCTACGTAACTGTAATGCAGATTAGAGGTTAAACACAGTGGTCCATTTGAGGAATGAACACAATACAACAGTTGTCTGGCTTTGGACCCACCAGGCACTCAGCCCGACTTTGCATGCGCATTGGATACACAGCCCGACTGGCCTGGCTCCTGCCGCCACTCGACTGATGGTCCACTTCATGAACCCAAACTCTACTTGAAAGACATCCCATCAAACAAGGAGGCTCCCAAACTGTGGCTCCCACACCACTTGAAGTCTGCGACTCCTAGAGAGATTTTGTTTTCGTATTTCCATTCTAAACTCCCATCAAACAAGGAGATTCCCATCCAACAAGGAGTAATTTTCCCATCCTGTGGCTTCCCACACCACTTAGAGTCTGTGACTCCTAGAGAGATTTTCTGGTTATGACTCCACGCCTGAGTACCCCACCCCATCACTGGCGCCAAGCGCATGAGGCAAGTAGAAAACACAGAAGAAATCAGAGAGGTGGACCTGGTTACTAAAGATGGGGTTTTCCCACCTCCAGCTCCCACAGCCCATACCTGGCCACTTCTCTGGACACACAGAACTTTAGACTTTAAATGTAGATTGACGGTGGATGACCCGAAGCACCCCCTCTACAATGAACTTTAAATCCATTAACACTTTAAACAGATGACTGCTCTATTTGTTTGTCCTAGTTGACATAGTCCTCCCAAATAGCAGTCTCCAATACTTGAAATCCAACTGAAGAAAAGAAGTTGTTTGCCCCTTCCAATGGGGCCAAACACTCACCCATTCGTTGCAGGTGCCCCACAGGCGAGAACTGTAACCTTTGCTGTTGTACATGAACAGACTGAACTTAAATTAAAACAGGCAGCTTTCTTCCCAAGGTGGGAGAAGGGGATTGCCCCTGGAACCCACAAAGAACTTTTCCTCACCCCCCCAGAGGGAGGGGGGTAAACAGACACTACTGGTGTCCTTCTTGTTTGCTTAAGGACAAACTGAAGACCCTTTGAATTCCAAGGTTCTAAACTTACTCTGAGCTGAAGATTCCAAATGTGGCTCATGCATGCGATAGTTCTATTATGATGTCATCCCTCTAGTCTCAGCTGTGACTGAGGACAAGTGAGACAGTGTGAAACCCATTTAAGTGGAGTTTCACAAGCTGCCTTCCCTGCCTACCACTAGGTCTTACTGGGATTCTAGTAACCCCGGTAACAAAGGGGTTACACTCGCCTTGACCAGGAAAATGACTGTCCCCAGTCAATGCACCCGGCCTAGGCCATCCCACCCTATGTGCTACCTGTGGAGGGGGGTGATCAGGCCCCTCCTACCGTGTGCGAGCACAGATAGGCATCACTAAGGGCCTAGAGGCCTATAGCTGACATTTCAGCCTCTACTCTATCCACTTACTATGGACACCTAGTGGCTCTGGTAGAATCGTCCAGAGCATAGCCCTGATAGATCAGCACTGCAGTCCCCATGGCCACTGAGGACCACAGCCTGTCTATCCCCCCTAACCCTCTAGGGAAAACCTATCTGCCTCTTACTTAACATCCCAAACAAAACAAAACCCGGGACCTCCCGACCTTGGGCAGCCTGCAACTACAACATTAGGAACACAACAGTACTTTAATTTCTTACATAGCACTGAATGAGGAACCCGATGAGCCCTCCTCCTCTTCTTGTCTTCTCTTCTGTCCTCCAGGAACACCTGTAAGAAAAGACAAAAACAAAACAAAAAAAACACACCCTAATCTGCATTTACGATCTACCTAAACAACAACAGTGACAACAACAACCCTTACCATACAGGAAAAACAGAACACTAAACAATCCCAAAAAGAAAAAATATATATATTTTTTTTTTAGAAAAGTAGAAAAGACAGTATATACATTAAGTACAGAAATGACATTGATAACAATACACTTCTTTGGGGGGATGGAATGCCCTAAATGTCCCACTAGTGACTACAAGGCCCGAAGGCCAGTCCAATGTATGTTATTTGACCACAGTGTGACGTGGCACCTCTAACAAACGCCTACTTGAAGAAAACCTGTACAATGTAATCTAAATGCTATGTATGTCTCAATGTGACGAGGTACCTTCGGAAACGAGCCTCTGGCTCAAAGGTTGTAAACTGATTCTCACAAATAAAATAAAATAAAGAGTCTGTCCTGGGCCGGAGCCCCATGAACATAGTCTTTTAAGGCCATAATCCCGAAGGGGAGAGTCTTTGCGGACAGTTCACACACTGTTTGAAGTCTGTAGTGTAAGGTGTGTATTGCAATGTCATAAAGATAGAATAAAAAGAATTTTGATGACTCACCAGCCTCTTGAAGTATTCGTACATCACCAACCTGGTCCCTGCCAAGACTCTCCATGGCAGCATTTCTTCTGATACAGCTGGTACGGACATCTTCCGGGAATCCACAGGAGTGCACATCTGGAAACAGCTGGGCTGATGTCATAACTGGAGAAGGAACCTTAGAACAGGAATAAAAAGAGAAACAGCTGGTCCGGCGTCATCCGATTACCAGGCGATGAACAGGAAAACAGCTGGGCTGGTGTCCTCTCTGGATCTGAAGTCATCTGGTGGTACCAGTAGATGGTTATTGATTGCAGACAGTTTACTGTAGACTGAAGAATGTGGAGCCCCGAATTTTTGTTTATTCATTTTGGCAGTTCAATAAAGGTACTTCACAGTTCAGATGTGGCAGTATTGACTACCACTGCTCGGCTCTCCATTTTGTAGGCTCGGGCTTAATTTCCGGGAGGTCCTTGCATTGAGGCCAATAGTAGAGGGAGTCAGGGGCTTGAATTATTACTCCATCTGGCCGCACATAATTCACACTGTGGGAGACTTCACATCCCTCTCCGTCCACTATTCTCACTCTGTCCATAAACAGTGTCCTGCCTCTCTTCCACTGTGTATACTTTTCATGAAACAGTCTATTCTTTACATGCTGGTTAGCCCCAGGATGCACATGTTTCATTGCTTCATCCCAGATCCAGGATTTCCTGCAGTTCTCAATCTCCTCCCAGACTCTCCGAGGAAAGGTAGGAAAGGTCTTACCAAAGATTTCATTGGCCTTTCTACGAACTAGTCTCTCCTCTTTACTTGCTTTGGTCAATCTGAGACCGCTGGCCTGGCTTGGAGGTGGCCAGTCCTGGTTCTGCCAGCTTCGCATCCTCAATGAAATTAAAAACAGATCCCTGACTTCTTTTTCTTCTTCTGGTGAGCCAGGCAGTGGCATCACCACCTTCTTGAACACATTCCTCCGAGGCAAGATCTTGAGGCTGTGTACCTGCTCCTTTCTCACAAGGCCACATAGGTTCCCCTCATCTTCCTCTTCACTGAGGATCTGAGCCCAGGAGTGAGCAGTAGTTCTCACCCCGAGACTATCCATTCATCACTAGGAGCGAGGTCGACACCTCCCATTCAACGGCCTCCCGTGATCTCATCTTCACCTTTCGGACTTGGGCTAGGCCCCCCCACCCAGGGGTCTATTGATGCTTTATCTGAACTTGTCTTCTGAGATCCAGCATCCAAAACTTCAACTTCAGATTCAGTCTCTAATTCTGCACTCTCTAACTTTGTGCCACACTCCCCCGAGGGATCTTCCTCCACAGGCTCCGCCTGATGCTGTGTGCTGCCAACTGCAGATTCTTGAAGTTGTGTCCATGTGGGAGCCAAACAAATTTAAAGCACCTTATACAAGCCATATTTTTGTAGACAACCAGCACAGTGAGGAATCATGAAGACATCCCTTCCAGCACTCAAGCACATCTGGCATGCACCACTGGATAATTAGAAATTGCCACATCAGGAGGGAGTTGCCCTCTATAGCACCAATTTTCAATATCTCTCACTCTATTTACTGCTGCTGTTACTGCAACCCGGGCATGATCCGGGTAACGAGCTGGTCCTGAGGCCATAACTGCAGAAAAACAAACAAAAGTTCACTGTAACTGAAAGTCCCACTTTAATGGACACACTCTGTAGCTTTTAAATGGCTCCTCTGCTGCTGTGTTTACTTTACTACCTCACCCTGTAATTATGGCGGCAGCACTCTGTGCATCAACATTCAGACTCTGGTCAAGCCACCGCGCACCCGATTTACATCAGCTACTAATAACTTTTATTTAAACTGCACAACTTGCTCTGTTCTGGCTGTTCTCACATTTTCAGGATTTTCCTTGGACTTTTCACATGCTGGCAACATTTATTTAATCACAGTCCTTTTAAAACTTCAGGTTTCAGCACAGAATTGCCTGCTTTTACTAGTGTTGCAATTATTTTACAACCCACAGTCTCTCTCTGGCTGCAAACTTTAAACTGAGGCTACTTTCATTGCTATGCACAATTTAATGGCTTTACAGACTTGCACTTGCCAGCAGGATATCACACAATCGCTACTTGCAAAGCGACTATACAGCTGCACTCACATTTTATATGGCATTACTGAAAATCACTGATTTGAGCAGTTTTAAATCGTTTACTTACTGTTATTGAAGCAGATTGCTGCGATGGAGGAAAACGGCCTGCAGACAGATTTCTGAAGGCCTCGGATTTCAAACGGGCGGGCAGTCTCCGCGATCGTAGTATTAATCACACAATTCACTGATCCCACGACCGATAAGCGAGTTGAGCCCGATTTTTAACTGGAAAGTCACTTTTCTACTGGTTACAGCACTTTGAACACTTCACGAATGCTCCTCCACTGCCAGTACACGCACTACTCTCTGTCTCCCTCTCGAATGCTGAAGCAGACACATAAGAGCTGGCTGAGGGGCGGGACTAATGGAAAACTGACCAACCACACGACACCATGCAAATGAGCCTCTTCTTCCTCACGAGGGCTCCTCTCCTCACGGCGATCGTCGAGCAGGCAAATTTAAACTGAAAAGATGCACTTTTTTTTTTTCCAACTGACTCCACGGCGGGAGCCCATTTCAACCATGTAACATTGCCATTAACTCTGCAGTCTCTAGCATTGCACAGAAAGCATTTCCAACGTCCAGGGCATAATTTCTCTGTTGCTACCCCTAGTTTTCCACACTTTCCTTCACAGAACTTTATTTTAAAACTGACAAATGCTGTAAACTATGTTGATGCAGGACAAGGACACACACTTTGGCTTTACAGCTCCTTGGTAAACAGTTGGCATTTTTTAAACAGCAGCACAAGATTCACAGCACACAGCACACTAGGGAAATTGTTTCAACTTTTTGGGCTACCGACTGCCAGATAGCCAAAACGCTAGCCTACTTGCCCAAGCACCTTCCTTCCCAAACAAATCCAAAGCGGTGCCTCCATTTTTGTAACCCATATGTCCATTTTTGTAACATGGATATACATATGGTATCTACGGGTTCGGGGAAGGATGAGGTTACCTGGCACAAGAGACCTAGGTTTGACTACTCTGCACAGGGGCACCCAAGTAAATCCAACTACAGGAAGCAAATAACTGTAATGTCCAGAACCAGAATTGGGATTTTTCAGTGTGGCTTTATTTATTAAGTCACTGAATATAAACAAAGCTCTGTATGGTCCCCCACAGGGCTACGTAACTGTAATGCAGATTAGAGGTTAAACACAGCGGTCCATTTGAGGAATGAACACAATACAACAGTTGTCTGGCTTTGGACCCACCAGGCACTCAACCTGGACTTTGCATGCGCATTGGATACACAGCCCGACTGGCCAGGCTCCCCTGCCGGCCACTCACACTGATGGTCCACTTGGCGAATGAACCCAAACTCTACTTGGAAAGACATCCCATCAAACAAGGAGGCTCTCAAACTGTGGCTCCCACACCACTTGAAGTCTGCGACTCCTAGAGAGATTTTGTTTTCGTACTTCCAATTTGAAACTCCCATCAAACAAGGAGACTCCCATCCAACAAGGAGTACTTTTCCCATCCTGTGGCTCCCCACACCACTTAGAGTCTGCGACTCCTAGAGAGATTTTCAAGTTGCGATCCACGTCTGGGTACCCACCCCATCACTGGCCAAGCACAAGAGGCAAGTAGCAAAAACACAGAAGAAATCCGTAGAGGTAGACCTGGTTACTAAAGATGGGGGGTTTTCCCACCTCCAGCTCCCACAGCCCATACCCGGCCATTTCTCTGGACACACAGAACTTTAGACTTTAAAATGTAGATTGACGGTGTATGACCTGAAGCACCCCCTCTACAATGAACTTTAAATCCATTAACACTTTAAACAGATGACTGCTCTATTTGTTTGTCCTAGTTGACATAGTCCTCCCAAATAGCAGTCCCCAGTACTTGAAATCCAACTGAAGAAAAGAAGTTGTTTGCCCCTTCCAGTGGGGCCAAACACTCACCCATTCGTTGCAGGTGCCCCACAGGCGAAAACTGTAACCTTTGCTGTTATACATGAACAGACTGAACTTAAATTAAAACAGGCAGCTTTCTTCCCAAGGTGGGAGAAGGGGATTGCCCCTGGAACCCACAAAGAACTTTTCCTCACCCCCCAGAGGGAGGGGGTAAACAGACACTACTGGTGTCCTTCTTGTTTACTTAAGGACAAACTGAAGACTGACTTTGAATTCCCAAGGTTCTAAACTTACTCTGAGCTGAAGATTCCAAATGTGCCTCATGCAGCTGTGACAGTTCTATTATGATGTCGTCCCTCTAGTCTCAGCTGTGACTGAGGACAGAGTGAGACAGTGTGAAACCCATTTAAGTGGAGTTTCACAAGCTGCCTTCCCTGCCTACCACTAGGTCTTACTGGGATTCTAGTAACCCCGGGTAACAAAGGGGTTACACTTCTTTTTCGCCAGTCTATCAAGATGAAGGAGGGAGTATCCAGGGAGTTGAAAGGAGGGGTCGAGGTTCTGGGGTTTCAGCCAGGTTCCAGAGAGCCCAAGCACATGGGGCTTATAGAGGGACATCCAGGCTTCAAGGTCAGAAAACTTGGATGGGAGGCCACAAATATTTAAATGGTTGAATTTTAGCCCGGTCGGCATTGCCCATTGATGTTAGAATGGTCGATGTGGGTATTCATAGGTCCAGGGTTACTTTCAACATCGCCAGAAAGGAGTAGAAGGGAGAAGAGAGGGAAGATGGGGGCCAGGGGGAGGGTGAGAAGACAATGGAGTGCAGGAATAAACCGAGCAGCCAATGTTCAGGGTTGGAGAGGAGGCAGGGAGAGCTGAGCCCAGGGGAGTTAGTTCATATCTAACCTCAGTGGAGGGGCGGTTCAGTGGGCCTATATAGAGGAGTAAAGGAGGATAAACACTGCTGATCTACGGCAAGCACCAAGACACACAAATCAGATAATGGTAACAGGCCAGCCATAGAGGAAACTAGAAGAGGGAGCAGTGTCAGCTTCATCTGAAGGTGCTATAACAGTAGGCGACCAGAACTATATTAAGGCAGTGTTGGCCAAGTGGAATGCCGAGCTGGTTCGATTCCCACAGCCCTGCAGAAGCGCAGATGAGTATCAGGATGGAATAAAATGTAGGCAAGAGGTGCAGGAGAAATGTTTAGGGGTGGGAAATGAAACTAGCAGTAGTTTAGGAGACAGTACGGGGGGGGAGGGCATAGGATGCAGCTTCAGTGTTACTGCAGGAGCTGGGTGGGTTGAACCAAGTGGGAGAGAGGGTAGGGGGGCAAAAGTGGGCTGATAGGTTCTGGCAGCTATAAAAACACAACCACCTCTGGGTGGGAAGGTGGTTTGGGAGGGTTAGATGGGAAGAACCAAGCCAGTGCCGTACGCAGCGTGGCATTGTGGACAGAGCAGTGGAATAGGCTAGGTGTGGGGAAGGGGAGAGCGCAGGCACTTGCTGGCTGGCCCAGACATCCCATGGAGGCTGAAAGTGCTGTCTCTGGCAGTACTATACTGCACTGGGGAGAGAAGCAGAGAGAGGGGGATTTAAGGATACAGGGGGCTGGCAAGGAAACCTGAGCCCGGGGGAAGGGTGAGTGGGTGGAGCCAGACCCCAACCTGAGACTGCTGGCAGCAACAGCTCGGGCCCATCCCTCCAAGCTGCAGTAGGAAGGCAAAGCTAGCATACAACAGTGCAATTAACTGGAATCAAGCGCTAAAGTCCCTGTGCTGCTGATCAGTGCAGCAGAACATTAGAAGCAATGTAACATGCCCATGATCGGAACAGTAAGGGTTCCCTATAGGAATTGGCTGAAAGAGCAGCAGAATATTCCATAAAATAGAGAATTTAAATCACTAACACCCTTAAGGGGACCATCTGAAAGGCAGTGATAGCTGCAGAAAACATAGCAATACAATCACTATCGCCCTTAAGGGAACAGTAAAACTTAGTATTTAGTAGGGTTCTCAGAATCCGCTGAAGTTCTGGGTTCTGGTTCTGGGCTCAAACTTTGCAAATAGTTCTAGGGTTCTAATCTTCTTTAGAACTCAAACTCGTTTTGTGTGCAGGATTGGATAGAAAGAACAGATAAAGATACTGAGAGGAGAAAAAAACATACATAAAAAGAGCTGCATTCTCAGCACAGCCATAATATTGGTTCACTGCACATGCAGAAAAGAGAAACACATTGAGTATCTCAAAGTTCAAATGCCAAGTGTCACAATTCCATGCATTTAGCACATCTGCATATGAGCAGCACATTCTCTCATTTTCACCCTCTAAAATATTTTTAGCATGTAATTCCTAATAATTAGTTTGTTTTCCAGGCTGGCATCCCTTGTTTTTTAAATGTATGAAGAAATAAAGCTTTTTTTTAGTAGTTAGAACCCTTAACACTTAGAACCCATGGATGTTCTAGTTCTAAAATAGAACTCGAACCCATGGGTTCTAAAAGGGTTCTAATCTTTCTAGAACTAGTTCTGACAACCCTAGTATTTAGTGCTGTAACGGCCAAGTTGCAATTCATTAAAAATAGTCTATCAGTATATCTTTGCTGACACCAGGTCCCCACAAACACGTGGTGTGGTGCGGCAAGGTATTCCACAGTCAAGATGCTGCTGAGCAGGAGTCCAAGGTAGGCGCTGTAGACGAAATTGCCTGGGGAAGGTCTTTTGCTGTTCAGGCTGGGTGTGGGGAGGGGAACGAGTGCAGGCACTCGCTGGCTGCCCCAGATGCCTTATGGAGGCTGAAGGCATTGTCTCTGGTGGTCCTGTGCTGAGCTGGGGAAGGTCTTTTGCCGTTCAGGCTGGGCGTGAGAAGGGGGAGAGTTCAGGCTCTTGCTGGCTGCCCAGATGCCCCATTGAGGCTTAAGGTGCTGTCTCTGGTGGTCCTGTACCAGGCTGGGGAAGGTCTTTTGCTGTACAGGCTGGGTGTGGGAAGTGGGAGAACACAGTTGCTCACTGGCTGCCCTGGACACCCCACGGAGGCTAAAGGTGCACTGTCTCTGGCTGTCCTGTGCTGGACTGGGGAAGGACTTTTGCTGTTCAGGCTGGGTGTGGGGAGGGGGGAACGAGTGCAGGCACTCGCTGGCTGCCCTGGATGCCCCACAGAGGTTGAAGACACTGTCTCTTGTCTGTCCTGTGCTGGGCTGGAGTACCACTGGGTTCATGCACAATGAAAATGCAGACAGTAAAGAAATAAATAAGTATATGTAAAGCTAGAAATATCACAGTTCTATGGGTGGTGAAGAGGGGCATCTCTACGGGGGTGCAGTCTGAAGAACATGAATATACACAGGATGTCTTTATAAGCATAGAATCACAATCTTCACAGAGGTGAACTGTGTTAAAAAGCTAAAAGGTGAGAAATACTATGCGAACAGAAAGAAAGTCTTCACAAAACTGGAAGTAGCAACGCACATGAGACATGAGGCTGCTTGAAACAATGATAATTTCTGGTGGAGGGATGACATCATGCAAGACGTGTTGTTGAATGGAATAGGGTCTCTGGGGATCAGCTGTGATGTGAAAGGACCAAAGGTCATGGGGACTGCTATTATACAAAAGCAGAAGTGGCCACACTTGTTGACCTTGAACTACCTCTGGGTTCATGCAGAATGAAAATGCAGACTGCCTGTGGATGGAGGTCTGGGCAAGACCAACTGCAGAGAGTGGCTCCCTCAGTGCACACTTCCTCAGAGGATGCTGCCTCAGGGGCATGGATGCAACAGAAAAAAAGGTAAAGTCTCCTCAGGCACAGCAAAGTCACATTACCACTACTGCTCACAATACCACTAACATAAGTTTGATGGTGAAGTATGGGCATTGGAGAGACAGCCACGATGTAAAGCACAGAGTGTCCAGATGACTGCTTTCCTCCACCTGGGAGGAATGCTTCCACAACCCCATGTCTTTGCGGTCCATAACAGAATGATGGGTGAAAGGCATGAAAACCTGCCTATACAAAGTAATAGGATCCGGTCATACTGTGATGTTTGACTCACATCAGCGTATGGCACATGTCATGACATCACTGCATGCCATGCCCTTGGGGGAGAGAATAAAAAAAAAAAAAACAAGAAGTGACAGGATGGCGATCGGATGCACCTAGTCATTATCATAGCCAGTAAACAGGTTGGTGCTATCGGTAGCCTTGGACTATAACATACAAAGAAGCCAGCAGAACAAGGCCATTTGGTCTATCAAGTCTAGTCATATTGCAGGGTCCACAGCTTGAGCTAATGTCCCTGCCCTCCCTTCCCACTCCCCCATTCTCCCTACCCATGATCCTTACCTTCTCCCAGGCCTATTCCAGCCTCTCTTAAAGCTGCCCACTGTCTTCAATGAGATGACCTCTTCCAGCAGCGCATTCCAAGTGTCCATCACCCTTTCTGTGAAGAAGTGCTTCCTGACCTCCCTCCTAAACCTCCAATCTCCAGCTTAAGACTGTGCCCCCTTGTTTTATGGTTGCCACTCAACTATGTTTGCTGAACTACAGAAATGGAACATGTTCACATCAGTGCATCACTAAACATAAAGCACAATAAAAGCATAATATTTATGAATGCATAGGGAAAGATATTCACATGCTGTCATTCCCTATTGGCGATAGCAGTCATCACACATTGTTTCTTGACAACCTGGCCAATACTGTCAAGTACTGTCAGACATTTGAAGATGCAGAGGACAAAAATGACCAGTATCCATTTAACATTTTTTTCATTAATATATATACTCTGTTTCACAGCACTCTGGAACAAAATGCACACTGCAAAGGTGACTTGTCTCAGACGCACCACTTCAGTCCGCTCTTGTGCATCATACCGCAGCATTCCATTTCTCACTCACCTCGATGTCCTTGGTGAACTTATGAAGACTGACATTCTCTTTGTGGGTGTTTGAACACCCATACACTACACATCTATTTACCATGAGGGCTATTCACAAAGGTGTGGAGTGGGTACGCGTAATGTAATTCTGGTGCTTAACCCACCCCGCACCTCCTCTACACAATTCACAAAACAAATAGGCCCCCTCTTTGCACCCGATCCCATGGTCAATCGCACAGCTCCACACCGCAGCAGGCCAATGGGTTGGGTTGAGGCCATGCCAGCACTTCACGTGATTCACAAAACTGCGGAGTGCTGCACATGGCGACCGGCAGCTATGCGTCCACTGGGCAGACGTAACCCTGGTAGTCAGTTATGCACCCCCTGGGGATGAAGCCACCAGTCATGGCAGAAATGGTGGGGGGCATAATCCCCCACTATGGATGCCCAGCCATCTGGGCACACTGGAAGGGCTGGGGCTAGTCAACTGGGGTACCCCCCACATAGCAGTTGGTGCTCTGCATGCTGGCAGACAACATGGTGCCCCATGGGTGCAAGGGATCCACTGAGGGACCCGGACTGGGCAGCTGATTGGCTGCCTGCCTGGATCCACCACTCCACACCCACCTGCCCACCACGAACCTGCATGCTGGTGGGGGGCGTGTAAGGGAGCCGGGCAGGGGCTATTGTTTGTGAATGCTGTCCTTGCGTGGATCTCCAGGGGGTGCAGAACTGCATGTGTGGAATACATGCCTCTGGCATGTATATTCTGCCTGTTTGTAAATGGCCTCCCATGTTAGTGTACATAAGAAGTACAGTAACTGTTATGCACAAAACAGTTTCACAAAGTATATAATAGTAAAACTCCTGAATGGAAAACAAAGGACACCAAAAACAAAACAGTTTTGCAACAAAACCTTTATTCATATTATTAGGGATTAATTGATATTCAGAGTAAAATTATATGACGAAGGTTGATGAAGATGAAAGGGGTGCAGATGTGAGGTCTGTCTCATACAGGGGATAGTGCAACAGCACTGGTGAAAAACCAGAAGTCAAACACTCCACATGCACTGTATCAGGTTACCTATAATATAAGGTGACAGAAACAACATGCATAGCAGTCACATCATAAGCTAACTGCAGCGCAGTACATGTCAGATGTGGTCAGCTCCGTTATTTGGGGTGGAGATGGAAACAAACTTTTGTTTTTGTTTCCTTTGAGAAGCACGCAATAAGCTGCAAGAAACGACACCACGCCTGCACTATTATATGACATAAATTAGGTCCATGACAATGACTAGAAACCTGTCAGCATATATGACTGAGCCAGTTAACTGACAGGAATATTATCCAAAATGAGTAAGGAATTATGAAGACATGACAGAAGGCAGTCACAAGCTTTAATAAACTTCTCAGCTTGTGCACCAGTCCATTGTATAATTACTATGAGGTGCACAAACATGCGAGAGAACCTGTCAAATGCCCTGTAGTTCAGACAGCTATCTCTGCCATGTGCTCTTGGCACTTCTTGGAAGGGGTAGCATGAAATGATTGTCAAATGAAAACAGAAAGGGATTATTCAGCAGCACAAACACAGATGGAATGCCACACAGAAAGTGAACTACAGCCTTTCTCTGCCAAGAAGAATTAGTTTTCACCAAAAACATAGATAGTCTATCAGGAAGATCGATTGTCCACGCAAATTGTACTAGTTACTTGGTCCCGCTCGGATAGAGGATTCCTTACCTCATGTCACAACACTGTTCAAGCAGGACTGGCAGACTACGGAGACTTGTGAACGCACAATGCCGCAAACATACATTAAAGTAAGAAATTGAATTATTACACTGCAAACACCATGAATTTCGACAGCAAGGACTACATTATGAGAACAACTGGGACACAGAGCACAAAGATAAGACAAACAATGTCAGCTGGTCTTTAACTTGTCTAATAATTTTGACAAATCAGAATTCAATGCCATTGTGTGTGAAGGTGGTCTGTATGCTACACATATGTTTAACTTTTTCTCTTTGTATGTGTTACTTTAATCCAAACGTGTTCAGTTTCTGAGTTTTCATCCCTGATGTTTTCCACTGCATCTGTTGTATACCTTACATACAGGGCTTCACCACCTCCCTCCCTTTCTTCCCATCTCTGTTAGAGATTGTAAACTTTTTAATATCTACATCAACGATATAGGGGAAGGGCTGAGGGGAAGGGGGGGAGTGCCTGTCGAAACTAGCCAAGGGGGGAGGCACTGAAAAGGAGCAGGGAAAACCCAGCCTCCCCCCACAAAACACAGTGAGAGGTAAACACCAAGGTAGAGAAGTCAATAGGGCGCAGGATGGGGTAAATGCAGAAAAAGACAGTAAGGAGAGGGATGGAGTTAAAAAGGATAAGGCCATCAAAAAGTGGAGGCTGATGAATGCCAATGCCCATAGTCTGTGTAACAAGCTCCCTGAACTAGTGGCCTTGATGGAAGAGGGACACCTGGATATCGTGGCAGTCACAGAAAGGTGGTACACTAAGAACTATTGACTGGGATGTCAACATACCAGGGTACACAAGCTACAGGAGGGACAGGGAGGGTAAAAGAGGAGGAGGAGGAGTAGTAGCTTTCTGTGTAAGGGAAGGAGTCAAAGCAACGGAACTAAAGGATAAACAGGGAGTAGAAGAGGCACTGTGAGTCACCCTGGAGACAGGATATGGCACCACAGTCCGCATGGGGGTTGTATAATGACCCCCATCTCAGGGGGAGGCAACGGACAAGGACATAATAGAAGGCATCCTTAGAATGGCAGAAAAAGGGGAAATATTGTTGATGAGGGACCTGAATATGCCAGATGTTAACTGGAGCAGCTTTGCTGCAGCCACATCCAAGAGCAGGATTATTCTCAATGCCCTACAGGGGGCATGCCTCAGACAGCTAGTGGTGGAGCCCACTCAGGAGGGAGCAATCTTATGCTTGGTACTGTCAAATGAGGATGGAGAAAGGATCTTGGATTTAGAAGTGGGTAGCCATTTGGGAACAAGCGACCACCAAACAGTGTTGTTCACGATAAACACAGCCATAGAGTCAAGCCATACAGAAGCAAAAGTATTGGACTTTAGGAGGGTTGACTTTGGGAAAATGGGAGAGTGCCTCAGAAAAGCATTACCAAATGGGCAAGAAGGAGAGGTGGAGGAACAATGGGGAAAAAATCAAAGCTGCCATCACAGAGGCAATAAGCCTTTGTGTGAAGCAAATCAACAAAGCAAAACGAAGGAAAAAAACACTATGGTTCTCAAAAGAGGTGGCGGGGAAGGTTAAGGAGAAAAAGGTAGCATTTAGGAAGTATAAGGAAACACAGAAGGAACAGGACAGAGAACTGTACCAGTTAAAGCAGAAGGAAGCGGGGAAGGCAGTCAGAATAGCAAAGGCCCAAACTGAGGAAAAGATAGCCAACTCAGTTAAGAGGGGGATAAAACCTGTTATAGGTACATTAGGGAGTGAATAAAGACCAAGGGAAGGATAGTGAGGCTTAATAAAGGTGAGGGTGGGCAGAGGGGGACAGTGAAAAAGCAGGGATACTGAACAAATACTTCTCAGTATTCACAAAAGAAGAGGAGGGGGAGGTTCCTAAATCAAAGAATAGAAGCACTCTTGATAGGGAGGTCGATACCAATCCATTCACAGAAGAATGTGGTAGCCTGGGTAAAAAATTAGCTGGACAACAGGACTCAGAGGGGTAATAGTAAACGGAGTTCACTCTGAAGAAAGGGGAGTTACTAGCAGGGTACCGCAGGGTTCAATACTGGGATTAGTCCTCTTTAATGTCTTTATAAGTGACATTGCAGAGAGACTGGAAGGAAAAGTATGTCTCTTTGCAGACAACACAAAGATCTGCAACAGGGTTGATGCACAAGGTGGGGTGGAAAGGATGCAAAGGGACTTGACAAGGTTGGAGGAATGGTCAAGTGAACCATACTGTTTGATGGTCGCTAGTTCCCAGATGGCTACCCACTTCTACATCTGTGATCCTCTCTCCATCTCCATTTGAGAGAATCAGGTCTAAGATTGCTCCCTCTTGAGGGGCTCCAATACTAGTTGTCTAAGGCATGCCCCCTGTAGGGCATCTAGAATAACCCCGCTCTTCGAAGTGGCTGCTGCAACTGCACTCCAGTTAACATCTGGCATATTCAGATCACCCATCAGCAACATCTCCCCTTTTTCTGCCATTCTAAGTATACTTTCTATCATTTCCTTGTCCATTTCCTCCCCCTGAGAAGGGGGTCTGTATACAACCCCTGTGTGGTTTGTGGTGCCATTGCCTGTCTCCAAATTTACCCACAGTGCTTCTTCTCCTCCCTGTTTACCCTTTTGTTCTGTTGCTTTGATTCCTTCCCTTATGTAAAGAGCTACTCCTCCTCCTGTAGATAGTGTATACTGGTATGTTTACGTCCCAGTCATGGTTTTGTGTGTACCATGTTTCTGTGACTGCCACAATATCCAGATGTTCCTCCTCCATCAAGGCCACTAATTCGGGAAGCTTGTTACCCAGACTATGGGCATTGGTACTCATTGCTCTCCATTTTTTGATGGCTTTACCTTCTGTTGCAGCATCCCCCACTGACCTTTCTACCTCGGTCTTTTTCTCATTTAGTACCCTGTTTTGTAGGGAGAGGCTGGGATTTTCCTGCTGCTTATCAGTGCCTCCCCCCTTGACTAGTTCAAAAGCTTGCCAATGAAGCATTTAAACCGATTGCTCAAAAGACTTGTTCCCTTCCTGGACAGATGCAGACCATCCTGCCAGTATAGGCTGATGTCCCTCCAGGTGGAACCCCAGTCCCCAATGAAGCTAAACCCCTGTGCTCCACACCATTTTTTCAACCATTCATTAAACCGCAAGGGGGAACAATTTGAAGTTGGGGGGGGACGGCTCAGAGCTAATGTGAAGAAGTATTTTTTCATGGAGAGGGTTGTGGATACATGGAATAGCCTTCTTGAGGAGGTAGTGGAGTCAAAAACAGTGGGGGAATTCAAGAATGCATGGGACAGAAATAAGGCAGTTCTGGTGGTGGGTAGGAGGAAGTTGGCTGTTGGTTAACTAAGATATGTAGTTCATCCATTAAGTAGGGAAATGGGCAGACTAGGCGGGCCAAGCGGTCCTTATCTGCCATCAAATTCTATGTTTCTGTCTGTCTGCTGATGATATGACAATCTACAATAGGGTGGATACCACAGGGGGAGTGGAGGACATGAGGCAGGCCCTGAGGTCTCGGGAGTGTTGGGTAGAGACTTGGCAGCTGAAATTCAATGCCAAAAAGTGTGCTGTTATGCACTTGAGGCACAGGATCCCGAAAGCAAGATACACACTTTGGGGGAGTGCATTAAGGATATGAATCAGGAGAAGGATCTGGGGATTATAGTAAAAGGTGGGAAACCAATGCAGCAGGGCGATGGGGAAGGCAAGTGGGTTGCTGGCACACATTGGCAGGGCCATCACCAGCAGAAGGGGGAGGTACTGATGCCCCTCTACAAAACAATGTTAAGACCGCACCTGGAATATGGAGTTCATTTCTGGAGGCCACATCTATGAAAAGACATAGACGGAATTGAGAGAGTTCAGAGAAGGGCAACCAGGATGGTGCAGGGTATGGAGGGGAAAACTTATGAGCAGAGATGTAAGGAATTGGATCTGTACACGTTGGTGACTAGAAGGGAGAGAGAGGACATGATAGAAACTTTTAAATATGTCAGGGGTATCAACAAAGTAAAGGAAGGGTGTTTACTTATGTAACCCCCACCGGCCACTTGTTTAACTATTAAGCATACCGCTCATATTTCTGTCTAGGGGAAAGAGAGGGGTGTGGGTACAGTGACAATATTTATAGACAAAATGACCATGACCATTACTCCTGAGGAGACAACTTTTGCTAGGGACTATGCTAAGTCAGTACTTCTAGAGGGGTACCCAGTAATTCCACACAGGAAGCAGTAATAATATTGTCCAAACCAGGTTGGGATTCTAGAGTATAGCTTTATTCCAAAGTTAGTACACATAAGCAAAGATGGACTCTTAAGGATTTACACATCGTGGCACAAGGCAATGCAGAACACATCTGTAGCACACAGAAACTCTCTCTTCCCATATTGCATAGGACTTTGAACCCTTTCAGCGGCAAAGCCTCAGCTGAAACACATCTTTCTTCTGGTGGCAATGGCCACAATGAAGCACACAATTTCTTCTAGTGGCAAAGGCCACAACTTAGAACATTTCCCATATGGCATAGGATTTAGAGGTTTGGCAATGTGGCAACTGGCCATGACGGAGCACACTGGTGCTCAAAATCATAACAACCCACACCAGGAGTAAACTTTGTCTTCAGGTATTGGCCATATGACCTGAAAAATAAGCACCTTTACAGAACCCTAAGTGCTGAACTGGTTACTCCAGATGGGGGATTGCCCACCTTTTGCTTCCTCAGTCCATACCCAGCCATTCTTTCAGAGTTACACCTCAACAATTAAGAAAACAGCAGAACTATGCATTTTGGAATGTCTGGCACATTCAGCATATGAAACACACTACTTCTGAGTGCAGGTTAAAGTTCTGTATGATGTGTTAAGTCTCACCAGACACTCCACGATTGTCAGCCAACTTTAGGAAAGGCTTGAGAACAGTCTCAAACAGAACTGTGAGTCCTTTGTCAGAGCACACCCCAAAAGAAAACACAGGCAGGTACATTTCTTCTGGGATACCCAAAGTCAGATTACTCACAGTTTGTACACAAAAGGCAGCTTCAAATGTTCTGGATCAGATCAGGGGATTGTCCCTCAGATCCATTCTGCAGTCCTCCTCATCTCACCGGGGATGAGGAAAAAATCAGGAACTCCTGCTAAACGGTTTCCACCACTTCTACAAGGCAGGCAGATGGTTCTCAGCACTAGGGTGAGAAAAATGGTCTCTCCTCACAGAGTCCACACTGCAACTCTTCACTCCTCCCAACTGCTCACACTGACCTTCACTCAGAACTAACTGAAGGTTCTAAAACTTCTCACTCACAGCTAACTACCATGGCTTATGCTGCTGCAAGAGTTCTGAATGACATCACCTCTCTCCTCTCATCTGAGACCAAGTAAACAGAGAGGGAGGAGGTGAAACTCCATTTAACTAGTTATTCACCAGCTGCCTTCCCTAGCTAGCACTGACAGTGATGACATTCTAGTAACACCAGGGGGGTACACTTAAAAGGAAGGAAGGGGCTGTAATTAGAGGGCATAGCCTAAGACTGCAGAGAAGGAGATACAGAGGCAATGTGAAGGGACGATTCTTCACAGAGAGGGTAGTGAAGGCATGGAACAGGCTTCCAGAGGATGTAGTGGGGGCTGAAATGGTGAAGGGATTCAGGGGGCTGAATAGCAGAGAGAGGGGGACTTCCGGAGGGGGGTGGATGAGTAGTGGGGGGGCAAGGAGCAGACTGAATGGGTCAGTGGATCCTTTTCTGCTACCGAGTTTCTATGATTCTATGATTGCTTATCGTGTGAATCCTGCTCCTGCCACAATGCATCCATTACCCTGCAGATACTTATATTTTCTTTTATTAAAAAATATTCTAGTTCATGTTCCTTATTTCCTAAGCTTCTAGCATTCAACAGTAAAACCATGCAATCTTGTTTAGTCTTCTATTTACTGGAATTTCCTTTCTGTGTTTGTTTGCTGTTTCTCTGTGTATCTTCAAACCTATACGCACAGTTTTAATTGTTTAAAAGGACACTGTCAGCCTTTTTGGTCAGTTTTAATGTACCTTAAATTAATGTGCCTGGAGCAAGGTTTAGCCATGTAAAAGATGTACAGTGGCGTGAAAAAGTATTTGCCCCCTTCCTGATTTTCTCTATTATTGCATATTTGTCACACTGGATGTTTTCAGGTCTTTAGACAAAATATAATATTAGATAAAGGGAACCTAAGTGAACAAATAACACTTTTTTTTTTTACTTATTTCAATTATTTAATGAAAAAATGTTAACCAACACCAACTGGCACTGTGTGAAAAAGTAATTGCCCCTAGTTAAATCAACCCAATTAAAGGGATAATTAGAGTCAGCTGATTGAACACAGCCAGGCTTGATTACAGCCAGCCCTGCTCAATATAAACCTCACTTATTTTGGCCCTCACCGTCAGAGTCACGCTGCCAGCACAAAGATTCAACAAGCACATTATGCCATGATCAAAGAAAGTTCCTGAAAAGATCAGAAAAATTTGTTGCCCTCATCAGTCTGGAAAGGGTTACAAAGCTATTTCTAAGGCTCTGGGACTCCATCGAACCACAGTGAGAGCCATAATCTCCAAATGGAGAACACTTGGAACAGTAGTGAACCTTCCCAGGAGTGGGCGGCCTGCCAAAATTACCCCAAGGGCGAGTGTAAAATCATCCAAGAAGTCTCAAAGGATCCTAAAACAACATCCAAAGAACTGCAGGCTTCTCTTGCCTCAGCTAAGGTCAGTGTTCATGACTCCACAATCAGAAAGAGACTGGGCAAAATGGGCTTCATGTGAGAGTAGCAAGGAAACCACTGCTAACCAAGAAGAACATAAATGCTCATCTCTCATTTGCCAAGAAGCACCTGGATGATCCACAAGCCTTTTGGGAAAATGTTCTATGGACAGATGAGTCCAAAGTGGAACTTTTGGACAACATGGATCCCATAATGTCTCAAGTAAAGCAAAACACAGCATTCCACAGTAAGAACACCATACCAACAGTCAAACATGGTGGTGGTAGTGTGATGTGTGGGATGCTTTGTGCCTAAGGACCTGGATGACTTGCCATAATTAAAGGAACCATGAATTCTGCTCTGTACCAGAAAATTCTTAAGGAGAATGTCCAGTCATCCTTCTGTCAGCTGAAGCTGAAGCGTAGTTGGGTCATGCAGCAAGACAATGATCCAAAACACAAAAGCAAGTCCACATCAGAATGGCTAAAAAGAAGTAAAATTAAAGTTTTGGAGTGGTCTAGTCAAAGTCCAGACTTAAATCCAATAGAGATGCTGTGGCAGGACCTGAAACAAGCAGTTCATGCTCGAAAACCTACCAAATGTTACTGAATTAAAGCAGTTCTGCGAGGAAGAGTGGGTTAAAATTCCTCCACAGCGATGTGAAAGACTGATATTGAATTATAGGAAGTGTTTGGTTGCAGTCATTGCAGCTAAATGTGGCATAACCAGTTATTAAGTGTAAGGGGGCAATTACTTTTTCACACAGTGCCAGTTGGTGTTGGTTAACTTTTTTTCATTAAATAAGTGAAATTAAAAAAAACAAGTGTTATTTGTTCACTCAGGTTCCCTTTATCTAATATTACATTTTCTCTAAAGACCTGAAAACATCCAGTGTGATAAATATGCAATAATAGAGAAAATCAGGAAGGGGGCAAATACTTTTTCACGCCACTGTACATGGGCAAGCGATTTGCACAGTAGTGCAAGAAATTTATTTTTTTTAAATATTTCAGCCGTCCCAACCAAAATGGTGGCGTGCATCCATGATCTAGAAAGACACAGAGCTGAGGAGAAACTACTTCATCAAAAAATTATTTGTTTTGGATCCCATATTGGACAAAAGGTTTATCTCTTACTATTTGTGTTTCCGATTTGTAGAACGTGATTACCATACAAAACCGAGCGCTGTAACATATTTCATTTTATATACAAAAATTAAAGCTGTGTCTCTGGGCATGCATATTAAGAGTCAACACCAATACATATGACTGGAGTCATGCCTTCAGTTTCTATATATAAAATTAAATGTGTTGCAGTGCTCTGTTTTATATGGCAATCACTTTCTACCAGTCGGAAGCACAAACAGAGAGAGATAAATCTTTTGTCTTATATGGACCCAAAATAAATAACTTATTCATGAATTAGTTTCTCCTCTACTCCATGCCTTTCTAGATTGTGGATGCACGCCACTGACATTTTGATCAGGACAACCAAAATATTGTTTTTTTAAATGAGTATCTTGCACTACTGTGCAAATCTGTACCTTGCTCCAGACACATTAATTAAAGGTACATTAAAATTGGCCAAAAAGGCTGACAAGTGTCCCTTTTTAAATATTTTTAGATGTAACTACCCAGTCCCTTGGGGTTACTAGAATCCCTTCAGTGACAGTGCTAGGCAAGGAGAGGCAGCTGGTGATTAACTAGTTAAGTGGTTTTTCATCTGCTCACTCTTCTGTTTACTTGGCTCCAGCTGAGACTGAAGTGATGAGCTTATTTGGAACTCTCGCAGCTGAATAACCCTTGTGTGAGCTGCTGGGGTGGGAGATAGAATGTTGGGAACAGCAGTTAGTCAGTAGGAGTTAGTACGAGGAGAGGAGTTGTAAAGTTGGAGTGAGGAAGATAGAGGAGTTACTCTGCCTGTGGGCTCTAGTCTGTGAGCCCTGTTATTTCTCACCCTAGTTTTGATAATCCCCAGCTTGCCAAGTGAAGTGGTAGAGACCTTTCTTCAGCAGGATTTCCTGATTTTCACTCCTGGAGGGGTGAAAGGGATTGCTAGCCAGTGGATCCAGGGAACAATCCCCTATATTGGTCCACGATGTGTAAAGCTGCCTAAAAGTCTGACAGTGAGAGAAATCTGACTTTTGCTAGAGGGAACAAGTACCAGTTCTATTGTGTTTCATGCCTAAAGGGAAGGCACAACTTTCTGTTAAATACAGATGTGCAAGACTGCTTTGAAGTAAAGATGGCTGAGGTGTGTGATGTCCAGAGCCATGGCTGTATCACACAATTCAGGAGTTTTACCTACACACTACATATGTGGTGATTTGAATGTTGAATGCCAAGTTTGTGTTCTTAGCAATTCAAGAAGCATTGCAAATGTTTAAGTTGTAACCATGAAAGAATGGCTGAGTTTGAATTTGGGAGCAAAGGGTAGGCAGAACCCCATCTAGAGTGACCAGTTCAGGACTACAGGTTCAGAAAGGGTGCATGGTTACCCTAGACATATGGCCATAGTCTGAAGGAGATTTGACCCCATAATGGGCTAAAGTTTCTACAAACAGTTTGATGGAAGAATAGTGCTACTGTTCAGCAAATGTGTTTCCAGTGTGGCCAGATGCCACTTAATGCAAGTTGTAAATGCGGTGTCCCATGTCCTACACTTGTGGGAATACAAATAAAGTGTTCTATGTCCTACGCTTGTGGGATTGCAGAGAGGTTCTGACACTTACAGTTTGAATATGTTCTGCCAGAGAAAGATTGCCAGTGTCTGTTGTAAACCATTAGGGGACTACCCTTGCTTTTAAGATCATCTGTTGAATAAAGTTCCATTCTAGAACCCCAGCTATGGCCTGAACAGTTATGTTATTGCTTCTTGTGTGGATTTACTGGGTACCTCTCCAGAAGATAGGTCTAGCATACATCTAGCAAATCTCTCCCCAGGACCTGGTTGTAAATACCAAGGTTGTTTTGTAACACCCCCCCCCACCTCTTGATCTCTAGAGAATGAGCCTGGTATACATTCCCAAAGCTAGGGGTGGTACCATTTCTACGTTTAAGTGCATGCCAATTATGGGTGCCAGTAATTAAATAAGGGGTGCTAACAAAGTAAAGTAGCGGGTGGGGGTTGTTACATAGAGACTAATATTTATCCTTCCTGCTAGAACCTTCATTCCATCCCTGTTAAAATGCAGTCCATCTGAACCATGCAAATTTAGATCTCTTTCAAAACGCTCCCAATGTCTTAAAAAATCACACTGCACCTCCTCAGCCAACCATTTAATTGCTTAATTGCCATGATTTTCCTTCTTCCTGCCCTTGGGACTGGTACAGTTTCTAAAAGATCATCAATGAACCTCTCGCTTTCTGTATGTTGCCCACTTCCTCATAGTTTCTTTGAGTTTCAAGTTTTGATCTCCTTCCTGTATCATTTGTGCCTGTATTTTCATGACTACAGATTTATTAGTGCCTGCCAGTAAGCCCTCCAAGTTATCTTTAATACCCTTTATTCTACATCCTTATAAGCTGCTAACCATTATTTGTTCCTTCCATCCCTTGCATTTGTATTTATCTGTGTATCCTAGGATTGAGTCTCCTATTACAGCAATATTCCTTTTGTCTATATCCCTTTCTGTCCTTGACTGTGTATTCACTTCATATTTTATGTTTGCAATGATTGTTTGTATAACTCTATCATTTTTTTGTAGTTGTTTGAATAACCTGCACCTAATGCATGACCTTTTTGCCATGTATGTTCTCAGAGTTGACTGATGTATTGTCTGCTGCTGCATTTCCATTATCATCATGTTTATTTTGTTTCTGCATATCCAGTGCATAAACTAGAGAATAATGGATACAAAACTGTATGTTATGGATTTTTTTTACACACCAGAGGTGTGTGTGATGACCCATAAACATTGAGAGCAGAGCTCAAGAAGTTTATGGGGTCATCACACACCAAAGGTGTGTAAAAAAAAAAAAATCCATAAAAACAGTTTTTTATCCATTACTTTTTATAATGACTCAGGATACACTATCTACAGGAGGGACAGGGAGGGTAAAAGAGGGGGAGGAGTAGTTCTTTACATAAGGGAAGGAATAAAAGCAACAGAACAAAAGGGTAAACAGGGAGGAGAAGAAGCACTGTGGGTAAATTTGGAGACAGGCAATGGCACCACAATCTGCACAGGGGTTGTATACAGACCCCCTTCTCAGGGGGGAGGAAATGGACAAGGAAATGATAGAAAGTATACTTAGAATGGCAGAAAAAGGCGAGATATTGCTGATGGGTGATCTGAATATGCCAGATGTTAACTGGAGCGCAGTTGCAGCTGCCACTTCGAAGAGTGCAGTTATTCTAGATGCCCTACAGGGGGCATGCCTTAGACAACTAGTACTGGAGCCCACTCGAGAGGGAGCAATATTAGACTTGATACTCTCAAATGGAGATGGAGAGAGGATCACAGATGTAGAAGTGGGTAGCCATCTGGGAACTAGCGACCATCGAACAGTATGGTTCACAATAAACAACAGCAATAGAGTCAAGCCATACAAAGACAAAAGTACTGGACTTTAGGAGGGCTGACTTGCCAAATGGGTGAGTGCCTAAGGAATGCACTAGCAAATGGGTGGGAAGGAGGTGGAAGAACAATGGGAATAATAAAACTGCCATCACAGAGGTAACGAGCCTTTGTGTGAAGCAACAAACAAACAAGACGATGTAAGAAACCACTATGGTTCTCAAAGGAAGTGGCAGGAAGGTTCAAGAGAAAAGAAAGCATTCAGGAAGTACAAGGAATCGCAGCAGGAGCAGGACAGAGAACTGTATCAGTTAAAGCAAAAGGAGGCTGGGAAGGCAGTCAGAACAGCAAAGGCCCAAACTGAGGAAAAGATAGCCAACTCAGTTAAGAAGGGAATAAAACCTTTATAGGTACATCAGGGAGCAAAGGAAGACCAAGGGAGGGATAGTGAGTCTTAATAAGGGGAGGAGGGTGGGCAGAGGGAGAATGTGAAAAGGCAGAGATACTAAACAAATATTTTTGCTCAGTATTTACAAAGGAAGAGGGGGAGGTACATAAAACAAACAGTAGTAACACTCTGGATACAGAAGTTGATACCAGCCCATTTACAGAAGAAAGGGTTCTGAAAGAACTCTTAAAACTGAAGGTGGACAAAGCAATGGGGCCTGATGGGATTCATCCCAGAATTTTAAAAGAACTAAGGGTAGAACTAGTGACACCACTGACTACCCTCTTTAACAAATCATGGGAGGATGGGGTGGTACCTGAGGACTGGAGGAGGGCAGATGTGATTCCCCTTCACAAAAGTGGGAGCAAGGCAGAAGCAGGAAACTATAGACCTGTTAGTTTAACCTCAGTGATAGGGAAAATGATGGAATCACTTCTAAAGGAAAGAATTGTCGAGTATCTAGAGGCCAGAGGCACAAGACCCTAGGCAGCATGGATTCACAGCGGAAGGTCATGCCAGACGAATCTGATAGATTTCTTTGACTGGGTGACCAAAGTAGTAGATCAGGGAGGGCTGTGGACATGGCCTACCTAGACTTTAGCAAGGCATTTGACACAGTCCCACACAAAAGATTAATATAAGTTAGCCAGCCTGGGAGTGGTCCCAAGATGACAGCCTGGGTAAAGAATTGGCTGGAGAATAGGACACAGAGAGTAATAGTAAATGGAGTCCACTCAGAAGAAAGGAGGGTTACTAGCGGGTACCGTGAGGGTTCAGAGTTAGGACCAGTCCTCTTCAATGTCTTTATAAGCGACATTGCAGAAGGACTGGAAGGAAAGTATGTCTCTTTGCAGATGACACTAAGATCTGCAACAGAGTTGATGCACAGGGTGGGGTGGAAAGGATGAGAAGGGACTTGGCAAGGTTAGAGGAATGGTCAAATGTATGGCAGCTTAGATTCAATGCTAAGAAGTGCAAGGTAATGCACCTGGGAAACAAAACTCAGGGAAGAGTACAATGGGGGTGAGATACTAACAACAACAAAATGGAAAGGGACCTGGGGGTAGTCATATCAGATGACCTAAAGGTGGGCAAGCAATGTGAGAAGGCAGCAAGGAGGGTTGGGGGATACTGGGATGCATAGGGAGAGGCATCACCAGTAGAAAACAGGAAGTTATTATCCTCTTGTACAGACAGCTGGTGAGACCCCATCTGGAGTACTGTGTGCAGTTCTGGAGACCCAATCTCCATGAAGACATAGACAGGATGGAAGCTGTCCAGAGGAGGGCAGCTAAAAATGGTGCAGGGTCTGCACCGGAGGACATATGAAGAGAGACTTAAGGAGCTTAATATGTATAGCCTCGAGGAAAGGAGGGAGAGGGGACATGATAGAAACTTTCAGTACCTCAAGGACCCAACAAAGTCCAAGAGGGTAGCATCTTTCAAAAAAAGAGGTGTGCAAGAACAAGAGGGCACAATTTGAAGATAGAGGTGCGGCTCAGAGGTAATTTAAGGAAGTATTTTTTCACAGAGAGGGTTGTGGATGCATGGAATGGCCTTCCGGAGGAGGTTGTGGAGTCAAAATCAGTGGTGGAATTCAAGCATGCATGGGATAGTCATAAGGCAATTCTGGGGGGTTGGGGTAGAAAGAAGTAGGCTGCTGGTTAACTAGGATCTGCAGCTTATCCAGTAGGTAGGGAAATGGGCAGACTGGGTGGGCCAAGCGGTCCTTATCTGCCGTCAAATTCTATGTTTCTATGTTTCTATGACTGGTTCAGGGAGTGAATGCCAGAGTTAGTGATGCAGTTCTGTCACATACACACACACCACACACTCCTGGTCCAGTAATGAATTTTTTTTTCTTTTAAAAAATGAAAGTCATGATTTAGAAGTCAGGTACAGTCTCACTGATGGTCGCAGTTTCCCCAACTCGACACACAGCAGAATCAATCGGATTCATTTTTCAAGTTGTAAAGGCAGAATCAACCAGATAAAAAAATAATAATAATAATCAGTTGAAGAGCCTTACGGTAAGGGAAATTGTTGCTGTAGCAGGTCGTCGCTAAGTGACAAATGGAGCCGCAATGTTTGCAGGACTGTTCAGCCTGCTCACAGACAGAATAGGAGCCAGTGAGGTAGTGCGATGAACGTGACTGATGGGAGAGTTGAAAGAAAATGCTGTAATAACTGGGTAACCTGGTTATTGCGATGTTTGAAAGATGCCTCCACACCATGCATGGGGGGCCGGCACCAGTAATATCTATTGCGCACATTTATTATTGCACAGTGCTGCTCATATTTGTGCCTTCTTTTTGCTGTTCCCTGTACTACACACCATTCTTCACTCTGTAGCTCATCATTCTGTTTCTGTCTCATCCCCTAAATTCTTTTCTTTTGCCCCCATGTTTTTACCCCTTTCCTAATTCATGACATTATTCTTACTAGCCTCTAACTGTTCGTCTTCCTGAAGTACTGTACTGGTGGTGCTTACAAATTGTTCTAACTTCCTCATTTCTACATTAATCTCTAGATGCTTTTTCAATTCATCTCTGGTTCATGTTTTTCAGTATGGCAACATTTGCTGCATACATATTCTGTGTCAGGTGTTATATATTTATTTATTTATTTAAGAGATTTACCAGATAAGCATACTGAGTGGGGACTGCTCATTTCCAGATGCGACCTGGGGTTACATAGGTCAAGAATAGGTACAGAATGCACAGTACATCAGTGAGATAGACAGCAGGTTCAGTAGACATCTCAATTGAAATGGTATATAAAACAGCTGAAAGTGGATACAAAAACAGGGAGAGAAAAGTGCCAGTGGTATTGCAACAGATGAGAGTGGATTTATACAGGGCGAGATTTGTAGGTACAGCAAGTGCAGCTAGATTGCCAGTACAATTATGAGGTTTGGTGCACAGGACAGAGTGCATAGTTTGTTGTGGCATTGTTAGGCATACACTGCTGGGTGATAGCAGTAGAGCAGTAAGATATATTGGCACAGTGGGAAACTAGGCTTGTTGTTTTGGTTATTATTTTAGAGCCATTTGGATTATATATATATATATATATATATATATATATATATATATATATATATATGCATGTATTGTGCATTTTTCACATTGAACCATTTCCTTGTTTCCCTAATTTCTCTGTTTCTATTTTATTTATGGTCTAACATGATTCCCTCAGAGTTTCTGACCACTTTCCCAGTTGACTCAGCTGACATGGCAGATACTGAGTGTTCTTTAAATAGGTCTGTATATGACCTCAGAGTGACCCTTTTGGTCTGCTGATATCGTGGCAGTAACACAATCCCAAAATATCCCTAAAAGGTTTAAAAATAGGTTTCCGCAGCCCTAACACCTTGGGCTTTACTAAAACATGCATGTATCTGTAACCCCCCTCCGATACTTTACTCAGTTAACACCCCTCATTTAATTACTGGCACGCATGCTTTGCCTGCACTCAAACTTAGAAATGGTACCAATGCCCGTAGTCTGGATAACAAGCTTCCTGAACTGGTGGCCTTGATGGAAGAGGGACGCATGGCTATCATGGCAGTCACAGAAACCTGGTACACAGAGAAACATATCTGGGTACACAATCTACAGGAGGGACAGGGAAGGTAAAAGAGGAGGAGGAGGAGGAGGAGTAGCTCTTTACCTAAGGGAAGGGATCAAAGCTATGGAGCTAAAGGGTAAACCGGGAGGAGAGGAGGCACAGTAGGACACCTTGGAGACAGGAAATGGCACCACAATCCGCACAGGGGTTATATACAGACCACCATCTCAGGGGGAGGACAAGGAAATGATAGGAGGCATCCTTGGAATGGCAGATAAGGGGAGATATTGTTGATGGGGACATGAATATGCCAGATGTTAACTGGAGCACCTTTGCTGCAACCACATCCAAGAGCAGAGTCAGGGGACATACTAAGGTTCATGTTAAGGATTTATCAGGCACTTCAAGGCATAAATCCATTTTTTCTCCTATAAGACTTATTGAAAGTACTGAAGTTTCCTTCTGTCTAATATGTATACATCTAGCTTCCTTTTAAACTCTGTTTTTGTTTTACTAATGACAATTTAGTTGGCAGTGTATTCCAAGCATTCACAACTCTAGATGTAAAAAAATACTTTCTGTTGTTACTTCTTAATTGTAATCTGTTAATTTGTGATGGGTGTCCTCTTGTTTCCATTATTCCTTCCATGAATTTTATGTTAAGTTCATTTAACAATATTGGGTTCTGTGTGATGTCATACATGAATAACATATATCTGTGTATACGCTTAGTTGTAAGTGACATCAAATCCAGTATTTTTAAACATTCTTCATAAGTTTTGCCTTCTAGTCCATTGACAGATTCTGTAAATCTTCTCTGGACTCTTTCTATGCTATTAATTTCACTTTTCTTATATGGGTTCCATAACTGGGATACAGACTCAAGGTGTGGATGGACATATGTTCGAAAAAAAGTTGCATCATCACTACTTTATCTCTGGAAGTGGAAGTGCCTCAGGCAGCTAGTGTTGGAACCCACTCAGGAGGGAGCAGTCTTAGACCTGGTACTCTCAAACAGAGATGGTGAGAGAATATTGGATTTAGAAGTGGGTAGCCATCTGGGGACAAGTGACCACCAGACAGTGTGATTCACAATGAACACAGCCATAGACTTAAGCCATACAAAAGCAAGGGTACTTGACTTTTGGAGGGCTGACTTTGGCAAGAATGGGAGAGTGCCTAAGGAATGCATTAGCAAAAGAGCAGGAAGGGAAGGGTGGAGAAACAGTGAGGTAAAATCAAAACTGCCAGCACAGAGGCAGCAAGCCTTTGTGTGAAGCAAACAAAACAAAATGAAGGAAAAAAACACTATGGTTCTCAAAAGAGGTGGCGGAACAGGTTAGGGAGAAAAAGATAGCATTCAGAAAGTATAAGGAATTACAGAAGGAGCAGGAAAGAGAACTCTTTATCAGGTAAAGCAGAAGGAAGTAGGGAAGGCAGTTAGAATAGCAAAGGCCGAAACTGAAGAAAAGATAGCCAACTCAGTTGAGAAAGGGGATAAAACCTTTTATAGGTGTATTAGTGATTGAAGAAAGACCAAAGGAGGGAGTAGGCTTAATAAAGGGAGGGGGTGGGTAGAGGTGACAGTGAAAAGGCAGCAGTACTGAACGAATGCTTTTGTTCAGTATTCACAAAAGAAGAGGAGGGGGACATACCTAAACCAAACAATAGAAGCAGTCTGGATAGGGGGGTTGATACCAGTCCAATCACAGAAGAAAGAGTCCTGGAAGAACTCCTAAAACTCAAGATGGACAAGGCAATGGGCCCTTTATTTATTTATTTATTTATTTATTGAAGAGTTTCACCAGAAAAGGCACACTGAGCAATAATTTGCTCATCTTGAGGTGCTTCCTGGGGAAAGGGTAGAGGGAGGCAAGTAAGCTTTTGAACAGTATATCAGAGTAATAGTCAAGTGCAAGCTTATAAACAGAACATCAGAGTAACAATCAAGTACACATCAGCAGATTACATAACAGTTGCTTAACATGGTAGGGAAGTTGATACATTTCTAGGGGGTACATACAATAATAAAGGTAGTGGTGTAGCTGAAACTAAAATAATAGACACAGTCAAGTGCAAGGTGACTTGTAAAAATAATATAATTAAGTGCTTGGGAGGAAGTCAGGGTTGTCTGGCTTTGAGGTACGCAGAACTACTAGAAATCAGGTGAAGCAGCATAGACTGGGCAGGATAGTTCTATATAGCTAAGGGCAGAGGCAGTTTGAGGAGTAGAAGTTAGCAAGGGCACTTGAGATAGAGTGAGGGGAGGAGGAGTGCCTGATTTGAGGAGGTAGCGATGGGATTCACCCTAGAATTCTGAAAGAACTAAGGGGCAACTAGTGACACCACTGACTACCCTTTTTAACAAATCATGGGAGGAAGGTGTGGTACCTGAGGACTGGAGGAAGGTGGATGTGATTCCCCTTCACAAAATGGGAGCAAGGCAAGGGCAGGAAACTACAGACATGTTAGTTTGACCTCAGTGGTAGGGAAAATGATGGAATCACTTCTGAAAGAAAGAATTGTTGAGTACCTAGAGGCCAGTGAGGCACAGGACCCAAGGCAGCATGGATTCACTGCAGAAAGGTCATGTCAGATGAATCTAATCAATTTCTTTGACTTGGTGACCAAAGTAGTACACCAGGGAGGGGCTGTGAACATGGCCTACCTCGACTTTAGCAGGGCATTTGACACAGTCCCACACAAAAGATTAATAAACAAGTTAGCCAGCCTGGGAGTGGGTCCCAGGGTGGTAGCCTGGGTAAATAATTGGCTGGACAACATAACGCAGAGGGTAATAGTAAATGGAGGCCACTCTGAAGAAAGGGGGGGTTACTAGTGGGGTACCGCAAGGTTCAGTATTGGGGCTGATCCTTTTTAATGTCTTTATAAGTGACATTGCAGAGGGACTGGAAGGAAAAGTGTGCCTCTTTGCAGATCACACAGAGATCTGCAACAGGGTTGATACATGGGGGGTGGAGGAAAGGATGAGAAGGGACTTGGCAAAGTTGAAGGAAAGGTCAAAAGTATGACTGCTTAGATTCAGTGCAAAGTAATGCACCTGGGAAACAAAAACCCAGTGGAAGAGTACACAGTTGGGGGGGGGTTACTAACAACAACAAAAATGGAAAGGGACATAGGATAGCCATATCAGATTACCTAAAGAAAGGCAAGCAATTTGGGAAGGTAGTAAGGAGTGCTGGGGGATACTGAGATGCATAGGGAGAGGCATCACCAGTAGAAAACAGGAAGTTGTCATACCTCTGTACAGACAGTTGGTGACACCCCATCTGGAGTACTGCAAGCAGTTCTGGAGACACCATCTCTGTAAGGACATAGACAGGATGGAGGCAGTCCAGAGGAGGGCAACTAAAATGGTGCAGGGTCTGCACCAGAAACCATATGAAGAGAGACTATAGAAGCTTAACATGTATACCTTCTAGGTAAGAGGGACATGATAGAAACTTTCAAGTATCTCAAGGGAATCAACAAAGTCCAAGAGGGAACATCTTTAATAAAAAGAAATGTGCAAGAACAAGGGGGCACAGTTTGAAGATAGAGGGGGACAGCTCAGGGGCAACGTGAGAAGTATTTTTTTCACAGAGAGGGTGGTAAACACATGGAACGGCCTTCCTGAGGAGGTCGTGGAGTCAAGAACAGTTGGGGAATTCAAGACTACATGGGACAGATATAAGGCAATTATAGTGGGGAGTAGAAGGAAGTAGACTGTTGGTTAACTAGGATCTGCAGCTTATCCAATAGGTAGAGAAATGGGAAGACTGGGTGGGCCAAGTGGTCCTTATCTGCCGTCAAAGTCTGTGTTTCTATGTTACCACCCCAAGCTTTTGGAATGTATACCAGGCTCATTCTGTAGAGATCAAGGGGTGTGGGTGGGGGTTACAGAACAACCTTGGTATTTACAACCAGGTCTTGGGGAGAGAGTTGCTAGGCACATGCTAGACTTATCCTCTGGAAGGGTACTCAGTAAATCCACACATGAAGCAATAACATAACTATCTGGACCATAGCTGGGGTTCTAGAATGGGACTTTATTCAACAGATGATCTTTAAAGCAAGGGTGGTCCTATGACAGGATGACCCCCATCTTAGGTGTACCCCCCCCCGTAAAAGGAAGAGAACTAGGTAAAGTGCTCTTTAAAAATAAGGAGCTGCTGAACTTAGAAAGTGTCTGCCCAGGGAGAAGGCAGGAGAGTTTGTTGTTATGTGAGAGAATATGAAAAAGATAATAGTCACAGAAAATGGGAGAAAATAAACAATAATAGAGTATGTGTTCTGCTGCTACTGAGTTAGCAGGAGAAGGGAGAAGAGCTTTCCCTCATTCTTCCATTCCCCTTGCTATCCCAGAAACCATAGCAGGGCTACACAAGGCTGCTTTATATGTATACATAGGTTTCATTACCTGTGGTGCTGTATTGGATGTTATAGAGCTGGTACTCACAGTCTGGAAAATTCATAATAGTAACTAGGGACAAAACTCTAACAGAACACACCCAGTCAAACTAGTACAAGCTACTATATCTTGACACCATATTGTCATGCTGTATAAATAGTAACTTACCCGCTCAATAAGTGGGTCTCTAGTGACTGGAAGGAGCCCCAAGGTAGCAACTTTTTCCAGAGGCCCTAGCTCATTAACAAGTGTGGACTCTGCTGTTTCAAGGGGAAGTCTCCTGTGGAACTGAGCACTGTAGGGCAGCAGCGGCCCCTAGTGTAGGAATTTATAATGATCTGAAGATGTGAGGTCACTGTCCGTGGGGGGCTTAACCCCATTATGAGGACACAAATCCTAATTAAGAAGTTAGCAAACTTCTAAGTAATATATGTCCAGAGAATGTTATATGTCATGATGCAGTCTGTTAGTCATCAACAAATAGCAGATTGTAAAGGTACTTTAGTAATGTATAAAAGAAGAAATTACAGGGAGACAGACAAGTTCATGGTCACCTGACTGTGATGTCACTCTTAGAAATGTATTTAAGTCTGCCACTAGGGGTTAGTTTTTTTCCTTTTTTTTTAGATAGGGCGGTCAGTTGCTGACTGGCAAGGGAAGGTGTAAGACCTTTAGGGTGTTCAGTAGGGAGGCTGAAGCCATGCCAGGCTAAGCTGAAAAATGCTAACCATCTGCTAACCTTTATTTTCTGTATTTCACCATATTATTTCTTAGCTACAATAAAATGGCAAATGCTTTTTAAGCAATTTTTAATGCACCTTACGATTTGTCTGCCTGTTTATGATTTTAAATCCCACGCCTTATGACATATGGTGGTAGTGGTGGGATCTGGCTGGAAGTCCAGGAATTTGGGGGATTCTAGTCAGGTGGTATCAGCCCTGGTACTGTTTGGGTGAACAAGCAGTGGTGCATGGTGCCAAATACCAGGATGTGGATGACTGGAGGTGGTGACCTGGGTGAGGTACCACAGAAGCATGAGGGATCAGAGTACCAGGTGGCCAAGCTGATAAAGCTGGTAAATTGGCATGGTGGAAAATGGCTGGAGGTGGACCAGCACCAGAGGGAAGCTGAGCATTGTTACCAGGTGCTGCTGGAGATGTCCCATTCGGAGGAACTGGTGGAGGTAGCAGAGGACCCAGAGCTATGGGACCTAGTAGAGGAGGAACCCTGGATGGAAATCCTATTACCCTTATTACTGATTTTTCCTGGCTGTTACCTGGAGGAGAAGGATCCACAAGAGAAGAAGTCCCCAGGTAAGACTGAGACTGTCCATGAACCTTCTGGGTTGAAGACTCCAAGCAACAAGGAAGAGGCCATTAAGGCTGAAGGGACGTTGTTATGTTACAAAACACCTGTAATAAAACTTGAAAGTGTTTTAGAACCTGATTGGGAACAGTTACAGGGGAGGGACCCTGAAGTTGCCTGTTTAGAGGAATACATTAAGGTGCAGGATGGGAAACCAGTTAATGGTGGGGTAGAAGATAGGCTCTGGTGGTATGAAAAGAGACAGGGAGTGCTCTACCACATGAGGCCTAAACTCTGGACAAAAAAGATGGATGCCAGGGTTGTGATGCCTGTAGCCCTTAGGGAAAGGATACTGGACATGGCAAGTGGCAGTCCAAAGAAGTCTTTAGGCCAGGAAGAGGTCTTATCACAACTAACCCCCTGATATTGCTGGCCTAGGTTGTATAGACAGGCGGCTGACTACCTGAGGGATGGTACTGGGTACAGTCAGAGGGAAGTACCAAAAAGGTGTAGGGGAGGAGGTGCTCGATGAGTAGAAGGCCAATGCAAGTGGCACCCTGAGAAGCATGGGGGACACCCACATAGGACACCCAGATCAGGATGGTAGCCCTTGATGCACTATGAGTTCTAATCTGTTATTTGAAATGTTTAAATGTCTGTGTTTAAATAACTATGACTGTTAAAACTGGATGCATGTGCCCAGGAAATGTGTTATAGCGTGAGCTTTTCAGAAGCTAGAAGACAGCATAAAACTGCTGGGAATTATTGCAGATAGATACATGTAGATGGTAATTAAACAGTGTCTTAGGGTCATGTAATGAAAGGAGCAGAATGAATCTGATTTACAGAAATACTTACAGAAAGTGTTTTCAGTTAAGGGACCCTGAGATGGAGCTTATGGAGAGGGCAGGCCATAGTTCCATCCCCTTCCAGAGAAAGGGAAGGTGGATACTCCCTGCCACAGAAAAATGGTCCACCTTTTACTAGGTTTATGAAAAACTGCTGTCATGAGTCATCTCCTGTCTTGTTCTCTATCAGTTTGACTTTTTGTCTGATAGGTTGGCCACCCATTGTGATGTAGACAGCCAGCTCTGAGTGCTTGAGTGCTGTATTAATTTTTTTTTTATTACATATAACATATATGACGGGAAGGTCAGTTTGAGGAAACTACTGTCTCACTGGAACTGACACATCAAGACCCCCCCAAGGATAAGTTCAAAGGACAGGAGGTATTTTAAACTGCAGAGATCTGGGGTGCAATTACCTTGTCAATTTGCTTTCATCCCAGGAAATAAGATTAGCCATTCATAATGCTCTCAGGGAGATCCTTTGACTTGCATAGTTGCTAGGAAGGATTTGTGGTGAGGGGTGTCGGAGAGAGGCCAGAATGGGCATTGAAGAGGTTTGGTATCTGGGCCAGGCAGGATCCAGACAAATTTGGAAGGTCAAGTACATATTCCCCAGGAAGCCTTGGGAGAACATCACAGAACCTGTGTGTGTGTGTGTGTGTGTGTGTGTGTGTGTGTGTGTGTGTGTGTGTGTGGCAGAACAAAAACCAGTTCTGACCAGTTACCCTGAGGAGAGCAAATTGAGTATGTCACTTATCAATTTTTTTAAATCTTGTTGAGACATCCTGTGTGGTAACATATAACGTTTAATAGACCAAGGTGGAGTTTAATGGTCTCAGAGAGGAGGCTGGCTCAGAACTCTTTTATCCAACTGAGCAAGCCTTAGAGTCACACAAGACAATTTTCTGACTGAGAGAAGAGAGAGCCTCAAAGCACTGAAAGAAAGTAAGCATTAGACAAGATTAGTCTGAAGTTATAAATTGTAGGAACTGTACTTTTTTACCTGTTTGTTTTAAGGCTGTATGTGTTGGGATATATAGTTGTTCTGTAATTATTGTTCTGTTTTGAGATTTTTAAAGTAAATATATATATAAATATATATATATATATATTTTTTTACAAACGAAACTGCATGGAGTGCCTTGACATTTCTTTTTATTTTAAGTGGAGCTTTTAAAGGTTATACGTACACTGTGTATGGGCCTGTTGTATACCAAACTGGAAAATGGATAGAGTTCTCTAAAGTCTTACATAGAGTTCTAAGGGTTCATTTGAAAGACCTAGTTGGGTGCCCATAGGCAAAGATATCTGGCCCCCCGAAGACAGAATTATCTGAGCCTGATAATTGGGTACACTAACAAGAGGTTATCAGTTTGAGTCCTTCTAGAGCTTGAGACTAAGGTGACTTGAACCCACAAAACAGACAAGAGGGCTACCTTGTCTGTTCACAGTACACAAATCATGCGCTTAGAGGTTGGCACTTTGGGAGTATAGGGCTGACCGGCTGAGTGAGTTTGTGACAGATTGGTGGAAGTGGTGGGATATATAGTTGTTCTGTAATTATTGTTCTGTTTTGAGATTTTTAAAGTAAAGATATTTTTTTTACAAACGAAACTGCATGGAGTGCCTTGACATTTCTTTTTATTTTAAGTGGAGTTTTTATAGGCTATAAGTACACTATGTATGGGCTTATTGTATACCAAACTGGGAAATGGATAGAGTTCTCTAAAGTCTTGCATAGAGTTCTCTTGCATAGCGTTCTAAGGGTTCATTTGAAAGACCTGGTTGGGTGCCCGTAGACAAAGATATCTGGCTCCCTGATGACAGAATTATCTGAGCCTGATAATTGGTTACGCTAACAAGAGGTTATCAGTTTAAATCATTCCAGTGCTTGAGACTAAGGTGACTTGAACCCACAAAACAAACAAGAGGGCTACCTAGTTCTGTTCACTGTACACAAATCATATGCTCAGAGTTTGGCACTTTGGGAGAAGAGGGCTGACTGCCTGAGTGAGTTTGTGACACCCATCAGATCCTCTTTTGATCTTTTCTTTTTCTGGTTCAGGTATGGGGGGTTACACAAGTTGACCTCCAGTAGTTGGGAGGTTGCAGAATTTGATCTCCAGGAGAATATCTGAAAGTGCACTCTGTCCATAGGTGCCTGATACTTCATAGGAAAGAACTGGGTGCTAGGATCCAGTATTATGTTTATGGTGTGATCTGTATTAGAAACTGAATACAGTAGGCTTTGCTAAATTTCATTGTCTGCTGAATTATTTTTGGCCCCAGGGTAAAGATAAAGTCGAACTTTTTATTTTATTTATTAAACTCTAGGATTACAAGTACCTTAGTTCCTTATACTTTATGTCTTTGCATGGTAGACAGTGCCTAGTATGTCACAAATAAGGGACCCTGGGGTGGAGCTATATGGAGAGGGTGGGCTGAAGCTCCATACTCTTCCAGGGTCATGATTAAGAGTTTAAAAAGTTGGGATAATGACACTTTCATATTTTCAGTAGGTAGTAACTATTGATATGCTAGAAAAAGTTTTTCAGCACAGTCCCAGGGTAAAGAATTTGCTTCAGCAAGCTATAATGACATTTGGGTGGTTGGAAGACCTTTATGCAGACTGCAGTTCAGTTACGGGACCCTGTGGTGGAGCTGTATGGTGAGGTTGGGCCAGAGCTCCACCGCACCTCTGTAGGGTACATAGGAAAGTTTGGACAATCATAGGATGGTTGCCCTCTTGAGCAGGGGACTGTGTGACAGGTTGATCCCTGTCTTAGGTACCCCCCCCCGGTAAAGGAAGGGAACTAGGTAAAGTGCTCTTTAAAAATTAGGAGCTTCTGAACACAGAAAGTGTCTGCCCAGGGAGAAGGCAGGAGAGTTTGTTGTTGTGTGAGAGAATATGAAAAAGATAATAGTCACACAAAATGGGAGAAATTAAACAATAGTAGAGTATTTGTTCTGCTGTTAATAAGTTAGCAGGAGAAGGGAGAAGAGGAGCATGCCCTCATTTTTCCATTCCTCTTGCTATCCCAGAAACCGTAGCAGGGCTACACAATGCTGCTTTATATGTACTTATAAAATGGCAGGGTAAAATCGTGTGATCTGATTGGCTCTTATTTATGTGTAAAATACGGTTTACACATGGATGAAAAAAAGGACTGCTCAGCGGTGAAGGGTCTGCAACACAGATCAATGGGCATTTGGAACACAGGCATTTCAGTTAGCCCTCTACTTCCAGAGTTGATCGTCCACTACAAACATGGCTGCTACCTTTACACTGTAAAAAAAACTTCAACTGGGCCCTTAAAAATAAAACTACCTTAAATAAAAAATAAAGCAAATGAAGTAAATGCTGTCTCCCTGATTATTACACTCTCCTTAGATACATAAACAAATTAGAAACAAGAAGTATTGTTTATAGTTTTCACTACAACTGTTTCTTTGCTGACAGTCAAAAATCCCCCTTCTATCTTTAACTGCTTATCAGGGAACTCTCTTCTTCTTGCCCTGACAGTGAGGTAACCAAGTCTCTGGCTGTAACAAAGGCATTTGTTGTCTCTGTGTATAGTGTGTTGAGAGAGAAACATTCTGCCAGTGGAACTGAGCAGAATTTTGAATCCATATATTCCATGGTAAACATGCCATATCTTGAATGTGGGGAACAACAGAGAGAAAAAAAAAAACAGGAAGAAAAAAGTAGGCAATAATACAATTACATCATCAATAACATCACTTGCAGTGGGCGTAAGGATTATTTTATCACAAATGCACAAAGTAAATCTATTTTTCTACATATAAACATGCTTTTCCCAACAGTGAGAAGTAAAAAAAAAAAAGTCACTTTTATAAGCGCAATAAGGCACTCTGGTGTGTGTAACCCATATTTTACAGCACAGCCAGCAGCTGAAGTCACTCGGCCATTGGCCTTATTCTTTACTATGCCCCTGGCTGTGCTATAAAATATGGTTTACACACACACACCATTGTGCCTTATTGCTTACATAAAGGTTCCATTACCCGTGGTGCTGTATTGGATGTTATAGAGCTGGTACTCACAGTCTGGAAAATTCATAATATTAACTGGGAACAAAACTCCAACAGAACACACCCAGCCAAACTAGTGAAAGCTACTATATCGTGTCATCACTATATTGTCATGTTGTATAAATAGGCACTTACGCTGCTCAATAAGTGGGTCTCTAGTGACTGGAAAGTGCCCCAAGGTAGCAACTTTTTCCAAAGGCCCTAGTTCACAAACAAGTGTGGACTCTGCTGTTTCAAGGGGACGTCTCCTGTGGAACTGAGCACTATAGGGCAACAGCAGCCCCTAGTGTAGGAATTTATAATGATATGAAGATATGAGGTCACTGTCCAAGGGGGAGGAGCTTAACCCCATTATGAGGACACAGATCCTAATTAAGAAGTTAGCAAAATTCTAAGCCATGTATGTCTAGAGAATGTTATTTGTCATGATGCAGTCTGATAGTCCACAACAAATAGATTGTAAAGGGACTTTAGTAATGACTCCTTCTTACTGCTGTATGTAGCATGTACCATGGATTATGTGTTAAAACTCTACTGCACTATGATTGTATGCTTATGTTTTGTACTATTGTGTATTTTTCTGCCATTATCTCTGTCATATCAGCAATACTGTTTACGTCACAGAACATAGTGTAGATTTTTCCTTGTATGGTTGATTACCTCTGGTTATTGTTATTTGTTTTGTCTGTCAATTTTGTATTGTAACCTCTCAGATCTTGTCTGAAAATAATCATATTCTGTGGCTATGACACCTTACCCGATAAAACTAAATAAATAAATAAATGTATAAAAGAAGAAATTACAGGGAGACAGACAATTACATGGTCACCTAACAGTGATGTCACTCTTAGATATGTATTTAAGTCTGCCACTAGAGGCTAGTTTTTTTTTTTTTTAGATAGGGTGGTAAGCTGCTGACAGGCAAGGGAAGGTGTAAGACCTTCAGGGTGTTCAGCAGGGAGACTGAAGCCACTCCAGGCTAAGCTGAAGAATGCTAGCCATCTGCTAACCTTTATTTTCTGTATTTCGCCATATTATTTCTAAGTTAGAATAAAATGGCAAATGCTTTTTAAGCATTTTTTATGCACCTTACGATTTGTCTGCCTGTTTATGATTTGAAATCCCACACCCTATGACAGGTACCCCAATGGTTTACAACAGACACTGGCACTATTTCTCTTGCAGAACATATTCCAGCTGTAACTAGCAAAACATCTTTGTATTCCCACAAGAATAGGACATAGAATACTTCATTTGTATTCCCACAAGTGTAGGATGTAGGACAGTGCATTTACAACTTGCATTAAGTGGCATACTGGCCACACTGTAAACACATTTGCTAAACAGTAGCACTATTCTTTCATCGAACTGTTTGTAGAATCTTTAACCCACTACTGGGGTTGAATCTCCATCAGACCATGGCCATAAGTCTAGGGTAACCAGGTTCCCTTTCCAAACCTGTAGTCCTGAACTGGTCAGTCTAGATGGGGTTCTGCCCACCCTTTGCTCACAAATCCATACTCTGCCATTACTTCAAAGTTACACCTTAAACATTTGCAATACCTCTTGAATTGCTATGAACAGAAACATGGCATTCAGCATTCAAATCACCACATGTGTAGGGTACAGATAAAAGTCCCAAGTAGTGTGATTTAGTCATGGCTGTGGACATCACACACCTCAGCCAACTTTACTTCAAAACAGTCTTGAGCATCTGTACTTACAGAAAGTTGTGCCTTCCCTTTAGGCATGGAACACAACAGAAGTGATACTTGTTCCCTCTGGCAAAAGTCAGATTTTACTCACTGTCATACTTTCAGGCAGCTTTACACATCCTGGACCAATACAGGGATTGCCCCCTTGGAGCCACTGACTAGCAGTCCCTTTCATCTCTCCTAGGGTGAATATCAGGAATTCCTGCTGAAGAATGGTCTCCACCACTTCAGTTGGCAAGCTGGGGATTATCAAAACTAGGGTGAGAAATACCAGGGCTCATAAGCTGGAGCCCACAGGTAGATCAACTCCTTTGCCTTCCTCACTTATTCACTCTCCAATTCCTCTCTTTGTACAAACTCCTACTGACTAACTGCGGTTACCAACATTCTATCTCCCACCCCAGCAGCTGACATAAGGGTTATGCTGCTGTGAGAGTTCCCAATGAGCTCATTACTTCAGTCTTAGCTGGAGCCAAGTAAACAGAAGAGTAAGCAGATGAAAAAACATTTAACTAGTTAATCACCAGCTGCCTCTCCCTGCCTAGCACTTTCACTGAGGGGATTTTAGTAACCCCAAGGGACTGGGTAGTTACACTTAACAAATACCAGATGAATGACTGTCTGCAGTCATATCTTCATCTGGCACTAGGCCATCCTACATCTGTGTTGCCTACAGGGAGGGGTGATCAGGCACTCCCTTACCATGTGCTAGGCACCGGCAGGGAACTCTGAAGGAACAGAGGCTGGCTGAACAAACTTCAGCCCCTAGCCTATGATCTATCTGTGGATTTTCAGTGACCCCACGAATCACCCAAAGTGTGTACTGACAGACCAGAACTGAAAGTCCATGCTTGAGTTAAGTCCTCCAGCCTGTCCATCCCCCTAGCCCTCTAGGGAAATGCTATCTGACCTATGCTACTTACTGAGGAAAACCCTATCCTCAACACTTCCTAGGGTACCTGTGAACAACAAAAAGGAAAACATACATTACATTGCATGTATAGGGTTGGCAGTATAGCCTAGAGGTTAGAGGATCGAGGCGTGAATGAGCTCGGTACATCCAGCAGACCAGACCTGAGTTTGATTCTCACAACCTCCACTTGCATACTGTGTGGCTCTGAGCAAGTCACTTAACCGCCCAGTGCTCCCAGGTCACCCCTGAAAACAGTCATCTGTGCCTAGTGGGTCTTACCCAGTTACCAAAGACTAAAACAAAAACAAAAAAAAAAACATTTGTGATACAGGACAAATAAAGCAGATGTCTCGGATATAATCATTCCTCTGTACTGTATCTGAATTACACATATAAAAAAAAATGTTAATAACATTTGTTTAATTTTTTATAATTACTATCAGTTCAAATCTATACAAAGAAAGAGCTATCTCATCACTGGTTACTCTCACCTGGATGGTGTGTTTATAAAAAATCTGTTGCTTTCTTCTCCTTATTTTTATAAGCCAACATTCTTTGTAATGCTGGAAGTAGAACAGGTATTCTTGAGTAAAACAGTATCCTTCCATCAAATCAACACAGGTACAACTTATTAAACATAAAAATACTTGCCTCATACACCCTCCTTGCTTTGTTTAAATTCTTATGTAATTTTCTGCACTTGAAGCTCACAAAAACTGTTAATGGAAATGAGGTTTATCTAGGCTCTTTCTAAGCAATCTTTCTGTTTCTTAGGCTTGTGCTTCTAAATTATAAACATGTATAGTAAATCCTTTCCCATATAACCGTTTTTTAAATCTCCCAATAAAGATATAAAAAGATACCTTGTGAATATCTATTCGTATTCCTGAAGCCGTGATGTACTGTATTGAGAATTCAAGCCTTTTAGTTTATAAAGAGGTTCTGAAGAGTTTTTACTCACAGTTTAATTTTGGGAGTAGTGCGTGATCTCCACACTTTTCTTTTGTAATGGAGGTGCAGCATTGCTTCATGCATGTGTATTTTAAACCTCCCTCGTGACCTGAATCGGGTGCGGAGCTGAACATATCAGCAGATGGCATCAGAAGACACTACGGCACAAGCTCCAGGCTCCCAACCTGCTGAATGCAGCACCTGAAAAATGGTGTCTTGCCAGTGGGATACAAATTTATCATCCTCCAAGGGATTTTTTTAGTTTTTAATCTTCAAAATACATTTCTAAACAAATATTACCATAGAAAATGGATTTGATGTCCTGACTCTCGTGGACCATGATTGGGTGGTCACGAAGGTCAACCCTAACAGGGTAAACCGTACAGGGCAAAAGACAGTGCCCCACAGGCATGACTAGTAAATATCACTTGACATAATTATAATTTGAAGTGAGTGCCTTGCTAAAAAAATTTTTATGTCTCCTAATACAAAGCAAGAAGAGAATACAAATACGCAGTTTCCAAATCTCCTATATCAGGGTCTCATACCAATACACATGGGGGGCTGGGGGTGGTTTTTTTTTTTGCCAACAGTTGTCAGGTGAGCGGTAGACTGCGTGAAAGAAGCAGTATTTACATAGCATCACATTAGGGTACTTTGTGCTCTCTGTATTTATTGGTTTAAATAATCAGCTGCCAGTCAATGGAACCATTTAAACCAAATCTGGGATTAGTAGCCTCAAATAAAATATCAATAAAATATGCCTCTCTAGTTAGTATTTTAGTTTTATAATCTCCACCCCTGGGGTCTGTAATAACCTTTTCATATCCAAAAAATCTCTATTGGGTTAGTTGATGTTTAGATTCAATAAAATGCCTGGCAACTTGGGATGCCACATCCTGTCTCCTAATGTCACTCTTGTGTTCGGTCACTCTATTCTTTAATAGTCTCTCAGTTTTTCCCACATATACTTTATCGCAGGGGCATTTTAAAAGATAAATTACCTCTGTTATTGAACAATTAATGAATTATTGTATTTCTATATCTTCATTTCTAGCAGTGTTAGAAATGTTTTTAATTTTATATGTATTGTTGCAGTTCACATAGTGTCCTCATGGATAATTGCCTTTCAGTCATCAGCACTTAGAAAATGAGATGGCCTTTCTTCTGGTATTTTATGATTCATTTTAACCAACCTGTTGCACGATGTTCTATTTCTTTTTGTTACTGTTAATGGAAGATGTTAAAAAATGTGTGCCCCTACTGGTGTTGCACGAAGTATGTCCCAGTGCTTGCTTACTATTTTTTTTACTGTATAAAACAGGTTATTGTATGTGGTGGACATCACCACTCTGTCCTCATTTGCCCCTTGTTCTCTCACTCTTGTCACCAGCAGATCCTTCCTGTTTCTGTTCTTAATTTTGTCTGTTGCATTAGCTAAGATTCTAGAATTATAGCCCCTCTGGTGGAACCGCTCTACTAGTTCCCTTTGGCTTGTCTCAGATTCATCTGGATTTGTACAGCTGTGTTTTGCTCGTACCATTTGTCCATATGGTATGGACTCTTGTCGGGTTTTTTTGGATGAAAACTCTGCATGTAAAATATAATTTTTATCTTTTTCTTTTTTGTACAACCCAGTGGCTAGTTTTTCTGCTTCCTTGTAAATGGTCAAATTTAAGTATGGTATCACAGACCTGTTATAATGCATAACAAAAATTAAATGATTGGTACAGTTATTTAAGTATTTATCAAATTCCAATAATTCAATCTCACTACCTGTCCAGATGACTAAAATGTCATCAGTAAGGTGTTTTGTATGTCAGGGACACTGGTTTACCGGGATTGAGAAAGGGCATATTCCATTTTGCACATTGTGAAAAACTATATTGTCACCGGTGTCTGCTAAACCAAAATCTGGTGTTACCGGTATTTGGTTCTGTGTACTTTATTTAATAATGTTTAACTCTGCCAACATGCATTTTGGCAATTTTGACCTCCACTATTGCACATCCTTCCATCCTTGTACCAATTTAAAGTTATTTTAGGTACAAGATGTGATGGCAGCTTCAGCAATACAGACCCCATCCCTAAGGTGTGATGGAAGCAGCACTATGGCCCCATCCCTCAGGTGTGATGGCAGCACCAACAGCACTACAGCCCCCATCCCTCAGGTGCGATGGCAGCACCAACAGCACTATGGCCCGATCCCTAAGGTGTGATGGCAGCACCAACAGTACTACGGCCCCATCCCTCAGGTGCGATGGCAGCACCAACAGTACTACAGCCCCCATTCCTCTGGTGCGATGGCAGCACCAAAAGTACTACAGCCTCCATCCCTCAGGTGCGATGGCAGCACCAACAGTACTACAGCTCCCATACCTCAGGTGCGATGGCAGCACCAACAGTACTATGGCCCCATCCCTCAGGTGCGATGGCAGCACCAACAGTACTACAGCCCCATCCCTCAGGTGCGATGGCAGCACCAACAGTACTACAGCCCCCATCCCTCTGGTGCGATGGCAGCACCAACAGTACTACAGCCTCCATCCCTCAGGTGCGATGGCAGCACCAACAGTACTATGGTCCCCATCCCTCTGGTGCGATGGCAGCACCAACAGTACTACAGCCTCCATCCCTCAGGTGCGATGGCAGCACCAACAGTACTACGGCCCCCATCCCTCTGGTGTGATGGCAGCAGCAATGGCACTACGACCTCCCTCCCTCAGGTGTGACAGAAGCAGCAGCACTGTGGCCCCCATCCCTCTGGTGTGATGGCAGCACCAACAGTACTACAGCCCCCATCCCTCAGGTGCGATGGCAGCACCAACAGCACTACGGCCCCCATCCCTCAGGTGCAATGGCAGAACCAACAGCACTGCAACCCCCATTCCTCTGGTGTGATGGCAGCAACATCAGCACTATGGCCCCCATCCCTCTGGTGTGATGGCAGCAGCAACAGCACTACAACCTCCCTCCCTCAGGTGTGACAGAAGCAGCAGCACTGCAGCCCCCATCCCTTAGGTGTGATGGCAGCAGTACTACATTCCCCATCCACCAGTGGTGATGGCAGAAGCACTACAGCCCCCACCCCTTCGGTGCGATGACAGTAGCAACAATGCAGTCCACATCCTTCTGGGGTGATGGCAGTAGTGACAGCACTATGATCCCCTTTCTTCAACACCCACAGCCCACATGCACAAGTTACAAATGACTTGGTCTCTCTGCTTGCTAGATCTCAGATGGGAATTAATCTGAACCATCACTGCTAAGGTGGACCACCTTTGTTTTTTCCTATCTATAATTTAACTGCCTGAATTGAATTTCTGCCTGTGACACCGCTGACCAGGGTTAGGGAACAGACTTGGGTGTTGGAGGGCCAGCTGGCGGGTGAAGGCTTGAGTGTCCAATGACCACTCACTTCTCCTGGGAGGGAGGGTGGGTTCACAGCTCAGCATTTGCTGGCCCCTGCTGGAGGACAGAGGCATGACAACACGTCAGTCCTCACTGTGGGAGGGCAAGTGGTGGACATCAGCTTGTACCATGACATCATGTGGCCTGTCATGCTCCCAAGAAAATGGGAAAACACCTGCTGGCCAACCGAAGGATGGCTGCTGGTCCTTCCATAAGCCGGAAGCCCCAGACATGTGTCTGTTCTGACCCCTACAATGCCCAGGATACACAGGAAGCTCTTTGGGGCAATTCTCCTCCTCATGTAACCTCCCAGAGGGGTAGGGGCCCACTCAATGAAGGGTTACTCTGGGTTACCTAGTAGCACAGCAGTAAGGGGCAGTGGATGGTGGTCAGGACTCAGCAGTGGTAGTAGGGGACCTTGGCAGGCCTGAAGGAGTGGATGGCCAGGGGGTAGGAGGAGCAAAAAAACTGCTTGAATTTGCTTCTTTGCAATAAAGTGTCTTCACCTAAAAAATCCACACGTGATTAGTGGAGGACCTTCAAATGGATGTATGCATCTCCCAGACGTGGATGCTTTTTTTACTTGGCGTCCATGAAAAGGGTGTCTCCCAGTTTTCATGTCTTTGTTCAGATGTGAATTGAGCACTGCTCTGCCCACCAGCATCATACAGCCCCTGGGGTCTTACCTTCTGTATGTTATTGAATGTGCTTTCAAAATCCACTGGCCGAACATAAGTAGTCTTAAATACTTAAGATTTGCTTTTTGTTGAAGCAGTCTATCAGAAAACTTTTTGTTGTCACAGAGACTGAAACAGCAGGTGGAAGAAAAAGTGCAAATGATCCAATTCACCTAAATGGGGTGCTGACAGTGAAGTCTTTTCATAAATAGTAAGGCAGTTTTTTCCTTGTGAACATACTTTCATTTAGACTAGTTTTCATTCAAACAACTGAGGATTTTGGATGGTCCTGCTGATTATAAACTTGAATAAGCTAGTTGGTAACAGTGATCCTGTATTTAACAAGGCAACAGTGATCCTGTATTTAACAATCTACAACCTAGATGCTCATATGCAAAGAATACAATAAACACCTGACTAAAATCTAAAAACAAGCTTATAAAACACGTAAAATGTATCTAAACATTTATCTTTACTTATACAAAATCATTGCAGCCCAAGTAAACTCAAGTAAATTACATGGTACACTGACTACTGTTCTATGATGTAGTAAACAAATATTGGTATTTTTTTATATTCTTTGTAAACCAGGTAAGGCCCACTGGGCAGAACTGCTTGTTTTCGGGAGTGACCTAGAAGCACTAGGGAGGTTAAATGACTTGCTTAGAGTCACACAGTATGCAAGTGGAGGTTGTGGGAATCAAACCTAAGTCTGTTGGATGTACCCAGGTCAATCACTGTTTGTTACTCTAACCACTAGGCTATACTGCCAGCTATAACACCCATATATGTTTTAATATATGATGTTAATAGTAGTGCACAGTACCTACAGTACAAATTATGAACATGAAACACTTTACATTTTACTAAAACTGAACTGCCACTCCATCTGCTTATTTTTTCTTACATCAAAGTCAGTGAATACTTGACAGAGTACTGTAAATAGCCTTTGATCAGGCTTTATTATTCTACATCCAGAAACAGATAACATTTGTTTATTCTGGATTTATTTAATATTTATTTTCTGTGGCTCAGTATACAGAATCCAGTATTGTATGAGGCAAATGTTTTTACATTTTGGAAGAGGCATGTTTTTACATTTTGGAAGAAGCAATACATCTTATCCATTTAGGATTCATGTTAGAAACAGAAGTTTTTCTTCATATTTAAAACATATTCAAGTGTAAGTGTATTCATTTAGTAGTTTATGCTGACTAATATATGCTGTAGAAAACAGTAAAGGATTAGTAAAGGATTTATTGTGAAGCACTCAGGATCTATAATAGAACTCCTGCAGTTTCCCAGCAAGTTTTGTAAAAAATCTATGCAATTTCAGGTTACTTTTCCTGCGATTTTCCAGTGGCCCTGCCCATGTGTGCTGATGCCTGTAATTTTTTTTGTATAATACAGTGTAATATAAATAGTAAAAGACTCTTAGGCACATACTACATGAAAACTGTGGTTCCAGGAAGGAAAGCAGTCCTCAGGTGATGGAGATATTGGTGGGAAGCATGGGTGGTTAAACTGAATGGCTGATTACAACAAAGCAGTGCGGGTGATTTCCTTACTGACTCTATACACAGCAAAGCAGAAAGAATGTGAAGCACAGCAGCATTCATTTTAAGATGTTGAAATCTGGGTCAGCCCGCTGGCGCTGCAGTAGCACTACTGCTTGCAATGCCAAAACCCAGGGTCAGAAGCAATCTCGGGTTGCTGGAGGTCTGGCCAGGGAGTAGATCGAGCACCCAGGGGACTGCTGTCCTCTGGGAGGGTGGGCTGCAGGTCCTGCTGCTTTACCACCACCTGTGTGACCATGGGTGGTGATGCAATGGTGCTGCAGAGTGATCAGGAGGGAGGATGCTAGCCAGGATCTGGAGCAGTGGCATGTCTGTATGTGACCTACCTCCTTGGATCTCTTCTAGTGCCGGTGCCCTCAGGGACAGAGACCAGAAAACCAGGAACAATCACCCCACATTGGCCACTGGCAGAAGGCACCTAGGTGCCCCAGACTTCATAACTAGGCTTCATGAGGGACACACTGGGCTGCCCGACACACACACACACTAAGGGAGTATGGAGGGGTGACCTGGGGTCTCCTTCCCTTCCCACCTGATGGGGTACAACCCAAGCAGGATAGAGGCAGGCCCACAGGAGCTCCTGAGCATTATCTGGGGTTGAAGCTAGGGGACACCCAGCCTAGGGATCTCTGAAAAGTGGAGACTGATGCTGTAAAAAGGGGACATAGAAAGAGAAAATAAAAAAAATTTAAAAAGATGCCGAAATCTTAGAGATTCTGTGCAGTAACATGCAATTTCCGTGAGGCACCAGTACAAGAATTCAAAATCCGCAAACCAAGGAGGATTCCGTGATTGTTACCGGTGTTACCGGTAAAAATGGAAAACCAGGGTCCCTGCTCATCAGATATAATCAGATTGATTGAAGGGCTAAATGAAATGCAATTCAATGCTCAGAACTGGATTCTGGTCACATGGGACCTCAAGGATTTATATACATTGATCCCACACAGACGGGTGTGATGTGAGGTATTAAAAAAGTCCTTGGACAATTTGAGGGTGGAGCAAAAACCACCTAATGAAGTAATTCTCATAATGGCTGAAATTGTTTTAATGAAAAACTTCTTCAGATTCAGAAAACAATTTTATTTACAGGTCAGGGGAACGGCTATGGAGTCCAGTATGGCCCCCTCCTGTGTGAACCTTTATATGAATAATTTTGAATCTGAATATGTATTTTCTGAAAGTAACCAATTTATTGGTAAAATACACACTTGGAAACGTTTTATTGTTACTAACCTGTCCGGTTTGTGTTTAGAGAGATTAGCTTAAAATCTAGCTTTCTGTTCTCATAAAAAGTTGATTTGGGGTTCACTGCTGAACTGAAGTGGTATGAATAAATGTCTGTGGGAAATTGCCTTGTTTGTATCATAGCTGTCAGTTCTGTCATCAAAACTCTGCATTCTGTTCTGGCTATATAACACAGTTGTTTAATGGATATAAAATAAATCTACATTCCATTAATTCATAGAAGCAGTGTGTATTTAATGTAGCCTCAATAAATATGTGCATGTGATAGCAATTTTGTTTTTATCAAGTGTCTGCCACACTCTGCTATTTCAGGAACATGTACTGTGTGAACTCATAAAATTCAGATCTTTGAGGGTTTCTGTGTGAAAATGCATCATGTGTGCATATAACTAGAAATACTACATTTCAATGAATGGTTGTGAAACTGGTGCAGAGCACAGGGATTTGGCTTCATTGGGGACTGGGGGTCCACCTGAAGCGATGTAGGTCTGTACTGGTGTGATATGATGGTCTGCATCTATCCAGGAAGGGAACCGAACTCCTAGGTGATAGGTTTAAATGCTTCCTTGGCAAGATTTTAAACTAGCCAAGGGGGGAGGTGCTGATCGGAAGGAAATTTCAAGCCTCCCCCCACAAAACATGGCAGGTAGTAAGGTAAACACTGAGGTACAGAGCTTGACAAAGGGCAGGACGGGGTCAATGGAAAAATAGACAAAAGCAATAGGGGCAGGGATGGGGAAAAAGATAAAACCAACATTAAATGGAGGGCAATGAGTACCAATGCCCATAGTCTGGAAAACAAGCTTCCTGAGCGAGTAGCCCTGATGGAAGAGGAACACTTGGATATTGCGGCAGTCACAGAAACCTGGTACATGGAGAACCATGACTGGGATGTCAACATACCAGGGTACACAATCTACAGGAGGGACAGAGAGGGTAAAAGAGGAGGAGGAGTAGCTCTCTACATAAGGGAAGGGATCAAAGCTACAGAACCGAAAGGTAATGGGGAGGACAAGAGGCACTGTGGGTCACCTTGGAGACAGGGAGTGGCATCACAATCCACACAAGGGGTTGTAGACAGACCCTGTCTCAAGGGGAGGAAACAGACAAGAAAATGATAGAAGACATTCTCAAAATGGTTGAAAAAGGGGATATATTGTTGATGGGGGGCCTTAATATGCCAGATGTTAACTGGATGACATGTACTACAGCCACATCCAAGAGCAGTGTCATTCTCGATGCCCTACAGTGGGCATGCCTTAGACAGCTAGTGTTGGAACCCACTCGGGAGGGAGCAATATTAGACCTGGTACTCTCAAATAGAGAAAGGATCCACAGATTTCGAAGTGAGTAGCCATCTGGGAACAAGTGACCACTGCACAGTGTGGTTCACAATAAGCACAACCATGGTGACAAGCCATACAAAAACAAGGATCTTGGACTTTAGAAGGGCTGACTTTGGCAAAATGGGTGAATATGTAAGGAATGCACTAACAAATGGCCAGGAAGGAGGGGTGGAAGAACAGTGGAGAAAAATCAAAACTGCCATCATGGAGGCAACAAGATTTTGTGTTAAACAAATAAAGAAAACAAAGCAGAGTAAAAAACTACTATGGTTCTCAAAAGAGGTGGCAGGGAAGGTTAGGAAGAAAAAGGCAGCATTCAAAAATTATAAGGAATCACAGAAGGAGCATGACAGGGAACTGTATCAGTTAAAGCAGAAAGAAGTGGGGAAGACAGTCAGAATAGCTAAGGCCCAAACTGAGGAAAAGGTAGCCAACTCAGTTAAGAAGGGGGCTAAAACCTTTTATAGGTACATTAGGGAGCATTGAAAGGTTAATGGAGGTATACCAAAGATTAATAAAGGAGAGGGGAGGTGGGCAGAGGGAGTCAGTGAAAAGGCAGAGATACTGAAAGAATGCCTCTGCTCAGTATTCACAAAAGAAGAAGAGGAGTTACCTAAACCAAACAGTAAAAGCACTCTGTGTAGGGGTGTTGACACCAGTCCATTTACAGAAGAAAGATTCCTGAAAGAACTCCTAAACCTCAAGGTGGACAAAGCAATGGGGCCTGACGGGATTCACCCCAGAATACTAAAATAACTAAGGGGGACCTAGTGACACCACTGACCACACTTTTTAACAAATCATGGGAGAATGAAGTGGTACCTGAGGACTGGAGGAAGGCGGATGTGAGTCCCCTTCACAAAAGTGGGAGCAAGGCAGGGGCAGGAAACAACAGACCTGTTAGTTTGACCTCAGTTGTAGGGAAAATGATGGAATCACTTCTGAAAGAAAGAATTGTTGAGTACCTAGAGGCCAAAGGGCACAGGACCCAAGGCAGCATGGATTCACAGCAGGAAGGTCATGTCAGATGAATCTAATCAATTTCTTTGACTGGGTAGACCAAAGTAATAGACCAGGGAGGGGCTGTGGATATGGTCTACCTAGACTTTAGCAAAGCATTTGACACAGTCCCGCACAAAAGATTAATAATCAAGTTAACCAGCCTGGGAGTGGGTCCCAGAGTGGTAGCCTGGGTAGCAAACTGGCTGCACAACAGGACAGAGAAGGCAATAGTGAATGGAACTCACTTTGAAGAAAGAGGGGTTACTAGTGGAGTACCTCAGAGTTCAGTACTGGGTCGAGTCCCCTTTAATGTCTTTATAGGTAACATTGCAGAGGGTCTGGAAAGAAAGGTGTGCCTCTTTGCAGATGACAAAAAGATCTGTAGCAGAGTTGATATACAAGGGGTGGTGGAAAGGATGACAAGGGCTTGGCAAGGTTGGAGGAATGGCCAAATGAATGGCAACTTAGATTCAATGCGAGGAAGTGTAAAGTAATGCACCTGGGAAACAAAAACCCAGGAGAAGAGTACACAATGGCAGGGGAGGTACTAACAACAACAATAATGGAAAGGGACCTGGGGGTAGTCATAACAGGTGACCTAAAGGTGGGCAAGCAATGTGAGAGGTCAGTAAGGAGAACCAGGGGGATACTGGGATGCATAGGGAGAGGCATCACAAGTAGAAAAAGGGAAATGGTTATCCCTCTGCACAGACAGTTGGTGAGACCCCATCTGGAGTACTGCATGCAGTTTTGGAGACCACATCTCCACAAGGATATAGGAGTGAGGCAGTCCAGAGGGGGGCAACTAAAATAGTGCAGGGTCTGCATCAGAAACCATATGAAGAGAGAATGAGAGAGCTTAATATATATACCCTTGATGAAAGGAGGGACTGGGGGACATGATAGAAACATTCAAGTACCTCAAGGGAATCAACAAAGTCCAGGAGGGTAGCATCTTTCAGAAAAAGAGATGTGCAAGAACAAGGGGGCACAATTTAAAGATGGGGGGCAGACGGCTCAGGGACAGTGTGAGTTTATTATTTTTCACGGTGGATGCATGGAACCGCCTTCCTGGGGAGGTTGTGGGGTCTAAAACAGCAGGGGGAATTCAAACATGCATGGGACAGACATAAGGCAATTGGGGGGGGAAAAGTAGGCTGTTGGTTGACTAGAATCTACAGCTTATCCAATAGGTAGGGAAATGGGCAGACTAGGTGGGCCAAGTGGTCCTCATCTGCCATCAAAGTCTATGTACTACATGGCATTCTGTTGCCCCTGTCTCCTACCCCCACTTGAGGCTGCTGCACCCTGCTACCCTCTGCCTCCAACCTATAACACTAGATGAAAGTGATTGTTTTTGTAATAGATTTCTTTGACTGGGTGACCAAAGTTGTAGACCAGGAAGGGGCTATGGATATGGCCTACCTAGATTTTATCAAGTCATTTGACACAGTCTCACACAAACAATTAATATACAAGTTAGCCAGCCTTGGAGTGGGTCCCAAAGTGGTAGCCTGGATAAAAAACTGGCTGGACAACAGGACGAAAAGGGTAACAGTAAAAGGAGTTCACAGTGAAGAAAGGAGGGTAACTAGCTGGGTACGTAGGATCGAGTACTGGGACTGGTCCTTTTTAATGTCTTTATAAGTGACATTGGAGAGCACCTGTAAGGAAAGGTATGTCTCTTTGCAGATGACACAAAGATCTGCAACAGGGTTGATACACAAGGTAGGGTGGAAAGAATGAAAAGGGACTTGGCAAGGTTGGAGGAATGGTCAGATATGTGGCAGCTCAGATTCAATGCAAAGAAGTGCAAGGTAATGCATCTAGGAAACAAAAACCCAGGGGAAGAGTATGCAATGGGGGGTCAGTTAATAACAACAACAAAAATCGAAAGAGACCTAGGAGTATTTATATCAGATGACCTAAAGGTGGGCAAGCAATGTGAGAAGACAGTAAGGAGGGCTGGGGGGATACTGGAATGCATAGGGAGAGGCATCAACAGTAGAAAACTGGAAGTTGTTATCCCTCTGTACAGACAGTTGGTGAGACCCCATCTGGAGTACTGCATGCAATTCTGGAGACCCCATCTCTGCAAAGACATAGACAGAGTGGAGGCTGTTCAGAGGAGGGAAACCAAAATGGTGCAAGGTCTGCACCAGATGACATACAAGGAGGGACTAAAGCAGCTTAATATGTATACCCTTGAGGAAAGGAGGGAGAGTGGGGTCATGATAGGAACTTTCAATTATCTCAAGGGAATTAACAAAGTACAAGAGGGTAGTATCTTTCAGAAGAAGAGATATGCAAGAACAAGGTGGCACAATTTGAAGATAGAGGGGGACGGCTCAGAGATAATGTTAGAAAGTATTTTTTTCACAGAGAGGGTTGTGGATACATGGAACAGCCTTCCTGAGGAGGTTGTGGAGTCAGGAACAGTGAGAGAATTCAAGAATCCATGGGACAGGCATAAGGCAATTCTAGTTGGGGTAGGAGGAAGTAAGCTGTTGATCAACTAGAATCTGCAGCTTATCCATCAGGTAGGCAAATGGGCAGACTAGGTGGGCCAAGCAGTCCTTATCTGCCATCAAATTCTATGTTTCTTTTGAGTAGTTTGGGCAGTATGCCAGAGGATCTGACTGTAGTGGCAGGGAGCAGCATGATGCAACAACTCTAACAGTGGAGGGAAGAGGCTCTGTGGTGCAGCAGGGCACAGTGGTGTCAGGGGACAGAGGACAGCGTGGTGCAGAAGCCTTGACTGTGGTGCAAGACACAGTGGGGCATCAGGGTACAGCAGTCCTGACTCTGTGATGGTGCACGCCGTGCAGTGACCCTGACCATTTGGGGCAATATAAGTGGGTAGTAAGGTGCAGCAAAAGCCCCACCTTTGGTGGCCTGGGGCAGCATGGTGCAGCAGCCCAAACTGTGGAGGCAGAGGCCCTGGGACTCTAGGGCTTAGCAGAGCACAGCAGCCCTGTCTGTGGAGACAGGAAAAGAGGTCAACAGAGTACATTGGCCATGATTGTAGGGTTGGGGGACAGAAGGAAGCAGGGTGCAGAAACCTCAGGAGACAGGGGCATCAGGATGCCTTATAGTATTTCTAGTTATACACATACATGATGTATTTTCACACAGAAACCCTCAAGGAACTGAATTTTATGAGTTCATACAGTAAATGTTTCTGAAATAAAGTGTGGTAGACACGTTTGGCAATTTGACATAAAAAAATTGTTCTCACATGAACCTATTTATTGAGGCTACATCAAAGACACACTGCTTCTACAGATTAATGGAATGTAGATTTATTTTATATCAATTAAACAACCCTGTGTTATATAGGCAGAATTTTGGTGACAGAGAACTGAAAGCTGTGATACAGACAAGGTAATTTCTCACAGATATTCATTCATACCACTTCAAGTCTGCACTGAACCCCACATGATCACATTTTTAAAAGAACAAAAAGATAGATTTTAAGCATATCTCTCTAAACACAAACCAGATGGGTCAGTAACACACTGACTGAAAACAACTAGCTCTACAGACTGCTCTAACTAGGAACTGCAACAGCTTATTCAGTCAGTCAGGGACTTAATTGCTGAAGCAGTAGACTGGACAAGTATGATGTCATTGCTCACTGACAGGGACAGAAAAATCTTCACTGTTTTCAGTTACTGCAGAGCACATTATCAGATGCTGATTTAAAGAAAACCACAAAACCAAACAGCATGACATTTTCAGAAAACACTAATCATGTCACAGGGACTTGAATTCAAGCATTTTATGAAATATGTGTGCATTTGATCTTTAAACTTAGAAATGGAACCACCCCTAGCTTTGGGAATGTATATCAGGCTCATTCTCTAGAGATCGTTGCAGGGGGAGGGGTGTTACAGAACAACCTTGGTATATACAACCAGGCCCTGGGGAGAGATTTGCTAGGTGTATGCTAGACCTAGCCTCTCGAGGGGTACCCAGTAAATCCACACATGAAGCAATACTGTAACTGTCCTGACCATAGCTGGGGTTCTAGAGTGGGACTTTATTCAACAGATGATCTTTAGCAAGGTTGGTCTCCCAGTGGTTTACAGCAGACAGTGGCACTCTTTCTCTTGCAGAACATATTCCAACTGTAACTGGAAAAACGTCTTTGTATTCTCACAAGAGTAGGACATAGAATACTTCATTTGTATTCCCACAAGCCTTGGACGTAGGGCACTGCATTTACAACTTGCATTAAGTTGCATACTGGCTAAAATTGTAAACACATTTGCTGAATAGCAGCACTATTCTTCCAGTGGACTGTTTGTAGAAACTTTAAACCACAACTGGGATCAAATCTCCCTCAGACTATGGTCATAAATCTGTGGTAACCATGCACCCTTTCTGAACCTATAGTTCTGAACTGGTCACTCTAGATGGGGTTCTGCCCACGCTTTGCTCCCAAATCCATACTCATTCTTTCAGAATTACACCTTAAACAATTGCAATACTTCTTGAATTGCTAAGAACACAGACTTGGCATTCAGCATTCAAAGCATCACATATGTAATGTGCAGGTAAAAGTCCCGAATAGTGTAATGTAGTCGTGGTTCTGGACATCACACACCTCAGCCAACTTTACTTCAAAACAGTCTTGTACATCTGTACTTACAGAAAGTTGTGCCTTCCCTTTAAGCATGAAGCACAACATAACTGCTACTTGCTCCCTCTAGCCAAAAGTCAGATTTCACTCACTGTCATACTTTCAGGCAGCTTTACGCATCCTGGCCCAGTACAGGGGATTGCCCCTTGGATCCACTGACTAGCAGTCCCTTTCACCCCCTCCTGGAGTAAAAATCAGGAACTCCTGCTGAAGAAAGGTCTCCACCACTTCACTTGCAAGCTGGGGGTTACCAAAACTAGGATGATAAATACCAGGGCTCATAGGCTGGAGCCCACAGGCAGAGCAGCTCCTCTGCCTTCCTCACTTACTCTGCAACTCCTCTCCTTGTGCTAACTCCTGCTGACTGACTGCTGTTCCCAACATTCTATCTCCCACCCCAGCAGCAGACACAAGGGTTATGCTGCTGCGAGAGTTCAAATGAGCTCATCACTTCAGTCTCAGCTGAAGCCAAGTAAACAGAAGAGTGAGTAGATGAAAAAACATTTAGCTAGTTAATCACCAGCTGTCTCTCCCTGCCTAGCACTTTCACTGAGGGGATTCTAGTAACCCCAAGGGACTGGGTGGTTACATATGCATCATAAAAACATTTTAACCCAGTGTCCAGAGTTCACCTCCATTTTGTGTGTAATCCTTCCCTGTCACAGGACTACATTTCCCAGCATGCACTGTGCTCTTCAATCTAGAGTGTCAAACCAAAACTGCACTATGTATATGCTTTTTTTTGTCTTATTTACTACTACACTTATGTTGTAAACCTCACACCTATAAACCGACCAATTATTGTTTTGGTGCTATTACTCTGTGAACACTGCATTTTTACAACTCTGTATTGTCTGTTGGTTTCAAAAATTATTTTACTGTACTATTCTGATCATTGTATTGTTTATTTTGTATTTATGTATTTAGACTCCTGTACCTCCCTCCCCAGGTCACACTGGGAGATGAACAACTTGTTCTTCAGTGTGCCTTCCTGGTGAAACATTTCAATAAATAAATAATATTTCTGTCCCTTCTTAGCTTTCTTAGCATAAGAGCTGTCTGTCTTGTGGATAAAGTAAAGAGATATAACTGTCATGGTACATTTCACTCATAAAAAGGGGAATCAGCCTCTCCCTCACTTTTGAACTCCAAAACTCCCACTGAACAATCTTTAGGACTGTATTACCTCAGAGTGACCCATCTGGTCTGCTGATGTTGCATCAGTAGTGCGATTCCAGAATACTCCTAAAAGGTTTAAAAAAAGATTTCTGCAGCCCCTGCACCTTGGGCTTTACCAGAACATGCAGGTATGTGTCACAGACCCACTCCTGGTTTCAGACCCTCTGCTACCACAGTGCCTAACCTTTACATGTGATTCATGAACAAGACACACGGGGACACCATCCTATTGTTTTTGGAGTCCAGAGCAAACTACCAGTCTCAAGTCCTGGGGTCAAATGAACTCTTTCTGCATTAGTACACCCTGGTAAAGCATTGAAGTATTACACGTCTCTGGGGAAGCTGTGCAATAACCTGACCTAGCGGGCATACAACCAACCTAGTTCACAGATTCTCCCCTTTCTGACTCAATGAGACTCTGGTATTTTTCTTACCTTGTTGTATCTTTACCAGATCCTTCTCATCATGGCTTCATATAGTGGCATAATAAGCATTTAACAGCTGTGTTGGAATATTAAGACTGTTCCACCGTTCACACCCAAAATGAGAAAGTTCCCAGGCAGATTTAAGGAAAAACAAAGTTTACTAAAATTAAAAATAGTAAATAAATACAATACCACAGCAGAATATATATATATATATATATATATATATATATATATATACACACACATTAAGGTTACAGTCAGAAAAGAAAATGGGCAATTGCAAAACAAAAACGCCTTGTAACTACCTAGTTCTAATTCAGTGTTCAGTTGGCACACAGTCGTGCTGAAATTACCTATCTTAGCAGAAGTGCCTCTCTTGAGTCTGGGAACAAAGTGTCCCTTCGAAGTCCAGAACACAAGAGTGTCTTTTCTCTCAGCTAGGCTTCACCAATATCAGAGATAAAGTCTCACTCTCCTTGTGATGTCACAGCACATGAGGTCACTCTTAGCCCTGTAATTAATGTGTAACATGACTAGTGTATAACCAAATGTTTCAGCTTACTGCTTGTTTGAAATCTGCAAAGACAGCAGTATTTTAAATTATAACAAGACAGTCTGTCTTCATCGACACATAGTTTATGACAGCATTCTCCTTTGATCTGTCAGCAAAACATCTTAAGAACACCTCTCATAGCTGGGTGAATTTTCACAGGTATCTATGAGAAACTGCTTCCCTCTTGATACGCCGTAAAATGCAATATTTTACAACAGGCAGCCTGGGTTCAAAGCAGTGGTGGTTTTATAACCTGGTTTTATTATAGTCCCAGGAAGTCAGCTTTTACAGCGAGCAAGAGCAGAAATGTTTTTTTCTTTTCTTTTAAAAATCCAATTAACCATGATGCCTTGTGCTGACTGCCATGTTTCACAAGCAGAATTCAGAAACATATATTTATGTCAAAACTATATACACGTAACTGGCAGATGGTGATTCCTGTTACACCCCTTCCTCCTAGACTGAATTTGAGGGAATCTGTTCCTAGTCATGGGATGAATTCCCAAAATTCAGTTCACTGCTCTAACTGGTGGGATAACCCATCTGCGTTGGCATTTGTTGAACCTGCTCTGTGGGTGATAGTCAATTTGTAGCCCTGTAAGGCAAGGCTCCATCTTAGAAGCCATCCTTTCGTCTTACTCATTTGGGATAGCCAAGCCAGGGGGTTATGATCTGTCTATACTTCAAAGTGCCTCCCATACAGGTATGGCTCCAATTCCATCAGTGCCCACACCAATGCAAGGCACTCCTTCTTCTCCACTGTAGAATAAGCCTGTTCCCTGGGAAGTAATTGCATACTGAAGTACACTATTGGGTGATCCTTCCCGTGGTTAGAAGTCTTAAGTGCTGTCCCAATACATAGATACATAGATACATAGACAGTGTTGGCAGATAAGGGCCTATGGCCCACCCAGTCTGCCCATTTGAGCTTGTAAGTTCAGTTTGTTTTCCTAGAAATCTGTTGCCCCTTACCCCTGACCTCTAGAATTCCTTTATGTCTATCCCATGCATTCTTAAATCCTGTGATTGTTTCAGCCCCCACCATTTCCTCTGGCAGGGTGTTCCACTTGTCCACCACCCGTTCAGTGAAGAAATTCTTTTATGTTTCCTCTGAATCATCCTCCCTCCAACTTCATCCCATGCCCTCTAGTCCTGGAACATCTTTTTCACTTAAAAATAGTGTTTTCCTGCACCCTGTTCCTCCCTGTAAGATACTTGTATGTCTCTGTCATATCCCTCTCCCTCCTCTCCTCCAGGGAGTACATGTTCAGTTCCACAACCTGTCTTCATAGGACTTGTGATGCAAATCCATGCACCATCTATGTTGCCCTCCTCTGAACCTTCTCTACCCTGTCTATGTCCTTACGTAGGTATGGTCTCCAGAACTGTACACTGTACTCAGGTGGGGCCTCACTAGTGTCTTGTACAGTGGAATTATGACTCCTTTTCCTGCTGGTGATGCCCCTGCCTATATACATCCCAGCATCCTATTTGCTTTACCTGCTGCCTTGTCACACTGTTTCCTACTTGCTTGAGGTCATCATCAGAGATGACAACCCCAAGATCCCTTCCTGCTTGGTGCATGCTATATCCTCATCCCCAACTGATGTATTGTGCCAGGGTTTTGTGCCCCATATGCATTATCTTGCACTTCTTTGCATTGAATTTCAACTGCCAAACCCTTGACCATTCTTCAAGTTTCTGCAGGTCGCTTCTCATTCTGTCTACACCCTCTGGTGTGTCTAATCTGTTACAGAGCTTTGTGTCATCAGTGAACAGTGAAATTCTGCCTTCTAGATCCTGCGCAATGTCACTGATGAAGATGTTGAATAGGACCGGTCCCAGCACTGATCCCTGAGGTACCCCACTGGTCACTCTTCCCTCTGTGGAGTGACAGCCATTTACCACCACCCTCTGTGTCCTGCCACCCAGCCAGTTACCTCCCCACCACACTACTGTCCTGCTCACAACCATATCCCCCAGTTTGTGTAATAGTCTTCTATGTGGCACAGTGTCAAAGGCCTTGCTGAAGTCCAGATAGGCCATGTCCACTGCCCTCCCCTGATCCACCTCCCTAGTCACCCAGTCAAAAAATTCAACGAGGTTGGTCTGACATGACCTCCCTGGTGAAACCATGCTGTCTTGGGTCCTGTAGTCCATTGACAACCAGATGTTCCACCAATCTCCTTCAGTAGTGCTTCCATGATCTTCCTCTACCGAGGTGAGGCTGACTGGTCTGTAGTTCCTGCTTCCTCTTTGTTCCCACTTTTGTATAAGGGGACTACATCTGCTGTCCTCCAGTCTTTGGGTACCTCCCCTGTTTCCAGTGATCGGCTAAACAGGATAGCCAGAGGTTCAGCCACCACCTCTCTTAGTTCTTTAAGGACCCTGGAGTACACCCCGTCTGGCTCCATTGCTTTATCAACTCTTATTACTTCCAGTTCCTTCAGGACCCTTTCTCATGTAAAGGGACTTGTGTCCATTTCTGCACCATTCTCACCCCTTGTACTCCTTCAGACCCATTACCCCTCTTCCTCAGTAAAGACTGAGCAGAAATACCTGTTCAATATGTCAGCTTTACTGTTGTCATCCTCCACGCTGGCTCCCATCCTCCCCTTCAGTCTCATTATCCCTCCTTTGTCTTTCTTTTTTCACTTATGTACCTGTAAAAGGTTTGTCCCCTCTACCCACTGATTTTGCAATGTGTTCTTCTGTCTGAGCTTTGGCTTCCCTACTGACCTCCCTGCCTCCTTTGCTTCTCCTGGTACTTCTCCCTATCCCCTTCTGCCTGTGTCTTTTGTATTGCCTGAATGCAATTTTTTGGCTTTCACTTTCTTTGTTACCTCTTTGGAAAACCATAATGGTCTCCTCTTCCTTTTCCTCTTGCTAACCTGCTTAATGCATAATTCTGTTGTTCTTGTAATCCCCATTTTAAATACTGCCCACTGTTCCTCAACCCTGATTCCTGTCCCATTCCCTTAATGCCTCTTTCAAGTATCTCCCCATTTTCCCAAAGTCTGCCCCCCTAAAATCCAGGATACGTGTTTTGTGTGGTTTGGTTCTGCTCTTTCTGTGATTTCAAACCACAATGACTGGTGGTCACTGTTACCCAGGTGCTCCCCCACTGTTACCCCCATCACACTGTCCCTGTTTGTGAACACAAGGTCCAGTATTGCCTTCTGCTGAGTTGGTTCCATGACCAGTTGCTTGAGGAAGGCACCCTGAAGGGAGTCCAGGATAAATCTGCTCCTAGTTGATGCTGCTACTGGGATGCTCCAGTCCACGTCTGGAATATTGAAGTCTCCAACCAGTACTACCTCACCCTTGTCTGCCATCCTTTGGATGGCTAGCATCAGCTCCCTATCTGTTTCTTCCTCCTGGGCTGGTGGTCTATAGACCACACCTGTGCGGATGGCTGTCCCCATTTTCCTTTCCAGCTTAACCCACAGTATCTCTCCCCCATTTTGTTCCTCCTGGATCTCTGTGGCCTTATGTCATTTTTCACATACAGTGCCACTCCTCCTCCCTTTCTGCCTGCTCTGTCTCTTCTGAATATGTTGTAGCCAGGTATGGCCATCTCCCAGCCATGGTTATCATTACACCAGGTTTCAGTGATGGCCACAATGTCCAGGTCTGACTGTACCATGACAGCCTCCAGATCTTCCATCTTGTTGCTAAGGCTCCTGGCATTTGCACACATGGCTTTCCATGATTTGACCTCCCTAGACTGCTTCACTGTTCTACTCAAGCCCCTTCCTTGGTTGTCATTTATCCCTGGTTCTCCTTGCTGTCTGCCCTTCTGCTGAATTTTGCCCCTTTTCTGCTTATCCACCTCTTGGGCACAAATCTCCATATTTTGCACACTGCTTTGCAGAGATAGCCACTCCTCTGGTTCACTGGTTCCATGCAGCAGTTGTGGGGGTGAGCAAGTGGGTACCCTCCTGTTGGCCTGCCACCCCTTTGCTAATTTAAATGCTTGTCAATGTAGCATTTAAACTTATTATTAGTGCTTGATTCCTCTAGGATGGATGCAGGCCGTCAGGCTTGAACAAACCTCCATCCCTCCATGGGTCCCCAGTCACCAATGAATCTAAACCCTTCCTCACAACACCAGTTCTTCAACCATGAGTTAAAGTTCCTGGTGCATGCACTACTATGCTCTCCCTTGCCTCTCACAGGTAGTACTTCGGAGAAAGTGACAGAAGTAGCTACTTGCTTGAGACCCCTCCCCAGTTTCCTAAACTCTTCCTGAACTTCCTTTGGCTCCCCATTTGCCAGGTCATTAGTACCTAGGTGGATAATGACATCCAGCTCACCCTCCCTCTTGCTTTCCCAGTGATCCCCAGGATCTTCCTTCCATCCTCCATGCCGTGGCACCTGGTAGCACCTCACCTCCTGTCCTCCCCTCCTGTGTTCCTAGCTGGATCCCTCTTATGATGGAGTCCCCACCAGGATTTGCTTCCTCCTTCTCTGGGGTCCACTGCTTTCCCCGCTGAGGTCACCCTCCTTGGCTAATCTCCACATCCTTTCCTTCCACTTCTCTGGGTACCTCTATTTGGTTGTCCTCATTTGCCAGTGTGGCATATGAGTTCTTGAGTGGAATAGGATCTGGGATGTGCCTCTGCCTGACTGCTCTAACCTCCCTGAGCCCACTGTCATCCAAGTGCTCCTCGTTCTTGGCATCCTTTGAGGCAGCTGCATTGGACTGGGTGGTCCTGGATAGGGTGATGGTACTCTGACCCAGTTTACTTCCGCTCTGAGTCTGGCTACCTCATCCCGCAGTCCAGAGAGATGCATGAGATAGGGCAGCACCTCAGTGTCCAGAAAGTCTGCCTGAATATGGCTGCCCACAGCCACTGCATTGCACCACTCCCCACATTATACTGCAATTCCACTACATGTCTGCTACTGAAGCTGTCCTAGTTCTCTCTTTTATTAATTTACTGTACTAAAATCCTGTCACTAATCCTCAGATATTTTTTTATGAGAAAAGAAACCAATAAAAAATAAATGAGTCAAAACACTTGTGCTGAGGGTGGGCTTCTTCCCCTTATGCCCTCCTACTTCACACCCCTTACTATACCCTGTGTTTAGCTCCTGTCAATCAGATTTATCAGGGCATACAATTAAGAGTTGGGGAAGGGGAGGGGGGGCGAAAATTTGCAGCAATTAAAGACAGCACAGAATTACACCACCACTATGTTTTAAATTTTCAACAGCCCTAAAACAATTATAAGTAAAGACAACAAAGAAAGTATAGTGTCACTAAACGCCCACATTTTAAGTTTAAAAGAAAAATAGCAATTACCAGTTACTCTAAAGCACTGAATTGAATATGTTTCCTTCCTTCCCCTTCTGGCTTCTTCTGAGAAAATAAACCTCTGCTTGCTACTTTAACTCTGACTAAGCCCCACCTCCAGTTATCACGTAGCTGAGGTCAGAGGCCAGACAATTAACACCCTTCACCCAACTACAGGGCAGTCAGACAAGCCAAGATAAAATTTGCAGCAATTAAAGACAGCACAGAATTACACCACCACTATGTTTTAAATTTTCAACAGCCCAAAAACAATTATAAGTAAAGACAACAAAGAAAGTATAGTGTCACTAAACACCCACAATCTAAGTTTAAAAGAAAAATAGCAATTACCAGTTACTCTAAAGCACTGAATTGAATATGTTTCCTTCCTTCCCCTTCTGGCTTCTACACACATCTGAGGCCTCTGTCGGGACTACAAAAGGCTTACTGTAGTCTGGACTGGCTAACACAGGAGCACTGCACAGTGCTTTCTTTAGCTATGTAAAGGCTCGTTCACAGGCTATCTCCCATTTTACCTTTTTAGTCATTCTTTTCTTTAGCAGGCCAGATAGGAGAGCTGCCAGGGCACTGTAGTTTGATACAAACTTTCAATAGTAACCTGTGGCCCTTGGAAAACTCAGGACCTGCTTCTGTGTTTCAGGTCTGGGCCATGCCTCTATTTCCTCAATCATAGCTTGATTAGGATGGAGCTGTCCCTGGTCTACTACATGCCCTAGATATGTCCCTTCAGCCATGGCCACCTGGCACTTTTCAGCTTTCACAGTGAGCCCGGCCCTCTGTATCCTGCCCAACACTTCCATAAGGTGGGACAGGTGTTCCTCCCAGCTGGCACTGAAGATGGCAGTATTATCCAGGTACGCCACAGTGTACCCTTCTGTACCATGTGACACCTGGCTCACCAACCTTTGGAAGGTGGCAGGGGCATTCTTTATTCCAAAAGAAATTACCTTGAACTCAGATAACCCTATTGGAGTGATGAAGGCCTACCTCTCCCTACCTCTGGCAGTTAACTCCACCTGTCAATACCCTTTCATCAGGTCAGTGGTGGTAAGGTATGTCAGCCATCCCAGCTTGTCCAGTAGTTCATCCGTCTGTGGCATTGGGTGGGTGTTGCACTTTGTGACTGCGTTCAGTCCACAATAGTCCACACAAAAGTGAGTAGAGCCATCTGGCTTGGGAATGTGCACTACGGGTGAGGCCCAGGGGCTGTGGGAATTCTAGAGTACCGCTAAATCCAGCATTTCTTCCACCTCCCTCCTAGTGTCCTTTAGGATGGCCTCAGACACCCAATATGCTGTCCACCGTATGGGTGCTTGTATTCCCGTGACTATATCATGTGTCACCAAGGGGGTTTGTCCAGGCTTGGCATTAAACAATGGGGCAAAGTCTGCTAAAACTTCCCTTACTTCCTAGGTCTGTTCCGGGGTCAACTGGGGTGACAGTTTCCACAGAGGATGCTCCCTTGCTTTCCTCCAGCAAGTCCAGAAGGAGGTCTTCCTCATCTGTCCCCTCCCCAAGACTGCACACAGCAAATACCATGTCAGCTCTATTTGCAGATGACTTCATCATGTTGACATGGTACAACCTTTGGGTATGTCTCCTGTAAGGCAGTCCCACAATATAATTTACATCATTCACCTGTTTGACTACTTTGTACAGTCCTGCCCACTCTACCTGCAGCTTATCCTTCCAGACTGGGATTAGGACCATGGCTTCCTGACCTACGGCACATGAGTGAGCTCTGGCTTTGCTGTCATACCAGACCTTTTGCTTCTGCTAGGTGGGTGACAGGTTGCCGTGGGCTGTTCCCTTTAGCTCCTTCAGCTTTTCCCTAAACTTCAGGACATATTCCACTATGGGAGTTCCCTGGGTAGCATGCTTGCCTTCCTAATCATCCCAGACCAAGTCCAGGGGCCCACACATCCTGCATCCATATAAGAGTTCGAAGGGGAAGAACCCTGTCAACTCTTGGGGCACCTCCCTGTATGCGAACAACAGGTGGGAAGGCATTTCTCCCAGTCTCTCCAATGCTGTTCAGCAAACGCTTGGAGCATCAGTTTTAGAGTACCATTAAATCTTTCCACAAGCCTTTGGCTTGTGGGTGATAAGGTGTCATGCATCTCTGCACCACCCCATACTTCTCCTGCAAACACTTCATCAGGTTCGACATGAAGGAACCCCCTTGATTGGTGATAACCTCCTGCAGATACCTGACATGGGAGAAAAGCCCTAGCAAGGCGTCTGCCACTTTGTCTGTCCTCAGTGAGGATAGGGTGACTGTCTTGGGGTACTGGGTGGAGTAATCCACCACCATCAAGATAAACCTCTTCCTGGAGGAGCTGGGGATATTCAAAGGTCCCACAATATCCATTCCTACCCTCAGGAATGGCTTCTCCACAATGGCAAGGGACTTATGGCAGCTTGGGATTTACTACCCGCCTTCCCTATGTGACAAGACCTGCAAAGTTCCTTCACCTGCTGGGTGAAGTTGGGCCAGTAGAAGTTCTGGGCCAATCACTGCATAGTCAATCAATCAATCAAATTCTTTATCCAGGCAAACACCACTGAGAATGCTCATGTACAAGGTGGACCTGCACTACACAAGTCAAGTAACAATGCATTTATATACAGACAAATAGACAGTAGATGCATGAGTACAACAGTACAGGTAGGCCTGCAATAGACAGGATAAGTAAAAATACATTTTGGTTCAGGTAAAAGACAGTCGGTAAGGGTATACATAACAATAGGGTAGCAAGTCAGTAAAAATTTATACCAGATACAACAACATACACAGAAACATAGAATTTGATGGCAGATAAGGACCGCTTGGCCCACCCAGTCTGCCTATTCCCCTACCTACTGGATAAGCTGCAGATCCTAGTTAACCAGCAGCCTACTTCTTCCTACCCCCAACCCCTAGAATTGACTTATGACTGTCACATGCATGCTTGAATTCCACCACTGTTTTTAACTCCACAACCTCCTCTGGAAGGCCGTTCCATGTATCCACAACCCTCTCTGTGAAAAAATACTTCCTTAAATTACCTCTGAGCCGCCCACCCTCTATCTTCAAATTGTGCCCCCGTGTTCTTGCACACCTCTTTTTTGAAAGATGCTACCCTCTTGGACTTTGTTGATTCCCTTGAGGTACTTGAAAGTTTCTATCATGTCCCCCCTCTCCCTCCTTTCCTTACATGGTTTAGTATTCCTGTAAGGTAAAGGCATTGTAGTTCAGCAAAGAGATTAGTTGAAGTGGATGCTACAAGCAAAGAGACAAACATAGTCAGTTTAAAAAGACCCAGGTGTATTAAGGGGAGACATGTGTCGGGAGAAGTGGGCAGCCAGTGGGGGTGGGTCTGGAACTGGGATAATACTAGGAGTGAAGGAATGAGATGCTGTGGGTATACAAGGAATAGGTCAGTGAGGGAGGGTGATATTTAGGGTGGTCGATAAGTAGGTGGCTCAGGGACAAGTTATGCACTGATACAAGAAGGAAGGAGGATGGAAAAAGCAGGGAGGATGTGGAAGGGGGGTGTAAGTAAGCTAGGATCATTGGAAGCAGTTGCAGGCTTCTGTAATGTATTTTGAGTATAAGATCTTAAACACAGTGAGACTAACAGGAGTCCACAGTTTCAGTGATTTCTGTAGCACATTCCAGAGCTAGGATCATTGGAAGCAGTTGCAGGCTTCTGGAATGTATTTTGAGTATAAGGACTTAAACAGTAATACTAACAGGAGTCCTCGGTTTCAGTGATTTCTGTAGCGCATTCCAGAGTGACAGTAGAATGAATCCTATGGCAGCTTCTCCCAAAACGCGTTAGGGCTTTGGGCACTTTCAGAGAAATCAATGAACAGCTTCTTAGGGCATAGGTTCCAGGCATATTGAGAGTCAGGCAGTCAACAATGTACTGCTGAAGTTAGCCAGTGATAGCTCTGTATGTCCAGAGAGCTGCATTTTTATTTCGTCTGTAGTGTAGGGAGGTCCAACCTACAGCCGCATATAAAGAGCAGTGATGGGTGGAGAAGGGGAGACCAGTGATAAAGCTCAGGGCTCTGTGGTAAAGTATGTCCAATTTACCGAGGTATGATGTAGCACATTGGCTGTATATAAAGTTGGCGTAATCACTTAGGAAAAGGAACGTAGAATGAACTAGCTGTCTCTTGGCCTCTGTAGTTAGTAGGCGGTTTAACCTGAAGAAGAGACCTAGTCTCTGCCTCAGTTTCTTTAACAAATCCTCCAGGTGGTCTGCAAAGGAGAGTTTGAAGTCTAGCCAGACCCCCAGGTATTTGAATTTCGGCACAAATTCCAGGGTTTCTCCTAGGAGGGTGCTGATGTGGGGGTAGAGCAGGGTAGGCTGCATGGTTAATCGGTGAAAATAACATCGCCTTTGTCTTTTTGGTGTTAAGTAGCAATTTTTTTACTAAGGAGATGGTGTTGAAGTATGTTGAAGTCAGCTTGCAGGTCACTATAGACAGTTTCAGGAGTTGTACGGCTTAGGTAGATCACTATATCATCTGCGAACAGATGAATATTCACCTCATTGATGCCTGAGCCTATATTGTTGATGTAGGTGGCAAATAGGAGTGGCCCCAGGATGGATCCCTGCGGGATGCCTCTTTTTAACAGATTTGAGGGGGAGAGTTCACCTTCAGCCTTGACCTGTTGGTGCCTATCAGAAAGGTAGTTGTGGAACCAATGCAAGGAGGTAGAATCTAGACCAATAGCTTTTATTGAAGAAAGGAGGAGGCTGTGGTCAACAGTGTCAAAGGCCTTACTTAGGTCTAGAAAAATGGTGCGGACAAATTTTTTTGTTCTCTAGCTTGCACTGCCAGTCATTTGTCACCTTGGCCAGGGCCGTGATTGTACTATGTTCAGTTCTGAAACCAGATTGCATTGGGTTTAACAGGTTAGTATCATCTATGAAAGATTTCAGCTGGGCATTCATGATTTTTCCAGAAGTTTTGATAGTACTGGGAGAAGAGAGATGGGCCTGCAGTTGTTTAGATCACAGGGGGTCTCCGGATTTAAACAACGGAATAACATGTGCGGTCTTCCACAGTTTGGGGAGGGTCCCTTGAGAAAGGGCCAAGTTAAATAGATGTGTAATAGGTACAGCCAAGACATGACAGGCAATCTTTAGGTAGCATGAATCGAAGGTGTCAGTGCCAGCACTTTTTCTGGTGTCCAACTGGAGGAGGAGATCTTCGACCTCTTTTAGTAAGGCAGGAGAGAATGAAAAGACTGCATCTGAGGGACTAGATTCTGAAGGTTGCGTGGTAAGCTGGGAGCGTAGCTTGCGTGCAGGTGAGTTATCAAAAGCTAGCCCTGCAGTAGCAAAGTGATTGTTGAAGGCTTGTAATATCTCTGATTGTTGAAGGCTTGTAGTATCTCTTTATTATTGTTGATAGTTACATTGTCAGAAATAATTTTGAGGGGAGTGTGTTTCCTGTGGTATTACCAGAAAGTTATTTTATTGTGGACCACAACTTGGTAGGGCAGTTGGAGGCAGTGTCAAGTTCAGAGCGATAGAAGTTGGACTTGTTTCTCAAATTAACTTTGTACAGTGGTTTCTGGCTGTTCTGAAAAGATCCCAGTCTTCGGCTTTGTGGTATCTACGTGCTAGTGCGTGAGATTCCCAGATGTCCAGACATGAGGATATCATGAGTGATCTTGAGCAACCGCTCACGCTACCCCAGGGGAACGACAAGCTGCCTGCCCATCACCCCTCCCTCTGTCCTTATGTCCTGCGTATACAACAGTCCATTGTCCCAATACACTCTGTGTCTCACATCACCTCCCTGTGTCCCATCAGATTCTGCACAAGCCCTCAGCCTCTCTAAACTGGGATCAGTCCTCTGAGCAGCTGCAGCACCTGCACATTTTCCCAAGGCATGGGACATGTCCTCTTCAGTCTCTAAACTGGGGTCCATAGCTCTGGTGTCGGGGCATTCAGGATCACTGCCATCCCTAACCCTCTTACAGTTGGCTACCCCTCACTGCTCAGAGTAACCTTCTGTAGCTGTTTTGTTAACTGCTACCTGGGGGAGTTCTGTCTTCCTTACACTAGGGGCTTCTATGGGGTCCAGGGAACTATAGTCTGCCTTTGCCGCCTGACTGCAGGTAACCACACACACCACTCCCTTTTGTAGATTATTCCCTATAATCGCATCCAGAGCAAGGTTTTCTGCTACAGCTACTTTCTCTACCCTTTGTCCTGTCTCACTCCAGTCCAGGAGAACACTTGCTAGGGGCAGAGTTTTTTCTTCCTCTGTAAATCCCCTTACAATTATGAACTGATTAGGTATAAGCTGTCCAGGCTCAACCAAATCCCTTTTTACCAGAGTAAGGGATGCCCCCATGTCCCTTAACCCATGGGTGTGCACCCCATTTACCGTAACCAGGTGAATGTGCACCCTAATGTTTACAGGCATGCTTTCAGGGATGCACAGTGCACCCACCTCTGTTTGAGCACCACTTTGTGCTGTCTGTGCCTTTTTAGGACACTGTCTTGCAAGATGCCCTGGTTGCTTACAAAACCAACATTCATCATTTCTTTCATCAGACGAATCCTTTCTCTGTAGCCTGGGGCTGCCCGCTTTCTTGGGAGGCAGTGAGGGTTTTAGCTGCCCTGCAGGTGCGCTTTCCCCTTTCTGTACTGCAACCCCCACCCCACTTCCTTTCAGAGCAGGCCTGTTCCTGGCATAGCAGTCCGAGAGCTCAGCAGCCTCCTGCACTTTTTTTGGAGCTCAGTCCTCTAGCCAGGTTTTTAGCTCTGCTGGGAAAGCCCAAAAGAATTGTTCCAAAAGTACCACATCTTCAATTTTCTTTACAGAGTCTGCTTTGACCCCCTACCACCAATGTTTTAAAAACTGACATTGCTTTGTGGCTAATTCCTCATAGCTCATGTCAGGGCTTCTGAACTTATGGAACTTAACTTTGTATGCTTCAGATGTCAATATATACTTTTTAAGCAATGCAGTTTTAAGTTTCTCATAATTATTACTGTCCTGATTGTCCATGTAACCCAACATGTCACGCTCTTTACCGGTAAGCAGCGGAAATAGCTGGAAGCTCCAGAACTCTCTGGGATTTTTTGCCTGAATACATACCTTTTCAAATTAATTTAAAAATGCATCTCTGTCCTCTCCCTTTTTAAATTCAACAGTTAATTTAGAATTTAATTTATACTCCCATCCTGGAGCTCCAGGTTCACCCATGTCACTTACCTGCTCTGGCATTTGATGCTGGAGTCTTAGCTTCTCCAATTCAAATTCTCGCAGGCATCTCTCTGTCCTCTCACTCGGCCTCTCTCTGAAGATGTCTCTCTCTCTCTCTCTCTCCTCTCCTGCGTGGCCTCTCTCTGAAGCTGCCACTCTCTTTCCTCTGCCCTTCTCTCTGAAGCTGTTTTTTTTCCTGCATCTCCAGCTCCATCTGGAACTTCCTCTGCTTGAATTACAGCTCCATTCTCCTCAACGTTAGCTACAGCCTGATCCCTTCTGGCTCCAGCATGGTGATGACCTTCCCCTGCTGTTGTGGTCCTGGCTTCCCTCTGGTCCCACTGTTGTTGTCCCTGGGACTGGACACTGTGGTGGACCCTGGCCCCTCCATGCCCAAGGTCTGGTCCCTTTCAGTCACCAACTGTGACTCGAGGTCCTGAGCAGTCGCTTGTGCACCAGCTGCCACAAGAGCCTCCATGAGGTGCTGTTTGGTTCACCCCTCACTCCAGACTCCTCTTTCCTGGCACAACTGCCTCAGGCATTCCACTGTGTATTCACTGTAGGTGGAACTCATCTTCTTCCCTAATCTATGGCTACACTAGCTTGGGACCAGAAAAAAATAAATAAAACAGGTAGGGAACTTTAGGCTGTAATCAAAATGATGTATTTCTTTTAAAAATCCCTGCCTTGTTCATGCCTGAACTTTTACAGTTTATCAGTCTGACACACTGAACTGTTAATGCCTGTGCCACCAAATAATTGCACAGTATGCAACAAATCTTTCAGATCCCACTGCTGCCACCAGATCTGTCACAGATCCACTGCAGGGGTCAGGCCCTCTGCTCCCACAGTGCTCAACTTTGAAGTGTGATTTGTGAACAGGAGACAAACAGGGACACCCTCCTGTTTTGGGGCCGAGCAGACTACCAGTCTCGAGTCCTGGGGTCAATTATGAATCCATTTTAGCTAGCACACCCAGGTAACAGGTCCAAATATCACACTCTCTTCTGGGAAAGCAGTGTAATTCTTGACCCAGCGGGCATACAACTAGCCTGGTTCACAACCCCCTGCTGGTTCAATTGAAACGCTGGTATTTTCTTAACTTGCTGGATCTTTACACAGATCCTTGTTAGTGTGGCTGCATATGGTGACACTCTAAGCACTTTAACAGTTCTGTCAGAATTATCAATACTGTACCACCATTCATGCTCAAAGTGAGCGAGTTCCCAGGCAGGTTTAAGGAAAAACAAGGTTTACTAAAATTAAAATGGTAAATAAATACAGAACATATATACATTAAGATTACAGTCAAAAAGAAATGGTCAATTACAAAACAAAGTGCCTAGTAACTGAATTAACTAATTCTAACTCACTTGCAGCACCCCTAACACACATCTTTCAGGCTTCACTAGACAGAGGAGAGGTGATGGAGGATAGGAAAAAAGCTACTGTGATTCCCTTATTTAAAAAGGGGACAAGATCTGACCCATCTAACTATCATCCAGTAAGTCTGACTTCCATCCCATCAAAAATATTGGAAGGTATTCTGAAGGATAACATTCTACAGTTTATTAATCAAGAATATCTGTTAGATTTCACTCAGCATGGATTCACTAAGAGGAGATCTTGTCAGACTAACATGTTGAGATTTTACGATAGAGTGGTCAGAGAACTTGACTAAGGGAGGACAGTGAATGTGGCATACCTGGATTTCTCCAAGGCCTTTGATAAGCTACCACATGCTGGATTGTTGTCAGCTATGCTTAACACAGGTATCCAGAACTCCATAATATTGTGGGTGCAGGATTGGCTAAGTAACAGAAGCCAAAGAGTCTGCATCAAGGGCTCTTTTTCCACATGGACAGAGGTAACAAGAGGTGTCCCCAGGGCTCAATATTGGGCCCTTGTCTTTAAACTTACATATAGCTTCACTGCAGTATGACAGGAATAATGTTTGACTATGTAAATTTGCAGACGACTGTGGGATGGGAGCAATAGTAAACCATAACACCACTAGCTCCCCACTACAAACAGCACTCGATCATGTCTCAGGATAGACCAAGAATGCTGGCTTATTGAATTCAGACAAATGTACTATCATGTATTTAGGGAGAAATAACGCAGAGCACAAATATATGTTAGACAGCAAACTCTTAAGGACTACAGTAGAGGAGAGAGACTTGGGGATCCTGGTTTCAAATGACATGAAGCCTACATCATATTGTTGAAACGTAATACAAAAATAAATAACCTCTTAAATTGCATTTTTAGGCACTTTGAGGCAAGAAGCAGTGAAGTTATCTTACCTCTGTATACACAATTGGTGAGACCTATACTAGAGTACGGAGCTCAGGTCTGGTCACCATACAAAAAGGGAACATGGCTATGTTAAAGAGAATCCAAAAAAGGTCTACTAGAGGAATAGCTAATAAGAAAGGCAAATCTTACGAGGAGAGACTGGATGAATTAAATCTTTTTTCTTGGCATACAGGAGGAAAAGGGAAGACATGTGCTTAGTGCACAAAGCATGGACAGATAATGATTTATGGGACAATTTGGGCCTAGAAGCATCCAATAAGGTGTATAACTCCAGGTCAAACCCAGTGCAGGTAAAGGCAAGACAAACAAAGCTGTTGAGATCCAGCAAATGGTTTAATCAAAGGGTGGTGTTTGATTGGAACAGACTGCCCATCGAGGTAGTGACCAGTAACACCACACAGTCTTTTAAACATAAATTGGACACATTTAATAAAGCCTAAATTATTATCCTCAGTGAGCACAGTAGATCCAAGTCTTCTGGCTCCATAGAAGTCCTATGATTCCTGTGATTTAGTTGGCAACCTGGTTCACACTTGAATTACCAGTCATTTTATTTTTATTTTTTTTATATACTGTTCTTTATTTCTACTCTTTGTCCTGGGTGGCCTTCCATCTCACCAACCCCCTCCCCAGCCTCGTCCCCCACTCGCACTGCACCTCCTACTTCCTCCATGACTTACCCCCTGTGGCGGGGCGGCGGGAATCCTTCAACCCGCTGAGCACGGATCTGGTGCTGGAGGTGCATGCTAATCGCAGGAGCAGCACCTATAGGGATCGACATTATCCTACTGCACCCAGGACACTTTTCTCCTCCTTGGTTTATTCCCACCCTCCCAGAGACAGAGCAATGAGAGTGTCAGCAATGGCTGAGCTGTACGCACTTCCGCACACAGCATGCCAGCCGACTGCTCTGCCCCCATCCCATGCATACTGGACCCAGGCGCTCCAACACCCAGCCACCGATAGGTGTCAGAGATGTGCCAATCTCCATGTCCCTCCCTCCCCAGGAGATCTGTTGTCTGGACCCTCGATCCTCTCCCACCCCAGCTGACCCCCAGTGATCTGCTCACACCGCAATCACAGGTCCCCACGTGGTAGGAGGTAAGGCATGAGGCCTCAGCCCTCTACGCCACTGAGATGGAATTACCAGTCTTGGCAAAAATCGTCTCTTTGGAGCAGTGCTGGTTTGCTTTTTTGTTTGTCCTTACTTTCTACTGAGCACACTCCACTAGCAGCTGTAGCATTTTTGTTTTTGCCATCTCTTAGAAGTCCAGAACAAGAGTGTCTTTTCTCTTAGCTAGGCTTCACCAATATCAGAGATAAAGTCCCACCCTCCTTGTGATGTCACAGCACATGAGGCCACTCTTAGCCCTGTAATTAATTTGTAACATGACCAGTATAAAACCAAATGTTTCAGCTTACTGCCTGTTTGAAATCTGCAAAGACAGCAATATTTTAAATTGTAACAAGACAGTCTGTCTTCATCAGAACTTAGTTTATGACAGCATTCCCCTTTGATCTCTCAACAAAACATTTTAAGAACACACCTCATAGCTGGATGAATTTTCACAGGTATCTATCAGACACTGCCTTCCTCTTGATATGCCGTAAAATGCAATATTTTATGACAGGCAGCCTGAATTCAAAGCAGTGGTGGTTTTATAACCTTGTTTTATTATAGTCCCAGGAAGTCGGCCTTTACAGCAAGCAAGTGCAGAAAATTTTTTTCTTTTCTTTTAAAAATCCAATACGAACATACGAATGTGCCAGCAGAAACAGACCACCCAGTCTATCTAAGTCTGCTCAAGTGTGCAGCTAGCACCCCTAGTTTGCAGCTGCCCCACCCTCCCATTTGTCATCCCACTGCCACCCCACCTCTCCCACCCTCACTCTCCCTGTTCCCTGTCCCATGCCCTTTTAAAACTGTTCACAGAATTACATGATACCACCCATTCTGGTAGGGAATTCCATTTTGCTACCACCCTCCCTGTGAAATAGTGTCTCCTCATTTCCTTCCTAAATCTTCCTCCTTCTATTCTTAGTGCATGCCCCCTGCTGACCCTCCCCCTCCTTAACTTAAAGACTCTATCTGCCCCATCCTTACTGATTCCCCTCAGATACTTGAATGTCTCTGTCATGTCACCCCTGTCCCTTCTATCCTCCAGGGTGTACATATTCAGGTCTCTCAGCCTGCTGTCATAGTCTGTCCCTTTCATTCCACATACCATCTTTGTTGCCCACCTCTGCACCCCCTCCAGTAGCCTGATATCATGCTTTAGGTATGGCCTCCAAAACTGCACACAATACTCTAAGTGCAGCCTTACCAGTGACCTGTAGAGGGGCAAGATCACCTCTCTTTCCCTGGATGAAAAAACCCTCGCTATGCACCCCAGCATTTTGTTCACTTTTGTAGTCGTTCTCCTGAACTGGGCAGTGTTGTCCATGGTCCCTTTTATCATTACCCCTAGGTCCTTCTCCTCCTCAGTGATCTCCTGCTTTACCCCTCCCAGCCAGTATTCTCTCTTTGGGTTCTTCACCCCAAAGTGCATAACCTTACATTTCTTTGCATTGAACCCCAGCTGCCACCTCTCTGACCACTCCTCTAGCTTGTTTAGATCCCCCTGCAGCTGCTTCCATCCCTCCTTTCCATTCACCACTTCTCTGATTTTGGTGTCATCAGCGAACAGACTTATCTTGCAAACCACCCCATGTGCAATATCTGATATGAAGAGCCCGAACAATAATGGCCCCAACACAGAGCCCTGTGGCACCCCACCCATTACTGGCCTTGGAGTTGAGAGCTCCCCTCTCACCACCACCCATTGCAGCCCCCCACTCTGCCAGCTTGTAATCCAGTTCATAATTTTGCCCCATGCCTACTCCAGTTAGCTTCCCCCCAAGCCACCCATGAGGCACAGAATCGAAGGCCTTGGTGAAGTCTAAGTAAAGAATATCCACCGTATGACCCTTATCCAGCTCATCTGTCACCCAGTCATAATATTGTATCAGGTTGGTTTGACAAGACTTCCCTAAAACAAACCCATGCTGCCCCACATCCTGGAGGCCATTGTCCTCCAGGTGCGATACCAGTCTTTCCTTTAGTATTGTCTCCATGAGTTTGCATAGTATAGAGGTGAGACTTACAGGGCAATAATTACCCGGTTCATCCCTTGGTTCGCTCTTGTGTAATGGTACTACATGTGCCATCCTCCAGTCCAGTCCCACACATCCAGACTCCAGTGAGGTGCTGTACAGATCTGCCAGCAGCTCCGCCAACACCTCCGCCATCTCCCTCAGCACCCTGGGGTGGATACCATCTGGCCCTGGTGCCTTGTCTACCTTCAGCGCCCTCGGTCCCTCTAGGACTCTACTTGCCTCAGTTCTTCCATCTGTTGCCTCCTCTCCTCCTGTCCCCAACTTCCCAGCCCATGGTGGTAGCGGTCCCCCCTTTTCTTCTGTGAACACTGAGCAGAAGTATTCATTCAGTGCTTCTGCCTGCTCCTCACCCTTTTCCGTCCACTCCCCACACCTTTTTATCCTCACTATTGTCTCCTTGCACTTCCTTTTCTCCCTGATGTATCTGAAAAAGTCTTTCTCCTCCTATTACTTCCCTGCACTAATCTCAGCTCCCTCTGGGCCTTGGCTTCTCTCACTTTTCTGGTCACCTCCTTGGACCGTTTTGCATACTGCTCCCTGTCCACTCCCTTTCTTGTCCTTCTATACCGCTGGTCTGCCTCTCATTTTGCTCTCACCACCTCCACTACCTCGCTGTTCAACCAGCATGGTTTTCTTGCTCTGCTCCTCTTACTCTGTGTCTTGGTGCAAGCTTCTGTTGCCTCTGTAATCCCCCTTTTAATAATATCCCATTTCTGCTCTGCATACATCTCCTGCCTTATGCCCTCTAGTTTCCCTTTCAGTACTTCCTGCATCCCCCCAAAGTCTGCCCCCCTGAAGTTTACTACCTGAGTAACTGATTTCTCTGTCTTACCGCGCATCGTGATATTAAACCACACCATTTGGTGATCGCTGTCGGCTAGTGGGTCCTCCACCTTTATTTCCCTTTTTGCCTCCTCATTCGACAACACTAGATCTAAAGTGTTCTTTAGCCTAGTAGGCACACTAACCAACTGTGTCAGGAGACCCTCCTGGATTGTGTCCAGGAGCACTTACTCCCTAGCACTGGAGGTGACTGGAATGCTCCAGTCAACCCCCGGCAAGTTGAAATCCCCCACGATGACCACCTTCCCTTTTCTACATACCTTTCTGATTTGTCCTGCTAATTCTCTGTCAAGCTCCTCAGACTGGGACGGTGGCCTGTATACCACCCCAAACCTCAGTTTCCTACCCCTTGAGAGCAAAAACTTTATTTGTGCTGTTTTCCTTGATCTAAACAAGGCTTTCGACACCGTCGACCATAGTCTGCTCCTCTCCTCCCTTCAAACCATAGGTGTGGACCCCTCCCCTCTATTCTGGTTTACTGGCTATCTTAAAGGGCGCCTTCAACAAGTTAAAGCCGAAAGAGACCTGCCCCCCTTAAAAACTCTGCAAAGAGAGGTACCTCAAGGTTCTATATTAGGGATCTTACTTTTTGCAATCTACATTAATAACATCAACTACTGTATAAAAGAAGCCAACATCCATCTGTTTGCAGATGAAACAGTTCTCTACATGAGTTGCCCAACACCTGAAGCTGTCTGCAATGACCTACAGTCAGAATTCAACCTTTTGCAAAGCCAACTGCTCCAAAAAGCTACTCCTTAATGCCAAAATAACTAAGCGATGGTCCTCCCCTTCGTTCGTGTAGCTAACCCTGTGTCCAGTGGGACAGTTCCCCAAATTACCACAGTTCTAGGTGAAAAACTAGAATTTGTTACAAAATTCAAGTATCTGGCAGTTTGGATAGACCAGACTCTCCTTCATTGAACGTATCGAGGACTTGCTAAAACGACTTCCGCAAAGGCTTGGCCTGTTTTTTTAGAATCAACCAATTTCTCACCAGAGATGCCAAGAAACAACTGGTCCAATCCATTTTCCTATCATTGGTTGATTACGCTGATTTTCTCTACAGCCAATGCCCAAACTCTTACATGGCTAAACTGGACACACTCTACCATCGAGCACTGAGGTTTATAACGGGACTTCCTTTCAACACGCATCACTGCACCCTATATGCGGCAGTGGGGTGAACATCACTAAAGTTCAGGCGCCACAGAAACGCCGCTCTCTGGACCTATAGAGCCATCTCTAATAAGCTGCCTTACTATATCTCATGCTGTCTTCCCCTGAGTATAATTGGGAAATACGCGTTAAGAAGTTACTCGGCTATTACACTTAAAGTACCCAAAGCAAAATCCCGCTTTGGTAGAGCAGTCATAAGCTTCGTGCTACCTACCTTATGGAACGATCTACAAAAAAACCTCAAATTAAGCACTCTAATCAGTATAAATGCCTTCAAGATGCTTTATTTCTGTACAGTCAGAGAAGTATGTAACTGCTTCACCCACTTAGACCCAGGACCGTGTCTGCACTGGTATATATATAGCCACGCCTAGGACCTAATTTTTGCGCATTGACCCCCAGCTTGCTCCCTCACAAGCCTAATTGTTCTCTCTTATCCCATCTTATCAACACTAAACCCATCCATCCCTTATCCTTCCTTTCCTATCCTCGGATAGGAGCTCACTACCCTGGTTGTGACATCCTACCATGCCCTGTACTTCATAGCATTCAACTCGGCTCACACATACCCTTTTCTCCATCCACCTTTCTACATCCCATTTTACCAACTCCTCTCTTGTGCACCATGCCCTTCTAGCCTTTCTCCCTACCTCCCTCCCTTCCCCACCTTCTCTACCTGGTGTATATTTCTTTTCTTCCGTTACTTCCTCCTGCAACCTTAGATAACCTGCTTTATCTTCCTATAGACACTTATATGTATGTAAATACCCTGTAATCTGTACAATATCTGTATAATTCTATGTACATATACACTTCTTTTTCTTCCTCTCTGTAAACAGTATTATCTGTATTGCCTTGTAAATACCTGTGTTGACCTGTATAAATAATTGTTCATGCTCCACCCAGGTCCGTCTCACAAATGAGCTTCTGCTCAATGATGAACACCTGGTTAAATAAAGACTTGATTGATTGATTGACTCTAGGAGCTGCTGCCAGATTGCCTCTGTTCTCCTTTCTTCCCTCTTGTCTCTTGTGCATTTGATCCCATCCCTCACATAGACTGCCACCCCACTGCCCCTCCCTTCTTTATGGTCCTTCCTGTATATTTTGTATCCTGGGATTGTGAGATCCCAGTCCCAGTGCTCAGTTGACCACATTTCTGTGACAGCTGCAATGTCCACCCTTCACACTGCTAAGAGTGCCTGTAGCTCAGCAGATTTGTTGCCTAAGCTTCTTGGATTCAGCGAGACCACCCTCCATCCTGCCCCCTTCCCTTCATTAGCCCCCATTTACTTCCTTTTACTCCCTCCTTTTTCAGCCACCCTGAGTCCTTCCCTGCTAGCCTGGGGGGTAGGCTCCACTCTATCAGATCCCTGCCTACCTGCTGTCCACTTGCCACCCCCTCATCTAGTTTAAATCCACCTTTGTCACAGTATACCTCCCCAGTCTTTGCTTTAATATCTCCCATGATGCCTTGTGCTGAGGCTATGTTTCACAAGCAGAATTCCGAAACATATATTTATATCAAAATTATATACACATAACTGGCAGATGGTGATTCCCGTTACAGTATGTACCATAAGACATTTTAAACCAGTGTCCAGAGTGCACCTCCATTTTGTGTGCAGACCTTCCTTGTCCCAGGATTACACTTCCCAGCATGCACTGTGTCCTCCTATCTAGGTAGTTAAACTGAGCCCTCCTATCTAGGGAGTCGGTCCCAAGATGGTAGCCTGGGTAAAAAATTAGCTGGAGAACAGGACACAGATTGTAACAGTAAATGGAGTCCACTCTAAAGAAAGCGGGGTTACTAGTGGGGTACCGCAGGGTTCAGTCCTAGGACCGGTCCTCTTCAATGTCTTTATGAGTGACATTGCAGAGGGACTGGAAGGAAAAGTATGTCTCTTTGCAGATGACACAAAGATCTGCAACAGGGTTGATACACAAGTGGGGTGGAAAGGATGATAAGGGACTTGGCAAGGTTGGAGGAATGGTCAAGTTTATGGCAGCTTAGGTTCAGTGCTAAGAAGTGCAAAGTAATGCACCTGGGAAACAAAAACCCAGGGGAAGAGTACACTATGGGGAGAGAGATATTAACAACAAAAATGGAAAGGGACCCGGGGTAGTCATGTCAGATGGCCTAAAGGTGGGCAAGCAATGTGAGATGGCAGTAAGGAGGGCTAGGAGGGATACTGGGATGTATAGGAAGAGGCATCACCAGTAGAAAACAGTAAGTTGTTATCCCTTTGTACAGACAGCTAATGAGACCCCCATCTGGAGTACTGCGTGCAGTTCTGGAGACCCAGTCTCCACAAGGACATAGACAGGATGGAGGCAGTCCAGAAGAGGGCAACTAAAATGGTGCAGGGTCTGCGCCAGAAGACATACGAAGAGAGACTTAAGGAGCTTAATATGTATACACTTGAGGAAAGGAGGGATGGGGGGACATGATAGAAACTTTCAAGTACCTCAAGGGAATCAACAAAGTCCAGGAGGGTAGCATCTTTCAGAAAAAGAGATGTGCAAGAACAAGGGGGCACAATTTGAAGACAGAAGGGGGACGGCTCAGAGGTAATGTGAAGAAGTATTGTGGATGCATCGAACAGCCTTCCTGAAGAGGTTGTGGAGTCAAAAACAGTGGGGGAATTCAGTAATGCATGGGACAGACATAAGGCAATTCTAGGGGTTGGGGTAGGAGGAAGTAGGCTGTTGGTTTACTAGGATCTGCAGCTTATCCATTAGGTAGAGAAATGGGCAGACTGGGTGGGCCAAGCGGTCCTTATCTGCTGTCAAATTCTATGTTTCTAAACTAACCACCTTTGTTTTTTTCTTTTGTTTTTACCATGCCTATAGTTTTCTTAGTTTTCTTTGTATAAGGGCAATCTCTCTTATGAGAAAAATATAGAGAAATACAACTATCATGGTGTCTGGATGGTAAGGGTAGATTTCACTCATAAATGGAGGACTTCAGCCTCTCCCTCACTTATAAACTCCAACACTTGCACTGAGTATTCTTTAAATACAGTAGGTTTGTTAGGTTTGTATGACTGCAGAGTGACCCCTCTGGTCTGCTGATGTCACACCAGTAGTACAATCCTAAAAGGTATAAAAATAGAGTTCAGCAAGCCTTATACCTTTGACTTTACTAAACAATGCATGTATGTACCATACACACATTTTAAAGCAGTGTACACCTCCATTTTGGTGTACAGTAGTTCTTCCCTGTCCCAGGACTACACTTCCAGCACACACACTGCCCTCCTATCTAGATAGTTAAAGGGGAAGCCTACCACAGTTTCACACCAATATTTTCTCAACTCCTTATATGTAACTGTTGTGTGCCTCCTTCTGTTTCCAGCAGTCCTATTGCTGTCCAAATCTAGATTATAAATAAAAATATACAGCCCCCAAAAGTTATCAATGTGTTTGTCCTCCATTTTACCATCAGTGTTGCTGGACGATGATGTCATCAGAGAAACAGATAATGGTGCTTCACTAAATGCAGTTCCACCAGTAAACCAAACCCACAATGTTTGGTTCCCCACTTGAGTAATGGAGGAACCCTTTAAGTGTTGTGCACATCGTGAAGTGCAGGTCTAATAGGGACTAGGACCATGTGAGTGTGATGCAGCACTGATTTGAGGTATATACAGTATTTATATGAGGAAGTGCCTGTATGTGTTGTGTTACAGTTTCTGTTAGCAAAAACAGTTTACCCAATAAATGACTCTGGGTACAACAAGAGTTTTAAGTGGTATTATACAGCTGTTGTATTATGTTGTGTGTGTTAGTATTCTCTGTTTTGATTGACACCAGCAGTGAGAAACAGTCTTGGAAATATGCCCCTTTCTCTTTGTAACTAGACAGTCAGTGATTGGATGGCTGCTGTAAGGCAATAAAGAATTCAGCTATAACAAGGAATAGGTTACCAGGAAAGCATCAGCTGCAGCATATGGAAGAAGGATAATCTAATAGTTAAAGCACAGGCACAAGCAGTGGGGGACTCTGGTTCAAATCCTACTAGAGTCCCTTTCTCTCTAACCCTTAAGAAGTTCCCCTAACCTCCTTGTAAACTGTGATGGCCCCTCAGGTCCATGGCTTTAAAAGTGCCCCAATTCCCATTATATATCATTAGAAGTGATGTGAGAGCTACATCACTTCACTTTCAAGGTACTAAGGATAAGCTGCGACAACCCTCCCCCCCGCTTTGTAATGCCAGCATTTGAAGTAGGATGTCCCTCACAAATCAGGTGCTACACCTCAGCTGTTGTAGGTGAAGAAGCTAATCAGTCTCAGTGTTTGTAGTGCTCTGTATTTGTTTAGCTCACTCCTCCCATGTCATATGCATTCTGTGTCTTGGTATTTCCAATCAGAAACTCAGATTTAAGGAGCATTTGAAATGTAAAACAATACACTTTATAAACTAAATGATCTAGCTCTCCACTTTCAGGCTGCTGAAAGGGGATGTGTATAATTCAGTCTTGTGTGATCCTTTGGAAAAATGCTCAGGCTGACCTTGTAATGAATCTTCTCAAGGGTGTTCACCTGGTTCAATACAGAGTGATTGATTGATGCTCAGTTGATTAATTGGTTGATTGACTGATTCAGTCTACTGCTCTCCACAACATGTTACAAGTGTCTCACAGAGAGAAATGAGCAATACAAAGAAATAGACTTTGTTTCCTGTGAATGAAATACTATTAGATGTATTATTTGCTCTACTCATACAGTATTAAGACTACAAGTACTACTCCCTATGTGAGTTTCATGACAGAATTGCTTTAAGCTGTTGCAAACTTAAACTAAAATCAGGCTAGACAGCATTGATACCCTTATGTTTTGTTCTGCACTGTTGCTGCAGTGACATCAAGTAATGGGGGGGGGGGCTGTATTACAAGTGACTCTTTTGTATGCAAATAGAGGCTTGCTTGACATTTTACTACCTTGTGTCAGAGTTTCAAACTCTAGATATGTGTTGCAACAGAAGAAATGGCTGATCTCTTATTGACATATGTGCAGTACTTGATGTAATGTATAATAAATACATCAGACATATCCAAATCATAAATATACAGGAGTCTTCTCCTTTAAACTAACCCACCCTTTTTGGAAAAAAATTTTTGTACGTCTGTGGTTTTTCTTAGCTTTCTTGGTATAAGGGATGTCTGTCTTGTGGACAGAATAGAAAGATACAACTGCTGGGGAAAATTTTATGCATAAAAAGTAACAGCCTCTCCCTCACTTTTAATATAATGTAGTTTAGTCTACCTCTTATATTACATTTTTGTCCTGCAACCTTTTGGTAAAGTTTTCCTGTTCACCACATTTATTACAAATTTTATGTTTTGTGATCTGACAGTGCCTTGCTAAATGTCCTGTACAGCCACATCTACACAATACATAGTGCAGCTGGCTTATGCTGGGAAAATTATCCCTTATTTATTTGTTTATTTATTCAGAAAAGCTTCACCTGGAAAGCAACATGAACTAGTGAATAGCTTGTTTCCAGAAGCATTGGGGGGGGGGGTTACATAGGAGGATCAAAAACATCAATCAAGAGAAACAGATTACAGAGACATAACATTCCAAAAAAATAAAAAGCAGCAGTAGGTAATTAAGAAACAAGTGCAGTGTACAGAGTACAGATATACAATCCAGTTACAGACCAGGTAATAAAAAACATAAACAAGAGTTAAAGCACATACTCACGGTTAGCAGAACAGCAATTGTTTATTGGCTGCAATCATTGGTTACAACATTTGAATATTGACATTTGACTTATACCTGGTGAGTAAACAATTTTTTGTGCCATGGGAAGAGACTGACAGCAGAGAGTAATGCTAGAATGTTGGGGGTGTACAGAGGCCTAGGTTGTAAGTGCTTAAGTTGGGAAGAAGAGTAGCTAAGCACTAGCTGTGTGACTTAGGATACTGGGGTGGGGGCAGGGGGGAAGTGGTAACCAAGTTCATTCACCCCCTCAGGATGCTGAGAACCCTGCAAGGGGACAATAGGACTGGCAGGGGAAAGTAGAGGAGAAAGAGGGGCAGAAGGAGCGAGTGAGCTGAGGATCACTCGGCTGCATAGCTGGCATGCTTATTTATTTACTTATTTATTTGTTTGTTTATTTCAGTCTTGGATTACAATACCTTTGAGCAGGAAACCACTCATTTACAAAGATCCCACATCGGAAGGGTGGGAAAACATACAATGGGAGCAGTACAAAAGTCACTAGCTAAACAGATTATACAATACCATGATTTAAGCATTCAGCAGCAGTGTAATACAGTAAGCTAGGGGAGTAATATACAACTCGGTCAACTATAGTCCTGGTGAATGCCTGGTCAGTAATGAGGACAAGAGCAGTCAATGGTGGCTTTGTCATAACAAAAGGAAGGATATTTGCTCAGTAAGTAAGAGACAGAGAAGCACAGTGAGGGGTGGGTAAGGGGAGGGCAGTGTTGGGCAGTGTAAAAAAGGGGGAAACAGGTGCCTAAGTAGGGGACTGAGGGAAGAAATAAGAGGGGATAGGGACAGTTGGGGGGTTGGAGGTGAGGGGCAGAGGGGTATAAATGGAGGGGAGCAGGTCAAAACAGGGAAACAGATAGCCGTTCTCAGGTGCAGTCACAGCTACTGTTCTCTAGCAGATGTTGTCATAGTAAGTTTTTGGAAGAGCCCAGTGTTGGTACGGTAGTGAGTTCTGCACCAAGGTCATTGAACCAGAGGGGGCCTGGCAAGAGTAGGACTGCTGTCCCTCTGTGGTTCTGCATCTTGGAATAGTGAAAAGTTGATGGCCAGAGTTTCTGGTGCACTGTGTGCCCGAGAATAAATTTAGGAGGTTTGCCACTCCAGGAGGTAGGAGTCCAAGAAGAGTTTTTTTGGCTGACAGGCAGGTTTGATAGCAAATTGTATTGTTAAATTGAAGCCATCCAGATTATTTATAAAGGTTGCAGGTGTGAGTGAGGCATGAGGAACTAGTGAACAGCCTGTAGGCTTTGTTGAGGGCCACCACTTTCCTGCTAAGGGAGGGAGGGGGCGTGGAGCTGTAGATGAGCAGGCCGTGGTCAATGATAGAAATGATTGCACTGCTGATAGCGGTTCGCAGGGCATCAGGTGTCAAGCATCGCTTGTGTCTGTGAAGGAGTCCTAGTCTGATGTTAACTGTTCTGGCCACATTCTCTATGTACTTGGAGTAGGAAAGGGGAGCAGTCCACAGTTAGCCACAGGTATTTGAAATGATTGACTTATTCAAGAGGGGCACCTGAACAGTTCCTGATAATAAGAGGATAGGATTTGTGTTTACTTCTGGCACTACTAAAGAGCATCACCTTTGTTTTTTTGTAGTTCATTACCGGTTTGAGAGTTCCGGGGAGGATGAGGGCAAGGTAGGATAGAAGTTGAGAGTAGACTGGTGGAATGGGAAGCCATTGCCTACACCCCTTCAGGAGGCAGAGGATCCTGCAAGGGGAAGGGCAGCTGGCAGAAGGGAGTAGAGTTGGGCTATGGGGAGAGGGATAACAGGAAGGGGGAACTTTTGGGGGGGTGGCTAGTTAAGGAAGAATTAGGGATGAATGAGGGAATGGGAAGCCAAAGTCTTCTCCCCTTCAGGATGCAGAGAACCCTGAAGAGGGTGGGGAGCTGGCAGAGGGTAGACTGGGGGAATGGGAGCCAGTGCCTACACCCCTTGAGGATGTAGAGGCCCTTGCAAGGAGATGGGAAGTTGGCAGAAGAATGTTGAGTTGGGCTAAGGGGGGAGGGATAGTAGGAAGGGGGAAAGTGAGGGGGTGGCAAGTTAAGGAGGGAATTGGGGGATGGTTGAGGGAATGGGAAGCTAACCTATCTCCCCTTCAGGATGTAGAGAATCCTGCGAGGGGTGGGGAGCTGGCAGAGGAAAGTGGGGATGGGGTAGGAGGAGAGAGTGAGGAAGAAAGGGGTAAATGTGGGAGAGTAAGGGGGTTAGAGCTAAGTTAGTGGTGGGGGGTGGGGATGATAAAGAGAAAAAATGTGGGGGTAGCAGTTACATAGTAGGATTTATGTATGCGGGGGGGGATTTGTTGCCGTGGAAGCAGTGTGCTCTGTGTTTTCAAAGGAGGAATGCAAGGGATCAGTGACATTGGGCTGAGCGAAGTTCAATGGGGAGAGAGTTCCAGGAGCTGGGGAATAGATATGAGAATGCATTGTGACCAGATGTGGTATGCCTCGGTGGGAGGGTGAGTGTTCTGTAAGTTGAGGACCAAAGTGCATAGCTGGAGGGGGAGTTTGACGAGAGAGAGGAGGTTAGGTAAGATGGCAGACTGCCGAGCCAGAAGCTACTTACTAGGTTGGCGGTATGGGACAGGCTCCTGGCAGTGAGGGACGAGAAGGAGAGTGAAGTATAAAGATTGCAGTGATGGGTGTTTGGGTAGTGGTAAAGGATTGTTACCCGTACCCTTTCTGTCCCTTATCTTCATCACTATTGTATGCATACACTGACTCAGACTGCACTTTTAATTTACTTTCCATATGGTTAGCTTGGTAATCACATGCTTCAATTGCCCAAGTGACAGCCTGGACTTTGTCAAGAGGCCAGTTTCCCTCAGTAGTGTCCCCCTAAGCTGTGTTGAGTAGAACTTATCAATTACCTGGTCCCAAATCATTCCTTTTTTAAGTGCACCATATTTACATGTCTGTGCCAGTTTCTATTATCGAGTTATGAAGCTATCAATTGTCTTTGAAGGAATAGCATGCATTTCAGACTTATTATATGGGAAGCACTTTAAAGGCTCTGATGAAGTGCAAAAAAATCCATGTAACTTGAATTATATGGATCCACAGTTCTACACTAAGCCAAAATGAAGTATATCTGGGCCCACATATTCAAAGAAGATGCGCGGCCCAAAATGGAGATGTGCGGCACTTCTCAAAAAAGGCGCTGCAGCACGATATTCAAACGGTAGGGATGTGTTGCACATTTCCGAATGCACAATCATGCAGAAGGGGGACGAGCAGAAGGGGGACTGCATGCGGCACAGGAAAAGTGGGCGGGCACCTGAATATACCACAAAAGTGTATATTCAGCCAAAATGCGCAACACATGTGTCACACATCACAGAAATGTGCCATGCAAAGTTAGGTTTGAAAGAGGATGGTCTGAATTGGCCAGCCACCCACAAGCAGGCTGCAGAACTGCTGACAGATGACCCTGAGATGGCCCTCGGAAGTGTACCAGGATGTGCTGCAGGTACCCATGCAGAGTAGTCATGCCAGGACGCTAGCACCCAAAGCCACCCTTTGCCTGCCCACCAGGTAACTGCCGGGTGCCACAGGGTGTCACCACCGGCACCACCCAGCCAGCCCACCCCCTCACCAGATCATGGTTATGGATGTCTAGCTGCCACATGCCACCCAGGTACCCCAGCACACCGGGGGGGGCAGACAGCTACAATGCAGCACATGTAGCAGGTGCCATGGCCTGCACTGATGTGGCTGTCAATGTGCCACCCAGTGGAGGCATGCACCCATGGTGGCATCTGGGACAATGGCGAGCAGGATGCATGGCGGTAATGGTGGCAGCATGGCATGGGTCAGGGACAGCCCAGTGGCTCACACCCAAGGTAGAATACTACAGGTGCACACAGCATGCCCGTGCCAGACCTACACCGTCAGTAACCACATACATGTCTCCGATGCCATCCCCGCGGTGTGATAATGCCACAAAGGTTCAGGTCACTGTGGTGCACTGGTGGTGGACAGTGCACAACTGTGAGCATTGCGGGGCAGGGATGTCATCACCTGCAGCCTTGATGCAGGAGCATGCCCCAAAGACACGGGACCCTTCCAACGTTGTAGTACTGCAAACCTCCCAACTGTCACACAAGATAGGGTATGGCTCTCTTCATATCTCTCAGACACCCTCTGTCCCACATTCAGTGGGTGACAGTGCACTCTGACCTCTGAATTGTTATGCCAGATTGTATGATACCATGGGATGCTAGGTTATTAGCACACATTAGCAACATTAGTGCACTTATTTCCACAGTCTTCCACACTTGTACTGTCATGTGTGATGCTGTGTCACACATTTTAACCAGTTGTCACACACTTTGGCACACATTATGGTTCTGAAAGGTTGGAGGGTATGTAGCATTGCACTCAGGCCATTGCGGTCCATGCAGGCACAACCATGCATTCTTTTCTGTCTGCTAGGCTGCAGTACCTTCTGATCAGCTTTGTGGAGTGGTGGTGCTGCATTGAAATGCTGGGTCTGCGCATGCCAATGGTATGCATAAGATCTGAAGGCATTCCAGTAATGAGATACAAATGTGCTGTTTGGCCATTGACTACGCAGTGGGGCCATTTGCATATCCTGGTGGAATATTGCAAATCTGCACACCACACAAGTGGCTTCACATCACGCACTTCCGAATGCTCAGCACTGGGCACTGGGAATCTGCCACACATATCCCACTTCGCGATCAAGCATGTTCATAATATTCAGCTGCACATGTGCGATTGCAGCTTACAGTGCACAATCTGAATATATCTTTGTATTGTGCCAGAGCAGTTGAGATGCGTGATACAGGCACTTGTGCGTTGCAGCCTGCCACTTTTGAATATGGGGCTCCGGATCTCTGCTACAGTGATTCAGAGTTATTTACAGTTACCCCAATACTTTTCTAAAATGATTAACAGTAACAAAGGCATTGGGAAAATTAATAATTTTGTGTTAGATTCTAGTAGAGGGAAATCAGAGGAAACTATAGGTTTGTGGTCCATTGCATTGCACCAGGCTATATCGGGCTGGAACTGGTCAAAGATCTGGGAACTTTTGCATATAAAGCTTTTTCAACCATTAATTACAGAACTACACAGTTTAAGCTATTAAACAATGCTCATTTATACTCCTATTAAACTTGATCAAATGGGTCTACAAAAAGAAACAACATCTCTTAAATAAATAATAGTAAATGCAATCTGGTGCACATGTTCTGGTCATGCTCTCATAGTAACACATTTTGGACAAACTTGCCTGAAAGATTTAAAAATGGCAAGAACATACATTCTAATATGAATTTAGAAACCTGTATTTTTGGTAACTGTGACAATACCTTGAACATTGATAGTAGCACTAAGCATGCTATTGCCCTTGTTTTGACGGCAGCTAAAAGTAGTATCCTCAGATTAGTGATAAATGATAACCCCCCTCATAGAAGCAGTGAAGCTTAAAAGACTTTCTTGTCTTATAGGGCACACTTTTTTTTCCACCTGGACAGAGACAGACGAGTTCTGGAGAAAATGGCCGCAGCCCTGTATTTATTTATTATACAATTATGTAAATAATACATTATCAAGTAGCGTGATGTGCTCAACTAGGTAGTCTTGGAAGAATTGAATCAGTTTGCTCTGATTTACCAATGGCTGACTCCCTCTTTTTATGGGGGGGTCCGCCAGCCAATAAGTGAGCCTCGCAAGGACACTGGCTCCAGAGCATGAGGGATGGCTGATGCCCTGGAGCCGGAGCATAAGGAGTGGCTCCTCAGACTGGCTGCAGTTGAGTCAAAACCTGGGAGCAGCACAAATGAAAGTAAACCTCTCATCTGCAGCCCTTCTTAAAGGAGATAGGAAATTATTTTTAAATACTAATCCACGATTACTCCATCCTAAGGCAAGACAGAGGAGGCAGGGGTGGTGGAGTGGCCATGTATATCCGTGCATCCCTTCAGTACTTCCCAGTCTTCTCCTCCTCCAACCCAGCAACCCATTACGCCTTAGCCATCAATGTATCCCTCCGTTTCTCACTCCCTATCTTTGTAACCGGTATCTATTGCCGTCCAAATGTCCAGCCCGCTGTCTCGCTTGACCTCCTAACCTCCATTACTTCCCTTTCTCAACCTGGTGTGCTTTACATCCTTGGCGACCTCAACTTAAATTGGTTATCCTCAACAACATCTACCACAAGAAATGCTTTCTGAGCCCTCAACCTCACACAATTAATTACAGAACCCATCTGCCCTGATCACAAGACCCAAAACCACTCCCTACTTGACTGGACCCTAACTTCCCACCCCCATAGAATCATCACCTCCGGCATCCTTCCGGATACTCTCAGCGATCACAACCCGGTTTTCCTGATCAGAAAAGTTCACAGCCCTAAAGCCCCACATAAACCCTACAAATCCCTAGAATTGGAACCTCTCTTGCATAGTCTTGCCCTCTCAGACTGGCCCCCTCTAGCACGCACATCCTCGGTTGATAATTCCTTAATCTATTTTAAAGACATCTCCCTAGCAAATTGGAATGTCTTCGCACCCCTAAAACAAACAAGGGTTAGAGGTCATCACCTCCCCTGGATTACCCCAGAATTATTAGTCTGCCACAGAGACAGAGATCGGGTCTGGAAATGGCACAAAGTCTCCCAGCTCATAAATGACCTTATTTACCAAAAACTCTGTAATGCCTGCACCCGGGCTACCAGGCTAGCCAAAACAGAGTACTTCAAATCTACCTTTGTGACAAACATCAACTTCCCATCCAAGTTTGGAGAGTGGTCCATGCCCTCTTTACCACCCCATCCTGTCCACCCACCCCTGTACTTAAGATAAACACCACCCTCATTTACGATCCAGTTGCAGTAGCTACTGAATTCAACTCCTGTTACACCACTTGTACCGATGAGCTACTCCAGTCCCTCCCAAACTATTCCGCTCCCTCTCCCCCATCCTATTGCCTATGAACGACCCCCCGATTCCACCTTCTCCTTCGCTATTGTCTCCCCAAATGACACCCTGAATGCCCTGGTAATGATCAACCCTTCAAATGGCTTCTCCCTCGATAGTCTTGACCCTAAATTATTATCTCTCTCCTCCCCACTGTCTGTTATCCTAAACCTATCTTTCTCAACCACCTCAGTACCTTCCCCATGGAAACATGCAGTGGTTCTTCCCCTCCCCAAAGGCAGAGACCCCATCTCCCCTGGCAACGACCATCCCATCTCTCTTCTCCCTACCCTTGCCAAACTTCAGGAACACCTAGCTCTCTCCCAGGTCACCGTTTACCTCAATGACTCCTCCTTCACCCCTTACCAATCTGGTTTCAGGAACTATCATTCCACCACCACCACCACCTCCCTTCTTCGGCTCACTGATTCTGTCCTCATGGGAATGGACAATGACCAAATCACCTCAGCCATTTTTGTCGATCTGGCCAAAGCCTTCGACACAGTCTCCCACTCCCTTCTTCTTCTTGACACCCTGTCAACAGCTGGACTATCCTCCTTAGCCACAGACTGGTTCAAGGCATACCTCACTGGTAGAACCCAATCAGTAAAGATCTCTGATGCAATTTCCCCAACCCTTCTGATAAGAACTGGCATCCCACAGGGATCAGTGTTAGGTCCCATACTATTCTTTATTTTTCTAAATGATCTCCCATTCACCTGCCCTCCATTCACATGTACACTGATGCAAACATACGAAATTGCCAGCAGACACAGGCCATTCGGTCTATCTAGTCTGCTCAAATGTGCAGCACTTCAGTCCATTTGACTGCAACTGCCCCCCCCCCCATATGCCCTCTCCCCATCTCGTGCCCCCTCCCGGTTTGTACCCTCCCTTTGAATCTGTCCCACCCCCTCTTGAAGCATCCAACACTCTGCAGCGATACGACTTCCTCTGGCAGAGCGTTCCACCCTTCCACCACCATTTCTGTGAAATAGTGCTTCCTCCATTCTCTCTTGAACCTGCCCCCTTCCAACTTCATAGTGTCCCCTGGTTTCCCTTCCACCCTTCAGACTGAACATACACCTGGTGTCTACTTTGTTCAGACCCTTAAGGTACTTGAAGGCCTCAATCATATCCCCTCTCTCCCTTCTTTCCTCCAGGATATACATATTGAGCTCTCTGTCTCTCCTCCTATGGTCTGTCCTCCAACCCCAGGATCATTTTTGTTATCCTGCACTGTACCCCCTCCAGGAGTTTGATGTCCCTTTTCAAGTAGGGGTGCCAGAATTGCACACAGTGCTGTAGGTGTGGTCTCACCAGGGACCTGTACAGGGGCAAGATGACCTCCCCACTCCTGGAAGTAATCCCCCTTGCTGTGCAACTTGGCATCCTGTTTGCCTTTGCTGCTGCCTTCCTTCACTGAGCAGAGTGGTTCATCTCCCCAGTTACTAGCACTCCCACATCCTTCTCCTCCTTGGATTTTGCTAACGGGACACCCTCCAGCCAGTAATTCTGTCCTTGGTTCTTGCCTCCTAAAGGCTGATAATAACAGTCTTGCGTGCATCTGGCTCCTGCCCCACCGAGGTTGCATCCAACTTGCAGCATGACTTCGACAAGGTTAAATGTTGGTTTACAAACCACCAACTATCTCTCAACACCAAGAAAACAGTCTCCATGACCTTCGGCACCAGGCAGAGACTTACCAGGTTTCCCTCTCTACCCTCCTTCCACACCCTTGATGGGACTTTACTCGAGGACACATCCTCCTTCGGGTATGTAGGTGTCTGGCTGGACAAACACCTGAACTTCTGTGGTCATATCGACACCATTCAGAAAAAATTGTGTCCCAAGCTCGGTGCCTTATTCAGAAACCATGCCTGCATCCCACCCACGGCTAGGCATGCGATTGTCCAGAAGATGATCCTACCTATCTTCAACTACTGTGACGTAGTCTGTGGTGCTGCCCCCAAGTCCTCCCTGGCCAGACTAGATACCCTCTTTAACTCCTTTTGCCATTTTGCCCTTGATGCCGCTCTCTGCACTCATCATTGTGATCTCTACTATGCCCTATCCTTCCCTTCCCTGACAAACCGTCTCTCACTGTGCAGAATTCATCTCCAAGCACTGGCTTGGTGAACTTCCGTCCTATCTCTTCCCTGCCTTTACAACCACCCCCCCTTCCCACTCACTAGGATCTACCGACTCACGAACCCTGGTGGTCCCACGCTGCTCCACCCTTATTGGCCAATCAGATTATTCTTATCCCCCCATAAAATCTGGAATTCACTTCCCCTCAAATTTTTATTTTTATTTTTTGTATTTATTTAGGGATTCAGATCATACCTTTGAGCTCAGAGCTCTTTTACAAAGGTTCCACGTCAAACAGTGACAATGATAACAATAACAAACTGTTTATATACAATAATCGAATAGTAGGTAGCTAATATACAATAAGGTTTAAATGCCATTCATAGTACCAATGGTGTTAGTACAGCATCAAGAGCATTCAGCTAGGGTAAAGGACAGTGTTTGTATGTAGCTAAGGAGATAAAGAGGTATGACACCTAGTGGGAGAGTCCGAGGAGGAGTCAAGGTGAGGGGGAAGGGAGACTGGGGTGGGGGGAGAGTGAGCGGCCAAACAAAGTGGCTTTGTCTAGGAGGTTGGGAGGTAGTGGTAGTAGGTTATAAGGTTGATCCAGTGGGGGGAAATTTGCCGCTCATCCTCTTGCTACTCCATTAACTCTGCCCTCAAGAACTTTCTTGCCCCTTCCTGTGCCTGTCATGACCCTCCCTAATCCTCCGCTATCTCCCCTAAGCCCATATTACCATATGCCTACTCCCTACCACTCCTATTTCCCTCTGATCGTGCTCCTCCTTGTCCCCTACTCTCCGTCCTTCTAAAGTGTTCCTCCCCCTTCTTTCTCTACCCTTAATCTGTCTCCCTCCTGTGAGCTCAATCACTGCCTTGTGCAGGCAGGATCCATAGCACATGGTGGGCAAAAGCTTTACTCCCTTTCCCCTATTTCTCCCTTTACTGCACCCCTCAGTCACTGCTAGATGACTGCCTTGTGCAGGCAGGGTCACCCAGCATACTGGTGGGGTACTGCCTTTTTCTACCCCCTCCCACAACATCCCTCCCACAACACCACCCTCTCTCACATCACTATATATAAATCCTCATCACCTATAACCGATGTTCTACCAGTAGGTCTGTCCACCGCCCTGCCCAGATAAGGATAACAGGACACTTGAATTTCAACTCCCCCCCCCGGATACCCCCTGTCACAAACCCACTCAGCAGGTCAGGCCCTCTTCTCCCAAAGTACCAACCTCCGAGTGAAGTCTTGTCAACAGTTTAACAGAACAAGGTAACCCTCTTGTCTGTTTTGTGAGTTTGGATCAACCTTTGGTCTCAAGTCTTGGAGGGATTCAAACTGTGAACCTCTTGCTAGTGTACCCAATGCACAGGCTCAGATATTTCTGTCTTTGGGGGACCCAATATCTTTGCCTATGGGCACCTAACCAGGTATACAGAGATGAACCCTTAAAAAACATTAATAAAGACCTCAGATGTAAAACGCTTCTCTTTCCAGTTTGGTACCACCATTCAAGCTTATACTTAGTGTCTGATATAACCATATATACTTTTCTTACAACTAAAAGAAATTCAAAGACAGACCAAATATGTTCTAAAAAGAATTTTACTAAAATAGATTAAAAAAAGTAACACACGAAATACAGAAATGTATATCACAAGACATACGAATCTTTTAAAAGAACAAGGTTTAAACAGTGCAGACTCCTACTTACAGTACTTAGATTTGACTCTCTTTCTAAATATCTGCTTAAAAGTGCTCACAGATCTTTCCCTGTCAGAGTGTAGGTAAAAGTGACTAAATAAAACAGAATTATTCCTTAAAGTAAACTGTATTTTCCAACCCCTTTTGTGTGAGGTCATCTAGCTCCTCCTCTGTCAGATTATATATAAAAATATATCTAATAAAAAAAAAAACAGGATGTCGTTTTTTCAAGTATGAAATTCTGCAACCACAGCATAACTCATATGTTTCAAATGACACCTCTTTGATCCATGCTGCATTCTCCCTCACACAGGCTTCACAGGAGCATTTACAACTTTGCACCCCTGTGTAACAACCTAGGTTCCTCTCCAACGTCTTAAAATGAATGTGATCTTCCATCTTAGCAACTACAGCTGTAATTAACTCAGAAAAACATGATATCCTTGATTAAGACCTTCCATGTAACACATTTTCTCTAAAAACTGAGTGTGTGTGATCTCACATGCTGTGTCAGCATTTTCTCATGGCTTTCATCTTTCAGCTGAAACCTGGGGAGGTGAGTGAGGTCACTCCTAGAGCATCAGATTTTCAGCAGAGATGTTCAGTAATACATTTAAAAAAAAATGATACAGTACTGAGAACTGGCTGTCCACATCACAATTCCTCCCCACCTACATAGAAACATAGACTTTGATGGCAGATAAGGACCGCTAGGCCCATCTAGTCTGCCCATTTCCCTACCTACAGGATAGGCCACAGATCCTAGTTAACCAACAGCCTATATCTTCCTGCCCCCCACAAGAATTGCCTTATGTCTGTCCCATGCATTCTTGAATTCTCCCATAGTTTAGACCCCAACTTCCTCAGGAAGGCTGTTCCATGCATCCACTACCCTCTCTGTGAAATAATACTTCCTCACATTGCCCCTGAACCACCTCCTTCTATCTTTAAATTGTGTCCTCTTGTTCTTGCAAGTCTCTTTTCTGAAAGATGCTACCCTCTTGGACTTTGTTGATTCCTTGAGGTACTTGAAAGTTTCTATCATGCCCCCCCTCTCCCTTCTTTCCTCAAGGGTATACATATTAAGCTCCTTTAGTCTCTCCTCATATGGCTTCTCTTGCAGACCCTGCACCATTTTAGTTGCCCTCCTCTGGACTGCCTCTATCCTGTCTATGTCCTTGCGGAGATGGGGTCTCCAGAACTGGACACAGTATTCCAGATGGGGTCTCACCAACTATCTGAGGGATAACAACTTCCTGTTTTCTGCTGCTGATGCCTCTCCCTATACATCCCAGTATACCCCCGGCCCTCCCTACTGCCTTCTCACATTGCTTGCTAACCTTAAGGTCATCTGATATGATTACCCCCAGGTCCCTTTCCTGTTTTGTTGTTGTTACTACCTCCCCACCCATTGTGTATTCTTCCCCTGGGTTCTTGTTTCCCAGGTGCATTATTTTGCACTTTTTTGCACCTAGACTGAATTTGAGGGTTCTATCCCCTACATGGGATGAGCTTCCCAAATCAGTTCACTCCTCATAGACCCTAGACAGCCCATCTGAGTTCTGGTTATTCGCTCCAACCCTATGTATGATTTTTAGATCATAACCTTGCAAAGCAAGACTCCAACTTAGCAGTCTCCCATTGTTCTTCCCCATCTGCGTCAGCCAAACCAGGGGGTTGTGGTCAGTCTGCATCACAACATGCTGCCCATACAAGTATGGCTCTAATTTCTTTAGGGCCAAGACTATGGCAAGACACTCCTTTTCCACCATGGAGTATGCTTGCTCCCTGGGAAGCAGCTTCCAACTCAGGTACACTCCTGGGTGATCTGTCCCTTGGCTGGATGTCTGACTCACTACTGCTCCAATACCCACATCTGAGGTATCAGTCTGAACTATAAAGGCTTTGCTATAGTCAGGACTTGTCAAAACAGGAGCACTGCACAGTGCCTCCTTTAGTCTGGTAAAGGCTTCCTCACAGGCTGGGCCCCAGGTAATTTTCTTTGGCATCTTTTTCTTTGTCAGGTCAAATAGGGGAACAGCCAAGGCACTGTAATTGGGTACAAATTTCCTGTAGTACCCTGCTGTCCCTAGAAAGCTCCTGACCTGTTTCTGGTCTAGGCCATGCCTGGATCACCTCTATCTTTATTTTTTTAGGATGGAGCTGTCCCCAGCCTACCACATGCCCGAGGTATGCCACTTCTCCCATGGCCACCTGGCACTTCTCGGCTTTCAGAGTGAGACCGGCCCTCTGTATCCTTTCCAGCACTTCCCTAAGGTGGGATAGGTGTTCCTCCCAGCTGGTACTAAAGATGGCAGTGTCATCCAGGTACGCCATGGCATACTCCTCAGCACCATTTAACACCTGGTTCACCAACCTTTGGAAAGTGGCCGGAGCGTTCTTCATTCCGAAAGGTATAACTTTAAACTCAAATAAGCCTAACGGAGTGATGAAGGCTGACCTCTCCCTAGCTCTGTCTGTCTGTTCTACCTGCCAATACCCCTTCGTCAGGTCAGTAGTCATGAGGTAGGTCGCCCCTCCCAACTTGTGCAGGAGTTCATCCATTCGGGGCATCGGGTGGGCGTCAGACTTCGTGACTGCATTCAGTCCACGATAGTCCACACAGAAACAAGTTGAGCCATCTGGCTTGGGCACAAGGACTATGGGTGTGGTCCAGGGGCTGTGGGATCTCTGGATTACCCCTAAATCCAGCATCTCCTCCACTTTCCTCCTAATGTCCTTTTGGACAGCCTCGGACACCCGATATGCTGTCTGCCATATGGGCGTCTGTGTCCCTGTCTCCACATTGTGTGTCACTAAAGGGGTTAGTCCAGGCTTGGCGCTTAACAACAGAGCAAAGTCTACTAAAACCTCCCTTATTTTCTAGACCTGGTCCGGGTTCAGCTGGGGAGACAATTTTACTGCCTCCACAGAGGACTACCATTTACTCTCTTCCAGCAAGTCCAGAAGGGGGTCTCCTTCGTCCATCCCATCCCCATGACTACACACTGCAAACACCATGTCAGCCCTATTTGCATATGGCTTCATCATGTTGACATGGTACATCCTTTCTGTCTGTTTTCTGTCAGGTAACTCCACAATGTAGTTCACATCATTTACCTTCGTAACCACTTTGTACAGTCCTGCCCACTCAGCTTGCAGCTTGTCTTTCCGGACCGGAATAAGGACCATGACTTCCTGACCCACCATGTACGAGTGAGCTCTGGCTCTCAGTCATACCACACTTTTTGTTTCTGTTAAGCAGCTGCTAGATTGCTCTGGACTGTCCCCATAAGCTCCTTCAGCCTTTCCCTAAACCTAAGGACATAATCCACAATGGGAGTTCCCTGGGTGGCGTGCTTGCCTTCCCAGTCCTCCTGGATCAAGTCTAGGGGCACACGTACTTGGCGTCCATACAAGAGTTCGAAGGGGTAAAATCCCATCGACTCTTGGGGCACCTCCCTGTATGCAAACAACTGGTGGGGAAGGTATTTCTCCCAGTCCCTCCCATGCTGTTCAGCAAACACCCGGAACATTGACTTTAGTGTACCATTGAATCGTTCCACAAGCCCATTGGCTTGTGGGTGGTACGGTGTCATGCATCTCTGCACCACCCCACACTTCTCCCATAAACATTTCATCAGGTCCAACATGAAGGAACCCCCCTCAATCTGTGATTACCTCCTGCAGAAACCCAACATGGGAGAAAATCCCAAGTGAGGCATCTGCCACTTTGTCCTCAGTGAGGATCGGGCGACTGCCTCTGGCTACTGGGTGGCATAATCCACCACAGTCAGGATGAATCTCTTCCCTGAGGAGCTGGGGGTATTTAAAGGCTTCATAACTATGGACAAGGGGATCAGGGCAGCTATGGTTTTCTTGCCCGCCTTCCCTATTTCCTGGCACCGGTGACAAGACCTGCAATACTCCTTCACCTGCTGGGTGAAATTAGGCCAGTAGAAATTCTGGGCTAACTGCGGCATAGTGCACACGATTCCCAGATGACCAGACAAGGGGAATATCATGTGCAGTTTTGAGTAACTGCTCACGATACCCCTGGGGAACGACAAACTGCCTGCCTAGCATCCCTCCCTTCCTCTGTCTGTACTGCCTGAGTATACATAAGTCCATTTTCCCATTAAACCTTATGTTGGCCATCACCTCCCTGCACTCTGTCAGATTCTGCCAAAGCACTCAGCTTCTCTAAACTAGGGTCACTTCTCTGAGCAGCTGCAAACCCCTCACACAGTCCCAAGGCATGGGACAGGTCCCCTTCAGTCACTAAACTAGGGTCCCTAGCACTAGCGTCAGGGTCCTCAGGATCACTGTCAATCCCAATCCTCTGACAATGGGTCACCCCTCCCTCTTCGGAGCAACCCTCTGTAGCTGTGTGGTCACTTGCTACTGGGGACATTTTTACCCCCTTTTTATCAGTCTCCCCATCTAGAGACACAGGCTGGGGAACCAGCCTCTCAGTGGTTTCCACACTGGTTTCTGTGGGGTTCAGGGAGCTACAATTTTCCCTTGTCGCTTGGCTATAGGTAACTGCACTTACCATCCCCTGTTGGAGATTGTACCCAGGATCACATCCACTACTAATGTTTTAGCTACAGCCACCTGTTGCACAGTTCTCCGTGTTTCACCCCAGTCTAGGAGAACACTAGCCAGTGGCAATGTTTTCGCTTCACCAGTAAACCCTTGTACAGTGACGTATTTATTTGGTATAAGCTGACCAGGCTGTAACAGATCCCCCTTTACTAACATCAGGGATGCCCCTGTGTCCCTCAACCCTTGCATCTGCACACCCTTTACCATGACTGGGTGCATGTGTTCCCTCATATTCACTGGCATGCTCATAGGGACACACAAACAACCCATTTATTTTCTAGCACCCTGTTGTGTATTGTTGCTTACTTTTTTGGGACACTGTCTGGCAATATAGATACATAGACAGTGTCAGCAGATAAGGGCCTATGGCCCACCCAGTCTGCCCATTTGAGCTTGTAAGTTCAGTTTATGTTTCCCTAGAAGTCTGTTGCCCCTTACCCCTGACCTCCAGAATTCTTTTATGTCTATCCCATGCATTCTTAAGTCCTATGATTGTTTCAGCCCCCACCACTTCCTCTGACAGGGTGTTCCACTTGTCCACCACCCATTCTGTGAAGAAATTCTTCCTCACGTTTCCTCTGAATCGTCCTCCCTCCAACTTCATCCCATGCCCTCTAGTACTGGAACATCTTTTTGCTTAAAAATAGTGTTTTCCTGCACCCTGTTCCTCCCTGAAAGATATTTGTATATCTCTATCATATCCCCTCTCTCCCTCCTGTCCTCCAGGGAGTACATGTTCAGTTCCTTCAACCTGTCCTCATAGGACTTGTGATGCAATCCATGCACCATCTTTGTTGCCCTCCTCTGAACCTTCTCTATGCTGTCTATGTCCTTACGTAGGTAAGGTCTCCAGAACTGTACTCTGTACTCCAGGTGGGGCCTCACTAGTGTCTTGTATAGTGGAATTATGACCTCCCTTTTCCTGCTGGTGATGCCCCTGCCTATGCATCCCAGTATCCTATTTGCTTTACCTGCTGCCTTGTCACACTGTTTCCCTACCTTTAGGTCATCAGAGATGATAACCCCAAGATCCCTTTCCTGCTTGGTGCATGCTGTATCCTCACCCCGCAACTGATATATTGTTCAGGGTTTTTGTGCCCCATATGCATTATCTTGCACTTCTTTGCATTGAATTTCAACTGCCAAACCCCTGACCATTCTTCTCAAGTTTCTATGTCCCTTCATTCTGTCTCCACCCTCTGGTATGCTCTGCTCTGTTACAGAGCTTTGGTGTCATCAGCGAACAGTGAAATTCTGCCTCTAGGTCCTGTGCAATGTCACTGATGAAGATGTTGAATAGGACCGTCCCAGCACTGATCCCTGTGGTACCCACTGGTCAATCTTCCTCTGTGGAGTGACAGCCATTTACCACCACCCTTTGTGTCCTGCCACCCAGCCAGTTACCTACCCACCACACTACTGTCCTGCCCACACCCATATTCCCCAGTTTGTGTAATAGTCTTCTATGTGGTACAGTGTCAAAGGCCTTGCTGAAGTCCAGATAGGCCATGTCCACTGCCCTCCCCTGATCCACCTCCCTAGTCACCCAAAGTTGCCCAGTTTCTTTACACAACCAACAGGCATTTCTTACTTCAGAGAAATCTTTTCTTTGAGACCTGGAGCTAGCTGGTTTCAGTGGAAGCAGTGAGGGTTTTAGCTGCCTGGAAGGCACGCTTTTCCCTTTCTGTGCTTTCTGTGCTACCACGCCTGCCCCATTCACTCTCAAAGCAGGTCTGCTCTTGGCATAGTGGTCCGAAAGTTCAGCAGCCTTTTGCACCTCTCCAGGAAGGTGGTTCCATGGTGGACGCATGGAACCACCTTTCTGGAGAGGTTGTGGGGTCTAAAACAGTGGGGAAATTCAAATATGCATGGGACAAACATAAGGCAATTATAGTGGGGGGGTTGCAGGAAGTAACCTGTTGGTTAACTAGAATCTGCAGCTTATCCAATAGGTAGGGAAATGGGCAGACTGGGTGGGCCAAGAGTATCACGTCAAAACCGTGCAAACATTTTGTCGAAAACATTTAGTCAAAAACAGTTGAGTGCAATAAACATCGTCGCAATAAACATCATGTCGCATGGGACATTATGTCGCAAAATACAGCAAAATCACTGGGTAAGAACAGATTAAACAAATGGTCAGATATTACTACCTGCTCCCCAGTAACACTCGTGAGATTGCCACCTATCCTGTAAACTGTGAACTGCTGCATGCATCCTTTGAGTCCCACCAGAAGCACCAGAGATACCGTTGCTGTGGACATTTCTGTGGTCCTGCCATTTCTAAATAATATCATCTTTAGGAATCCTTGTGTTACTGATGGTCCCAGGCAGGCAGGTGGCACAGCTCTAGTGAATTGGGTAGGTGCCTTGTGAAAGTGCAGGGCGGAGGTGCAACCAAGAATTTGCAAGGGATGGGGGGGGTCATGGATCATCGCTTTACTTCTTGAAGTGGTGAACGACTTTGACCACACACACAGAGGAAGTTGGGAACGTAGCAGCAGCTGGCAGTACACTGAAAAAGTGCAATTTAGGATTTCTTGTGCTGCTCCTGCTACTTTTATGAATAGCCCCTTAACCACTGCCTTACGTCCACCAGTGCACAGCAACAATCGCTAGCTGTACGAATTCAGACTGCACCATAACATACGATGAACTGTCATGCGTTGTAAAGTCTCTGAGCTGAAATGTCTGGCGCTTTAATTACCGCGCGGTAATTGACCACAATGAAAAGTTTGAGCTGAAAAGACATGGAACCATGGGCCAAGTGGTCCTTATCTGCCGTCAAACTCTTATGTTTCTATGTTTCTATGCACTGTTTTTGGATCTTGGTTCTGTAGCCAGGTTTTTAGCTCTGCTGGGCAAGCCCAATAAAGCTGTTCTAATAAAATTACATTTTCAGTTTTAACAACAGAGCTTGCCTCAATTCCTTCCCACCAACGTTTTAAAACTGACGTTGTTTCGTGGCTAGCTCCTCGTAGCTCATATCAGGGCTTCTCCTGAGCTTATGGAATTTAGCTCTGTATGATTCAGCAGTTAATTCAAACTTTTTTAACAGTGCAGCTTTTAGTTTGCTGTAATTATTACTGTCCCCATTGTCCATTTGACCCAGTGCATCCCAAGCTTTCCCGGTAAGTAGCGGGGATAGCTAGAAGCTCCAGGACTCTCTAGGCATTTTAGCCTGAATACAAACTTTTTCAAAAGAATTTAAAAAGGCATCCACGTCCTCCCCCTCCTTAAATTTGGCTATTTATTTGGAGTTCAGTTTGTAACCCAGTCCTGCAGTCCCAGTTAAACCCAAGCCACTTACCTGCTCTGGTGCCGCTGGTCGAAGTCTTAGCTTCTCCAGTTTGTGTTGCCTCTGGCACTCCTCTCTCTTCTCCTCTGCCTCTTGGCATTCTCGCTCTGCCTCAAGGTCTGCCTCTCGCTTCTCTCACTCTCTCTCCCTCTGGAACTCCATCTGTGCAACTCAGTTTGCAGCCTGAGTACCTCTGGATTCAGGATACTTGTGACCTTCCCCTGCTGCTGTGGCCCTTCAATGACAGTGGCCCTGATGTCCTCCTCATTGGCTGTGGACCCTCCACTGGCCACTAGCCCTTCCACACTTGAGGTTTGGTCCTTTCCAGTCACGGTTGGTGACTCACTGCTCTGGGTATCTGCTACTGTCAGGGCATGAATGAGGCTCTGCTTGCTTGCTTTCACCTCGAACAGGACTCCTATGTCCCCGCATAACTGCCATAAGTAATCTACAGTGTGCCTGCTGTAGTTGGAAGTCATCATTCCTGACTACTGCTACTCTGACTGCACTTTAGAAAAAGAATAAAATGGGTAGAAACTTGACTGTATGCCAGTGATATATAGTTCTGTTTCCTTTTTAAAATGAAACTGTCTTTTTCTTTCTTTGCACGAGAGTTTACAGTCTTAGCTGACACAGAACAATAAAAGCTTGTGATACCAAAATTATGCCACCGCTGCCAACCAATCTGTCACAAACCCACTCAGCAGGTCAGGCCCTCTACTCCCAAAGTGCCAACCTCCGGGCGCCGTCTTGTGAACAGTTTAACAGAACAAGGTAACCCTCTTGTCTGTTTTATGAGTTCGGATCAACCTTTGATCTCGAGTCTTAGAGGGATTCAAACTGTGAACCTCTTGCTAGCGTACCCAGTGCATAGGCTCACATATTTCTGTCTTTGGGGGGCCAGATATCTTTGCCTATGAGCACCTAACCAGGTATACAGATATGAACCCTTAAAAATACTAATAAAGACCTCAGATTTAAAATGCTTCTCTTTCCAGTTTGGTACCACCATTCAAGCTTACACTTAGTGTCTGCTATAACCATATATACTTTTTTTTTTACAACTAAAAGAAATTCAAAGACAGACCAAATATGTTCTAAAAAGAATTTTACTAAAATAGATAAAAAATATGTAACATACAAAATACAGAACTGTTATATCACAAGACATACAAATCTTTTAAAAGAACAAGGTTTAAACAGTGCAAGTTCCTACTTACAGTACTTAGATTTGACTCACTTTCTAAATATCTGCTTAAAAGTGCTCACATATCTTTCCTGATTAGAGTCTAGGTAAAATTGACTAAGTAAAACAGAATTATTCCTTAAAGTAAACTGTATTTGCCAACTCCTTTTGTGTGAGATCATCTGGCTCCTCATATGTCAGATTATATATAAAAATATATCTAATAAAAAACAAGGATGTCTTTTTTTCAAGCATGAAATTCCGCAACCACAGCATAACTCATATGTTTTAAATGACATCTCTTTGATCCATGCTGCATCCTCCCTCACACAGGCTTCACAGGAGCATTTACAACATTGCACCCCTGTGTAACAACCTACGTTCCTCTCCAACATCATAAAATGGATATGATCTTCCATCTTAGCAACTACAGCTGTAATTAACTCAGAAAAACATGATATCCTTGATTAAGGCCTTCCACGTAGCACATTGTCTCTAAAAACTGAGTGTGTGTGATCTCACATGCTGTGTCAGCATTTTCTCATGGCTTTCATCTTTCAGCTGAAACCTGGGGGCGTGAGTGAGGTCACTCCTAGAGCATCAAATTTTCAGCACAGACATTCAGTAATACATTTTATATTAAAAAATATGATACAGCACTCAGAACTGGCTGTCCACATCACACCCCCCACCTACAATACCTCTCTCATATCACCCTGCCACACTGTACCTCTCCTCTCCTCCTACCTCCATTCTGGTTAACATAGCCTAACACTGGCTTACCCGTACACTCAATTAAGCACTTATAACCTACCCCTGTACCCTTCTTTTATGTACTTTAGTTCACCCTGTTGTCTCTGTTTGCCTCGAAAATTGTGTTCTGTCTGCGTCTCTCCGTAAATTTCCTTTCCCTTTTTCCATTCTGTCCCCCACAATTTTTCATTCCCTCCTCCCATTCTTCCTCTCTTTAGTCCTATCACTGTAAATCTTGAATATCTATGTTGCACTAATGGCTACCAGTTACTATGGGGTCACCTTACTATCTAGTGCTACATACTGTTACCAAGTTATTATATGTGTTCCAGTGTTACCAACTGTCACCAATTTGCTACATGTGTCTTCATATCTACTATAGCTAACTGTTTCATTGTTAGCCAATGTTATCCACCTGTAATCCCTCCTGCTCCCATTGTATGCAAGTAAGCAAATTATATTCCAGCATAGTAACATTTCTCTGTATTTTATCCCACTGTTCCCTACCATCCAGGTCGCACCTGGAGACGAACAGCTTGTTGCTCAGCATGCCTTCCTAGTGAAATATTTCAATAAATTAAAAAATAATAAACTGCCATTTCATCTTCCTTTCCATGCCAGTTATGTATTCTGATATGTTTTGATGTTATTTTGATAAATAATCTAGCTTTGGGGTGCCATCATATCTACATAGATAGCCACTCTCCTCACTAGTTACTGCTCTTGATTTTCATATTTCTAAGATGTTCTATGACATCAGTAACTCCCATTCCATGCTATTCATCTGAATGGCCTGGAATGCATGTTAATGATGTCAGAATGTGCAGGCAGTATGAAAAGAGAGATCAGCAACTGCTAAGGAGAGTGGTATTCAGGGCAGTTACAAAGGCAAAAAAAATTGATTATTAATTTAACAAAAAAGGTCAAAAATATGTCAGAATACTGGGTAACCGATACAGGGATTCCTGTATTTTACAGAAATTTGGACCCATCTACAGGGAAATTCTTCCCATAAACTTGCTTTGGCAACACTGGAAAACAGAGCAAGTCAGCTTCATATAGAAAATAATGTACTCTACAGGAAGACACAGGAAAATCGCCCTGGAGTTGCAGGGAAAATGCCAAATCAATCTGGGAGCACTGCCAATAAAAGATCAACTGGAGGATATCTAGAGGTGTAAAAACTGCTTCCTATCCCTTTTAAGGGCTAAGCTCCTCCCATTTCTCAAACTGCCCTTCCCCTGAGAACCGCCCACCTACCTGCCCCTAGGGGGCAGCTACCTCCCCCACCTGCCCACCCAGATGTCACTCAATACCTGCCCCCAGACAAAGCCTCACCTCCTGCGATGCCTTGTAGGATCCTTTATTATGGATTGAAAGGCAACATAACTGCTTTTAACAAAATATTAGGTCCACTATATAACTTGTTTTCCTTCTGTTAATTAATGTTCGCTTCCCTTTACTTTAAATCCCCCATTTGCTATACTTCACTGATTTCCCTTTCTATTTTGTAATATCCTTTATCTTTACATTCCTTCCTGAACTACCTTAATCAACAGTCATAGTCTAATTGGTTGTCTGGTGCATACCTCACACAGGTCTACTCATTCAAAATGTCCTTCCTTCCTTCCTTCCTTGCTTCCTTCCTTCCTTCCTCTCTCTCACTCTCTACGTGCTTATAATTTTCATCTTTTCTTCCCCTTTTCATTTCTTTATAGCTTCTCCAGCTAATAGGGTTTTAGTTTCCTTGCATTCAATATTTTAGTAATTGTGGTTTTGGAATGATATAACTTAAAAGTTCTGTAGATCTATTTATTAGACTAAGTCCTTATTTACTGAAGCAAAATGTTTACTGGTTTATATTCATTTGGCTATAATTAGTTTTTCTTGTTTTGTAAAAATGCTGATATTGTAATTTTCTGACATTAGATGTTTTTGTAGGCTCTAGAGTTATAATTTAATATTGGTATTATTGAGTTGTACTATGAAAAGATTCAATAAATGTATATTCACAAACCAATCTATTGTGTTTGATTCCTGCTGCTCTGCCTGTCACAAGGCATGCTACTGAAATGCTACATTTTTCTTTGGCTCAAAATATTTTTTTGGTTTCCTTAGTGCTATATTATAGTCCTCTCCAGTATTTGACAGTGTATCAAAATATTCTGCACATCAGGTCCTGCCAGATGAAGCAGTAAAGCCTTTTTTGGTTTGTCATTTTCAATTTCTGTGGCAGTGAGTGAACAGTCAGATTGGCTTTGCCATTTTTGCCAACTCTGTAATATAGTTATATGCTCAGTATTCACTTGAAATGGCAGGACTGTGAGAAGGCCTGGCTTAGACATTGACATTTCTGTATTTTTTTTAATGATTTAGTCTCCAGGACAAATCTAAATCAGTTCTCATGCTGTCTTAGCAGTTTGTACTCAGTGTGAGTTTTCTTTGTATTTGTTCTGTATTGCCAGTGTAATTAATGTCTTTACTCTGTAGATACAAGATTCAGCAGGCAGAGTTTTGCTCCGTGCTTGATTCTTTATTCAAAAAGTCTCAACAACCCATAATACGCTGTTTCTAAGGATTCAGCCCTCCAGACTATCTACAGAGGTCTCCAGGGTCCTTTGGCCCACAATAAACTACAGTCCTGTTTGTTTCACTGCCCCTTGTTTATATCATCTTGTATTAAAAGTGAACATACACATTGCAGTTTACATTTTTTAAGATGTTGTCAGAACCAAATAATTTGCCCTTAATATGAAGTTGTGCTAAATATGCAGGTTGCACATTACTAAAGAAATTGCAGTAAGTACTAGAAAAAAATTCCTTAGTAGTGTAGCATCCTTAATATGCAATGTGCTTCACAGACCAGTTTTGCAGTACCTGGAAATTGGGCATGTGCGAAGACTGCTAGCCCCAGTGTTCTGTTCCATATACTTGTCTTAAAATAGTCCTCTTTTTTCCTCATTTTGGGTCCCTCGTAGTACTGCCTTTCCCCTTCCAATATTCATTTTTTTTATTACTGATAAGTTCTGGATCCCAGTGACATCAGTAGAGTGGAAGCATAGAGTGAAGCATTCCATGCAGATCAGCTCAACAGACATCACCCGATTCCAGAACTGTTAAGTAATTTAAGAAATAAGACATTACAGGGTGTAGGTTATTTGGGGATTTACTCACACCTTGTGTGGTGTATTACGAGGTGCAGCTGAGTGATTTATCCGCACGAGGTGTGCAAAATAGCCTATTTACCCATGTCCTGGAGTACCTTGTAGTTTATTCTGTAATGGACCCATTTGTAAAATAAGTTGAAAATGTGGTTAATTTTGTGAACTTTTGTGAACCATTGGTGAGAGCGGAGTTGGCGTCTTCAGACACACCACCTGGGAGACCTGAGGATAAGCCCTTTCTGGTCTTCAAACATATTGCTGAAATTGTTTACCCAGTGCTAGTGAGAGCAGCACTGGGAAAAGTGAAAACTGCCTCCTTGAGTTTCTCACTGCATCTATGAACCCTCCAGCTTTAGCAGTTTAACAACTGCATTTTACACCTTAAGAGACAGTGGTGGTGAGAGAACCATTTCCTGTTAAGTCACTTTCCTCAATACTGGTGGGAACTTTACTGAGGAAATTGTTGACTGCTGCAAAGTCTACTGAGGCTGGTCGAGGTTGTTATTCTGGTGGCTTTGTAATGGCATTTATTTGCAGGCAACCTTGGACACTGATCTTAAAAGAAGCTGGAATTTTCTCTTTAAATATTTACTCCCCATAGCACTTTTGCACTGGATTCTCCTGTAAGTGTTCTGCGCTTGATTTTTAGAAGGTGGACGCAGGGCTTGCATTAAGCCCTGCATCCACTGCAAAGTTTGACGCATCTCCCATCTAAAAGTATGTCGCAACTTGTGCTGAATTTTGGTACCTTTGGTGCAGTTGTAATAATTGACTCACTTTACGGCAGCTTACACTGACATGGAACCTTTGTAAAAGAGCCAAGGCTTAAAGGTATTTGTAATCCTAGATTTAATAAATAAAATAAATTACACCAAAAGTTTGGCACAAGCCCTGTAAAATGGCTCCCCCATGGCGTAATTGTAGACCAGAGGGGGACTGGTCTAAATCCTGTGATCAGTGCAAGGGACTTGTGCCAGGGAGTTTAGGCTAATTTTTTTTTTAATCAGACTTACCACATTGGGTGATGCAAGTCACCACTTACGTCAGACTTCCAGCCACAGGTCCCTTGTGGCAATCCAATTACTTTTGAAAATCAGGCCCTCTGAGTTATATATTGTATTTTATTGTTAGTACTATATGTTAGTGGGTTCGGAGCATTCGGCTATAGAGAGGGAATATTGTTGTCTAGATTATTTTACACTGTTTGGGTATTTGTGTAAATTGATTTTGTTGGTTTTGGGATGGGCTGTGTTAGTTATTATTGTATTTGATCTGTCTGGGTAGGGGTATTTAATGGGGATTTTATTTGGGGTGGTTTAACTTGTTGTAGCAGTTTAGGATGTGCCTTAGTGCTAGGGCCCCATGGATTACCTATCCAGCATCACTGTTGCTTGAACTCCACCCTTTCATTGACCTACCTTTGTCAACTACAGCATAGAGGCAGTCCAGGGAGGTTGGGATTGGAAGAGAGCATGATAGCAGGCAATGGGGTGTGGGAGGTATAGTGGGAGCAAGTCACGTTAGGGTGGTCAGGACCAGGAGGCACCCTTGGGTAAAATGGGGCCTGGGAAAAGGCCAGATGTGTTTGGTCCCCATATGTAGGGTTCACACTGGAGAGAGTGGGCAGGTAATCATTGGGTCAGAAACCTCCAAAAGTCCCCTTCGGGCAGTGCTTTGGTGGCCTGGGGCAACATGGTGCAGCAGCCCCAGCTGTGGAGGCAGAAGCCCTGGGACTCAAGAGCTTAACAGAGCACAGCAGTCCTGTCTGTGGAGATTGGAACAGGGGGCAACAGGTGGCATTGGCCCTGCCTGTGGTGGGGGGGCAGAGGGAAGCAGGATGCAGCAGCTTCAGTTGAGGGGCAAGAGACAGAGACATCAAGATGACATACAGTATGTCTAGTTACACACATACATGATGTAGTTTCACACGGAATCCCTCAGAGAACTGAATTTTTTGAATTCATACAGTACATGTTCCTGAAATAGCAAAATGTGGCAGACTCCCGGTTGTCAAACTGACATAACAACAATACTGTTCTCACATGTACGTATGTATGGAGGCTACATCAAAGACACACTACTTCTATGGCTTAAACTTTAAATTTATTTTATATCCATTAAACAACCCTGGGTTTATATAGCCAAAAAAACAATGCAGTTTTCTGATGTGACAACTCAGCTGTGATGTAGACAGGTGATTTCTCACAATCATTCATTTATACCACTTCAGTTACCCACTGAAACACAAATGACCAACTCTTTGTGAAAACAGAATGATAGGTTGTAATCTAATCTGTCTAAACACAAACCAGGTGGGTTAGTAGCACACTTGGAGTAAAGACAATTAGCCCTACAGATTACTCTGACTGGGAAGTGCACCAGCTACTATAGACGGTTAAGGACTTCATTGCTGCAGCAACAGGCTAGACAGGAATTATGTCATCACTCTTCAATAGGGACAGAAAAATGTTCACTGTTTCTTCGCTGTTTTCAGTTACTGCAGAGCACATTAACAGATGCTGATTTAAAGAAAACCACAAATCCAAACAGCATGATATGTTCAGGAAACACTAATCATGACATAGGGACTTGAAATTCTGTTTTGTAAATCTGTAAAACATTGGTATTTGATCTTTTGCTCTAAAATAGGGTTCAGATTGTCTTCTAGTAGACTGTCTAGCTTCCAGTTTGTTTATTCTTTTAGACTTTTCCTATTGATATTATTTACAGTCTCTTGGATGTCAGACACTTTAGTAGGAAGCTGTGCAATTAGTTTTAAATCCTCTTGCATTCTACTTGTGTTTTCAATTAAAGTCTGAGTCCATGGAAAAGGTATATTTGAGTAATCAATAGTTTGGGGTTTTGTAGACCCTTGTTCTTCATTATTACTTGTACCTTTCTGTGAGTTCTCTATATCGTGATCATTATGATGTTCATTAGTAGCATCTTCTGTTATTTTCTTATTCTGAAGTTATTATTCTGTTTTCAAACCATGTTTTGTAAATCATTCTTCAATCTGGATATTTGTTTAGAAGACATTTCTGAGGTTCCAGTTTTAAATTTATGGGGTATTATTGGATACCTTATTTTTTATGTTTTTTAATTTTGTCCACTTCCTTATGCCACCAACGTTTCACTCTGCACTCACGTCAAACATTTTCCAGGTTTTTCAAAATGCATTACTGTCTTCTTCCCCATCCTTTTCAATAACAGCAGAGTTGTCCCTTTTTCTATTTTTGGGCTGCTTTTTTCTCTTTGTCTTTATCTTCTTTATGAGGATTATTTTTTAAATTGCTTTTTTAAAATCTGTGTCCTTTGTGAGTCTTGTTTGTCTTCCTGCATTAGTTTGGATTTGTTAGAAATTTGTAAGCTGACTGTAAATATTATGAAGAGGAACTCCATGGCTCTGTCTTCCCTGCCAGTTGTTTCTCTTTACTTTGTTGTTTTGTATAAAACAAACAAACAAAAAAAAAAAACAAAAGAGCAGTGTTTGTGACTTTGGGAGGGGGGGTGTTACTGGACGGTTTTCCAAGACTTGCAAATTTGATTTTGGCCTTTTTACAACCAGAAGCCTCTAGTGTCTAACACAGCTGTGTCTGTATTCCTATACCGATCAACTGAATGAGTAGCGCTTTAGTCACAAACAGTTTTATTGTTGGGCTGCAAGATCCCTTTTTAATGGTTTTGGTTTTATGTTGCAGTACTCCTTTACCATCCGACATACAAGCAACGTTCAAGTTAATTAAATAGGTTGCCCAGTATCAGATAAGCACATCGGTGTTTCCTGGCTTGTCTGGTGCTTGGTGCAGTTTTATGCTATTTACACAGATGTGCCTTTTTTTATTATTACTTTTTACCCTGTTTTCTCCCAGCCCCATGCCCCAGGCATCCGCGCGCATGTGAAGGCTCACGCATGCCACGCTTCTAGGTGCCCTCCCCTTACACTGCCGCCCCCTCCCACTTTCACTACCCATTGGGTCTCCACCCACTAGAAGCAGTACTATAGGGGGACAACAACCAACCCGGGAGAGGAGAGCTACATTTTGATTGCTCAATCCTGCTTCCTCCCCATGCTGGTTCTCAAATGACCCAAGGTCGTTCCTGAACCCAGGTCACTGGCATGAGGCAAGGTAAGGCATCCAGTGCCTCAGCCTTCAGTGCCACCAGACCGGCAACCACAGATATGCCTCTTAAATGTAATGCTGAATCACTAGTCTCTTTCATGTTCTTCAAAAGTAAGAGCCGAATGATAGCTGAATTGGTTAGCTGCCACAGAATTGAATCTGTTGATCTTGACCACATCTTCAGTTTGCTTGTGCTTTGCTCCAAATGCTCTTCAGTAGTCTATTGGGAAAATTAGCTCTAATCCCACAAGTGGACTGGAGTAAATGTTGCATAATAACGGAGGCAAGGCAACATTTTGAAAACTGTGAGCATTTCGAAATAAACTGTTATTTAAAAAACCATGATAGATAGATACATAGATAGATAGATAGATAGATATTTTATTTTTATACAGGGAACTTGTCATTAGGATTTTTTACAATTCTGTGCACAAGACAGTTGTGTGGTTCAGCCCCTTAAGTTGCTCTAAAACATTGTACACATATATATATACACAATTGTAGACATAGGTCACACAACAATTATAATGCAAATGCCTGCCCTGCCAGGTATTTTTCTGTACTTTATTGTTACCCAAGGGCATCTGCAGTATCTCTACGAGGAGTTTCAGGGAGAACGCAGTGATCGGCTGCAATGCATGCTCACGGTTGCTCACGCCCCTCATCCCCCAACCCTTGATGCAGAAGCCCACTGTGGGAGGTCAAGGAGTCTCCAAACTCCAAGTAGGAAGTCCTTCAGCACTGCCCACTCCCCACCAGAGGAGATAATCCATAGAAGGGCTGTGCCACAACCAGTTGTATTGACCCCCTCTCCCTCCATATAACAGAACATTGTCATCTGTGCTGGGACAGACAGAGAGGCCAGCCATGCACAACCATTCCACAGAGCACATGTACCATGGAAGCTATGGGACACTGGATGCCACTCAGCCTGAATCTGGAATCTTGTCTTTGGGTGGACAGGCTTTTCTGTTTGTTTTTTTTTATTCCTGTGAGCTTCCCAGGTCAACAGCCATTACCACCAAAAGCATTAAGTTCAACCCCATTAAGTGACATTGCTGTCATGAATACTGTCCACCCTGCTGGCCATGATAGTGGAGGATACAACTTCCCTTATGCTCCACTATTGCCAGGTATTGCTTCCATGCACATGGAGGCTTATCCCTGACCACCATTTAACCCCCCCAACATACACACAGACATACATCTGACAAACGAAGCCTTGTTTCAAATAAATTTGCAATGGGTATATAGCTCCCCTTTAGTATCTCTCCAGAAGTGTTCAATGGTGTCCCCCCAGCCAACTGCTTTTATCAACTTGTAATCCTCTAGCCAGTCACCAGCCAACAGAAGACCATTTCATAGTATTCTATGAACTCAGTAAAAGGAAATACCCCCACATTTGATATAACCAGTAAACAATGTAGACTATGATAGAGAAAACAAGGTGAGAAAAATGTATCTGCCCTCTCTCCCAATTTCAGGTATGGGAAGAGAAAAAAAGTAACCTTTAGCAACCCTGTCCTCTGACTCTGCTGGGGCAAGTAATCCACATATTCCCATGAACATGAAAGATGATCATTAAGCTGTCAGGTCACATTGAGCCCCATGTATGTTATGTAAAATGTCCATAACAAATGGGCCCTCTAAGTGCAACACTATAATTGGGTGTGTACACCGCATGTGAGAAACAAAAGTCTATTTCAGCCTGTTTGTGAAGAGCTAGAGGTGTTAGGCACCAGATCTGATCTTTTAGCTTGAAACATTTGGCTCCAAGCTGCACTGAGGGATCCCTTTGATTTCATCTTACTGCATTGGGAAACTTGGGTGAGTGACCATTCCTGTCTTTGCAGTTGCACTACTGCCTTCTTGATTTCTGGATGATCTTGAACTGGGAGGGGAACACTGAGGCTAGTAAGAAGGGCTCTAGCTTCGTCTAGCCAGATAAAAAAATTAGCACCAGAGTCAGTGAGATTCTGAGTTGTGCTGGTATCAGAAGGTGAGCCTTCATATTTCTCTTTTGTAGGGTCTCGAGAAACTTCAGGATTAGTCGTCCATGATGTCTGGCAAGAAATCTTAGTCAAAAAATAACCAGGTGTTGCCAAACAGCAGCTCCTTTCACTCCCAACCTTTTTTAAGCAACATCTCAGTGCTATAATTGATGCATTGTAGCACCACTGAGCAAGGTTTGTGATTCTTGTCCTTGAACTTTGGTGTCAGCACGCAATGGACCCTTTCAATGCCTAAGTCCATTTCTGCTGGCAGACTGAGTAGTTCTTTTAAAAATGGGGTAAGGAAGTCCTCCATATGGGATGTAATGGTGAAAGGTTCTTTGGCTTGAAATCCAACTATCGCTCTGGGGAGCTGCCAGCTGCCAAGCAGGTGATGCTGCTAGAAGAGAATTAGATTTTTTGTTTAGGTTGTGGCTTCTCCAGAAGCCCTGCCACCCCTCTATTATGTCCTGCCATGTAAGCTAAGCAAGCTATGTTGTTTTTGATGTGGAGTTCTGTTAGATATTGGAGGATGTATAGCAATTTTTTGGGTTTGGACAGTGAAGCTCCATTAATCTGCTGCTGTCTCAGTGGTAATATCACTGAAATTCCATATCAGTACATTTAATTCCCACTTTAGTAGACCCATCCACCTCTTCTTTATTTAAAGACTGACCAACCCCACTACCGCCAGCCTGTCAGTTGTGAGGGGAGCCAACAGCATGTGGGTTACCCATGCTGTCAGTGCTCCACCAAAATACAAAGAATGTACTTAAACAGCAGTATATGTGTCCCCCTCATGCGCACACACACACACACACACACACACACAACTTCAGTGTGCTGACTCTGCAGTAAATCCTAGATTCCACTGCCTCAGTGAAAGGAGTCACAATAGTACAAACCAAGGTCTCTTGTAGAGTTGCATTATATGCTACTACCTGCATCACCAAGCCACATGTATACTTTTTGCAGCTGATTTATTCTTGTTTTATTCTTGTTGACATGGTGTAGATGCATACCTCATGATTGCAATATAAGTAGACAATCCTAAATAAATGCATTCAATAAATACAGTAACCTTTGCTTGCAAACAATTAAGCTTCAAGCCTATTATTTGTAAGAAGAAATAAGCTGGTCTTCAGAACTCATTTTTGAGTATTCTAGGGAGTAGGTACTCATAACCTTGAAAGATCCCTATTTTGTTTGCCAGAGTTTGTCAGCAATGGCTAATTATCTGTTTTTTTTTCATTACGAAGAAGTTATGAGTGCATGAAGGGTTTGCATCAGCAATTATATCACACTAAGCACCAGTACAACCTCAAAATACAGAAAAGAAATGAGAATGTTGAAAGTTGGAAGAATGTACATCAGATGCAGTCAAGAGAGGGACTTGACCAGTGTTCAGAATGTGAGAAGGTTCTTAGTGAATACCTTTCCCTTAAAAAACTCCAGTATATTCACCCAAGAGATGGATCTTATACATGCTAAGAATGTAAAAGGAGCTTTAAGGATCAAAGTGCTCTGAGAAAACACTGTTGTGCTCACAATCAAAAGACACCATGTAAATGTATTAAATGTAGGAAAAAGGTGAACCTTACTTCCCATCAGAGGACTCACACAGCAGACAGACCCTATGTGTGTACTGGATGTGGGAAACATTTTAATTCCATGTGTGATCTCAGAGTACATCAGCGAATTCACACTGGGGAGAAGCCATATCAGAAAAGAATATCGTAAAGAAAACGTGAATCTGGCGGAGGTTTGTGACATAAAAGAACTTGAGCAAGAGGGAGTGTATAAATACCTGGGAATAGATGAAGGAGCAACAGCACAACATGAACAAATGAGAGTAAAAGTAAGCAAGGAATATTTTAGAAGGTTAAAGCTAATTTTGAAAACTGCTTTGACAACATGAAATAAAGTGTTTATAAATCAACTCGCCTTCCAGTGATATCATACAGCTTTTGTGTGATAGACTGCCACAGAAAGTGTTGAACCAGCTAGATATAAAAACAAGAAAAATGTTTCATGCTCACCAATTAATATACAAAAATCAGTGCATGCCAAGATTATACATCCCAAGGGCAGAGGGAGGCATGGGCCTCATTGAGATTGATTACACGTATAGATCCACAATAGTGGGGCTACATACATACGTACGTACTGACATCCTCAGACCCAAATATAGCCAAGGTCTTGCATCATGAAGAAAATAAGCCTAAAATGACTTCACTCATCAAATTAGGAGAAGCCTTCAGAAGGGTAGCAGAGATTGATGTTAATCCAAAAGTAGATAAGGAATTGTCAGCAACAGAAAACGCAAAGAATCAGAAAAAGGAGTATAAGGATAAAGACCAACAGAAAAGAAAAAACAATTGGAAAGTCCATAATTATAGTGGAAAATACAGGGAGCTACTGGAGCAACCACAAGTCGATCAAGCCATGACCCATGAGTGGTTAAAAAGAGGTGAATTTAGGCCACGAGACGAGAGACTAATAATGGCAGCCCAATATAGTGGGCTACGCACAAGATGGTTCACAAAATCCATAAAAAAAACAGGAGAAACAGACAAGTGCAGGTTCTGTAGTACAGAATTAGAAACAGTTGCGCATCTCATGGCTGGATGTGAAGTACTCATGGCAGAAGGCCTGTATACTGAAAGACACAACAATGTAGCAAGATTGATCCACTGGAAACTGTGCAAACACTATAACATACAGGTAGCAGAGAGACACTGGAAACATGAACCACAAAGAATCACAGAGAATGAAGAAGTAATGATCACATGGGATCACCCAATACCAACAGCCAAGAAAGTGGAAGCAAGAAAACCTGATATTGTAATACAAGAAAAGAGAACAAAGGTAGCATTACTGATTGAAATAGCCACCCTAGTGACTACAGTTGTGCGTACAGAGAGACACAAGATCATGAAATACCAAGTTATGCAGTCAGAAACTAAACTGATGTGGAATAAGGACACACAGATTGTTCCAGTAGTGCTTGGAGCAATGGGACTAATCAAAAGAACTTTCAGGCACATTTAAATATGCTACCAATACTTGTGACACCTTATGAACTTCAAAAGGAAGCTATTTGTGGACGTGCTGTGTGCTGAGAAGAGCGCTCTCAGCAAACATCAAAGATTAATACAGTACTAATTTCTTGAGTTTTGAATATGCCCTGGCTAAAGAATGGGGTCCATTCTTGCCACGGTATTAGAAATCCCTAAACATTTGGAGACACTAACCGCGAGAAACCCCATAAGTGTATGGATTTTGGAAAACATTTTAGAGAACCTGCTGATCTCAGAAACCACCGTAGGATTCATACAAGAGAAAAGCCATATAAGTGTACAGAATGTGATAAACATTTTAATGCTCTGAGTAACCTTCACAAGCATATATGGACTCATAGTTTAAATTGCTCTTAACTCTGTTTCTTGATATTTGTTCTACACATGGAGAACATTATTAAATCTAAAGTGATGCAGTCATAAAAATATGATTGGAAAATGCAAATAATTTACAGGTCCTTGAAGCTAATTGAAAAATAAATTTCTAGACACCTTCAGATAGGCTACTTGTATATTTTACACTCTAATAAGTGCAGCAGGAAGCTATTCTCAGAATACAAATGAAGAACAATTGCAAATCTAAGAAACATTAAGATGGTACTTGCCATACTGGTAGATTGCTTGATGTGGTATGCCTGGATTGTGGTAAATCATTCGACAATGTACTGCACAGGTAACTGATAGGGAAATTGTACAGCTTGAGGATTCCTAGTTAAGTGGGTTTGCAGCTGGTTCAGTGCTAGAATGCAGAGTGTAAGAGAGGAGGGTGAAGTTTCTTTTAAGTGGGCATGGGTGGAAAGCGAGCTAACATAGGGTTCCATTCTGAGCCTGATCCATTTCATCAGATATATAGGGATTTTGATTAAGAAAGTGGGCAGCTTGGTTTCAAAGATCACAGAAAGTACAATGAAGCTGGCAGCAAGACAAGTGCACATTCCAGGACCAGTTTCATCTGAAAAATGTTTTTTTAAACTGAACTGTGGTCTTGGCATTTGTGTTTGCCTTGCAATAAGCTTTATTGTTCTTTCTGTCTCTATATGCTGGCTGAGAGCATGATATTTTAGAAGTTCAAGGGTTTGTGTGTTTTTAACTGGTTTACTTAGTTTTGAAGTTTGCATACAGCACCAAAATGGGAATACCTCTGGTGGTAAGGGATACCTCTGGTGGTATGGGAGTACAGTGGAACCCACTTATAAATAACACCCTTATAGCGGACACATGCTTATAACAGATGGATCCACTTTGCCAAAGGCTATGTCTGTAATGTTAAAAATCATACCATACTCTGCAACCCCTGTATAGCAGACACTGAGCTCCTCTGTACCCCTGTTACATGCTGCTAACTTCCTGCTATTTGTCACCCGATTGTTCAGCTGGTTTGTCTGGCATTATAAACACATCACTCATCTCACTTCATGCCTGATACCTGACACTTTACTCCAGGGGATTCCTCCTGATCCCCCAGTCAGCAGAAGTACTGTACAGTAAAATGTTTCCAATCACATTTACTGCTCAGCCACCTAACACCCCATTCAGCACAGGTACTGTACAGCAAAATATTTTCATTCTTGTTTACTGCTCAGATCCCAATCAGTTGCAAATAGCAATTCCCATACTCTTAATTGTCAGAGCAGGGGGCATGTTCTAATTTTAACTCCTATATGTGAGCTGTGGTAGAGGAGAGTTATATTTAAAGAGTTTAAGATATAGCAGACACTGCTCACAACAGACAAAACCTGCTTGCACAAATGTGTCCATTATAAGAGGGTTGCACTGTATGTAACTGGACTACAGGAGGACATATGCAAATTATAACCTTGAGAGATAAATTGGGTATGGCTTTTAATACGGAGAAGTGTCAGTTAATACGGTTAGTTTGTCATAGTGAGTGCTAACACTGGCTTGGTGGACAGATACTGAAGCAACAGAAGAAAATAGGGATCTATAAATAACCATAACAGGGGACCTGAAATTTTAAATGCAGTGTACTAAGATATGCAGAACAGGAAACATGGTATTGGGCGACATAAGGCGGAGCTCATTAGCAGATCCATAGAAGGGATTATGTTGCTATTCCAAATATACTTAAGGCCCCACTTGGGAGTACTGTGTACAGGCATAGTCTTCATACCTGTAGAAGGGTGTGAAAGAACTGGAGAGATTCCAATAGGGGGCAAGTAGGCTGCTTAGTAGTATGAAGGGTAACAAATATCAGGAACAGATATTGGCATTCGAGTTGTATTCTCTGGAACACAGGAGAATAATTGCAGTATTCAAAATTCTGCAAGGAGAGGGAGAGATTGATGGCAGATAGTTCTGGACAGTCTGGTGGGGGGTGATGGTCATGGGGGCATGCACATCAATTTGAGACAAGGGACTCTAAAATGTATGTGGAAAATAATTTCTTAGAGTGCAGAGTTGTTGGAGTCTACTACTGACAGTTGATGGAAGCAGATATATTACTAAGTTTGAAAGAATTGGATGCATTCATGGGGAAACATTTTATACCTTTTACAGGGTCAATTTAGGAGTCAGTACAGAAGTACAAAAAAACCACGTAGAACATAATACTGTATGTAAAAGCATTCACGAATGATAAAAACAGTCATACATGAAGAAATTACATTTTAAAAACACTCTTAGATGAACAGCCCAGTAATCTATACATGCTTCTTTATGTTTGATTAAAAAACAACTACCTGTAGGTTTAAGAATAATTCTGAAATAGTCTGGTAACTCATTCCTGGTTTCCAGGTGCTTCTAATATAGCCATGCTACTGTTATATACACTGTCCCAAAAAATCCCCAATTTTATTTGTGAACTAGGAGCATCGTCAGGGATGGTAATTGTTTTGCCAAGTATGAGCACATTTAACCTTTTGATGTTTAATGCTAGAGGCTTATGACTTCAGCCTTCTCATCTTGGGAGTAAACAATTTTGCTTCCACTGGGGTTATTCCCACAAATTAGTAAAATTAAGGTGTCAAGTTGTAAAACATTGTAGTATGTTATATATTTCATTAACCCATTACTTTCAATAGCTTCATATGAAGTCCGAACTATCCATTGTTTAACTGACACAAAATGGCCACCCAGGTAATAATGAGTAGTAGAATACAATACAGTGAATGTTGCCATACATTCAATTTTGTATATGTTGTTCTTCCACATTTACTGAATTGTGTTTATTTTATTTGTACATCATTTTACATTGTATCGTATCCCCTTCCCCCAGAACAAACTTGGAAATGAACCATTGAGGCCCAGTATGCTTTCTTGGACCAGTGATGTGGGAAGTTGGTAAAATCTGCAATTTGCCTCATTCCACGAAGTTAGTCCATCATGCAAAGTCCAAATTCACAGAAAACTGATATCTCAGTGAAATGCGAAATTGGCAACTCTGCAGGTGGAATTTGGAACAGAGGCAAAGTTTGCTACATTTATTCCCTGGTGTCTGGTGCCCTCTCCCAATTGATGGCCAGCCTGATGCGAAATATAAATCTTTCCCTGGTGTCTAGTGGTTCCCCCTCCTCCCCACCGATCACCAGCCTGATGTTTAAACAAAAACCTTCCCTGGTGTCTAGTGGTCCCCCCACCAATTGCCAGCCTGATGTTTAACATTACACATTCCCTGGTGTCTAGTGGTCCCTCCCCTACCCAATCAAGTGCCTGCTGTGTCAATAGTCTGGTGTTTAGTGGTTCCTTCCCCCACCCGATCCCATGCCCACTGTGTCAATAAATATTACTTGGTGTCCAGTGGTTCCCCCATACTACTTATTTGGTATTACTTGGTATCAAAGAACAGAAGAAAGCCAGAGCCCATTGAGACTGTTCCCACAATATGTGGGGCATTATTTATCTATTATCCCTCAACCAAACATCTAATTTGTTTTTAAAGACAGAGGCATTAGTTGCCTCTACCAATTCTTGTGGCAAGGTGTTACATACAAAGGATGCTCTTATTGGAAAAAAGTTTTCCTTTTGCTGGTTTTATAAGTTTTTACTTCAAGCTGTTTATTATGCAGTCTTGGAACATGTTTCCTTTTGGAGAGCGTTAGACCACATTTTTCCATTAGATCTGAGAATTTATTAAATTAAAAACCATGAGCATATCACCTCTTAATCTTCTAGTTTGAAAAGAGAAGAAACCAGTAGCTTTTAATATGTTCTGATAATCCAAGTTTGTTAATCTTGGAATCATTCTAGTTAATCTTCTTTGAACCTGTTCAAGAATTGCTATGTCTTTTTTTTTGGTTTGGATTACAGAAAGGGGAGCCATAGTCTACATACAGTCTAATGTATGCCCTATACAATGGAATAAGGCATTGTTCAGTGCGATTAACAAAAGTGTGTTTTATTTGCCTCAAAAGTCTGTTGGTCATGCAACCAGTTCTAACACAGTGATCATTTGGTGCAAGTTTATTATTAACATATATCCCTAAATCTTTTTGACAATTTGATTAATGAAGTGGTAGTCCATTTATATAATATATAGTTTTTGGATTACTTACACCGAAATGCACTACTAAACATTTGTCTTAATTAAACTGCATATGATTTTCATTTGCCCAAAGTGTTAATTTTTCCAAATCCTTCTTTAATGCAGAAATATTTTCTTGAGTATTAACTTTGCCCCCCCAATATAGTATCATCTGCAAATTTAACCATGAAATTATTTGGCCCTGTTTGTAAATCATTGATAAAGAGATTAAACAATGTTGGTCCTAAGACCAACCCCTGTGGTACACCACTTGTCACACTACCCGAATCAGACAAGATATCATTAATTCTGACTCTCTAAGAACGCCCAGTTTAAAGTCCAGTTGACAGTATCAGGTGACAAACCTAGATTGTGCATTTTAGTAATGAGTTTTTCATGTGAGACTTTATCGAAAGCTCTACTAAAGTCCAAAAGAATTACATCAGTAGGGATACCCACATCTAGCAGAGTACGTATATTATTGTAAAAAGCTATCAGATTGGTGGTGCAGGAATACTTGGAAGTAAACCCATGCTGATTTGAATCATAAATTCCTAATTTTTTACAATCTTGATCTATTAGAGACTTCATTACTCGTTCCATTAATTTATCAGTCATTGAGGTCAGGCTAATTGGATGATAATTTTGCACAGAACCTCTGTTGCCTTTTTTAAATATGGGAGTAACTATCGCTGAATGCCAATCATTTGGTACAATGCTTTCTTGTAAGAATTTGTTGAAGATAATTGACAAAGGTATAGAAATATTTATAGAGGTTTCGATCAGAAACCATGGATGAATACCGTCTGGGCCAGGACTAGTATTTTTTTTTTTGATAGCCTGTATAATGTCAGTTGGATAGAAACTATGATAATCTATGTGGTGAACTTTAAATGTACTATTAGGTGATTTTTGAGAGAAGACAGAACAAAAATACGTATTAAAGAGATTTGAGGTTTCTATATCAGATAGAGAAGAGCCATTGGTTATAATGGGATCAATGGTCCTTGATACACCTTTTTTACTATTTATATAGGAGAAAAGAGATTTGTGACAGTCTTTTGTGTGAGCTAGTTTAAATTCTAACTTATTTTTTTCCAATTTAATAGAATTTTTTAAGTTTTTCACAGATAGTCTGTATTTATGTAATAGAGTAGTTTTAAATGGCAAAAAACGATTAAGTTTCCTAAAAAGTTTAATTTTTATTTTAATCTGATTTTTAATTGTCTGTTGAACCAAGGGTGAATTTTTCCTTTATTATTAAATTTCCTCTTAGATGGAATAAAGGTATTTTCCAAATAATGTACAATGTTTTTTTTAAAAAAGTCCCAAGCTTGTTGTGTTGTACAATTAAGAAGATTAGCGTCCCAGTTTATGTTTTGTAAGTATTCATTGATTTTAGAAAAATTTGCTTTATTATAATTTTTTGTACAGTATAACTTCCTTTGTATGGTTTTAAACTGTTGAATTTCAAAAAGAATAGATGAATGATCACTGGTCCCAAGTGGATCCCAAATTTGTAAATTGTCAATTTGTTGCTCTATGTTAGTAAATAATAGAGCCAAAATATTAGGACCTCGAGTGGGTTCAGCAAAAAGTTGTTGTAATCCAGTACTAACTACCACATTTATTAGTCCTTTCTTGGCAAAGGACTGTCCTGAGAATGAGTCCCAGTTAATATGAGGGTGGTTAAAGTCACCAAATATTACAGTATCTTGAGATTCTGAAAAATGTGTAATTTCTTTAAACATATCAGTTGTGTAATCTGAATTTGCAGATGGAGGTCGGTAGATGTTACCAATAGTTATATAGGATTGCTCCTGCAATAAGATTTTAACCCATATACTTTCCAAAGGCAAGGGAGAACGCACTTCAAAAGAAGGAATATCATTTCGTATGTACATACAAACTCCACCGCCTTGCTTATCTAATCTGTTTTTATGATATAACTTATAACCTGGAATTTCTCTGGACCAAATTGAGGGTGCGTCCCACCAAGTTTCAGTTACTCCCACCACACCTATATTTAAAGTTTTACATTTGGCTTCGAGTTTTGCTAATTTGAGTTGGTTAAAAGATCTTGCATTCAAAGCTAAGCATTTACATTTAGTTGTAATAATATTTTGGTAAGTATTCAGAGACTTGGGAATAGACTCATTCTCCCCCATTGTTTTTAGTTTAAACAATGATTTATGATTTTAGTGATACTTTTCCCCATAAGTGTACTACCCCTACGACTGAGATGTAAACCGTCCCAGCAAAACAAGGAAGAACAATCTGAAAATGATTCCCAGTGGGTAATACAGTGTATATCCTGCTTAAAACACCACTTTCTCAGCCATTCATTTAGGGCTTTGATTTTCTGCATCATGGTACATGTTGCTGTCAGGACAGGTAGAATTTCAGATATACATACACAGCATCCCCTATCAAGTAACAGGTTACATAACACCACATAGTCCTGTTGTAACTGATTAAGTGGGGTGTTGTTTATATCATTAACACCAGCATGTATGATAACCAGTGGATTTTCCCCCACATTTTGTAAAATGTTAGGCATCATGGAGGTAATGTCAGATACCCTGGCCCCACGGAAGCTAGGACAAGTGCAGTTGCTCTTGTCACTGTTGCATCCTGACCTGTCAATGTGCTTAATGATTGAATCTCCCAGGACTAACACTTGTTTTGAGACTGTAGGGGTACAAGAATCAGAAACAGGTGATTGTTTAACACATTCTGGAGCGATTAACTTAATAGGTATTGATTTGGTAGATTGAGACTTACTAGGACAAATATTCATGGGCATTAACTCCTGATTGAAAAGTGTTTTTAAACCATTATTATCAACAGAGGGTGCAAGATGCACAGGATAAATCATGTAGCACTTTATTATTTGATACAGTCAATTGCTCAAACCTATTCCTAGTTTCAATAGGGGCACTATTGTGTATTTGACCACCCCTCCTTTTTTTTTAAGAGGCTTTGTGACAATGGTCCAATCATCATTATCATGAGAAGAGGGCGGATAATCATCCACCTTATAAGAGGGGGCAAAGGCAACAGGTATACTAGTACTAGTCGTTACAATTGTCTCCTCATCAGGAGGCATAGAAATGCTACCTAAATGTAAAGGAAATTGTTCATTAGAATGAAGCTGTTCATCCATAAGATCAATGTAACTTTCTAGTTCCCTAATATCAGTAGAAACTGGTTTAATATTAAGCAGAAATGCTATCTCTGCTTCAAGAGTAGTAATCAGATGGCAATTAGCACATACATACTCACTCCCATACTTTCCCTCACTATACATCAAACATTGCATACTCTTACTAAGTTCTTTTTTCCATTATTAAAGGTGTATATTTACTAAGTAGAGGATATGCTAAAATTATCTTATCCAAGTTTGTCTAATGCCAGCAGTTTCAGCGTGCCCAGTGGACACAGCAGACACGTGCATCTCCGCGCACACTCACCCCGCTCGCTAGAGGGGCAGGTTTTAAGCCGGAAAACTGTAAGTAAGCATCTGTTCATTTCCAGTTTTGGCACAAAGTAAAAATAATATTTACTTAAATTCAGCAAGATTCTGTGAGTTGAAAGTTTACAAGCCCTTAAAATGGCAAGAGAACCACCTGGCTTTTAACAGAGAGATGTTGTTTTGGGGTAGGAGGTATACTAGCCTATTGCTAGTCCTCCAGGTTCCCACAGTGCTCTGCTATTCACTGAAGAGTCAGTTACAAGCAAATGGTACCACACAGGGTTGACAAAATCAATGTTTCTCTATGATCCTTCCCTTCCTACTGCCAAACAGGAAGTTCCTGTTGACAGTCAAATCCAGTGGCAATAAAAGTAGAACTGGCTTAGGGTGGGTGGGATGGAGGTCAATTAGTAAGAAAAAAGGCTAGCAACAGGAAGTTGTAATTTGAGTCACCTGCTTTTATAGTGTCTAAGCCACACCCCCAATTAAGCTCTCTCTCTCTCTCTCTCTCTCTCCTCCTACTGGTTTAGCAAAGTAAGTTGATACAGTACCCTTCACAGCACAGAACACACACTGACTTTCTTTTCTTTCTTTCTTTTTAACCCTAAATAAGACCCCTTCTACTTCTAATAAAGTATCTGTCTGCTTAATCTCAACAGACCCTGACTCCTGCTGAGATATAAATGTTAAATTAATAAGAAAATGTAGCTTCTTTTAGTTAGCTGCTTTCTGCTCTACAAGCAAGGCTAGCAACAGGAAGTTGTAATTTGAGTCACCTGCTTTTATAGTGTCTAAGCCACACCCCCAATTAAGCTCTCTCTCTCCTCCTACTGGTTTAGCAGAGTAAGTTATTACTTGGTATGAAAGAACAGAAGAAGGCCAGAGCCCATCGAGACTGTTCCCCACACTATGTGGGACATTATTTATCTATTTTCCCTCAACCAAACATCTGATTTGTTTTTAAAGACAGTGGCACTAGTTGCCTCTACCAATTCTTGTGGCAAGGTGTTCCATACAAAGGATGCTCTTATTGGAAAAAAGTTTCCCTTTTGCTGGATTTATAAGTTTTTACTTCAAGCGGTTTATTATGCAGTCTCGGAACATGTCTCCTTTTGGAGAGTGTTAGACCACATTTTTCCATTAGATCTGGTGAATCTATTAAATTAAAAACCATAAGCATATCACCTCTTAATCTTCTAGTTTGAAGAGAGAAGACACCAGTAGCTTTTAATCTGTTCTGATAATCCAAGTTTGTTAATCTTGGAATCATTCTAGTTACTCTCCTTTGAACCTGTTCAAGAATTGCCATGTCTTTTTTGGTTTGGATTCCAGAAAGGGGAGCCATAGTCTAGATACGGTCTAATGTATGCTCTATACAATGGAATAAGGCATTGCTCAGTGCGATTAACAAAAGTGTGTTTTATTTGCCTCAAAAGTCTGTTGGTCATGCAAGCAGTTCTAACACAGTGATCATTTGATGTAAGTTTATTATTAACATGTATCCCTAAATCTTTTTCGCAATTTGATGAGTGAAGTGGTAGTCCGTTTATATAATATATAGTTTTTGGATTATTTACACAGAAATGCACTACTAAACATTTGTCTTGATTAAACTGCATATGATTTTCATTTGCCCAAAGTGTTAATTTTTCCAAATCCTTCTTTATTGCAGAAATATTTTCTTGATTGTTAACCTTGCCCCCCAATTTAGTATTGTCTGCAGATTTAACCATGAAGTTATTTGGCCCTGTTTGTAAATCACTGATAAAGAGATTAGACAATGTTGGCCCCAAGACCGACCCCTCTGGTACACCACTTGTCACACTGCCCGAATCAGACAAGATATCATTAATTCTGACTCTCTGAGAACGATTTGTCAGCCAGTTTAAAGTCCAGTTGACAATATCAGGTGACAAACCTAGACTGTGCATTTTAGTAATGAGTTTTTCATGTGAGACTTTATTGAAAGCTCTAATAAAGTTCAAAAGAATTACATCAGTAGGGATACCCACATCTAGTAGAGTACTTATATTATTGTAAAAAGATATCAGATTGGTGGTGCAGGAATACTTGGGAGTAAACCCATGCTGATTTGAATCATAAATTCCTAATTTTTTACAATCTTGATCTATTAGAGACTTCATTACTCATTCCATTAATTTACCAGCCACTGAGGTCAGGCTAATTGGACGATAATTTTGCACAGAACCTCTGTTGCCTTTTTTAAATATGGGAGTAACTATTGCTGAACACCAGTCATTTGGTACAATGCTTTCTTGTAAGGATTTGTTGAAGATAATTGACAAAGGTATAGAAATATTTATAGAGATTTCGATCAGAAACTATAATGAATACCGTCTGGGCCAGGACTAGTATTTTTTTTCAGTTTTTTGATAGCCTGTATAATGTCAGTTGGATAGAACCTATGCTAATCTACATGGTGAACTTCAAATGTACTAATAGATGATTTTTGAGAGGAGACAGAACAAAAGTACTTATTAAAAAGATTCAAGGTTTTTATATCAGATAGAGAAGAGCCGTTGGTTATAATGGGACCAATGGTCCTTGATACACATTTTTTACTATTTATATAGGAGAAAAGAGATTTGTGACACTCTTTTGTGTGAGCTAGTTTAAATTCTAGCTTATTTTTTGCCAATTTAATAGAATTTTGTAAGTTTTTCACAGATAGTCTGTATTTATGTAATAGAGTAGGTTTACATGGAACAGAACTATTCTTAAGTTTCCTAAAAAGTTACATTTTTATTTTAATCTGATTTTTAATTGTCTTGTTGAACCAAGGGGGAATTTTTCCTTTATTATTAAATTTCCTTTTAGATGAAATAAAGGTATTTTTCAAATAATGTACAAGTTGATACAGTACCCTTCACAGCACAGAACACACACTGACTTTCTTTCTTTTTTTAACCCTAAATAAGACCCCTTCTACTTCTAATAAAGTATCTGTCTTCTTAATCTCAACAGACCCTGACTCCTGCTGAGATATATGTGTTAAATTAATAAAAAGGTGTAGCTTCTTTTAGTTAGCTGCTTTCTGCTCTACAAGCAAGGCTAGATCCCTTGTATGATATAGTAATACCATTGTCTGGTGTCTAATGGATCCCTCAATCCCTGATCTCCTGTTTAACAAAAATAAATCTGTTCTCTGGTGTCTAACGGACCCTTGACCCTCCCCACCCTGGCAAGCAGAGCACCACCACCCTGCTCCCACCATCCTGACCTAACCCAGCAACTTTCTAAGCCCTCCACTCTCCACCATGGCCGGCCAGCAGCTGAGCTGTCAGTGAGTGCATACTGATACGGTACATGCTCATTGACTGCTTAGTCAGTGGCCAGCTGTGGTGGAGAGTAAAGGGTTGTGTTGATCAATGGCTGTGGGTTGGGAAGGGGGAGCGAGGTGGTGGGGTGGTACCAGATGAGGTGTGGGGTCTGCTAGCCACCAGGGAATTGGTATACTTTTGTGATACAAGGGGTTGGAATTGGGGGTGTCTGCTAGACACTATGAAATGGTATTACTGTATGACACAGGGGGTCAAGGATTGTGGGGGTCTGTTAGACAGCAAGGAATGGTATTACTATATTTTACAGGAGATCAGGATGGGGGACCACTTGACACCAGGGAATATGTATTATCACTGAGGCATGGGATCAGGTGGGGGAAGGGACCACTAGACACCAGAGTTTATTCAGAATCCCTGGTGTCTAGTGGTCTCTCCCCACACCTAATCCCATGCCTGCTGTGTCAGTAAACATTCCCTGGTGTCCATTGGTCTACTCATCCAGATTTCCTACATAATCTAGTAATACTATTCCCTGCTGTCTAGCAGACCTTCCCCTTCCAAATCCCCTGTATCACAAAAGTAAATTTGTTCCCTGGTGGGTAGCAGACCGCTGACCCACCCCCACCTGGCAGGTAATGCACTACCACCCCACTCCCCCCCATTCTGCTCCAAGTCAGTGACTGGCACAGCCCTCTGCTCTCCACCATGGCCAGTCACCGACTGAGCTTTAAATGAACATGTACTGCTACAATACATGCTCATTGACTGACAGCCCATTGTTACTCAATTAGCACATACAGTATCTGCTCATGGACAGCTCAAGTCTGCAGCCGGCCATGGCAGAGGGCTGTTCTGGTCACCGGCTTGGGGTCGGGATGGGGGAGAGTGGTGATGGTGCACTACCTGCCGGGGTGGGGGTTTGGGGGCATTTGCTAGCCAACAGGGAATAGGTTTACTTTTGTTATATGGGGATTGGGGGTATGCTAGACACCAGGGAATAGTATTACTCTATAATACAGGGGATCAAGCATAGGGAGAGGGGTTTGTTAGACAGCAGGGAATGGTATTACTATATTAAACGGGATCAGAATGGGGAGAACCACTGGACACCAGGTAATATTTATTGACACAGCAAGCATGGGATTGGGTGGGGGAAGAGACCGCTAGACACCAGGGAATATTTTCTGACACAGTGGGCATGGGATTAAGTGGGGGGAGGGACTGCTAGACACCAAGGACTATTCATTGACACAGGGGGCATAGGATCTGGTTGTGGGGGAAGGATTGCTAGTCAACAGGGTATATTCATTGACACAGCAGGCGTGGGTGGGGGGAGGGACCATTAGACACCAGGGAAAATGTAATGTTAACATTGGGCTGGTGATCAGTGGGGGGAGGGCACTAGACACCAGGGAAAGTTTATTTTTAAACAGTGGGCCAGCAATCGGGGGGCCACTAGACACAAGGGAAAACATTTTTTATTTAATATTGGGGGGGCAGTAGACAACAGGGACAGTTTTATTTTGCACTTATACAGACCCAAAATGGACATTTTGATGAAACTTCCCCTTTGTGTACCCTAAGGAGACTTTAAAGGAGAAGTTGCAAATGGTGAATTTCCTATTAAACAGAAACATTTCATGACATGATCCACAGAGGCAAATTTGGTGACTTAGCTGGTGAATAAAAACTTCCCAACATCTCTACTTTTTATATAAGAGAAAAAAATCCTGAATACTGCAGTCATTCTTTTATATGTGTTTTAGATTGTTATGCATTACATGGATGCAACTATAATCCCTTTAAAATGTATGTGGCTTTACCCAAAAGCAGTCAGTTATGACTGTGACAGGAATGTGACCATGTTAATGTAATCTTCTTTTGTTATTTTAATAATTTTCTTTTCTGCTGATTTTCATATAAGTTCTTTCTATGATTGGAAATGGCATGGAGTGAACAAAATGGAGTTCAGGTCACATGTCCCAGCAGCTATCTTGGGGAAACCTACAAGTGAAACAACTTGCCAGGTGTGATAGCATTACTTTTCTCACAGAGGCAAACAAGTAGCTGGGGTGTGAAGTAGTAAAAAATGTGAGGGAGCCTTTCAAGTACTGAGCTCCCGCACTCAGACAAATGGACTAGAGAATATAATAAAGTTTTAGGGATAGGTTTCAGAAGTGTGCTCTCGCAGTGAGGATGTTGCTAGGTGGGAAAGGACAATTCAGCCTGTTAGCTGTCACACATACACACACACACTCACACACACACACCCACGCACGCTTCTATGTACTCGTGGGCAGGGAATACTGGAGGGGGTTGTCACACTAGAGAGGTCCCTTCCTACTGCCCTGAGTTCATAAATAGAAGAGTTTAACCACAACTCGCTCTCTCTGACTTTCTGCAACTTTTCAAAAGGAGCTGAGGTTCTGTTTCTTGGTTCGTATCTAAAGGAGGACCCTTCTTCCATAGCTGTCTTAGCTAGGTGAGGAAAGAACAGCCTTGGTAAATGCTTCTTTCAAGTCAACTGGCAGGTAAATATAGATCCCAGTGTAAGACTAGATTGTGAGTTTATTCTGTAAGTCATCTATCTGTTTAACTGTGTTATTTTCCTTTCCTGTAAATGTGTATATTTTTTTTAACAAAATTGTCAAATTAAATGCACGCTGAAATTAGAAAATAGTTAGAATCGATTTTTTGACCATAGGTCTTCCTCAGGAATTATCTAAAAGAGAAGAAAGCAGTTATTCCTGTACATATCCTGCTTGTAATTTCTTGTAGCATTATAGAAGTAAAATATATTCTTGTACAGCCAGTGACTGAGCATCCTTACTGGAAAGGTAAATTTAGTATTTCTGCTGGGCAAAATGAAAATTCTTTGTTTGAAGTCCACCTTTTGAAGTCCACTCAACCAAATATTACTGTGTTTCACCTTTCAGGTCCATGAGCAGGACAAAGGTATCTCCTCAGATAACCAGGTGGTGGCAGTGTAGAAGTAAATCAGACAAAACTCCCTAGAAGCTGGTACAGCCCAAAGGAGTTTTGTCACAAACTTGTGGCTGAGCAGTCATGATAAGTGCACTAATTTAAAGCCAGAATTTGTGGGCAGTGCATTTTCCTGGTGGAATTAAGAACTCAGAGAGGTAAGAGTCTTACCTGGCACCCAAAGAAACAAAGATTGCCAGTAGACAAGTTACCATTTTCTACTGTTTTTTTATTTCTCAAAAAATAGCTTACTGCAATGTAGTTAGCAAGAATGATCTTCTCAATACACAACAAAGTTCTTGTGCCTCAACTGCATGAACTGTGCAGAGAAAGGAATTGTCTATGAGGGCCTCACAAAAAATTGACTCAGCCTTGAAGGAGCATGACCAAATGCATAGGAGGAAGGGGTCACTGAGAAGTATGACCAAATGCATGTGACATAGGCAGTCACTGAGGATGTTGACCAAAGAAGGGAGACTAAGGTCACAGTAGCTGAGCCAGAGATGGACCTTGAACCATGAACTTGGGGAGCAGTGCAGCCCAAACCAGAGCCAAGAACTGGTGCAGCAGAGTCTCAAAATCACCTTGAGCTCCTGAAATTGTAACTTGTGCTGAAAGAGGCAGAACTGCAGAGGGCAAGGCTTGAGGTCGAGAGGGAGAGAGTAAGGCTGGAGGCTGAGAAAATGGAGAAGACACACCAGCATGAGATACTGATGCAACAGGAGAGAGCATCAGTGTCAGCATGAGAGTCTCATACAAGAAACAAGGGAGAAGGAATGGCAACACGAGTCCCAGCAACAACAGGAAAGAAAGAAAGAATGCCAGGATGAGAAAGAGATGCCGATGTGCCAGAAAGCACCACAGCAAACCATAAGTAATGGCACAGGAGGTCAAACCCATGAAGCCACAATTAATTCTAAAATGTTTCCTCAATGCCAGGAGAGGGGGGAGGATCTTGATTTGTTTTAAAATCATTTGAGAGGGTATTTGTGCAGTTTAAATTGGACAGGGTTTTGTGGATGATCACTGGATGGGCTTTCCATGCATTTGCTAAAATGGATGATAACGAATGTATGGACTATGATAAAATCAAGAGGGTATTATTGAAACATTTCAAGCTAACTCTTGAGGCTAATAGGCAAAAATTCAGGAAGTTAAGGGCTCAGGAGAAAAGTATGTAGAATTGCATGTTCAAATGTGTACCTCTCTAGACCACTGGATGGATGGAGCAAAAAGTAGAACTGTGGAGTGAATAAAAATTGTATTTATAATGGAACACATTTTTAAAGTTGTACGTGAAGATCTGTGCATGTGGTTGCTGGATGAAGCATGCAACTCCATGAAGGATGCAGCAGAAAGTGTTAATCTTTATTTGGGCAGCAGAAAACACACACTGTGTAAGAACAGGATGGGGGAATGACAGCAGATAGTTTCAAGGGGACCCAGATAGGGCAACCTGAAGTAAACCAGCCTGCACCTCCACTCAAAACATAACTCACAGGCCCTAAGGGCAACAAGAAGCCAGGGGCAAAGAAATGCTGCATTTGCCAGAAAGTAGGGTGCCTGTTGTACGACTGCTCTAAAAATATGAACAGAGGGCAAAGGTCTGGGGGAGGGGTGATCAAGACAGTGCCCAGCAGCTAGTAGCCTGCTCACAGACTATATTACCACCTAACTCCTCCATTCATATGCCCCCATCCTAGCTAATGTGACAATAATATTGGTTTCCCTTTTTCCCCCACAGAGAAACCGTCTTATTTGGCGTAATAAAGGAGTGTTTATTATGACAAACATGTGTATTGTTTCCCTCACTCTGCGCATGCGCCCGACGCTGTTCCTACCTTCCTGACCCCTCTTCACTTTATTTTATGTATTAGAGTATCGGTTTTACAGACTTACCTTCTCTCTGAACCTTCACCTTACAGACACAGAACTGGCGCTCCCGAGTTGGCAGTAAGTAAAAATGTTTGAACCAGAGGCACTAAAATTTACTTTCAGCTCCCCAAAAAACAAAACAAAAAAACTTAAAACTACATGAAGAAAGGCGACCATGGCCACATGCTCTAACTTAAGTGAACCGTGGCACCACAGCAACTTCCTTTTATTTTATACAATTGCTGAGGCGAAAAAAGGGAAACCCAGCAATTGTATAAAATAAATATGGGTTGGTGTGTGTAAACTTCTCGTTACACACACTGATACATAACTTATTCTATATGTTAACACCAGGGACTGAGGTATACTGGTACTTCCATCTCCATGGTGAAGCAGGATCTAATCCAGGCAAAGTGGATTCTTCCTGAGCAGTTTTCCAAGATTTGGGGAGTCATAGGTCCAGTGGTGAAGTACCGATGTCTCGAATCTTGCATAGCTGGGAAAGTGGCCATGGGGTATAGGAGGTGGAAGTCCTACCTGATCTCCCTGTGGAAGTTATAATGGAGAAATTATTCTGACTACAGGAAAACTCAGGTGTGTGTTACTACCTGCAGTTGAGCAGAAGAGCAAGCTGCTGATGGTGAGGAAAGAGCAACGCAGCCTGGTTTAGCCCCTCCCGCAGCAGCTGAGAAAGCTGCTAATGTGGTTATGAAGCTAGGTAGGAGTAGCATCCCTGAGCTCCAGCTGCAAACCAAGGATCTCAGCTGTGGGCAGAGTTCCTTTGGAATGGAAGTTGGGGAAGGGCAGATGGGAGGAGCTGGTCAGAGTTCAGCTGGCTGATCCTTCCATACAGTAACTGAGAGAACTAGCCAACAGTGCTAATGACCCTCGGGGGAGTAAAATGCTAGTTTAGTGGGAGAATGGGCTGCTGTACAGGGAGTGTACACCATAGAGGGGACTAGAGAAAGAGGCGCACCAGCAAATGGCAGTCTCTCAGCTTACTGCAAGCAATTTTTGGCTCAGGCCCATGACATCCAATTTTCAGGCCACCTGGGTATAAGCTGCACAAAAAGGCAGCTTACCAATAATTTCTTTTGGCTTGGCATGTACATAGATGTGGCAATTATTGCTGGACTTGTCCACTGTACTAAAAGGTGTGGACAAGTCTAAAGCTTAATCTGGTTCAATGTCAGTTGGCATCCACCTGTATCCCCTTCCCCCAGGATAAGGCTGAAAATAGGCAGACTGTGTAGTCCTCCTTTCCCGGTCAACAACAACTAAATAAAATAAAGCAGATTTGATACCCCTGCCTCTTATTTATGAATCCTTTAGGATGGTATCTGTGAACACAGTGGGGTCCCTGAGCACTCCCAGGTCACATGGGCAAAGGTACATACTGGTTGTCATGGAGTATGCAACAAGGTGCCCTGAAGCAGTGGCTATGCCCTCCATTGAAGTAGTGAACGTGGCTGACAAACTCCTGGGAATCTTAAACTGAGTAGGATTTCCCCCAGGAGATTTTGTTAGATCATTGGACAAATGTCATGTTGTCACTCATGACTAGTCTGTGGGAGAAATGTGGGGTGAAACAGCTCCATGCCTCACCCTATCATGCCAAGGCTAATGGCCTGAGTGAGCAGATCAGTGGGTCCCTAAAAACTATGCTCAGCACATTTGCTGGCCAGCACAAGAGAGAGTGGGACAAATATTTGCTCCATCTCCTGTTTGCATGCAGGGAAGTCCCACAGGAGTCCACAGGGTTCTCACCCTTTGAGCTCCTGTTTGGTTATAGGAGGAATATATAAATGTGCACAACTCCTGTAGGATGTTCATTAAAGGGGAAAAGATGAACAGTTTCAAATGTATTTTAGTAGTGACACTGCAACATGAAATTGAAGGGCTAATAAGGTGATTGGGAGTACAGAGGGAAATAATGACCTTAGAGATGTTTATTGACAGTGCAGCCCAGGAAATGGGAGGGGTAAATAACATTGCTATTGAGGCCAGCAATACTGAAGGAAACACTATAAATGTTCCAACATTGGATAAAAGTGGCCACCAGGAAAATTATGACATTGAACTTGAGTAATGGAGCATATTAAAATTTGGTGCAAAATGTAGGAGAAGGCAAATACTGGACCTGAATGTAATAGAATTACATAATAGTTTTGGAGTATTAGCAACACCAGAAGAGTAGAGTAAAGAAGGGGGTAATACTAGCCAAGTACATAAGACTCCACTAACAAGGATATGCAAATGTGAAAAGAAAGTAGAAAGGTTAAGCAAAGGAAATGAAGGGAACTGTGAAAATAATTAGTGACACATAGGGAATCACCGGTGGAGAAATGTCAGGACCAGGCCAGATGCATTGATGGGAGGCGAAATGTTCAAGATGAAAGCACAAAGCATAAGGATATATTAGTGATGGGGGATTCAGTGCTGAGGTTTATGGATTCTCTGATATGTAAGGGCCACAAAGAATGCAGAATGCATAAAGAATCCATTAGAGGTGGAACCCCAAACATGGAAATGCTTACTGGTAAACACCAGAAGCCTAGTTAAGAAGAAGACAGAGTTACAATATATTTTAAGTAATGAATCTGTAAAGGCATGTGCAATCACTGAAACATGGTGGGACCAAAGAGGCACTTGTAATAGGAATATTCCAGGGTATACGTTGTACAGCAGAGAAAGGCATATAAAAAAGGTGGAGACATTGCAGTATATATTGAGGACTCTATCCAGACAGAATTATTGGAACAAAGTATTGATAATTTTGGAATGGATTAAAATATTGCCTAAAAATAGCAGACCAAAGAAAACAAGATAGCATATAAAAATAGCAGAAACATCATTTTGGGATTAATCTACAGACCACCTTCACAGTCCAAGGAGGATGATTTAATAATGTTACAGCAAATAGAAAATCTTGACCCACATGAGAATATCATTGTAATGGGATACTTTAACATGCCTGGGATAGACTGGGACCGACGTAAGGCATCATCTTCCACTGAGGAAGGACCCTAGAAAGCTTGGAGAAGGTGGGCTTAGAACAATATATAAACCAAGCTACAAGGGGGGAAATATCCTTGATCTTGTCCTAAGTAACATGGGTGATGACATACAGGAATGTACTATAACTGTACCATTAGGAAACAGTGATCATGCCATGGTACAGTTTGAAATACTTACGTCATCAAATAGAATAATAGGTATAACTGAGATCAGAAGCTATGATAGGGCAGATTTTGAGGCCATGAGATGAAATATGGGTGAATGGAATTGGAAAGGGGAGTTCTCGGACAAGCCCATCGATAACAGATTGAATATACTAGTGAATAAAATTAAAAACGTGGTTAAGAATTGTGTACCTGTAAAGAAAAAGTACAAGAAGAAGATTAAGCATTTATATTGTGCTTTTCATGAACAATGTATCCCATGGGACTATATTTCTAGTTTAGGAAGGGTTCCACCATGGATAAATAAAAGGGTGAAAGGCTTGCTCAATAAAAAGAAGAAATTAAACATGAGAGCCAGGAGTAATAAAGATGGAAGTGACTGGAAGAGAGAGAACAAATACTCTTAAGGATTCCAAAAAGGCTATTTATAGGGCAAAGAATGAATATAAGTTAAGAATAGCAGAAAGGGTTGAAGACAATTATAAAATTTTTTTTAATCAATTTAATCATCAAAGATGGGGTAAAACAGGGGTGGGACCACGTCAAGATAACAGAGCATTAATAACGGACTTAGCAGGTATAGCAGGATTACCAAATAAATATTTCAGTTCAGTATTTAATCCAAAGACTGACAGTGTGAAGATACAACTGGGGGAGATGAGAGAATCCAATCAGACTAATGGAAGGGGATGTAAGGAAGAGACAAATGAGGTTAGACTCAAGTCCCCTGGGCCCAATGATTTACATCCAAGGGTCATCAAGGAATTGGCCAACGGGATAGCAGGACAACTGACAGATATATTTCAGGAACCCCAGAACAGAGGTGAGGTGGTTAACTCATGGAGATTGGCCGCAGTCATACCAATATATAAGGGTGGCAGTTGCAGTGAGGCAAAACATTACAGACCAGAGAGCCTAACCTCTGTTGTAGGAAAGGTGTTGGAAGGAATAATCAGGGACTACATTGAGGAAAGAAATTGTAAAGGCTGGAAAGGTAGATCCCTCACAACATGACTTTACAAAGGGAAGATCTTGTCAAACAAATCTGTTGGCTTTTTATAGTAATGTAAGTAGATAAATTAAAAGAAGAAAATCAGTGGATGTAATCCTATTGGATCTAACTAAAGCCTTTGATAAGGTCCCACATGGATAGTTGGTTATAACCTTGGCACTGATGGCTATCCATGTTAACTTGGTTGAATGGATTGCTTCATGGCTGGATGATGGAAGACAGCATGTAAGCATAAGGGGTGTAGCATCTGACTGGACTAAGGTGACCAGCATTATCCCACAGTGATCTGTTGTGGGACCGGGTTTATTTAAGCTTTATGTAACTTCCATTAAATATGATAAAGATATATGGAATGCAAAATTCGACGATGATACTAGAATGGTGCGGTCATCGATAACCAGTGGGGCATTGAAAAACTTAAAAAAATATATAACTGAACAAGAAATGTGGGCCTATAGGACTAGGCTTGAGTTTAATATAGACAAGTGTGTAGTGATGCACTTTGGTAGGAGGAAGAACATGACAGAGTACAAATTAAAGAAGAGCAGACTGAGCTTGGTAACCGAAGAAAGAAATATGGGGATTAGGGTTACCAGTGATCTAACCTTTAAAAACCACTGTCAGCTGGTATCAAAAAGAGCTAATGTAATACTAACCAGTATAACTCGAACTATATCTTTCAGAGAGGGAAGAGTGGTCCTGCCATTGTATAGAGCACTGGTTAGGCCCCATTTGGAGTATTGTGCTCAGTTTTGGGCACCAAGTACAGGGGGAGAGACCAAATTGCTGGAGGGGGTCCAGAGAAGGGCCACCAATATGATTAGAGAAACTAGGGGACTGGAAAATGAGGACAGGTTGGAGATGTTCACACTCAAATATAGGAGACTACGAGGTGATATGAGCCTGTTATTTTATGACGTATGGGACATGTTAGATTTAGAAAGGAAACAATTGCATAGAATAGTAGATTCCAAATTTTATAGATTAAAGGGGAATTGTGCCATTCATGGAAAAGGGGATCATGGTATAACCAGAGGGTGGATGCAATATGGAACTCACTGCCAGAGCAGGTGATTGGTTGTGCAGGTATAAATGAGTTTAAAAGGAGATTTGACAGCTACTGTATAACTAACAACATAGGAGGATATTTTTAATTATACGAGAGGTATTCACTGTGAGCCAATCGGAAAGCAGAACCACTGTCCATTTCAGTAATACAAACTTCAATAAAATACTTTGAGTTTTTTATTCATAGAAACACCATCCACAGTCATTTAATGATATAGAAACCATGCCCACAGTTGTTTATTCACACCTCGAGCATCACAAGGGAAGAAAAAATGGCATCTGAGCAGCCGTCCACCTCAGCAGCTCCCGAACTGACACAGTTCCACACTCTGACAGAAGAAGAAAAAGCCATAATTCTGTCAGAAAAAGATGAAAAGACTACCGAAAAACAAGTGAAATGGACAGCAAAGCTATGCAAAGGTATTTATCATCACTACTGCTTTTAAATTTTCCTGCTACATTTTCTGACCAACCCTCATTCCGTCGCAAGAACAGACATGAATAAAAGACCGCCACACAGTGAACACCAGAACAAATTGTTAAATATGCCACTCTTGTACCACTTTTCATCAGTTTGTGTTAAAAAACACATGAGTAGCACACATTTTCTCAGCCACGCAAGCACAGCCCTCCAAGTTCACACTGTGAGCACAGCACCTCTTCACACTGCTAAACAAGCCACTGTAATGCTCAACAAACTTTCCAAAGTTTCCGTTCAAAGGCCTGAATCCTACATTGAAGTAGGATTATTACACAGACGAATCAGGCCATTTTGTGCAGATGGTCTAAAAATCAGGAATCAAACTGCACGTTCTGACACAGGCGGTAAACATACCTTCGTTACAGCCACTCAGTACCATTCGATTCTTTTACTACTTCACTGTTGCCTACAATCTCAGAAGACCCTAAGGGGTCTACTCAAGCAGTAGATGAAAAAAAGGAGCAGTGTCTACTAATCTATAAATGTATATTAATAAATAATAAAAACTGAAGTTACAAGCAACTCCAACTTGTATAATAGTTATAACATTGTTAGTTGGAGTATATTCACAATAACTAGCTTCTATGTGTAACCCCCCCCCCCAATAAATAGGGGTTCCCAATAGGCTTCCATGAGCTTGTCCAAATGCTCATTGCCATGCTGGTGTCCTGTGTTTAGTATTAAATGTATTGCCAGTGAGTGCCTGTGTGGTCTCCATGTACTGTCTCTTTAACGGTTGCCTGTTTGCCGTCATAATTAATCAGAAAGGAGGGGGACTGTGTCTTTCTATGCCCAAGTTTCGCTCAGGCTTCTGAATAATCACTCCATTTCTGCCGTCGCTCAATGCTGAGAGGGAGCCCTGCTGAAAGATGTAACTAATTGTTGGTAATCCTTTAGAGTAGTGATGAAAATGTAGTTTGTTCTAACCTACCTTTCTTGCAGCAAGGACTTTTCAGTGTAGCTCTTCCATTTTGATACCGAACTGCCGAATTGGACCAATCAGTACATGAGGACTCTAAAATGGAGCCTGTTAAAGTGGGACTATATGACTTACTCGTTGGGACTTGTAGTTTTGGGCTGTTGGCACCTTTTGCACAAAAAGGGGGAGCTCTTACTGTGACTGACAGCTGGACCCACCAATCAGCCCTTTTGGATTCAAGAGAAAACCCTCGAGCTTTCTGTGGCAAGTCAGATTCAAGTTGGTTGTTGGGAGGAAAGGGCTTGCATAATCGAGCAGCCGTGTTGCGCAGTAGTTCGCGTTGGAGAACCATGGAAGGCCCGAATCTCGGCCTGTTGCCATTTTGCTGAGAGACAGAGAGAGAAAATTAGTCGGGCAGTGATCCGCTTGGTGTGCTGTGAAGAAAGCTACTGGATGGAGACCAGGCTCAACCTGAAGAAGACTGAAGATTTTGTCGAGCGCGATTGGCCTGTCAGGACCTTAGCTACCTTTATGCTCCCTGGTTTAGCAGTGATTTTGCAATCGGGGTCAAGGTGCAGATGGTCTGGTATAGTAAACTTTCTTTACATATAAGTGTGCTGTGATCTGGAGGGGGTTCACAACTGATTTTCACCTCGAGCTGAGTTGTGTTGAGGGCTGGAAGCTGTACCCAGCTCACGTCGGACTGAATCCACCTGCTAGTCAATGCAGTTGGGCCCTGCCACGAGGGCCATTTCTCCCTGCCCTGCTCTTTCTGGCAATCTAGAACAACCATCATTCTTCCTGTTCTCTGCCTTGGGTATCGTGAGTAGTAAACAGGGTAGCTCCCTGCAACATATCTTTTAAATCACAAGTGTGACATCTGATTAAATTGTTGTGTTGTTTCCATGAACTAAGCCCTCAGGCTCCGGATTACAGTCACTGGGTGTGCATGGTATTTCTTTTTTCCTCACAGGGTCCCTACCCACTGCAACACCGGCCTAGCCCAGGCAACAGTCCTGGCTAGCCCCATTTTCCATCCTGGGTACCCAGAGAGTGTGACTGATAGGGACACTTACTGCATGGACAGCTGTGATATTTATAGTGTGTTTAAGCCAATTAACCTGATTGCCCCATCCTTGTTATAGCCCCCTGAATAAATCAGATCTACTTCTTTTTCTGCAGTCTACATTGACTAGGGTGTCTGTTTAAGCCTAAGATATTGCATAGTTGTTTTGTCTTGTATCACCTTATTTTACAGGGGGTCCCTAGAAGCAAGCTGAAGAAGCCAGTCCCAGGGGTAAGTGTAAGTGTAAAGCCTATCCAGGGTGTTGGGAAGGTAAACATTGTGTATTGTGTGGGCTATTAGCAGGATACAAGGGGGTCACAGTGTCCCAGAGGGCTGTGGCCTGGTTAGTCAGATTAATACCAACCCTGACCTTTGGGTGGAGGCAACCATCACCAACCCTAGGCCCCTTAACCTGTTACTAGCCAAGCAGGCAGGGGTAGTAGCCCTTGGGGTCATGGAGGCACCGCTGGGATTAGCATCCTCTAGTGGTCAAGGGAAGAAGTTACACTGATATGTTTAGTTTTGGGGAGAAAATAGAGGATCTTGCTATGCCCAAGCTGAAAATTGCCCCTCATAAGCTGTTAGTGCACCGAATGATGGGGTGGAGTGAGGCTGAGGGGTTAGACCCCTGACAGGCTCTCCTATTACTGGATGTCATATTAGGGATTGCTAATGCTGACATTGTAGCCACTGTGGAGCATGTTAAGGGCTTGGGTAAAGTCGAGGTAAAGGGGAGAGATGCAGATTTGTTTGAACAGAATATGATAGTGTTGCTGTCCTATAGCTCCCTAATAGATCCAGAGAAAGTACCCCCTGTTATTCTGCCTGAAGGTACCCAGAAAGGGTGGAGGGTCATTCACCTGCACCGTGATCCGACTACCCTGGGTGGGACACACCCCTGCAATCCCCAGCCACCTCCCCCACTTCTCCAAATTTTCTCCTTTGGCTCCCTCCCCCATGGTGATTCCCTCAATACAGTTGGATTCCTACCGAAAGCTCAGACTCTTTTCAGGCAGTCCCAGTGCCCCCGGGGGAGGACGACTTGGAAACATGGATGGACTATGCCACTCCTTTAGTACAAGAATGGCAATGTTCAGAGGGGGAAAGAGAAAGAGGCTGATGGAGAGTTTGAGGGGCCCAGCCCTGGAAGCCATCCATTTCTTGTGAGCAACTAGTCCAGAGGCTACGGCAGCTGAGTACCTGTCTGCACTGAAAGGAGTGTTTGGTAGTACTGAGTCGGGGAATGACTTGTTGTGGAAGTTCAAGTCCGCCAAACTGTGGAAAAATGAGAAATTGTCCGCATTTGTTACCAGGATTGAGAGGGCTCTGCAGAGGGCCCATGTAAAAGAGTTCAGTTCTGGGTCAGATTGGATCATATCCTAAAGTCAGCCCAACATTCTAGTGTAATGGGAGCTCTATGCAGGGATGATTGGTTCCTGCCTGGCTCCGAGAGGAGTGTCTCAGATGAGGCCCAGCAGTTGAGGGAGTTGATTAAAGAGTTGACTGAGGCAGCCAGAGAACCTGACCTGTATCAGGCATCCCCAGAGGCCAAAGGTGAAGTGGGAGTACATGTTGTTTCTTTGGCACCACAAGCTGAGGGTAACCTACTGGAAGAAGTGCGAGAGCTGAGAGTGTTAGTGGGGGACTTGCTGCGGACCACACCAAATCCTCACCCTGGTGGAAGTCCAGAGGGTCCAGGATCCAAAGCACAAGCCAAAGATGAGCCCTCCAATACCCCTGTGCTACGCAAGTCAAGGGGATGGCCTGCTAACCCCACGAGATCCCCGAGAGCCTGCTTTTTGCTATCAATGTGGATAATATGGACACACCCGGTTCTTCTACCATTCACCGGAGAATTTGATATGGGTCACTGCCCGGTTATTGGCTGCGATTCGACGAAATAATAACTCATCACCGGGGGGCTGTGCGGAAAAGTTACGCTACCAAAGCCCATGCCAGATCAACACCGACATCAGTGCCCCCGGAATGGTCCAACGTGGTGGGTCCCTCCATGGAGACAACTGTGAAGGTGAATGGAGTGTCTACCAGGGCTGTGCTTGACAGTGGCTCCCAAGTAACTATCATGTTTCAGAACTGGTATCGGAAGCACTTGCCTGATGTGCCCCTACAGCCGTTGGAAGGTCTGCATGTTTGAGGGTTGACTGAAAAGGCCTACCCCTATGCCGAGTATATCAGGATTTGATTGTCTTTTCCTACTTCAGTGGCTGGTGTAGTGGAGCAAGTGGAGACCTTAGCTTTGGTGTGGCCCCCTACTGGACTGTACAGTGGGTCCCTCTATTAATTAGGATGAATGCCCATATGTTTGGGAGATTGGCGCAGTTATGTTATGAGAAACGGGCAACGAACTGGTAGGGCGCTGAGGATTCCTGCCTTGATTAAGAGATCGTATGAGTTGCGGCAGAATACCGAAGAGCTGGATCAAGACAAACCAGTCGGGGTGGTGTGGAAGAAGGATCCTGAGTAAATGGTCCTGGGCCCCAACACCCAGTGCACCCTACGAGGGGAGGTTCACTTACAGAAGGATGTCAAAAATAAGATACTCATGTTGGACTCTCCAGGCGATGGGAAATTGCCGGAAGGGTTGCTGATTAAGCCCAGTTTCTTACCCGCTCATGCTCATGCCAATGCCTGATGGGTCATGGTTCAGGTCCACAGTGTATCAGATCGAGAAATTCGGGTGAATAGAGGCTGCACCTTAGCTACTGTACATTGCGCAGACACTGCAGTTTTACCTAGTAATAAGCCCTCTGGAGTGATTGACCAAGTGACATCCATCTTGTTTGACTTTGGTGACTCCCTGTTGCCAGTGGAATGGAAAACTACAATCAGCCAGAGACTTGCCCAGAGAGATAAGGTGTTTTCACTGAAGGAGTTGGATGTAGGATGTGTCTGAGGAATGGAGCATCACATACTCCTGCAAGATGAACGGCCATTCCGTGAGAGGTCTCGGTGCCTAGCACCAGCAGATATAGATGATGTAAGAAGGCACCTACAGGAAATGCTCACGGCTGGTGTGATACAAGAATCCAGAAGCCCTTATGCTTCGCCTATTGTGGTGGTGAGGAAAAAGAATGGGGACAGTAAGGATGTGTGTAGATTACAGGACCCTTAACAAGCGGACCATCCCCGATCAGTACACCATGCCCCATATTCAGGATGGTTTGGACTATCTAAATGGAAGTAAGTGGTTCTTGGTGTTGGATCTTCGCAGTGGGTACTACCAGATCCCCATGGCCCCAGAAGCCCATGAGAAAACAGCCTTCATCTGTCTACTTGGTTTCTATGAGTTTATGAGGATGCCTCAGGGGATCTCAGGGGCTTCAGCCACCTTTCAGCGACTGATGGAATGTGTAGTGAGGGACATGAACTTGTTAGAGTGCCTGGTATACTTAGATGATGTTATTGTGTTTGGAAGTTCATTGGAGGAACATGAGAGCTGACTTTTTAAAGTGTTGGACCAACTGGAAGACTTCGACCTTAAGCTGTCCATCGACAAATGCCAGTTCTTTCAGACATCAGTAAAGTATGTGGGGCACATAGTGTCCACCGAGGGGATAAAGACTGATCCTAGCAAAGTTGAGGCCTTGACCACCTGGCCCCAGCCCCACAATTTAAAAGAATTACAGCACTTCCTAGGTTTTGGTGGTTATTACTGTCGGTTCATAAAGGACTACTCAAGAGTGATTCGGCCACTGTCGAATCTGACCCAGGGTTACCGTCCCACAAACAAAAAATACAATAGAATGGCCCCCACTGAAGCAAAGAGAGTGTACTTTCACCCGGGTGAACTTTTTGGGTCCCGATGGACACCCGCTTGTGAGGCTGCTTTCCACTAAATCATATATCAACTCACCCAGGCTCCTGTACTTGCTTATGCCGATCCTGCTAAACCCTATGTATTACACACCAATGCTAGCCTACAAGGTTTGGGGGCTGTGTTGTATCAGGAGCATGAAAATGGCCTTAGACCAGTGGCTTTTGCCAGTAAGAGCCTGACCCCATCGGAAAAAAAACTATCCTGTACTTAAATTGGAGTTTTTGATGTCAAAGTGGGCCATTGTCGACCAATTTCATGACTATTTGTATGGAGCAAAGATACTGGTAAAGACTGATAATAATCCACTGACCTATGTGCAGACTTCAGCTAAATTGGATGCTACCGGGCATCGGTGGTTTTCTGCATTGTCCACTTATGATTATGCTGTTGAATACAGATTGGGCCTGAATCACATAGATGCTGATGCCCTTTCCCGGAGGCCTAATTCCAAAGGTGGTTGGATCAGGCTGTCCGAGCCTGATATTCGAGCTCTGTGCCAAAAGTTTGACAAAGATGAACAGATGTCCACAGACCCAGCGAACTGCTTGGTAGATTGCTTGGGCCTTTCTGACACCTGTATACCGTCTGCGTACTGTCACTTCTCTGCACTAGATATTAGTGCATTGTCTCAGTTTGATAATAACAGCCTTCAGCGAGCTCAGTCTCTTGACCCAATGATCCGACCAGTCCTGGAAGCCCTCTTTGCAGGGAAAGATGTGTCCAAGTTGCGCTCCTCCGACTTGAGAACTGCACTATTGTACAAAGAAGGCCCTAAATTGAAGCTAATAAATCAGTTGCTGTACCAAGAGACTGTAGATGGGGGGGGGGGCCAAGTAGACAAGCAACAATTGGTCCTGCCCACAGATTTCAGAGACTTGGTGCTGATGTCCCTACACAACCACATGGGCCACCTCGGCATTGACAGAACCCTTGACCTGGTGAGGTCCCAATTCTACTGGCCTAAAATGGGGGCAGATGTTGAGCATCATGTACAAACTTGTAGTCACTGCCTACAGAGAAAGGCCCTGCCCCAGAGGGCTGCCCCCCCTTGTTAACATCACCACCAGCACACCCATGGGGTTAGTTTGTATTGACTTTCTAAGTCTGGAGCTCGATCAGCGGAATATCAGTAACATGTTGGTGGTTACAGATCATTTTATCAAATATGCCCAAGCCTTCCCCACCAAAGATCAAAAGGCATCCACTGTGACCAAGGTGCTGGTAGAGAATTTCTTTGTTCACTATGGGACCCCCCCAAAGAATTCCTTCTGAGCAAGGCCGGAACTTTGAGAGTTGCTTAATCAAAGAAATGTTCTCTCTATTGGGGGGGGGTGCAGAAATCAAGAACCACTCCCTATCACCCACAGGGGGACCCACAGCCAGAACACTTTAGTCGCACCGTGCTTGACATGCTGGGCACTCTCCACCGGAATGACAAGCAAAAATGGAGCCAGCAGATCAGCACCCTGCTTCATGCCTATAATTGTAGCAAAAATGATGCTACTGGGTTCTTTCCCTATTGCCTCATGTTTGGAAGAGAGGCTCGGTTACTAGTAGATGTTTATTTTGGGGTCTCTTCTGATGGGGTCAGAGCTGAGAACTATCTACAGTATGTGCAAAAGCTAAAAGCTCAATTGAACCATGCATACCAACTAGCTCAGACAATGGCTGCAAAGAGAAATTTAGCTAATAAAAAAAGATATAATAGAAAAGTAAAGGCCCAAGAGCTTCAAGCTGGAGACCGTGTATTGCTGCAAAATCTGGGATTACATGGCAAACATAAAATTACTGATCGGTGGCACCATCTTCCCCACATAGTAGTAGGCAAATTGAATGACTTACCTGTGTACGAAATGCGGCCGGAAAACAACTCAAAAGATGTCAAGACCATGCACCGTAACCATTTGTTGCTCATTGGCCAAATCATGATTGAAGCTGAGCCCCCAGAGATTGTTCCCCCTGGACCAGTGACTTGGGCTGCTGCGAGACAAAGACAGAATAAGTCTGCCCCTGTGGTCGCTGACTTGAGGTTCTCTCCACAGCAAATCCAAAATGATAATGATCATCAGTCTACTTCTGATGAGAGTGAGTGCAACTATGCTTATTATCTCTCTTATGAACTGAGTCATCTGTTTCAGGGTAACCCCATGGTCAATTGTGGGGATGAAGCTGGGCCTTCTGGACTGCCTAGCCCTCCAGCTTTGTCCCTGGAGCCAATGGTTCCTGAGAGTGAAGGTCAAAGTGTCTGGTCTGATACTGTGTGATTTACCTGAGGAAGAGATAGGTGATCTGAGACAGACTGGTAACATGCCAGAACCCGAAGAGTACTTTGAGTGTAATGATGATTCTGTTCTATTGTCAGAGGGCCGTCTCAGTCAGCAAGGTAGTGTAGAACTTGAATTTACAGAGCCGGGGCTGACAGTGCCCCAAGACCGAACTCTCCCATTCAGACAGAGGCCCCCCTTGCAAGTGAGAAGAGTGCAGAGATTGAGGTAAAAGGTACAGAGACTGTGGCTGTTCCCCCCCCCCAGGAAGACTGGATGAGCTGTCAAACCAATAGTACACCTCGGCTATGATTCCCCTGGGAGGCCAGTGGATTTGCCACTCAGTGTAGTCCACAAGGGAGTTTATGTGTCCCAGAGTTTCCTACCCAAACTGACTTTGAGTGCTTACTCCCGGCTGATTGTTCTGCCCTCTAAGTATGGTGCCCCTGCCCCATCCAGCCCAAGGGTAGCTGATAGGAAAGGGCCCCGTTCTCATTGTTTCATGTGCAGGAAGTAATAACCTGGTTTCATACTGCAGTGTGTATATGAGCAATCTGTGTAAAATGAGTGTAATGTAAATTAGAAAAAGTGTACTGTGAAATACAGAAAATGCATATGGTAACAGTTTAATGGGCTGATTAATGTTTTAAGGAGTTATAGACATTCTCAGCTAGTGGTATAGGTGTGTAAGGAAATTTGTATTTAAAGTTATTGGGATGGTATCAACTTGACACGGCTGCCAAATTTTTCCAGGCAAGGAAGGGTGTAACCCCCCTATAAATGGGGGTTCCCAAAGGGCTTCCATGAGCTTGCCCAAATGCTCATTGCCAGGCTGGTGTCCTGCGTTTAGAGTTAACTGTATTGCCAGTGAGTGCCTGTGTGGCCTCCATGTACTGTCTCTTTAAGGGCTGCCTGTTTGCCATTATAATTAATCAAAAATGGGGGGGGGGACTGTGTGTTTCCATGCCCGAGTCCTGCATGGGCTGCTGAATAATCACTCTATTTGTGCCGTTGCTCAATGCACAGAGGGAACCCTGCTGAAAGATGTAACTAATTGTTGATCTTACTTCAAGAGGGTTCCTGCAGTAGGTCTTCACATATAGGACTGTGCCCCCTGGCGTCAGGTCCACACGGCAAACTTGTGGATAGCAATTATCAGCGGGGACAGCTGCCGATGTCTGGGTGGCATGACGTCAGCCTGACTATAAAAGGGGTGGTCCCGCGCCCACTCTCCAGTTCTTTCCTGCCGTAGCCTCAGTACCGTTCGGCTCGTGTCAGAACAGCAATCCAACATCCACATTGTTTTTGTTGAAGTTTTCCTTCACCTCTTATAACTTTCTCTCAAAGTATTTCTTCAAATTGATGTCTTCTAGACAGAAGAAAAAGTGCTCTAACTGCGGCGATCACATCCCGCATGGGGACGACCATTCCCATTGCCTCCTTTGCCTAGGTTCAAAGCATGATGTCCAGGAGTGTTCCATCTGCTAGGCCTTCAACCAGGCGACCAGAACCAGGTGCAAGTGGTCCCTCGAGGCCCACCTTCTGACCTGATGATTAGCGTATATGGGAAAAGAGTTCCAAAAACTCAGGGAAAGGTTGTCATCACCGGCCCCCCAAAAAAAGAAAAGTAAAGAGAAGCACCAGAACTGGAGTACGTCGCCACACGAGAGGCCTGCAACTAAGTGTACTTTTCGAGTGCCCATCCACCTCTTTGGGCCGAGCCCCCTCTCCCCCTTCTGCCGAGGTGAGCGGGCAGCTGGGGGTAGCCTCCTTAGAGGTGGTAATTTCATTGCCTTGTCCTGCTAAGTCACCTCTCACCTCCAGTGAATAGCACGTGGCCTCCGCCGATCAGCCTAGTGACGGCCTTCCAGTCATCTCTAGCCCAGCCAGATCCACTGTTTCAGATGCCGGCTCCTCCGATGCCCATCAGGACCCATTCACTCTCCCATCGGGCTCCAGTTTGGCCCCCAACATCAGACAGAGTGAAGGACAAGTCGACCTGTCGTCTCCCAGGGTTCTTCACCCCAGAGACTCGCCACCCGATCCGTTGCTTTTTGCTTTAGCAGGATCACATTCAGACCTGCCGTCAGAGGCCCTTTGAGTCCCCCTCCTCACCAGGCCTTCCGCCTTCACTGGACAAGATTCTGCTGCTGACTGGGGATCCAGTTATGGAGCCTCCACCCTCTGGCTCTTCGAGCGCACTCCAGGATCTGATGCCACCTCCTGGCACTACAGCACCACCCCCCTGCAGGCCCTTAGACTGGGTTCCTAGTTCCTGAACCCTCTCTCCCACCTACAGGCGTCCCTCTGTTGGTCACTCAGTACCCGATGCTGAGCCAGGTGCCTCCATTGCCAGGTCTCCTGATGCCGGGTTACCAGGCACTGGGTTTCCAATGTCATCCTTCCCAACACCGGGATATCCTACTCTAGGACACCCCACACCGGGTTATCCCGGGTACTCTTTATATTACCCATCTTGGAAGTATCCTCAGTACCTGGGGTATCTGACTTACCTGCCTCCCCCTCCTCCTCCGGTACCAGATCATGAATCCGTCCCTCTCTGGTGGAAAGAGGCTAGAGCACAACTTTTGTCAGAGTTAAGACAGCTAGTGTGGGAAGCGCCCACCCCCAGGGTCACCTCTCCACTGCTTCCTCAGGCCAGAGCATCAACCTCTTCCACTGTTGGAACCACGGAGCCAGACCCTTCAGTGCCTAGTGACTCCGAGCCCTCTGACACTGACTCCAACTAGGATGCGTCAGAGCCTAGGTCTCCCGTAGAGGTCCTTCCGAAAGACTCTCCAAAGTTTGCCTCCAGAGGACCCCTCTTTCAGAGATTTTTTGCTTTTGATTCAGGTGGCTGGTGGATGGCCATCCAAAGAGGTTGACCCGCAAAGGAAATGTCTTGCGGAGCACCTGAATCTGGCCACCTCAGACCCTATCTCCATTCCTCCGTGGATGGAGTCCCATGGGGACCTTGTGACCACGATCTGGCAACAACCGTCCTCCATACCAGTGCTCTCCCACAAAGCTGACTGCACCTATTACCCCCAGAAGGGTTATCTCATCTTAACTCCCATCCTAAGGCTGACTCCATGGTCATCACGGTTGCTCACAACCGTTCAGCCCAGCCCAAATATTTGAGCTCTTCGCTTCCTAAGGACTCGCGACAGCTCTACCAATTTTGGCATAAAATTGAATGCCTGTTAATTGAGATGCAAGAATTAAAATTGGTTATTGAAGTAGTTTACTCTCCACCTAAAATAAACCCTATCCATTTTGACAAATTTTCACATGTTTTAATGGAACACCTGGGTCAATTACAAGTAGCTCTGGATGGTGATTTCAACGCAGCTTGGGATTGTCCCAGGGGTCAAAAGCTGGAAAAATCAATGAGCTGTTTAAACCTGATACAAATTATAGATATACCTACAAGGAAAGGTTCCTTATTAAGTAAAGGTAATATTTTGGATTTGATGTTTGTTTCACCTGAATTGACAATCTTGGAGAAAAGTGTATGTGCCCCCAGTTAAGGAGACCACAATATAGTTAAGTGTGTATTCTCTATGATTAAAAATTCTTTACCATTAAAATCAGTACCACAAATATCTAAAAGATGTTATTTAAAATTTAATAGTTTATCATTTAGAAAGTATCTTCAAGGACTCCCTTGGTATAGGATTTTTCTTATCCCAGATTTAAATGAGGCTGTATTAGAATTTACAACAATGTTTATTAATGCTTGTGATAAATTTGCCCCACATAAAAAAGTAAATCATAGAATAAAACATTTGCCATGGCTAACTGTAAAAATTAAAAAATGATTAGGATTAGAAATCGTTATTGGAAAAAAGCAAATAAAACATTAAACAGTGAAAATTGGGAACAATACAAAAGGTTAAGGAATCAAGTAATACAGGAAATCAGGAAATCAAAAGCTCGATATTATAAACAGCGGATTAAAGAATCAACAAATCCAGGTGCTTATTGGTCTGTTATAAAAAATTTATGAATCCAAATAGTAAACAAAGTGAAATAAAATTGAGTCAGAATGGAAAAGTGTTTGAAACAAATAAAGCTGCAGAAATTTTGAATGATTATTTCATAAACCTCCCCCGATCTGAAATTAGATCTCATAACTAAAACTAATACCTTGAATGAAGCAAAGGGTGAGAGTCCCCAAGATGAGAAAGAACCCAAATTCAGGTTTAAGAGAGTGATAAACAAAGAAGTTCTAACAAAATATAAATAGATTAAAAATAAATAAAGCAAGTGGCCCAGATAGAATAGATAATAAATTATTAAAAGAGGCTGCTGTGGAATTGTCACCTATACTAAGGGACATTTTTAATTGGAGTCTAAGAGAGGGACATTTTCCCTCTAGTTGGAAATTAGCCAAAGTGATACCAATAGATAAGGGAGGGGATCCAAAGGATGTTTCAAATTACCATCCAATAGCCTTGTTGTCCACAGTATCCAAGTTATTTGAAAAAAAAAAATGTCCATGATCAGTTAATGGACTACTTGGAAAAACATAATAAATTGACTCAACAACAGTATGGTTTTAGGCAGGGTAGGTCCATGGCTACCGCACTCACTGACTTTTTGGATCTCATAGCAACCCTTTGGGAAGCTGGTTCATGTGGGTGCGTATATCGTGAACCTATCTAAAGCATTTGATTTAGTAAACCATAGTATTTTGATAAACTCATTAATGAAAATAGGGGTTGGGGAAGAAACCTGCAATTGGTTTATATCATACCTTGATAAAAGATCACAATTTGTTGTCCTAAACAGACACCAGTCAAAAATGGACTATGTAACAAGAGGGGTTCCCCAGGGATCTATCCTGGGCCCCCTCCTGTTCATAGTCTATTTAAATGACTTACCAAAGAAAATTGGATATTCAAAAATTTGTCTATATGCAGACGATATGGTTTTAGTAGCAGAGGGAAAAACTACAAGTGAAGTAGAGCTAAACTTACAGAGTGACTTTAGCATCGTACAAGGTCACTTTTCATCTCTGGGTTTATTAGTTAATAGTAAAAAGACACAGGTTATGTCATTTGAATTGGACTTAGAGGGAATTTCAAAATTAAATATAAAGACACAAGAGGGTAAGATTTTAGAACAAACTGAAACATATAAATATTTAGGGGTACATATAGATCAGTGTCTTACTTTTCAATATCATGTAACAAATTTAATAAAGAAAACACATGTTAAGATTGGAGCTATGAGACGAATATCAAATTGTATGACAAGAGAAACAAGATTGATTATGATCAATTAATAATGCCGGTTATTGACTATGGAAGTCATATTTACAGACATACAGCAAGAAAACATATAAATAACTTGGATACACTTTATAATAAGCTTCCAAGATTTGTGTTAAGGTGTGATTTTAAAACTCATCATTGCACTTATGTATATGGATTTGGGTTGGATTCCATTAGACTTACGGGCTAGGGGAATCTGGCTAAATCAGGTTCGTAATATATTTAAAAATCAATCTTTAGATAACTTAAAAAACAAATTACAAAAACCAAAACATGGTTAAATTTAAGAAAAACTGGTGCTAGAGATTTAATAATACCAAAGTTAAAAAATCGATTTAGTGAAATGACTCTTCAGTATCAAGTAGCTAAAAGCTGGAATTGTCTTCCTCCTTTTTTACGTGAACTAACAACTACTGATCATGTTTTTAAAAATAGCCTGAATCACGAGCTTAGTTTTCGTTGTTGTTGTAATAGGTGAAATTAATGTAAATCTAAAAATGTTAACATGCCTGTTATTGATGAGTTTGTAAAACTGATGTATTGTTTTGTACTTTTCTGTAACTTGTATTGTTATAAATGTATAGTTGTAATAATTTTGTATAATGTAAACAGGTAAGCTTTGTGAACAGGGATTTTCGGAACCCTAATGGCTGTATCACTGTATAAATAAAATTTTACCATACCATACCATACCATAAAATATACTCTTCCTTCTCTTGTGTGATACGCTCCTTAAATTACATCTCGCACATGATCGCCTTTCAAAAAGGTTTTCTTTTGGATTCAGAAAGGGACCTCCAAGAGGTTCAGGATGAAACCCTGAGAAAGAACTTGTTAGGCAAAGTTAGGGTGGGGGAATCCTCATGTCGTCATGCCCTTCGGGCAATTTATGACTCGGTGGCTAGAGTGGCAGCCACGGGGATCTGCTTCTGCTGCCTCTCCTGGATTCATATAGCGGGACTGGTGCAAGATGTGTAGTCCTCTCCTCTCCTCTGGATTCCCCTTTCAGGGGTTCCATCCTCTTTGGCGGCGATGTTAAAGATATTATTACTGGGCTGCAGGAAAGTGGATGCTCCTTGCAGGATGTCCACTCCTTATACAAGACGGGCCAGAAAAAGCAGCCTTTTCGCTGCCAAAGAAGGTGGAACAAATCCCAGGCCAAGCGCCAGGCAAAAAAGCACACACCTGGATCTGGAGCTCAAACCCCACAGGACAGATTTACCAAACAGGCCTCTGGGGCAAATGCTCCCCTTCCCTCAGCATCCTGACTCCTTTCCCCTGCTTCTGCTCCCTCCAGTAACACAGGAGAAACCCATCAGCAGGAGGCTCGGCCTCCACCTGGACTGTTGGAGGTTTGTCACCGCAGAAGCTTGGGTGCTTCAGCTCATCCAGCAAGGTCACTCGATAAAATCCAATGAAATTCCAGTCCCTCAACTGCCGAGATGGTCCTTCTGTCCTTGGGATCAGGTCCCCATAGTCTCTCAGGAGATCCAGGTGCGCCTTCTAAAGAGGGCCATAGAACCTGTCCCATCAAACCAAGTAGGAAAAGGATTTTACTCCCACTTCTTCCTGGTTCCCAAGAAGACGGGCGACCTCGGACCGATCCTGGACCTCAGCACACTAAACGTCTTCATAGAATACAAGAAGTTTCGTATGTTGACCCTTCAGGGGCTCCTTCCCCTGCTCCAACCCAATTCTTGGCTATGCTCCCTGGACATGCAAGATGCTTACCTGCATATTCCTGTCCTCCCGGTCCACTGCCGTTTCTCCATTTTGTCTTCCTGGAGAAGCATTACCAATTCAGAGCACTTCCCTTTGGCCTATCTTCAGCCCCCAGAGTGTTCACCAAATGCCTAGTGGTGGTGGTGGTGTTTCTACAACGTCAGGGCATTTATGTCTTCCAGTACCTGGACGACTGGCTCCTCTCAGCACCCTCTCCTACCAGCCTGAAAGAGTCTCTCTCTTTCACCCTGAGCTTGTTTGCTTCCCTGGATATTACGGTCAATTTTCCCAAGTCCCAGCTAGTACCATCCCAGAGGCTCCAGTTCATTGGAGCTGTACTAGACACACAGTTCAGGGCAAGACTTTCCTGCCATCGGATCGGGCAAAGACCTTAGCTTCTCAGGCCACTCTTGTAGCTCAGGTCCGATGGATCCCAGCACACTTGGTGCTTCGTCTATTGGAACTGATGGTGGACACCATTTCAACAGTTCCCATGGCCAGGCTTCAAATGAGGGTCACCCAATGGTCTCTTTGAGTCCAATGGGACCAGAGGATGGACGACGTGAACCAAAAAGTCATGATCCCCAACAGTCTTAAGACAGATCTTCGCTGGTGGCAAGATCTCTCAAATCTAGGAAAGGGAATTCCTTTCCACCCTACAATTCCCACCCAAATTCTCACCATGGATGCCTCAGATCTGAGTTGGAGAGCCTATCTGGGGACCCACAAGACGCAAGGGTCTTGGTCCGACCAGGAGCTGATGCTCCACATCAATGTTCTGGAGACCAGGGCGGTTCTTTACGCGCTCCAGGCATTCCAGTCACTTCTGGATCTGGCATCTCTTTTAGTCCAGATGGACAACATGTCCATTGTCTGGTACCTAAACAAACAGGGAGAAACCCGGTCATATCCTCTTTGCAGAGAAGCTATGAGGGTGTGGTACTGGGCGATTCAGCACAGCCTTTTCTTGACAGCAGTCCACGTTCCAGGATTCACCAATGTCCTGGCAGACAGTCTCAGTCAATCAGTGGCCACTCTCAGTCAATCAGTGGCCAGGGCCCACGAGTGGGAGCTAAAGTCAGAGGTAGTCGAAGAACTCTCTTCGATGGGGTCAGCCAGAGATAGATCTATTCGCTTCCCCGTGCAATGCAAAACTACCCGTCTTCTGCTCACTTGTTCCCGGGCATGGTGCTTTTTGGCAAGACCCGCTGTCTCTTTCATGGACAGGGAGGTTTCTGTACATCTTTCCTCCCTTTCCTCTCATTCAGAAGGTTCTGGTGAAGCTCCTTCAGGAGCGGGCTCATGCAATCCTGATTACCCCTCTTTGGCCACACCAAATTTGGTACCCTCTTCTGCAACAATTGACACTGGAACCCTCAGTTCCTCTGCCCACTTCTCACAACTTTCTGACTCAGTAGCAGGGCACCCTGGTGCATCTGAGCCTTCAGTCTCTCCACCTTCATGTGTGGCAGCTTTGGACATAGCGATTTCTCGCTATGGGGTATCTTCGCAGGTTGTGCATATTCTAGTGGAGGCCAGACAACCCTCCACCAGATCTACTTATGCTATGAAGTGGAAGAGGTTCATGATATGGATCCAAGCAAGGAGCTGGGATCCATTTTCGGGTTCAGCTTCCCAGGTTGTAGAGTACCTCGCACATCTGTCTGAGGTGGGCCTTAGCTATTTCTTTATTAAGGTCCACCTTTCTGTGGTGTCAGCCTACCACCTCCTGGTGGAGGGGAAAACCTTGGCTCAGCTGGAGGTTTCCAAAACATTTTTGAAAGGCATCCTTCATTTGAAACCTCTGATCCAGAATCCTTGTCCTCCCTGGGATCTGAATTTCATGCTAGAGAAGCTGACCTTACCCCCATTTGAACCAGCTTCTTCCTGCAACTTATGCTTCCTTTCCTGGAAGACTTTATTTTTAGTCACAGTTACTTCGGCCAGAAGGGTTTCCGAGTTACAGGCCTTCATCTGTAAAGAACCTTATTTGATTTTTCATAAGGACCGGGTAGTCCTTCGGACTATTCCTTCCTTTTTGCCCAAAGTAGTTTCGGAAACCACTCTGAACCACAGTGTGGAATTACCTGTGTACTGTCCACAGTATTCCAATGGGGGGAACACTTTCTGCACACCCTTGATGTGCACCGGATCCTGAGGTACTATACGAACAGGACTAAAGAGGTTAGGAAATCTAGCCAACTGTTCATAGCCTTTGCCCCTCAATGTCAGGGCAAGACTATTTCTAAGCAGACCATCTCTCGATGGCTAGCTAACTGCATCCGTTTTTCATATACGAAATATGGGAAGTCCCTTCCGGGGCAGTCAAAGGTCACTCCACCTGTAGCATGGCGACTTCCACTGCCTTTTTTTAGGAATGTGTTCATGGCAGAGATCTGTGCTGCAGCCACATGGTCATCTGTTCACACCTTCGCTAAGCATTACAGTCTGGACATTGCCTCTCGGCGCAGAACCAACTTTGGTCTTGCAGTCTTCCAAGGCCTCCTGTCGTGATTCCTTATGGTGATTTCTCCTCCTCCCAGATGCACTTATGTTTTTTCTTTTCTTTGGGACTGCTTGGTATTCAGTCCTATATGTGAAGACCTACTGCAGGAACCCTCTTGAAGTAATATATTGCAGTTACGTAAGAACTTACCATAACAGTAGATCTTCGAGAGAGGTTCCTGCAGTAGGTCTAGTTTCCCACCCTCCTTCCCCCAGTTTTTGGATGTTTTTTCCTTATTTTCCATCCTATCTAGCCCTTCGGGACTAGAGTGGAAGCAGGGTCTGAGGAGCGTTCACTCCGGTTTTCTCCTTACCTATCTATAGGTCTCCATTGGAAAAGAACTGGAGAGCGGGTGCAGGACCGCCCCTTTTATAGTCAGGGTGACGTCATGCCACCCCGACATCAGGGGCAGTCTCCACTGATGATTGCTATCTACAAGTTTGCTGTGTGGACCTGACGCCAGGGGGCGCAGTCCTATATGTGAAGACCTACTGCAGGAACCTCTCTCAAAGATCTACTGTTACGGTAAGTTCTTCCATAACTGCAATGTAATCCCTTAGAGTAGTGATGAAAATGTAGTTTGTTCTAACCTGCCTTTCTTGCAGCAAGGACTGTTTAGTGTAGCTCCTCCATTTTGGTCCCAAACTGCCGACATGGACCTATCAGTATGTGAGGACTCTAAAATGAAGCCTGTTAAAGTGGGACTTTATGGATCACTCGTTGGGACTTGTAGTTTTGGGCTGTTGGCACCTTTTGCACAAAAAGGGGGAGCTCTTACTATGACTGACTGCTTGACCCACCAATCAGTTCTTTTGGATTCAAGGGAAAATCCTTGAGCTGTCTGCTGGCAAGCCAGATTCAAGTCGGGAATTGAGGAGGAAAGAGCTTGCATAATCGAGCAGCCATGTTGTGCAGTAGTTAGTGCAGAAGAACCATGGAAGACCCAAATCCCGGCCTGTTGCCGTTTTGCTGAGAGAGAGAAAATTAGTCAGGCAGTGATCCACTTGGTGTGCTGTGAAGAAAGCTACTGGATGGAGACCAGGCTGAACCTGAAGAAGACCAAAGATTTTGCCAAGTGCGATCAGCCTGTCAGTACCTTAGTTACCCTTATGCTCCTGGGTTTAGCAGTGATTTTGCAATCGGGGTCGAGGAGCAGATGGCCTGGTATAGTAAGATTTCTTTACATATAAGCGTGCTGTGAACTGGAGGGGGTTCGCAACCAATTTTCCGCTCAAGCTGAGCTGTGTATTGAGGGCTGGGAACTGTGCCCAGCTCGCATCAGACTGAATCCGCCTGCTAGTCAATACAGTTGGGCCCTGCCACGAGGGCCACGTTTCCCTGTCCTGCCCTTTCTGGCAGTCCAGAACAACTATCATTCTTCCTGTTCTCCACTTTGGGTATCATGAGTAGTAAACAGGGTAGCTCCCTGCAACATATCTTTTAAATCACAAGTGTGTCATCTGATTAATTTGTTGTGTTGTTTCCATGAACCTAGCCCTCCAGCTCCAGATTACAATCAGTGGGTGGGCATGTTATTTCTTTTTCCTCACAGGGCCCCTACCCACTGCAATGCTGGCCTACCCCAGGCAATGGTCCTGGCTAGCCCCATTTTCCATCCTGGGTACCCAGAGATTGTGACTGATAGGGACACTTACTGCATGCACAGCTGTGATATTTATAGTGTGTTTAAGCCAATTAACCTGATTGCCCCATCCTTGTTATAGCCCCCTGAATAAATCAGATCTACTTCTTTTTCTGCAATCTACACTGACTAGGGTGTCTGTTTAAGTCTAAGGTATTGCATAGTTGTTTTGTCTTTTCATCACCTTATTTTACAGAGGGTCCCTAGAAGCAAGCTGAAGAAGCCAGTCCTGGGGGTAAGTGCTAAATCTAGGTGTATGTGTAAAGCCTATCTGGGGTGTTGGGAAGGTAAACATTGTGTATTGTATGGGCCACTAGCAGGAGACAAGGGGGGATCACCATGTCCCAGAGGGCTGTGGCCTGGTTAGTCAGACTAATGCCAACCCTGACCTTTGGGTGGAGGCACCCATCACCGAACCTAGGCCCCTTAAACTGCTACTAGCCAAGCAGGCAGGGGTAGTAGCCCTTGGGGTAGCACCACCTTGGGGTTACATATGGCTGATTAAATGTCTCAGCTTCACCTCAGCATTTAATCATCCACAAAAGCCGGTTATTGCTTCCTATACTCCAACTAACTGAATGTTATCACTTAAACATACTGGGCAAGCATCATGGACAATAGTCTACTTCTCTCTGAATCTACCTATGTAAGGGTGAGAGGGCCCCTAAATTTAGTTAGAGATGACTGGGAGGGTAACCTTGCCTCCCAAGGGGAATCTGTTTTGGAATACATTCTGAACCTCAGCACTAGGGACTCACCCAGGAGTACTTAGGCACTGCACAGAAATGGAAGAAAGCCTGGTATTACTGCGGGGCCAGAGGCTGAGCATACAAAGTTGGATAGTGAGTGGTTGTACTCATCCCTATCCAACAAAATATGTTGCAGTCAGCATGGAAGGGCCCATTCTCCATAGTCAGAAAGGTGATTGAGGTCAGTTATGTGGTAGAACTGTCTGATAGGTGTAGGCAAAGAGTATATTATGTTATGTTGGGACTGCCAATTATTTTTTATCAGTCCCATGTTGGCCTGTTCTTACTCCTTTTGCATTTCTGTTTATATTACACCTGCTCACCTCCTCATCTCTCCCTGCCATGTCTTTAACACCCTACCTGATACTGGTAACTCTCTCCTTGATCCTTTTTCATGACCCTCCCCTTGTTTGTCCCTCACCTCTCTGGAATGCCCCCTCTGCCTCCCTGATCATACTTCCCTCCCCCCTTCCCCTATCTTTTTTACACCCCTCCCTCTCCTCTTTCTTTTGGCTCTCCCCTCATTGCCTCCTGTCGCTGACCCCCCACCCCTCTCTTTTTATTCACTCTAGTTTGCCTCCTCTCTTCTTACAAAGGTTTGTAATTCCGATTATATTCAATAAATAAAATAAATAAATAATCTGGAGGCTTTGTATCACCTCACATCCCTTCTTCCCGGAACCCCCTCTTACTCACACAGAAAGTCAAGGTACCCTCCTCATTTCACCCTATTTCTAATTCTACTCCATCTCTCTCTGGTGATGTCCATCCCAACCCTGTCTTACCCTCCTACCATGGCCTCAACCCCCACAGTCTCCAATGCAAACTTTTCTTCCTTGCCCAAGGGACTCAAGACCTTTCACCTAAATGCAAGTAGCCTCCTCCCCAAAATTGACATGCTTAAAGAATGGGTTTCCCAGTACCCTTCAGATATCCTGTGTGTAACCAAAACCTGGCTGTCAGCTAAAATCCCAGATTCTGCCATCTCCATCCCGGAGTTTAACTTATTTCATTAAGACAGAGGGAAGAGAGGTGGCTGCATTGCTCTGTACATTAGTCAGTCTGTCTTCTGATCTATTATTTTCAAGGAGGCCAGAACCTCCTCCCATGAAGTAATCTTAGCACAACTATCCATCCCCTCCTCTGCCCCACTCTGTATTGGTGCTTTCTATGCCCCACTCAAAACGTCCCAATGCTTTAGTTTCCATCATCTCCTCCATCATGTCTAGGGGGAGCTGCTGCTGCTAGATGATTTAAACCTTGACTGGCTGTCACACTCCACCAGGTCTACCACCCTTAAAATAGAAGCTCTAAACCTTACTCAACTGATCTGTGAACTCACTCGCTTAAACCGTCGCTGCCAAAACCACACACTGCTTGACTGGGTTTTATCCTCTCCCCCCCACTGTATTACTCTATCTGGAATACTACCTGACACAATCAGTGATCACTGCATCACTTACTGTATCAGAAAGATTCGCTCTCCCCCCCCGTGCTGGCCTCAAGTTCATTTGGTCCCGCTCCCTACAGTCTAGTTATCACTGCTGTACAACAAGACCTATATGAGGCAGACTGGCTTCTCATCTACTCTGCAAGTGATGTCGACTCTGCTCTCTTTTCTCCAGTCTCTTGCAAATTTGGACTCACAATGCTCCCAAAAAAGAGCCAGAGTGAAGAAACACCACCACTCCTGAATCACTGCAGACCTACTGGTCAAGTGTATGGCTAGGGATAAAGCTTGGCAGCTGTATAAAGCCACTCTTTTTCAGGCTGACTTTCAAACGTACAAAGCCCTCAGGAAAAACTGCACTGAAGTCACTCATATCTCTAAGGCTAATTACTTCAGAAGTCACCTGCAGCAAGATCATTACACTCCTGCATCTTTCTGGAAGGTCCTCCACTCCCTCCTAGACCCTCCTGCCCAACATTCCTTGCCCGTTCTACTTGTTGATGGGTCACCTGTCTCTGACCCTGCTGCAGTTGGCAGTATTTTCAACAGTTTTTTTGCCACCTACAATTTCACTGATCCTGGCTCCCCATCTCCTGCCTCTCACTCATCAGCCCAATCGGTTTCACCTGGCAAAACCCCCACTTATCAATTCCCCCCATTCAGTTCTCTCCAAGTCTACTCTGCCCTCCTTGCCCTAAACCTTGTAAGTTCAGCCCTGATGGTCTCCACCCCAAGCTTCTCCATATCTCTGCTATTGCAGCCCCACTCACACACATCCTAAATCTTTCTCTTTCCTCTTCCTCCATTCCCAAGGCTTGAAAATCAACTAAAGTCCTTCCCCGCCATAAAGGCGGGAACCCCTCAGGCCCTGGTAATTATAGGCCTATCTCCCTCCTTCCCTCCCTAGCCAAACTACAAGAATCTCTCATCCACTCAAAGCTGACTACCTTGCTAGGTCTAACACTCTCTCTTTCCCATGCAATCTGGATTTTGGAAGCATCTCTCAACCATATTTTCCCTTCTGCACATCATAGATTCAATACCCTCACAATGGACAAGAGCCAGATTACAGCCACCATCTTCATCGACTTGGTGAAAGATTTTGACTCCATCTCCCACCCCCTCTTGCTACAAACTCTCAGTTCTGTCAGTCTTGCTGCTCCTGTGGTAAACTGGTTCCATTCCTTGCTTCATGATAGGGAATAATCAGTTCAAATAGGTGATGTTCTATCCTCCCCAGTCCTCTCCAGCATCCCCCAAGGTTCCATCCTTGGCTCCATCCTTTTCTCCCTGTTTTATACTAAAGTTCATACTAGGGTGATGAAGGAGTGAGAAGGCTGTTTATGGAGTCATTGCTTAAATTCAGATTTAGTTTACTGATGATAACCTCAAGGGGAAGTCTATTCCAGGGGTTCACAATATGCAGTGTGAAAAAATATTTTCGACCAATATAATGACATTTTTTACTATACAACTGCAGTGGGTGACCTCTAGTATTATATATGTTGTTTTTAAATTCAGTCCCAGAACAGATATCAGATATGGGTCCTGAATAATATCATACATAAAGAGGAGATCACCTCTGATATGCCTTGTTGTTAATGGCATGAGTTTTAAAATTTCAATTATTTTGTCATATGACTCATTATGTAAACCAGTAATATGTTCCATGTATTTTCTTTGTTTCTTTTCCAAAAGATGAATTTCTGACTGAATGGGCACCAAAGTTGAGAGGCATATTCAAGGTGTGGTCTAACATAAGCCCTATATAGCGGCATCATCACCGTACTATCCCTGGATTTTATATTTCTTTTAGTTGACCAGATGACTCGATTTGCTTTATTAGTGGCCTCATTAATTTAAGCAGACTGATGAATGGTGTCTGAGATAATGACCCCCAGATCCTTTTCGTTAGAGGAAATTTTTAATGTTGTACCTCCTAATGTATATGATGTTGAAGGGTTAAGAGGTCCCAAATGCATTATCTTACACCCGTCTATGTTTAGTTTCATCCCCCACTATAATATCCATTGAGTTGTTCTATCAAGATCTTTTTGGATTGTAAGAGTCTGATCCAGGTTTGCACAGGGGCCTCCTAGCTTGATATCATCTGCATACTTTATTGCTAAGGAGTCACAACTTTTAGTTAAATCTGCAATAAATGTTTGGAACAGGCAGGGGCCCAGGACAGAGCCCTACGAGGTACTCCGCTTGTAACTCTGCCCATGTTGGATAGTTGACCGTTAATCATAACTCTTTGTGACCTGTTATTTAACCAATTAAAATCCAGTTTATATATTTGTGTTGATAGTAGTGTTATGAAGTTTATTTTTTATCATGAAAAGTTTTATTGATTTTCAGTTTTCTAAACATCACAGTACAGTACAGTACATCCATTTAGTAACATCTTTTAAACAGGAAATAAACAAGGAATCTGTTAGACCCCCCCCCCAAGTGGTGGCCTGGTGCACTCAGTATATCCAGTGTCTGGAAAGTAGTCTCCAAACACAAAGGAGGTCCCTTGAACTGGGAAGTTGTCAGGTGGAGTAGGCTGGACTGAGCACAGATGTGAATGTAAATAGGCATTCCACTTCTTATGAAATTTGTAGATTTGGTTTTGGCCAACATATGACTGTAACCCCTACCAGGTATGCCATTTCTATCTAACAGCTGTACCAGGTGGGCTGGGTTCGAGGAGGAATATGCCACTCGGCACATAGGCTAGGTTTGACTACTCTGCACAGGGGTACCCAAGTAATTCTGAACACAGGAAGCAATAACTGTAATGTCCAATACCAGAAGTGGGATTCTAAAGTGTGGCTTTTATTCACATCCAACAGAACAAACAAATCATAGAAGGACCCCCATGGGGCTACACTCCTGGTAATGCAGATTTAAGGAAACCAGAACACATCCTCATCCCTTTAGCCCTCAGGCTCTGAAACACACTGGACACACAGCCTGAACTTGTACGCTGCTCTGGGTTTTCCCTGGCTCAGATCCCTTGCCAGCCACTTGGACACTTTCCATATAGCATGGAAACATTTACTAGTGGCTCCCTAAACCACCTAAGAGCACTTCTGCTCCATAAGGGAATCTTCCTCATTAATCCCAAGTCTGGGTACTTTCCTCAGGCACTGGCCAAGTACCTGAGAGAAAGCAACAGGTGTCCCAGAGCAAATCCATAGAGGTGAATTTGGTTACTACTGATGGGGGGGGGTCTCCCACCTCTCACTCCTACAATTCATACCGGGCCATTTCTCTGGATTGTAACACCTCATCCTTTAACACACTTCGCTGTGTAGATTCTTTTTAAATGTATTTCACATTCAGTCTACGGCCTTTACTTCCCAATTGTGCTGGACTTGAGCATACTTATTAAGTGGCTTTGTCCATTACTCTAGACCCCCCCCACAGAGTTAAGCAGTCCAATCCCCACATCTTCCAAACTGTACTTGACTGTCTTTTCCTGACCCCACAGTATCCGTCCCTTTCATTTGATCTTGATGCAGGTGAAAACACATGGCCCTTTAGCAGAGTAAACTCACCCTTCGATTGCAGGTGCCCCACAGCATTTCCTCCTCAAGGAACTCTCTTCCAGAGCTTCCAGTGCCTCAGCACGAACTTAAACAGGCAGTTTCTTTCCTTAGCCGGACCAAGGGGGTTGCCCCTGGACACAGGCTAATACCTCCCCCCCATCCCCGCAGGGATGGGGCCCTGAACCACTGAAAGCGGTCTCCACCACTTGAATTTGAAGTTATTGTGTTCCTCTTCAGGTAGTAACACACACCTAAAATAAACCAGAAGTAGCTCTTAACAGAGTTTAGAGCTCTGAGGGCCTGCACTCAGCAGAGCACCTCTGCTGCACTCTACAGACTCTCTCTCAGACTGACTTCAAATTACCCAACATTCTACTCTAACCTCCAACTGCAACATTCCAGTGTGGCTTATGCAGCTGCGACAGTTCTAAATTGATGTCATCCCTCAGTCTCAACTGGACTGAGAACAGAATGAGATAGTGTGAAATCCATTTAACTGGAGTTTCACAAGCTGCCTTCCCTGCCTACCACTAGGTCTTACTGGGATTCTAGTAACCCCGGGTAACTGGGGGGGTGGCTGCATGACAATCTCTCAAAGATAGCCAACTTCGCCAGAGTGGAGTGCCAGGTCAAGACAGAGAGGGGTTGCGGTTGTCTCTGTCACAAACCCGCTCAGCAGGTCAGCCCTCTACTCCCAAAGTGCCAACCTCTGAGCATAGAATTGTGAACAGTGAACAGAACAAGGGAACCCTCTTGTCTGTTTTGTGGGTTCGAGTCAACTTAGTCCCAAGTTCTGGAGGGATTCAAACTGACAACCTCTTGTTAGCATACCCAATTATCAGGCTCAGATAATTCTGTCTTTTGGGGGGGCAGATATCTTTGCCTATGGGCACCTAACCAAGTATTTCAAAATGAACCCTTAGAACTCTATGCAAGACCTAGAGAACTCTTATTTGTTTCCCAGTTTGGTACCACAATAAGCTTATGCACAGTGTCAACTATAACCGTCTAAACTTCACTTATAAAAAAAGAAGTTTCAAGGTACACCAGGCAGTTTCTGTTTTAAAATATATATATATATATCTTTACTTTAAAATAGGTAAAATAGGAAAACAGTAAAATAAAGAATAAGATATCCCAACACATACAGCCTTAAAAACAAAACAGGTTTTAAAAGTGCAAGTTCCTACAATCCATACACTCAGACTGGTCTTAGCTAATTGTATTCTTACTTTCTTAATCTTTCAGTGCTTCGATGTTCCTCTCTCTCTCAGTCAGAAAATTAATGTTTCTGTGTAAGGTCTGCTCAGTATATTTAAAAGCAGTCTTGAGCTGGCCTTCTCTCTGAGGTCACCTAACTCCGCCTTGGTGTATTAAAATTTATATTTTATAACACAGGATATCTTACTAAGATATTTCAAAGAATAGTAGGTGATATAAATAATCACCTCTCTTCATGTGACTTGCCAGAACTGGTCTGTGATCTGCTTCACCCAGACATCAAATGTCTCTGATGTAATTCACTAAATACCACAAGCCAATGCATATTGGACTTCCTAATTTAGTCTGGGACCTGCTTCCCACAGACATCAAAGACTCTTTGATGTATTTACTGACTATCCTGGGAGACACCCCAACACATGCGTATTCTCCTTCTTTCATGATACCTAGTGCAAATCAAAGGATTTCCCTGAGGACATCATGAATGGATATTTTATTTCCTGAGCTTCAAAGAAAACTTAAAGTAATTGCATTTCAGATATCTGCAGTTTAAGCTACCTCCTGTCCTTTGAACTTATCCCTGGGGGGGGGTCTGATGTGTCAATTTCAGCAAGACAGCATTTTCTCCTGACCGATACTCCCTTACATATTTTATATTGCAGAAAAAATATCATATTGAAATCAGAACCAGCTGTCCACGTGCCACAGTCTCCATTTCATCAATACGGCACATTTTGCTTCTAGCAGGGCAGTGTGATGCTTGGCTAGCTGGTTATGATTATTGTATGATATTGGTATTATAAATACATGGTCTGTGTATGACCATTTCAGTGGAAGAGAGTTGGCCTTTAAATTACAAGGTCAGCAGCTTAAAATCACAGGATGTATTACACTGACCAGGAGATTCCTGTAATTAAGACTTCCTTAAAGAAATGGTATTTTATTACCTTTTTATGACATGCTCAGGCATTTGAAGTTGAAACAAAATCTATAGTTTATGACGTCAGGAAAGAAAGGGTAATTTGGCTGTTCCTATCAAGTTTAACACCTAAATGATAAATGCTGGGATTGCTAAGATTAAAGAAAAATATTTAATTAAAGGAGGCCATATTTAGGAAATATGTTTTTTTCTTCTGATGACACATTATTTAACATACCTCCTGGTAGGAAGTCATTTTTGTAATTTTATATTCTAAAAGGAGGAGCTAGATGACTCATCAAGTGGGTGTGGAAATAGAGTTGAAAATGTATCAGTGTATCTGAAATGTGGGATATCATCTTGGGCTCTGAAGTAACAAAGGTCTCTGACATCTAACTTTAAATACATTTACAGAGGTAGTACATTAGCTAGAAAATATCTAAATATATTGTGAAAGGAGTTTTATTCTGTAACTTTTCCTATTTTCTTTTGAGATTTTAAACTCTTGATATTTGTTTTGTATTTTATCTTACTAATTTTCATATTTTAGTAAAATCACATTTTCTTGAAATACTGCCTGTATATTCCCAGTTCTTTTTGCATGTGAAGTGCCTGTATTTTAAGTCTGACAACTGTTTAAAAGGCTTGATGGTGTTACTAAGTTTGAAAAAGGTAAGAATATACCTAAGGTCTCTTATAGAGTTTTAAGGGTTCATTTTGGATATCTGGTTAGGTGCCCTTAGGTGAAAGATATATTGCATCCCCCCAAAGAGAATATTAGCTGAGCCTGTACATTTGGGTATGCTAGCATAAGCTTCACAGTTTGAGTTCCCCCAGAACTTAAGGCTGAAGGTGATTCAGACCCAAAAGCAGAGAGGAGGGTTACCCTGTCTGTTACCTGTTAACACTATTGCATTCTGAGGTTGGCACTGTGGGAGCAGACGGCCTGACCTGCAGAATGCATTTGTGACAGTTATTACCTTGCTTTTGAGTGGTGTTGGCATGGGGTCAAGGGGGGAGGAGTCTCTCAGAAGTAACAGAGGGTGTGGTTGGCCAATATCTGCCTTTACTACTTTGGAACAGTCATCAAGAACCAACCTCTAGAAGAATGCCAGTACTGGGCATTACCATAGTATATGTAATAAATGCACAGGACTTTGTTGGCATCTCCAACATTGTGTATGACCTAATAGCCCCATAGATTGAAGTAAAGCTGGAGTCCTGTACCATCTCATCAGGATCTTCAATTGAATCAGTTGATATTTTGCATCTCTGTATGTTGTGTGGGCAGCCTTGATACACTGGATTAGAGCTCAATGTGGCATAACATCGAAAGCCTTGAAAAAAATCAGTAAAGACTAAGTCGTATGGTATCTTACAATCAAGTTGAAAGCTAACTTCCTCATAGAAACATGAGACTAGAAACACAGCTATGACCTTTTCTAAATCCATGTTGTTCTATGTCAAGGCTATCTAATGCAGGGGTGATAAAATCCCTAATGATGCTTTCTAATAATTTGCATACAGGAGATGTCAGGCTGATTGGCCTATAATTTTCCTAGTTGTTTCGCAATCCCTTTTTATGTATGGGGATTGCATATGCTGTCTTCCAGACATTGAGGATAAAGTTGGTCAATAAACGTTTTTCAGATAGTAGCCTCAGTGGATGGATGAGGCAATCTGCCAACATAAACAGAAGTTGTCCAGCTATACCATCTGGGCCTGTACAAGGTCTTCGGAGATCAAAACAGGATCGTCCATTGAACTAGTTTGTATAACATCAATCTCTTTTGACAGAAAAATATTACAAAACCTAGAGTTAAAGATATTGGCCATTTCAGTGGGTTCATATATTAAATTATTGTTAAGTAGTAATGGCCCATCTTGACAAACCGTTTTTTTGAGGGACTTAATATATGAATAAAAGGACTTACTGTTATTCTTGTGAGCGGTGTTGGAGAGATTAAATTCCCATTTTGTCTTTGCTTTTTTGATTCTATGTTTACATTTTTTTGAATTTTTAAATAAGTGGCCCAATTATTTTGTGTATATGTTTTTAAATAGATTGAATATTTTTTGGTTTTTTGCTCAATGAGTTTATCTAGGGATTTATCCAACCATTTGGGGCAATGTTTATGAGTATTATTTTTAAGTTTGAATGGAGTGAAGTTGTCTCTAAGGTGTGTTAAAGTGTTATAAAATATGTCCCAGCTATCTTGTATAGATAAGTTTGAGAAAATGGAATCCAGTTATTATCATTCAATGCTGATTTCATTTGGGGTAAATCAGCTTTCTCATAAATGAAAATCTTTGTATTACTAGTAATATAGGAGAAGTTTTTTTCAGTTGTGAATTGAATGGAGTTATGGTCGCTACTGCCGATTGGTGAACTTGTGTTTATTTTTTATACTTCTGCATTCTCATTATGTATTACTGAGTCCAATATTCTATCTGCCCTTGTGGGATGATGAATGATTTGAATTAAACTGCACTGTTGGCATGTAGATATTAATTTTTTCCCAATCTCAAGGAGGCAGTCTAGTCCTTCCCCTAGATTAAAATCTCCCATTAGTGTGATCTCCCCCACCTCGCTAACTTGTTCAGATTCTTGTAGGATTGTGTCAAACATTTCAATAGTAGAATTGGGTGGACGATAGCAATTCCCAATCATAATACAATTAGAGTTATTTAAAACTAGTTTTATCCATAATGATTTGGTGGAACAGTTGGAGGTTTTATTTTGTTTGAGATGTCCATAGTTTGTAAGTGTAAGTTCTTTTTTGCATAAATGGTAACCCCACCTTCTCTTCTGTCAACTCTATTAAGTTTATAAGAAGAGTATCCTGGATGACAGTTATCCCAGGAGGCTTTATCATCACCCCAGGTTTCAGTGACTACCATGATGTCAATATCATCAGTGAGCACTCTTACCTTAACTGCATCCATTTTATTTTGCAGGTACCTTGCATTGAAATATAGAAACTGTAACTTATTATTAATGCAATTTATTTGAACTGTGCTAGGAGTGTTCAGAGTGGTAGGTCTAGCCTGCCTCTCCCCCAGTTTAATCAGTTTAAATGTTGATTGATATGAGACATGATGTGTTTGCCCAGTAAGGTGCATCCTTGCTGGCTCAAATGTAGTCCATCACCACAATATAACTCATATCTATTAGAAAATTCTTCCCAGTGGGTGATGCAAAAGTTGTTTTGCTTTAGGCACCACTTCCTGAGCCACTCATTAAAGACCTCAATTTTCTGATTTATTTCAAGAGATTCTCTCGGAATATGTAGTATTTCTGAGAAACCAATCTCACAGCCAAGATCAACTAATCTATTGGATAAGGCCACTATATCTTTTTCAATCTCCAATAAATCTTTGTGCATGATATTATTAACTCCCACGTGTAGTATTATGAGAGGGTTGGTACCACAGTTGTTAAGAATATTGTTAGCCGTAGCAGTAATATCAGCTATTTTAGCACCTCAGAAACTTGAGCAGGTATGATTCGCTTTGTCTGTATCACAGATTGCTCTGTCGAGATGCTTAATAATGGAATCCCCTAAGACATAGATTTGTCTATGATTAGTTGCTGAAGACATTGGAAAGTTTTGATTTGTTTCCCTGGAGACTGGGGAAAGATCATTAGGTGTACCCTGGGTGTCATGGACTAATGTAGGAGAGGGATTCTCAGATTGCATGAATACTGATGGGAAGACATTGGCAGGGGGCATGGTGCTAACCAATCAGAGCAAAGGGATCAGGGCACTGATGACTGGGATGCTAGCCTTGTTGGTATTGCTGACAGTGATTGTACCACTGTTGGCAGGGGTATTGAATGTGCCTAATAATAAGTTAGAAGGAGAAGTATCAGAACCAACACACTGTGCGCTTAGAAGTGGATCAAATTTATTATAAGTTGGGATAGAGAAAGCAGTAGCCTTACAACCCTTTTTAGACATCTTTTTGCTTTAAATTTCATACCATTGATAATCTGAATTATCACATATGTCATCCTCTCTAGGGCGTTTTCTATCACTAAGCTTAAAGGTTGCAGTACTAGTGCCAGGAACAGAACTGTTAACACTAGTATTATGAGGAACAATAGTTTTACAGTGTTCAAATGTTGGTGAAGATTGTGTTGTTTACCATCTCCTCATTAACAGCTACTGATACTGAGAAGGAACCAGGGGTTGAGCCAAGGGCAGCAAACCTCGCAGCCATATCTTTCTGGCTCTGTTTTAATGAGCCTAACCTTGAATTAAATAATGAGATAGTATTCGGCATGTCAGCATTTTCAACACATTTGATGCAAATGTAATTCTATATTAGCAGTAGACCAGATATAAAGGAGTACATTAGGCATTTAGTGCATTTGATCTCTACATTCCCCTCTAGTATAGTTATTATGTCATCCATAGTGCAGTGTATAGATTTAGTTCAAATATTCTCAAATAAATATATATGCTTAAAGATAGTAACACAAAAGCCCTAAGTATAAGGGTTGGGGTACCCCAGAGAACTGGGGAAGTATTTTAGGATAAGCACAACTTCTTAGCCTACCTTAGGGACAAGCAGCAAGCTCTCCATGCATCATGCGACAACACTGAACACGCTAAGCACACAACACGAACTGACACTTGTGTCTAAGCACGCATCTCTGCGTGCACCCTACTGGCAGCAAGGTGAACTAAAATACTTGGGACTGACCTGAAAGTCCTCTATGGGTCAGGTCCCCCAAGCAAGTATCACCCCAATTAAACTGCTGTTTTTAATGGGAGAAATCCACTTATGCATGGATTTGGCACGCATGAACTGCAATACTGCCCAAAAATTAGAAATATAACAGTAAAAACAGACGTGTAGTGCACTGGGGATTGCGGGTGAACTACAGACCCTCTTCCTATTTCTAGTATGGAGAGTAGGGCTCACAAGTGCTCAGACAGTTGGTAGCACAAAATTAGTTACAAATACACACTTTCAAATAAATGTCAGAGGCCGTGCGTAACCTCAGCACCTTAAGTCTAAAAGCACAGCAGTGTTAACACTAATAACTAATAACCTCCCCTGTGTCTGCAGATCTACTGAAATATACATGTATGTCGATGATACTGTTCTTTTCCTCTCTGGGCCCTCTTTCAACAGTGTGCAGGCCACCCTCTAGGATGATTTCAATAGGGGCCAGTCCTGGTTCATGGTAAATAAGCTCAAACTAAATATAAAAAAAACAGTGGCCATGACTTTTGGCACCAGGCAAAAACTGGCCACCCTTCAACACACGCCATCCTTCTCTACCTTGGATGGCTCTTGCCTTGAAAACGTCTCGGCCTTCAAATATTTATGGGTCTGGCTAGATTCCCACTTAGATTTTTCCACTGACATTGAAGCCATTTGTGCCATTCTTCACTCTAAATTAAAAACTGTCTCCCCCCATGCATCATGAGCTTGTCACCAAAATGATTCTACCCACTTTTGACTATGCCAATGTGGTGTATGATGCAGCTTTTCAGGACTCCTTAGGAAAACTCAGTATTCTGTTAAACTCCTTCTGTCACTTTGCCACAGCTTCCCCTCCTCTTGCCCACCACTGTCTTTACTCTGCCCTATCACTTGCTCCCCTGTCCCATAGGAAACTGGTTCCCTGTGCTTCTTTCAATGATAAATTCTGGTTTGGTACCCTCCCCTTCCCTCCTATCTCTCTTCCCTTCTCTCCCAGGTGGCCACCTCAAACTACTCCCTTCATCACAGGACCCTCTCCTTCACCTTCACTCTGTTTCAGGGTTATCTGCTTTCTCCTTTTGGTTCCCTTCTCTCTGAAGTAAACTCCCCCCAGACCTTCATATGTCCTTCTCCCACCTGTCTTTTAAGAGGCTCTTCAGACTCCTCACCTTCCAGCCTTGTTCCCAGTGTCCCCTTTCCTAATGCTCTATATCCCCTGCTGTTACCCTTTCAGGCCAAGCTATACATCTCCACTTGACCTTGTTTTTTTCCATCTATCACTTCTTGCTGCTCATTTTGCTTTACCTATCTTCCCTTATAGTTCAGCTACCCCAACCCCTCACCAATAAACTTTTCTGCTTGTTCACCCTCCCTGGACTAGGTCACCCAAATTTAAAAGTTTATCCATGTAACAGCTGTCATGAACCCACTTGTGAGGGTCAGATCATTGAGCTCACAGTGACCACCCTAAGTGCAGTCTGTGACATGGAGGGGGGAAAACAGGGATAGCTGCCTCGTATACACCCAGAGTGCTCACTGGATTTACAACTGAACACTTGCCATGAGGTCCCAGAGTATACCTCTGTACTTTAGATCAGAGCATAATACCAGTCTCAAGCCTTGTGACTAAATATGAACTCTTTTTCATGGCTATTACACACAGGAGGAAGGCCCAAGTGTTATGCCCTCTTCGAGTAGTTGTGCAACACCTGAGTTGGTCTTCACCCTACAGGACATGTAATAGCCCAGTTCACACCCTTGGCAGACTCGTATGAGACTCTGGTATTCTCCCCAAATCCGTCCAGATGTCTCCACTGACCCTTTTCAATTTGGTTGTTTTTTGGTGATCCTCCTAAGCATAAACAGTTGTCACAAATTTGTAATAAAACTTCTACAGTCACACATACAATATAAGGAATCTCATTCAGGCAGATTTCTTTAGAAAAACAAAAGTCTTTACTAAAATAAATAAATGCAGTTACAAGAAAAAGAGAACATATACAAATTTAGTTTACAGTATTAGAAACAAATGGGAAAGTATGCAGGATAAATGCTTTAAAACTATGTTAACTACTTCTCTAACTTAAATATGAAAATGCTCAAAGACCTTTTTCTGTGTGGCAGCTTGGCAGTTTTTGTTGTGCTCAGGAGATTGTCCAAACCCAGAATGGCACTGAGTGACTGTGTTGAGAGTCTAACTAACTTTTCTAAACTGCAGTGTAAGCAATATTCCAGTCAGTGACCCACAATTTCCTGGCCATCGGGTGATGTCACTCAGCTTTGTGAAATTTGCAGTGTCATCAGTTTTCCAGCTATAAGGAAAACAGTTTATTTTATTTTCCCCAACAGTAACCCACAGCATGGTTTATGATAGTTCAGAATTAAGCTTTGAAGTCTATGTTCCCACAGTAACATACTGGAAGTACATTTTCACACAGCACTGTTAGAAGGATGTGTACCCTTTTTAATGTTACCTCACATAGACCTATTAGGAAGGCATTTCCTTGGCAAAAACATTCCTGGGCCTCATAAAATGTGTTGTGCTGTCATAGTTCTTGAGATCAAAAGCTCTCTGCTTGCAGTGCATGTTTATGGCAGGTAATGGCTTTTGGGACATCACTGTCAACAGAATCTGAGAATTATGATCTCCCCTTCCTAGTAAACAGGTGGCATTTGAGTCAAAAGGTCACCCCTTTAAAAACAAAATCTAGTCTGTCCCTATGCCTTGAATTTACACTGGCATGGGCATACACACAAATCCCATAAACCAATCCCATATAACAAAGATAGATACTGCAAATAATGATCATCAGATGGCTAGCCCACAACAACAGCCTGCTACTGTCGTCAGTTTCAACCACATGACTAAAACCTTTGTCCTTCCCTCTGCCTTCTATCATAATTTACAGTTGATACCTCTTTTTTGCTCTGACAAGTGATACTGTTCTCTAATTGCCTTTTATATTAATGACTTTGTAACCTAATTAATATAATGTGCTATTTTTGGATGCCTGTTTAGTATCTGTATTTTGCACTTTTTTGCATCCTGTTGAATGTTCTGTATCCCTTGTCCCTGGGTCGCACCCAGAAACAATCTTTGGCTCAGTGTGCTTTTCCCGGTTATCAAATTTTAAATATATAAATAAAATAAATAAATGTTAACATGGTGAAGCCCTACTATGATAGGAAAGAAATGGTCCTTGCTGTGTGCAATTCCTAAGAAGAGGAAAATAAGGCTAATCGACTGACGACCTCTTTGGGGAAGCGTGGGGGATCCCTCAGTGGATAACCTCACCCTCTCAGAGCAGCTAAATTCAGACCAGGCAGAGGAAATAAGGGGGTGCTTTAAGCATCTGTGTTAGCATTCACAGGGGAAACCAAGATACACCACAATGGCTGAACACAACATGGGCACTGGGACCCAAGTGTCACTGAGGCAGTCTCCCTACAGGGTACCAGAGGGGATTAAAAAGACCATGCAGGAGGAGTATGAAGAGATGCTGGCTCTTAGGTTAATCCAGGAGTCCAATAGCCCCTGGCCATTGCCTGTGGTTCTGATCACCAAGAAGGATGGTACTACAAGGTTCTATGTTCAATATTGGAAGCTCAACAGCTGCACAAAGTCAGAAGCCTGCCCCATGCCTGGAACAGATGAGACTTTAGAATGGCTGGGGAAGCCCAGTACCTGACCACTATAGACTTGACAAAGGGCTACTGTCAGGTAACATTAACTCCTGCAGCCAGAGAGAGGTCAGCCTTCATCACCCTGTTTGGCTTATTTTAATTCTGAGTAATGTCATTAGGGATTAAAAATGTGCCTGCAACCTTCCAGCAGCTTGTGGATCACATTCTGTGTGGGGCAGGTGATGTTGTGCTGGCATACATTGAAATATAACCATTTACAGTTAGACTTGTGGAGGATCACGTCAAGCTCATGAGAGAGGTGTTCCACAGACTGAAGGTTACAGGACTGACACTTAAGGGTGAAAAATTCCAGACAGGTATGGTGGAGGTGAACAAGGGAGAAACCATGTGCACTAGATGGGCAGTGGATACATCCACCCAGAGTCTTTGACAGTTGATGCCACCTAGGACTGGCCAACCCCTACCATGAAGAGACATATAAGGGCATTTCTGCGGACAGTCGGGTACTACAGGAGGATTATTCATCACCATAATGCTATGGCCAAGCCCCTGATAGACCTGAGACCAAGGAAACTGCAAAAGAGAATTCTCTGGATGGAGGACTGTGAATCCACCTTCCAGAAGTCGAAGAAGGCATAAGTGGGGCTCATGCTCACTAGCCCCACTTATACCCTAAAATTCATTTTGCACATGGATACCTCAAACCATGGACTAGATGATGTTCTGAGCCAGGTTACATTGAAGAGGAAGCACCCCATAGTGTATCTGAGTTGGAAGCTGCTACCTAGGGAGGAGGCACATGCCACAACTGAGAAGGACTGTGTTGGGATGGTGTGGGCACTTCAGAAGCTGCAGCCTTATTTGTATGGGTGGGAGTTCACTGTGGTCATGGATCATAATCCCTTGACATGGCTCACTAGGACTAGCAGACAAAATATTAAATTACTGTGCTGGAGTTTGGTACTGCTGTCGTATAATATTTTACCTTCCGGAACCACAGTGGTTTGTGAAATGGCAGTGTGGATGGGTTGTCTAGGCAGGGCTAAGTGCATGACATTAAAATTTAGGCACTTTCCAGTCCCTACATGACTTGCAGTGTCCCTTGCGGGTTGCCCAAAAGAGACTTGCCCTCACCCTCTGTGGAGGAATAACCCCTTATGCATACTATTCATTTCCTGTGTATTAGCTAGGACTGGATCCATCTAGTCAGCCTTTTATTAAAATACATTTTATTCAATTCTGATATAAGCTTCTTATGTGACAATGTCAAAAGCCTTGCTGTAATTCAAATAAATGATGTCAACAGGTAGCTCCGTATCCCTTGCCTAATTTTTGGGTACAAAAAAACTCATGATTTTTTTTTTTTGGTATGATCGCTCTCCCTGAAATCCATGTTGTGTCTCATCTGTAAGTTTGTTTTTAATTGCGTGCTTTTCTAATTCCTTCTTAAAGACTTCCAGAACCTTTCTGAGAACCGAGTTGAGACAAATAGGCAGATAATTTGGGTAGTCTATCCTTAATTCCTTTTCTTAAAGATGGGCACTGCTGATGTCTGTCTCCAACACTTAACCACCTCTCTAGCATTTAAGGACTTTTCAGAAAGACATTTGATAGGCCCTAATAGCCTGTTCTTTGGGCAGGTCTTTGATGAATCTCATCTGGTCCATGGGCTTTGTTTCTAACCCCATAAATAGATTGAGCAACCTATTTCATCAATAGTAATATTTCTGTTTCATCAATAGTACTATTATCAACTTCTTGATGAATCACTTTTATTTCCATTTTCCATCCCCCTTGTGAAATACAGAGCAAAAGCAACTATTATAAATATTTACCATATCTTTCTCCCCCCTAGAGATTAGGGGCCAGAATTTCAAACGGTGGTGCAGGGCTTGCATCTAGCCCTGCACCACAGGACTAAGGTTTTGGCAGTGCACCAAATCCCTTTGCTGCAACTGCACCTGATTTTCCAATCTCGGGTGCAGGTGCAACAGTTGCCATGTTTTATGGCAGCTTGTGCCAAATGTCCGCACAAGCTCCATGACTTAGGCTCCTGGGACTGGCACCGGTTAGACCATAGAAATATGGTCTAAGGTCCTGCATGTGTCACAAGAGAAGGAAAATACAGATCCTCAGCTGAAGAATGCCACAAGCCCTGTGCGCCATAGGTTTGGCGCTCCAGGGACTTGAGGCATTCCTGCGAATTGGAAAATCCAGCCCTCTGTCTCATTCACTATCAGTGGGCCTGCCCCCCCATTTGAGCCTCTATTACTATAAATGTATTTATAATATTGCTTGTGATTATCCTTTACAACTGCTGTTTTGAATTCTAAGGCTGCCTTACTCTAATTTCTTTTTTACAAATCCTTACACAATTATTGTATTTTTCCCAGGATGCTGGTGTACTACTGTGTTTTGCCCTGCAATATGCCCTTTTCCCATAACACTTTTTAGTTTCCCTAGTTAACCATGGGGGGCTGGATTTCCTGCTACAGTATTGTTATTATTGTTATATTTGATCTTTTCAGGCACATACTGTACCTTTTTTAATAAAAATTCTAATATTATTTTCAGTAATGCATGTTCTTCCACTTCAAGCCCACTTCATTTTTCCTCCCAGTTCCATTTTTGGAGCTCCTTTCTCATTTCTGTAAAGTTAACTCTAGCATGACATTTTATTGTTTTGCCCCTTTTGACTTTTTCTTGGTGACTTACCTTGAATTTAAATGTGCTGTGATCACTTCCAGAGACTGGCTTTTCCACACTACGCTCAGGTACTCAACTTTCAACATTGCTGAGCACCAAATCCAATATTCTATCCTCCCTTATATGGCACTGCATGTGCTGCTCAAAGTTGAGTTCATTTGTAATATTTATACATTCCCTCTCTTGATAACTTGTGCCCACCATGGTTACCCAGATTTTCCCTGCAGGTTAAAATCCCACACCAAATATATTATATCATCAGTGTTGAAGGATCTAATTATATTGTACACTTTTTCAACCTCATCATTTGGTAACGATGGAAGTTAGTAAACCACTCTCAAAGTACCATGTGTAATCCTTTTTGGTGTAATGGCTACCCACATCATCTCCCCCTTCTTCTTCGTCATAATCCATTTTGACTTCTACAGCTTCAGTGCCTTGTTTTATATAAAGGCCACTCCCCCACCTCTTTGTCCCTTCCTATCCCTTCTAAAGGTTATAGCCACTGATAGTCTCCCACCAGTCCTCCTCCTTGTCTCCATGTTTCTGTGACTGCACAGATGTCCAAGTTCTCATCTACCAACTTGGCTTCCAGTTTCTTTTTTTTTGTTATTTAGGTTTCTTGCATTTAGAAGTATGCAATCCCAGTCAATATGTTGTCCTCTTTCTTTACTAAAACTGGCTCTGTTATGGATGCAATACTTCTCTTTTTATTTGTATCTCTTCCTGCCTCCCCGACCTGCTAGTTTAAAAGTCAAGCAATGCTTTGACATAGCTTTGTTTCACTACGTTCTTGCCCCATGTGGTCTGAGGTGTAACCCATCCTTTGCATACAGTGTGTAATTATTTACAAACTACTCCCAGTTCCTCTAAAAGATGAATGCTTCTTGCTTACATCATTTCCTTAGCCACCAGCCATATCATTGTATCTTGCAATTAGAATTGGTAATATTTCCAAAATTATTACCTTACATTGCAGCTGCATCTGTGGTGTAGAGGGTTAAGTCACAACCTGTGAAACAGGCAACTAGGGTTCTGATCTCAGCAGGAACATATACTGCACACTATCTAAACACTTAATGATTTCTCTGGCAGTATAGCCTAGAGGTTAGAGTAACAAGGTGTGAATGAGGTTGGCACATCCAGAAGACTTGGGTTTGATTCCCACAAACTCCACTTTAATACTGTGTGACTCTGAGCAAGTCATTTAACCACCGCAGTGCTACTGGGTCACCCCCTGACAAAAAGCACTTGTGCTTAGTGGGCCTTACTTGCTCATCAATGAATTAAAAAAAAATGTTTCCTTGATTTCAGTCTCTTTGCCACCTCCATAAAGTTTTTCTCTGTACTGCTCATGCTTGTTCTTCCTACATCATTTGAACTGTCATGCAGTGCCACCACCTTTTTCTTATTGATTGTTCTTATCCGCTCAATGTTCTTTCTGATTCCCTCAACCCTAATCCCCAGTACACAGCTGACAGTAGTTTGGTCCTTCCTCCACTACATATTTATCTGTCTGTATAGTGAAGTATTGAATTGCCTACTACCATTATTTCTGGATTTGTCCTAATATCTTTTTGAGGTATTGTTTCCCTTCCCAGAGTAATATTACCAGCATTCGGTGGTGCTTCACTTTGCTGTGGTCTAATATGATATAGTGTATGGTAAAATGTTGTTATGGATAAAAATCCAAAACTAGAATGGAGTTGTTATGCTGCAGTAGCTATATCATCACAGCTGTTATGCTGCACTAGCTATGTCACTGCTGCAGCATAACAACGTGGAATGCTGCCACACAGTTGCTTTCCTCAATCCAGTTAAGTTGGAAGTTGCATTTTTGTAACTTGAACATGCAGAAACATCTGCAGCACACTGTGTCAGTTAAAAAAAAAGAACATTTTTAAAATTTCTGTTCTCTGTTGTCTTCTCCAGCTGGTTTTGTGTGATTTTCTATGCTGTGACTGCCCATACACTATTAAAGACTGTGTATGAGCAGTCATACACAAACAAGGAAATTATTGTAACTGGAGGTTTCCTTGGTAACAGAGTACCTCTCGAGCTGTGCTCTCGAGGTCATCTGTTACCAAGGAAACCTCTCGATACAAGAATATCCTTGTTCTGTATTATTGCTAATACACAATCTTTTATGTAGTGTATGGTGGAATGCTGTTATGCATGAAATTCCATGCCTGGAATATGTTTGTTCTGCTGCAGTAGTGATGTCATTATGTTGTTCTGCTGCAGTAGTGATGTCACTACTGCAGCAGAACCACTTGGAATCCTAGCACATTGTTACATTCCTGAGTCAGTTTCATTATGAAAAAGAGAGAAAAAAAAACACAAAGCACACATTTCACATTGTACTTTTATACACTATAAAAAATACAGGATGAGCAACTTTATGCACAACCTGTGTGTTCTATCTCCTGAGGGTTCCGATTCCCATGGACCTCTCAAGCTTCACTCTCGAGGTCAGAAGGAATCAGAACCTGGACCTGGGGGTGGTGGTGGATGTCAAGATGAACAACTAGGAGACTTGTAGGAGGGCTGCAGCCAAAGCCAACAGGATGATGGGATGCATTGCTAGGGGGATCACCTCCAGAAGGAGGGAAGTGATACTCCCTCTGTATGACTGCTTGGTGAGGCCGCACCTTGAGTACTGCATGCAGTTTTGGAGGCCACACTTAAAGAGGGACATTAAACTCCTGGAGAGGGTCCAGAGGAGGGCAACCAAAATGATTTGGGGTGTGGGGGGACAGGACCTATGAGGAGAGGCTTGAAGAGCTAAATATGTACACATTGGAAGAGAGAAGGGACCAGGTGGACATGATAGAGGTCTTCAGGTACATGAAGGGGGTAAATGGGGAGGAACAGTCAGGGTGCTTTGAAGAAAGGAGGAGGGGGCCACTAGAGGGCATGGGTGGAAGCTGGAGGGGGGAAGATTCAGGGGAGAAAGGAGGAGGGTGCTACTTCACTGAGAGGGTGGTGGAGCCATGGAATGTGCTGCATTGGGGGCTGGTGGAGGCAGAGACAGTGGAGGGGTTCAAGAGAGGGTGGGACAGGTACAGGGGAAGGGTTCTGGAAGCAAAATCCAATGCAGCGAGAATATCCAGAACTGGGAAGTGAGAAGCCAGAGAAGGTGAGGGGGGCAGCAAGGTCAGCTCCGAGGGTGGGGGCTGACCAAATGAGCAGACATGAAAGACCGTTAGGCCTATTCTGCTGGCATTTTAGTATGTTATAACCCCTCTGTAGTAGAACACACTGGTTGTGTATAGATGCCCATCCAGTATTCTCTATGTTCTGTGCTTTTTATGTTGATTGCGTGCAGCGCAAGAAACATATTGGCACTGCTTGCTGAGAAGCAGGCTGTGGAGGTACGGCACTGTTGTGGCCAATGCCCCCACAGGCTGCAAAGGCTTGTCCCACTTCCCCCAATGCAGTTGCAGGCTGCTGGTGACACAAGTTTGGAACGTTTGCACCAACTTGTGACAAATCAGCTGTTGCAATCAGGGGCCACCTTGTCATTGCAGCATCAGCCATCTGCTGCAATGAGGGGAGCCACCTGTCATTGCAGAGCAGATCTAGCAAGCCTGATATTGTTTGTGAACATGGCGGTGGGTTGCCGCTGTGTTCACAAACAATATAACCCCCCCACCATATTTATGTGCCAATGGGGGCCCCAATCCCCATCGACTTCAGTGCCCCCTGCTCATTTTTTATGTGCTGATGGGGGCCCCAATCCCCGCCTTCTTCGGTGCCCCCCTGCTCATTTTGCTGATGGAGGAGCCCAGTCCCCGTCAGCATTCTTTCACCCCCCATGCTTTTATTTTCTGCTGACAGGGTGCCCAATCCCCATTGCAAGAATAAAGCCCCTCCCTTTGTTTACCGAGGGGGGTGCCCAATCCCCCCGTCGGCTATTGCTGCCCCTGCCAACAGAAAGCCATTGGTGCCCCCCACATGCTATTATTCCTGCTGACGGGGTGCCTAATCCCCATTGGCATAATGACGCCCCCCTTTGTGTGCCAACGGGGGTGCCCAATCCCCCATCAGCTATTGCTGGCCCCCCCAAAAGAAATCCGTTGGTGATACGCTGGGAGACCATCCCAGCATGCCACATGCTCCTGTAAAAGAAAAAACTGTCCTGTGAAGTCTTTTGCTTTTTCCCCCTGAAAAACAGAAAAAGGGCCCTCGGAGTCTCCGTGCTGCCCACCCACCACCAAGACTCACTCCACTGCACACCCTGCCCCATACCCCCCATACTTACTTCTGGAGCTCAGTGTGACACTCTTCGGTGGACCAGGAACATGTCTGCACTCTTAAAAGCCGACAGTGAACTGAGGAAATGCCGGTAAGCTGTATAATGTAATGAATAGGGTTTTTTCAACTTCAATGCATATCTCAGGCATTTTTGGGAATTATTTCACCAAATTTTCAACATGGGGTTTTTGGGATCCCTCCTCATGAATGCTTGAACTGTCATGGTGTTAATCAGCCCAGAAATGTGATTTCATGGTCAATGCACGGAATCACCTTTGGGGGCTGATTAATGAAATGACAGTGCCAGTGTTCATGAGGTGGGCTCTCAAAAAGCCTATGTTGCAAATTTGGTGGAAAAAATCCCAAAAATGACTGTTTTACGAGCATGCGCTGTGCAGTTGCTACGTACGCATGTAACTTCATGAATTTGCAATATTTTGATGCCAGACTTTCAACATTGGCATTTTGTCACACCTCCTTGTGAACAGTACAGCTGTCATTGTTCACATCCTGACGGAAATGTGTTTTTGCACTTCCAGCACAGAATAGCACGGTCGCTGTTGGAAATCAGTGTTCAGGACAGATTAAGAAAATGACAGTGACACTGTTCATAAGTAGAGGTCCTGAAATGGCTATGTTGAAAATTTGGTAACAATACTCCATAAAATGACTGTGTTACTACCGTGCGTTTCACAGTTTGCACGTACACTCATAACTCCGCGAATCTATAATATTTTCACTCCAGATTTTCAACATTGCCATTTTCCCACACCTACTTATGACCAGTGCAGCTGTCATTTTTCCCATCCTGGACGAAACAGAATGGTCACTGTGGGAAATCAGTGTCCAGGACAGATTAAGAAAATGACAATGATACTGTTCATGAGCAGAGGTCCTAAAATGCCTATGTTGAAAATTTGGTGATGATAGCCCATCAAATGAGTTGCATTGCACACTTTCCATACACCCTTGTAGCTTTGCAGATTCATAATATTGTCATGCCACATTTTCAACAGTGGCAATTTTTCACACCTCCTTATGAGCAGTACAGTTGTCATTTTTCACATCCTGAGTGAAATGTGGTTTCACAGTTGCAGAACAGAATAACGCCGTCGCTGTGGGAAATCAGTGTTCGGGACAGATAAAGAAAATGACAGTGGCACTGTTAATGAGCCGAGGTAGTAAAATCTCTATGTTGGAATTTTATTTATTTATTTATTTGGTTTTTGCTTACCGGGTAAGTACACTAGACAACAATGTTGCCTATATTCAGGCACGACCCGGGAGAGTACAGACAGGGGAGACCAGAGTCAACATTAAAGAGTATTTCATGATGCAGCATGAGGTGAGAACAAACATTTGAACAGTATACAGCCAGGTACAGTCATTATCAGTGATGACAAAGAGAAACAGATAACATTACATTAATTATTTTCGTCTGATGATATATCAATGACTAAATTGAAATAACAAACAGCAAAACAAAACTTAAATGAAGTAGCATTATAACAATAGGATTTCTGCTGGGTGTGGGAAACTTTCAGATTTTGGAGACCAGCAGGAAATCAGTAAGTGCCATAGGGAGGAGAAAATGCTAGGAGAGAGGCTCAAGTTACAGCACAAGAGCAGCAGTCAGATTCTAATAGGTGTGCCGAAGACCTATTTTAAAGGTCTTGTGGGATTTGAAGAGTTTGATGTGGGAGGGAATGGAGTTCCAGGAGCGGGGGGCAGATATGGTGAAGGATCGTTCTCCTTTTGTTGTGAGATATCTGGGAATTTCAAGTTGGGTTTGAGCAGATGCCCTGAGGAGGTATGCTTGGGAGGGCAGAGTTAATAGTTTGGCAAAGTATTTAGGGGACCCCGTTCTGATCATATTATCAATTGTACAGCCTGCAGAATAGTGTCTGAGTGAGTCTGGGGAGAGCCAATTTAGTTTGGAGAAGAGCAGGCAATGATGGGTAAGTCTGTGAGCAGAGAGAGCAAATCTGCATATACTGTTATAACAGGTGCTCCATTTCTGGAGTGCTCCTTTGCTAGCTTTAACGTAAACCTGAGAGCAATATGTCAGAGCAGGAAGGAGAAATCCTTGTGCAATAGCAAGCTGGGCAGCATCATTGAGGGAGAACCTAATTTTAAAGGCAAGACCAAGTTTTGAGTAAACTGTCCTACATGTAGCCGCAATTGGAGGTTAAAGTCAAGAGATGGGTCGAGGTGACTCCTAGATACCTGAAGGAGGTAACAATTCAAGAGGAAGTCATCTAGAGAATGTATCAATAAGTCTGGAGTAAGAGATCTGATTCTTGACGGGGGGCCAAAAAGCATAGTTACGGTTTTCTTAGCATATATTAGGAGCCTGTTCTGTAGTAACCACTCCTGCAAGCAGTTGAAGTCTGCTTGAAGATGGGCTCTTACTGATAAGGGATCTTTACCACTGGAAAGAAGCACCATGTCATCAGCATAAAGGATCAACAAGGAGGAGCAGGGAAGGGAGGCAAGTTGTTAATGAAAAGGGAGAAAAGTAGTGGGCCAAGAATAGATCCTTGGGGGACTCCAACAGAGGTAGGGGAAAGATTTGAGACAGTGGATTCAATTTGGACAAATTGCACCCTCCCTGAGAGGTAGCTATCGAACCAGGAGATGGTCGACAGGTCAAAGCCAAGGCGGGACAGTTTGGAAAGTAGCAGAGAGTGATTCACAAGGTCAGATGCCTTTGTGAGATCGATAAATATGACCCCAGTGAGCAGGCTCTCATCCATCACTGTAAGGACTGCATTTGTCAGCTGAAGTAGTGCAGTTGTGGTGCTGTGTCCTGTTCGGAATCCGTGCTGGATAGGGGATATAAGGTTGTGAAGGTGCAGGTAATTTGTGACCTGAGTAGCGATGGCCTTCTCGAGAAGTTTATTTAGGGTAGAGAGAATGGCAATCAGTCTATAGTTTGACATATTTCGGTATCCTTTTTGGAACAGGGACAACGCAGCGGTTTCCACAATGTTGGTACCGTTTGGGTTTTTATAGAAAGATTAAAGATTCTTGCAATAGGAACACCAAGGGCAGGGGCTGCCTGCTTCAAGAAGCTTGGCAGTAGCCCATCCGGGCCAGCAGATCCATAAGGGGATACTAATTTGAGGAGATGCCGCACTTCGGTGGAGGAGACTAATGTGAGATGAAAAGGGATTTCATGCGAAAGTTGCACCTCTGGAGGAGATGAAAGAGGTTGGTTGAATTTCTCAGTGTATTCGGAGAGATCCAAGAATTGTGCATTAAGAGCATTAGCAATAGTAGGTAACTTATTACAGTTTGCATCATTCAGTGTCATGTCGGTAATGACCGTCTTGGGCCTTTGCCCAATGACATTTTTGATGTGGTTCCAAAAACCCCTGGCATCACCCGCTGAAGATTGGAGAAGCTTAAGGCAATAGCTCCTTTTTGCCTTCCGAATATCTTTTTTGCAGGCATTTCTCAGTTGTCTATAGCTAACCCAGTCTTCTGATTGTTGGGACTTCTTTGCCAAGGTCCAGGCCTTGTCTCCTCTTATCATGGCTCAAAGGAGGTCTTTATTTAGCCATTTATTAGGGGAGCCCCTGAGACGCCTTTTTTTCAGAGGGATGTGCAGATCCTGAAGGGCAAGAAGCTGAGACATCAGGTATTCAAGTCCAGTGTTTACATCATCAGTGTGATAGATGGGAGACCAGTCTATATTATTAATATCCTGGAGAAGTGCAGTTCAGTTTAGTTTGGCAAAATCCTGAAATTGAATGATTCTTGGGGGGGAGGGGGTTTGAGGCAGTGGCCATTCCAGATACAGAAAGTAGGCAGGTGATCACTAATAGAATCTGAAAAGGTCCCTGCAGCAATTATTTTATTTGCGCCATTTGTAGCCATCCAGTCCAGGAGAGATTGGTGCTCCGAGTTAGAAGAGATGCATGTAGGGCTAAAGATAAGTTGAGCAAGGTTAAGTCGGGCGAGAGCTTCAGTATATGTACCGGCGTGACTCCCTGATAGGTCTAGGTTGAAGTCTACCATTAGTATGACTTCAGATCTACCCTTTTAGAGTGGCCAGATAATCCAAGAGCCCATTTAAGCCAGGGAGAGCCCCCTTTGGAGGATTTTAGGCACAGATCAGATTTAGCCTTTTATCACCCCCTAGTTGTAGAACCGTATGCAGAGCTTCACAGTGATTTATTATCCAAGACTGGAGTACTGAGACATTGAGATGCTCTTTATAATAAAGGGCAACTCCTCCACCCTTTTGTTTGGTGGGGTGATCGGATCTGGACAAGCTGTAGCCAGGTATTTTGTACATGGAATCAGGCATCTCTGGCCTGAGCCATGTTTCAGTTAGTCCAAGTATGTCCCGACAGTAGTGGGCTATCCAGGCTTCAAGTTCAGAAAAGTTTGCTGGTAAACTTCTGATATTCATGTGGGCAATTTTCATGCCCTTAGTGGAGAACCATGAGGAGTCAACCGTGGACCTGGCATTCCAATGGGGGCCAGGGTTAGATTCTATGTCTCCTGATAAGCATAAGTGCAGAAGCATCACCCAAACTTCTTTGTAGAATCTGTAATTGCACTTGAGGTATTTGGGCATGCTAGGGGGGTAGTAGAGAAGGAAATGCCCTAATTTGGAAGGATGAGTTATATGGAGGGACAGGTTAGGAGAAGGGAGCAAGGTTTTTGTTGGTATAAGGTTGGAGAAGACAAAGGATAATTCTTCATGGCAGTGGGACCCAGGGTATCCAGCTGGTATGTTACATGAGAGATAGGAGAGGATGATTTCGGTGGGTAGTAATCCTGATACCACCAGAAGTGACCTTGGGCATGTAAGAGAGAACATTATGTATGCCTTGTAAGAAACCTCTGTTAATCAGAAGTGGATTGTCCCTTATAAGAGTAGAATTTAAGTGACAGAAATGGTGACTTAAGGGCAGGGTGACACCTATAGTGAAGGCAGTCTGAGTGAAACCTTTAGTGGCCAGAGGTTGGCAGTCAATTATACAAGTTATTCACAAGAGGTAGGTATTCCAATAGAGTGCAGTTTATGAGGAGTGGACAGGAGCAAGGGGAATTTGAAAAGGTGAGGGGAAAAGATCAAACTGGGATACCCCCAGTCTGAGTTACTTTTCCAGACAAAATAAGTGTAGAACAGAGGCAAACATAGAGAATAGGTAAGAGTGAGTGGAGGAAAAAAAACCAAAAAGAAAAGGACTGCCTCGCTGGTTTGAATTAGGACTGATGCAGCAAGGGGGAGGGGTAGGACTGCCCTTCAAGTGAGTTTATAGGTTGGAACAAAAGTGGGCGGGATTACCAGTGTATTTAATTAATGGTAGAGGAGGGGGTGGGGAGCCTGCAAGCAGCTGCTATGTTAGAGGATCCACTAAAATTAATTAAACAGCAGCTGCAGTGTACCAGAATCAGCCAAAGTTAATTAAATTAAGGTAGGCAGGCTAGAGAGTATAGTAGGCACAGTCTTGTGAGTCGAAATACATTAATTTCCTTGGGTTTAAAGTGACTGCAGCAGCGAGTACTACAGTGCCAGGGAGCTGAACAGAAAAAAGACGCCAAGGTTTGAAACAGAGTGCAGTCTTGAGATCGCGTACCTTCTTGCTGCCAGCCTTGTAGCTTCGGGGAACTGAGGGGAGCTGGGGAGGGCTTTTCAACAACCGTTGCCCTCTCAACCCTTCCTGCTGCCAGCCTTGTAGCTTCGGGGAACCGAGGGGAGCTGGGGAGGGCTTTTCAACAACCGTTGCCCTCTCGACCCTGATGACAAAACTCCATAACATGACTGTGTTACAAGCGTGTGTTCAACTATTTCCACGCACCCTTTTAACTTCGCAAATTTGTAATATTTTCACGCCACATTTTCAACAGTGGCATTCTTTCACACCTCCTTATGAACAGTACAGCTGTCATTTTTCACATCCTGTCTAAAATATGTTTTTGCACTCCTGACAGAGAATAGCATGGTCGCTGTGGGACATCAGTGTTTGGGATAGATTAAGAGTGAGAGGGAGGAGTGACTGAGCTCAACTGAGCTCTGTCGGGACTGCTTCAGATTTGTTTGTGGGCAGAAAAAGGCCCCAATGCAAGAGGCCAGTACAAAAGGGCAGCCTGCAGCAGTGGGAGAAACAGAACAAGAGAGTGAGTGAGGGAGGGAGGGGGAGTGAACAAACTCACCAGAGCGCTGTCAGGACTGCTGCGGATTTCTTTGTGGGCAGAAAAAGGTGTCAATGCAGGTAGGGGCCCAATAGAAAAGGCCAGCCTGCAGTGCCAGGACAAATAGAATGAGCGCGTGACAGAGGGAGACTGATGGACCTCAGTGGAGCTTTTTTGGTACAGCTGCAGATTTATTTGTGGACAGACAAAGGTGCCACTGCAGTCAGCAGCCTCATACAGAAGCGCAGCCTGCAGCGCCAAGAGAAACGGAATGAGTGAGTGACAGAGCAGTAGTGAGCAAGCTCAACGGAGCTCTATTGCAACTGCTGTGATTTCTTTGTGGGCAGAAAATGCGTCAACACAGGCAGGAGCCCAGTACAAAAGGCCAGCTTGCAGTGCAGGCAGAAATGGAATAAGTGAGTGAGAGGGGAGAGTGAGCGAGTTCAATGGAGCTGTGTCGGGACTGCTTCAGATTTCTTTCTGGGCAGAACAAGCCACCAGTGCAGGCAGGAGCCCAGTACAAAAGGGCAGCCTGCAGCGGCAGGAGACACAGACTGAGCGAGTAAGGGAGGGGGAGGGAGTGAGTGAGCTCAATGGAGCTCTATTGGGACTGCTGCAGATATGTTTGTGGGCAGAAAAAGACAGCAATGCAGGCAGGGGCCCAATACAAAATGGCAGCCTGCAGTGGCAGGAAAACCAGAATGAATGAGTGAGAGAGGAGGAATGAGCGAGCTCAACGGAGCTGTATTGTAACTGCTGCAAATGGCGGCAATGCAGGCAGGAGCCCAATAGAAAAGGGCAGCCTGCAATGCCACCAGAAACAGAATAAGCGAGTCAGAGAAGGGGACCAAGTGAGCTCAGCGGGGCATTGTCGGGACTGCTGCAGATTTCTTTGTGGGCAGAAAAAGGCTCTAACAGAGCCAGGAGCCCAGTACAAAAGGGCAGGCTGCAGTGCCAGGAGAAACAGAATGAGTGAGTGACACAGGGAGAGTGAATGCCCTCAACGGAGCTCTGTCAGGACAGCTGTGGATTTCTTTGTGGGCTGAAAAAGGTGCCAATGCAGGCAGGAGCCCAGTACAAAACAGCAGCCTGCAGCACTGGGAGAAACAGACTGAGCGAGTGACAGAGGGTCAGTGAGCGAGCTCAACACACCAGCGCAATCAACATTCGGCATTGACAAATGCTTGTTCTCACTAGCTGCTCTTTTCCTGTTTCTACTTGTGTGGGTATGATTCCACTGTTTTGAGTCCTGCTGCAATTCTGAGCTGTAACTCTGGACACATTGCTATTGCCACCTGTAATACTTGATTCAATGTTGTTGGTTTCTATTTCACCAACTTTTGACTGTGTCTCCTGGCCAAGGAGTTTAAATCTGTTTTTTAATATGAAACTATCGTCTCTCTTCTCTCCTTTACTACCCTTTCTATTCGTAACTCCAGCAATTTTCCATTCATGATCACCCATGCTCACCTCCTCTCCTGAATCATTGCTCAGTAATATCCTCCTTTTGTCCCTCATGGTTACTTCTACTGTTTGTATACTACCCCTGGCTGTATTATCCTTCACTATACATCCTTGACCTTCCTTCAGTAATAGTTTTGTACTGTTAATAGAGTCACTCATTTCTCTTATTTTATTATAGTCTAAGCTTTCTTTCAGAATACTATTTTCAAATTCTAGATTATTTATTAACATACACATAACACATTGGTCATCATTTAATTATTTTATTTTTTTATTTATTTGCGACTTGGATTAATACCTTTGAGCTAAAAGCACGTTTTCAAAGGTACCACATCATCAACGTACGACATACAGATAATGAGGAGTTATACAATATTAAAAATTGATATAAAATCATTTCAAAATTCAAGGTTAGAAAGTTAGATTAGATAAAACTATATTAGGCTGCCACATTTGAAGTAGGAGTAAGAGGAGGTAGGGAGGTGAGGTGTATGTGGTGAGAGGTAGGATAGGCAAGAACTGGGTAGAGGATAGCTGCAAGGAGGAGTCAGAGAAGTTGTGAGGCTGTTGAGGATGGATGAGGGTGGAGCCACCCAAAGGGGCCTTGTCAGAGTAAGGGAGAAAATTAAGGGATAGTCCAAGAGATAGGCAAGGAGAGGATAGGTGGGGGTAATTTCTGGGCCATGGGGGAGGGAAGGGGTGTTAGGTCAACCTAAGGAAGTAAGGGGGTATAGAGGGTGGCAGTGAGGGTTTGGCCACAGAGGGGGTATAGGATAAAGACAAAGTTAAGTAGGGGTATAGAGGGAGGGAGGGTGGGATGATATGGGGAGATAGAAAGGGAGGTCAGTGACTAAATGCTAGTTTGGGATGGTAGCCTCAAGAAGGGGAGTATTACGAACATACAAACATATGAAATTTGCCAGCAGATAAAGGCCTAGAGGTCTATCAAGTCTGCTCGAATGTGCAGCTAGCACCCCTTATTCTGCAGCTGCCCCTCCCTTCCACCCTTCCCATTCATTGACCCTCCCCCTTGTCCTGTCCCATCCCCTTTTGAAGCAGTCCACTGTTCTACTGGCTACCACTTCTGCAGGTAACGCATTCCACCCAGCCACCACCCTCTCTGTAAAAAAGTGTCTCCTTATCTCCCTCCTGAACCTTTCTCCCTCCAGTCTCATATCATGGCCCCTGGTGTCCCTTCCCTCCCTTACTTTGAACAGCCCCTCTGTACCTGTCTTGTTTATTCCTTTCATGTCCTTAAAGGTTTCAATCATGTCCCCCTGTCCCTCCTCTCCTCCAGCGAGTACATGTTCAACTCCCTCAGCCTCCTTTCGTATGATAAGTCCCCCAGCCCCTTGATCATCTTTGTTGCCCTGCGCTGCACCCCCTCCAGTAACTTAATGTCCCTCTTCAGATACGGGCGCCAGTACTGCACACGGTACTCCAGGTGCAGTCTAACTAATGACCTATACAGTGGCAGAATCACCTCCTCCCTCCTTGAGGATATACCCCTTGCAGTACAACCCAGCGTTTGTTGGCCTTTGCAGCTGCCTTCCTACATTGTGCCAAGTTGTTCATTGATCCTGTAATGAGCACCCCCAGATCCTTCTCCTCCTCTGTCTGGGCTAGCTGCACTCCCCCAGCTGGTAACTCCTCCTTGGGTTCTTCATCCCAAAATGCAGCACCTTGCACTTTTTGGCATTAAACCCCAGTTGCCAGGTGTCTGACCAGGTTTCAAGCTTTGCCAGATCATCCTGCAACCCCTGTCATCCCCCTAGGTCATCCACTATTGCTCCTATCTTGGTATCATCAGCAAACAGACTGATCTTGCTCTTGATGTCCAATGATATGTCTGCAATGAATATCCCAAACAACACTGGTCCCAACACCGGGCCCTGTGGAACACCGCTTGTCACTACCCTTGGATGTGACAGCTCCCCACCCACCACCCTCTGTTGCCTTCCCTGAAGCCAGATCCTACCCATCTCACCAGCTTTGCACCCGCCCCTGTGTCTTCTAGCTTACTTCCCAGCCTCCCATGTGGCACTGAGTCAAATGCCTTACTAAAGTCCAGATACAGGACATCAACTGCATGGCCCCTGTCTAGTTGCCTAGTTACCCAGTCATAGAACTCCACCAGGTTGGTTTGGCAGGATCTGCCACATGTGAAGCCATGCTGTCTGCTGTCCTGTAGTCCTTTGGTCTCTAGGAGGGCCACCAGCCTCTCCTTAAGGATAGTCTCCATTAGCTTACCCACGATGGATGTGAGGCTTACTGCTATTGGAGCTAGGTGTTACAGTCACACGTACTGGAAGCGACCAGAAGAGCATGACGTTGTGATTTGAATTGACCAAGTTTTTGCACTGATTGCAGGTCATCATTAAGAGAGTTAATCCACTTAGGGGCTCTGAAAACGAATGGCCATTGCCCAAGGGATGTTCTGAGGAAGGGGACTTGAAGCACATTTTCTCCTGTACCCCGGTATGCCTGTGGCGAGAGGATAGGCAAAGGAGGTTCTGAATCCTAGGTGGTGTAATGGCAAGGGTAGTCTTCTTACCAAGCAGGCAGAACTGGTACTGGATCCTGTTTTGCAAATTAAGCCACCCTGAATGAGCATAGAGCTTGCAGGTGTGAGTTAGTCAATGTGCACCTAGTACAAGTCTGCAAGCTTTGTTTAAGGTGGTTTTGAATCTTTTTAGTGCAGAGTTAGTAGCAGCTCCATACACTACTAGCCTGTAGTCAATGACTGACAGGACCGAGCTAGTTACAGCGAGCTTAAGAGCCACTTCACTAAGGCAGTGTCTATGCCTGTATAATTGGCCAATCCATAAGTTAGCAGCCTTGGCTGCCTGATCACTATGCTGAGTAGATGAGAGGGCACTGTCAAGAGTGACACTGAGATATTTAAAGCTGTTTTCCATCTCTAGTGCAACATTCTGGTTGTTAAGAATTTTAAAACAGTATGACCTATACCTGTTCTGTGTCAAGGTGAAAAGCATTGTCTTAGTCTTTTTGTAATTTAGAAGAAACTTGGAATTGATGAACCAAGCTTCAGTCTCAGATAAGTCATCTTGCATTGCTTTTCTAGAGCTTTGGGGTTCGAGTGGCTTGAAAAGAGTACAGTGTCATCTATGTATAATAGGACATTGCCACGGCAGGCCTTAGGGAGGTTGTTTAGAAACAAACTGAACAGTAGGGGGCCCAAGATTGAGCCTTGGGGGACCCCAGTTGTAACACTACAATGTTCAGATAGGACATCAAGTATTTTCTCTTGCTGAACACGTCCTGTCAGGTAGCTCTGGAACCAGTTTCAGATTCTAAAGAAAGGCCAGTATACGCCAGGTGACTTAGCAGTAGCCTGTGGTTGACCGTGTCGAAGGCCTTGATGAGATCAATGTATGTAGCCCCCACCAAGAGCCCCCAGTCAGGAGCCTCATGGATATATCTAGTGAATTCCACAAGTGCTGTATTCATGCTGTGATGCTTCTTGAATTGGTGTTGTTCCTGGCATTTAAGCATATTCTTGTCTAGATAGTCTACAAGCTGATCATAGATGATCCTTTTGCGCACTTTAGAGAATGGTGGGAGAATAGAGATAGGCTGGTAGTTGGAATGGCAAGCTCTATTCCCATTTTTGAAAACAGGAGTGACCATTGCAGCTTTCCAAGACTGAGAACATTTCTCTGTTTTGAGAGACAGGTTAAGAATCCTAGTTAGTAAGGAAAGAACCTCATCAAGGGTGCTCACAAGTAGCTTGATGTATAATGTGCCACCAGTTGTTCTCGGTTTCTTAAACACTTGTTAAAGATATTTCTTGACCTCACTTTTAGAGACAATCTAGAGGTAGAAGGGGGAAGCTGGATAATCAGATTGATTAGTAATACAAGAAGGATCATAACTGGTTTGTGGGGCTAGAAAGTCTGAGGGGAGTACTCCACTAAGGTCTGTAAAGGTCTTGTTAAAGTGGTTGGCTATTTCTTTAGGATCTTGTGAAATAACTCCATTGATATTGAGCATAGTGGGCAGTGTTTTGCTGGTGTTACCAGTGAGGGACTTCATGTTGCCCAGAATTTATGGCTGTCTCCCCCAGGAATTGTCAAGCTCAGTTTTCAAGTAGAGGCTTTTTGCTTTTCAAATGGCACAGGTGCATTTGTTGCAGGTGGTTTTATAAATCTGAATGTCTATAGGAAACCCAGAACTTTTGGCCTAATGCCATAAGTTGTCCCTTTCATTCATTAGTTCGAGGAGCATAGGGGAGATCCACAACTTGCTTGACCCCTTTCATTTCCTTTTCTTGTATAGCACAAATATATCACAGGATGAATTAAATTTGTTGACAAAGTCAGTAAGTGCAGAGTCAACATCTCCAGTGCTGTAGATAGCTGACCACTCTAGTTGCTTGAGGTGTGCTTTAAACAAGTTAAGTTGTCATTTTTTTAGCACATGGATGGTAACTATTTGGAGAGGGATTTTAGGAGATTTATTCATCCAGGTGCAGAGGATGGGGGGAGTGATCACTGATGACATCAGAGATAACTGCTATGCTAGTTATTCTGTCAGGCTGGTTTGTTATTAACCATTCTGTCAGTGTACTTGTTCAAGTGTAGTAGTTCACACGGGTGGGGTGCCTACTAGTTTGGTCATGCTGATAGAGAGGGCATCTTTGTGGGGTGCCACCTCAGAGGATAACCAATTTATAAGTCCCTGAGCGTTAGTACCTCAGAGTTGAGTCTGAGGTCAGAAAGGAAGTTTAATACTGATTTAAAGCCAGTGGCCTGGTCTTTATGAAGTACATAGACAGAGACTATGGTGAGGCATTTGCCATGGGTTCCTAGTTGCACCTTGATACCAAGCATTTGTGTTTTGCTATTCATGGGAGGGCTAAAAGGAATGCCCTTGAAGGGCGTCTCTTATATATCTATGACCAAGCCCCCACCTTGTTTACCCACTCTGTCCTGTCTATAAGTGGTATAACCATCCAGCTGGATTGCCAGGTGCTGCCAGAGTTTATTGAGGTTACCGGGGTGGAGGGGGCAACAGAAAACCCCCTTAGGCACAGGCTTGGTTAGAGGACAGGACCATGAGAAGAGTACTGGGGAATGGTTGCTTAGAGAGTTAGGGAGAACAGTGATGTCTACAATTTTATGGGGGCAGTTGGAGAGGACAATGTCCAATAGGGTGTGAGTGCCATTGGAGGGAATGTATCTGGTTGGCTGGGTAACTAACTGAGTTAAGTCAAGTGCTGCAAAGGTGTCCTTGGCTTGGGCTGCCGAGCTAGCAAGCTAGTTTGTGTTGAGGTCCCCAATAGGATCTGCTCAACCTTATGCGGAAGGGTGGTGAGGTATTCTGAGAGCGAGAGAATATCTGGGTTTTGTTTCTGAGGGGGAACATAAGCCACTGTGATAATAAGGGGGGCCCTAGAGGGGTTGGGAGTGATTTTGAGAGAGATAGCTTGGGCACCATGATCCAGTTGGGGGTGGGGGTGGGATCAGTTGGATCAGGAGAAGGAGGAAATATGCAAAATGTAACCGGAGTGGGGAGGAGGGTTAACATATGAACAAGGCACCTCAGAAAACACAGGAAAGAGATGAGGAAACAAGGTCTGCTTTTACCCTTGTAAGATTATGTATATTTTCACATTTTAAACCGAACGCTTGAGGTGGCAGATGTTATATTTTAAAAAATTATCCCAGCAAGTACCTTGAGCAGCAGCTGAAACAGTTACTTGAAGTGCTAAAAAAGGGAAGGATATATTTAACTCTTAACTCCCTCCCCACAAAACCTATAAAAAAAAAACACTTTCATCAACTGTTTAGGATACCAGAGGAAGCACAGAAGTCATGAAAGTCACAACCCCAGTCCCATGATAGCCAGATTATCAAGGAAAATAAAATCCAGATTTACAATACTCTGGCAATGTGCTTAACTATTGAGCTCTGTTATTTTTTTCATATGTAGCCCAGGTGCCATGTGTCAGTGGGCTACTACCCCTGCCTGTTGGCCCTCTAATAGGTTAAGGGGCCTGGTTCCTGCTACAGTGATGTTCAGGGGTCCTATCCTAAAGATAATAAAATTAGCATGGTGCCTCCACCCAGAAAGAATTTGAAGTGGGTCAGGTGACTGGCTGGCACAGCACCTTGGGATGCTGCTCCTACCCACCTCCCCTACCCAGCGGTGTAGCCAGGAATTTCAAATTTGTATCCCCCCCCCCATTATCCAGGCACCCCCTTCCCGGGCATGAGTGTCATTTAGTGCGTGGCATATACTTTAAATAGGAAGAAAGATAATGCATGTATTTACACACACAGTAAATTCTGACTGCCACTATATGACTGGCAAATATATGGCACAAAAAAATAAACGATAAATAAAATTGTTACAGCCATGGTGTTGTTGACAAAAACTCATTTGGCAAACATAATGTACTGTAGCTGTCAAAAGACTGAGGATAGCAGTAGCACACAATATTAGCTTAAATAACAGCAAACAAAACTAAAGCCCAAGATACACTCATAAATCTCAAAGCATTTTATATATCATACATTATATGTCTCTGGTTGTATCTAGGTGTGGGAATAGCAGTCCCAGATGCCCTGGAGGTGGCAGGTCCTGAGTTCTGATTTACGCTACAAGTATCCAACTCTAGTATATGTATGTGGTGGCTAGCTGTAAGGCCTTTGACAGTATGCCACACAGGAGACTGATAAGGAAACTGAGCAGCCTAGGTTTTGGATCCAAAGTGATGAACTGGGTTAGAAACATGTTAATAAATAGTTGACAGAGTCTGGTGGCTAGTAGCACTCACTCTGATGATGGGAGAGTAAGCAGAAGAGTCCTGCAGTACTCAGTACTGGGACTGGTCCTCTTCAATGTATTCATACAGTAAGAGATACTGCAGAAGAACTGGAAAGGAAGGTATGATTTTTACAGATGATAAAATATTTAAAATGCTGGACACTCAGAAGGGGGTAAGGAGAATGTGTAGGGATCTTGGGAAGCTCAAGGAGTGTGCAAGAGTATGACAGTTCAGTTTCAATGCCAAAAACTGCAAAATCATGCAACTAGGGCATAGGAACCCATGAGCTGAGTATAAGATCGGGAAGGTACTGACACCCACTAAGCAGGAAAGGGGCCTTTGGGTTACCACAGCTGGGACTCTCAAAGGATTGGGACATTGCGGATTGAGGATTGGGACAAGCAGTGAATAGGGCTAGCTGGATGCTGCTGTTTATAGTGAGTGGTATCTACAGCAGGAGGAGGGAGCTGGTGTTGCTACTATATTGCTTGCTGGTGAGACCCACTACCTACAGTATTGTTTCCAGTGTTGAAGGCCACAACTCAGAAAGGACATAGGCATGGTGGAGGCAGTACAGAGCAGAGCAACGAAAATGGTGCAGGACTGCACAAGAGGCCTTATGAGGAGATACTGAGGGATCTAAATGTTCATCCTGGAAGAGAGGAGAGCAAGAGGGGACATGATAGAGGCCTACAAGTACCTTGGCACAGGGTCATGTTGTCGTGGATGAATTCGCACATATTCACAATGCCGCAGATGCAACGGTGTGCGCTCTAACAGCACTGGGACAAAATCCCTACTGAAATAACAAGAGTGCACACCATTTAAATAACAGCAACTCTTTTACTTTTTTTTGGGGGTGGCTTTGTCCTCTGTTTCCCCCAGACTTATTATAATCAACTCCGGGGGTCATGGACTTTGGGGAAAAAGGAAACCTCTGAGCAGGGAAAATTGTTTTTATATTTTTTAAAGCCACATTAGTGGTACCTGGAGAGAACCTAACTGCAGCCCCAGGTCCACGCTGCCACCAGAGGCAGGTGCTCTAGCCACTCTACCACGGGAGTGGGGTTGCCAGACACTGCCACGGCAGCATCCTTGACATTCCATCAAGGCAGCCTATAGTGACGGGGTAGCAGTTCTTACCTCATGTTGTAACAACCCCTGTCACTGTAGTCATTCGTGCTTCCTACAGCACGTTATTCATGCACAGTTTTGTTCAGGCTATGTTGACCCGGTACCAAGTACCTCACAGGGGTGAACAGGGTACAGGAAGGGAAATCTCTTTTAAATGAGAATGAGCACCAGGACCAGGATGCATGACATGAAGCTGGAGGGGGCGATAAGAGGATGTGAGGCAGTACTAATTCACTGAAAGAGTGGTAGATGCCTGGAACAGACTGCCAGCAGGGGTGGTGGAGGTGAAAACATTGGGGGGGGGGGCCTTAAGCATGCATGTGTAATGCCCCAAAGGTGGTCATTACAGAAAAATAAAATTAAATTAAATAAAAACAGAATACACAGGAGCTTAGAGTACCTGCTGCAGAGGTAGGCAGCAGGGTACTGTACGAAGGGGCCCCTAGACATAAAAGTCAACCTCCCTACACACACAAAACACTGTAAATAATAGAAAAAGTGCACCTGTGCACTTACAGCTGGTCAAAAGATAGATTTTGTAAGCATTCCATGTCATAATGGCTTGGATGGAATGCTGCGCTGAGTGGCTCATGCACAGCATTCCAATCCAGCCATTCTAGAACCCAGTCAGTTTTATCTTTTAAATATAATTCTATAGTAGTTCAGTTGGTCAGTTCCTGGGTAGCTGTTGAGGAGAGAGGACACAGTAAGTCAGAGGGACAAGAAAGGGCTTACCTGGAGGGTTGAAGCCGTCCCTGAGGACTTACCTGTGTGCCTGCTCTGCCTCCACTGCCTGAAGAAGCCTGCTGCTGTAGTCTGTCGTTGGTGGTGCCATTGGGGCACCACGAAGAAAAACGCTGTTCCCGATGCGTTGCTAGGGCTTAAAAGCCCTCTGTTTATTTGTTTTGCCCCCCCGATTGTTTATTTAAGCTCCGAGGCACTTTAAAAAGTTTAATTCAGTCCCACGTCGGCAGCAAGCAAGCTGCATCTTCCAGTCGGCTGTCTTAGGCCCCCCAGAGTCATTCTTCTCGTGCCTGCACATTCCCTCCCACTGCAGCTCACCTCCCGCCTCCCAGCGACAGCAGAGACTCCTGAAGAGACTGCGGAGCAGTGAGTCGACGGCAGCACACGTTGTGCTGGCCGCCTGTATTCAAAGGGGGCCTGAATTTGTTTTAAAAGTGCAGTAGGCACTTGCGATAGGCGGCCGAGTGCCACAGGGGCATCGGGTCACTAGGACCAGCGATTTTAATAATAATAAGGGAGGCGGGGCTAGCAACGCCCCCAGGGAAGGGCCAAAAGCAAGGCCAGTTCATTTAGGCCATTTTAAAGGCTCATGAATATTTATTAAGGGGTGGGATTTAGAGGCGGGATTTGCCGAGATAACTGACAGCAGCTCTCAGTGAGCTGAAAGATTTAAAGGGGCAACAGTATTTAAAAGGGCAATTCCGGCCCAAATATAAAGTAGGGCATTAGGCCCAGTATAAAGTGGGGCATCAGGCCCAAAGTGTTGAGGGGCATCAGGTCCATTGTAAATTGGGGCACCAGGCCCAATCTAAGGTGGGGCACCAGGCTCAAACTAACGTAGGGCTTCAGGCCCGAGGTAAAGGTGGGGCATTAGGCCCGAGGTAAAGCCTGGTCTATAGGGAGGCCCCGGCCTAGCAGAATAGGGCAAGCCAGCCTAGTGGAACTATAGGGAGGCCCCGGCCTAGCGGAATAGGGCAAGCCAGCCTAGTGGTACTAAAGGGAGGCCCCAGCCTAGTGGTACTAAAGGGAGGCCCCGGCCTAGCGGAATAGGGCAAGCCAGCCTAGTGGTACTATAGGGAGGCCCGGCCTAGCGGAATAGGGCAAGCAGCCTAGTGGTACTATAGGGAGGCCCCGCCCAGCGGAATAGGCAAGCCAGCCTAGTGGTACTATAGGAAGGCCCCGGCCTAGCGGAATAGGGCAAGCCAGCCTAGTGGTACTAAAGGGAGGCCCTGGCCTAGCAGAATAGAGCAAGCCAGCCTAGTGGTACTAAAGGATTCCCTAGCCACAACATACAGTAAGGGATCCTATCCAAGAATACCCTACCTATAGAAACAGGGGTTCATTTGAGACTGTTCTATTTGCCTATACTGTGAAATTGCTGTGATTACTGTACTGCTTATGCTGAACTATTGCCCTAAGTACCTGAACTATTGTCCGAAGTACCTGAACTGTTGCCCTAAGTACCTGAACTATTGTCCGAGGTACCTGAACTATTGCCCTAAGTACCTGAACTATTGCCCTAAGTACCTGAACTATTGGTCCGAGTACATGAACTATTGCTCTAAGCACCTGGACATTGGCCCTTATCAGTAACAATTACCCCTGAAGTTATAATTTGCCCTCCTCCAGCAAATTATTGCATCATTCCACAGTTCTTTGGGCATTCTTCAGTTATATGTTTACTACTGTACGAAGACAGTCTCAATCTTCTACCACACTGCAGTCTCCTAGTGTGGTCTGTTACACCACGTGCTCAGAATCAGTCTCTACTCAGAAGAAGACATCCTTCCAACATTCTTCACTTCAGGAAGATCATCCATCAACTAATCCCGTCCATTTGTGTCGTCCACCGAAGTCGAGTCCGTCGTCAGTCGTACAAGTCATACCCGCCATTTCTTGTTTTCACAGCTTGAAAGTACGTCCGCCGAAACGCATCACGACAGCCGTGTCAGTGTCGTTCCATATGGTTCCTATTCCAGATGTCCCGAAGTTGGTCACCCTCTACAGAAGAGAGAGAGCTCATCTTGGAGAACCTGTTCTGCGCCCCACCTGGTCGTTCGCCGAAAGTCGAGTTCATCGAAGCCCAGTCCGGGACACGTCCGCCGTTTCTTTGTTTTGTGTTAGTTCCTGATCCTAGGACTGCAGAGTCAACCATCATCTCTTCAGATTCTTATGGTTCCTGGTCCTGTCAGAGTTCCTTCCGAGTCCAGCTGGCCCTTGGAGTGCTGCAGCATCAGTCAGATCGTGGTAGTCCTCCATTGGATTCATCGCCACGCAGATCTTGGTCTTTCTTCATCCTTGGCAACCCTAGAAGTGGGTTTTGGCCGAGGAATCTCTTGCTTTAGTGTGTTATTTCAGGAACCAGTTGCTTTGGTTCTACATTCCGGCAGCCTCAGAGAGAGTGGGCTTTTGCCGAAGATATATGGTCTGTTTACCAAACCTCTCCCCACCCCAGTGGCCTTATCTAGGTCCTTGCTGGGAATTGAGATTAGGGTTCTACAGTTCTGTTTTATTTCCCTTGTAGCTACCAACGAAGAACGACAGTGTACACAAAGACGCCGGATCTCTGGACTCTTGTAAAATCTGGACTCTTTTGTAGATGTGTGATGCTGATCACCCTAATGTAGTGCTGAGTAGCCCATGTAACTGAATTCTTGTTTAGAGTATAGAAATACTGTATAAACTAGTATCAGAATAAGACTGGATTCTTGTTTAGAGTTTAGAAGTACAGTATAAACTAGTATTAGAATAAGAGTGGCAGTAAGCCTAAAGTTTATGCTTGTGGTGGTAACCGTAAAAGTGGTAGATAAAAAGTATTTCAGTATTTCCCTGTTCCATTGCCCTATTGTTAATCAGGCATCCCCTACTCCTTCTTGTGACTGTGTCTGTCTAACCCTTGGTACCAAATAAACGCCCCCTGTGGGCATCGAAATACTAAGTTGACTCCTGCCTCTCCTTGTCTGGATAGCAGTTATCCTATCTGAACTTTTCATTCGGACCCTGGGTTGCTCATCTTCATCTCGAGCAGCCCATCACACATGAGACAGACATAGGGAAACATTAGTAAATGGGCAGGGAGGGTTGCTGAAGACCAGTTAGGGTCTGCAGAGACAGATTACACAGGGAACATCTGGGCAGACTAGATGGGTCTAGCAGTCCTTTTCTGCTGGAAAATTCTATTTTTCTATGAAACACCAGGGACACTGGGGCAATTCAAACCTGTGCACAGCTAGTTCAGTATGAAGGGTTTTTACATTTTTATCAGTCACCCTGAAGGCAAACCACAGTCCAAACAGTAATATAAATTAAAGAGGACAGGAAATGATTTTCAAATTGGTAGCTGTTTATAATGTTCCAGTTTACAAAAATGATAGCTAAAATGATCCATATGTAACTGTACCTGATTAACAAGCATTTGTCAATGCCGAATGTTGTCTTGCTGGCATTGGCATTGGTAGTGCAAGAATTAGAGAGATGCGTATTAGGAATGGCAATGAAGTATAGAATTGACGTGAACCCCAGCTCACCCTGCAGAGAGTGGCATGCATTGGGGTGTGTCTTTGGGTCACTGGCCATAACGCTAATGCCATTTCACTTCACCCTATCCTGCAGACTCTGACAAGTGTCACATTGTGCCTTGGTGTCATCAGGCATTATGCTCAACCCATTTCATAAGGAAGTATGTTGAGATGGGTGCAGCATAGGAGAATAGGGTGAACTTAGGAGCTGAAGATTCCAAGGCACACCTGGATGCCTGTCATTGGCTGCAGGGTGGAGGTGCAACAGTGTGAGAATTACAGATGACAATCCAAAGGCACACCCTGGTGCCTGTTAGTCTGTACAGGGTGGGATGTTATGGTTAGAAACCCTAACACCCTGGGCATTTGTTGGTATTCGCACTCCAAATTTTCAACATGGCCTTTTTGTGACCCCACCTCTGCTTATGAACAGTGTCTCTGTGATTTTGTTAATGTGTCCCAAACGTTGCTTTCCCACAGTGACCGCAGCATACTGCACCATATAAAAATGTCAGCTGCACCATTCATAAGGAGGTGTGAAGAGATGGCAATGTTGACAATCTGGAGTGAAAATATTAAAAATGCTTGACGTTATGATCGTGCGTGAAAAGTAGGCAACATATGCTCATAATAGTTTGTTTTTTGGAATTCTTTAACCAAATTTTTAACATAGGCATTTTGGGATCTCTGCTCATGAACAGTGGCAATATGATTTTCTTAATTTGTCCCGAACGTTGTTTTGTCACAGCGACTGTGCCCTTGTGTACCAGATGTGCAAAACCACATTTTGGATAGGATGTGAAAAATGACAGCTGTACTGTTCATAAGAAGGTGTGCAAAATTGGCAATGTTGAACATCTGGAGTGAAAATATTAAACATTTTCGAACTTATGATAGTGCGTGGACACTGCACAATGCACGCTTGTAACATATGTTGTTCATTAAAAGGTATCAAATCATTTGCTTCTGGATCTGTTCTTACAAGGACCAATATGGCAAATACTAACTCTAGATTTCAACATGGAAGATACTGGAATTCGCCATAGAATCTGGCAGTTACATAACATCAAGAAGAAACTTGCACAGCTAGACAGTGACATCTATTTTCTAACCCAGTGCAAGAGGAGAAACATAATTCCTAAAGGTCTTACTATTTGGAATCCATTAAAAAATACAGACAATTCTATATATGCAGAACAACTCTGTTGTAGGACCTCTGAGAAACTGATAAATCACAGGATTCACATGTCATATGCCAGAAAAGTTGTTCCAAACAAAGAATTTGTTGAAATTGTTACCACTCTGGAAAAGATGTCTGGGGAACCTATTCAGGACATCTTGCAAGAGATATATATTAACTAATAAAGGACCTTAAGAAACATAGAAACATAGAAACATAGAAGTTGATGGCAGATAAGGACCGCAAGGCCCATCCAGTCTGCCCATTTCTTTTTCTACCTTATAAATGTGCCATCGGCCTTTGCTCTGTCAGTGACCTATCTATTCATAGTCATTTGTATTGCTCCCTTATGCCTATCCCATGCCTGTTTGAAGCCCTGCACTGTATTCATAGCCACCACTTCTTGTGGTAAGCCATTCCATGCATCTACCACCCTTTCTGTGAAAAAGAATTTCCTCACATTCCCCCTTAATCGGCCTCCTCTAATCTCATGCTGTGTCCTCTTGTCCTGCTATTTTTCTTATATTTAAACATGTTAGACTCTTTCACCTTGTTTATGCCCTTAAGGTGTTTAAATGTCTCGATCATATCACCTCTCCCTCCTTTGCTCAAGGGTATACATATTGAGCTCTGTTAATCTGTCCTCATATGTCTTCTGATGCAGTCCCTGCACCATTTTGGTTGCCCTCTCTGGACTGCCTCAATTTGGTTAATGTCCTTGTGAAGGTGTGGCCTCCAATACTGCACGCAGTACTCCAGATGGGGCCTAACCAATGTCTTGTACAGAGAGATTATTACCTCTTACCAAGAAAAGCCATGCTTATGCAAAATAGGAAATTGGATGCCCTTCAACATACCATACTTCCTAACAACCATTAGGAACATAATGGAGTCACTGAATAACAACACAATATAGATGGGCACCTTTCAGTTGTTAATTTGTCCAACCACACACTGATCACTGGAGAACTAAATGTACTTTCAAAGGGCCTCACTTTCTGCCCAACAAAACCACTGGATAAAATACTGTTTTGTGGTGAACTGAAGGAATACTTCTATAGGTTGAGACTTAAAGAATTCTTTCATGGCAAGGAAGAAATCACTGGTAGTGAAGACATCGCAATCAGTAATAATTTAATGGATAAGAAAAAGAAATCTGAATTTACCCCCTCAAGTGGGTGTAACAAAAAAACTAAACAACTACATTCATTGTTTCTGCCAACAAGTCAGTGGTCAGATCCTTACTAGGCAAAAACAGGCCCATTATAAACTTTCTCCCCTGGAACGGAGAGCTATAAGGACACTGAAATCAAACCACAACATTGTCATCAAAATAGCTGATAAAGGCTCTGCAGTGGTGATTTTAAACAGAGAGGATTATATTGATGAAGCTAAGAGACAGCTAACAGATCTTACATACTACAGAGAACTGAAGAGTGACCCCACTACAAGATATAAAGATGAACTATGTGACTAAAATAGAACTTTTCCAGACCATGTCCGAAAACAGCTAACTGACCTCATCCCTGCTGAACCCAGACCAGGGACATTCTACATGCTGCCTAAAATACATAAACCTGGTAATCCGGGAAGACCCATAGTCTCTGGTAATGGTACCTTGACTGAGGGGATCTCAGGGTTTGTAGAGACCATTTTGAAACTGCTGGTTATGGAAATAGACAGTTATATCCAGGACACTATGCACTTTTTGAGTGTACTTTCTAGTTATAAGGATTTACCACCTGATACCATTTTAGTGACAATGGATGTAACATTCCTCTACACTAATATTCTACACACAGATGGCATTACAGCATGCCTTAAATACATACAGGAGAAAGGACTGGAACAAAATATCAACCCTGAAGTGGTGGGGGAACTTATGGAATTCATTTTGATACATAACAACTTCAACTTCAATAGTAAATGTTATGTTCAAACTATGGGAACAGCAATGGGCACCAAAATAGCTCCACAGTATGCTAACCTCTTTATGGCAGACTTGGAGGAGGATTTTTTTAAGGCACTGTCCCCATAAACCACTAGCTTATTTCCGTTACATTGATGATTTGTTTATCATCTGGACGGAGGGCACAGATGCACTTAAAGATTTTCATCACAAACTTAGAAACCTCCACCCTACCATAGAGCTTACCCTGGAGTATTCTACCACCAATGTTAATTTTCTGGACACAACAGTCACCATTAAAGATGGAACCTTACATACGTGTATTTGCAGGAAGCCAACAGACAGAGATACATACACAAGAAAAGTAATCACCCAAACCATACAAAAAAATCTGTCATGTACAGTCAAGCATTCCAATGTCACCATATTTGTTCAAATGAGAATGACAGAGATACACATTTGCCTATGTTGAAAAACACCTTTATTGAGCAGGAACTCTCTTCCAGAGAAATTGACAGGATAACAGAATGTGCAGCGCAAGTACCAAGACAAGAACTACTTCAATATAAAGAAAAGATACAGACAGAATACCCTTAGTAGTCACATATCATCCAAACCTTGAACTTCTGCTTAAGGTTATTAAAGACCTCCACCCAATATTTAGTGAGGATGAAACCCTTAATTGTATTTTTAAGGAACTCCCACTACTGTCTTTTAAACAACCACCAAATTTAGCCAGCCTGCTTATTAGGAGCAAACTTTCACCAGAACAGAATACCACGTCTCACAATGGCACATGACCCTGCAATCAACGCACCCGTAAGTCTTGTGAGCTCATTTCCACCTCGGACTGTGTGGTTACATCACAAAACAGACAATTCAAGGTGCATGGGAGTTATACATGCACATCACAACATGTTTATTTCATTCAGTGCAAGAGATGTCCACAAACAGGTTATAGAAACATAGAAACATAGAAGTTGATGGCAGATAAGGACCGCAAGACCCATCCAGTCTGCCCATTTCTTTTTCTACCTTATAAATGTGCCATCAGCCTTTGCTCTGTCAGTGGCCTATCTATTCATACTCATTTGTATTGCTCCCTTATGCCTATCCCATGCCTGTTTGAAGCCCTGCACTGTATTCATAGCCACCACTTCATGAGGTAGGCCATTCTATGCATCCACCACCCTTTATGTGAAAAAGAATTTCCTCACATTCCCCCTAAATCGGCCCCCCTCTAATCTCATGCTGTGTCCTCTTGTCCTGCTATTTTTCTTATATTTAAACATGTTAGACTCTTTCACCTTGTTAATGCCCTTAAGGTGTTTGAATGCCTCGATCATATCACCTCTCTCCCTCCTTTGCTCAAGGGTATACATATTGAGCTCTGTTAATCTGTCCTCATTTGTCTTCTGATGCAGTCCCTGCACCATTTTGGTTGCCCTTCTCTGGACTGCCTCAATTTGGTTAATGTCCTTGTGAAGGTGTGGCCTCCAATACTGCACGCAGTACTCCAGATGGGGCCTAACCAGTGTCTTGTAAAGAGGGATTATTACCTCCCTCTTACGACTTGTGATACCCCTACTAATACACCCTAACACCCCCCTAGCCTTACATACTGCTTTAGAGGTCTGCTTGGATGATTTCAGGTCATCAGTGATGATGATGCCCAAGTCTCTTTCTTCCTTTGTGACTGCTAGCAACTCCCCTCCCAGCCTATAGGCGGCTTCAGGGTTTCTCTTCCCTATGTTATGTTGGAGAGACTCGCCAACAGCTCCTCACTAGGATGAACTCACACAGACATACTATTAAAACAAAGCAAACTGAAAAACCAGTGGGGGCACCACTTCTCCCAGCCTGACCACTCAATTTGAGATATGTCAGTCATGGTCTTAAAAGGAAATCTCGAAAACACACAACAGAGACGAGCTTTTGAGATTAAACTTATTTTACATCTCAATATGGTAGCAGATGGGATGAATGTTGATCTGGGTTTCATGGGACACTACAGAAACTGACATCCACAGACCTCTTCTTCTTCAGACTGGCATATTATAGGACTTCAGCATGTGTGGGATGTGGGTGTGTGTGTGTATGTATGTGTGTGGGTATGTGTTGTGAGATACGTGACATAACAGGTGTGGGGCTTACTGTCACATTGAGGAAGGCCTCTATTTAGATACATGGAGTTACAGTGTGTTACTACTCTTACTTCACACACATAATGAATGTTAATTCCTCCTTACTTTTTATCTTCGCCCGGGAGTGGGGTTGATTCCATTGCACCATATTCAGATTACCTAGACTGTCACTGTACATATAGGAGTGCTATCATAGACTGTTACATTTTTTTTTTAACTCTGTACATATTGGGGTGCGAGATCTCATTTGCATGGGGCTCCTGGACAGATCTTTTTACATTAGGCTAATATTGTAGTGATTTGTGGAAATGTAGGTATGTTAGACCTCTGGTCTTACACACATACTTGATATTTACTTCTAGTTACCTTATCCTGGGGAGGGTGGCAGTTTTATTTTATTGTAGTTCTATCCAGAATCCTTGGAAATGCTACTATGCAGATAGGAGTACGGTTAAGTAGTGTCACATTTTTGCTCTGTAGGTATTAGGATACATGAGCCCTTTTACTTGGGATTTCATGACAAGTTGAATTCTTTTGGGGAACAATTGCAGTGACTGATGTAAATAAATGTTCCGGCAGCCTCTGAACTCCGGCGGTCCCCCGAGGGTCCATGAGGGCAGACTGATGCCCACCCCTACAGCAGCTCTCCCTGGGGAAAAAAAAAACAGCAACCTCCGAACTCTGGAAGTCCCCTGAGGGTCCATGAGGGCAGACTGGTGCCCTCCCCTACAGCAGCTCTCCCTGGGAAAAAAAAACAGAAGCAGCCTCCGAACTCCGATGGTCCCCCAAGGGTCCGGGATGGCAGACTGACACCCTCCCCTACAGCAGCTCTCCCTGGGAAAAAAAAAACAGAAGCAGCCTCCGAACTCCGGCGGTTCCCCCGAGGGTCCATGAGGGCAGACGGATGCCCTCCCCTACAGCAGCTCTCCCTGGGAAAAAAAACAGAAGCAGCCTCTGAACTCCAGCAGTCCCCTGAGGGTCTGTGAGGGCAGACAGGCACCCTCTCTTACAGCAGCTCTCACTGGGGAAAAAAACAGAAGCAGCCTCAAACTCCGTGGTCCCCGAGGGTCTGAGAGGCAGGCGGATGCCCTCCCCAGCAGCTCTACCTGGGAAAACCCGGAAGCAACCTCTGGACTCTGGAGGTCTCCCGGGGTCCATGGGGAGCAGATGCATGCCCTCCCATGCAGCTCTCCTGGGAAAAAAAAAAACAGTTACGCTTACTCAGCAAAACCGCCTCGCCGGCTCCCTGACTGAGGAAAGCCCCGCCGATGCATTGCATCGGCTTCTCACCGCCCCCACCACCACCCTTGGTTGGCTTCGAGATATATAGCTGTAGTCACGTGATGGTTCGAGATATATAGCTGTAGTCACGTGATGGCTGAAACCTATCAGCGGAGTTTCCCATTAGCAGGCTATCACTTCTCCCCACTAGAGGCCGTCACTGTACCCTTAACCTTCCTTCTCGCCTCAATGCTGTTTTTTCCAGCTTTGTCCCCACTCTTTCTACTTCCTCTCCAATAAAATGCCTCACCCATCTTACTCCCATCCAGGCACCCTTTAAATACCCCTCCCTCCTTCCCTTCCCTAGGCGCACACCCCAAATCTCTCTCTCTGGCACTCTCCCACCTTACAGCATCAATTCTTTTTCCCCCTCCGCTCCACCCCTTCTCCCTACTTTCCCATCCACACTCACTTTCTCCTACCATCCACCTGTCACTGCTCCACTCTCACCTGCTAAACCTCGAGACATTTCTCCGTTGTCTAAACCTAAGCACTCCACCCTCCAGGCACTACACACATTGCAAAAAGAAATCCTTTTCCCTACCTCTTCCCCTACTACTGCTCCTGGCAGGGGACATCCACCCCAACCTGGGCACCCTAACATCCAATCTCACCATGCCAGCGCCTGCTCACTCTTCACCCCAGGTATCAAACTCTCTCCCCAAGGGCCTCCGCATTTTTCATATTAATGCAAGGAGTTTACTCCCCAAAATAGATGCCCTCTCTGTCTGGGTAAACCAGTACAAACCTGACATACTTTGCGTCACGGAAACCTGGCTATCTGCCAAAATCCCAAATTCCCAGGTTAACATCCCTGACTACGTCATCTTCCGGCAGGACCGTGGCAAGCGAGGAGGGGGTAGCGCTATATGCCAGACTATCCCTAACTTGCTCCATTACCTTTAAGGAATCCTGTCCCACATCCCACGAATCTCTAGTAGCCCTCATCTCCTTTCCCTCATCCTCCCCCCTTCACTTGGGAGTCCTATACACCCCTCCAAACCCCCCCCGACACCCTCATCAAGGCGATCACTACTATCTCCTCCGACGCTAAAAACAGCAAACTCACTCTACTAGGCGATTTCAATCTCGACTGGCTCTTCTCCAATGCCAAAGCCACCGCCTTGAGGATCGAAGCCCTAAACCTCTCCCAGTTAATTCAGGAACCCACCCGCCTAAATCACCGGTGTCAAAACCATTCCCTTCTGGACTGGATCCTAACCTCCACCCACACAGAGTCATTGCCTCTGGCACCCTCTCCGATGCCCTCAGCAACCACTGCATCATGTACTGCATCCGTAAAATCCATTCACCACAATCTAGCCCCAAATTCATCTGGTCTCGCCCACTACACCTCCTTGACAAATCTGCGCTACAGCACGACCTCTCTAACGCCGACTGGCTCCCAGTCTTCGCCTCCCAAAATGTTGACCTCGCCCTATCCCACTTCACCAGCATACCCCTAAGTACCTGGGACCACCACACTCCCCTCAGGAAAGCTAGAGTTAAGCGTTACCACCACCCCTGGATCACCTCGGACCTCATCTCCTTATGTTAGACCAGGGATAAGGCATGGAGGCAGTACAAAGCTTCTCTTGCCCTTTGCGATCTCCAATACTACAGACATCTCAGAAACAGTTGCACTAACGCCATTCCAAAATCTAAAGCCTCATACTTCAATGCACAACTTACCCATAACAATGCTTCCCCTGAATCCTTCTGGAAGGTACTAAACTCCCTTATGGACCCCCCCAAGCAAGCCAGTCCAATCCTCAGCCTAAAAGGCAGAACACTAGAAGACCCAGCTTCTGTAGCCGAACTCTTTAACACATTCTTCACCTCATGTGCTCTACCAAACTCAGCCTCTCCACTCAACCCTACAACTCCCCCCACCAATGTCAGTTTCCTCTTCCCCCCTTCATGCCCCAGGAGGTATACTCTGCACTCACTACTTTAAACCAGTCCAAAACTAGACCTGATTCCTTACACCCCAGACTGCTCCACATCTCCGCCTCAGCCATCACCGCGCCCTTAACACATACTCAGCCTCTCCCTCTCAACAGCCGTGGCCCCCACAGACTGGAAGATGGCCAAGATCCTTCCACTGTATAAAAGCGGAGACCCCTCCCACCCAGGAAACTACCGGCCCATCTCACTCCTTCCCTCCCTCGCTAAACTCCAAGAATCATTCATGCTCTCCAAACTATCAGCGTTTCTCTCCTCAAATGGCTCCCTCTCCCCTTTTCAGTCAGGCTTTAGAAAACATCACTCCACCATCACGTCCCTGCTACGAGTCACTGACTCTATTCTCACCGCCATGGACAAAGGCCAAACCAGCTCCACCATCTTTATTGACCTGGCAAAGGCCTTTGATTCAGTATCCCACCTCCTGTTACTCTACAAACTAAGTTCCCTTGGCCTCGCTCAGTCCGCCGTCAGCTGGTTCCGCTCCTACCTCCAGAATAGGCAACAGTCAGTTCAAGTAGGGGACACTCTTACCCCCTTGCTACCCATTCTCTCAGGCATCCCCCAAGGCTCTATCCTTGGCCCCATCCTTTTCTACCTTTTTATAAATGACCACCCCTCCACCTGCCTCTCCTCAAACATACATCTATATGCCGACGACACCATCATCTTTGCCTCAGGACCCTGCCATGATGGACTGCTCCCTGCCCTCCAAAATGACTTTAACAGGGTCCAAACCTGGCTTCAAAATAACCAACTCAATCTTAATGCCAAAAAACAGTAACCATGGTATTTGGTACTAGACAAAAGTTTGCCTCCCCACCCATGCCACCACCAGTCTGCACCCTTGAAGGCTCCCCCCCTTGAGATGGTGCCGGCTTTCAAGTGCCTGGGGGTCTGGCTGGACAGTCACCTCAACTTTTCCACCCACATCGAGGCAGTGTGCAATAAACTCCGGCCCAGGCTGGCCTGCCTCTATCGCCACAAAGCCAGCCTTCCCCTTCCCACACGCAGTGAACTCATACATAAAACTATCCTACCTGTCATGGACTATGCAGACATCATCTATGGTTCTGCCCCAGCTGCATCCCTCTCAGAACTCAACATCCTCCTCAATTTCTTCTGTTGATTTGCCACAGCCTCCCTCCCCCCACTTACTCACCACTGCCTCCTCTACTCTTCTCTTTCCTTGACCCCGCTCTCGCACCGGAGGGCTATCCACAGTGCCTCCCTCTTAGCTAAATACTGGTTAGGTTCCCTACCCCCCTACCTCTCCACCCACCTCTCACCAATTAGCTACTCTGGCTACCTGCTCTGACACAGAGGCGCTTGCACTTTCCAACTCACACGCCCCCACACCGCCTTGGGGCAGGCAGCCTTTTCCTACCGACTCCCTCTCCTCTGGAACAATCTCCCTGACCTCCAGCAGGCCCCTCCCAGCAGCAGTTAAGCTACTACTCAGGCTCCCCCCCAACCCCTCTTGTACCAGTTGCTCACTAGGTACCTCCCTGAATCAGGCCTAGTCTCCTTGGCTGGCCCACTTGGTAATTCCCCTGCACAGACAGCCTCACCTCTCATTTCTCTGAATAACCACAATCCTACCCTGGTACTTGTCCACTATATCATGTTTCCAGCTCAAGCCTAATATACAACTGCCAGGTTTTACGCTGATTACTGTACTTACTTATGGTGATTAGGCAACTCAACTAGTCATGAAAGACCCAGATGATGCAATTTACCATGCTGTCTTGCACACTGCTGTTGTACCTTACATCTGTAACTGTCATGCACTCTGCTGTTGTACCTTACGTCTGTAACTTGAATTTCTTGTATTTGTTTTTGCTCTGTTTAGCCCACAGTGTACATCTTGTACCCGGGTCACACCTGGAAATGAGCCTCGGCTCAGTGTGCCTTTCCCGGACACCAATTTTAAAATAAATAAATAAAGATGGCTTACATACTCAGGACTCAAGGCGATGTCTCTTCTGTCTGAGTTTACTAAGTTGCTCTACACTGTTTGGGAAAACAAGGGCCCAGATATTCAAAAATGCACCAAAGTCCAACGCAAGTCTGGCTCAGTGCAAATCCGATGTGCCAAGGCGCAACTGGAGCCATATTCAGAGGTTGCGCAGGCCGAACTGTGCCAGTGCAACCCAGCTGAATATGGCAGAGTTACACCATGGTGCAAACAGAGTTGTGCCATGGCACAGAGATGCATCATGGTGCAAACAGAGATGCCCCAGCCCAACTGTGGGAGCAGAGCAACAGAGGGGGGCATGGCACAGAGATCAGACCCAGGGACAGAGCCATGGCAGTACAGTGACAGGCCACAGGAGGCCTCCATGAGAAGGGCACAGCAGGGTACATACAGGCACCCAGACACCCGACCCCAGGACACAACAGTGGCACAGAGACCAGGTGACAGGAGGTGTCAATGGCCAATGGAGGGCCACCAAGGGGTTCCCCACAGTGCGCTTGCCATGTCCCCCCAGACCATAGCAGGCCACACCCAGGACCATGCAGCCAAGCACACACATGCCACAAAGGCACACAGGAAGCCCACACAGTAGGCACTGAATGGGTGGCAGGTAGCGTGGCAGACCCCATGGGACAGGTCATACACTGCCAAGCAGGGGCCCCAACACAGCATGCGGACAGTACCTGAGCAATGACCATGGCTGTGTCCCACCACCACACACCCCTGACCTTGGGGTGCCCCATGGGCACCCCAAGGCACAGCCACCGACCCAGGGGATGGACACCACCACAGTGGGACACACCACAGCACACAGCGGGGAACCACAGAAGCACAACAGGCACCCCTACACATGCACACTATATGGACAGACAGTGGGCCACTGCAGCATGGCTCCTCACACCACCTGCAAAGTAGACACAGACACAGGCAGGTAAGTCCGAAAAATATATTGTGAAGCAAACTGTTTACATAAAATCAGGGGCTGTAAAAGGGTAGGTACAGTGAGGGAAGGGGACAGGGAACAGGGACTGTACAGTGGGAGGGGGGACTGTGGGGGAAGATACATCAGGGGAAACAGTGGAACACAGGGGCAAAACTAATGGCAGCCCTGTCTAGCCACTCTGGTGAGCTGACACTCCCTCCTCTCAGCCTGCAGCATCCTTCTGATTTGCACCACCACCTCCAGGGTTGAGGAAGCCACAGGTAGCGTCTGGCGCAGCAGTCTGCTTAGCATTGCCCTTGGCGGTTGTCGCCTCCTGATACCTATAACAAGGGACAGGATAGATGATCAGTGCAATGGCCAAAGGAACCATGCCCACCCACAGTGTGTAATGGGCCGTGGGAACACACACCCCTGGAGGGCCCGTAATGGCCACCCGCAGGTGGGTGGGCCAATGCCAGCCAACAACTCAGCATACCAAGACATTGCACAGAGGTGGTCCCTGCTGCACAATGGCCCCACGACTGCACAATGACAGTCACATGGCACAGTGCACTGGCAGCACCACAGCAAAAACAATGGCAGCTGGGCACATGCCCACCCCACCAGCAGCTGGCACACGTGTCCAATGGATGCGCCACAGTGGCATGCACCATGCACTGTGTGATACACACAGCTGCCACGGCACATGGCACAGGTGGCCATGCCCGCACTCACTCCCCCATCACCCCCCATGTACAGTGTGAATGACCATGACAATGCCTACCTGCCCCCTGTGGCCCTGCTGGTGCCGGTCCAGTGCCATCATGACATGCTGCTCCCTGCTGTGCTGCTGCAGCCCAGGCCCACCATCGGTCCTCTGGTCCTGGGAATGGAAAGAAGACAGGTGCACATCAGTAACAGACCACAGCAGCTGCCCCCCCAACCCCTGTGCACAGGGCGTGCCCCTGCCCGACACATCCCGCATGCCTGCATGGCCACATCGCAATGCAAGCAGAAGCATGCAATGCCACTCTGTGATGTGCATGATGACAGTGTAACCCTCTGCAGGGCATGCCAGGCAGCCAAGTCAACACCACAGTACAGCACCAGATCAGACATACCACATGGGATGACTTACCTAACTGTGGCACAGCCCCTCACCTGGCACATGCCTGTAGCCTCCTCAACCTCTCCAGATCCCACCGCATGAGGTTCCCATAGCAGTGGTGGCATTGCTCACCTGTCCTGGGCACCCCTGTCCTGTGCCCCAATCTGGCAGCTATCTCTTGCCACACAGTGCCCCTGGCCCACTACAGGGGCACCTGCCCAAAGAGCTGGGGGGCATGAGGCTCCATCAGGTTGGCCAATTCCACCTGGGACCAATTCTGGGCCCACCTGCTGCTTTCCTGTGCCATGGTCACTATAACGCATTCGGCAACAGAAATGCCAGGAGGAGACACACATGTCCACAGCATGTGCCTGATGCGGGAGGTGCAGGCGCATGCACAGTGCCGGAGTTGCGTGGAATGGGCATGGCTACGTAGGATCAGAGGTCTGATCCAGGGGCCAGGGGTCACCTGCCATTGCGCACATGCGTGATAGGGCATGGCACCCCATGCACGACCATGCCTGTAGCTGGCCATACATAACATGTGCAATGCCACTGCATCGCGCTGTCCGTGCATGGTGCACGATTGACACCATGATACTGTGACATGCATGCGCACTGCAGGTCAGTGCACTGCACATGCATGTGCATTGCACCACTTCGACTTGCTCCAGTGCAATCTCATTGCACATGGTGCAATATCTCGATATTCGGACACCACATGCAAATGAGCTCATCAGCCAATGCATGGTACAGTGGGTGCATTAGGATGTCATTACTGTTGTGCCCAACCTCATTTGCATGCGTTGCACTTTTTAAGTGCCATGGAACAGCACAGGCCATGGACCAGTATTGCAACCTTGATAAGTAAGTTGTGCATGCTGCTGCAGCTAACTAGGAGCAGACAGCACTGCAGGGTGGGACAGACCAGGGAGATGCTGCCACTGATACACTGTGCGGTTCATGTCCACAGGCAGCAGCATGTCGGCATATTTTTTTAATTTTATTTAGCTTTTATTGACCGGATAAGTGCACTAGACAAATCCTGCCTATTTTCAGGCATGACCCGGGGGAAGGGGATACAGATGAATGCCAACTGACCTTGAACCAGATTAAGCCATTGGTGGTATTTTTAGTGAGGAGGGAGAGGAGCAGAGGCCTGCATGGAAGCATAGGCCCAACTTTACAAAGGCCAAAACCGATGCCCTGTTTGAGGCCTACCTGGACAGGAAGCCCCTGTTGGGCACAACACATGCCAGGCCAGGGCTGGTGCATGGGAGGAGGTGGCAGCCTACGTGAACTAGTATGGCAGCTACCAACAGTTGGTGCAGGAGTGCCAAAAGAAGGTGGGAACAGACAAGTTGCGGATCAAGAAGAAGGTGGCAGCCATCTGGGCGTCCCATACTACCACTGGAGGAAGGCCTGCAGATGCACCCACGCTAACGCTGCAGGAGGAGTTGGTGGCAGCCTCCATGGTGGAGGGTGTGCCTGGAGCAGGATTCCTGACAGGTGGCAGCCCATCACTGCATGATATGTATGTCAGACATGCACAGCTGGTGGCATAGAGGTTGCATATACAGGCATGCCAGCATCCATGCGGCCGACATGCATGCCATGTGCATGTGTGAGCACCCACACACATGCCATGCTGCAGGACACATGCAACAGCAGTGTACGGTGGCCACATGTGGGCATTGCATCACTGACATGCCATTTGTCTCTTGCAGCACCAGCATGCCTCCGTGCAGATGACAGGGCAGTGGCAGCAACAGTGGCCACCGGTATAGCCCCGGAGAACCAACAACTACATCCACCTGCATCCAGGGGCCTGACAGGCTGCAGCTCAGCACCATGGTACAGGTGGATGTCCTGGATCTAGGGTTGGATGAGGCCTTGGATGTGATCCTGCAGGATACCAGCCTTGGTGTCCTGTGTGTGGAGACACAGATCAGGGTGGGGTCCCACTCTGATGAGGACTAATCTCAGCTCCTGGACAGCATGGATGACATTGTGGGTGCATCGCCCTTGCTGGCAGCTGACACAGGCACCACACTCAGTGCTCTGCCAGTGGCAAAACAGCTACCTGCCACCACTGCAGGTGCAGCGGTGTGTGCTGCCACGGCTGTGCCCTGCAGCCACGCAGGTGCAGGGTGGTGTACAGCAGCTGGATGGGGCAATGGCAGCAGGCTGTGGGTGCCACCAGGCAGCCAGACACAGGGTCCACCGCCGGTGCACCTGCCATGCCCATTCACCCTACAGACCCCACTGTGCAGTGTCCACCTGAGGGGGGGCTGTGCAGTGTGGCCGGTCACCACAAGAGGATTGACATCCTGCCCGGGAGCACCAGGATGCCAACCATCTGTCTGAGCACACCCGGCTGCTGCAGGCATCCATTCAGCAACAGGTGCTGCTTGCTGCTGGGGTGCGTGCACTCTATGTGGAGGTGGGCCAGTTGGCTGAGCAGCAGGAACGTGGCAGTGTACAGATCTTGGCAGGGATGCAATGCATGCAGGAGGCCATGACGGCATCCTTGGATCACGTTGTCAATGTGATCACGGATGGCTTTGTGTTGATGGCAGCCACAGGGCATGGCCGTGCACAGGTGAGCCCCCGCAGTGCACTGTCCACCCCATGGACCCGGCATTCTGCGACCCCCAACACAGTCAATGCTGGGTTCTGATGTGGGCATCCCAGGCACGCCTGGGGCTAGCCTGTTTGGGCACCTGCACATCTCCACGAGGACACAGTTGCAGTCACATAGTTCCACCCCGAGGGGCTGTTGGAACCCCCCCCGGCTGATGCACAGCCTGTGGCTGCTGATTGGCCCCGGTGCAGCTGTCCCCATGGCTGTGATACCATGCAGCAGCCCTGATCTGTGGGCTGCTCTGACCGCAGTCTGCAGCTGCTGCCCTGGGCATACATGGGCGGTGTGCATGTGCCCACCACTGGTGTCGCGCCTGTCTGTCGTGCCGCAAGCTGCCTGTTTGTGTGCTTGCCTGGCTGCTGGACCATGTGGCATGGGTGTGATGAGGGCAGTCTAGCACTGGTTGTGCCTGTGCACTGGTGCAATGCATCTGATCCACAACACATACCATAGCCTGGGGTGTGTGTGTGTGTGTGTGTGTATGAGTGTGTTTGTGGTTGTGTGCCACTGACTCTTCTACCCCTGCATCATGCCTCAGTGTGTGCATGCCCATTGCCATGCATGCCCCTGCATGTATGCTGTACCTGTTTGTGTGGCCCATGCTTGTGTACCGCACCACCTACCTGTGTGCACCATAGTGCTCCTGTACGATGGTGTCCCAGTGGCGATGCGCTTGCTGGAGCAGCCGGGAGTCCCTCCACCCAAGGGGTGGCTGTCCACCACCCTCTGGCCCATTGTCTCCATCGTCCCCAATACTGTCACCCTCATCAGCCTCGACAGCTATCCCACGGTCAATGGCCATGTTGTGCAGTATGCAGCAGGCCAGTAATAGGCCACAGGCTTTCAAGGGGCTGTACTGAAGGGCACCACTTGACCTGTCTAAGCAATGGAACCATGCCTTCAGCATGCCAAAGTCCCACTCGATGATGTTGCATGTGCTGGCATGTGTCTCGATGTGCCGTTCCTCTGCTGGGGATGACAGGCACCAGTAGGGGGTGAGCAGCCAGGTCCTCAGTGGGTATGCGCTGTCACCTGTGTGGAGAATGACATGGTTAGCCCTCTGCTATTCTGTGCTGCACCCCTTGCCTGTCCCTGGTGCCCATGCCACTATGCACACCCTGCCCACCCCCATTCACTAATACCACCAACAGCTTAATCTGGGTCAAGGTCAGTTGACATTTGTCTGTATCCCCCACCCCCCCAAGTCATGCCTGAAAATAGGTAAGAATTTGTCTAGTGCACTTACCCAGTCAACAAAAACTACATAAATAAATCCCCAGGTCTGCTCTGCCCATCGCCCCTTGCCCATGCCATACTCACCCACTAGGTGGCCCATGGGGATGTCCCCACATTCAAACCTGTGGCACAGAGCAGAGCTGTGCCAGATGAACATGTCATGTGCACTCCCAGGGTGTGTGGCTCAGACATTGGTGATATGCCCTGTGGCATTCCACACCACCTGGCAGTTGACACTCGAGCTCCCCTTCCTGTTGATGTATGCAACACCCTCAGGGTCAGGTGGCATGTGGATGCCCATGTGGGTGCAGTCAATGGCCCCAATCACACCAGGCATGCGTGCCACCCTGTGGATGTCCTGCATGGTTGCTGTACGCTCCATCTGTGTGCTGGCGAAATGGATATATTCCAAAGCTGTGGCAGCAGTGCATTGAGGAACTGGGTGAGGAGGCAGGACGTGGCCAACTGGGTTATGCCTGTGGTGTCCCTTGTTGGTCTTTGGAAGGTGCCTGTGGCGAGCAAGCACATGACAGCGGTCACCTTCATGTCCACAGACATGGCGTGGCTCTGTCTGGCTGGTGTCTGCATCTCCTCACTGCAGAGCTCGCACAGTTGCCTCAGAATGGCCCTGTTCAGGTGGTACTGGCCCACAATCTCCGTGTCACTGTAGTTCTGAAAGGTGATGCAGGCACGGTACCACCTGTGTTGGGCATACTACCGACAGGCCCTTCCTCAGCCTCATCGCTGTTCCTTCTGCCCCCTCACACCCCTCATTATGGCCTCCATCATGAAGGGCACACTGTCCATGGCCCTTGCTGTCCACTGTCCCCCTTGGCAGTTAGCTGCTGGCTGTGTAGCACCCTGGCACATGGTATATGTGCGTGTGTCTCTCTCTCTCTGCCCCTCTGTCCCTCACCCAGGCCACCTCTCTGTCCCTGTCCCTCTGTGTGTGGCCTTTATCTGTCTGTCTGTGTCTCTGTCTGTCTGTCTCTCACTCTCACTCTCATCCCTGGTGCAGGTGCTGTCTGTGTGTTTGCTCCCTGTATTTATAGGAACAAATCTACTTAGAGCAACTTCGATTTGCTCCATACTTGCGCCATAGTTTCATGGTTGAAGATGCCGTTGCGCTGGATATTCATGGGAACACCTCCTGCACTTGCGCCTGCATTTATTATGGTTGCACATTGGCACAATGGATTTTGCACTGCGCAGTGGCTCCCACTGAATATGGCTCCTTGGTGCATTTCCGCACTTGAGCTGGCGCAACTGCTCTGAATAACTGGGCCAAGGACTACACCATAATCCTCAAATAGGTGTTACACAGTCACTCCTAGTGGAAAGAAAAGTTGCATGGGAAACTCATTACAAGATGCAGCTACCATGGTTAATTTTCAATTGTTGTTACTTTTCTTTTCAGTTTTACTATAACATTAGATAAACCCTGTATTAAAAATACTAAATAAAAGAATTTGGGGGATTGTTGCTTAAAATTAAATTTTTAATCAACTAAAGTCAATTTTGATTTGCTTCATGATTTTTATTTTTAGACACTCAGAAATAAATGTTGCACTGTATTAAAAATTAGTACGTAATCTCTTTGCAAGTCTGACATTTTGTTTTACTTTCTGGTTTTACAGTGTCACGGAGTAACACACAAAGCAATTCAGTTTGAAAAGAAAAGTCTAATATCTAAGATCACATCTGCTGTTACTTTGCTTTTCCTCTACAAATATGGTCAAGTAGATGTGGACTGACTTTATTTAAGTGCCTGGAGTAACACGTGTTCCTACCATCCACTCACAGCTCAGTGAAGGGCCGGAAAAATTTGTATCATCACAATTTTTGTTTGTAGAAGGCAATATCAAAACTGAAAATGATACTTAACTTACATATAAACAATACCTAGCTAGCATTTTTTATTTGACCTTTTTTACAGACTGAATAGCATTTGGATAGAGTTAGTTGACAAATTCTAAAGGTCGCAGAATCATTATTTTCATCATCAAACAAGATCATGTTTTTATAATCTTATGTTTCATCGTCTATAGCATGTTTTTGTAAGCATCACTTTCAAGGCAGATTTTTGCGTAATATAGGAGTAAACTGCAATTTGAGAAGTCTACAGTAAATGAATTGTGCTGTGCTGATGAGACCAAAATAGGAAAGGCTACTTACCTTACCTGAAAGACAGGAATCTGGATTTAGCAAACACAATCGAACTTTGGAACTTGAATCCAGGACACGAATGAATGTGCTGTGATTGCGATTAAAAAAAAAAAATGTTCAGGTAGGGATGAGTGATCCGATGAGTACCCAGCCTCTCAACCTGTTTGTAGCCCACCTGCACAACATGCATGGAACGTGGCTGTCTTTTTCAGTTCAGGAGCAGTTCAATCTTCCACTGTCAGTTTCTGCTTTCTGGTCTGGGTGCCTGCCAAGTGACTCGAGGGTTCTGCATGCCACAAATTCTTCAGGGTCTGGTGCTGCACTGTCCACAGATGCACCATTTTGAATCAATCATCCTGGTCCTCCAAATGCTGCTACCACCACTGATGCTACTGAATAACCACCACGGGGTTGTCCAGTGAGTCGTCCTCTTGCAAAAACAACTACGGAAACAGAGCCACAAAAAAGGTGCCCTTTTAAGTTATGTTTAAAGAGCCCACAGATCCACCTCCACCCACCTCAACCAATTGGAGGCTGAAGCATCTGCAGCATTGCAAGTAACATCACAGTCAACCATCTGGAAGAAGTTGCCTGCTGCATGGCTCAGTCAAGTCACACCCCTGCACAGCAGCATGATCACCTACCCCCCCACAGCACAGAAATAGCCCATTTCTGTTTTGTCCTGCTTAGCTGTTCTGGCATCAGTAAACAAAAGAAACCGGCTAGGTGGGAGGGAAATTAGCAAAATGCTACCCCCAGCCAAAAACTGTGAATGCATTTGCATACACTGCATATGCCTGCCAACGTCCTTGCCCCTACCAACCACCCCACACACTGGATATCCAACAATTCATTACCACCATAAACCATGAACAGTAATGCTTGGACAGACTCAGAGAATTCCTGCACACACAATTTCAAACAGTAAACCACAGCTTTATTTGGGGTAAGGGCCAGGGAAGGGGGTACTGGGACAAAAGATGCTATGGAGAAAAAAAACAGGTTAGTGAAAATAAGCATGACCAATGAACATTGAGGCCCACAGGCCCAAACCACCCCCACTGGTACCAGTGTCCCCAAAAGTGCAAGCCTGGTATGGAGCCATGAGTTGGCTGGTTGTTGGAGCCCCGAAAATATTGGAAAGAACTTGGTTTTAAGAACAAACAACACAATTTCTTTTTGTTTTCCTGTCCAGGAACCAGGTCCTGGGTGTTACAAATGCACTCATCAGATCAGGCCCTCTGCTCCCACAGTGCCAACCTCTGAGTGCAGTATTGTGAACAGGTAACAAATAGGGTAACCCTCCTGTCTGCTTGTGGGTCCAAATCAACTTTGGTCTCAAGTTCTGGGGGGATTCAAACTGTGAACCTTATGCTAGCTTACCCAAATGTACAGGGTCAGATAATCTGCTCTTTGAGGGGGGGATGCCAGATATCTTTCACCTAAAGATACCTAACCAGGTATCCAAAATGAACCCTTAAAACTCTATAAAAGACCTTAGATATATTCTTACCTTTTCCCAGTTTAGTAACGACATCAAGCTTATGAACAGTTTTTGTCAGTCTTAACCCTCTATACATCATGTGCAAAATGAACTTCTAAGACACACCCATGCAGTCTTTCAAAATAATATTTTTACTAAAATGGATAAAAATATGTAAAATGTAAACACAGAACACTATATCAAAAAGCATACAATCACTTAAAGAAAAACAAGGAAAACTACAAACTCCTACCACAATACAATTAGACTTTTTCTATCTAATGTATTACCTCTATAGTGCTTATAGTTAGATGTTGTTTCTTAAGAGCCCAAAAAAGAAATGTCACTCAGTTGAAACACAGAATACAGTTTAAAATTCTGTGTTTCCACCTCCTTCTATGGTGTCATCTAGCTCCTCCTTTTAGAATATAGAAATTATACAAACAATGATCTTCCTGACAGGAGATATTTTAAATACTGTAACTTCAGCAAAAATAACATCCTTCTTTGACCTTGAGCAGTTCATGTTGCCAGGGCACATCAAAGGATTTTTATGACTTTTCACACCATGGTGTATAACATGTTTTTCCTCTGAGACATCATAAAAGTTTACAAGCCCTATATCCTGGCAGCTGGGTGAGTTCTAATTAAGATAGAAAAACAGGAGACCCTTAATTAAGTATCTCTAGTCTTTTAATTACCTCCTGGTTTCAGGTTAATATATTCTGTAGCTTTCTGAAACCTTGGGGGGGGACCCATGGCACAGCTGCCTTATGGAGAAAATCACACACTACATTACTATATTACAAATATCATAGAACAATCATAACCAGCTGGCCAAGCGTCACACTGGGTACTCACGGTTGAATGACCTCTGCACTGGGGAAAAATGGAGCTCCTTGAGTTATTTCAGCAACAGATACAGGCTGGTCAGGATCCCTCTGACTAGGTGGGACTTGCTCAAAGATCTTGCAGCTGGTCACCTTGATTGTACTTCTAGCCGCTTGTCACCTTCAGATTCCTCTGGCCTATTGCAGAGCACTGTGGCAGGACAACACCAGCCCCAGAAGGCCCAGACCTGGTAGTGGCTCCACAGTCCAGCTCCCACGACAGGACACAAATGCCCTAGCACCCCAGCAAGCACCATTTACCTCCTGAGACAGTGAGTCCCACTTGGAAGGGTTAGCAAGTTCCCTCCATGGCTCTGGGTGAGGACTCCCTAGCAGATGACTTCCTCCTGCAGTCCCTGCACTGAGTTCTCAGCAAAGGAAGGTTTTCAGGCATTCACTCCAATAAAGTCCAGTGCCAGTCAGTATGGGTGCATGCTAGCCTCTATTTCGACAAGTGCAAGTGAAATTAAGCAGGGGGAAATTCAGCAACAACAACCTCCTGCACACCAGTCCACACTCTCCAGTTGACAGTGTCCCCAATCTTTTCTTTGGCTGCAGCTCAGCCTCAGCTCTCAGCCACTTTAACCAGTTAACACAGGACACACACAGCTTCAGCTAACACCCCCGACAACCAGAGATGCTGATGGAGCTTATCAATAATGGATAACCATAGTGATCAATATTTCCTACTTGTTTATTGGGGCATGATCTAGGTGCCAGAATTAGTTCCCTCCTTTTCCCAGGAGTCCCTCTGTCCAAGTTTTGGCACCTAGATCACTGATTGGCTGCTGCATTAGGGTCAAAGTGTTAACAAGATGTCAGCCCACAGTCTGTGTAGTGCATGGTAATATAGTTCCTCACCTCCTGAGGTCTAGTGTAGCCCAACACAATACTTTAATTCAGCAAACACCCCAACAGATTGTAGCCCCAACTGTCCCCTTTCAAATGAGCCCACTCTTGTGCAATTAGCCCCCGGGGTGTAGCTGTTGCTGACACCAAAACTCTACCCCCCCAGGTGGCAGGCAGCAACCTCATTAACACTTATAGGGTATAGGACTCATGAATAATTCATGAGCACTCGTTCAGGCCCTGATTCAACTTTAATTTTAAAATGTCCCCTGAGGTTTCTCTCTCACCTCCTTGAGGTCAATAGTCTCTGAATAACTGACATGGGGCACTGGGACCACTGACACACTCTCTGGTTTTGACCGCAACGTGGTCGAAAGATCAAAGGCACTTTCTAATGCATGCACGAGCGCCGGTGGCACCAGGGACATGCCAGTGGCTCATGAAATGGGATTTAAGCCCAAAAAGGGCTAAACAAATACAGGGCTTGAGTTGGGGACTTGGGGAGCAATGGAGGACTTTAAGGTCACCAGAGAAACTTGGGTTGAGGTGGACAAATGGGGGTACCCGACCACCAGCAGCAGTTGGGAGAAACTGGAGAAATGTGGATCCATTCAGGTAAGCCCCCAAAAGTGGGGGTTACACCCCCCCTTAAATGCTTGGCTTCCATACCATTCTAAAAATGAAGTACAATAAAATTGCCATCAAGTAAATTTTAGCATTAACACACATTAACATTTCTAACTATACACCTAGGCCTGGATATTCAAACTGCGCCATTCTGAGGCGCAAGCCCTTGCGCTGCTCAAAATAGTTGCTTGAAGAGGGTGTGGCGAGGTGATATTCCTAGCGCAACTCCTTTGAATATCACTCCCCAGCCACAGCACTTACAAGATATGAGGGAACTTGGCGCCACCGACAAGTTGCCCAGAGATGAGCATTAAACTTATGTAGGCGTAAGTACCATTGCTCCATGCGAAATTCCGATATTCAAAAGGTGACATGCAAATGGGGCCATAATTTATGCAAGGCGCGGGGGCCCATTTGCATCATTTATGGCCCCATTTGCATGCCATTGCATAGGTCGCCCGATCCCGAGGACTTTAGCCTGGCCACCCTGCCAGGCAGCAGCCGTCGGGGACCAATGCACAATGCAGCCCGATTGCGGGCATTACAGGTACATGTAACACCCCCCCCACACGTACCCCGAAGCCTGAATATCGGGTTGCGCAGGTTATGCATGGATCCTCCCCCTCCTGTTGAGCATGCATTCATTTGCATTGCTCTCTTGCGCAACCTGATGCCAGTGGCGTAACTGCCTCCTGCTGAATATCGCAGAATGGCGCATTTTGGACTTGCGCATGCGCAACCCTGTTGCGCATGGCGCAACCCTTTTGAATATCCAGGCCCTAGTTCCTAACTATTATAACATCAACCATTTAAGAACAGGAAAACAAGGCATGCAGTTCATTAAAGACTTTCCCTTTCAATTAACTCACTGTCCATATATTTTATTATTTATTTATTTATTGAGAGCTTGGATTCAGCCCCTAGATCTCTCCCTAAATTAATAACACAGTGCAAACTAGGCCCTGGTAAGCTGACACTTCTTAAAGCACACCTCAGCGGGATGGACTGGTCATTCATTACCAACTCCCTCGACCCTGATAGAGCACTTGACCTCTTCATCCTGGCCTTCAACAATATATGTGACAAATATGCTCCTTTCACCAAAACAATGGTCAGAGGCAATACCATGCCTTGGATCTCTGATTGCCTTCTGGAATTGATGTGGGTGAGGGATTCATTGTTGCAACTCTCCATTGAGTCCGGCATCTTGCTCGATAGGCAAAAGTACAGAGAGGCTCGGAACAAGTTCACCTGGGCCGTGTGAAAAGCAAAAGCATATTATTATAAATCCTCTTTAACCACCTCCTGGGGCTCAGGGGTGTAAGTTCTGTAACAACATTAAGGATATCTGTGGAAAAGACCCTAACCCTGTTCCCGATCAGGTCTTGGTCAATGGGTCTTTGACCTCTGACCCCACCCAAATTGCTGAGGTTTTCAATAGCACCTTCTCAAACCTCAACAATGTTCTCCCCCTAATTTCTTTGATCCACCTTCTTCCTGTGCCCCTGCCCCCCAAAAGACCCCCCCTTTTTACCTACACCAAATTACTCCCAAATCTGCAGAGCCGTGTCTCTCTAAAGCACTGAGCCACTCCTCCTTCAGCAGCGACTACCTAGATGTGAAGCTCCTTTGACTCACCCTTCGGGAGGTCCTAAACCCACTAACTCACATTTTAAACCATTCTCTGTGTCTAGGTAAATTCCCCTCCCAGTGGAAATCTGCCACCATTACCCCATCCTTAAAAGTGGGGATTGATTCAATATCAATAATTTCCATATTTCCGCCCCTCCAAGGCCTTAGAGTGGATTGTGTCAGACCAGCTCTCTTGATCACCTCACCAAATACAACCTAGTCTGTAAACAACAACATGGCTTCCACAAAAGGCACGGTACTACCACTGCCCTTCTTGTGTTTACCAACCACATACACTCTGTTGGACAAGGGTCACATCACTGGTGCAGTCTACATAGACCTCACAAAGGCCAAGCTGGGCTTCTCCCGTGATGCGATGGGCTGGTTTACGGACTACCTCATGAACCAGTCCCAGCAGATCAAAATAGGGAACAACTTATCCAGTAGTCTGCCTGTCCTCTCTGGCATTCTTAAGGGGTCCATTCTTGGGCCGCTGCTTTTCAGCCTATTCCTCAACTCCCTCCCCATGTCCTGCCCCAGCAATCTATTACTGTACGTGGATGATGCTTTTCTCTTCTCCTCCAACTCTGACCCCTTTCAACTCCACCGCTCCCTTCAGGCTGCCTTTAGCTGTGCTGAGAACTGGTTCACCGCTCAGCGCCTTACTCTCAACTATTCAAAAACCAAATTTATGCTGTTCTCCCACCCACAGAACACAAGAAAGGAGCTTTGCCCACTAGTTCTAACTTCAAACTAGACCCCTCTGGCACAAGTGGGCTCCTTCAAATACCTGGGCATCACCATGGACCCTGCTCTTAACTTCCACCTTCATATTCGCCACCTATCCAAGTCCCTAAATGTCAGGTTGGGACTGTTATACCACTTCGAACACTGTCTCACCCCAGATGCCCTCAGACTTGCTGTCTCCTCCTCAGTTCTCTCGCTGTTGGATTATGGCTTACTGATCTATGGAGCAGCAAACACCACAGCCCTAGATAGTCTCCGTCTCTCCCTAAATAAAGCTTGTCACCTTGTCCTGGGATGTGACCATCACACACACACCTGTTCACTTTATAATGATACCGGCTGGCTCAACCTTGACAACAGAATCAGGTTCCACACCTGCCTATTGGCTAAAATAATTGCCCTTGGTCTCGTCCCCTCTGGGCTAGCACCTCTAGTCATCCCAGAACTCAAGGTGCAGCACACTCATAGCTTTGACAAGCCCCTCCTCTCACCTCCCTATTCCAAAGGTCCTTCAACTATAGGGCCCCTCGGTGGCTAAACAGCCTACCCGCCTCATTAGCAATTGAACCTAGACTTGGGCCATTCAAAACCTACCTTATTGAACATCTCCTGACCTCAAGAACCTGTGACTGCTCTTGAGCTGATGATTGCCTTTGACGATGGACCCTTGCCTGAATCTACCACCTCCCCCGCTGCTTCTCAACCCAAGCTGGTAATGTTAGAAATTGTTTCCTATATGTATTACCTGTTATGTAGGACCTTCACTAAGTTATCCCTAGTATTTGCATGTTTTAATGCTCATTGTATTTGAATGTTTGCCTACTGCTCATTGTAAAGTAATCTGAACTTTATTCACCTATCTATTGTTAGCTATGTCAGTCTGTACCTTAGTTTCTGTGACGTGGATCCTTTGTAAATGAGTCTATGACTCAAAGGTGTTTCTGAATTACAAATAAATAAATACCTTTGAGCAAAGCTGTTTACATAGGTTCCGCGTCAAGGACAAGTACAGAGTAAACAGAACAAGGATTGGTACAAGGTAACCAGGCAAGTCAGTGTAACAGTATTGCTAGAATAGGTAATTGCAAAACAACTAAGTACAAAGAACAACACAACGGTTACAATGCAGATCTCAAGTGCGTAATGGAATACCCTTGTCAGACAGAAGGGAGGACAGAGAGTGATGTGCCAGAGGGTGAAAAAGGGGGAAGGGGTACCTGGCTGGTCAAGGGTGTTGGAGCGAGATAAAAAGCATGGGAGAAGAAAGGGAGAGAGGGAGGAAGAGGGTTAGGAGGTGACATGATAGGGTTGAAAAGAATAGGAGGTTGAGAAGGGGAGGTAAGTACTAGATGTATCCTGCATGATCAATGATAGCAGGGGTGCAGACTAAGAGGGGCTAGTCAAGGCATCAAGGAGGACTTAGCGGTAACAGTTACAGGTGGATCTTAGAAGTTGAGAGCGTAGTTTGCTCTTGAAGAGACCAATTGAGGTTGTAGAACTTATTTCATGCTGGAGCGAGTTCATCCAAAGCTGGACTCAATGGGCAAAGGCACGTTGAGCAAGAGCTGTGCAGCACCTAGGGACTTGATTGTTGGAGCTGCTGGTGTTTCTTGTGGCCTGTTACGGGCTGAGAAGGTTCTTGACCCCCAATGGGCAGTATGCCAAGGCAGATCTTCTTGGCCATCAAGCAGGTTTGGTAGGATATCCTGTCCTTTAGCTGAAGGCAGTTTGCTTGAGTGTAGAGTTCACAGGTGTGTGTTAAGTGCACAGCACCTATGAGCAGTCAGCATGCCTTGTTCAGGGCCGTGGAGATGCAGTGAAGGGTCATGTCACTGGTTAAACCATAGATGACTAAACCATAGTCAATTGGGGCAAATACTGAGCTGTGTATTGCCAGGTTCAAGGCATTAGGTGTAAGGCAGTGTTTATGCCGGTAGAGCATACCTATTCTCACCTTAACCATGTTTGCAGTATTGGCAATATGAGTGTCGTAAGACATGTTGGAGTCAATAGTGATGCCAAGGTATTTGAAGTGATGAACTTGATCAAGGGAGGTGCCTTTAATGTTCTTGATGAATAGTGGAAAATGTGTCTGAACTGGCAAACAACATAGACTTGTTTTTTTTTTGTAGTTCATCACTATCTTGTGCTCCTCAAACCATTTTTTGGCAGATGTAAAACCTTTTTGCAGATCTGACTCCAGACTATCTGGGTGTGTGTCACTGGTGAAGATAACCACATCATTTGTGTACAGGAGAAGGTTTCCTTGGCAGGAGTCAGGGAGTTTATGAAAATACTGAAAAGAAGCGGGCCAGGGATGGATCTCTGATCTGGCTTGTCTGGGGTCTGAGAGGATGGCGCCAATCTTAACTTGTGACCTGTTACTTAGGTAACTGCAGAATCAGTGTGTTGCCTCTGTAGAGAGCCTGGTGGTAGTGAGCTGTTCAAGGAGAAGTCCATGATTCACAGTGTCAAAGGCCTTGGATAAGTCTATGAAGGTGGCCCCAACCAGGTTTCCCTGGCCAGGAGCATGGTGGATAAAGACAGTGAATTCCAAAAGGGCAGTGACAGTACTGTGTACTTTCCTAAAGCCATGCTGCTGATTACATAGGAGATTGCAGTGGTCCAAATACTCAACCAATTGGTCCACCACTATTCTTTCAAGTGCATTGGAGAGAGGAGGGAGGATAGAGGGGGGCCTATAGTTACTGTTCTGTGTCCGGTCACCACTCTTGTGGACTGGGGTTACAATTGTAGACTTCCATTTTGAGGGAAATTTTGAGAGACAGAGCGATAGGTTGATTAACATGGTCAAGGGTTCGAGGACTTCATTTAGAGTTGGGTGCAGGAGTTTTAGGTCCGGGGAGTCCCCACTAAATTTTCACTTTAGGGAGACTTTTTCCAGGTAGTTTCTGGCATCTCCTATTGAAATCTTTCTGAAATGAAACAGTGGATGCTCAGGGGTAGGTTCAGGTTGTTTCTGGAGGTTAGCTGGGGTGGGAGGTTCTAAGAAGTCAGACAGGAGGATACTGATCAGGTCAGTGAATGCACTGTTGAAGGAATTGGCTATTAGTTGGGGATCCAGTGCTGGTGTGCCCTCTATGTTGAGCATTGAAGGAGCAATTTTTGTGTTTTTCCAGTGATATCTTGAAGGTTGGATTAGAATGACTTGCTGTCATTCCAGGTTCTGGCTAATGCGTCCTTATAGTACAAGCTTTTTGCAAGTCGAATTGCTCTGGTGCCTTCGTTTCTTGCTTTCCTGTAGTTCTTTATATTGGCTTGTGTCCCATGTGTGCGTGACTTGTACCAGAGTTGGTCCCTGGACTTGAGTAGGTCAAGTAGGTCAGGAGTGATCCAAAGGGTTGTGGACCACTTTGATCTTTCCTTTTTTTTTTTTTGTGCATGAATGTCATAGACTGTGCTGAATTTGGAAATTACTATATCAAGAGCAGTATCCATGTCATTGGAAGTATAGAGAGTGGACCAGTTCTGATGCTTAAGATCAGATTTAAGTAGTTCTAGGTGTCCTCCACAAAGTACCCAGTTAGTTATAAACTTTGCCGGTGGCTTACAGAACTTGCTGGACCAGTGGCATTTAACAGGGGAGTGGTCACTCAATGTATCAGAAAGAACCACGGTGTTCGTGATATGCTCTAAGCGATTTGAAAGCATCCAGTCCAACAGCATGCCCAGATCCAGTTTTATAGTTTTGTCTGGTTGGCTCCTTTACCAGTTGTGAGAAGTGTACCACAGAGAAAATATTTTTGACTGGGGCTGAGGCCGAGAACAGCCAGTTGATGTTGAAGTCGCCCAGTAATACCATTTCCAAATTGAGGCTCAGTGAACTTATGCAGTCCAGAAGGGCATTGAGACCTATTTTGGTCTGTTTTGGTGGCATATAGACAGAGATTACAGTTAAGCTCTTGTTGTGTGCACCCAGTAGCAGCTTGATGGCGAGTATTTGAAATGTGTCACTCCCAGTGGGGTTGGGAAGTATATGCCTGCAAGGAATCTCTTATAAAAAGCACACATCTACCACCTCTCTTTGACAGACAGCCCTCTCTCAAAATTGTATGCCCAGGAAGTGTAATGGCCTCCACCGGTATTTGGGGGGTTAGCCAGGATTCAACCACAGACAGCATGTTTGGGTTGTGCCTGGTGACCCAAACACTTAGTTTGTCCATCTTTTGTAAGAGACTGCAGATGCTGATTGATGCCAAGGTTAGTTCATTGTTTGTTTTAGTTTGGGAACTAAATTGGGTACATGGAATAGGTGGTGGGCCCAGGTTTAGGTGTGTATTTCCTGAGAGCAGTAAGAGTAAAAGTAGAAGGTGTCTAATGTGGTCCCTCAGAAGTCTGGTCCTGAGTTTTTGCAGTCTTCCCTTATGTTGACAGATCTTAATGGTTCCAGTTTGAGTGAGGTAGCCAGAGGAGAGTGATAGTGAGAGGTGGTCATAATGTGTTTCTTGGCAGTACCTTGTCCTATTATCATTGTAGGTGGTAGGGTGGATAGGTGAGGTTGTGCCGGGGAAGAGGTCACGGTACTGTATACATTTAGGTTGAACCAGGTGACGTGACGATCATTTATTTTTGATTCATTATCATCAAGAAGACCTGTAAGTGAAAGTAGTAATGCCAGTATTATTCCCCGTATTAAAATGTTACTGGACTTGGACATTGTTTTTTCGATTGTGAGAGATTGAACAGAGGTCAGTTTCCTTAGGGCAGGCTCGTACTGCTTGTACCCAGGTATTGTGGACGGAGTTCTTCTTCTTATAACCAAAGCAGTAAGAAGTCAGCTGTATTATGTAGTTTGCACCAATCTGGTTTGATGATAGGGGATGCCCTTGTAGAGTGTAGAACCCTTACCAGCCAGACACTACAACAGGGATCAATGACAGCTGAGGTGTTCTTGAGGCAGGGATGAATATCTTACTGCAGGAGATCCTGATCCTGCTACTTAGAGGGGAGGATCAGCTGAAGCCCTCTAGTGGCAGGGAAGCATAACTTGTTAATGGAGAACCTGGCACTTAGTAAATTTCCTGTGGTCATGTGATTGCTAGTATCTATATAAGTAATTGTCCAGATAGGGCAGGTGGGTGGCGAGTCTGTGCATAGTGCCAGTGGAGTAAAACAGAGCTGTATCACTGGTTGGTGGGAGCCTGTTCCTGGCTTCCCATGGATGGAAGGGCCAGTGACTGCTTGAGAACAGGCCATGTTGCTGGAGCACCCGCTTGGGCAGTTGCTCGGGCTAGTCTGGGGAGAAAGGGAGATAGCACTAGTTAAAAATGCTGTAGGGGCAATAATTACAAAGCGAGGGGCATGGCTCTGGCAGCAGATGGCCAGCAAGTTTGGAGGTGGAGAGGGGAGGGGAAGGGGCAGGTAAAACAAAAGAAATGTTAAGTAGGGATTAGTGAGAGGAGGTAGTGCAAAGAAAGGGCTGGTCTTCAGCCACCAGTCGGTTCAGGGTAGGCAGAGAGAGAGAGAGACCAGGGAGCATGGAGGGAGAAAGAGCAAGGATACCCCGTCATTTGAGCGCTACCAGAATAGCACCGCACTATACATATAAAAAAAGAATCGCCGCCTAAATTGCGGCACTACTGTCAATGGCGCTATTATTGTATGCTCACCTGACCCAGTGCCAAAAGCAAGGTAAGGAGACAGAAAGACAAGAAATACTGGCACCAGTAACACTAATAGCCTTAAACATATAGCCCTTTGGCTAATTTCTAACAGCGCCCGCTATGCAGTTCGTAAGCCAGCAGTTTAGATTTGAACTTCAGCCCTGCACTAGTCTAGCAAAACAGATTTATATATTTTTAGATTAGATGGTCCTACTTAGTAGGCAGGTTAACACAAGCAAGAATTCAGAACAGTATTAAACAGTGTTAACAATTTTAGGGTCCAAAGGGTGACTGCAGGTTTAGAAAAAAGGTAGCCAACAGCTGAAAGTTGACCGCGTGGCAATGCCAGAGCTTGAAGTTGGCTCAGTTCAGGAGAATACCAATCAGCTTTGGGAAGGTGAGTCACCGACCAATGGTGGATGTCCTAGAGTCAGAGCTTGGCCAATCCACGGCCTAGGCAAAAAGCGCCAAAGTTCATGCAGAGTGCCGTAGCGGCCAAGAGGAAAATCTTTACCTGGGGTAGAATGGAGCTGTATCACTGGTTGATGGGGGCCTGTTCCTGGCTTTCTGTGGATAGAAGGGCTGGCGGCAGCTTGAGGACAGGCTGCACTGCTGGAGTACCCACTCAGGCAGTTGTTCAAACTAGTCTGGGGTAAAACAGAACTGTATTGCTGGTTGTTAGGGGCCTGTTCCTGGCTTCCCATTGATGGAAGGGCTAGCGGCAGCTTACATAGATACAGAGATACATAGATACATAGACAGTGTTGGCAGATAAGAGCCTATGGCCCACCCAGTCTGCCCATTTGAGCTTGTAAGTTCAGTTTGTTTTCCTAGAAGTCTGTTGCACCTTACCCCTGACCTCCAGAATTCCTTTATGTCTATCCCATGCATTCTTAAATCCCGTGATTGTTTCAGCCCCACCACTTCCTCTGGCAGGGTGTTCCACTTGTCCACCACCCGTTCTGTGAAAATTCTTTCTCATGTTCCTCTGAATCGTCCTCCTCCAACTTCATCCTATGCCCTCTAGTCCTGGAACATCTTTTTCACTTAAAATGGTGTTTTCCTGCACCTGTTCCTCCCTGTAAGATACTTGTATGTCTCTATCATATCCCCTCTCCCTCCTCTCCTCCAGGAGTACATGTTCAGTTCCTTCAACCTGTCTTCATAGGACTTGTGATGCAATCCATGCACCATCTTTGTTGCCCTCCTCTGAACCTTCTCTACCCTGTCTATGTCCTTATGTAGGTATGGTCTCCAGAACTGTACACTGTACTCCAGGTGGGGCCTCACTAGTGTCTTGTATAGTGGAATTATGACCTCCCTTTTCCTGCTGGTAATGCCCCTGCCTATACATCCCAGCATCCCTTTGCTTTACCTGCTGCCTTGTCACTGTTTCCCTGCTGAGGTCATCAGAGATGATAACCCCAAGATCCCTTTCCTGCTTGGTGCATGCTATATCCTCACCCCCCAACTGATATATTGTGCCAGGGTTTTTGTGCCCCATATGCATTATCTTGCACTTCTTTGCATTGAATTTCAACTGCCAAACCCCTGACCATTCTTCAAGTTTCTGCAGGTCACTTCTCATTCTGTCTACACCCTCTGGTGTGTCTACTCTGTTACAGAGCTTTGTGTCATCAGCGAACAGTGAAATTCTGCCTTCTAGGTCCTGTGCCATGTCACTGATGAAGATGTTGAATAGGACCGGTCCCAGCACTGATCCCTGTGGTACCCCACTGGTCAATCTTCCCTCTGTGGAGTGACAGCCATTTACCACCACCCTCTGTGTCCTGCCACCCAGCCAGTTACCTACCCACCACACTACTGTCCTGCCCACACCCATATTCCCCAGTTTGTGTAATAGTCTTCTATGTGGCACAGTGTCAAAGGCCTTGCTGAAGTCCAGATAGGCCATGTTCACTGCCTCCCTGATCCACCTCCCTAGTCACCCAGTCAAAAAATTCAATGAGGTTGGTCTGACATTACCTCCCCTGGTGAAACCATGCTGCCTTGGGTCCTGTAGTCCATTGACAACCAGATGTTCCACCAATCTCTCCTTCAGTAGTGCTTCCATGATCTTCCCCACTACCGAGGTGAGGCTGACTGGTCTGTAGTTCCCTGCTTCCTCTTTGTTCCCACTTTTGTATAAGGGGACTACATCTGCTGTCCTCCAGTCTTTGGGTACCTCCCCTGTTTCCAGTGATCGGCTAAACAGGATAGCCAGAGGTTCAGCCACCACCTCTCTTAGTTCTTTAAGGACCCTGGGGTGCACCCCATCTGGCCCCATTGCTTTATCAACTCTTATTCCTTCCAGTTCCTTCAGGACCCTTTCTCGTGTAAAGGGACTTGTGTCCATTTCTGCACCATTCTTACCCCTTGTACTCCCTTCAGACCCATTACCCTCCTCTTCCTCAGTAAAGACTGAGCAGAAATACCTGTTCAGTATGCAAGCTTTACTGTTGTCATCCTCCCATGGCCCCATCCTCCCCTTCAGTCTCACTATCCCTCCTTTGTCTTTCTTTTTCACTTATGTACCTGTAAAGGTTTGTCCCTCTACCCACTGATTTTGCAATGTGTTCTTCTGTCTGAGCTTTGGCTTCCCTTACTGACCTCCCTGCCTCCCTTTGCTTCTCCTGGTACTTCTCCCTATCCCCTTCTGCCTGTGTCTTTTGTGATTGCCTGAATGCAGTCTTTTGGCTTTCACTTTCTTTGCTACCTCTTTGGAAAACCATAATGGTCTCCTCTTCCTTTTCCTCTTGCTAACCTGCTTAATACATAATTCTGTTGTTCTTGTAATCCCCATTTTAAATACTGCCCACTGTTCCTCAACCCCTGATTCCTGTCCCATTCCCCTTAATGCCTCTTTCAAGTATCTCCCCATTTTCCCAAAGTCTGCCCCCCTAAAATTCAGGATACGTGTTTTTGTGTGGTTTGGTTCTGCTCTTTCTGTGATTTCAAACCACAATGACTGGTGGTCACTGTTTCCCAGGTGCTCCCCCACTGTTACCCCCATCACACTGTCCCTGTTTGTGAGCACGAGGTCCAGTATTGCCTTCTTCTGAGTTGGTTCCATGACCAGTTGCTTGAGGAAGGCACCCTGAAGGGAGTCCAGGATAAATCTGCTTCTAGTTGATGCTGCTGCTGGGATGCTCCAGTCCACGTCTGGAATACTGAAGTCTCCAACCAGTACTACCTCACCCTTGTCTGCCATCCTTTGGATGGCTAGCATCAGCTCCCTATCTGTTTCTTCCTCCTGGGCTGGTGGTCTATAGACCACACCTGTGCGGATGGCTGTCCCATTTTCCTTTCCAGCTTAACCCACAGTATCTCTCCCCATTTTGTTCCTCCTGGATCTCTGTGGCCCTTATGTCATTTTCACATACAGTGCCACTCTTCCTCCTTCCTGCCTGCTCTGTCTCTTCTGAATATGTTGTAGCCAGGTATGGCCATCTCCCAGTCGTGGTTATCATTACACCAGGTTTCAGTGATGGCCACAATGTCCAGGTCTGACTGCACCATGACAGCCTCCAGATCTTCCATCTTGTTGCTAAGGCTCCTGGCATTTGCACACATGGCTTTCCATAATTTGACCTCCCTAGACTGTCTCACTGTTCTACTCCAGCCCCTTCCTTGGTTGTCATTTATCCCTGGTTCTCCTTGCTGTCTGCCCGTCTGCTGAATTTTGCCCCTTTTCTGCTTATCCACCTCTTGGGCACTAATCTCCATCTTTGCACACTGCTTTGCAGAGATAGCCACTCCTCTGGTTCACTGGTTCCACTGCTAGCTGTGGGGGGTGAGCAAGTAGGTACCCTCCTTGTTGGCCTGCCACACCACTTTGCTAGTTTAAATGCTTGTCAATGTAGCATTTAAACTTAACATTGAGTGCTTGGATTCCCCTCCAGGATGGATGCAGGCCATCAGGCTTGAACAAACCTCCATCCCTCTAGGTGGGTCCCCAGTCACCAGTGAATCCAAACCCTTCCTCACAGCACCAGTTCTTCAACCATGAGTTAAAGTTCCTGGTGCATGCATCCTTGCTCTCCTTGCCTCTCACAGGTAGTACTTCTGAGAAAGTGACAGAGTAGCTACTTGTGAGACCCTCCCCAGTTTCCTAAACTCTTCCTGAACTTCCTTTGGCTCCCCATTTGCCAGGTCATTAGTACCTAGGTGGATAATGACATCCAGCTCACCCTCCCGTCTTGCCTTCCCAGTGATCCCCAGGAACTTCCTTCCATCCCTCCATGCCGTGGCCCCTTATAGGCACCTCACCTCCCTGTCCTCCCCCTCCTGTGTTCCTAGCTGGATCCCTCTTATGATGGAGTCCCCCACCAGGATTCGCTTCCTCCTCCTTCTCTGGGGTCCACTGCTTTCTCCGCTGAGGTCACCTCCTTGGCTAACCTCCACATCCTTTCCTTCCACTTCTCTGGGTACCTGTATTTGGTTGTCCTCATTTGCCAGTGTGGCATATGAGTTCTTGAGTGAATAGGATCTGGGATGTGCCTCTGCCTGACTGCTCTAACCCTCCCTGAGCCCACTGTCATCCAAGTGCTCCTCGTTCTCGGCATCCTTTGAGGCAGTTGCATTGGACTGGGTGGTCCCTGGATAGGGGTGATGGTACTCCTGCTCCAGTTTACTTCCGCTCTGAGTCTGGCTACCTCATCCCGCAGTCCAGATAGATGCATGCAGATAGGGCAGCACCTCAGTGTCCAGAAGGTCTGCCTGAATATGGCTGCCCCACAGCCACTGTACATGCACCACTCCCCACATTATACTGCAACTCACTACTTGTCTGCTACTGAAGCTCTCCTAGTTCCCTTTTATTAATTTACTGTCTTAAAATCCCGCCACTGTTCCTATAATATTTGAAAATACATACACTTATATTTAAGCTCTTTATCCTTACAATCAAAAGGTAACTACAAACACAATAATCTACCTTCTACTAATACAGATTCTATCACAGAATCAGAGCACAATGCAAAACATCTGCTACTTAGCAACAACAAACAGGTGACAACATACCAAGTTGATGTAGCTTTTTAAAATAGAAAAGAAAATGTAATTGTTTAAACCATTAGAAATCAGCAGGTCCAAAAGCACCTTGAACTACAAGAAAGAACACAGTACCACACCTCTGCCACAATAACTAAACAGTTCTAAAACATTGGAGAAAGAAGAGAAAAATTAGAGACAGAGCAAAAAGATACAATGTACTATAAAGTATTAGGCAATAGGTATACTCAGTTGTTTAACAGAGAAAATAAAGTACCTACCAAAACAGACAGGATACCCACAAATGACACTTAGGTCTTGAGGCTTAGCTTGAAGACAGATTGTGCCACTGGAGCGCCCACTCGGGCAGTTGCTCAGGCTAGTCTGGGGTAAAATGGAGCTGTATTGCTGGTTGATGTGGGCCTGTTCCTGGCTTCCCATGGATGGAAGGGCTGGCAGCAGCTTGAGGACAGGCCACACTGCTGGAGTGCCTACTTGGGCAGCCATATATTTAATCTTTAGAACCATAGGAACTTTAGTACCTCATAGTATATTTGTACCATTCTTTCTCTTTGTACTCTTTCACCTCCCTCTTTTCCTTTTAGCCACCTTCCCTTCAGGCCTGGGGGGTCTAGCACTAACAGGTGCATGAACACCCTTTCCAGGGACCTAGGTGTGATATATATACTCCCTTGTGTACTACAAATAAGGGCAGATTGGTGGGCAGCCCTGGTGCATTGTAAGTCGACTTCAGTAGGGGCCTTACAGTCCTCTCTGACCTTCTGGGGGTTTCTTGTACTTCAGGTCTGGAGGCTACCTCCTGTTCGGAGGCAAAGTCTATGTCACTTTCACCTTGGCCTGTACCTTCTTGTTCAGTGGGGGCAGGGTGCTCCGTCACTTCCTCTCCTGCACCACTCTGCCCAGGAATGCTGTCTTGGGGCCATTCAGAGGACCCAGTCAAACCAGTGTTCAGATTCGATGTGGGCTCTCCTATAGGCGTTTCTTTGAGGGGACTGCTCCGGAACCACTTAAATGGCTCAGCCAGACTAGTATTCAAGTCTGAAGTGGTCCTATCAAGGGGGGGTAGAAGGAGCAGTCTCCCCTTCAGCACCTTGCTTCCCAGGCACAGCCGTGTCCACCTCTCCATGTCTGTCAACCCTGGGGACCTCAGTGTCACTTGCACTAAGTCCTTCTATCACAGGACCAGTCTCTAACATCAGGAGCAGTCCCAGAAACAATCTCTCTAGTTCAGGGGTAGGGTAAAAACACACAGGCATGTCCTCATCCTTTCTGTCTGACTTTCTTCAGATGAATCTTCTTCCTCAAGTACCTCCTCTGACTGGGCAGATCCAGCCCCTGTAGCATCTCCATCTTTCTGCTGCTGTCATATGTGTGCAGCAGCTTGAGTGGTTGGAAGTACAGGCAGCTCTATCAACTCAGTCTCTGATCCAACAATGTTATCCTCAATGGGAAGGAAGTGGTTTCTGTGCATCACTTTGCACCTTCTGGTTTCTCCCTCTGGTCGAATCCTGTATACAGGCAGCCCTTCCAGTTTCTCACCTACCACATACAGCATGATTCCCCACAGGTCAGCAATTTTATGTTTCCCCAGTAGGCCCAGACTCCTGAGCATCACTCAGTCATCGGGCTCCAAGTCTTGCACCTGCACTTTATCCTACCTCTCTTTGTTGGCCTGATTTCACTTGGTGGCTCTCTCTGAGGCTAGTTGATAGGCATCATTCAACTGTTGTTTCAGCTTTCTCACATATTGCAAATATTCATTCTCTTTGATGCCATCTGCTGACACTCTGAAACACAGGACTACAGGGAGGTGGGCTTCCCTGCCAAACATCAGATGGTAAGGAGAGAAACCCGCTGCATCATTTTTTGTGGAATTGTATGCATGGACAAAAGTGCTTGCTCATTGGCTCCAGGTACACTTGTCTCTTGGATCCAGGGTGCCCAGTATGTCCAATAGGGTTCTGTTGAATTTCTCAGCCTGGGAGTCACCCTGGGGGTGTTAAGGCGTGGTTCAGGACTTTCTGATGTCCCATAAGGACAATAGCTCTTTTATCAACTGGCTCTCAAAATCACATCCCTGTCTGAATGGATTATTTGAGGTGCTCTGTAGTGGACAAAAAACTTCTTGACCAACACTTTGGCCACTGTGGAGGCTCTCTGGTCCTTAGTTGAGTAAGTTTGAGCATACCGGGTGAAATGGTCTGAAACCACCAATATGTTGGAGATATTCCTGGAGTCTGGTTCCAACGTGAGAAAATCAATGCACACTAATTCCATTGGTGCACTGGTACTGATGTTAACTAATGGGGCAGCTCTTTGGGGAAGTGCTTTCCTCTGGATACACCTGCGACAGTTCTTGCAATAATACTCTACATCAACTCCCATCTTGGGCAAATAAAATCTGCTCTTTACCAATTCCAGGGTGCGTTCTCTGCCCAAGTGGCCCATATAATCATGTAGGGCTTTCATCACCAGGCCTTGAAAACAATCAGGCAATACCAACTGCATATGAGGTGCCCCTGTCACTCGGTGGAGCAAACCTTTCTTTAGTTGCAACTTCAGCCATTCTCACAGTAATAACTGGGCATGTGGATCAATAGCTGTTACTTGAGCTGGATCTCCTTTTCTCTGAAGCACTTGAATTATCTTCCCCATGACAGAGCTGTCCTGCTGTTCTTTTTGTAAGTCCTGAGTAATCAGCTGGGGCAAAGATCTCATGTCGAGGGCAATCAAATGGCAGTAAGCTATAGGAAGGCAAATCCAAAAGGCTCCTTAACTGTTCACCAAACGAGGGGCATCTTTGAGGGAAGGGGACACGTTGCCCTCAAATTTCTTACACAATGCTTTTACCACTTGTTCAGATATCTTGACCCAGCTAGAATGCTCAGCCCCTTGATTTAAAGGGTGTCGGGACAAAGCATCAGCATCTATATTATTCAGCCCAGGCTGGTACTCTACGCTGTAGTCGTAGATAGACAGGGCCGACAATCACCGGTGGCTGGCTGCATCTAGTTTGGCTGTGGTCTGTACATTAGTAAGTGGGTTGTTGTTGGTCTTCACAGTAATCTTTGTCCTGTACAGGTAATCATGAAATTGATCCACAATAGCCCACTTCAGCACTAAAGATTCCAGCTTGTAGATAGGATACCTTCTTTCTGAGAGCTTGAGACTCCAGTTCGCATATGCCTCTGGACACAGACCCTCTGGATATTCTTCATATAATACTGCCCCATGGCCACTGAAACTTGCATCTGTATGTAGGATATAGGACTTCTGTGAGTCAGTATAGACGAGCACTAGTTCATGAGTCAGGCAGTATATAATGTCCCCAAAAGCTCTACCACACTCTTCAGTCCACCGGGAGCCAAAAGGTTCAAAAGGAAGAAAATATTTAGGTTGCTCAGCTGGGCCTCCCGGAGGAGGGGTCTGCTTGCTCTTATTCGTTGTTGAATACCCCTGTAGTAAGTTGAAAAGAAGCCTGACTACTCTGGTGTGGTCCCTCATGAATCTCCGATAATACCCACAAAAGCCAAACAGCCGTTGTAGTTCTTTCAGGTTTCTGGGTTTTGGCCAGGTGTTGAGGTCCTCCGCCTTACTGGGGTCGGTCTGAATGCTCTTGGCAGAGAGGATGTGTCCAACATATTTGACCGAGGCCTGAAAGAATTGGCACTTATCAACAGAGAGCTTCAGGTCAAATTCTTCTAGCTGGTCTAACACCTTGAGCAGCCATGACTCATGCTCTTCCAGTGTCTTTCCAAACATGATAATGTCATTTAAGTAAACCAAGCACTCCAGCAGGTTCATGTCCCCCACAGCCCTTTCCATAAGGTGCTGAAATGTTGCGGGGGTGCCCAAAATGCTGAGGCATTCTCAAAAATTTGTAAAATCCTAGAGGGCATATATAAGCTGTCTCCTCCCGATCCTGCGGGGCCATGGGAATTTGATAATACCCAGTTCTTAAGTACAAAGCCAAAAACCACTGGCTGCTGTTAGAGCAGTGTAGAGCATCTTGTATTTGTGGCATCGTATATTAATCTGGCACAGTGCACTTGTTCAAGGTGCAGTAGTTCACACACGTCCTAATAGCCCCACTCTTTTTCCTCACCACCACTATAGGCGATGCATATGGACTTCTGGACTCCTGGATGATGTCTACAGCCAGCATCTCCTGAAGGTGCCTTCTTAACATCATCTATGTTAGCGGGGGCGAGACGTCTGGATCTCTCCCTGTAGGGGCACTCATCTGTGAGCCTTATGTGACGCTGCTCTCCTGTAATGCAGCCAACATCCCACTCATGCAAGGAAAACACTTTTGTCCTGATAGACAACTTCTTCTGGACACGCTCCTTCCACTCTTCCGAGATGGGGGAGTTACTCAAAGCAAACAAGTCAGGGTCAATACCACCATAAGCACGTCTTCCTCGAGTAGTGGGCTACACTGCTGTGTCAGCACAGTAAACCCTGGCTAAGGTGCGGCCCCTTGTGATGACCACTTGTCTGTCTGTTGTGTTCCTCACCCACACTGTCACTCTCCAAACATAGGCTTGCGTCCATGCCGGTAAGACACTGGGTTTCACTAAAAATCCAGCCTGCAATCCGTGTTCCTCAGGGGCATCTAGCATTAAAATTTTGTTCTTTACCTCCTGTGTTAGCTGCTTTACTCCATTGATATTACACTCCATGTTGGGGGCACCACAATCTCCTCGCCGTCACTCCTCCAAGCTAGTCCCACAGATTCATCTATATCTTTGGGGGAGGAGGTTCACCTTTGTCTCTTATAGGCCATTCTGGACCACTGGATGAATGGGTAACGTCTTCCCTCGCTGTTCTGCTTCTCTTGCTTGGCAAAGCTGAGTGAGCTTCCTGAATATGTGGGCATTTGTGCCCACCAGCACTGGTATCCTGTCATACACACCAGTCTCAGGATAGATTAAAGCCAGGGTTTCAACTGCTTCTCCCACTCCAGTTACATTGGTGGGGAAAGCCATCCATACACTGACATATCCAAGGTTGGGGTAAGACTTCTCACTATGCCCCCACATGTGTAGTCCTTCCAAAGGTTGCAATTCCAGGTGGGATAAGTGTCTGTCAAACCAGGTCTTGAAGATGATAGTGACCTGGGAGCCACTATCAAGGATGGCACAGGTGGGGACTCCCTCTATGGTGACAAGAGTTTCAGTTGATGGCCCCACTAGCCTGTGCATATCAAGGGGTGCATTTGAGGTGGCGTTCGCCAAAGAGGCTTTTACATTAGCTATGGAACTGGACCTGTAGGGGTGCCTGGGTATGTTCCTTTACCAGGCCCCACTGAAGTTTCTCTGTGACCTTCCTTCCTTACCCAACAGTCTGTTAGCCACTCAAAGGGGATCTGCTGGTGCCTGGCACCATCTCCAGTAATGCCTATTCCTTCCACAATGGTAACAGATTATTCCTTCTTGCTTAGGTTGTCTGTGGTAATGGGCCTCAGGAGGTGATTGGGGTGGTGGATAGCTTGGGGCCATAGCGTACACTAAGGTAACAGAAGGGGAAACTGAAGTGATTGCAAAGGGAGCAGGAGGGGAAACTGGGGCTATTGCTTGGGACATAGCTACTGGTTTGGGAGCCCCTGCCCTTACCACCCCCTGGGTCTTTAGCTCATTCACAACCTGATTCAGTTCCTGCAACCGGGCTTCAATGTGAAGTACTATAGGGGCAGTGTAGGTGACACCCCAGACCCATCACGGGAAAGGTGGCAGAGGCTGCCTGAGTGGCCTGTTCAGTGGAAGCTTCAGGGGTCCTAATAGGACCAACACCAACTTTATCCAACATTTCCATGCATTCTTGCAGTAACATTTTCACCTCAGAAACCTCAGCTGGGGACGTGGCTTCCTGGACTTGGGCAGTAGCTACTATAGTGGGCCGGACTCCACATTTGGTGTCCTTTTCTTCCACCTCTCTCACCTCTCTAAGCAGCACCTGGAGCGGAGGTGGATTACTCATTTTGTCTTTCAGGCCCAACTTTAGTAGTAACAACTGCGAGTACCGGAAGCCACTAAGTACTTGTTCTAACCTAGTCTTATTCAAGTCAGAGACCTGGATCAACCCTTTCCTACCTACCTTCTGCAGAGCCTTCTTCCGCCTCTGCACATATTCAGACAATGGTTCACCCTTCTGCTGGCAAGTTGCTCTGAACCCCCACCATAAGTCTTCACATGTCTCCATGCTACCAAAAGCATTGTCCAAGGCATCTATATAGTCTTCTACCTTGGCCTCAGGGTTACTGGTCCGGAGGGACCAAATAGCATTGAGAGCAGGGCTCCATAAGCTATCTGTTAACCTTTTCCATTTTTCCTCTTCACTGCACTGCCATCTTGGAGCAGTGGTAACACATAGTTTATCCATGATTCATAATCCTTCACCCCTACGTGAGTAGGCTTTACCCCCAAAAACATCCTCAACTTCCTATAAGATTCCATGGGGCAGGCACCTGCCCGGGCCTAATCCTCACATCTGGAACAGGGGCCCATAAAGGGTCAGGCTCTCCTCCACCAGGGGAAACCACAATGAACATTGTCACTACAGCCCAGGCCTCTGCTTTGCCTCTACCTCTATCTCTATGGCCTCCAGCACCCAGGCAGCCTCTATAGCATTTATACATTCCGTCAACACAGTTAACTTCCCAGTACCTGAATCAAGCATCTGTCCCTGCACTTTCACTTTACCCAATTTGTTTACTGGTAGACAAGTGCTTTTCTATTTCACCCTTGTCCATCTCAGGGGCACTCCCAGCAACAGACAGGACCTCTGGGAGTCCATCCTCATACCCCCGCTCCATTCCACCAACTTCACTTTATCCTTTCCTTGAGGCCTACATTTTGGTCAGGGGGAACAGACTTGGATGCTGGGGACCCCACAGGGGTCTTTACAGTTGGGTCCTCCATGGTGGGCATGGCTTATGAACAGGAGATTCCCACGGTGCCTCCAATGATGTAGCCCAGACACCATGTGCCAGTGGGCTACTACCCCTACCTGTTGGCCGTCTAACAGGTTAAGGGGCTTGGGTCCTGCCACGGTGGTGTTCTGGGGTCCAATCCCAAAAATAATAAAAATATAGTGGTGCCTTCACCCAGAGAGAATTTAAAGTGGGTCAGGTAACTGGCTGGCACAGTCCCCTGGGATGGTGCACCTATCCACCTCCCCTATCAACCACCCCACACACTGGCTACCCAACAATTCAGTACCACAATAAACCATGAACAGTAATGCTTGGACAGACTCAGAGAATTCCTGCACACAATTTCTAACAGTAAACCACAGCTTTATTTGGGGTAAGGAACAGGGAAGGGGATACCGGGACAAAGGATGCTGTGGAAAAAAAAAAAACAGGTTAGTGAAAATAAACAGCATCAATAAACATTGGGGCCCACAGGCCAAAACTACCCCTACTGGTACCAGTGTCCCCGGAAGTTCTTATGGGTACCCACTAGGTGCAGGTCTGGTATGGTGCTCGGGTTGGCAGGCTGTTGGGGCCCTGAAAATATTGGAAAGAACTTGGTTTTAAGAACAGACGACACAACTTCTTTTTGTTTTCCTATCCAGGAACCAGATCCTGGGTACTCATGGTTTAATAACCTCTGCACTGAAGAAAAATGGAGCTCCTTGAGTTATTTTAGCAACAGATACAGGCTGGCCAGGATCCCTCTGACTAGGTGGAACTTGCTCAAGGATCTTGCAGCTGGTCACCTTGATTGTAGTTCTGGCCACTTGTCACTTTCAGCCATTTCTGGCCCGTTGCAGAGCACTGTAGCAGGACAACACCAGCCCCAGAAGGTCCAGACCTGGGAGTTGCTCCACAGCTCAGCTACCACGATGGGTCACAGATGCCCTAGCACCCCAGCGAGTACCAGCTGGTGACCTTCTGAGACAGTGAGTCCCACTTGGAAGGGGTTAGCAAGTTCCCTCCCTGGCTCTGGGTGAGGACTCCCTAGCAGTGGAGTTCCTTCTGCAGTCCCTGCACTGAGTTCTCAGCAAAGAAAAGTTTTCAGGCAGTTGCTCCAATAAAGTCCAGTGCCTGTCAGTGTGGGTCATAGCCTCTATTTCGATGAGTGCAAGTGAAATTAAGCAGAGGGGAATTCAGCAACAACTTCCTGCACACTAGTCCACACTCTTCAGCTGACAGTGTCCCCAACCTTTTCTTCAGCTGCAGCTAGGCCTCAGTTCTTAGCCACTTTAACCAATTCACACAGGACACACACAACAGTTAACACCCCAACGACCAGAGATGCTCTGCCTCTTCAGAATTTCCTTTACAGTCCCACACAAGCAGTCTCATCAGCAATTATGGCCTTCCAGTGCAAGGTTTCTGCAGCATTCAGTCTCTCCAATGAATAACAAGCAACTTTTCCATACCTGGGAGATCAGCATCACAGTTCAGTCCCTTTCTCCCTTTTCCCTTCTCACTCTGTTTCTGCAACATTGTGATCTCCAGTTCCAATAATCTCCAATTCTGCAATACAGCAATCTCCACATAGGGCCTGGGTAAGCCCCTGACATCCAAAGTCCACTCTCACAGAGTACTCCTGACTCATGCAGAGCCCAGGAACAGAGTGAAGAAATCCCAGAACGTCCACACTGTTTCAGCCAAAAACCCAGCATTCTTATTGGCTGCTGGAGTCTATCAATAATGGATAACCATAGTGATTAATATTTCCTGCTCATTTATTAGGGCATGATCTAGGCACCAGAAGTAGTCCCCTCCTGTTCCCAGGAGTCCCTGTGTCCAAGTTTTGGGCACCTAGATCACTGAAAGGCTGCTGCATTGGGGTCAAAGTGTTAATAGGATGTCAGCCCTCAGTCTGTATAGTGCAGGGTAATACAGTTCCTCACTTCCTGAGGTCTGGTGCTGCTCAACACAATACTTTATTTCAGCAAACACCCTACCAGATTGTAGCCCCAACTGTCCCCTTTCAAATGAGCCCACTCTTGTGCAATTAGCCCCCAGGGTGTAGCTGTTGCTGCTGCCAAAACTCTGTTCCCCCAGGTGGCAGGCAGCAACCTCATCAACACTCATAGGGCTCATGAATAATTCATGATCCCTCATTCAGGCCCCGATTCAACTTTAATTTTAAAATGTCCCCCGAGGCTTCTCTGTTGACTCCTTGAGGTCACCGGTCCCTGAATAACTGACATGGGGCACCGGGACCAGTGACACACTCCCTGGTTTTGACTGCAACGTGATCGAGAGATCAAAAGCGCTTTCTAATGCATGTGCGAGTGCCGGTGGCAGCAGAAACATGCCAGCGGCTTGTGAAATAGGACTTAAGCCCAAAAAGGGTTAAACAAATACAGGGCTTGCACTGGGGACCTGGGGGAGCAACAGAGGACTTTAGGGGCACCATAGAAACTTGGGCTGTGGTGAACAAATGGGGAGACCACCAGCAGCAGTCAGGAGAAATGTGAGAAACGTGGGGCCATTCATGTAAGCCCCCAAAGGGAGGGGGTACACATAGATTTCATTTAGCATACTCCAGCTGAGATGCCACATGTTGTTTCCAGTGGAGTCCTGCTTATACCCATTTTCACAGCTGGAGGGACTGGAGAGGGGTGGATAAGTGTCTTGTGTCACACAATGAGTATCTGGCTCTAGTGGGGATTGATCCTGCAATCTCTCTGTTCCCATGCTGGTGCTAACCACTAGACAAGTACCTAGTAGCCACACTGCCTCCTAGTTGACCACTCTGTGTCTTGTAATGTTTTTAATATATTTTACCATCAGCTTCTGGGTTTGCCAGAGTAGCTTCTGGTCAGCTGGAAAATGGTGACACCTAGGAGCTATTCATGGCTGTTGCCTCTCAAATCCTTATTTCGACCCCTTGGCTCCATCCTTTCTGTTACTTTTATGTGCATTCCTTCAATGGACCTAACACGGGATCTGCCTCAGACACAGGCATGGCAGGCCTGATAATACGGGATTCCAGAATGCACCTACCCGCTTGTACGTGGCTGCATGCCACACCAGGAAACTGACCTTCTAAGAGCTGCCACCTCCAAGAGGCCCTGCCGTAGCCCTGTCAAAATGACAACAGCCCCACTGCCATACCTGTCTGTTTGGAACGCTAGGCCTCCCGAACCTAACCATGATAGGTTTACCTCCAGCTTCTATCCTTCCAGTTGCTAATCTCCCAGGACCCCAGTCCCCAATGGTTGCCATACTCCTGATACCCTATCCATCAGAAAATAAAAGGACAGCCCACGTAGCCATCATCGCTTGCACAGGCGGTACCTCCTGCACCAGGGGTTTGAAAATCCAGCCTGACTTGCCCTACTTATAGTCTGACAGCTCCCCCCTCACAGAGAACCCTTCTTCTTTTAAACCCTGGCACGGAGCAATGCCCCCCCTGGGGGAAGAACATAGGATGCCAAAAACAGGAACCTAACCAACAGGGGAGAATCAATATAGTAAGCCATCCCCGAAAGCAGTGGCTTACACTCTCCCCTATAAAATCCATTTCTTCCTGAAATGGGCAACTAACATCCCACAAAGGTGCTCACCAAAACGGTATGTACTCCCTGCCTGGAAGCTCCTCCCCGTGGTATGCCAGTAAATCCAAAGCCCCTCCCCCCGAGCCTACTTCTCCAAACCATTTTGTGGAGCTGCTCCTGCCCAGAACGATGATAATTATAGTTGAGGTCAAACTTATAAAACAATAATTCCAGGCTGTCCTTAACAAAGTTATCTAAACATGATATCTGAATGATAGAAACAGTTCACATAGGTTGTATCTTTTTGGGAAAGAAAACCCACTCTCTCCACACACTCACCACAATCACTCAAGCTCCATACACACTCTCACTCAGCCCTTTACAGCATGAGGTAAACACTTGATTAAACATTATTATTCATCTTTTCTGGTTCCAACAGGAAACAAAAATAGTTGTTTTTTTTTTCAACCACAAGAACAAATAGTCACAGTGGTGGGGTAATTCAACCAGTCTTAATCCTTAATTTCTGAGGAACAGTCCTGCAGCACCATCCACTGGGCAGTCTCTTTTAACTCATTCACACCACAAGAGCGCTTTGAGACTTTCACCACTTGTGCCCTGTATACTCTTAGCACTCCATGTTGATAGGCCTGTTGGTGTTGATTATCAGCTGAAGGGGCTTGCTGATGTGGGGTCTGTTGGCGTTGGGCCTGCCCTTCTATTGTGTAGTGCATCGTGGCCTCCAGAGCAGACTCCATGGCAGCTACATTCTTGGAACCGGAGCCCAAATCACAGATATAGAGTTTATACACTCTTTTGTTTTCCAAAGGATGTCGGCAAACCTATCCGTATTGGGGTAGGTGGTTGGCTCTACCTTTTCTCTTACTGCTGGAATCATGTTCCTAAGGAACAGAGTCTTATATTCAGTAAGATCTATATCCAGCACTTCTTGTGCCAAGTGCTTTCCTGCTCGGTAGGCCATCCAGAGTCTCTGATGGTAAGTCGCTGGACTTTCCTTTGCATTCTGCTTCACAGGGTATGCAAGCATCACGCCTACTACACCTGGGCTGTGAGCAGAAATGAGCTCAGCCACAACCTCATCAAGGTAGTGTTCCCATCCTGGTGAACAGCATTGGGGAGTTGGCCCAAACCAGGATCGATGGTCTGGCGTGAGTATTTGGACCTGATATTCTGTGGCGAGGCTAAGCACCTTTCCAAGTGACAGCTGAGGTTGTCGGACAGATTCATCCGACCGATGCTGTCAGCAATTTGCTGAACAGAGTAGGCCATTTGTAGGGGATTAGTGGGTCGATCAGGCAAAGGTAGATTGTCTCAAGTGCCATTCAGAGCAGCCCAAGCTGCAGCTTCAGCCGCAGTGCGGACAATACCTTCCTGAGTGCCAACCTCTCGCAGAAACTGCCTAATCTGGGTTTTAAAGATTTCTTCTTTGCTTTCAAGTAGGAACAGCCAAACAAACTTGTGGAACAGTCCTGGTATATCACAGGCACTGGGTGTGTTACTTTAATTGGCGGGCGATATTATAATCGGTAGATATTATACAGTGCTTCATGTCAGAGCATAGTGTTTGAATAACATTACTCCTGCCCAGGTTCTGGATGATCTCCTGAGTCGGTGATGCCTCCTGGGGGTGGAACATAGAATGCTCAAAACAGGGAGAGGGGTGACTGATACTACTACCCAGGAGCTCCCCGACCATTATGTCTTGTATGGGCTCCTGCTTTGTGAGCACTAGATTAACGAATGCTCCCTCCCTAGTGGGATCTGTGATGCCCTGAATCAGGAACCCACCCTGCAACGTATCTAGAATCACTCGACTCTTTGCTCAAAATGTGGGTGGTGTGTTCCCATCCACCTTGTGCAGGTTAAAGTCCCCTGCCACTACCACCTCTCCCTTCTCTGTAGCTTCCAACAATTGTGAGTTCAATTCCTTTTCCCTTCCCTCTTCCTGGTTGGGTGGTCTGTAGACCACCATCAACCTCACCTTTCTCCCTCCATTGGACAGTAACTGAACCCACAGTGTTGCTATCATCTCCTGTTTTGACTCCTCCCTTGTGCATGTTATACTCTCCCTAATATACACTACCACCGTTCCTTTGCCTTTCGTCTTGTATCTCCTATAAAGTTGGTATCCATGGATCGAGAGGTCCCAGTCGTGGTGTTGTATGGCCCAAGTCTCAGTTACTGCTGCTGTGTCCACCTTCCCTTCGGCTAATAGCACCTGCAGATCTTCCATTTTGTTCCCAAGACTTTGGGTGTTTAGTGACACAACCTTCCATCTCGATTCTGTGCCTCCCTCCCTTCCTTCTAATCTTTTCCTTATGCATTCTACCCCCCTCACCATGCTAATTGCTCCACTTCCCCTCCACATCCACTCTTACAACTACCTCTACTGGTATGGGGGGAGGTCTGTTGGCCTCCTCCTTTAGAGTCTTTGGTCTGGGGCTTGCTGCCCACCGTCAGTAGTTTAAATTCAACTCGGTCCCACATAGAAGGCTAGTTAACGAGATGGGAAGTCTGGGCACGGGACAAAAGGTGATACACTGGGTTAAAAACTGGCCGACAGACAAGAGGCAGATGGTGGTGGTAAATAGGATCCAATCCAGGGAGAAAGGGGTGACCAGTGGAGTACCACAGGGATCTGTACTGGGACCAGTCCTGTTCAGTGTCTGCATTAGTGATATTGCAGAGGGGCTGGAACGAAATATCTTCCTATTTGCGGATGACCTCAAGATCTGCAACAGAGTGATACTCTATGCTCTTCTGCAGCTCCATAACCCATACAAGCTACACCACTTGGTTATATCCACCATCCAGGGAACACTCTAGATCAGGTGGGGTCCTTTAAATACTTAGGGATACAGCTTGACCTTAATCTCTCCTATAGACTTCATGTAGATAATGTAGCTAGATCTGCTAATACATGGCTTGGTCTCCTCTACAAACACAGACCACACCTCATGCCAGAAGCTTTGAAGGTTGCAGTCCTGAGCTCTGTGATCTCTGTAATGTATTATGGTCTCATCATTTATAGGCTTGCACAACCACAACCCTTAGGCCCTCTCAACTGCCTTAAATAAGGCATGTCGGCTCATCACTGGTGCTCACCGTCTCACCCACACATGTGACCTGTACACTCAGACTGGCTGACTCCAACTATCAAACCGCATAAAGTTTCTCACCTACTCCATAGTGAAAAAAATCTACCTTGGCCTTGCACCTTCTGGGGTCTCAACTCTGTTACAACCCCGAATTAACAAATGGTGCCTTAGGAGATCCACGTAACAACTACTGAAAGTCCCCCACTGTCACACTTCACAGGGACAATGCTCTTTGCTTATCGAGTGCCACTCTGGTTCAATGGCCTCAGCCTCACCATCTCCTCTGCCCCAACAATTGGTATGTTTAAAACTAGGCTCCGGGACTATCTCACCACAACAGCTCCTGTGACTGCCCAACTTAACCTTGTTTCTCCACTTCCTTCCTGCTCTAGTGGCTCCCCACTGGATTCTACCCTCACATCTTGGTAAACCCAATGCTGCACTTTCACCTCCCACCCTTCCTACATTCCTTCTCCCCCTTCCCTCTCCCTATGACTCTGGCACTTCTTATCTGTTGTCTTTTTCTCTGACAAATACCGCTGGCTGCCTTGTTACAATGCTACCCTTGAACTGTATTAATCTGTACTCTGTTTGCAATGTCCACATTGTTGTAATGTCTGTCTTGATGTTCCCCATAATTTGTATTTCTCTGATGTGGAAACTTTGTAAAGAGCCAAGGCTCAAAGGTATTTGTAATCCTAGACTTGATAAATAAAATAAATAAAACTCCAGAAGGGGTTAAAAATGAAAGGTACCTGGAGAAGCTTGAAAGATGGTCAGAGACTTGACAACTGAGGTTCAATGCTAAGAAGTACAAAATAATGCACTTGGGTAGAAAACCCTGGAGAGAGCTATAAGGTGGGGTTTAGGAGCTGACTATCTTTCTAACGGTGCTGGCTGTGGGAACTGGTATCACCTCTGAAAATGCTGAGAGAACTTCCTATCACCCTAGAGGGGTTATCTTCTCTGATGACCTCAAGGTATCAAAGCAATGCACAAAGGATGTGGCAAGAGCCAGTGGCATGCTGGGGTGCATAGTCAGGGGTATCATTAGCAGGAGAAAGGAGGTGGTGATGAGATTGTATAAAACACTGGTAAGGCCTCACCTAGAGTACTATGTGCAGTTCCAGAGGTCACACTTGTGCAAGGACATAAACAAGGTGGAGGCTATCCAGAAAGAGCGACAAAGATGATGCAGGGCTTGCAACACAAAACATATGAGGAGAGACTTAGGGACCTCAATATGTACTTACTGGAAGAGAAGAGAGAGTGGGGTGACATGATAGAAACTTTCAAATACCTCAAGGGCATAAACAAGGTGCAGGTGGGGGATCTTTTCCAAGGGAGAAAAAGTACTAGAACAAGCGGGCACAATATGAAATTGGAGGGGGGTAGATTAAGGGATAATGTGAGGAAGTTGTTCTACACAGAGAGGGTAGTCTACGCTTGGAATAGCCTGCCACAAGATGTAGTGGGGGCAAGAACAGTGGAGGGGTTTAAGTATGCCTGGGACAGGCACAGGGGAACCTTGAGAGGGGAAGGAGTGACGAAAAGCAATTGATCACAAAGGGTCAGTGGTCACATACACTGTATAGGGCCTACGGGCAGACTGGATGGGCCTAGCGGTCCTTATCTGCCGACAATTTCTATGTAACTCATTATCACTGTACTCCTCCAGTTTGTCCCTGAGCATCCTCGAGCCCTTCTTACTGAGGTGTAGCATATATGATGAACAGAGTGTTTTATTCAACCAGGTCTTCCCCCAGTCACCAATACAGGTGAACCCTTCTTCCCTGCACCAGTTCCTCAGCCAGTTATTGAAGTCATCTATCCTTTTCTTTCTAACAGTGCTGGCTCTGGGAACTGGTATCACCTCTGAAAATGCCAGAGAACTTCCTATCACCCTGCATGTCCTTGCTAACTCCATGAACTTGCCCTGCACTACTTCCATCTCCTCTCCAGCTATGTCATTGGTTCCCATGTGGATGACTAAATGAGGTTTCCCTCCAACCTCCCTTACAATCTCCCAGATTCTTTGTCCCACTTTACCTGCTGTCATCCTTGGCATACAAATCACAGTGCTGACCCTAGCTATTCCAGGACCCTGTGTGAACCTCCTTGCTGGGGCCCCATATCAGAAGTTGCGAAGCCCCCAAGGAACATTCTCATCCCTATCCTGACCTCCGTGTAGCTTTATTATTAGCTAATTTTGTGCCACTTTTGCACATTACTTAAATTAGTACATACATGACCAGGAAGATGGAGACTAACTGGACAGCTGAGTTTTTTTGGGGGGGGACCTTATGCTCTTGGGGTTCTGTGTGAATGCACAGTTCCCAAGCCCCCTAAGGCCAGCTCTGACAAACCAACCTCCTACTTGATTTTGGGTCCCCCTTCCTTCCCCAGTGAATACCCTTAATTATGGAGTCCCTAAGGATTACCACCCTTTCATCCATTGCAACTGTGTTTCCTGTCCTCCCCTCCTTGCCCTAAGGTACCAGCCGCTCTCCACTCAATGCAGCCTCTGCCGGGTTATCTTTCTACACATCCTGCTCTCCCCCTCCCTCTGCTCACCATTACCCTCTATGCCCCTTCCTCCCTGGCTAGCCTTGCAAGCTACCATTTTTCCCTCTCCTTTTTTTACCATGATCCCTCACCCTCCCCTTGTTCCACCATGACAGCTACTTCTACCCTTCCCTCCCAGACTAGTCCCCTTCCTCCACCCCTAACCTCCAACTCATGACTCTGGTTTATCCCAACCTCCTTTCCCACCACCTGATTCCCCCTTCCCTATACCAGACTGTGGTGAATACCTGTTCCATAAGGTCACCCCATCATTAGTTTCCACCCCTGTTGTTCCTCTCCCCAGTCCCTCTCTTCCCCTTCCAACCCCAGCTGTTTCTCTCACACCCCTACCCTCTACCACTTACCATTCCACCACCCTGGGCTCCCTGGCTCTCTGAGGAAGAGATATCCCAGGATACTGGGTGATCCTCCCTGTTCCTATCCCCTGCCTGCTGTCCATGTTCCCATGTGCACCCCCACCTGCCCTTTTATCCACTGTTCTACTGCCCTGACTCCTCACCCCAGTCTCCCCAGCTCCCATCTGAGCAGTCTTACTTCTGCCCTAAGCTGCTTCAGGTTCCTGCACACTAGATAGCCCCTGTCCTCTGCAATGTCCCAAGAAGGACTGCAGCCCCACAGCTGTTACAACTTACCACTCTCCCTTCACTATGCTGACTTCTGCACAAGCTCCTACTGCCCCACATCCTTGTTTCCCAGCTATCCAGATACCTGCTCATGCTCCTATTCCTCCACATTCTCCTTTCTCAGGTTTCCTAGCCCCCAGATGTGTATTCTGTATGTGACTCAGCCAGTGCTATCTATAGTGTTTCCCCCAATACCTCTCTATTCCACCAACCCCTTTCTGCCTCTTTATTGCTTTAGAACAAATGTAAGTTGACCCTCAAGGGGATCAGCTGCACTGCCCTTCCACACCTTACATTGTGCCTCCCATCCCCTTCCATATTGCCCTGTTCCAATGTAGGCTGATCCTAGATAGGGATCAGCTGGTACCACCTTTCAATCTTCTGCAGTGTATTTCCTACCTCCCTTTTCCCCATACTTCTCCTGATGTGACCAGCATGGCCTGCAGCCTCTGGTCCATCCTGCCGATGCCCCCAGATGACACTAAGTCAGAAGCCACACTTCTGCTTGGTGACACTTATGCTTCAGGGTCACTCACACAAGGGGTTGCTTGAACCTCTGAGTAATATATAGGGGCTACAGCTGCCCTATTGATTGGTTGGCTATAATTACAATGTCCAGTGCGTCCTCCAATTGCACTGATCCACCACTCCTCCTCACCCAATGGCATCCCTCCAATTGAGGATGGACTAGGGAGTAGCCTATGCTTTTCCTTGTTGGACTACAGACACCCTATTGGCTGGTTGTAGTTGCGTGGTCAGGTGGGTCCTCCAATGGTGCAGGAAATGGCTACCACTGTCCTGCTTTCAGCCCACCCTCTGGTGCTTCCTCCCTCCTCCCAAAAGTCATCAGTCCTCTATAAACTTTCAGCAGAACATTTAGAAATGTAGAATAAGAAAACCAGTAATAAAGAACTAGGCCCTCAAAACAAGCACATGAGCACTTATCTCTCTGCCCGATCTACTGCTCCTCCTCACCTGGTGGCATCCCTCTGACTGAGGATGGACTCAGGAGCAGCCTATGCTTTTCATTGTTGGACTACAGTTGCCCTATTAGCTGGCTGTAGTCACGAGGTCTGATGGGTCCTCCAATGGCACTGGGAAACATCAGCCATTCTCCTGCTCTTAGTCCACTGTAGGGACAAAACCCTTGATGGAAAAATTATTTTATTTTTATCAAGAAATGATTTTTTTAATTATTGTTATTATTTAAAAAAATTTTATATGTTATTAAGAGAGGAAATGTTTACCCTAATTTCTGGTTAAGATTAATGTTGATTAAGTCTTAAAACAGTAAAATGAGGAATGATACCATTTAAAATGGAGACAGTTTCAGAGTTCAGAAAAAAATGGTCTTAAAGAGACTGTTTTAAATGTCAAGGCTCTGTGCTCTAACTGTAGAACACATATAAGAGGGGGCCTAACTTACATGTCCCACATTCCAGGGAAGACACTTTTATTAAGATTTATATGGGTGTTTGTAGGGGGAAAGTCTTAGCTAGAGCTAGGTATCCATGACTACAATCAGATATGAGGTCATGTGACTGATGCAGGCTAGCACCAACGATGAACTTGTCTAAAAAAAAGTGAGTAAAAGTTCTATTACTTTACATTAGAATAAGAAGTTTTATTCATAGTTTAAAGATGCAATGTACTGCTGCTACAAAAGTGGACAGTTATTGGACATCAGTATGATTAATAAGCTTACCCAATTTCATGATTACAGAATGAATAATTCAGGAGTTATAATTAAAACTTATTTAATATCATTTTCTTATTAGGAACTAACCAAATCTAGTGTCTCATGATAGCTCATATCTTAAGCAGTCTAAAATATGACTCTTATGTCTGTATTTTGTTGCTATAGAGAGAAATACTGTCTAAAAGTTTATAGTAAATTAACTTTTCTGACAGTGATTTATGTCTTTAAGGAGAACAAAGAACCTCATGTTTTTACAAAAGTAATGTTTTAAAAACTTTAAGAATAGATTTTTCTTACATATCTTATATCATTCTGTAGCTTAGAATAATTAGAGCAAGACTATCATTTTATTTTAAGAAGTTTTATTAAGATTATGAAGTTATAACCTTCATAGTGTAACTTAGGAAATATAAATACTACAAATGTCAGACTTCTACCAAATGATTGGCAATGTGAAACACCTGAATATGTAAGTTTAATGTTTAAATTAGGTTAAATAAGAATTTTATTTAAGGAAAATAATTTTGACCAAAAACTAATCTTGAGGAGAAAGGGGTGTTAAGAGGCATGTCTGTACATGATTATTTATCTTCTGACATGTCCTACCTTTCTAGTGACTCAGGCCAATCAAAATATGGTGATGTCATCACCAGGGCAGTTTATATTAGTGAATTTGTCTGGTCACACCTCGGTCTGGACCAAAATATTGATGCAAAAGACCTATGTTGGTTTAACTAAGCAATTTAATAGCTTTATGCTGTAGCTAGGCAAAGAACTTTGGGCCATGCCTGTCTGGAATGCAGGGACCAGCCTAAGGATAACCAAAAGCTTATGCGGTACTGCCAAAAGATCCAGGTGCAAAAACAGATACAGGACATTCTCATTGTGTATGAAGCAAAGTCTGCATTTTATTTACTGAGAATCTTGACTGAAGTAATGTTGCCTGCTGTTCACCAGACACAGATTTACCTTTAAAACTCACACAAGCTATACAGCGTGTGAAATAGAAGGAGGTCTAGCTGCCCTAAGGTTTTAAAAGCAGATGTACAACATGAAGGAGTCATTAAGTTCCAGTTGTTGAAACAACTTTGCTATTCAAAGAAAGTTCTTTGAATCCAGTATTGCTATGGACTGTGCAGATTGAAGCTGTGTTCTACAAATCCAAGAACTGACTTTTGGTAAAGTGACTTTCAAAAAGAAAAGTTTAACATGCAGTGTTTTTCCATGCTAAAAGAAGTTCCAGGGTCAAGAAAATTAGCTGACAACGAGGCTTTTTCATCAAGAGCCAGACTCAACCAAGAGGTCTATGTGGAGAAAAGAAGAACCACTTTTACAACTAGAAATATAAGTATAATTTTATTACTTCCACTAATTTTGATTGATAGTCTTAGTAATTTAAATGGGCTTATCTGGGAAAGTAAGAAGGGAATCCACTTTTAACTATAGAATCTGGGTATCTAGTTTAAGCTTTAAAATAGGAAATTTTGCATGATCTGAAAAGTTAAAACTGAGTTTTATGAAAGTGTAGTACAAAACACTGACGTAATGAACTGTTGCCAGTTCTCATAGAAGATACATTTTAAATGCTAAAATGTTTTAAAATAGGTTTTTTACAGAAAATAATCTGAGATATTGATCTTATATGTTCTTATGCATGAAGGTTATGTTAAATACTAAGTATGACAAAAGTTTAGTTAAACTATTGCCAGGAAAAAGTTTTCCAGTACAGCCAGTATCTCAAAAAAATTTATAAAACAATTTTTTTTAGAAAAGTAAACATAGGGGAGAAGGTAATTTCCAGTATAAGCTTATACTCAGTTATACAAACATGAATACTGGACTTTCACCCCTCTCACCCAATTAAACCACAAAGCTATATTTTTAAGATTCTATTGTTCTTTTATTTCAGTAACATCCAGTATTAACTTCTATGTTTTGGGTTAAACCCTTCTTCAGGAACTGGTTTCTTTGTTACTGGTAACAAAGAAGCCAGTTCCCGAAGAAGGGTTTAACCCGAAACATAGACATTAATACTGGATGTTATCATAATGAATATGACTTATTCATTTGCAAAGTTAATTTGTTGAAATTTGTTTTAGTAGTTTGCGGGATTATCTGAAACAACTTTGTTGATGTCTACAATATTTTGCTTGATATTTATGCTAATGAGACATATTTAAAATTATTGTATCGGTGTAAATAAAATATTGATTTTTCATAATTATAAGTATGGTGAGCAGTGTCATTTGCCATTATATTTGAATCTGGAGAAAACAGGATAATACCATATGTGAATTTATTATTTTTGGTAATTTATGAAATAATTTTTGGGTAACGCCCGAGGTGAATCTAAGTGCATTATTATAAAAGTTATATTATAAGCCTTTGTTCTGACACCACCCTCTGGTGCTTCCACACCCAAAAAGAGTCACCAGTCCCCCTAAGCTTTCAGTAGAACATTTAAAAATATAGAATAAAAAAATCAGTAATGAAGAAATCACTCCCCACACAAGCACTTATCTGTTGCCCACTCTTCCTCACCCAATGGTGTCCCTCTGACTGAGGATAGACTCCAGAATGGCCTATCTTTTCATTGTTTGACTACAGCTGACCTGTTGACTGGTTGTAGTCTCGAGGTTGGGGTCCTCCAATGGCACTGGAAACTACTTCCGTTCTCTCTCTCCTCCAGACTACCTTCTGGTGCTTCACCCTCCTCCCAGCAGTTACCAATCCTCTGTAAATTTTCAGCAGAACATTTAGAAAGGCAGCATAAAAAAATCAGCAATGCAGAACTCATTCCCCCAAACAAGCACATGAGCACTTCTCTCTCTTCTCGATCTGCTGCTGCTCCTTGCCAGATGGTGTCCATCTGACTGAGAGGTACTAAATTGGCAGCCTTCCAGATTTTGAGCACTACACCCAAGGTGACAGACAAATTAAACAGCTGAGTTATTGGAGAGACTAACTGAGGAGCAACTATCCTGAGAAGCTTTGGTTCAAGACCATCATGGCCAACACTACTGCAAGGGTATATGGTCCTCAAAAATTGCAATACTTCACTATGGGTGACAGCCCTGAGAAAGAATGGGGGAAACTGGTAGCATAGCTGGGGGCTACAGTCACCATCTCTACCCACCTGCTCTGAAGTCTGTCCAGGACTGCCCTGAGTGAGCATCACTGCTATGGCTGTGGTTCTGGCATTCCTACCAGCTGGCTACAGTCACCATCACTGCCTGCCTGCCCTGAAGTCTGTCCAGGACTGCCCTGAGTAAGCATCGCTGCCACAGCTGTTGCTCTGGCATTGCTACCGGCTGGTCACAGTCATCATCTCTGCTTGCCTGCCCCAAAGTCTGTCCAGGACTGCCTTGAGCAGGCATCACTGCTACAGCTGTAGCTCCGGTGTTCCTATTAGCTGGCCACAGTCACCATCTCTGCCCAGCTGCCCCAAAGCCTGTCCAGGTAACTGCTTCAGCTGGGTGCTTGGATCCTAAGCTGCACAATTGATTGGTGTGCTCTGGCAGAAGACAGACCTTCATTGGACACTAAAACCTTGTCTCTGCTGACTGATTGGACTGACTTCTCTCCTTCTATGTAACTACTTTCAGCTGTAATGACTGCCTCTATTTTTTTAACTTGCATTCTCAGCCCAGTAGTTCAGTTAGCAACAGTTGTAGTACAAAATATTTAATATCTTGAATTCTTAGCTCAATCAGTAATTTTAACAAATGTTATAGATCAAAATGTTTTTTCCATTTTCTCATTAGCAAGTTATACTGTACTGCCACTAGAGGGACACAATCTTTACCTAAAGCAATTCCTGCCTGTTGTTCATATGGTGATCTCTCCTTTGCTCTATTTAAGCATCTGTTAAATAAATACAATCAGACCTAGCACCCCTCGCCTTGCTCCTCCCATCTTTTTCTTTTTTTTCTTATCCCTACTTGCAGAATTGCTGTTCTTATATAGAGATCATATTTTATATATTTTTTGAAATGTTTCACTAGGAAGGCACACTGAACAACAAGTTGCTTGTCTCCTGGTGCAACCTGTGGGAGTACAACTGGATGAAGAATTAGACATTCAGTTTACCATTTAATATATCTGAGAAATTAAACATTCAATTACATTTGTAACAAGACATACAATTAAAAAATATCATAAATGATCATACAATCACATTTGTGGTGTAACATAAAGTTAAGTATATCATACCTGTGGAATATGCATTTATATACAAGTGGCAGATCTGAGGAACATAGTAAAGAAATTTTATGTAACCTTGGAGCCAAATCCTTACATGAATGGATCGCAGTTAAGAGGCAGATAATTTAGCAATTATTGAATGAATGAATGAATGAATGAGTTGCAGTGAGGGACATCAAGGAGGGTAGAGGGTTAGGCAGGGAACCAGCTGGGGGAAGGAGAGGATAGCAATGGGGGGAACATTACTGGAGCAAAGTGAACAAAAAAATCAGCTGTGGGGGGCAAGTTAACACTGAGCTAGTGCAATCTGGGAGCACCTAAGATGGAACAAAAAGTGCAAGTTTAGAGCTCTAGTGAGCTAATTCCTTTGTTTAAGTGCAGGGGTAGAGAGGGGCAAGAGGAAGGTGGAGGTAAGGGAATAGGGTAGGGAAGGACAAGTCATACCTGGAACTGGTCCCTTCAGAGTGCAGAGATCGCTGCCAGTGATGGAATGAGGTGAGGACTTAGAATAAGGGGCAGGAGTAGGCAAGGACTAGTTGGGTAGAGATAGTAGAGGGGATAGTAAAGGGAAGGAGGAGGACGAGGGGTGGGAGAACACTTGCCTAAAACTAGCCCTCTTCAGGATGCTGAGAACCCTGCCACAGAGCAGAGTCAGGTGGGGTCAAGTTAGGTAGAAAGGATGGAGGGGAAAGGGGAGGGAAGGAAGAGTCATTTTCCAGTGCTGGAACCCCTCTAGGATGCTGAGAACCCTGCCAGGGGGCAGAACTAGGTGAGGACATGTTCAGAAGAGAGAGAAAGAAAAAAAGGATGTAGGAAAAGGAGGGAAGAGGAGGGAAAGAAGAAGCTTGCCTAAGACTAGGCCACTCCAGGATGCTGAGAACCCTGTCAGAGTGCAGAATCAGGCAAGGACTAGTTGGGTAGAAAGAATAGAGGGGGAGTGAAGAAAGAGTAATTTACCCAGTGCTGCGCCCCTCCAGGATGCAGAGAACCCTGCCATGGGATAGAATTAGGAGGACAAGTTGGGCAGAGGGAAATAGGGGGATAGAAGAGGAAAGGGAAAAAAAGGATGGAGGGAAGAAACTTACTGAGAGTAGACTTCACCAGGGTGCTAATAATCCTGATAGAGGGCAGAGTTAGGTGAGGACAAGCTGAGTAGAAAGGATGGGGGGAGGAGGAGGCTTGCTCAGTGCTAGACCCCTACAGGATGCTGAGAACCCTGCTAGAGGTCAAAACTAAGCAGGGGCAAGTTGGTAATGGAAGAAGGTTAGGGATAGGAGTGAGGGGGTTAGCGGTGATGGGAGAGGAGATTATGCTGAGAAGCAGACTTGGGAAGGAAGGTTTAATAGGGGATGTGAGTCATGGAGAGGAGCAGAGGTATAGGAGGGTGGTTAAGGAGGGTTAAAACAGGAGCAGCTAGGTGAGAGAAAGTTGTGTAAGATGGAGGCAAGGGAGTAGTAGTAGTAGGAGGAGGAGTGCCATATTTTGGGGGGAGAGAGTTCCAGATTTGTGGGAAAAGATGGGTGAAGCCTGACTGACTGATGAAAGTGATTTGATGGGGGACCAACAAAGTACGAGTCTCAGAGGATCGGGGGAGGGGAGAGAAAAGAGAGTGAACATGAGAGGAAGAAGGGAAGTTCTCCTAACCAAAGTTTTGAAGTGAGTTTGGCACAATGAGTGAGGCGCCTGTTGGCAAGTAGGGGAAGAGACAGGGTGTGGTAGAGGTTACAGTGATGTGTACGTGATGGAGCATCAAGGTCAGAATGACAGAAGGCGTTAAAGAGAGTGTCCAATCTGGTTAAGGAGGATTTGGGAGTGGCACCATGGACTACATCGCAGTAGTCAAAAATGGGGAGGATCATCTTCTCTACTAGTTCATGCCATGCCGTAGGAGGGTTGCAGCTATGGTTCCTGAATAAGGGACCAAGCTTGGGTGCAGTTTTTCAGGATGGCATCAGTGTGGCCAGAGAAGTTGAGGTGTTGGTCCAACCGAACCCCAAGGTATCTGAATGAGGAAGTGTCCTCTAGGATTGTCCCATCAAGGGTATGGAAAGAAGGTAAAGGGTGGAGCCTAGAGAGTCTCTGCCTAGTGCCAAAGGTCTTGAGACAGTCTTTTGGCATTTAGGAATAGCTGATGTGAGGCAAACCATAGCTGAACCTGGTGGAAGTCATGCTGAAGGTGGTTGCTACATCGGTGGGGCATTTACAAAGGAGAACAGGACGAGTGCTGTAAGTGTGACATATGGATAGAGGAAGAGGGGAGCATACTGAGGGCAAGTCATTTAGGAAGATGGAGAAGAGAATGGGTCCAAGCACGAGCCCTGTGGTACTCCTGTGGAAATGGGGAGGGGAGAGATTATATCCTGGATCTTGACTGATTGGTGTTCTGCCTGAGATGTAAGTTCTAAACCAGTTTTGGGCAGAAGTAGACAAACCCAGCAGCCATAGGGAGTCAGAAGTAGGGCATGGGAGACTGTGTTGAAAGCCTTGACAAGGTCGACACAGATGGCAGAGGTAATGAGGCCATAATCCATCCAAGTGAAGATGGAGTCAGTTAGCCTGAGTAGGAGGTGATAGTGGAGTGGTTCTTCTGAAAGCCAGATTGGAATGAGGTGAGAAAGGAAGAGTCATCAAGGAAGGAGGTTAGTTGAGAGAGACCAGGTGTTCTTGGAGCGTGAAAGGGCAGGAGGAGGAGATTGGGCAAACATTTGCAGGGAGGAGGGGTCACCACCCTTTGGGAGAGGAGAACCACCACATGTTTACAGGATGAAGGGACAGATGAGGATGAGAAGGAAGATTTAAGATTAAGGAGAGAGGGTAGGCTAGAGCAGAAGCTGAAAGGTAGGAGTTTAGGGTCAAGGTCATTGGATGATGAGCCTTTAGAAGGATTAAGGGAGAGAAGGGCCATTAGTGTTTTCTCTGGGGAGACCCAGAAAAGGAGAAGGGAGGGTGGGCATGGAGGGGTTGAGTGTTGAGTGTGGGAGGATGATGAGGGGAGGTTAGAGGGGAGGGACTTTAGAAGTGCTGAGGTGCAGAAGGTATAATAGGAGTTAAACTCTTGAGCCACTGGGTGCAGTTCAGAGACCAATTAGTAGTTTATTTTAAGCACTGGGGGAGGCGGATGTGAAGGGAGGGAGAATAGCAAGTGGACCATTTTGCAGAATTCGGAAGGGGAATTGATGTTTTTGAGAAAAGATGATTTAAAATATTCATACTTGACAAATCTGGTAGCTTTTGTGCAGGCATTTCTTAACATGCAATACCTGGCATAGTCTGGGGGAAGCTGGGGGGCCTTGTATCCTCCAAGCTTTGTTTAGCACCCTGAGACAGGTCAGTAACTCGGGGGAGACCCAGGGATGATGGTTGCCATGAACTCTAGTGCATTTGAATGGAGCGTAGGAGTTCCATGTAGTTAGAAATTGATCTTTAAAATAAGCGAGGACTTGGTCAATGGAAGGGGCAAAGGCAATAGGAGACCAAGCAGAGCTGGCCAGTTTGTTAAGAAGGATTAAGGTTTAAGGAGCTGAAGGAGTGAAGTTGCAGAATTTCAGTGGTGGTTTTGGTCTATGGATTTTCCTGACTAAAAGATTAGGTGATTATCACTGAGGCATCTGGGAAGATGCCTGTTTAATGACTCAGTGGGGTGAGAGGTGAGAGCTCAGTCTATAAGGGAGTGGTTAAGGGTTTTATGATTTAGGTGGGTGGGTTCCAGGATGAGTTGGGAGAGATTGAGGGCCATGATGTCATTACGTGTCTTGCCAGTTGTTGGTGATAGCCAGTTTATGTGAGAAGGAGGTTATGAAGACAATGAGATCCAAAGTATCGGATACCATGGAACCAGGTCAACAGTAGATGCTGGCTATGAAGACAGGGAGGAAAAGGCAGGTAATGTTTATTACAATGTGCCTATAGGCAGAGGGTAATGAGGATGATAGAATGGTTGAACTGAAGTGAGGACAGGATATACATGCCTACTCTGCCACCCCTGCCAGTCCTATCCTGCCTGATTATGGAATAACCTGGGATATTAATGGCAAGATCAGGTATTTTAGCGTTTAACCAAGTTTCCATTAAAATTAGAATATCAGGTGTAAGGAAGATTACCATAGGATCTAAAATATCAATTTTTGAGGCAAGACTACAGATGTTTAAGTGGAGGATATTCAGGCCCTTGGGGAGGGCAGAAGGGGTGGGGGAAGTTGGTACATTAGTGGAAGGATTGCAACTAACAGAGGTGGGTGTAGTGGGGCCACGATTGGGATGAACATTTCCTGATGTGAGTAAGAGGAGTGTGATTATGAGGGAGTGGATTTTAGGGCATTTGTGATGGGCTAGGTGGGGTGAAGATAAAGCAGTGAAGAAAAGCTAGGTGGCTAGGGGCTGAGAATAGAGTAGCGGGGGGGTGAGAGAAGTGAGACCAGAGCATTTGAGGGGGTGTAGGAGTTGTGGCAAGAATAAAGATAGGGGCTAGGACAGTGAAGGGGAAAGCTGAGAAAGGTTTATTGCACTGAGGAGAGTGCGGAGCTGAAGTAGATAAAATTAATAGATGAATTAGAAGGAGCGGAAGTGGTGAAGGAAGGGTGGGAATATTGTATGGATCAGGGCAGCAAGAATAGATCAGGGTATACTAATCAGCAGTAGGGAGTAGATCAATGGTACTGGCAGAAGTAAAGTGACTGTGGGTAGCGGTGGACAGTAACAATTGCCAGCAGCTGCAAGTTAATTGAGTCTTTGCCCTCTACTGGCTTTGCAGTATAATTTGCAAATGGGAAAGGAGGAAAAGAAATCACAAATAATGGGAGTTAAATTGGGGGTGGGTCACAGACAGTGAGCTAGGTGCCAACAAGTTCTGCAAAGGGGAGAAACAAAAGAAGCTACAGTTGGGGGTGGACAGGAGAAATTAACTGAAAATAGCTTTCATAAAATCCCAGTTAGGTAGCAGAGGCACAAATTGTTCAAGTTCTAACACAGAATCATAAAATACACTTTAGCCCTCTAAAGTTCTCAGTTTAAACATGCAGTTTCACTTACAAGTAAAATTCACACATAACTGAAGAAATTTGGCAGTGGGAGCGAGAAAAATCAGCAGTTTAGTGGAGACAAGACCATTACCAAAGGCGACAATTCCAACGCAGCACTGAGTATATTAAAAAAGTCCAGAAATCAGTGGCATTTACCATTAGGGGAAAAAATAAGGTTAATTTGGCTGATGGTAGTACCGTAGTCCAGTCAGGAGGAATTGAAAATGCTGGGCAGGATGAGGAGCCAAACAGGGATATTGTTACACATATCATGCCCTGCAAAATTAAACTCTTTCTCTCCTCTCTCCCTTTTCTCTACTCAGTACTTTCCCTAACCCTTCCAATTGGTCTCCACTCATAAATGCTGAAAAATCACCTTCTACACCTCCTATCTCCAATCCCTACTTACATCCTTGCTATGACTCCTCCCACCCATTGAACTATGGTCACGTTCTCCCTCTATCCCACATGCTTCATTATTAACTGTCCCACCCTTTGATGTTCTTCATCTCCTGCTCCCCTACTCTCATGCACACTACCCTGCCAGTTTCTCTGGTTCCTTGACATCTAACTCTAAATGCCACAAAGCTTCACTTCCTCATCTCAGCTTTACTCATGCTCTCCTGCAGAGATATCCACCGCAACCCTAGTCCGTCTGCGTCTTGTGCCCTGAAAGCTCCATTATCTACCGAGGCCCCTTCTATTGCTCCTGCTGTCCTCCCGAAGGGTTTTAAGATCCTTCATCTAAATATACATAGTTTGTTGCAAAGAATTGACCTTCTACAAACCATGGTGGCCACTGTAAATCCTGACATACTGATCATCATGGAAACTTTGCTAAAGAGCACAATCCCAGATCTCTCGGTCTCCATTCCTGGCTACTCCTCACCTGAGGCAAGACCCCAGAGCAGGTAGAGGTGGTGGCCGCCATGTGCGTTCTTACCTCCCTCCAGTATTCTATTATTTATTCATCCACTAGCCCAGCATTCCATGACTTACTGGCTATTCATTTAACTCTGCCTTTCATCCCCCCATCTTTATAGCCAGCATTTACTGTCGCCCAAATGTCCAGCACTCTGTTGCTCTTGACCTCATAACCTCCATCACAGCCCTTTCTTGATCTGGTGAAATACACATCTTGGCGACCTTAACTTAAACTGGCTGTCTCTTGAAGACATCCAAAATATGTAATGATCTTGAGCCCTGAACCTCTCAGCAACTGATCTTGGAACCCACCCACCCTAACCATAAGATACAAAATCACTCCCTGATCAACTGGGCTGTTAGCACCCACCCCCATAGAATAATTAGCTCTGGCATCCTCCCAGACGCTCTCAGTGACCACAACCCAATATTCGTTGTCAGGAAAATCCTCAGACCAAAATCTCCACATAAAACCTTGCAACTTCGCTCTTTCATATCCCTAGACCTTGAACCTGTCCTGCACAACCTATCTCTCTCTCTCTCTGACTGGTCTCCCTTGGTCTCCTCTCTCTCAATTGATAAGGCTCTAGCCTACTTCAAAGAAATATTCCGGGGGGAGGCAGAGAGCCAGCTTCTGGAGTGGATGCTTTTAGAAGTGCTCCTGCCCAGCAACAGCAATATATTGTACAAATATCGAATTTACCACAAGCCACAGCAATAAAAGTTCCACCTTTCATCTCCTGAGTGCCTAAGGAATTGGTCGATACCAAATATCGCTATGGGGCAACAAAAGAACCAGCTACCTGGGCCACAGAAACGTAATGCTCCACAGCCTCTCTCAGAAGGAGGAAATGGTGCCCTAGCTGGGAGTACTCAGCCTGCTTCTACTGAGTCCACCGTGGCAAGCAATCCTGGAATCAATTATATCTATGGATGCCAAGATAGAGAAAACATTAACAAAATTGGAGATGCATGATGCAGCACTGATTGAGCTGTGCTCTACAGTGACAGAGTCTGATAAGAGAAGCCTTACCACCCAAGCAGCAATGTCGGCCATCACGAAGAAACGTGACCAAGAGGAGAGTTTCAAAAATGAACTCCACTGTAAAACTTGCACTAGTGGGTGTCCCAGAGGGTATGGATGGCACAAACTTGCTGCTGTTTCTAAATGATTGCCTGGTTGCATTTTAGATGTCCCGGAGGAGTTTGACTGGGACAACTACAGAGGGCCTATTGAGTACATCTCACATGCTCAGCTCACCATGACTGAGATGCCCAGAACCATCATCCTCCAAACATCGGTCAAGAAACTAGGGACTTGCTGCTATCTTCTGCATGGGTTGCCTACCCAATTGTGGTCCAAGACAAGGATGTTAACATTTTTCCAGATCTCCCTTACCAGACCAGGTTGTGCCGTAAACAGTTTGATGCAGTTCGGCAGTGGCTTGGGCATCGTCCATTCCTTCCTCCTGCCCGCTAGGCTACATGTCACATACAGGGGGAAATTGTGGCAGTTTGCTTACCCCAAGGACATAGGTCGGTGGATGGAGTGAACAGATGCAGAATTTGCAGCCTGATCTAGACCTTGCCATGAAGTTGCAGAATCAGAAGATGAGGAGAGCTGAAGAATTGCTTCCTCAGAAACTACAAGTTTAAAATTCAAGCTACTGACTCTTGCATATAGTTAAAGGTGTGGAGAGTTTGTCAACAACTCACTTTTGGTTAATTTAGGGAAAGGCAGGCAGCATCTGTTCTGGGGTTTTGTTTTCTACATAAAGAAGTACCAAATCCTGATTTCTGAACTTTGGGACACTAATGACATTTACTATCTGGCCCATAATAATTGCCTAAAGAGCAATTTACTTGTTCTAGATATATGCTAGCATAATATATACAGTTGAGGACTAGGATGAGAAAGCCCTGTACTAATATTTGCCAGTTTACAGCTATGTGATTGTGCTGAAGTTTACTTGCTGTGTTTTAGGAGTACTTATAAAGCATAAATTCCCTATTTGTTCAGCTTCAGTATAGAGTATATAGCACTCTGTTGAGTGCATGTAAAAGTTCTGTTTCTCCCTAATAGGACATTACTCTTGACATTGAGTGGCTGGCAATGCTGGACTATTGCATGGGCAATTCTTCTTTTATTTTTTTAGAATCCCCCCACTTCCTACTGTACCAGATTGCAGGACATTGTTTTAATTTACTTACTCCCTAAATCCTGTCTGGGTTCATAACCTACAAAGTTTGTGCAGTGCCTGCATGACAAATGTATAACCTGTATTGTTATTTTCAAATGGCAATAAACAGAAACTACAAAAAAAAAAAAAAAAGAAAGAATCCTTGCCCCTCTCAAAAAAACAGGGTTGAGGTAACCACCCACCGTGGATTACTCCAGAACTCTTAGCCTGTCATAGGACCAGAGATCGTGCCTGGAAGTGCAACAAATCCACCCAGCTTCCTAGTGACCTCACGGACTACCGGAAGCCTCAAAACTCCTGCACCAGGGCAACAAGGCAAGCCAAGTCCTATTACTTCAAAATGTTTTCCTCACTAACATAATTCCCTACAGGTTCTGGAAGGTGGTTCATGCCCTCTTTACTCCTCATTCCTGCCCCCTTCCCCAGTGCTAAAGGTAAATGGCAATCTTGTAGCCGACTCCCATACCATAGCTGTGAAATTTAACTCCTATTATAACTCCTGTGCAACCGAACTGCTGAAGTCCCTCCCTAATTACCCCATCCCCTCAAATGCAGCTGCCCTTCTACCCCCACAAAAATGCTCCACTTCCTATTTCTCCACATCCCTTCTTCTCATTCTTTTCAGTCTCCCCCACCAATATTCTAAATGCCTTCCTCACCATCAACCCCTCAAAAGGATCTTCCCCGAGATGACCTTGACCCTAAATTCCTCTTTCTCTCTCTCTCTCTCTGTCAGCCCTGGCCCTTGCCTACTCCCTCTCCTTAATCTTAAATCTCTCCTTCTTAACCTCTGATGTCCCTACCACATAGAAGCATGCAGTGGTCCTCTCCTTACTTAAAGGTGGAGACCCCTCATCCCCTGGCAACTATTGGCCCATCTCACTACTCCCTGCCCTAGCCAAACTACAAGAACATCTAGTCCTCTCTCAACTCACCTCCTTTCTATCTGATACCTCCTTCTTCACCCCACTCCAATCTGGTTTCAGGAAAAAACATTCTACCACCACCTCCTACTTCAGCTCACTGATTCCATTCCTCTGGGATGGACCATGGCCTAATCACCTCAGCCATATTTGTCAACCTTGTCAAGGCTTTTGACACCGTTTCACCCCTTCTCCTTGGTTCCTCTCATCTGCTGGTCTAACCCTTCTGCCACTAACTGGTTTAAGGCCCTACCTTATTGGTAGAACCCAATCAGTTAAGATCAGAGATGCCATCTTGCCATCTCTCCTGATCTGCACTGGCATCCCTCAGGGCTCCATGCTGGATCTCCTTCTATTCTCCATCTTTCTTAACAACCTGCCATCTGTCTGCTCCCCTTCCTCCACCATACATATTTACGCTGATGATACTGTCATGTATGCATCTGGCTCATGCCCACCTGAGGTTACGTTCAACTTGCAGCACGACTTCAGCAAGGTCCAGCTCTGGTTTGCAAACCATCAATTATTCTTCAATGCCAAGAAGACAGTCTCCATGACCTTTGGCACAAGGCAGAGACTTTCTAGGCTTCTCTTCCTGCCCACTTTCCACACTCTTGATGGGACTTTACTTGAGGACACTCATCCTTCAGATACCTTGGGATTTGGTTAGACCAACACCTCAACTTCTCTGGATAAATTGACGCCATCCAGAAAAAATTGCACCCCAAGCTGGGTGCCTTGTTCAGGAACTGCAGTTGTATCCCTTCTGTGGCTAGGTGTGAGTTTGTCCAGAAGATGATCCTTCCCAATTTTGACTACTGCAACGTGGTCTGTGGTGCTGCTTCTAAGTCCTCCCTGACCAGATTGGACACTCTCTTCAACTGCTTTGCCCTTGATGCTCCCTCTCGCACCCACCACTGTGACCTCTATCAAGCCCTTTCCCTCTCCTCCCTTACAAATAGACAGCTCTCACACTGTGCTAAATTCACCACTAAACACTGGCTGGGTGAACTCCCTTCCTACCTCTCTCCCTCATTTATAACACACTGGCCTCCTTTCCATGCCTTCAGATCTACCAACTCCACGCCACTACACTCTCTCTGGCCAGTTTGGGTACTCTTACTGTTTCCTTAAAATATGGAACTCTCTACCTCCCCAAATCTGACACTCCTCCTCCTCCTCCCTCTATTCCATCAACACTGCCCTTTCCAACTATCTTGCATCTAACTGTTCCTGTCTTGACGCGCCTTAATTTCCTTTGTCTTGCTCCTTACAGTTCATCCCCCTTTGGAATTTACCCAATGCCCCTATCAACTCTACTGCCTCTACTGACCCTAGCCCCTCCTAGGTGCTGGTTCTCATACCTTTCTCCCTTCCCCTACTCTCTCCCCCTTTTTCCCTATCCTTCACACTCCCCTTGCAGGATTCTCAGCATCCTGAAAGGGTCCTATAGTACCTAGGCTTGCCACCCTTTCTTCCCTCATCTACCTATCCTTGGCCTTCCAGGTCCCCTTGCAGGGTCCCCAGCATCCTGGAGGGTTCGTTGGATGAGGTCTTATCCCCTCCTAGGTGTTATTTCTCATTCCCTCCTTCTCACCATCCCTCTATAATTACAACGCCTAACTGCAGGAGGGTTTACAATCACCTGAACCTCCTGCCCCCTGCAGGGTTCATCTCATCCTGAAAGGTTCTCTTTTGAGTCATGCCTTATTTCCCCTCCTAGGTGTTAATCACATCTCTCTCGACCTCTCTAATCCCCAATCCAGTCCTTGTACATTTGCAGGGTTCCCTGTATGCTGAAGGGGTCTCTCCAGGACATGACTGACTGCACTATCTGTCTTCTCATCCTCACTCTCCTTCACCCCTTATTTCACGATAGAACTTGTTTACTTATTACCATTGCAGTTATTAATTGTTCTCACAAATTACATAGGTATGCAACACTGTTGTTACAACTGCCTTAATTAATTGTATGCTATGTTGATCTTTGTAACTTAAATGTAAAATGTCTCATCCCTATTGTACCCCTTCCCCACCAGGTCGCACTGGGTGATGAGCAACCTGTTGCTCAGTGTGCCTCCCTGGTGAAACATTTCAATAAATAAATAAATTCTGGTCAAGCACACAGCAAGACTTCGTATATTTGGTTATGTCTAAGAAGTATGACTTAAAAGCATTTGAAAAACTGAGTTGTTACAATTTATACCATGTAATAATGTATCAGATTCAGTAAGTTTAGTAACTTTACCAATAAAGCCATTAATATGACTCAAGAATTTGAGGGAGTCACCTACAGGGGACTGAAAAAGCTCTTTACAATAGGTACTTTTTGGCTACCCAGCCAGCTTCCCTACACTCATGCCTCTGTTTTCTAAAATCCAGTCAAAGGCTTTAATTCTAGGCTAATACTTATCCCTTACCTTGAGTAATGTAAGCAGGTCACTATGCAGCCAGCCGGTGGCTGATCTTCTGACCCTCTGCCTTGTTAGGGGGATGTGCTGCTGCCATCTCAGAATGCAAAAAATATGCATTTTCCTCTAAGTGTGTCAGTCGCACTGCAGCATAAATCACTCTTCTTAAATAAATTTGATCTCCTTTCTGCCTCTTAGTGATGTACTCTGAGTACATGTGTCTATAGGTATATGTATATGATTAATTAATAAGATAAAGGACTGGAAATCCCAGAGCTCACATTTAAGCAGACTCCAAAACAGGCCCCTACCACAACTTCTGAGAACTTTTTGGGAGGCAGGGTAGTTGTAGTGGTTAAGAGCACTGAACTGCAAACCTGGAGAATGGGGCTTGAATCCCACCACCACCACCTGCATACTGTGTTACCATGAGCAGTCACTTTGCTTCCCTGTGTTGCCAGGACACACCTGGAAACAAGGCTTGACTTAGTGGTTCCTTTCCTTGAAGCCAGATGCCTCATTCACTGTGCCTCCTTTATCTCCAAATTCTTGGCTTGACTCACTCCCACATACCTTACCTCTGTCCTATCCCCCCCTTCACTTACTCCCTTTGTAACTCTGATTATCACTCCCTCACTATCCCTTCCAGGAAATCTTCAGCTGGCTCTGCTGCTTTATCCTACTGTTTCCCCAAACTATGGAATTTCCTCCAACTTTCTGTCTGCTGTGCCACTTCTCAACGCTCTCAGTCCTCTCTTCTCCACAACTTCTCCCAGCCCTCCTGCAATTGCAGCTCCTTCATACCTTACTCTGTTCCTCTACCCCTACTTTGTACCACCTACTCTCCCTCTCCTCCAGTTCCATGCCTCCTGCCCTAGCTTGCACCTTCACTCCACCACTACCTGCTCCCTTTAAGCTATATTCATTTGACTTTCACTGAATAAGCCCTCCCCACTTTTCTTCCTGTATAATTGCACTTGTATCATGAACAATGTTTCTTGATATCTACAGGTGTACATGCTTTGGCCTTATTTTGTATACATTTTTTATTCTGTTTTATATGACGTTTCTGTACATTGCCTGTTTGACTATGTAATTGTTGCCTTGCATGCTGTCATGCCCTCCCTTACTCCCTCCCTCCCTCCAGGACGCATCTCGAAATGAGCTGTTGTCAGCTCAGTATGTCTTTCCTGGAGAAAGAAAGAAGAAAAAAGAAAGAAAGAAAGAAAGAAAGAAAGAAAGAAAGAAAGAAAGAAAGAAAGAAAGAAAGAAAGACTTTGAAACATATTTGTTTCTAATTGTTGACCATTTTCATTTTCTCTCATGCTGTCTCCTCATTATCATCATCACTCCATCATCTGTGTCACCCTGGGTGGGAGGAATCAGTGCAGGAGGAAGGTGTCCCTCAGTATGAATCCCTACCTTGTTCATCCTGAATGTTTATTTTGCTTGCAGTAATACAGTTTTGTTTTTATTATTTTCATGCACATTAAGAGCAAATTTGGTACATGAGAAACCACTTAAAATCTGTGTTTTGACCTTCAAAATTCTTCACTTAATTTCAGGTTAAATCTGGCCACTTCAGGTTTTACCTGGCCTAGGTCAAACTTAACCTGTGGGGCTAAACTTGCAGACTCATGTGACCCTAGCAAGGAGTCTGAGGAAAAGAGGGAGGTGAGGTACCTTCCTGGCACCTTTGCTTGGAGGGGTGGAAAATTGATCCTAGGGATCACTAGGGTGGTTGGGTAGTGGGGGGAACAGGTTGTCATTGTCCACCTAGGGACTAATGACCTGGCTAGAGAAAGGGCTGGGATGGTGCTAGATCCCAGAGTTGCCATCGACCTTTGGAATTGTGGACCACAATTCAAGGAAGTTTCAGTTAACTGCAATTTCCCTGCATTGCAGCTATAATAAGTTGGAGTCATATTTTTGTGAAGCCGATAACTCCATGTTGTTGTAGCTACTGGCCTGACAGTCTGTCCCCCCCCCCACCACCACCTCCATTATCCAGATGACAAGGTGCAGATTTTTGGTTTTTAAATTTGAGTTTAGTTGTGGATAGCCTGAAACTAAATTCTGCCTCATCTCCTCGGTGCCAATCCTCCTCCAATAGTGAATGAGAGAGAGAGGGAGGAGCAAGCAGTTCTGCACGTTGCACATGAACCGCTGAGACAGTCGGGCAGCAGAGATCAAATGAAGCAGGTGGACTGGTGTGGAGGAACATTGGAGTGTCCACTAGGACAGGTTTGTTGCACAGTCGGGGAGGGGTTCGGTCAGGTCCAGACAGACTTAGTCCACAGTCTTTCTTGACTACTGCCAGGGATAGCAGCAGGAGAGACTGAGAGGAGTGTGAGTGACTTCTGCTGAGGGGCCACAGGATGGAGAGTGGGGAGAGATGATGACCATGTAGGTGTTTAGAACTTGTCTCCCATGCCCTGCTTTATTTTTACAGACTTTGTCTAAATGCCATGTGCATACATAGCATACACATGGCAGGGCATTTAGGAAAGTCTGTAAAAATAAAGCAGGGCATGGGAGATACAGAGATTATTAGATCTACATATCTGAGGGCATTATACACGAAGGGGCAAAGGTGCATTATCATCTCACAATGTTTAAGAGTGCAATCTCAGGGGATGAACACAGCGGTATTAGAAAATGCTGGCTGGTAACTTTTATGAGTATTAAGGCAAAAATACAATTTCATAAATATTGTGCCTGGATGGGAGATCAGGGTACTGAAGCCCCAGTCTGTGCAGTGGTTGTCGGAGCTTCAAGTCTACCCGTAGTTCTCCTTTAATGAAGATTCAGTTGACTTGGGGTGAATGAGGAAGGGGAAGCGGGTACCACAACCTTAGGTACTGATCACATAGAAGCACCCATGGGGCTGTGGCAATGCCCAAAATGGAAGGACTGTAGTTTATCCCTAACCTGCTCCTGGGTTACAATAGGCACAGTGGAATAATGGATTGGCATGGGGAAGGGGGTGGGAAGATTTCTGGGCTATAAGGGACACCAGCTCAAATCCAACTCTACCTGCACAGTGTTTATTAAAGGAGTTTGGCTCAGAGAAATCATCTTGGAGCTGGAGTGGTAGATCTGGTTACTTAGTTACGTGATACCTGCTGCTGTGGCCCATATTACAGGCCCCTGCCTGTATTGGAGTGGCTTTCCATTAGAGGTGGTGTTCAGATGAATTAACATGCATTGCATTTATTTATCTCTAGGTTGAGATTGAAGAAAGGAAAGGAAGGACTGGGATGGATCCAGCAGCTTCTCAGCCAGGTAGCAGTACAAGGCATAAGAAAGCAAGCTGCCAGCCTAGTGAAGCGAGGCAGGTGATACCAAAAAGGTGGCAGCCTCAGTCTGACGGCAGCACATGACAGAGACAACAGCTCTATTCAGCAGCAATAAGAAGATGGCAACAGTCATGCAAGGAAGGACTTTTCTTTATCTAGTTACAGGATTTGGTTAGCATCCCACTCATAATTACAGGGTAGGGGCGTGTATTTAAAGAGAAACATCCACATAAAAATGGGCTCCACCTCAGTGTGATGCAAGACCTGATTAGCACTTTCATAAAAAGTTTAATTTTTTTTACCTTTGGTGCCTTTATTTATACATTATTTGGTTGATCCTGTGTCCTTCTCTGCCAGTATTTTAAAATCAAGCGCCCCTAGCAGCATGTCCGCAACCACCCGTGGCTGTCCAGAGAATGACGTGTCATGTAGGAAGCAGATGCGGGTCTGTCCATAAGATTTCTGTATAGCCAGAGCTTCTACTACCTCTGGTTTGGAACCTATGTGTCCTGGTGCTATACCAAGACCAGATATAGACCTGGTCTTGGTATAGCTCTGAGACATGTAGGATCCAAAAGTACAAGGACTGAATAACAAATTTGCCCATATTCAGTGCTTGAATAACAAATGTATAATAGCTGAGGTCTTAGTGAAAATAAAGCATTTGTTTTTCCACAATCCTTTCCTTAAGCAATGTGTTTCAATATTCACTTGGCCAATTTAGTAACATATACTACATTACCCGTACCTAGCCTTATAATAACTTTTTTTGTTGTAGGAGGATGTAGCTAACTACAACTTGGGAACATTGGCGTATGGAGGGAGGGCTACCCTGGCCCCGGCATCCCCTGTTAAAAATCATTCTCCAACTAAATTATATTATAATTATATATGTCCCCAGACCTCCCTAGCTTTGAGGGATTCTGGCCCCTTGTTCACTGACTCTGTGCACTCCTCTGCTTGGAAGGAAGCAAAGCTCACATGTGACTGACACTTTGTAGTGAGAAGTGGTGAAGACTATTGTGTACCACAATCATTCATCAAGAAATATACTTTTTTCAGCATGACTCAGTAAGACTTTCTGTGCAAGGGCACAGCGTTAGTAGGCTGGGCCAGAGTTGGGTGGCACTGGCAGTATATAAGCAGGCAACCACAACCACCTAGTGACCACATCGTTCTGCACTGCTGATGTCATGTTAATATCATTGTCGAATTTGTACTTAACTTGTGTAGCACTTCACTTGAATCACAGTTATAGCTGCACTTCATCATTGTTGTCTTATTATTTATACTGGACATCGCATCCAAGTTGACCTGGGGGCTTGTATAGTAGATGTGCTTATGTGGTATCCTATCATAGTATCCTCATCTTGTGTGTTTTTTGCAATCTGTGTTGAAAAGTGAGTAGTAGGGTAATGTCAATATGGCTGACTCAGCTCCTCAGAGTAAAACTAACAAGTATCTAAGTACATCACTGTTGTCACAAAGTGAAAAATCTGAAATCTCCAATCTGTTTGCTGCACCAAAACTGAGGTCTCACGGCAATAGTAAGTCCATTGTTTGAAAATACTTAGGCCCTTTGTATGTTAAAACGCAAGTCCCAGGTACATCTTCAAGTGACCCAGGTTCAGCATCTCCTCCCTTGATAGATGACAACAGGTATTTTTGTAGCCTTTGCTTAGATGCACAGCAAGCACTGTATGCCAAAGAACAATCTCGTGCACACGGCAACAAAGTTAAAAGTTGCGCCCTGTAGATAGCTACTACTTCCTTAACAGAACATCTACTCCACATTCATAATATTGATGCACACAAGGGTAACAAAGTCCAGAAACTGAAGAAAAGTTAAATTAATATGAGCCTTGGTGGTGCCATTAGTACCGTGTGGCCAGCTTCTTCAAACTTTGAATTTGTTTGTGATGTCTCATTGGATATGATGCCTTTTGAGTCAGTCATCAAAGAAGGCTTCCAAGTATGTCATAGTGCTTACTAAGTGCTTGCAAGCTTTGCAGTAACACTCTAATGTGCTTACTTGGACTCACAAAAATTCCTTGTAGTAGTACACATTCTTTCTTATTTATTTTTATTTTAGCCAACCATAAATATTTTTGTGCTTTCTTTTTTCCAGTTAATTAGTGCAAATCATGCTTTCAAATAATTCAGTGACTCAGTGCAAATATTGCATCCATAGACAGTAATTAATTGAATGCAATTGGTATTATCAGATAGTTCACTGGTTCAATGTAGATATTATTATCAGAACAAAGTTTTACCATACCAATTGGCCAAGTTCCCAAGAGCCCTCTATGAGCCCCGCCATTTTTATTGCTTCTTGGCTCCACTGCCTAATCCAAATTATGGGTGTTGTTCTGCCCTTTTCTTTGTACAATCCTTCTGCTGGTTCAACTGCTAGCCACATATGTTTGTGCCGAAGTTTTGCAAGTGAGTATTTTATTTTATTTGGTGCCGCCCTGTTGGCATGCCCTGCCTCAATGTATGTGCCGATGGGGAAGCCCACTCCCTGCCAGCATAATGCATCCCCCCTCATTTGTTATGTGCAGAGGGGGTGCCCAATCCCCCTCGTCTCTTGCCCCCCTCCTTCATTGTGTGCTGATGGGGGTTCCCAATCCCCATTAGCTACAGCATCCCCCACAAAACACTTAGGTGGCACACTGAGAGCCCACCCCAGCGTGTCAAAGCCCCTGCAAAGAAAAACCATCCCCGGATATTTTTTTAACCTGTAAAAGAAACGGCCCTCGGTCTCCCTACCCTTCCCACAACCCGCCCACTCATGGCACACCCTGCCTCCCACACCCCTCACCCCATGCTTACCTCCAGAGTCCCGCGATGGTCTTCGTGGACGGGAACACGCCTGCACTCTTCAAAGCCGACCGCTAACTGAGGAAATGTTGGTAAGCTGTATAATGGAATAAATAGGTTTTTTTCAACTTTGATGCATATCTCAGGCATGTTTTGGAATTTTGGCACCAAATTTTCAACATGGTGTTTTTGGGACCCCTCCTCCTGAATTCTGGCACTGTCATGGTATTAATGGGCCCCAAAAGGTGATTTTGTGGTCACTGTGCGGAATCACCTTTTGGGACCACTTAACGAAATGATAGTGCCACTGTTCATGGGGAGGGGGGGCTCTCAAAAAGTCTACATTGCAAATTTGGTGGGAAAAATCCAGAAAATGGCTGTTTTATGAGCGTGCATTGCGCTGTTTGCACGCACGCTCGTAACTTTGTGAATTTGTAATATTTTCACTCCAGATTTTCAAAATTGGCATTTTTTCACACCTCCTGATGTACAGCTGTCATTTTACATATCCTGGCCAAAATGTGTTTTCGCACGTCCAGCGCTGAATAGCGCGGTTGCTGTGCGAAATCACTTTTTGGGATAGTTTGAGGAAATGATGGTGACACTGTTCATGAGCAGAGGTCCTAAAATGCCTATGTTGAAAATTTGGTGTAGAAAGTCCATAAAATGATTGTGTTGCAAGCGTGTGTTGTGCAGTTTCTACGCACCCTTGTAACTTTGCAAATTTGCAATATTTCCATGCCAGATTTTCAACACTGGAATTTTTTCACACCTTCTTCTGAACAGTACAGCTGTCATTTTTCACATCCTGCCCAAAATGTGTTTCTGCACCTGTGGTGCACAGTGGCGTGGGTGCTGTGGGAAATCAACTTTTGGGACAGATTAACAGGATTGCAGTGCCACTGTTCATAAGGGGAGGTTCCAAAATGCCTATGTTACAAATGTGGCTTACAAACTTCCAAAAATAATTGGGTTACGGATGTGTGTTGCGCAGTTTGTATGCATTCTCATTGCTTCACCAATATTTCATATTGTCACTCCAGTTGTTCAATGTTGCCATTTTTTATGCCTCCTCATGAACAAAGTTGTCATTTTCCACATACTGCCCAAAAATGTGTTTTCGTCCCTCTGTCTCCAAATGGCACAGCTGCTGTGCAAAACCACCTTTCAGCTAACAAAGTGATTGTGCCGCTTTTCATGAGGTGGCCTGATAAGCAGCCCATGTTGAAAATGTGGCTTGAAACTACCACCGCACGCCTATGGTGTTAGGGTTTCCAACTGTAGCACCCCACCTGGTACAGACTGACAGGTGTCAGGGGTATGACTTAGGATCATTGGATGTAATGCTCACACCATTCCACCTCCCCCAACCCCACCCTGCAGCCACTGACAGGCATTGTGGTGTGCCTTGCACTGTTCGGCCACAAAGTTCACCCCATGCTCCTATACTGCACCCAAGTCAGCGTATTTCCTTATGGAATGGGGTAAGTATAATGTCCAAAGACCCCAAAACACATCCCGACACTTGTCAATGTCTACAGGGTAGGGTGAGGTACAATGGCATGAGCATTATAGCTGATGACCCAAAGGCACAACCCAATGCCTGTCGCTCTCCACAGGGTGGGGGTGGGGTTGGCGTCACTAGCTCCAGCACTGCCAATGCCAGTGCCAGCGTGACAACATTCGGCATTGACAAATGCTTGTTTAAGTAAGGGTGCCAAAACTGCACAAAGTACTCAAGGTGCGATCAAACCAGGCAGTTATACAGAGGAAGAAGCACCTCCCATCTCCTCAAGGTTATCTCCCTGGCAATGCACCCATGCATTTTATTTGCTTTAGCTGCACCTCTCCTACACAGCTCAGAGTTATTCATTTTGGCATCCACAACCACCCCAAGATCCCTCCCCCCCGAGACCTGTAGTTCCCCCCCCAAAATGTGCTCATGACCCAGGTTCCTAAGCCCTAAGTGGAGAACCCTACATTTCTTGGCATTAAACCTCAATTTCCAAGTGTGTGACCACTTCTTCAGAATCTCCAGGTCCCCCTGTAGGGTTCTTCTACCCTCCTCCTATCCAACACCTCCCCCAGCTTTGAGTCATCAGCAAAGAGGCTCATCTCACTCCTGATACTGTTCCTAATGTCCAAGATGTAAGCATTAAACAGGAGTGGGCCCAACACTGGCCCTTGCAAGACCCTGCTAATGACCCTCCTTGGAGATGATACCTCCCCCAACCACCACCCTCTGAGACCGCCAAGTTAACCAGCTCCCTATCCACCTCACCATCCTTTTGCCTACCCTCATTCCTCCCAGCTTGTCTAGCAACCCTGGGTGTGGCACCAAGTCAAATGCCTTGCTGAAGTCTAGAAAGAGGACATCCACTGGCTTTCCCTGGTCCAGCGCTTTTGTCACCCAGTCGTAGAACTCCATAAGGTTAGTCTGATGTGATATGCCCATAATGAAGCCATGTTGGTGATCATCCAGATAGCCCTGTGTCTCCAGAAACACCTCCAGTGTGAGATTTGATTGAAAAATGCAAATCGATACTAACTACCTTACATTTTAAAGGCTAGCTCATTGAAGAAGAAGTGGCCAACAATACTGACAAGCAAGTCTTGAACAGCATCTTGGAGAAGACTGAGAATGCCTAAAACATTCTGGCACAGGATTCCGATTTCCCCATTGAAGACACTCATGTAATGGATAAGAATATAAAGTCAGACTGTGACAACAGTGATAATGCAGCAGAACACATTGTCGAGGACCTTGATGGCACACAGGAACAACACAGTCATGACACTGACAGAGTTGTCAAAGGAGCCACAGTGGGATCTACAAGAGTCATACCGCACCCCCCCCCAAAAAAGGGCATTCTCACGTAACTTTAAAACAAGTTGTAACTCGATGGACCTCAGTACTTCTCATGTTTGAAAGCATCATACATCTTCACTGAGAGGCTGAGCAAGCATTGAAACACACTGGACACACTGACCTGTGCCTTATGACAGAGGAATTTAATATTGTTGAAGAACTTAAACAATTTCTTCTCCCATTTAAAGAGCTCACAGAACTGATCAGTAGTAATCAACCTCATCTGGCACTGATACCCCTTATAAAAACAAACTCTGATCAAAGCCAACAAGGCTGCATAATGCTATTTTATGGGGATTAGGAGCCATCTACAGGAAAATTGCTTTTATAAGAAACATCAGGCAGCTCAATATTTTTTTTTTGAACTGCCTGCTAATAACAATATTCCCATGTTATTGCTGACCCTGTTAAAGTTAACACATTCTCTGGTGTCCATGGGTACTTCCCACCCTCTGACTGCCGGGTCCATTAATAAAAAATCATTCCCCAGTGTGCAATGGCTCCATCATTATCCGATCGCCTGCTGTGTTAATAACAAATAATTCCCTTGCTGCAGTATAAGGCCGGTCTGGTCCAGTAGTATGGAGGGATGAGGCACTGTGTGCCTTGATTCCTGCTACATCAGTGACTCGAGTTCAGGAACATGCTCAGGTTGTTGAGGGTCAGACAGAAGACTAAGCATTCATCAGATAGCTGTCCTATCCCTAGGTGGGAAGGCATGCTGACTTGACCTTTGCTTCCACCAGGTGAAGGTAGGAATCCAAGGGGGGAATGCAGAAATGGCTAGCACAGGCTACCCACCTACCTCAAACACACACTACCATCTGGATGACTGGCTCAGTTCTAGATGTGAGTGACTGGTTGGGGGGGAGGATGGCTCTCCCCTTTCTGACTCTATCATGGGGGGAGGGCAATCCATGGGGAACGTTGGACTCAGTGGTCTTGGAAATGGGAGTGGCAGACAAGGGCATTGGGGGCAGGGCTGAGAGCCTGCCTGAGTCAACCAGCAAGGCAAAAATGTTTATGGAGGTGGGGTAAATGCTGCAGTATGTATGACCTTAACACATATACAGAACCCTCCCATGATGGAGGTTACAGTAAACCTACCAAGTGTTAGTAATATGTACAGGATCTCCTACCAGTGTACTATGGAGCCAGAGGGAGGCATCTTAAATGGATGAGGTTTCTTAGACCTGTAGAATAAGGATCAACAGTTCTTATGTAGCTACTAGGAAGGAGAATGACTGATTGAAACCCTCCACTGTCAGTCACAGCACTGGGCACCCAATCTTGACAGTCACAGAACTGATCCCTATTCCCAATGGTCACATCACTACACCCCACCACCATGACAGCACTGCCTCCTTACCCCCTAAAGTCACATGGATGACACTCTCCGCAGACAGTTACAGCAGTAATCCCCACCCCTAACAGTCACAACACTGTACCTCAGTCACAGCACTGAAGTCCACTCCACACAGCATAACCGGTTTTAGGTACCAACGAACCCTGCAGTTGCTGGGAGCCCCTGCTTTGGGGGCCCCCAACCAAAGAAGTTTACCTTATTTATTTTAAAAATTATTTTTGTCTTGATATATTTCTAAAATGTCAGTAAAGGTCTGTGCAGATCCTTCTTGTTATGTCATGAAATACCTCAACAAGCTATGATCCAGTCAATATGAGGTGGATATGCAACGATGGGATGGGAAGAACAGACCCAAGAACTGACACTGCTGTGTCCCCCTAAAAAATGTTTAAAATACTACTGGTTATACTAAAGCTACACATAGAAACAAAGAAATATAAACTATGCCAGCAGATAACTATTACTTGGCCCACCTAGTCTGCCCATTTTTCCCTGCCTATAGTATCACCACAAACAAAATCTTGCACTTATGGGCTATGGTATAACACATGGGCTGAAGATGGGCCAAGTAGAGAGGCCCCGTGACTTCACTATTTCTGCTGGGGGCTCCCAAAACCCTAAAGCCGGCCCTGCTAACACAGTCGAGACTGCCCCCCCAAACGGTCACTTAGTTTGGTGCCTTATACAACCTTCCTCACGCATGTATAACTTCCTGGAAATACTTCGGTCCCTCAAAGCTGTAGAATTGTGCAGAAGCAGACCTCCTAAAAGTCACAGGAATTACCCTCACCCTGACAGTCACATAGATGACACCCTATCCCTGACAGTTACATAACTGACCCTCTTTCCGACAATCACTGGAATATACCACCACTTTGACAGTCACGGTGCTGACACCATCCACCATCAGTCACAGCAATGACCACCCCTCAACAGTCATAGGACTGTACCATTCCCCCAAAGTCAGAGGACTGCACCAGCCTACCCCAGTCACAGGACTGTACCACCTCCCACCCACCATAGTCACAGGACTGTACCAACCCCCTTCCCACAGTCACAAGACTGTAACACCCCCTCCTTCACAGTCACGGGATTGCACCCCCTCCTCACAATCACAGGACTGTACCAGCCCCCCACACACTCACAGGACTGTACCACCCCACAGACAGTCACAGGACTGACACCCTCCACCGACAGTCAAGACCATGTCCACCCACCTCTGGCAGTCACAGCACTGTTCCACACCCCTGAGAGGCACAACACTTTCTTACTATTTCCAACAGTCACAGAACTGCCCCTCCAACCTTGTAGTCACAGCATTACCATACACCCCTGAGAATCAAAGCACTGATCCCCATCCCCCATAGTAACAGCACTGGTCACAGCACTACACCCCACCCTCATCTTACAGCACTGATTATTCATCCCCAACAGTCACAGCAGAGCCACCTCACCCCCAAAAGTCACAGGACTGACACCCTCTACCATCAGTCACAGCAGTAATTCCCATCCCCTGGCAAAAACAGCACTGAGTTACGACTCCTAATGGTCAATGCACTGACCACCCATCCACAACAGCCACAGCACTGCTCCCTCACCCATAACAGTCACGGGACTGACCCCCACCCTGTCAGTCACAGACCTGAACCGCCCCTGCAATAATGGAGGCAGTATAGCATAGTGGTTTAAGGCTCTGAGCTGCAAATCTGGAGACCTGGGTTTGAATCCCACAGCCCCCACTTGCATGCTGTGTGACCCTGAGCAAGTCACTTAACTTCCCTGTGCTACCAGGTCGCACTTGTAAACAAGGTTTCAGCTTAGTGTGCTACTCCTGGTTAAACAGTTAAAAAAAAAAAGATAGTCACAGAACTAACACGTTCCACTGTCAGTCACAGTGGCCACCTACCCAACAGTCACAGTGCTGATCCTCATCCCCCAGCACTGACTTCTACCCACAATGGTTACAGCACTACCCACCATCACAGTCAAAGCACTGTCCCCATACATCTGCAACAGTCACAGGGCTGATACCCTCCACAGACAGTCACAGCAGTGATCCACACCCCCAACAGTCACCACACTGCCCCCTCCCACTCCCAAAAGTAACAGCCCTACCTGACAGTCACGGCACTGGCCACACACCTCCTGACACTAACCACACTGGCTCCCCATGCTCGATTGTTACAGCACCAGCACCCCAACCACAAAAATCACAGTACTGACCCCCACCATTAACATAGAACTGCCTCTGAACCTCCCTCGACAGTCATAGGACTTACCCGCCCCCCCTTACAGCAATGCACCTCACAGTCACAGAGCTGACCACCAACCACTGGCAGTCCCAGCACTGACCACACCTCAGTCATAAAATCTTAAAAAAAATAGTTTAAGTACTGGCAAACCATTGCAGAGAGTGCAGGGGTCAAAACTGGCACTGGCCTGCTAGCCAAATTTTGGTAGATATTGTGTTAGGCTAGTGAGATTTTCCTTTAACTAGCCCTGCAGAATTGTACTGGAGAGTGTAACCAATAAGTACATCAGCTGGGCTAGTGGAAGATTCTGTGGGGTTAGTGAATGTTCCCAGTCACTAGTCCTGCTGGATGGTGGCTGCAAAACTTAATTTAGATCCCTGGAGTGGGTCATGCCATCCACAAGATGGCCATCTAAAGCTGGCCTGGTGGTGCTGAGGGTTGAGGCACTGGAAGTCACACCTCGCACCACGCTGGTGTCCCGGGTTCGGGAGCTGACTCGTGCCAGCGGGGGTCGGCAGGGGAAGAGGAGGATTGAGCATCCAGAGGACTGCTCTGCTCTCCTGGGGAGGGTTAGGGGTTTAGCTTGCTGCACTAGCATCCCCCCCCAGTGGAGACTGGAGGAAACAATGATCAGCATGCCAGTTCTCGGGGTTGGGAGTGGCGGACAACCTATGAGTGTGCACGGGAGCATGCATGTGCCACGCTGCACGTCATTGCACATCCACTCCCAGGGGAATCACAGACTACAATCTCCCTCCCTGCAGCAGCATGAAGCCGGCGACAGTTGACCAGGTCCTGGTGCCAAACAAAGCCTGACAGGCTGGGGCCTGAGTTCTAGGGTGATGTGGTCTCCCCCAGTTCCCTCTGCTGGGAAGGCCTGTCCAAAGGAGGCAAGTTATGGTCCTCCTCGCTTCGTTGGTCATGGTGGAGGCCGGTACCATCGGGACCAAATTGAGTGACTGTGTAAATGTCTGATGGGGTAAGAACCCCAGCTGCAGTAAGTGCAAAAATAAAGTCTACAAAAAAAAAAGATGGCCCTCTAGACATTCTTGCCCACTGATCAGCCATAAAGCTGAGCATCCTGCTAGGAGTCAGAAAACCCACATCCCAGTCCTGTCCCCCCAAACTGGACCACTCTTTCAGTACCAGTTCCTTGGGTTCTTATACTTCTACCTGAACACCCAAAATGACAGCAGCAGAGATGGGTAAAAGGAACCTTGGTTTAATCCCTCATGCAAGGGACAACATACCATGACAGTACAACATTACTCCATATACTATATTGTGGTTCCAGTGTTTCCAGTATGACAGTGAATATCCCTATAATCAGACTGCCCATGCTGTATATGAGGTATGTCATACTTATTTCGGCTCTGGAGTATAGTGGACTCTTGAATGTACTGCAAATACTAGATAACCAACAAAAGAAAAAGATACAGCTGCAAGTACTTCACAGCTATGTTGTATAAGGTACACATAATATATAATGATCCTAAACAGACACCATTAAGCCTAATGTCATAAATTAATACTTGGGGTTGTACTGTTACAGGTTAACATCCTAGAACAGATAAGAGATCTCTTATCTGGTTCCTATGGAGCCTGGGATAAGGTGGTCTCAAGAAGATAACATGGTACCTGTAAAACAGGAACTGCAATGAGGTCACAAGGGATCTACATGGACAACAAGCTCTGTATATTAAACGTTACATTGCTTGGCTTGTTAAACAGCCTTCTGGAATGTATAAATAAAGGGATTTAGACATGTGTACAGCATGATGCTGGCATCACAGGAAAAAGCCTGGCTTTCTCAATCCCAGGCTGGAATATCTCCCAGCATGTCCTGCAGCCACATTTGTAACACAGAGGCATAGCCATTCTCCGATCATACTGAATAGCAGGACAACTAATAGCAACTGCTATCTGTAAATGGCTTTGCTTACCTATATTTGTGGATCCTGCAGTTCTGCTTACTCCTTGCTACACTACATGCCATCCCTTACAAAGATTTCTTTGGAATACCATTGTAATACCTGTGTTTTACCATTGTACTACAACTGCAATTTCCAGTGTATTACCATTGTGGGTTTCATAAATGGTATCACAGTGGATTTGTTCCAATTCCATTGTGATACCATTATAACCATTATGATACCATGCAGACAGTAGCAGTTCACTGGTAACACCACCTCTGTTGGTACCACAGTGGTAACAATGTGCACCATTTTGATACCACTGTTTGTTGGTATCACAGTGATTTTGTTCCAGTTCCAGTGAGATACTATTGTGTGAACTGTGATACCATCAACACCCAGTGGTAGCACAGTGGCAAACTCTTGTGCAACAGTAGCACAGTGGTGAATACCAGTGTGATACCACTGCACTTGGTATCACAATGAATTTGTTTTAATTCCATTGCACTATTACTGTGACCACTGTGGTACCATGTGTCAGTGGTAGCACAATGAGTGCACCTGCAGTGGAAATACAATGGTCTCATTCCATGCATTGTACTGGTGGTAGCACAATGGTCATGCAGCATGGTATCACAATAGTCTGCGTGGGTCACTGGTAGCACACAGACCACATTGTTGGGGAAAACCTGCTGGCAGAGTGATCCAAAAAAATAATTAAGGCACATCCAACAAGATCAGACTCCTAGGACTCAAACCCCTAATGTTTTTATTTGTGTACTTTGTACGCTTTGCATTCTTCCACTCTGTCTGCATTAACATAGATTTTCTACAGTAAAACACCTTCCTTTTGTGACAGTGGAATCTTAACAGTACAATGGAGCTATTTCAAATGCTACATCACCAACCACTTAACAAGTGAAAGCCTCATGTCATAAATTAATACTTATGGTTGCACTGTTACAGGTTAACATCCTAGAACAGATAAGAGATCTCTTATTTGGTTCCTATGGAGCCTGGGATAAGGGGATCTCAAGAAGAGAACATGGTACCTGTAAAACATGAACTACAATGGGGTCACAAAGGATCTACATCTCTTTATGAATTATTACAAACAAGATAGGGTAAACAAAAAACAATACTTATCTGATACGTATGGTCAGTGTCCTCCTACACCTGGTCAATGTCCTGTCAGACCTGTAGTTATAAAAGGAAAAATGGGTCAATATAACGAATACAGATATTGATCAGCTACTGTAGGTCAGTTGGGACGTACCTGTAGAGGTTGAAAAATAAAGTGGGTTGTATGTGTGTGGGTGGATGCAGGAGATACTGCACCGGTACCACACTACAACTTTGGTGTTAGAATAGACTGGTCACTCAGGGGCCCCATCATAGTGAGAAGGATTCAGTGTCTCCAGGACTGATCTCTGTTGGGGGTGGGAGCCATGTTGCTCCAACCAGTACCACACCAATGACTTTGGTATTAAAATAGACTGGTCACTCAGGGGCCATCATTGTGGGGAGAATTCAGTGTCCCTAGGATTGGTCTCTGTTGGGTGTGGGAGCCATGTTGCTCCACCCACTAACCAACACATGGCAGGATGAAGACACCAAGGGCCTAATATTAAAAAATGCTCAAAGTGGAGCGCAATAATTAGTGCTGTGCTTTGTGATACAGCATGTGTGCACAACTACTATTCAGATGGATAACACATGGCACTATCCCTCTGAATATAGGTACACTGTGTAGAGGCATTAAGCCACTTAGTGCCACTCGATAGCGTCCCCAAAATTAGGCCCAACAATGGCTTGTGTGTGAGTAAAATCTGCAGTATTCAAAAGTCCCCATTCAAATTAGCCCATTGGGCATACAAGGCACCAAGGATCATTTGCATGCTCATTATGGGCTCATTTGCATGGGAGTGAGACTGCTTTGCCCAGCACCCTCCCAACTGCCCCAACCCAGTGAGTTGTCCCTGGTGCTAGTGGCATCCCTCCACCCTCCAATCTCAGTCTTGTGAAAGACAGATATATCCCTGGCATCCAGTGGTGCCCCCCATACCAAGTCCTGTAATGAAAGATTTATCTTTGGCATCCAGTGGTCTCTCCCTCACCGATTGCAGTCCCATTCAAAGAAAGTTATATCCTGGTGTCCAGTGGTCCCTCCCTACACCCAGTCCCAGTTCATGTAGAAAAACAACTTTTCTAGTGTCCAGTGGTCTCTTCCCACACCCAATCCCCATCCTGGAAACACCATCCCACCTAGTTTCCAAACTCCCCCCTCCTGACAGTCACACTGTCCTTGCATGGCAGGGGCCAAAAAAGCACAAAGAACGAAACGCTACTGCACTGAGGACCATAACAAAACTAAGCAGTTGGGTTATAGCAATCAAAATAATTGACCATTTGGTCAGGTCTTTCTTTCATATTTGGAATAAATTCACCGATACTGCACTGAGGACCATAACAAAAGTAAGCAGTCGGGTTTTAGCAATCAGAGTAATTGACCGTTTGGTCAGGTCTTTCTTTCATATTTGGAATAAATTCACTTTGATTGCTACAGCCTGACTGCTTACTTTTGTTATGGTCCTGAGTGCAGTAGCAGTTCATTCTTTGTGCTCTTGTGTATTGGGCAGACTGCCCTTCTAGCTACTGCACCGACCTGCTAACACTGATCGCAGCATCTACTTCTGGGACTGCATCAGGGAAAGAAGTCTGCCTCTCCCAACAAAGTCCTGTCCTGAACCATGAGCAGCACCCCCCAGCTCATACCTAGTTGGTGGCTAGTGGCCTCTCTCCCACCTTAGCACTGACATCAACACCCCAGTCCTCCTACCTGTCTGTCCATGCCACAATTCAATGACAGCAAGCAGCATAGCCTACCTTGCACAACCAAAGTCCACCTTCCATCTATCTGTACCAGGGAGTGCAGCCTATGAATAGGGCAAAGCACATCACTGTGCCATATAAATAAGCTGCACTCCCTGCTACAGATAGATGCTGGGTGGCCGTGGTCACGTGAGGTGGGCTGTGCTATTCACCGTCATTGAAGTGCAGCAGTGACAGATTGATAGGGGGACTAGTGGGTGGGTGTAGGTGGTTTGGGTTAGAGGGGGGCCACTAGCTACTAACTGGGTATGGGCTAGGGGGCACTGCTCATCATTCGGAATGGGACTTTGTTGGGGGAGGTAGGACTTCTTTACTACTGCCATGCCAAGGGCAGTGCCACTGTTGGGAGGCATAGGCAAACTGAGACTCATTCCTGGGATGGGGATCAGCTGTGGGGAGGGACCACTGGACACCAGAGTGACTGTATTCCTACACTGACTAAAGTCTGATGGGAGGAGCGACCACTGAATGTCAGGGATATATCCTCCATTAATGGGACTGGGTTTGAAGGGGTATGGTCACCACTGGATAACAGGGATATATCTTCCTGTAATGGGACTGGGATCAGGTAGAAGGAAGGGATCACTGGACGGCAGGGATATATCTTTCATTAACAGGACTGGGTTCAGAGGGAGGGAGCACCACTTTCCACCAGAGAGCACTGTGTTTGGATGGGAGGGCACTGACTCTTTACCTCCAGTAACTGCTAGGGCTGTGCCAGATTAAGACAAGGGTTAGATTGGCTGTATTTTCTCTCTGCACAAGAGAACCATGCAAAGAGCCCTAGCACTGAGCAAATACTGTGAGTTTTGAACTGTAATGATATTCAGGTCCCCACCCTGATTTGCACAATTTGCCTTGCGTCCCCTCCCTGGTTTATCGGCATAAACCCGGTTACCCATGCTAACTGGTCTTTTAAATATAGGACATTGGTGCAAAACCCAGTTTTCTTGGGTAAACTAGGATCTGCACCTGGGCAAACAATTAAATATCAGGCCCCAGCTGTTATACTCCATGCACCATCAACAGGACTCCAGACCAAACTGGTAGAGAGTCTTGGGGTTACCATGGCCGATGAGAGTCTATGGAAGGGGGTATGGGGATGATGATCCTTCACCTCCTGTCTCCTCCCATGGAGGAATCAGTGGCTGTTCTAAAGGTCCAAATTTAGTCCCTGGGAGGGTAGATGATGTTGCTAGGTGGCTGGTGGCAATATGGTACTTCTTGGTGATGCAGCTCCTGCAGAAATTGGGGTGCCATTCTGGCAATCAGTTGCTATTTTCACCTTATTTTCATGCCGTCCATTTCTTCTAACAGAGTGTAGTCTAGTCAGATCTTGACATACACATCATCCCAAGTATCTCTGACCTCTATACCACTGAAAGGTAGCATTAAACCCACTAACAAGTTTATCAATTGTTTAACTGACCTGAATGGACCAAGGTGACACTCAGACCACTGGCATTTTTTCACAAAGGGACCCACTGGCTAAAGTGAATAGCTTCAGTGAGCAGTTAATGACACATTCCCAAGATGCGGGTGATGTAACCCCAGCCAGGTATATATATATCACTGGGCAGTTTGTTGTTATCAAAGCCTGTTAAACAGATACACTTTGATAAATAAATAAAAAAAACAACTTGGAAGACACTTTAGCTTTTTACCAATAGAACACATTTTTTGAGAATAAATGGAACTTAGTGTGCCCCAATCTGTATAGTTAACTAGCCTGCTGCTCATGACACTAGCCACACCTCCTTCCTCTAACCAGGACACTAGCCCCCCTCCCTCCACAGACCTCTCTCACATTAGCACCTTCCCTCACAGCACCTCACTCTAGCATGTTTCCCTTACAGTCCCCATGACAGTAGCCCTCTTGAATGTACACCCTCTATAGCCCCCAACACTTTTATGGTGCCCCCATCACCCCAGACAATAACCAGCTCCCTCCACTTCTTGACACAACCCAGCCACACCAATCCTTCCCCCTTTCACTACAGTCCATATGAACACCCCTCCCTCTCTAGGCACCCCATTTTCTAATCTCTGCAGATATAACCTCCCTTCTGTCCCTTGACTCCCAGAAACTACACCCCTTCCTTCTTAGCCACTTGAGAATCACCCATACCCTTGTTGCACACCTGCTCTGCAAGGTCCTCATGGACACCACCTACTCAGACACCAGAGGCATACATACACCCTTCCTTCTACACTCCCCCTCCATGTGCCATAACACTTGCCCCATCCCTCCCTTTCTCCCTCCCTCCAAAGCCCCTGACCGCAGCTGATCCACCTTGCAAAGCCCCAAACACTAGTCCCTCCCTTCCCCAGACACTAGCCCACCAGCCCCCGACACTAACCCCACCTCCTTTGCTGGGGTCAAAACTGTCACCATCCCACTAGCAAACGCGGGTAGATTTTCTATACAGCTATTAAGATTTTCCTTTGGGTAGCCCTGCAGGCATGTGCTGGAGAGGGTAACAGTTCAGTAAGTACATTAATCAGGACAGTGGAAAACTCTGTAAGGATTTTCCCCAGTCAGTAGCCCTGCTGGCTAGGGACTGCAAAACTCAGTTTTGACCCCTGAATTTAATATGACTTACCTGCTCAGTCCAAGTCATAGTGCACCACAGAGTTGGGTTGTTTTGGGTTAATCTGGTAGAACCTAAAAGGAAAGCATAGAGAAGGTTGTAGAGATGCAAAGGGTCTGAAGTCCTAGAGGAGAGATTGTATGAGTCAGAATTAAACAAAATACTTATCTGAAAGGTAAACAGACAACATCTGGCCAGACATATGGAAATAAGGGTAAAAGTAGGTAAGCATGAGGTACTTATAGTAGCATGAGTAGAGATAGGGAGCAGAGAGAGATACAAAAAGTACTATACAGCATAGGAGTACATTGAAAAGATAGTTAAAGAGCATCTCTCTACTATAATAAAAAACTTAAAAACACTAGATTTATACCAATTGTGTTTTAACTTTGTTTTCTAGTTATTTTTTCTCCATGCCATTGATCTACTAGATACTGCAAGTAATGCAGCACTTTTTTCACCAAGTCTTTCAAAATGTACCTTACTCTCCCCTGCTAACCACACCGTTGCTGTTTGTGATATCACAGTAGCTCATGGTGAGCACTAAAAACTCAAGGCACTGTGAGGTTAACAGGGGAGAGGCAAATGTTTTTGATACAGACTTTTCAGACGGACTGTAAAGATATACTGAAAATGTTGGAAAGGAAGATTGACAATTAAAAAAATGTATTTTCTAGTAAACTGTAAACAGCTGGTTCTTATTTATGATAAATCATGCACTGAATTGCAGAGTTGCTCTTTAACATCAAGGTAAGAGCAACAGAGATATGGTAATAGAGGATAAAATAAAACAAAACAAAAAGAAAAACAGCAACTTCCTGCAGTAATCTTTGCCCCCGCCCCCAATAACCCCCAGTCATGTTCTCTTTAGGGCTGCGTGAACCTCTAGAAGTTCTACCTTGCAAACTTTATGGGTAGAACCTAAAAATGTTCTACCAAGTTCTACTCAGTTCATGCTAAACAGCACATGATTCAAAAGTTCTACCTTGTTCTACCAGGTAGAACCAGGTTCTACCTGGTCCAAGCCACACAGCACATCAAAAACCCTTACCTTCAGCCACACCTACCCCATTATTTGCACCTCCACTTACCAGAATGAAGTCTTTGGAAGCACATCAAAGCAGCATTGTGCACCACCTTTCCTCTGTGCTCTGGGGTGGGGAGGAAGAATTCAGTTTCATCCTGGATCCACCTGTCACTTCATTCTGGTTCCCTGAGTGGCTGCTGAACTATTAAAAAATCCACTGGCCCAGTCTTCAGGGCACAGCTGTGTCCTACCTGCATTTCCCAAACTCTATATGTCCAAAGTAGGCTAGCCTGATGCTGCCTATCATGTGGGGAGGACATAGAAGCACATTATACAGCACAAAACTGCTGTGCATATGCCACTCCATGATGTTTGAAAGGCAACAATGTGGTGTGTGTCAGGATGTGTATAAGGTATCCAAAGGTCTACCTGCTGCAAGTCCTGGCCAGCCTGAAACTGGACACTGTGGTTCTCCCCATACACACACACACACACACACAAAGGGCACATGGGTTAGCCTCCTGGTGTTGATGGGGGGGACCAAGCAGTGATGTGCTCTGTTGTGAAATATTTAACAACCCCTGAGCTCTCATTCACCTTCCACCTCTGCCCTTGTCTGCCCTTCTCCCACTCACCTATGGCCAGCAGAAACCTGTGTCATTGTCACAACATTAGAAGCAAAACAACATTTTTAGACATAAAATATACAGCTGCTTAAAATTCTAATAAAATATTAGACAACATATTAATCTGGGTGCAAAACACACACTTTACTGAGCAAACATCCTGAGAAAACCCATGGATAACCCAATCATGCCTATAAGCCAGTTGGGGGGGGTGAGAGTGACAAACACCCCCAGCCCCTTTAACCTACCACTAGTTACTTAAGTCAGTCGCTACAGAAGGAACCTCAGATGTGTCGCTTACTGGAAGATTGCATGAAGATGATTCTGCATTGTGTCTTCATTCTGGTAATTCTTCCCCTGCTATTCCGAGTCTGCTGTGGTTCTCTCTCTCTACATCCACCATGGTCTGGCCTGACTACATTAACAATTCACTTAGAGCTGCTGCCAACAATGTAGTTAAGTTTCATCAAATATTCAATTACTAAATTAACTAAGCGAGCAAAAATGGTGCTTTTGGCGCCAGTCTCACAGTGCCGCTTCCGCATCGCATCCTTGACTGTTTGGGGTGGGATCGGGAGGCTGTGACCACCAAAGAAAGAGTAGGCGCTGAAGAGCAGGAAGCAGGAGTGCACTGTTGCAGTTGCACTGCAATGGAAATGAGCAAGAGCATCTCTTTCTTTATCTGACCTCTCCCACTCACCTCACAGCACCACATAGTGTCACTGAGAGAGATGGACCTTAAAAAATGACTTTTTTAATAAACAAAGTGAACCGAAGTTCACACAAAACTACAAAAAGTTTGTGGGTGTTCTCACCAATGCAAACAGATGGGGTTCAACCTTTTGGAATTAAGGTTGAGACGAACTTGCAGCCCTAGTTTTCTTACCAGTCATGATCAAACCATCCCATCCAAAACATAATATCCTTACTGGCCTACACTCCATTCATGACAGAGAGACTGACTGAAAGCTGCCTTGCAGGAGGACTGGTCGTGTGTTTCAATCCAGAGCAGACCTCAACCAGATGATCAAGCACCCCCATTTTCAACACTGACAACACAAATCATTTGCTCCTAGCCCCAGCTACACCAACTGCACATCCAGCACTCACTGCAACCTCCCTTCGCTCTACCTCCCTGCAACCTTCGAGTCCCCATGCATCTGATGACCTCTTTAGGCCACTTTTGTGGTTGCTATGGGAGTTGGAAGGCAAATCCTCCCTCCCCAGGCTGCCAACAATTGGAGACTCGGGCCTACTGGAAAAATCAGGTTGACCTCATGGTGTAGTGCCTCTGGGCTGTCGAGGCAGCCTGTAACTAACCCATTTAAACATTTTCAGTTTACTTTTAAAAGAATTAAAGTAATGAGCAATAACAGACCAATCTACATACCTGTAAGTATAGTTCTACTGTTGTCATTCCTTTCATATTCACACTGTATAAAGGGAGGTTTAGTCTTGGGTCTGCCACTCACTGGTGCAGATGTTAAAATGGGAAAGCAAAGGAGCCCTGAAATGATAAAACAAGCTTTTAAGGGTAGATATGAAAGGAGCGGATCCTGCATGGAAGGCAAATACCATCAGGTGGACACAGGACTCAGGGCAAAGGAATGTAGGTGAGGCATTATGGGAGACTGCGATCTGGGTGACTGGGATTTCAGTGCAGCGAAATTGTGGGTGGACAGGAAAGTGGGCCCTAACTGAGGTCCACCCTCCCATTAAGTGCAGGCTGTGGGATATTTATATTTATTTAAAGGGGGGATGTGGGTACAAAGCCCCCCTGCAATGGGGCCAACATGCAGTTTGACCAGCAAGGTGCACAATGCAATTGCTGGGCACGTATCTTGCTGTTGCCTGTTTTCCCATGCACTGATCACCTTTGTCCAATTTGTTTTCACCTTATTGTGGGTATCCCTATGTAAGGGGCAACAGCTCAGCACTATGGCATGCAGCGCTTCACTCCCCCCAACCCTGCCCTAAGCAGAGACCATGTGATAGATTGAGGTCATGGTGGTCACTGCATCCCAGCTGCCAGCAGTTCAATGCTGGTTCATGGTACCCCACCGACCCCCAAACACATGGCTATGGTTTGACCAGATGCTTAGATCTCAATACCTCTGACACGCTGCTGCTACACAAAAGTGATGGAGAGGCCCCATTACAATGTTTTATTGTTCTGAGCAATCACCACCACCACCCCACAGAAAAACACAGACATGTGATCCGCTAGTCACTACATTAGTGCATGAATGCATCATGAAATATCAGTATTTCTGATGGTGACTACAGCTGCTAGGAGAGGGAAGGCTGAAAATGCAGAAACATTAGACATCCCCAGCAGCATAGCACTATAAGGCAACTGGGAGGGTTGGCGAGCCCCTGTAGATACTCAGGACTCCATGTTTGAACCTGAAAAAAAAGTAAATGCCCGAAAAGTCCCCTGCAGCCTAAGGTAAGTCCTTAAGTCATCCACCCTCTTCCCAATGCAATCAATTATCACCCTCCACCACAATCATTTTTTTATTAGATAGGTTTGGTTCCCTGGCACTGCATGCCAGAAGTCTAAGAATACCTCCAAACCCACCTATGCCCCCCATAGTTTTGTGACCGATATGTCAGTGGTGGGGCCCCTCCCCTCCTGACCGTTGATCCATATTTTTGGGGAGGGAACAACAGTATATGTATGTATCCTGGCTACCTTAAGTCTTCATCCTCCCACAATGCACCTGTTCCATTAAAGTTCAAAGACCCTGCACACAGCGGTGTGTGCCTGTGGTCTAACCTGCTTTGAATTAATTAAAGTATTTGGATTTTTGCAACTTGGCATTTTCAGTAGGTTACTACATTGTGCTGTTCTGCACATCTATTATTCCTTTCTTTTGTTACAGCTATCTCTCCTGTGGTCACCTGCTCCATTAAGGCATAGTAGTAGTAATGTGGAGCACCTGACAGGGGAGGGCAGAGCAATTTGCACGCTGATGATGCTGTGAGGAAGACTACACCCCCCCTTCCAGAATCTGCACATGCTTCTGCCACACTATAGCTTCTAGTACCTTAAAGAAGTTAGCAAGCTGTGAGACACAGCAATGAAGTTAGCTAGAAGGTGATTTCCCTAAATCTAAACCAGCTGAGCACCACTGAAATGTGACTGGGATACTGAAGAGTCAGGGTTACTTCAAGGCACTTTCTTTTTAATACAGCTTTTTCCCCATCCGGTGTTGCACACCAGTCCTCTGGCTTTAGGGCTAGCCCCAATGGTGGAATTGACCCTGTCTGCTATTAGCCCTCCTGTCACTCCACAGTGGCTGGTATAAATCCTGTTGTGGGTCACTCAGAATTTGCAATCAAAACTCAGCTACTGTAGCTTACCTAGTTGAGTATCTAGGTGCTACGCTACTTTTATGCACTCAAAGGGACAGCAGTCTCACTTCATCACACAATGTGCACAGTGTAAAATATTAAGTCTTAGGCATCACAATTCTGTGTACAAAATTGACTTATTAGAAGCAAAACAATTTACGACCACACGCAGCTATGGAAAGACACCTAGACCGGTTTCACAGGACTACTGCGTCATCAGGAGGGTGATGAGGCAATAGTCCTGCAAAACCAGTAGAGGTGTCTTACCTGAGTTGTGGGCAGCATACCTCTCAAATGTCCCTGATTTTCAGGGACGTCCCTGATTTTGCCTCAGAATTTTCCTCTGTCCCTCATAAAATTTGTGTTTTCGTGACATAACAGTGGGGATTAAAAATCACAAAATAATGTCAAATATTAACATTACAGATGTTGTGTTCTTCAGAAAATGCATCTTAACACAAGTTCCCTTATTCTATCAGCTTTTGAGTAAATAGTATCAATTTTTAAGATGTGTCCCTGATTTTGGGTCTTTGTCCCTGATGTTTTTAAGCCTTGTCCCTGATTCATGAGGCAAAAGGTTGAGAGGTATGGTGGGCAGTTGTGAATTGTTCTGCATCATATAAAGCAGATTTTGCACACAGAATCGAGGACTTTTCTGCACTGCTCATCACCAGGGGTGCATCTAGAATTTTTTCAAGGAGGCAACTCTTCCACAAAATGTTAAATATTACCATTTAAAGCTAAGAATATGTTTAAACAGATTTTTGCTGGACTAATGAGGCTATGGATGCTACTTGGATACATAACTGGATCCACAGGTACTGACCACCCCTATATATTTGCTTTCCAGTACCCACACCTCATTTTGCAGCCTGTTCCCTCAAGGTCTGTTCAGTCTATAGACAGCTGCTGGAACCCTCAGTCTTTTTCCTCCTAATCCTACTAACACATCCTCTCCCCTCTGCAATCCCAGAAAAGTATATCATCCCTGAATCACCATCACCACCCCCAGCACTGTCCTACTACTATTTAAACTATTATTAAATCCAGACAGTACATGGTGGATAGTACCCATGAGTCAGAATCTAGAGTACCTGAAGAGTTCCCATAACATCAGCACATGAGATTCTCACAAAACTTTCCATCAGCCGCCCCAGCTAGTCATCACCCAATAACCAAGCACTTGCTGCATTACGCCTTTACAGCATAGAAAGCAGTCATAACACACTCCTACAGGCACAAAGAAGCAACTAAAACCTACAGCCACCACCCAATATGTAGCACAGAAAGTGTCCTCCCAACACCAGCAGGAGTTACCCACCACTTAAGCCCCTCCCTACCCATCCCCCATGCCAGACATTTCTAGCCCTGTCTCACAAATCAGGGACTGCAGGCTTCAAAACTCAGGGACGTATTATAAAATCAGGAACACATCATAAATGTAGTTTTTAGCTAAAACAAACTGCAACACTTTTGCTTAGGGAAAAGCACTTTCTGAAGGAAGGCAGACTGCAGTACAGCTTCTTTTTTTTTTTTTTTTTTTTATATCATTTTATCCCCACCTACCAGGCATGTTCCAGTCCACTCCTTTGGGCAGCCAGTCCTGCCATTGCCTCTCTTCACCAACCGCCATCCTGCTGCTCCAATGCTCCACTGACCCAGTTACACCCTGGCAAGGGGCCCTCCTGCCCCAGAGAGGGCGACGGGGAGGGGAGTATAGAGTGCCTAAGCACTCTCTTGCTTCTGGGTGGAGCATGGATACTGCAGCCCTGGATGCGTCATGGCAGAGAGGTGCGGGGAGGTGGGGCTGCCGTCATCCGGTCGGAGACATGCCATCTTGCATGTTTTTCTGGAGAGCACTCATTGCGACGCTCCTTGTAGTGCCTCTGGTCTCCAGCAGGGGTTACACAGAGTGAAGCACTTTCCCCAACGCACCCCAGGAGAGGAGAGCAGTCCTCCAGATGCTCAATCATCTCCTTTCCTGCCAGCCCCCAGTGACCCAAATCCATTCCCGAACCCAGGTTCCTGGCATGGTTCAAGGTTTGGCATCCAGCGCTTCAACCCTCTGCGCCACCGGGCCGGCAGGCATTACAGTTTCTGTGCTCGTTCCTGTATTTAGGCTGAGGCATGACAGGAAATTCAATCAACATCTGCCTTTGACCTAGAATTTCCCAGGGTCCTAGTGCCAGTCAATCATCAACTGACAGCAGAATAAACTTAGAAACTGGTGATCATATCCTGTGTTTTTAAAAACTCTACAGAACTATTTCTTCAGTGCCCCTGCAGGAGAGGGAGGGAATGGGGGTTGTGAGGTCTGCTGAGGGGAAGGCAGTGGAAAACCAATGCTATGGTCATGACTGCAACACCATGCAAATATGTGCAATAGCTGTCCTGCAAGTCCCTTTTCTAATCTGCTTCATAGCAAAAAGTAGGCATGGCTTGCCATGCAGCCTTAATGAGACAGACTAGAGTTCACAGATAAGTAAAAACAATATCCAATAGTGCAAGAAGTGAAATGGCTCATAAAGCAAAACATAGAAAGACGGTTTCCAGAAAGTGACACTGTCAAACTAGTATACTTATTGGATCCAGGCACCAAAGAAGCTTCACAACTGTCTAAGGAGGACCTGACAGATCTTCTAAAATGTGCAGCTGAAGAAATGAAGGAATTTGAAACTATGTCAGCAACTTTTTCCACCAGTACTCCAAATAGAAATTCAGATCCCCAGATCCTTTCATCTTTCCTGAACCTTCTCTTTATCATCTTCACTCCCCTCTCCCTATTTCTCCTCCCCTTTTTTTCCTCTCCTACCAGAGGCTACAGATGGTCTTTCTGACATCTTCACCCTCCCACCTCGCCCACCCCTACTTAAACCCCTCCCCATCCCAGGGCAGGACAATGACAATGACTCTGTGTTGATTGCACTACCGGGGCATGACAATGTCCCCACACCAGGCACTTGGGTTAAATCCCAATACTGCCATTGTAGTGCAGCATGAGGAGGGTGCTGCACTCCTGAGGTGCCGTCTTTCAGATGAGACATTAAACCGAAGTCCCATCTGCCTGTTCTGGTGGTAGTTCAGGTGGATGGTAAAGATCCCATGGCACTTCTCAAAAAGAGTAGGGGAATTTTTATTTAAAACCAAAAACAGACATTACAAATAGTATTACAATATTTATTTCTGAGGACAAACAAAAGGAAACATTGTAACATGCATATAACCACCAAGTACAGTATTCCCTCTAGAAAACACTTCCACTTCTATTCACCATTTCAATTTCCTCCTTTTCTCTCTCTTTTTTTAACTTTAGATTTTAGCTTATACCCTGCATATTCTTCCACCAGTCTTTTGTTCTACTTTTCTGATACAAAGTGCATTCATTCTTATATACTTCATCTATTTCAGTTTGTATCATAGATATTAAATCACTTTGTTGCATTTCCTTGTTCTGTAAAATCCTATGACATCTTACTTGCCAAATTCCCCACTTCAAAATTGCCAAAATAAAGTAAGATGTTCCTTTATCCAAAGTGTCCCATTCCTTTGTTAGCTGCCCATACGCCAATATATTATATGTCATTTTCTCAAATAGACTCATTGCCCAAAATGTGGCTAAGTTCCCCCAGCAGGTTTTTATAAAAGAGCATTCAAAGAAGAGATGATCCATGCTTTCGTCCGGCATACCACACAAAACCTCTGAGCATAGTCTGTCTTCTTTTGCTTTGTGTTTCTGATTTCCCTTTACATTGAGTTTTCTGTGACTACACATCCAGACCACTTCCCTCATTTTTTTTGAGGGGGGTCCTTTTCTCTAGTGTCATCTTTAATATTTTGTCAGTACTTATGCCCTTCTCAATATTAAAAACTGGTTCTTCATAATATTTTTTCCACCACCTTTTTATACATTTGTTTTCTATTTTTCCTACTTAAAGAATCTAGGGATAGTCCCCATTGAGTAATACACATCTTACATGCCTCATATAAACTGGTAAATCTTTCTTCTGCTTTATATTCCCTTTACTCTTACATTCATGAATAAAGTGTGACTCCACTTTTGTGAGAATTGACTCCATAATTGTTTTCCTTTATAAAATGAGAACTATATTTGCATATATAAAGATACTTTGAAAGAACACTATAGGGTGAATCATATTCAAACCCCCTGTCTTTACTGGTCTGTATGTGTGTGCTCATTTTAGGGGGTTTAATCTCAAACCCCATAATAGCTGAAATAATAACCTCAATATATTTGTTTGTAGGTTTGGTGGTACTGGAAATATATATGGGAATAATAAATGTCTTTATTAAATTTATCCTTTTTTCTTTAGTCATGGTCCATTCCTTCCATTTTGCTATTTCCCCATGCTATAAAACTTTTAGCTTCCCAGTTTTTCCTTGCTGCATCCTCCCTCCAAAAAATAATACCCAGAATTTTTATATCTCCATGCCCTATTTCTAGTCCTCCCTCTTTCCCTTTCTCAACCTTCCCTAGGGATACATTTGACTTTTTCTTTGTTTATCCCAATCCCTGTGTATTTCTTATATTTATCATTAATATCTAGTACTGTTTTCCAGATTGTAGGTCTTTTACTAGAATGACACCATCATCTGCATATCATGTCTTATCTAAGTCTCTGTTTTCCCAAAATATGCCTTTAATCTGTTTTTCTTCTTCTATATTCCTTAATAAGGGTCAAGGCAGAGAACATATAAGAGCGGGCTTAGAGGGCAGCCTTGTCTTACTCCATTCTTCACATATACTGGTATTCCAAAGTGTCCATTAACCATTGGGCAACATGTGCCTCTAAGTACAATGCTTTTATTAATTTTAAAAAATTCCTGGCATATTTTCCCAAAACATCCCACAAATAATCTTGCTATATGGAGTTGAAAGCTGTATCTTGATCTAAAGTGTACAAATGTCCTTCCAGCCTATTTGCTTGGGCTTCATTCATTATTTCCCTTATCTATATTAGGTTTGGCCTAATGTCTCTCCCAGGTATTGCACAGGTTTGCGTATGTAAGACCAGCTGTTCTGCAAACAACATCAATCTTTTATTAATTATTTTAGCTAACATTTTATAATCTGGTGTCAGTAGATTTATGGACCTCCAGTTTCTTATATCTAGTTTATCCCCTTTTTTTACGTAAAAAAAGTGTAACCCCTTGTTCCATGCTTTCAGACATGAACCCTTTTTGAAATATTTCATTACAAACTTTTGTCAACATATTTGCCATTTCTTCTTCATATTTTTTATAAAAGGCATTAGGTATGCCGTCAGTGCCTGGTGATGTGTTGACTGTTAGGGACCTAATTGCCTCTTTCACCTCACTTGGTTTAATTTCTCCATTCAGGGACAAAGATTCTATTTTCCCTATTTGGGGTAGTTTGGCTTTAGCTAAAAATTATGTGCTCTTTTCCCCTTTTTGTTTCTGAAATTTACATTCTATAGAGTTTGTACAATTTGTTATATCTGACATATCCCTGTTTGTATAATCCCTGAGCTGTCTTTTAGCCCATACATTACCCTATTATTTACTCTTTCTGTATTACTCTCAAAGGGATTTGTCTGAAATTTTGTGCATTGAGTTCCACTTTTTTGCATCATTAATAATGATTTAACTCTATTATATTGAAACTTTTGCATTTGTGTTTTGATTTCTGTTATCATTTCTGATTCATCAGTTCTATTTTGAACTTGGTATGTGAATAATTTATATAATTCGGCTCTTAAACCCAGATATTTTTTTATAATTTGTCACCTCTGTCCTCTGGGATATTTCAAGCATCAAGCTTTTGATATCATTTTTTGAATCTTCCCACCATTCAATTGTTGAATCATGTAATTCTAAGACTGACTCTCTAGCTCTAAACAAATCTTGGATTTCCGCATCGCATTCTGGTTCTTGCAGTCTTTTTACATTCATCCTCCAAAAACCCCTCTATGGTTACCTAAATCTATTACCACTCTGACCCCTAAGTGATCTGAGGTTTCTATTGGAATAGTTTTTAATTCTTTAATCTTTGCTTCTCTTTTCAACATCCAAAAATCTGTTCTTGATGAGATTTTCCCTTTAAAATACATATGTTCTGGCTTTTTCCCTATTATTTTATAAGCATCTACCAGATCAACTTTTCTTAAGATACCATTTAAACTGTGAGTATCACAGAAAATGTTGTTTGTCTTTCTCCCTCAATCTTCCTTGGTTAGGCCACAATTAAAGTCCCCTTCCCACAATACTATTTTAGATGTGTCTATATATGGCTGTACTAAGTTCATTTTTTCCTTCCCAGTTTAGTTTGTGGATTATATATGTTAATTATTCTATGTGGATTATATATGTTAATTACTCTATCAGCCATATTTTTAATATACAAATCTACTTGGAAAATTATGCCGGGTAATAAATCCAGGATTTTATTCACTTTAACCTCCTGTGTACCAGAGGTAATTCTTACCCTTATGCACCTTTCTTCCCCAATGGACCACAATCCAATCTCTTTGAGCTTATTTCATTTCTTCTATAGTGTGTAACCGTGTGTCCTGCAAAATTATTACTTCATTCGGCACTTCACTTGATATTTGAAACGTAACTGCTCTCTTATTTTTATCTTTGATACTGTTCACATTAAGTGTAAAAAATGATAGAGAGTTCATTTGTTGTTGTAAGGTGTTTTCTTTTTCTTTCAACCATCCTTTCATTTCTTCCATTTTTTAGAAACTTGGGTGTCTGCAGTGTCTTCTGGTTCTGAAAAATCTATACAGGATGATAAGGAATCTTCTTCTATTGTGTCCCTGTCCTTTTTCTGCAATAGGGAATATCCATTAGATAGTTCAATTCCCTCCCTGTCCTTTTCTAGTGTTGTTTTTTTCTGTCCGCAGGGCTGTAATTTCCTTCTGGATCTAGTCACCATTGTGAATCCTGTTTCCATTTTTTCCCTGTTTACCATCATTCCTTATTGTCCTCTTGTGCAAGCTTGCTTTCTTCTGCTTATTCTTTTTCTGGCTGGGGGTTGGGGTGGGGTGTAGTTGGAAGCCCTTCATTATTCTTTCCTCATATACAACGTTATCATCTTTCCCCTTCATCATTTGAGCCATTGCTAAGTAGATATCTTGATATGCAGACTCCCCAGGAACTGGACTATTATGAGATGCCCAGGAACAATGCAGGAAAAATGCCCTTCCTCTTCACATAAGCTGCATTTGATTTTATTTCTGCAATCTGAACCCCGATGACCAATCATACCACATAGACCACACTTTATTTGTTCACAAGAGCTACTGAGATGGCCTTTATTCCCACACCTATAGCAGGCCCTAGGCTGACCTGAGTAAAAAACAACCCCTATGTCTCTCCCCAAAAAGAAGCAGTTTGCTAAATGCTGGATTTCACCATTTTGCTGCTTCAAAGTAACTTTATATTTCCAACTGCCCATCCACAAGCATTCTTCATCTAATATGGGCTTTGGAGGCCATGCATACACATTTTGTTTTAACCAGAATGTGATATCTGTCACATTTACCCCTTTGTTTCTGAGTAACACAGTTGCAATTTTGAAGGCCAGCTTAGTCAGAGGGATCATGGAAAACTGATTCCATTGTGGTGTATTTTTAGTTGATGAAACAGTTTCCAAAATCTATCTAATCCCCTGGATGTTTAAAACTAATGTCATATTCAGCACTATCTGGAATGTAGATTAGCATAGATTTCGTAAGGGTAAAGTTTCATACAGTCTTTTAGTAGGTTCCTTCCTATACTGTATATAAAAGATCTGGGGTATCTACAGCTGCCCTTTGAATTTAAGTTGAACTGCATTTCTTCTCTGAGTTTGTTTTATTTGCTGTTCTGCAAATCATTTTTCTCTTGTATTCCCTTCCCATGCTTTTTGTTTTTCTTTTTCCTCTTCTTCACTGCAGTCTTTCCCAGATTGAATTGTATTTTGCTCAACTTCCATTGAATTCTCTTCGAAGTCTATTTGTTCCTCTATTTCTTTAGTATCATCAGCATTTTCAGCTATATTATGTGCATCTGCATCTTTTTCCCCCTCTATTTGTTCTTTGTTTGTATCTTCATTTTCTGTAGTCATAGAGCAATTGGGCCTATTCGGGTCCCACCCTGTTCTATCAGCAGTTTTCTTCCAGCCTGCATTTTGTAAGGCTTTTGTCACCCATTCAGGGGTGCCTTTATAATTTACATAGTCCTCCGCCTCTGATTCCATTTTAGTTTTGGTTTCACTGGGACCCCAACATTTGTCTCTGCACTGTTTCCTATAGGCTTTTCTTTTTTTTTTTGTTTATTTACTACTTGAGTTTTCTCTTTTGTGCTTGCTGCCCATCTTAGGCCTGGTTGCTTGTGACCTTCTGTGGCCATTCCCTTCAGGGCTTGTCCATCATGATTCACTGTTTCAGTGGGAGCAGCCTGTTTTGTCTCTGCCACATCAGCACTGTTCAGCTACTTTTGATAGTCCGCTACCCTGTCACTTACATCTTTTTCTGCATCAAGCTCTTGCAATAGGAGCATTTTTTTATGTTTAAGTTTCTCCTCTTCTTTTTCTAACTCCAACAATAAACCAACTGCTTTCTGTGACTTACTGTGCTCCACTGTTTTGTCTGTTGTACCAGCATTCTACGTTGGCATATTTCTTTCAACTTTGATTTCTTTTCTGGACTGCATGATCTGCAAATTTCTTCTGCTCTGTCCTTGTTCTGCAATAGTTTTCTCGCTGTTTTCTGCCACAAATATCTCCGTTGGTATCAAGGCTGGGGTGGAGATCTGCTCCCCTGCCTTCCACACATCCTCGTTCATTGCTCTTTCTGGATGAACTGACAGCTCTCAACAGCCTGTCATGGGATCCCTACTGGAAGAGTAGGAGACATTTTATTGCAAAAGAAAAATACAGAAATTGGTACAAATTATAAGACATACAAGATGACAATTCCTAAAACAGTATTGTAGAAAGAACATGAAATAAGTATGATACCACACAGTCTATTCAGAACATCATAAGAAATCCATGTAGTACTATTTCTGGATGATGCAATAACTAAAAGGAAAACAAAACAGAAAGAAAAAGAAAAGAAAAAAATCCTAGTAAAACCCACACAGTTCACAACATTTTTCAAACTGCAGGATATTGTTTTCTGAGAAAAAAAAAGCAAGAATAAAAAATCCTTCTTTACTCCATTAATCTAACCTAAAAATACATAGCTTTCCATCTCTTTTCCACTGTTCTAAAGTCAACAATTGTTTATCATATTGCATCTGTGTAACTATTTTTTCTCAATCATTTGAATCAAGATTTGAGGTGTAATAAATTTTTGTTGCAAAACATATTTACAGAGGGTCTGCCATAAAATAAACTTTATGCCGCGTCAACGATACTTGACGATGCCAGCTTCAACTAACAACAGATAAAGGAATAGTACCTGTAATAACATTTTCATAAGTAGTTGAACTCCAGGCCTCATCCCCCACCTTTGAGCAATCCTACTCCACATTTCCTTAGTATAGCTACAAGTAATAAAAAAATGCTCCATGGTCTCAAGTTGTTCTTTACATTGCTCCCTAGGGCACATTCTGTTCTTCAATGCATTTATGCTTTGAATTACCCTCTACCCAAAAAGCACGCCGACTTAACCATACCATGTCCCACATACTCAGAGGGGCGTTTATCTACAAAATAAAGTTCCAATAATGTTGTTTCTCTTGAGGATATTTGGATAAACAACAGGGATCAAGTAAGAGCCAGATTGTATCCCTTCATAAATTATTTTATTATGCAGGACAGCCACCTGCAAAGAGTAAGCTTCCACCGTCTTAATTTTCAAGCTAATGTACCACTATTGAGGCCAGCATTCCTGTTTTTGTACTTTTAGAGAACCTTGTCTCCATAACTGAAGCAAGGGGTTCAACCATATAGCCACTACTTGTTTCCAGGCTCCCTCGTAATAGCTAATTGATTTAGCAGATTTAGGTCCCTAGTTTATAATCCTGATACAACACCTCTTTTTATTGGGTTTAGCCTGCTACCCCATACTAGCTGAAACATTTGACTGGGAGAGTAACATTCAAAAAAAACAGGGAGTGAGGAACACAGCCCCACATATATCAATTGTGGTAGAAAAAGTTTTGATTATTGACACTTTTTTCTTTGTCTGTTGCCATTTTTCCATATCTGAATTTTGTCATTACTTTTGTCCAATACATCTTGTCGGTTTCCTTTGCCATATCTATATCCCCAAATTTTAATCCTAAAATAGTGTTATAAGTATTTGTCATAGAAATATTTTGTATGTCTTCTAGCTGTACAGTATCATCACTAAAAACAACCCCCCTACATTTTCCATGATTTAAAGCAGAACCTGTCAATTGAGAAAAACGGTGACCCACATCCAATGCACATTCAATAGAGCTTCTATCGGCTATGAGAAGACACACATCATCAGCATAAGCCAAAGTTTTTGTCAACCCCACTACTCCTGAAATCTGAAGACTCTTAATGTGGCTAGTGTGCTGTATCAATTTTAGTAATGAATCTAAACAAAAAATGTACAAATTGGTCTCATCGGGCATCCTTGTCAAACTCCCTGATTAATATGTACAGGTTTTCCCAGATGTCCATTTATTAGTGGATTCTAGGAAACTATTGCATATTACCTCATTAGCCAGGTAACAAAAAAATTTTGGTATACCATATTTTTCCAACACCATTTGTAAATAAAGATGGGGAATCCTATTGAATGCTTGCTCTTGATAGAGACTAATGATATACTGTACCCATTTAATTTCTTTTGTTGTCCTTGTGAAAAAATCTCCTTCAGTAAAAGAAGGCTGTCAGTAATCTTTCTCCCCGTAATAGTACACACTTGGCTAGGGTCACTAACAAAAGGAGCAACAGTTCCCAATCTAAGAGCTAAAACTTTCATCAGAGTCTTGAGATCCGTGTTCATTAAACTAAGAGGTCACCAGCTTTTCAACAGTTTCCTATCTCCTTTTTTATACAAGAAAATTTGAATGGCTTGTCCAAGTTGTGGTGCTATGTCAATTCCTTCCAGTATTGTATTGAAAACAACACAGAGAATCTCCACCAGATGAGGCATGAAAGTTTTGAAAAATTCCGAAGTGAGGCCATCTGGTCCCGGAGTAACATTGCTTCACAGCGAACACATAACTCATTTAATTTCTAAATCTGTAATAGGTTCTGTAAGATTTTTTAATAAATCCTGTGGGATTACTGGAACCTAACAGGATGCCAACATTTGTGAGACCATATCCTTTGTTACATCCGCCGTGGCATATAATTGTTTCATATAAGTATTGACTACAGTCAATATATCTGAAGTACTCTGCATCACTTCCCCCTCCTCTGTAATAAGGGAGTCCATGGATCCCCGATGCAGTCTTGTTCTACAACTTTCGTAGATATCTCCTGTTGTTGACCATCCGGAGATACTTATTCTATGTTCATATAGCAGAGATGCTGTTCTGCTGTATTTTAAGGCCTCCATTTGTTTTTTTAATAGTTTTAACTGGTCACCATATTCACCATAACCTTCATTTATGTGTGAGACCACTCTTATGTACTGACCTCGTAGTGTCAAATACTACAAATATTTTTCAGAGTGGATGTGATAGCCTCATGATTTTAATACGTATTTTATATCACATTTTGTCTGAATCCAACACCTTGTGATATTATCTTCTAAAAATGCCATTGACTGACATGCCCGTAATAGATCCTGTACCTTTGCTGTAGATACTGTATCAGTCAAAATGGTATTTTTCAGTTTCCATATACCCTTGCCTCGCTGAACATCCCCACCAAAGAAAACTGAACCTTAACCATTAGGTGGTCCGAAGTTTCAAAAGATACAGTAAATGCAGAAACACATTTTAGGGAAGAGAAAGAAAAAACATGGTTAATCCTGGTGGCAAGGTGTGCTCTATAAAAGATATGCCCTCCAGTAGCATGAATACTCTGATAAGCATCATTCAGACCAGTCAAAGTCAGCACGCTTTGCAGTGCATTTACATCACAGAAGATTTTTGTTTGTGGCACCCCCTTTATCCAAAGTTGACAAGTCACAGTTAAAATATCTTGCCCAGATTAGGAGATGTGAGGTAAACAAAATGGCTGATTTGCATAAACATATCTACCTTTTTTTTCCTGTATGCGTAAATAGTAATTATATGCCATTGTCTATGAAGATCGTAAACTCTATCAGTAACATTTTACCACGCATAATTCTAACACCCTTGTGATAGAGAGATCTGACCCTAAAAAGAGAATCCCCACTCACCCCACATAGTTCTAAAGTGAGAGAAAAAAAACAGGACCCCAGCACCATAATTTCCTAGCATTTTCTATATCATTAGTAGTGTAAGGATGAACATCTTGTAAGCAAGCGATATCTATGTTATTATTTTTTAGAATATTAAAGGAAACGAGGCATCTCCAGCTTTTTCCTTATGCTGTTCACATTAATAGTGGCAATATTATATTTATAAAATTCAGCTATGGAGACAAGCATGTTTAACTTTCCTCACAGATACTCCACACTCTTTCAAGTCACTGCCTGTTTACCCAGGCATTGGCTACATATGGGTTTCATCCCTAACTGTTGAGTTTTTGTCCGCACAGCTTGTACAGTTGCCACAGAGCACTCTTCATCTGAATCAGTGGAAAAACCTTTCTGTGAGGAGACTGTAGATGAAGATTCAGAATGGTCACCACCATCTGAATCATAAGTTTGTAGTACCTCATAGGCATTGGAAAGTTTCATCATCTCTTTCTTTTCCCCAATACATTGCACTTTAGCTTTAGGCTTTACATTTTTCAGCTGTCGTTTTTTTGATACCACCACTGTGGTCTCAGGTGGTGGCATATTTTGCACAGTTAGTTCTATGTCAGTCCGTGGGCCTGCGGTTTCTGCAGTCTGAGAAAGGTCATCTGATATTGAATTCTGGAGCTCTGTTTGCTCTATCCTAGTCAGGTTTAAAGACTCACTTGGTACTGTCTTTTCCACATCACCATCAGGAAGAGAGGGGGTATCACGGGGGGGTAAATCCTCAACATGCTGTAGGTTAGACAGTTGTACCACTGTCACCACCGCTGCATTCTGTTCATGTACCCTTTTTTGTATAGAGATGCTAACAATTTGGGGCTTTTTCCACTATAAGTTCTTGGTTTGGTCTGTCCGATCTATTATGCATAGCCCATTCACAAGATTGATACACATGGTCTGGCAAGTTACAAAGGTTGCAAGCTTGATCATTTGTACAGTCTCTGTTGGAGTGACCGCATTCCATGCATAGTGTGCACTTCACCCTGTTGCAAACACTACTTACGTGCTGTTGTGATCTGCAGCGGAAGCAAGTCTTCAGCTGCCCTTGATAAAAAAAAATGACCCATCTCAGTGCCTAAAAAATAAAGCAATAGGCAGGTGCCTTGGGCCTTGTGGGCCAGATTTTAGACGCACCTTAAATTTCCATCCTCCCATCCAGATGTGTTCATCACCTAGGATTGGGGTAGGATCTTCTAGAACATGCATTGTTTCTGGAGCCAGTATCTAATATCATGTACTGATACTCCCTCATTGCAGAACAGCACAGTAATGTGCTTAATAGCAGGTCTGGTAATTGGTATAACACAAAAGGGCATCCATAAAGCTGAATGTTTTTTTTTTCCCTCATACATGGACCAAAAATGGTCCAGTCCAGCTGGAGTTTTAAAACTCACATCAAAGTTCATGTCACCAGAAGCATGGATCAGTGCGTAAATTTAGTTTGAGAAAAAACAGAAAGAATCTTTCAGTAGTACTTTCCCAATATACAATCTATCAGGCGGGAGGCGAGCTGCCAGTATATTGAATGCAGACTGCATTCTTCCATTGGGCAGGAATTACATTTGAAAAACCAGCCTCCTTCCTTCTGAATTGTCTCCATAATAAGGAAGGCTGTATAGGCACTTGTTGTGGTTCAGGGGTAAGGTCTGAATCATCTACTTGATTTCCCCAAGATGGTTGTTCTATGGGAACAGTGGGGGCAGTGGCCTGGGATACAGGAGAGGTTTCTAGCTCAATATGGAGGGGTTCTACCTGTGTCGCAATACCAGAGACAGCCATGTCTTGGTTTGCAGATTGTACTCACACAGGATTTTGCATAATATTTTTACTCAAATCAGTGATTGATAAATCCATTTAATCTGGAATCCACCACCCCGGAACCTTTTTTCAACCTGCAGCAATCAGGGTTGAATCAATATTACTGGTTTCTGATCCAAGAGACCTTAAGTCTTCAGTCAAAAATCTACTCCCAGGATCTTGTTCCCTCCCAGGCCTAGCCTTCTGTAACACATTTTCAGTAAACAAATCAGTATTTTCAGTAGATATGGGACTTTCAGAGGGATTTTCACCTGATACAGCCAAATCTAGGTTTGTGCTCACTGTGGAAGAACTGTCCGTGGAAACCTTCACTGTATCAGCACTCTCATTGAGCAGCCATTCCATAACCAAACCCCGAGAAGGATTTTCATTATATATATTAATCTCTACCACAGGTTTTCTCTACGAATGGGTTGTCACAGCATCTGTTACCTCCATCTGTTCCGCAAGCGGCTGCTGCCATCCACCATGACCCGAAGTTGAAAGAACCATTAATAATCATTGTTGCTATTCTATAGTAAGGGTCTGTACAAAATCTACTTCTTGATGGAGGCCTGCATCCTGGAAGTCCATACATCCACCTTCAATACTTTCACCATCCATTAGCTCTATACGCTGATCAGTTACCAACATTTCTTCCATGATCATCTCCTGCTCCAAACCTACAGGAAGGGAGATCCCTCCTGCCATGTCATCACATCCTCCACCTCCTGTGTCCGGCAGCAAACTGGGTCCCTCCATCCCACCCGCAGGAAGTGACAGCACCCCTGCAGGCACAGTAGGGGAATTTCCACAGTGCTCTGGCCAACTTTCCCCCCATTCACTAAAAAAATACCACCAACAGCTTAATCTGGTTCAAGGTCAGTTGGCATTCATCTGTATCCCCCTCTCCCTGAGTTGTGCCTGAAAATAGGCAGAACTTGTCTAGTGCACTTACCCAGTCAACAAAAACATAAATAAATAAAATGTTGCTGTGTTGACTGCTGTACTCTACTGCTCCCTCCTTTTCTTCACTCAGTTGTATGACTGCCCTGTTACTAAAATGCACAATTGATGCACCTTCCAGTAATCTGTATTTGCCAAGTTTTCTACCTGTCTGTACCCTACCTTCCTGCAACTGTTTTCACTTGCACTTTGTAACTTATACTGCACAAATGATGCACCTACCTGGAACCCGTAAATGCAAAGTTGTTCTACCTACCTGTAAACTACCTATCTGTTACTGTCTACATCTGCACTTTGAAACCAAATTAATGCTTGTTGTGTTGAATTTCCTGTATTGTTTTTCAGTTCATTCTGTTTTGTTAATTCAATTTCTGTAAATGAGACTGGCATGGAACCTCTGTAAAGGACCCTCTGGCTTAAAGGTATTTGTAATCCAAGATATAAATAAATAAAATAAAATAAATTCAAGAACCAGCAGCATACTATCGACATCTGTCTCCAGTTTCTCTGTCAGTGATGAAGAGGCTGAAGAAGATGATCAAATGTTCCATGAGTGGAATTCATTCCTATGGGTAAAAAAAAAATGCTTCAGAAACTGAAACTAAACTTGCATCTTAATGAAGACATTTCAGCTGTGGAAGAAGACATAAATCGATATTTGATGGTTAAACCTACAAATGAGAAGGAAGATTTCTCATTGATGTTTTGAAAGAATAATGAACATTGATATCCTACTCTGGCTCAGCTTGCCAAAACTTATCTAGGTGTAACGCATCAAATTGTGCCAGTGAAATGCATGTTCTCAGTCACTGGTTTAATGGTAAATGGTCATGCATTGCCCTATATTGTCTGAACTATATGTCCTTTATTCATGTTAACTAGTCACTCTTTTTCCACTGCCAAATAAAAAATACATAAGCCAAATTCAATTAGAAAAAAAATATAGGACTAGTCCACTGCCTATGCATCGTCATCTGGCTGCTTTCATAGTGGCATCGACTATCCCCCGATGCCCCGTTCCGGTGAACCACTATACCTGGTACTAAGCTTTAAGGCATATGGCACGTAATAGATTTCTTTTGGCATTGCAAAATACAGAAGCAACACAACACACACACACACACACACACACACACACACACATACACTTAAAGTAAGGTAGCCTTAGCACGTAGTCATTTTGATAATGAATGTTCATCCTCCATTTCGTCCATTAAGCTGAGAAACTGAGCCAGTCATTTTTTTCAATGTAGCCTACAGTATATGGTTTATTGATTCTTTTCTGCAGTGATTGGTATTGGCAGCAGAAAGATGTTATTCCACAGAGCAAAATGTAGTATTTTAAAGGTTTGCTTGCTCATGCTGTGGCTACACCACATCAACATTTTATACCACGTTGTTTATGCTCTTTCTTACTTATCTGTGATTGTAGTGTGATAATGATACATTCATTGCTCACTGTATTACTTTCAGATGTGGGGATGGTGTGTACAGCACATCACCAATAGTAAGTTACAAAAAGGCAAATCACTATAAAACTTGGATATCTTCGGTTAAAGATGCTTAACAGGTTAGCCAAAGGCTTCCTCTACGTGGGTGCTTATCTCCCCGCACAAACTTACTCAGTTGTTTTTCAGTTTTCAGTGGTGACATTTCAAAACCAATTGTTGACAGTTAGCATAATGAAGTGAAGGCCATTAAGGCCAGCCCAGTCTTTAGTAACACTTTAAAGCCACACTGTCAGCTTTTGCCATTTATAATTCATGTGACTTACCTGAACAAAGCCATGCTGCCTAATACACCCATGTTCTTCCGATACCCTGATTCATTTATTCTGAGTCCCATGTTAGAGGATCCCTGTAAATAGTGATATTTAGTTGTTCTGGCATGTTTCAAAATTAACATTGTCTGGCACCATTTCTCTACCTGCTCGTGCACCCAACACATCGCACTACTCGAGGGGGGTGGATGTGTAGGCTCAGGTTCTGAAATTCGACACAACTTCCTGCAGCTGGCTGCTTTTATTTACTTTCCAATACCTTTCTTTTTACATTCACCACCTGCATCTCTGTTTGACAGATCACCTTCTTCCAAGCTGTGAATTGCGATCGTTCCTTTCATGGCAGTATGGATATGCCCCTTCCCATGGTATAGTTCTCCTTCTTATTTTGTGTTACAGTTCATAAGATGTTTCCTATTCTTCTTTGCAGACTATTATAGTATTGTAATGGTACTGAAATGATTAGTAGTGGCTGTAATCACAACTAAGCGTTTTCCCTGGCTTTTAGTGAGAGGAGCCATGTTTATCCATGGACATGGAGGTGTTATTGTCAAAGTAGGTGGGCACCTAGTAGATTACTGCCAAGTGATGCTATGGGGCCTTGTTTTGAACTTGAGGGCAATGAGTTTTCAATAAGTGCTTTGGAGTTTCATGCTGGCATGGGGCACTGACTTTGAATGTTTTTCTAGCCTGCTTATAGGAACATTTACATCTGTTGTTCCCCTTAGAAAAACTCAGGGTCCCTCTGATGCCAAATACATTTCTCACCCTTGCTCAACATGCACCTCTCATAGAGCCTTTTATTTCATATTCAAAAGAGTTACATCAACCCGAAATGGTTAGCAATATTTGTAAGGCTGCCCACAATCTCTGGTACATGCTCACAACAAAATGTTCTTTTCTGGCTTCAAGTGAGCGGAGCAACTTTTGTCCCAGGAGTGAGCCTTTTTTTTATTCTAGACTAGATGCCAGACTGCCATGGCCCTGCACAAAAGAAACAGCTTAAACGTGTTTAATGTGGTTAGTATACGTGTCAGCTGATCAGTATGTATACTGTGGTTCCAAGGCAAATAAGTGTCTTCTGTACATTTTGTAGGCATTATAAGTGCTGTGACTGATGCCAGCATGCAATGCCACATTCCCTATTTATAAGTTTGTGTCTTGGTCGCAATGCCATTTGGTATACTCATATTTGCACAAGCAGTGGATGCTATCTGAAAGGTATGCAATGCATGCCCCCATATGTTCCTGACTCAGTGAACTATATTGGGCACCCATTTGTTTGCTCAGAAAATGTGGACCATTGTAGTGATGCCTAAACTTCGTGCCCAGTGTTGTCCATGCAGCACCTTCTGAGCACTGAACCCCCATTGTATCATGATCTCCACCCTTGCCACCTGCTTCTTCGCTCTGCCACTCATCCCACCCCTCTCAGCCATAAGCATCGTGTCCTAGCAAATGTGAAGGGAGGTTCTGTCTCAGATGGGTCTGCGCAGCTACCTCTGTGCAATAGCAGCTTCCACCACTAACTCCATATCCCAATCATTAATCAGGTTATGCAAATCTATTTGAGCCCATAGCCACAACTCTCTAAGCATTGCATAGCACAGACAGCTTTTTCACTAGGATCTTTGTCATTACTTCAAACCTCATACTGCCACCCCTCCCTGTCATTCAGAGAAGTGACTGAAACAGAAAATTGAGCCCCACTATGCAGTGAGGTGCATCAACAACCACCACCCATCCATGGTTCATGAACGGTACTACCCTCTGATGGTCACCCACTATGCTGCTGCCTGTAGTCACTGATGAATATGCTCCTAGCCATTTTGGCCAACAGAGTTACATGACTATTTTTTCCACCTGTGATTGTAGCCAACCCCCACTGCTTCCCCAAATAGTTCTTATTTATGATTTTCTGAACATACAGGGGTCTGCGTGGCTTATCACCTCTCGATGCACTTTTCCATGCTTTTTGATTTTGGTTTCATAACTAATTGCTTGTAATGCCCTACAAGATAGTTGCCATTGGTATCTGAGTCATGCTGCTTTACATAGCTAATTGTCTTATCCACCCTGAAGCGTTTGCAGCTCCATTCATGCCATCTTCAAATGTCAACTAGTCATACTCTCTTGACCACTACGAATATTGTAAAGCAGTCTTATGCCATATGAAAGTAGCCTCATTTCAAAAACAGCTTGTGTGAATCAAACCAATGTCTCCAGTTTTGCCGTTCAGAGCCTTACCCCATTGCGCTATACTGCCTCTATCAGTATAAATCAATGCTCTTCAGCCTGCAGTGACTTGTATGTAGAGTGCATGATTATCATTTTTTTGTGTGCATTTCCACTTCAAAATGTGTGTGTGTGTGTGTGTGTAGCACTGCATGCCAGTCTTTTTTCATGCATATTCAGGAGTCAGTATAGCGCAGTGGTTTATGGCTCAGGCCTGCAAATCTAGAGACTGTGTTTGAATCCCACAACTTCCATTTGCATACACTGTGTGACCCTGTTCTCCCAAATCACCTGAATGTTGGTGTGTGTGTGTGAATGATGGTATTTAGGTCTCACTTGGCATCAGCAGAATAACATTATCACTCTATTACACATGCTACTATGGGGTGCATAAACTATCTTCACCCCTTCAGTTGTTATTGCATAACTTTTTTCTCATTCAACACACTGCTCCTCCACTACCCTAGTCCTCACTGTTATCCAGCCACAGTCCATGTGTGCAAACATGCCTACAATGCACTTGTGTTAGGTGTCAGTAATGCACACAATCACCTCTAATAAAAATAACCTGACGCCCACAGTGTGCCACTGTACTGACCACCACACTACACTGACAGGTAGTGACCCAACACAGCCCTCATCAATCATATTTCACATTGTTCTGCTGCAGTAATACAGTGAAATAGTACTGCATTGAAACTATATATGTGTGTGTGTGTGTGTGTGTGTGTGTGTGTGTGTGTAAGCAATGCTTTGTGAAACGTTGGTTATCAATAGCTATCATAAAATGTTCCATTTCTTAGAATTCACCTTTCTCAAATGCACATTGTATTCTGAACTGTGTGGTATGTGACTGTGTTTCGTGTGTGTGTGCTTCTGTGTGTTGGTATGGTGTTGGTGTGTGACTGTGTTTTAGTGTGCAGTGAGTTGCTGTGTGGGTGTCTCTGTGTGTGACTGTGTTCATGATTGTATCATAATGATACATTTCAGTCATAGCACCTTGTTTTTGACAGCGTGCTTTTCATCAATCACAGCAATAATCAACTACCTGACACTGGAGTGTACTGATGTACTATACATGCTTTTTTACTAAGTGGCATGTGAGGCATGTAAGTTTTCTGTGCAGGTGCCTGTGTGTGGATTATCATGCTGTCAGCCCATGGCCTGTTGTGTGATTGTGTGCTGTAACAAACATTTGTTAATGCCGAATGTTTGCTTGCTGGCATTAGCAGTTAAGACAGATGCAGTCTAGTAACGGTAGTGCAGTACTGAACTGACACCAACTCCACCATCACCCTGTATAGATGGACAGGCACTGTGGTGTGCCTTTGGATCATCTCCTATAACGGCTATGACATAACACCTCACCCTACCCTACAGACAGTCACATGTGTCTTGGAGTGTTTGTGCTGTACACTCACCTCATTCCATAATTAAATACCATGAAATGGGCGCAGTATAGGAGAATGGGGTGAACTCTGGTGCCAAAGAGTTCAAGTCGCACCTTGATGCCTGGCACTGGCTGCGGGATGAGGGTGGGGGTGCAATGGCATGAGCATTACTGTCGACAATCCCAAGTCACACCCCTGAAGCCTGTCAGTCCCTACAGGGTAGGGCGTTATGGTCAGAAACCCTAATGCCATGGTTGTTTCTTGGTATTTTTACTCTTAGTTTTCAACATGGGCTTTTTGTGACCCCACCACATGAACAGTGACACTATCAGTTCGTTAGCTGAAAGTTGATTTTGCACAGCGACTGTACCATTTGGTGCCACAGGTGCAAAACACATTTTGAACAGGATGTAAAAATTGAAAGATGGACTGTCCATGAGGAGGTGTAAAAAAATGGTGATGTGGAAAATCTGGATTAAAAATATAAAAAAAAAATTGGTGAAGTCACGAGCATGCTTACAAACTGCGCAACGCACACCTGTCATGTAATTATTTTGTGCAATGTTTACTTCAGATTTTCAATATAGGCATTTTGGGACCTCCACTCATGAACAGTGTCACTGTGATTTTCTTAATCTGTCCTCAACACTGGTTTCCCACAGCAACCATGCTATTCTGCATCAGAAGTGCGAAAACACATTTTGGCTAGAATGTGAAAAATGACAACTGTATTGCTCATAAAGTGGTCTGGAAAAATGCTAATGTAGAAAATCTGGAGTGAAAATATTACTGGAAAATATTATTGGGAATTTTTTTCTCCAAGTTTTCAACATATGGTTTTTGGAGGCCTACCTCATGAACTGCAACACTGTTGTTTCATTACTTGGTCCCAAAAGATGGTTCTATGCAGTGAATGTGAAATCACCTTTCTGGACTGAATAACAAAATGACAGTGACTGATTTCATGAGGTGTGGTCCCAAGAACCCAAGGTGGACATTTTTGTGAAAAAATTCACCCGCAGGAGAAGACAACATGGCACCAGGTGCTCACTCTCCTCATTTGGCTGCCAACAGCTAATGGCCCATGCTTGTTTCTGAATCTAGGGTCAACGCGTGGTGCGATTGCTGCCATCCATGGCAGTTCATGGTGTCCAAAAACAGTGGTCTGATTTTAGAATGCATGGTACAGACATAAGGTGATTCTGGTGTGGTGTCAGAATAGGTACTCTGCATGTCAAATAATTAGGAACTGGACATACTGCATGAGACATATATGTCATCCAAGCCAGTGTAGCAGATTCCAGGATGCCATACCCTTGGCTCAGTGTGAATGACGGCAAACCCTATTGCGTAAATTGCACCTTGCAAAATGTGGTACGCAAGTCCTAATTCCAAGATGTAGCTTGCACCAAAGGTGGGCTACGCTACCCACTATGCCAGCAACACACTGTGGCATGGCATAAGGGTTAGGGCAACACATGGGGGACCTATGCCCTATTCCAAAAGTGCATTTGTTGCTGCCCAAGTACGCGATTGCAATACCGGCAATGGCACTGCGGGTTACACCAGCATGTAGGTGGTGTACTTAAAGTGTCATCTGTCCTTGCAAAATGATGGATTACAATCACGCATCACCATGGAAGACACATTGCATGCCTCACAAACCCCACAACACAGTGATGCCACCAACCACCCCCAGTGCAGTGTGCCACCAGTGTTTGTTTTGTGCCGTTACCCTCCATTCACCTGTGCCACCCAGCCTACTCCCCCAATGCCCCAAGGTGATTGTGGGCATGTTTGGTGGTGGTGGTGCTGCTCCAGGGGGTTGGGTCAGTGCCTTTCATGAAATAGGGTACAGGTTCCACGGTGCGGTGGCGCATGGTGCAATTCGCCAACGCCTGCTAGTTGTGCCTTATGTTCTTTAATCCGGTACAGTCTTTCTATTTGTTGTGTATTTCCGCGCTGTGGTTGTACAGTTTATGTCTATTGGTATATGCCAATGCGATATGTATTCTGATTACTGGATACCTCATGCAACTAAAGCGCTACTGTCATGCCTTCTGTCTGACTTAGTTCATTGTGGATGTTCATTTTCTTGGATTCTCTTTGAGAATATCCACAACCACCCCCACCCCATCTAGCTGAATCCTGGCACAAAATTTGCTTTTCTTTGAATTTACTTTTTTATTTATACATGCAGCAATCATTAGAGGAAAATATTTTGAAATGCAATTTCTGTTGTGTAGAGAGAGGATTTTTCAAATGCTAAATGCACTCATCTATGTATCACTTCTGCCATCCATACATAGTAACAAAGTTACAACATTTAATCATTCACTTCTGTCCGGTGACAACTGCATACTTATCAATCCAGACTGCCTGCTGTCATAACTTGAATGACGGCAACAGTTCAGGGAAAGTCAGTTCTTGCTGTCTTCATTAGCCTATTGTCTTTTTGAAGTGCTTTCAATTACCAAGCCAAGTGGCAAAGCACCTCGTTGTAAGACACTGTGATTACCAAGTGATTTGATGTTGGGTACTCGTATCCATCGGAAGGCCATTTACAGGTTTTGAGGCCACACTATCTATCTGTCCTCCTTTCTTTGTGAGATAATGTGTGAAGCACCTCATTGCATGGTAAAGAGATAAGGCATTGCCTTGATGCTGTGTGCTGTCAATCCTCAGTACTGCAGTAACAGTTATTGAGTTCACATCATCTTTCCTACCTTCTTTGGTGACTTAGGTTCTTATTAAAAATAAATATATACAGGCAGAAGTAAATGCCTCTCTTTCATGGACAATTCTGTGTCCATTATCCACTGCCTGAATCCTTTCATTACCTATCCATGTATCTGTCTCCTTACTTCAACTTATCAACATCTGAAATGTGCATGTTTACTGTAGATTTGACACAGGCTACTCTTTTCCTGTTTCTGTCCTTCAAGTATGCTTATATGCACTGGCATAGATATTCCAAGTGGTGCACATGTTTCAACTGAGTTGCGCAGCACCATCCCTGAACTGAGCCCCAATGGCAATATTCAAAAGTATCAAATATGCTGCTCAAGTCCCTATTCACGGTGCTCAAAGATAGTATATGCAGCACATAGGCAGGTTGCGTGCAAATGCATATTTGCCACATACCGTTATTTAGCACAAGAATGTGCCTTGCATTTGCAAGCACAACCCAGTGATGAGCCATATGCCTCTTACCTGGGCCCAGAGTTTAGCCTATGCAAAATGGCTCAAGACGTAGACACCCACCAGTGGGTTGATGTAGTGCAGTCGCCAACACACCAGTTGCTGGCCGTGGATGATGTCACCCCCACCAAACACTGTGCACAAGCACACACAATAGTCCCTGGTACTCTAGTGTTGCCCCACTCCATATACCGTAACCCCGATCGCCTGTAATAAAATATATGCACTATCCCTGGTGGTCCAGTGGTCCCCTCCCATCACTACCCACCAATTGCCGATATATAGATATTACATATCCACTGTGGTATCCACCCCTCCTATATGTCTGAAAGTTGAAGTAATGTTATGCACGGACCATGGTGTTGAGTGTTGCCCCTCTTACATTTGCTTGCTCAATGTGGAACAATGAACTTTCAGCAAAGCCTGGTGGGCAGGCATGGTGGTATGGGGGCAGCTATGCTGTTTGATGATGACTGGGTGTGGAAGCTAGGTTGGCTTGGTGTCATGTGTGGGTGGGGTAGTGTGGGTTACCATTAGACTACCAGGGAAGGACATTGTCATATCACAAATGCAATCACATTTGGGGGTGGGCCACGGGACCACCAAGGAATGGAGTTATCTACTTTATGGGTGATTGGTGTTCCCAATGGTGAGCGTTGTGACACTAGAATACCAGTGAGAGGTTATTATGAACATTACGTGTGATCGTGTCCACCAACTTGGTGTAGGGGTATGACTCTAGACTACCAGTGAATTCTGATTCCTATAGGTATATCAAATCAGCTCAAATTTGCAGCTAGCACACCTTATTCTGCAGCTGACCCTACCACCACCCTTCCCCTCCACTGACCCCCCTTACCCTGTCCCAGCCCCTTAAGCAGTCCAGTGTTCTACTGGATAACACTTCTGCTGCTAACCAGGACCTTTGTCCATTCTTGACTGCCACATTACAGCTATTCATTTTACCTGCACATACTGCACAGCTCAGTATAACTGGAGCACTAATGTTCTATCCATATTACATGTATACACATGCACATTTGGAAAACATGTCATGTCCAGAGTACACAGTGCATTGTGGTGTCTGTGTTGGTGGTTGGTGGTGGTTGTGGTGGTGGTGATGTGTGTGTGGTGACTACCATTTTAAAAAGGAAAATTGCCCTTTGGTTAGTAGTTATATAATACAACCTAAATGCATGAAAATATTGTGAGGCCACATTACTACTCATTATGCATTCAGAGAGGCATTACTAGTACACAAAATATTTATTTTCTCCTGCTATACATGAAGTTGGTGAGACCCATTTTGATCATAGATGCATATTAGTAGACCACATCACTACAACAACAAGAACTGAATGGCAGCAGTCCAGAGGAGGGAAACTAAAATGTTGTGGAGTGCACTGCAGAAGCCACGTGAATAGCCATGTGAATATTTTTGTTTGTTTGTTTTTAATAACATTTTTTCACTGCCTTACTCCAAACTCTCTCTACAGGGTCACTCAGCACTGCCATGTTTTCACCCTCCTGATGTCCTCCTTCCTCTTATGCAGCCAAAGCTCTGCCAACCAACCACTTGCCACTTAATCCCCGAGGTGGAACCACCTTACTCCTCCTTACACTCCAACGATCTTGTATTATAGTGGCCAGTTATGGAGGAGAGCATGAGTAACTAACGTAAGGACCCATCACTGGTCATGATAGGCTTGCCATGTACTCACCTTTACCTAACAGGAGGCAGGGTATTTTCTTGCTCCCCCCACGGGTGTACAATGGCATCATTGTGTTTCTGCCCGCAGATGACCCTCCAACACCAGACCCCTATACATGTTCCTGCTCTGTAGCAGCACCACAGGCTCCATGAGGCCACCACCATGGCACGAAATCCCGAACCAACACCAGGAGAAGAGAAGATGACACAGGGTGCTTGCTCCTTCTTCCATTTTCAACACCTAATGGCCCATGCTTGTTCCTGAAAAATGGGTCTACGCATGGTGCAAGGTGTTGCATCCAGGGCATCAACACTTAGCACCACCAGGACACACATATGAAGAGATATTTCGGTAGCGTAATATGTATTCCATAGGGTTAAGCATGGGGAGGGGGCCGAAATGATAGAAACATTAAAGTTGCACTAGCCAATCACCAAGACCCTAGAAGTGAGAGCATTTTTAGAAAAAGTGATGTCAATGACCACTGGTCTACAATACTGATGACATCTCGGGTGGGGAACATGACAAAGTATTTGTTCATTGAGAAGATGGTGGATACATGGAACGGCCTTCCTGTTCAGGTCATGGTGTCAAAAATAGTTGTCTAATCATAGAATGCATGGTACAGACATAAGTTGATTATGGTGTGGTGTTGGAAGAGGTAGTGTGCATGTCAAACAATTAGGAACTGGACTGGCAATAAAGAAAATGGGAGTATCTCCACTAATGTGGCAAGTCTGTCTATGGCTTATGGCTCATAGGACTTGAAAAATAAAACTATGAAACTATGAAACAAACTATAGTGTGTTAGCCAAGCTGTCCATATGTGCCATCCAAGTCAGCTGGTCCGGTTCAAGAATACTGTATCCCTGGCACAAGGTGACTTACACAAAGCCCTATGGTGTAAATTGCACCTTACACTATGTTATATTCACATCCCAATTCCAATATGTGGCTTGCTCTAGTGGTTGGCTATGCCACCCACTATGTCCACAACCCACTGCAGCATGGCACAAGGGTTGATTATAGCAGCACTGGAGAACCTGTGCCCTATTCAGTAAGGGTGGATGCCATAACCCAATTACTCAACTACAATACCCGCAATTGCACTGCAGGTTAAACTATCATGGAGGTGGTTTAATCTAAGGGGCATCCATCCTGCAAAAACAATGGATGCCCCCCGAGCACAATCGAAGACCCATTGCCATGCCACATGCACACTCCACCAACACAGTGATGCTTCCCCCAGTCAGTGGTGCCACCAGGGTTTGCTTTGCCCCCCACCCCCACGTTTGCCTGTGACACCAAGCCTCCACCCCCCTCAAATGACTCTAGTTGATTGCGGTCATTTTCCATCATGTGGGTTGGTTTGGGGGTGCAGTTAATTAGTGCTGCCACTTGCAACACCCAGGTGCTTTGCGCCTTTCCTGTGGCACATGCCTGCAGCTGCTGCAAGTCACAGGTCATAGGTGCTGGTAACCCTGCCTGTCCTGGAATAGGGTGTATGATCCCCTGCGTAGCGCTGCATGCAACTTGCATATGCCTAAACAGTGTGGAGGCTGTCCAGAGAAGGGCAACCAAAATGCTGCAGGGTCAGCACCAGAAGACAAATGAAGAAAGACTAAAGGAGCTTAACAGGTATAGCCTTGAGGAAAGAAGGGAGAGGGGACATGATAAAACTTTCAAATGCCTGAAGGGAATCAACAAAGTCCAAGAAGGTAGCATCTTTCAGAAAAGAGATGTGCAAGACCAAGAAGGCACAATTTGAAGATAGAGGGGTGGCTCAGAGGTAATGTGAGAAGTATTTCTTCACAGAGAGGTTGTGGATGAATGGAACGGCCTTCCTGAGGAGGTTGTGGAGTCAAAAACAGTGGGGAATTCAAGAATGCATGGGATAGACATAAGGCAACTCTAGTGGGGGTAGGAGGACATAGGCTGTTGGTTAACTAGGATCTGCAGCTTATCTGTTAGGTAGGGAAATGGGCAGACTAGGTGGACCAAGCAGTCCTTATCTGCCATCAAATTCTATGTTTCTATGGATGTTCATTTGCCTTGGCTTCTCTTTGTAGTATCCACAAACAGCCCCCATCCCCATCCCAGACTAAATCATGGCACACTATTTGCTTTTCTTTGATTTGACATCCTTTTTTTGTACATGCAGCAATCATTAGAGGAAGGAATCTTTTTCCAATGTAATTCCTGTTGTGTAGAGAGAGGATTTTTCAAATGCTAAATTTGCTCATCTATGTATCACTTCTGCCATCCATACATAATAACAAAGTTACAACATTTAGTCATTTACTTCAGTCAGATGACAACAGCATATATATCATTCCAGACTGCCTGCTGTCATAACTTGAATAACGGAGACAGTTCAGGGAAAGTCAGTTCTTGCTGTCTTCATTGGCCTATTGTCTTCCAAAAAGGAGGGGTGGAAGAACAATGGAGAAAAATTAAAACTGCTATCATAGAGGCAACAAGCCTTTGTGCTGAAACAGATAAAGAAAACAAAGCGGAGTAAAAACCACCATGTTCTCAAAAGAGGTGGCAGGAAGGTTAAGGAGAAAAAGGCTGCATTAAAAAGTATAAGGAATCACAGAAGGAGCACGACAGGGAACTGTATCAATTAAAGCAGAAAGAAGTGGGGAAGGCAGTCAGAATAGCAAAAGCCCAAACCGCGGAAAAAATAGCCAGTTCAGTTAAGAAGGGGAATAAAACCTTTAATAGGTACATAAGGGAGCATAGAAAGGTTAAGGGAGGGATAGTGAAGATTAATAAAGGAGAGGGGAGGTGGGCAGAGGGAGACAGTGAAAAGGCAGAGATACTGAATGAATACTTTTGCTCAGTATTCACAAAAGAAGAAGAGGAGGAGTTACCCAAACCAGACAATAGAAGCACTCTGGGTAGTGGGGTTGACACCAGTCCATTTATAGAAGAAAGAGTCCTGAAAGAACTCCTAAAACTCAAGGTGGACAAAGCAATGGGGCCTGACATGATTCACCCCAGAATCCTAAAAGAACTAAGGAGGGACCTAGTGACACCAATGACTACACTTTTTAACAAATCATGGAAGGATGGGGTGGTACCTGAGGACTGGAGGAGGGCAGATGTGATTCCACTTCACAAAAGTGGGAGCAAGGCAGAAGCAAGAAACTACAGACCTGTGAGTTTGACCTCAGTGGTAGGGAAAATGATGGAATCACTTCTGAAAGAAAGAATTGTTGAGTACCTAGAGGCCAGCAGGGCACAGGACCAAAAGCAGCATGGATTTACAGCAGGAAGGTCATGTCAGACACATCTAATAGATTTCTTTGACTGGGTGACCAAAGTAATAGACCAGGGAGGGGCTGTGGATATGGCCTACCTAGACTTTAGCAAGGCATTTGACACAGTCCCGCACAAAAGATTGATAATCAAGTTAGCCAGCCTGGGAGTGGGTCCCATGGTGGTAGCCTGGAGTAACAAACTGGCTGTACAACAGGACACAGAAGGTAATGGTGAATGGAACATTCGGAAAGGGGGTCATAGTGGAGTACCTCAGGGCTCAATACTAGGCCAGCCCTCTTAACATCTTTATAGGTGACATTGCACAGGGTCTGGAGGAAAGGTATGCCTCTTTGCAGACAACACAAAGATCTGTAACAGAGTTGATACACAAGGGGTAGAAATGATGAGAAGGGAGTTGGCAAGGTTGGAGGAATGGTCAGACATATGGCAACTTAGATTCAATGCAAGAAGTGTAAAGTAATGCACCTGGAAATAAAATCCAGGAGAAGAGTACACAACAGCAGGGAGGTATTAACAACAACAGTAATGGCAGGGATCTGGGTGTAGTCATATCAGATGACCTAAATGTGGGTAAGCAATGTGAGAAGTCAGTAAGGGAGCCAGGGGATACTGGGATGCATAGGGAGGGCATCACAAGTAGAAAAAAAGGTGGTTATCCCTCTGTACAGACAGTTGAGTTGGTGAGACCCCATCTGGAGTACTGCGTGCAATTTTGGAGACCTCATCTACACAAGGACATAGACAGGATGGAAGCAGTCCAGAGGAGGGCAACTAAAATGGTGCAGGGTCTACATCAGAAACCATATGAAGAGAGAGACTGAGAGGCTTAATATGTATACCCTTGATGAAAGGAGGGACTGGGGACATGATAGAAACTTTTAAGTACCTCAAGGGAATCAACAAAGTCCAGGAAGGTAGTATCTTTCAGAAAAAGAGATGTTTAAGAACAAGGGGGCACAATTTAAAGTTAGAGGGGGGGATGGCTCGGGGTAATGTGGGGAAATTATTTTTCACGGAGAGAGTGGTGGAAACATGGAACCGCCCTCCTGGAGAGGTTGTGGGGTCTAAAGCAGTGGGGGAATTCAAACATGCATGGGACATACATAAGGCAATTATGGTGGGGGGTTGCAGGAAGTAGGCTGTTGGTTAACTAGAATCTGCAGCTTATCCAACAGGTAGGGAAATGGGCAGACTGGGTGGGCCAAGTGGTCCTCATCTGCTGTCAAAGTCTATGTTTCTATGTTTCTATTTCCCTACCTACAGGTAAGCTGCAGATCCTAGTTAATCAATAGCCTATTTATTCCTACCACCCACAAGAATTGCTTTTTGTGTGTCCCATACATTCTCGAATTATCCCACAGTTTTAGACCCTACAACCTCTTCAGGAAGGCTGTTCCATGCGTCCACCACCCTCTCTGTGAAAAAAGACTTACTCACGTTGCCCCTGAGCCTTACACCCTCTGTCTTCAAATTGTGTCCCCTTGTTCTTGCACATCTTTTTTTCTGAAAGATGCTACCCTCTTGGACTTTGTTGATTCCACTGAGGCTTCCCTTGTAGACCCTGTCCTATTTTAGTTGCCCTCCTGTGGATTGCCTCCATCTTGTCCATGTCCTTGCGGAGACGGGGTGTCCAGAACTGGATGCAGTACTCAAGATGGGGTCTCACCAACTGCCTGTTCAGAGGGATGACAACTTCCTGTTTTCTGCTGGTGAGGCCTCTCTCTATACATCCCAGTATTCCCCCAGCCATCTCTACTGCCTTCTCACATTGCTTGCCATAAGATTACCCCCAGGTCCCATTTTTGTTGTGACTACCCACCACCCATCCATTGTATAATCTTCCCCTGGGTTTTGATTCACAGGTGTATTATTTTGAATTTCTTTGCATTGAATCCAAGCTGCCATACTTTTGACCATTCCTCCAACCTTGCCAAGTCCCTTCTAATCCTTTCCTCGTCTCCTTGTGTATCAACCATGTTTCAGATTTTTGTGTCATCTGCAAAGAGGCATACTTTTCCTTCCAGTCCCTCTGCAATGTCACTTATATAGACATTAAAAAGGATTGGACCCAGTACTGAACCCTACGGTACCCTACTAGTAACATCCCTTTCTTCAGAATGGACTCCATTTACAATTACCTTCTGTGTCCTGTTGTCCAGCTAATGTTTTACCCAGGCTACCACCCCAGGGCCCACTCCCAGCCTGGTTAATTTGTTTATTAATCTTTTGTGTGGGACTGAGTCAAATGCCTTGCTAAGGTCTAGGTAGCCATGTCCACAGCCCTCCTTGGTCTACTACTTGGTCACCCAGTCAATGAAATCAGTTAGATTCATCTGACATGACCTTCCGCTGTGAACCCATGCTGCCTTGGGTCCTGTGCCCCACCGAGCCTCTAGGTACTCAACAATTCTTTTCTTAAAGTGATCCCATCACATTCCCTACAACAGAGGTCAAACTGACTGGTCTGTAGTTTCCTTCCTCTGCCTTGTTCCCACTTTTGTGAATGGGAATCACATCCACCTTCCTCCACTCCTCATGTACCACATCATCCTCCCATGATTTGTTAAAAAGGATAGTCAGTGGTGTCACTCCCTTAACTATTTTAGAATTCAGGGGTGAATCCCATCAGGCCCCATTGCTTTGTCACCTTCAGTTTTAGGAGTTCTTGCAGAACCCTTTCTTCTGTGAAAGGACTGGGATCAACCCCCCTATCAAGAGTGCTTCTGTTAATTGGATTAGGCACTTCCTCCTCCTCTTTTGTGAATACTGAGCAGAAGTATTCGTTCAGTATCCCTACTTTTTCACTGTCCCTCTATGCCCACTCACCGTCCATTCTATTCAGCCTCACTATCCTTCCCTTTGTCTTTCTACGTTACCTGATGTACCTATAAAAGGTTTAATTCCCCTTCTTCACCTTGATGGCTATCTTTTCCTCAGTTTGGGACTTTGCTATTCTAACTTTCCTCCCTGCTTCCTTCTGCCTTAACTGAAAGAGTTCTCTTTCCTGCTCCTTCTGTGTTTCCTTATACTTTCTAAATGCTGTCTTTTTCTCCCTAACCTTCCCCGTCACCTCTTTTGAGAACCATAGTGGCTTTATCGTTCATGTTGAGTTGTTTATTTGCTTCACAATGAGGCTTATTGACTGAGGCAGTTTTGTTGTTTCCCCATTGTTGCTCTACCCCTCTTTCTAGCTTGTTTGCTAGTGCTTTTCTAAGGCACTCTCTCATGTTGCCCAAGTCAGCCCTCCTGAAGTCCAGTATTTATTTATTTATTTAGATTTTGGTAACCTGGTAAGCCCACTGAGACCAGAGATCCCTTTTTCAGGGGCGACACGGAATTAGTTACAGTAGATTACATACATAGGTATCAATATACAGTATTTTTTTTTTTTACTTACTGTTTTTCCACCTACCCTGCCTCCTGCTCTCTGCTTCTTCGGGAGCACCTGGCATATGCCTCGGTTCCTTCCGTACCTGGAGCCCTGCGGCGGTTCCCCCATGTAGCCTTGGATTTCCCCCCAGGTGGGGAAGAGGTGGGGCTCTAAGCACCCTGAACTAACGTCACTTCGTTGGGGCCGCCGCATGGGACAGGGAGGGGACCATTGAGGTCTGTGCTGGCGCTCCATCTATCCGGAGTGAAGGAGCTGTTTTCCCCTGTTCTTTTTCCTGGGCATGCCATGTGCCCTGACATCAAGGTGGAGCTCCACCAATGTCTGGCGTACCTGATCCTCCTGGAATGGCTAAGCACTTGCTGTACCCCAGGCCTCCACCTGGGGTCAGTCAAGTACCGAACCTTGTCCCCCCTTCCTCCCTGGAGAAGGCGAGCATTCCACTGACGCTCAGCCTTCTCCCCAGCCAGCCCTCCAGCTCCCTAGGCTTGCTCCCAAACCTGGGTTGCCAGCGTCGTGAGTGGTAGCACTACCGCTGCACCGATGGGCTGGCCCAATATACAGTATTTACAGCTGATACATACAAAGAATTGGTACACTTACTTTTCTATGACTTGACTCTGTAGCTAAGTTTATCGTGAACCACACTGTTTGTGAAAACTTTTTCCAAGATGGCTACCCACTTCTAGGTCTGAAATCCTCTTACTGTCCCCATTTGAGAGTATGAGGTTTAAGATTGTTCCCTCATGAGTGGTTTCCAAAAGTATCTGTCTGAGGCATCTCCCCTGTAGGGAATTGAGAATGGCCCTACTCCTGGATGTGGCTGCAGTAAAGGTGCTCCAGTTAAAATCTTGCATAGTCAGGTCCCCATTAATCAACAGTGTCTCCATTTTGTCTGCCATCCCAAGGATGCCATCTATCATATCCTTGTCCATTTCCTCCCCCTAAGATGGGAGTCTATATACAACCCCTGTGGGATTGTGGTGCCATTCCCAGTCTCTAAGGTGACCCACAGTGTCTCCTTTCTCCCTGTTTACTCTTCTGTTCCATTTCTTTTACCCTGTCCCTTACAGAGAGGTACTCCACCCTCTCTTCTCCCTCCTGTCTCTCCTCCTGTCGGTTGTGTACCCTGGTATGTTGACATCTCAGTCATGGTTCTCTGTGTAGCTTGTTTCTGTGACTGCTACGATATCCAGGCATCCCTCTTCCATCAAGGTCACCAGTACAGAGAACTTGTTGCCCATGCTATGGGCATTGTTACTCATTACCCTACATTTCTTGATGGCCTCACCCCTGTTTGCCCTATTTCTGTCCTTATTGGTGTAACCCCCTTGCAAATGGGGGTTCCTAAAAGCTTCACAGGAGCTTGGGTAAATGCTTGATATGGAGTTCTCATGTTAAAGCCGCTTAAATAGGGAGCCAGTGAGCACTTTAAAGGGCCTCCAGATACTGTCTCTTTAAGGGCTGCTTTGGTTTGCAGTCATGATTGATCAGGGAGGGGTTTGAGTGTTGCTATGTTCGAATCCCACCGGGCTGCAGAGTAAGCGCTCCTTTCTGCCATCGCTAGTGGTGCTAAGGGAGCTCTGAAAGAGGATGTGAATGTTTGCTTAAAATATCATAAAATAATAGTGGCAGTATAGTTGTTCTAACCTGTTTCTCTTGCAGTAAAGACTGTTTCAATTGCCTTCTCCATTTGGTCCAGAACTATTGCATTGGACCAATCAGTACTATAGGACCCCAGAAGTTGGTTGACCAATAGGGAACTGTTTGTATTTGAGAGAGGTATTATGGGCTATGGCGCTTTTCGCACCACTGAGAGCTGAAGGAAATGACTGGCAGGTTCAGCCAGCCAATCGAATCGAGCAACACCGAACTGAGAAGAGTGCCCCAGGCTGCCAGGGGCAGATGCGTTGTGGCTGAGGTGAGGAGAGGAGCTGTGTGCTTCTGCGCTGTGGAAGTGTTCACGCGGGAAGCGCGGGAAGGCCTGAAGTGGCCGTTTTTGCCCGTGAGAGGAGTCGGATTAAACCCGCCGGCATGCGGTCAGAGGAGGCTGTGTCCTGCACAGCTACCCACCAGGCTCAACCTGTTTGGAGGACTGGAGAATCTGCTAAATTGCGCTCGGTCCACGGGAGGAGTGAATAAAGCTGCCATTTGCAGTGCTTCAGTGACTGTGAAACCTGGAGAGCCTAGCAGCAGCTGCCTGGTGTGGTACCCCTCTGCTATTGCTGTGGAGCTTGCCATATAAATGTGTGAGGAGGCTCATGGAGTTCAGGCTCAGCCCTGCTGGTGTTGAAGGACTCTGTCTGGTCTGGAGGTTGTGAGTACTGAATCAGGGTAGCACCCTGTTAAATGTGCAACAGAGATTCCCAATGGCATTGCTATACTGTTGATTGCTTAATTAAACTTTTCTTTCATCTCTGTGTGAAGGACCCCTACCAGCTGCCACGTTTTGGACTAGCCATTAGGGCTTGGGTACCCAGGGACAGTAAATCGTAGGGTTAGGCCTGTGCACAGAGCCCTAGGTATAGCGAAATAGTGTAAACCAATTAACCTGATTTTCCCCCTTTCCCTTGTTATCTGCCCTTTTAATAAATCAGATTGCTGTGTTATAACCACACCCTGGCTGGTTTGTACTCTTCTGATGAGTTGCTGTATGGTGACTGTAATATAACTGTACCTTACTTTACAGGGGGTCCCCGGAGTGAGTTGGAATATATCATCCGTGGGGTAAGTGTACTGGTGGAAAGAATTATTGGCACTCAGTGTGAGTCACTAGTGGGATGGAAGGGGTTGCAGTTGCCCAGAGGGCTGTAACCGAGGTGGTCTTAATTGTACTAACCCCCGACCTCTGGGTGGAGGCACCCGACAACGGATCTGGGCCCTCACCCTGCCTCCATGGGGGGCAGACAGGGTAGTAGCCCCAAGGGTAGTGCCCTCTGTGGGTTACATTGCCTTTGTCATTTTCTCCATTTACCCCTGCTCTACTCCCTACTGATGTCTCTATCTTGGTGTCTACCTCACTCTACCCTGATTTTTTTTTGGTTGGCTACAATTTCCCTGATCCTTGCCAGTGCCTCTCCCTTTGGCTAGTTTAAATGCATGCCAATGAATCATTTAAACCTATCACCTAATATCCTGGTTCCCCTCCTTTGCAGATGCAGACCATCATGCCAGTATAGTCCTGCATTATGAACATTACGTGTGATTGTGTCCACCAACTTGGTGCAGGGGTGTGACACTAGACTATCACTGAATTCAGATTCCTATAGGTATAACAAATTGGCTGAGTGTGCAGCTATTACCCCTTATTCTGCAGCTGCCCTACCACCCTTCCCCGTTCCCCCTCCCTTGCCCTGTCCTGGCCCCTTTCAAAGCAGTCCAGTGTTCTACTGGATAGTACTTCTGCCGCTAACCAGGACCTTTGTCCATTCTTGACTGCCACATTACAGATATCCATTTTGCCTGCACATACTGCATAGCTTAGTACATCTGGAGCTCACTAATGTTCTATCCATATTATATGTATACACATGCATTGCAGTAACAGTTATTGAGTCCATATAATTCTTTCTACCTTCTTTGGTGGCTTAGGTTCTGAGCAAAAATAAATAAATAACAGTAGAAGGAACTGCCTGTCTTACACTGAGCATTGTGTGTTCATTATCTACTGCCTGTACCCCTTTTCATGACCTATCCATGAATCTGTGTACTTACTTCAACTTATCAGCATTGGAAATGTGCATTTTCCTGTTGCTGTCCTTGGTCCAGGGGTGGGTGTACTGTGTTGGGGGGGTTAACTAGACTAACAGGGAAGCCAATTGTCATATCACAACTGCGATCAGTGTTGTGGGGGGGGGGGTGGACTACCAGAGAATGGAGGTGTCAACTGTACAGGCGATTGGTGCTCCCAATGGTAAGGGTTGTGCCACTAGAAAACTGGTGATGGGTGTTGGTGGTGGTGGTGGTGGTGGTGGTAGGTGAGATGACTTGTGTCACCAAGTGCATGGACGACTGTTGAATGACAGCATTCGGTACTTGGACCATAGCTGTTTTGTATTTCTATTGAACATCTCTCATGTGGTATCTGGATTACATTCATTTAACTGGGCATCATATCTGAATCTTACTGCCAGTGGTTCAACAGTCATGTATCACTGACACTGCCTCCTTGTCAATCTGTGCCTGCTCAGAGTTCTCACTTATAAACAACCTGAAAGTTACGCAGAAGACACCCTTGCTTACCAACTTGGAAAGTGTAATTTGTGAAGTTCTGTCACTGTGTAATGTCATCTGATGGTTGACTTCAAATGCTGTTGACTACTTACGACATACCAGTTCACAACGATCGACAGGTGTGGTGACATGCATTTTAATTTGCTAGTATTCTGCATTGCTAAGTAGTAATGGCTGCACACATCATGTTATGTTATGTTAGGTGTCCAAATTATGCATGTGGTTTGTAGGTCATACTGTTCACTATGTGTTCCTTCCCTCCTTTTAGATATACACCTCCAGCTCTAGTGATGACACAAGCAGCAATGATTCCTGGTTTGATTAACCCCCTGGGTGCATTGTTCACCCAGAAACAGCAAGACATGGTGTGACTACAAGAGCACGTGGCAGAGCATCAGGGTCGTGGTCGTGGACGAGGCCATGGATGGGATCCTTACCATCATATTATGCTTCCATTGAAGTAGGACGTTTGCAGAAAGAGACAAATCAATAAGGGTAGTTATGCAACATTAGACATCTGTACACAACAAATTTAGTGTTCTATACCTCTGTGAAACTTGCCAACATGCATTCTGGTGCATCACATTGTGTGTTCTACATTCATTTTAGCAAATGCACATGGACAAACAGGCAGACACAGACACACACACAGACACACACACACACACACACACACACACACACACACACACGACACAATATCACCAATCCAGCAGCCAAATTGTTGTCCGCCAACGTTCATAGATTTCTAGAAGTTTCACATCAGAAAAGGACCAACATGCCCACCAAGTCTGCCCATTGTTCTAGGTGTCTGCTAGGACATCCACCCCCTCCACCCAAAAAATCCTATACTGCCTGTTCCATGACTTTTTGAAGTCTTTCGCTGTATCTTTTCCAACAAACAAGCCTATTCCACTTATCTGCAACAGTCAATGTGAAAATAGTACTTTCTAATGTTACCCTTGAATTGCCTACATACTCAATGTACCCTTCAGTCCAGAAGTTCAAGACTCACCTCAACATACTCCTTTCAGTCATGCCTGTCTGGACTATGTACACTAGAAATAGTCCACTGATTGCCCTCACATCATCACACTTTGCAGAAATAGTTTGGTTATGTTCATGTAGCCATTGTGCAATTGTCAGTCGATTCTCACAAATTACCACAAATTACCACCTATAGCCCTGGACAAGAGTAGGCCAGTGGACATTATCTTTCTATGCTTTTGAAAAGTGGTAGATTCTGTGCCTCATGATGGCCTGCTGGCCAAGCTGGAGGAAATGCGGGTGGGCATGCAGATGATACGACGGACTGGTACTTGGTTGTCTGAGTACTCCCAGAGTGTATTAGTTGGATGTATACTCTGATCTCCAAGGAGAGTCATTAGTTTGGTTGCTCCAGGGGTTGGTACTAGGGCCACTCCAATGTAACGCAGATGTCTCAGACATAAGGAAGGGTATCAGGAGTGAAATGAGTATCTAAGCAGATGACTATAAGCTGTGGACGGTGTTGGATGAGGAGGAGGGGAGAATGGCCCTGCAGGAGGACCTGGAGACTCTGGATTTGTAATCAATAAAGTAGGTGTTGAAGGTCAATGCTGGGAAATGCAGGGTTTTGCACCTGGTGGCCAATAATCCAGACAAAGGGTATACAATGGAAGGGCACACACTGCAAGTTTTGAAGGTGGATAGTGACCAGGGTTGCTTGTAGATGTCAGAATGAACAACTCGTACACCTGTAGAAGTGCAGTGACAAAAGCCAGTCGCATGCTTGGATGTGTTAATCAGTGGATTTCATACAGAAGGGTAGATGTGATCCAACCTCTCTGTAAGTGCTTGTTTATGCTAAAAATTAAGTACTGTGTGGAGTTTTGGAGGCTGCTCTGATAAAGGAACATAGCAGTGTTCGTGAGGGTCCAAAGGAGGGCAAAAAAAATTATCTGAGGCCTGGGGGAAAGGACCTATGGAGACCAGCTTGAGCTCAGCAGATGTACCCTAGAGGAGAGGAGGGACAGTGGGAGCATGTTAGAGGTGTTCAAGAACATAAAGGGGACAAATAAGGGAGGCTCAGTTGGGGGTCTCCAAAGGAGAGAAAGTGGGGGGCAACTAGAGGACATGTATGGAAGCTAGAGGGGTGGAAACTTAGTGAAGAGAGGAGGAGGTGTGACTTCCTGAAAGGCGGTGGAACCATGGAATGTGCTGCCCAAGGGACTGGTGGAGGAGGAGACTGTGAATAGAGCAGGTATAGGGGGAGGGTGAAGCCAACCATGCCCAGTACAAGTTGGGTCATCTAGGACGGGTTGCACTGGGGCAGAGAAGCCCAAAGGGTGGGAGGGACAACAAAGTCGATGCACAGTATGGGTGCTGACTATTGAGGAGACATGAAGACAGGCATCATCTGCTGGCATTGTTAGTATAGTATAGCTACTCTTGTTTCTGCTCTATTGCCATTCATTGGTATCCCCTTCTCCTGCTCATGCATGAAACTAGACAGACTTTGTCTGCTACACTTAGTGAACTAAATATCCTTTTTTCCTTTTGATTCTCTGTAGACATGCATAGAGGCCATGACATTTGATGAACTCTGTGACCTATGTGTTAATTTCTCACTTCTCAATCCTGGGCGTCTATTTGACATACTTGAGGGCAGAATGCCAGCTATCACACAACCTAGAGAAGAAAAAGCTAATGCTCCATCGTGGTGCGTGTGCCGCAGATGTCGTCTGATGCCAACTGCCATTGAAAGCATCTGCTGTGGGTGTGCGTCGGAGACTTGTATATCAACTCTGCCCGTGAGTCCATTTTTCTCTACTGTGATATTGTATGAATACGAGAAATTTTGTGGCATACCCTACTAATGGTGCATGAAGCTACTTCACCAATATATCCTTCAGCACAAACTGTGTTTCCACTTCATGTGTCCAGCCAGTGACATTGACATTGTGATATGCTTCATAAGTGGCCTTGCTCTCTTCTTCTACCTGATCCATCCCTCTAGGGATGTCCCTCCTTTCTGTGTTCCCAGCATCATCCTGCCAACGCCCCCAGGTCTAAACCACCACCCCAAAGACCAAGATTAACAACTCCCGTGTCCCCTTTGTGCCTGTTCACTCAAGCATTGCTTGTTGCTACCCCCAAGTTGACATCTATCCTCTGACCGGCATTCCCATACCCTTGGTTTTACATCCCCTGACTCCTGCTTCACCTCCCATGTTAGCCATTGGACCTCACATCATTAGTGTAGCTTCTATTCATGCTGATAGCATGCCCAGTTTTCACAATGCCCTTCTGTAAGTCTTCATGACTGTACATTCCATGTGCTGCCCACGTGGAGCATTTCACTACTTTCGAGTTCACCAGCACCACCCACTCTGCACCCACTTTTAAGTGCGGTTGTGGAATTCTCCAACACCTACTGAACTTTGACTGCACCTGCTTTGCCAATGGCACCTTCAGCTGACAGGCAGTTGTCATACATGGTCCACCATTGTCTCCTCCTGGTATACCAGCCCTCCCTCATGCACATCTCTCTCCCCCCCTTACTCATCCTGTTCCACCGACATCATTTCCCCCATCATTTATCAAAGTATAGTTTCAAATTTGTTAGTAATCTCTATGACTGCCACTGTGTCCACAGTATCCACCCCCCTTTAGGTACCCCCCTTGCCATTTCCTCTGCGCACATACCCATGTTCCAGCAATCACCAAAAATACCACCGTTGTTCCCCACCATACCTGTGCGTGCTTGAGGACCTTTGGTATCTGCACCCATACTATTTTTTCAGTGCATGTCATACATTCCTGGTGTTATTGTTGGATTCCAAATAATTTTCCCATAGTAGGACAAAAAATAGGGTATCCCTCAATCCAAAGTTGTGCAGAAACACGGAACAGTAACAGTAAAAACACCATGCATGGACAGTTGAGGTAAGACAAAACATAGGGTATCCCCATCCCTCACCCACTGGTGGTCATTTTCCAGGTGCACATTGATTGGCTCATCACATGATGTGAGTGCCCAGAGGGGTCATTTAATTAAGTTGGTGGAGTGGTGCTTGCAGGAGAGAAAATACAACAGTAACAACAGCCTCAAATTAGGTGCACAGCAGTGCATTCAGCTATTGTAAACACTTGTAGAAGTGAACATCCAAATATGCAGGTTGGTGGGCATGTGTTTCAAACAACTTGTGTAGGTAGCTGTCTTAGTCTCCCTTACTTACATGCAACTTTCTGGTATACACCGAGTACCCACTTGTGATGTAGGAATAGAAATAGTTTGTTTGTATTGTGTGCTGTATTTGGTGCACAGGCAAGCATCTATGTTCAGACATCTGATATTCATTATTGTGCTTGAAGGTAAGTTTTTCCTTAACATAGTGCTGTTTCTTTATTGCCGGAGATGGATCACCTTGTTTTGGGCCCAGCTGTACTGTTACTAGCGGGTGCTTATAGAAGGGATGTATTTGCACTGCCACCGGATGCGGAATCCAATCATTCTAGATGTCACTCTGCTTATCGCCAGTACATTTTGAGGCATAATGGCAGACTTGGTCATGCAGTCCATAGACCTGTGCCATGCTGCTGTGTATGACGTATATGGGGTACTTACCCGTATCCTTTGGGACGCTATACAGGATTCCTACCAGCACGCCTAGCATGAAGCTGCACTGTTACTGGCGGGTGCTTATAGAAGGGATGTATCTGCACTGCCACCAGATGTGGATTCCAATCGTTCTAGATGTCACTCTGCTTATCGCCAGTACATTCTGTGGCGTAATGGCAGACTTGGTCATGGAGTCCATAGACCTGTGCCAAGCTGCTGCATTCAAAGTAAGTGTTCCCTTACCAAGATTACTCCCCTCTCCCTCAGTCCATTCTCATCCCACTGGTACTACCGGTTCACCTCAGTCCATTCCAGTCCCACCGGTACTATGTACTCACTGTAACACCCCCCATCGCCCACTCTTATGCCCTGATACCACCTGCTTAGTATCCCAGAATCTTTCTGCCAGCATCCCTGCCTCCTACTTGTGCACTTTTCCGTATCCCAGGGACTCCTTTACAGGCTATGAACATGTTGTTGATGGACAGGATTATAAAGGCATCTCTGTATATATTATTTACCTTTATTTCTACACTGTATATATTTTGTTGTATACATCTTACTACTGTTGTTTTATGTATATTTTACTTGCACTCTCATCCTTGCAAACTGCAGGTCCACCTTGTAAATGAGCTTGCTCAATGGTGATCACCTGGGTAAATAAAGATTTTGATTGATTGATTGATGAGGGACACATTGTGTTGCTATCACACAGCTAAACTAAAATTTCAGAAGACAAAGTGTTGTACTTTTTGTCATTAAGTGTACTGGCTTCCATATTGATTTGCAGTAGTGGGTCACATATTCATAAATGTTACTCTTGTCATAGGGCTCGCACAGTGCTAGTGACACTCTCATAGTGTCTGGTCACTTCTAATGGACAGGTGTACATGTGCATGGTTTGCAAGTATATAAGTGTCTTCCTTTTGACAGTATGTAGTTTCTGTGTCTATGACTGTCTGGCATGGATGAGAAAGGTGACAAATTTAATAAAAACAGTAACTACTCATTCTCATGCATATCACAGTTTATTTCCTATAATTTGCATTAGACCGTACATACCAACATGCTTACTGTTTTGTTAAAGATGCTACACAACCAGTTATTCAGATGTATTTCAAGAAAGGCAATACTAACCCAAAATCCAGTTGATATCCTACTTCCCTAAGAGAATCTGCATCTGCTGCTCTGTTGCTAAACGTGGTTGCCTGTATTACTCAGTCTGTGTATCTTAGAATAGTATGCATGAGAGATGCTTGATCCATCTCATTTGGCAAGTGTCAGTGTCTCCAGATTTTATGGTGCCTGTGCCACTAGCCATGCTAGGGTTATACTACACATACTGTGTGTTCCCATGCATAAAAGGCCATTAGGTCGACGTAGTTAGCTCTTATTTCGTGGCCATCAACATTGTCAGCCTCTGACTGGCTATTTACATAAGGGAAGGGATTGAATGCGTCAGCAAGGAGGGTGAATAAGGGAGGTCAAAAGTCTTCTGGATACAACTTAATGCACAAAAGCTGGTTAGTGTCAGACCGTGGGTTCTTTATAGGTCCCAAACCCATAAAGATGACATGGATAGGGAGCTAAGGGAGCAGGTAAGCAGACTCTGTGGCAAAGGGAGCACCGTGGTGATGGGAGATTTAAATTTACCAGGGGGTGGATTGTAGCATCACAGACACCGCATGCGCTAGGGAGCAGAGCCTCCTGGAAGCAATCCCGGATGACTTCCTGACCCAAAGGCAGACAGTGTCAATAAGGGAAGAAACTATTCTAGACCTGTTGCCGGAGGATGTAGAACAAGTCACAGATGTATAGGTGGAGGAACTGCTGACTGGTAGCAAGCACCACACAGTGTTCTCTATCAGTTTGGGTACAGAGATCCAAAATAAAAAACAAAGGTCTTGAACTTCAGAAAGGCAGACTTTGGCAGGATGACAATTAATGAAAATAACACACAGATGGCATTCACCCTGACCTGAATACTCTAAACTTTTGTCAAGAGGCAGCAAAAGAAATCAAGGACCAAGCTTCAAAGCAGGCTGACCAAGCTTCAAAGCAGACTGACCAGAGAGGTAACGGAGAAGGTGAGGGTTAAGAGAAGGGGCTTCTGAACCTACAAGAGAACTAGCAGGGCAGAGGATAGGGAGAACTATGTGAAGAAATCATGGAAAGTGAACAGAGTGATCAAGACTGGAAAGTCAGACAGGGAAAGGAAATTAGCACATGGGATTAAGGAAGGGGTAAAGGATTTCTTCAGGTGCGGTGCTGAAAATCGAGTCGACTCGTGAGACCGTAAGTGTATTCTGCTGGCATGTTAGTATGTTATGTTAGTATGTTAGGTATATCAGGGAAAAGAGGACGGAAAGGTTCAAGTAGTTGCTATGGGAAAGGCAGTGGGTGGATAGACAAGGGGACTGAGAGGGCAGAAGTAATTAATGAGTTCTTAATGAATACCCTGCAGATAGAAAATTCACCTGGGCCACACGGGGTACATTCCACGGTGCTGAGGGAGCTAGCAATGGCACTGGCAGAGCCACTGATGGATCTGCACAACACCTTGCTAAATATTTGATGTGTGTCCAGATATTGGAGGAGGTGCCGTGGTACCTCTCCACAAAAGTAGAACCAAGGATGACCAAGAGAACTACAGACCATTGAGCCTCACTGCAATTGTGTGAAACTGTGGAATCTACCCTCAAAGAATGGGTGGTGCACTTTCTTGTGGATAATGATCTGCAAGTTGACAAGACTGCACAGTTTCGTCGCGACAGATCCAGTCAGAAAAAACAGGCAAAGTTTGTTGACTTGGTCACAAGAGCACTGGACGAGGGCCATGCAGCAGATGTAATCTACCTGTATTTCAGCAGGGCCTTCAATTCGTGCCACATGAAAGGTTGATCTGCAAGCTGCAGAATCATGTTATAGGGTGGAAGCTAGTCCAATGGGTAAAAAACTGGCTGAGTGACAGGCAACAGGCGGTAGTTGTGGGGTGGACAAGCACAGGCCCTTGGCAGTGGCAAGTGATGTCCCACTGGGTCAGTAATAGGTCCAATCCTGTTTTAACATTTTCATCGCAGACATAGCCATTGTGAGAGAGAATAAGCTCAACCTCTTCGCCAATGATATCAAGATCTGTGCTGAGGTGGATGTGGCGGAGGGTGGCAAATTACAGCAGGAGGACTTGGCAATACTGTAGGAGTGGTTACACACCTTGCAGCTTGTGTTCAATGCCAAGAAGTTCAAGCTGATGCATTTCGGAGCTAACAACACTGGATACAGCTACTGGATGACTGGTAACAAACTGTCCACATTTATAACAACTTTCTATTAAATGTTAAACATGCATATACCACGATCCTACACCACAATAAGCAGCGGTAATCCACATCCTCAATACAATATAATCCCGTTCTCACAAATCCCCAAATGACATAGGTGGTAAAGAAGATAAGTTTGCTACAGGAGATAAGCAGAAATGATAAATACTATGATTAATAATGCCCAACTGGGCAATGTCCAGAGCTCACAGTAACTGATAGAAGCAGCAGTCAACAGGATTCGGTTTCAATGTGAACCTCAACAACAATAGTGTCTTCCACTCCCCATGAGGTTAAGTCAATGGTAGGCCCAACAAAGTGTATTCGCCCAGATAAAAGTAGCGGTTCAAAACAGCAGGTCTAGCGAGACTATCACTTTCACCAGGGACCTGTAACATGGTCTAGTCAGAGTCAGGCTATGAGGAACACTCACAGAGCTACCAGAAAAGGAAAAAATGATTCCCATAACAGGCTTCCAGGGGCCTGTGGCTGGAAGGGAGATGACATCACTGGCAAACTAATTTAAATAGTGATTGGAGAATGGTAACAGACCCCAAGAGTCACAATTTAAGTAGTAGATGGCATCACACTGACATATCTGCTAAGGAGATCTGAAAATGTCATTTCTTAGAGGCATTGTCTTGGAATTTAGTGTGCATTACACAATTCATTCCATCACTGCTCTAACAGTAAGCTCACCATTGTAAAGCTACAGTTCGAATGCAGTGCTGTGGTGCCCAGCAGTCCAGAGTGTTGTTATGCCACTGCTGAATCCGTTAGCCATTTTACTGTCACCTAACTTCGTAGATCATTTATGAGTTTGTAACATCTGGCCACTGCGTACTATAGCCTGTATTTAGCTTGGATTCAGTGCAATCAATATCTATCAATGAACTGCAACAACAGAACTGCTCAGTGTCAACATTCTTGCAGTGGTCTGCCCATGGCTCTAGATAAGAATTTTTGGGATGAGTACCTGTACTCCTCATTTTGAAAGTGAGGAGAGTAAAACCAAATTCAGATGTGTACAAATGTCTTGCTAGAGTGGACTGAGGAGTACATTTATTAAAAAAATGTAGTTTCTTTTCTAGATAAGAATCTCAGGTGCCAACAATGCTCCAAATAATGTTGGCAGGTCGGAATTTACTCACCAGTTTTAAAACATAGTGAGTAAAACAAAAATGGGATGCATACAAGTGCTGTAAATCTGGCAAAAAACTGTTCCTTTTGAATCACCAGTTATGTCATAAAGCACTATTCTTTGGTGTGTGGAGTATTTACAAATATTGGGTGAGTACTCAATGAGGTGAGTGAAATAGGCTGGTACACACCTTATCTGCAGCCCTGGGTCTGACAGTGCTCACACTCCATCCCATTAATCACAAGTTTTATGGTGGGGAAGGATTATTGATGCTGGGAAATCTGGATAGGTGCTTTGCAGTCAGATCCTTGGTCTCTGGTGGAGGCACAGACGCAATGGAATGCTGAATTCTTCATGGATCCTCTTCTGACAGCATATTCCATGCTGTCACAGGGCTGCTTGCTGTAGCTCTCATCTGCATCACTTGTTTCATTATGCTGTTGATATATGCATAGTCCGTTTTAGTCTTTTTAGGCACCACTGTCCATCTTGAACTTTTTTTGTTGAAAAGCCTGAAGACAGATAAAATTTGACATTGTTAGTGATGCCCATGAACACATCAAGAACTGTCTCATTACTGCAAACATTGTTAAATCATTCAGAGTCAGTGTAGAGCATGGTGCATGTTAATGCCACTGACCGAGTCGAGCAAAGCATATACATCATACAAATATAGGGCAAAAATAAAATACAAAACAAAAGAATCTAACTGGCTGGCAGGTGATCCTTGGGAAGTGGGATGCCAACATAGGAGCTTGTAGTACTGATATAAATGACAGCATCATGGGGTAGGATCTGTCAATTACTTTCTTGGTGAACCGGAAGGATGGTAGGGTTTGGAAAGAGTGGTACTGCCAGTGCTAGGGCCATCACTGATGGAATGCCACAGATTTAAGTCTGTAAGTATGTGCTTTGGTGGTTGGTGTGCGCCAGTTAGTTGTATGGCCAGGTGAAAGAGTGAGGTAAGATGGCCTACAACACGCTTCGTAGCAGCATGGAAAGCTAAACCTTAGAATGGAGGTCACAGGGTTCACAAAAGACTAGATGCAGAAATTAAGCACTGGAGTGAATGAAGTTAAACCGATGCAGACCGATGTGTAGCTCCAGTAAGCATGGGACAACATTGATGATGGTAATGGGTTTTGTACTGCAAGAATGAATGACTGTAAAAGCATGGTATAGACTAAGTAAAGAGGCATAGCTTGGACAATGAAGGTGGCGTGGCACAATGTAAGGGCTTGATGCATACAGAAAAATGTGAATTCTATGGCCATGAGTGGAAACTTTTCTTGAAATTTGTGCCAGTTGCTTGGTAATGAGCTTGGAAAGTGGTAGGGAATAAACTATAACAAACTTGATTGTATCATGAAGGGTAACTCAGTGATCTTTACACAGATAATTACCATGAAATAAATGTCACTGGCAATATACAAGTGGAACTAAAAATAACAATATACAATGACACTGGAAGAATAGGATTGATCGCAGTGCAGGTTGCAGCGTGAGATGAGCAGCTTGTTGCTCAGTGTGCCTTTTCTGGCAAAACATTTCAATAAACAAATAAATAAATGAAACATTATGTGAATGCATCAGTATTTTAAAATAAGCAACTGAGTAGATTGGTAAGAAATGATGGGAAAAACAGTCATGAGTAATGTATTTACAAACGATGTCATACATTGAGAAAAAGTGTTTTGGCATACTTACACCAGTTGCCCTTGTTGGATACTGAAGGTAGGGACGTTCAGATGATGGTTGTAGTCGAATGCCGCAAATAGTTTCTGGCACGGTAAACTGGATACATGTATGAGTAGCGCTTCTACATACATCAGAATGTGCTGCTGGAATTGTTCAAGTTCTGTAGTGCTCCTAGCAACAAAGTAAGATAAAGGAAACATTAAACTAAAAAGCATTGAGAAGTGGATTAGTTATAGGTTTTCTGCTATTCAAAACTTCAATCCTTTGGTCCCTACATCAACTTGACTTCCACCCACCACCTCCTTACACCTCGACATGTGTTATAACTGCCATTGTTATCATTACTAAATTTCCAACTTTGTAACCAATGTGATCAGTCGTCTACATCTGGCACTTCATGTTGTTCTTTTGCTTCTGTACTGCGCCTTTGAGTTAGGTGTTCTTGTCTTGTTGTTGTGCTCAACTTATCCTCCAAGCCCATTAGCATATTTCAAAAGAACAGTGCCATAGTCTCCACAGGGTACTCAGGGCAACTGCAGCTCCTTAGTCACTGCAACCCACCAACCTGCTCTCCATACATCCGATATCCTGCCTAACACCAACACCACTTACCGAATCGTGACCCATCATAGCACGACTACCTGCCAGGTACCACATACCACCCCCATACCAATTTCCACCGATTGTACCACACTGCATCTAGGACATTGTGGCCATGCTTTCCCAGCTGTAATGCAAGCCACACCTCCCACTGAGCTTGATGATATTTGATCAAACTGGCTAGTCGTGGATGCTAAATGTGCTACTCGTGACTACACAGATGTCCAATCAGAACTACAGAGTGTCCCATAAAACAAAAACAAATTCTGCATATTTCAAATGCTATGCACTTCAAAGAGAAGGCAGCACAATTAGCCTTAACCTTAGTATCGACAATCCTCAACCCTACTGACCACCAATAGATCCCAAAAGTAGGATGCATTTTAAAACGGGTTCCAACGATTCATGTATCTGTCCCTCAAAAGAAGAGTAACTCATTTATTTATACATACTGTGCACTTATTTACATGAAGCTTTGAGTAGCACGTCCGTATCGGAACCGGAGGTAGTACTGCACAGAGTTCAGCAAATGACTGTTGAGCAAAACATTTCTTAACTCTGTATGTGGCACAAAGCCAGCTGTCAGCCATTCTTTATTGCCAACATTGTCGAGATCCATATGGCTGCACTGTGCTTGTCCCATTCCGTGTTCCAGTTGCCACTCGTATTCATCTACTACATGGTGCAGCACTCCGATCCACTGGCCCTAAACACAGATACACAATAGGTTATAGACCATTGTTTTGCGAGTATCAATGCATGACATGGCTCCGCATGGCATGGTGCTGGGCAATACACTATGCTAAAGTGCTATTATGCAAAAACTATCTACACCCAATGAAAGTCAAAGTGGTACATGGAGGATGTGATGGAAACATTCAAGTATGTGCAGTCGATCAGTGAAGTGGTGATGGGTGTACTTAATCAGCGGAACTTCATGCAACACGAGAAGGCCAGTCAATTAATGGTGATCACAATAGAACTTTCATCTGCTACAGTGTGGTCGCACCTTAAACAGTCTGACATATGATGCAGCAATGACTGAAATGCTAGAGGCATTGTTGAGTGCTTGAGAACCCAAAAAACATGCTGTCTCGAAGACAGAATGGGTGACTAAAAGTGGGGAGGGTGCAAATAAAAATATATGACAGGGTATACTTGAGCAGCCAAGAGTACTTTTTTCTGCTGTTGCATAGCCATGAATCTATAAGTATGTGAGTAATACAATATACTCTTTGTATGTGTCTGCGTGCTGACAGCAGTGCCAAAAATGATTAACAATATCACAACACCATCTCAACAGCACTCTGCAACCACATTGTGCACCGCACTAAATAAGAAAAAAAACAACACATAGTGTTAGCAGTAAAGTTACAAAAGCTCTACAATGCTTAGAGAAACAAGATCATAACATTGTGAGGAGCGACAACTCCTCTCTTTGAATTGTGTCCAGCCACTGAGTTTTCATGTGTCCAATAAGGTAGCCAATAATGAGAAAAGAAAATAGTGATCTGGTGGTCATAGTGCATAAATGTTGCTAAGACAGCTGATAACAATCCAGGGTGGAGTTTTTAACAAGTGGCATGCAGTTTAAAATGAGATGGACCAGTACGGTTGAAGCACAGACCGCTGCACAGATCGGGGCTTCAAGTTTCCTATTCAACCCAAGACGCACCATTGCCAATATTTTGCATTTGCATGCCATACAGTTGGGAGTTATGCAAGAAAGGAGCTTGTTATGGAAAATGTATATTACATTTTATTTCCATACATAGGGACAGTGTTATGTCAGAGGGTAACGACGCATAATGATCTTGCAAGAAAACCAGCTTTATCCTGGCGGTTCAGATGCACCATCTTAAAATGCAGGGAAAGCAAAGCCCATTAAACATTTTATGAGTGCAAATGTACAAGTCCTAAATATTTGCAATGGTTATGCAAAGGGACCTAAGAGTTGAAACCCACTCTGTGCAGTTGTAAGGGCTTCAACTCTCTAGGTAGTTCGTTATAAATGAAGATTCATCTGTGCTTGACACCATGCATGACTATTTGGCTGAGCATATGGGTACTACAGCATGGTTACCAGTCACAAAACATATTTCCAAAAGTGCTGTGAACAGCTGAAAATAATCACCTCTTCCATTCCCACCAAAACCATACATCCGTCAATGAATGTTTACTGTGGGTTAGCTGTCCTCGCCGGTTAAACAGCTCTGCTGCTGGAGACATGGACACAGACATTGTGTGACCAGTGCCTTGCACTGTGCTTTAGAGTTAATGTTCCCCACTCAGTATGTCTAATTTCATTTTTGCTGCAACCCAGGAATGGCGTAGAGAGAAAACAGGCAGGTCGCTGCTTTGGTTGGTAAAATAATAAATCATGACAAATGCATGATCATTTCTACTGCCACATAACTGAGGAGAAAGCAGCTTAACATTTCACATTGATTACAAACTATGCACCATCCAAAATAAATATAACAGCCTGAATCAGTAATGCATTTTGCAACACGACAGAGAATTCTTACTTTCATGATGCATTTGCGAGGTTTTGTGCACCGTGCAAATATCGTAAGAGTGTTTGATGTTGCCATACTTATGTCCTATATGGAAAAGCACAATAAATAAGACTCAGAACACTATCTGTATGGTTAAGAACACAATGCAGATCATGTTGTGAACTCACGCATCAAGCCCAAAATTTGTGGATGTGCATCAGTCACAACCTCATCCACCAGCACATTGTGAGTCAAAAGTGTATCCACTGATCTTTAAAAACCCTATTTCTCCATGTTGGTGGATTTTAGCCCAGTTTCACGCTTGTCCACCACATTCACCAGCAGAATTTCCTTAGTCTTTTGGTCCATACACATATAAGAACAGTACTGGGCTGAATGGCCAGGACTATCCATCCGACCGTCACCTAAAGAAAATGTTTATTTGGATCAGTTTGTGATTGACATGCACAAAGTATACATACTTGCGAACAGTGTGCACACTCCACGTAACAACAGAGAAATGATTGCATGGATCTATTAGTGTGGTGGCCCAGTATTGCACGGACAGTCATTTGTACTGTGTGCCAGTATATTTCCTAGTTGCATTGCCAGGTGGCAAACACTATAGCTTAGCAGGGTTGGACTGGGGAAGCAAAGGGCCCACTGAAATGGATCCGAGGGGGGCCTTGGTACTGGCCCCCAGTGGGCCCACTACAGAGTCACAGGGGGGCCTTGGTACTGGTCCTGGGAAGAGGGGCCCTGCTACAAAGTCACAAGGGGGCCTTGGCAGCAACCACAGCATGCCCTAGTGCATAAACTGTAGCCAAATATTTACAGACTAGCACGCCCTGGCATGCTGTAGCCAAGTATAAGATCAGCATGTATTCCATTTGTAAGAAAGCCATTTCATTACTAGTAAAGTGACTATTTCAGAGGCTTTAGTCCCATTGATTTAAGAGGAACTCTGCTACCTTGCAAAAGTGCTGCTGGCAGCATTGTTTGATAACCTCACTGTCCTGCTGCATGGCTGCAGGTGAGCAGAGAGTTCCCCTTTCAAAAAAATCAACAGTTAAGCTCAACGCAAGGCACCACTGGAGGTTAAGGCCCTATCTTTCCCTACACTTTCCGTGTCTGAATAGTTTGTGAGGCAACTGGATGTAAAGAGGAAAAAATAGTGCAGTGCAATGTGTGCTGTGCTAAGATGTTGCCAAAAGCAACCTATGTGCCCCCAACACAATGTTGTTACAGTAGTATTGTTATCCCCAATTAAACAAAATGAGGATGTAGCCTGCAATGCTCTGCCTTAAGACAGAAATGAAGCTGATCTCCTCTGAAGAGACTGGGTGTTTGCTTATTATATACACAGTGAAAAATGTGTTTACCAAGGTGTTTTCACTATGTTTTGAAAAATTCATTATGTTGCTTTGGGTTGCCTTCAGATCTACATACACATATAGTTCCTCTCAACAGCTACTGCTTTCTGTTCATATGTCTAAGACATTCTATGACCTCAATAACACCTCTCCATGCTATGCATCTCAATGGCCTGTATTGGTGTTATTGATGTTACAGATTGTGAAGATAGTGAATGGAGCAGCAAGTGCTGAGTAGAGGGAGAATGCAGGGTAACTAGAAAGGCAGCATAATTAGATTTAACCACAAAATGTCCGAATCAATAAAAAGGTTAACTGAATGCCATCTGAGGTGTAAAAAAAAAAAAAGAAAAACACTACTTGCCGTGTTATACTATTGATTTTAGTGCTGCAAATGTTGACGTTTATACTGCATTAATACACTGTCCTGCATTGTGTTACATGAATTTAGTCATTTATAGTTGGTGAGAGGCACACTGGCTCATTTCAGGTACACCAGGGTGAAATAGGAAAAGGAAAAGCAGTTATGTACAACATACAGCTAGTCAGGTGGTGTTACAGCAAGGGAGACAAAGCATAACACAGGTACACCAAAGTAAAATGCGAACACATTTATATGTAACCAATACGGTGCTGCCCAAGAGTGAAGGGAGACTGAGCTGGTGCTCAAGTTAGGGGTAAAACAAGGGCCAGACAGTTCAGTGTGGTTGCCAAAACTATGAAGCGGGGAAGGGAGAGAGGTAAGGATGGTTAAAGGGCCATCAAAGGTGAGGTAGGTGTTAAGAGAAACCATTTGCCTGGACACTCTTGAAAATGGGCCTTTGACTCAAGAGCCTGTGTTACACAGCCTCTGATCCATCATCCCTACACTTTCCTACCTCTAAATACAATCTTGATTAGTATTTCTGTTGTACATTTTCATTATGACATTTGATCAGGTATACATTAAAGTCTGCCAATACAGTGTCTGGAGTGTCATTTAATAAACTGACCTGTGTGTTTGTGTGTCAGTCTGTATGCTTTTCATTATTACATTTGATCAGGTATACATTAAAGTCTGCAACATAGTGTCTGAGTGTCATTTAATAAACTGATCCGTGTTTGTGTGTCAGTCTGTATGCTTTTCATTATGACATTTGATCAGGTATACATTATAGTCTGCCAATATAGTGTCTGGAGTGTCATTTAATAAACTGGCCTGTATTTGTGTATCTATGTCACATACAAGGTATGAAAAACATTCGAATTGAATGATAAGGTCTCAACACCACAATCATTAACCAGAACATTGTATACACTTTTATTTATATAGTCACTTCAATGATATGGTCTCAATAACATAACCATTATCCAAAACAGTGTATACAGCTTTATTTAGTCATTATAGACTCTACCGTCATCCCCAGGGAGATCTGGCTGGACAAGACACATGATCCCGTTACCCCCTCTGTACACCAATGCTTTCTCCAGGTTGCAAATGACAGTGGGCTGCAAGCGTCAAACTGATGAGACTACTTCTGAACCCAGGTGTGTTTAGCCTAGCATCCAGCTTCGGCCCTCTAAATGGACAGTAGTCTTCCAGTGTCAAACTGACAGTACTCATTTGTATGCTTCGGATCATTGAATTAGTTTCTGGATGACATCTTCTGTGCGCAGTCCATCAAGAAGGTCTCTCTCAATCACCATAATCATGAATGTCTCTAGTTTTTCTTGTCCCAGCAATGAGTGCAGTCACATCTTTATTATCTTTAGCTAGCTGAAAGCTCTCTTGCTGGACACCTGGAAATGATAAAAGTAAACAGGTATATTGAACACAAACAAGGTTGAAAACGCCGATGAGTGCGTGTTGTATTGAGCCAAAATTTTATAACAGCACATTAGGCATTCTTTGCAGGACTTGCATCTGTCTGGCAAATCATCTCTTCTCTTTTGTTGCCCATTCTGGTCACTAATTTCACCTTCATGAGCATCTTCAGAGTCTTCAGAGTCATGAAAGTCAACATCCTCCGTTAGTCCATCTTCACTGTATTCTTCAGGAAGCGATCTTTGCAGTCATCTGAATATTTTAGCAAAAGCCAACAATTCCAGTTTAAGCTTGCTATGGTCTACTTCTGCCAACAATGCCACTTTTTGCAGACTTTCATCTAGTATGCCATCTTGAACTATACTTTCGAAGTGACGTGGGTCCATGCAGCTGGTATCCAGAATCAGTTGCTTGTTGTTATCAAACCGATCACTTAAGCTCATCCGAACTTGATCCACAATGAGAGTGTACACTTTACATTCAAATCGTTTCACGGGATCCACCACACGTTCATCACTGATATTTTCCCCGGGCATTTTCTTCTTCTTCTTAGACACCCTTTTATTTGGCAGATGATCCTCAATGTCAATATCAATACCTAAATCATCAATTTCTTCTTGTGTTCTAGCAACAAAGTTAGAAGCTTTCTGCTGGATGTTCATAAATTCAAACTGTTGCAACTCCATCTTAGCGTGATCCACCATGCACCATGCAAAAGGTAGTCTAGTCCCTTAGTCTGCAGATACTTTGATACTGGACCAATTACCATAAAGATCTTCATAAACACAAAGGCTATCAAAATGATGTCAACGCCAGCATCATGGACACAGGGGAGGAAGGTGAGCACTACTCCCTTCACAAAGAAAGGGTCCTACAAGAGCTTGCTAAGCTCCAGGGTGGATAAGGCAATGGGACCTGATGGCATACATCCCAGGGTACTTAAGGAGCTAAAGGTGGAACTAGCAGAGACATTAGCAGAACTGTTTAGTGAGTCTCTGAGCACAGGAGAGGTCCCAGAAGACTGGAGAAGGGCTCATGTGATCCCGCTCCACAAGAGTGAGGAGGAGGCAGAAAACTACAGACCAGTCAGTCTTACCTCAGTAGTGGGCAGATTATGGGCACTCCTTAAGGAAAGGATAGTGCAACACCTGGAATCCATAGGGCACAGGATCCAAGACAGCATGGGTTTACAAAGGAAGGTCTTGTCAAACTAATCTCATAGATTTCTTTGACTGGTAACCAGATCAGTGAACCAAGGGGAGCAGTTGATGTCGTCTACCTTGACTTCAGCAAAGCTTTTGACACTGTTCCATATAGAAGATTGATAAATAAGCTGGGTAGGCTCAGGGTGGAAGCAAGTTGGTCAACTGGGTGGCAAACTGGTTGACGGGCAGAAAACAGAGAGTGGTGGTAAATGGTATACAGTCAGAAGAGACGCAAGTCACAAGTGGGGTACCTCAGGGATTAGTCCTGGGGCCATTCCTCTTCAACATCTTCATTAGTGACCTTGCAGATGGACTAGAGGGTAGGGCTTGTCTGTTTGCAGATGACACCAAGATCTGCAACAGAGTAGATGATCCAGATGGGGTGGACAGAATGAGAAGACATCTGGATAAACTAGCAAAATCATCAGAAGAGTGGCAACTGGGATTTAATGCAAAGAAGTGCAAAATCATGCACATAGGGAAGAGAAACCCTGAAGCCACCTATAGGCTGGGAGGGGAGTTGCTAGCAGTCACAAAGGAAGAAAGAGACTTGGGCATCATCATCACTGATGACCTGAAATCATCCAAGCAGACCTCTAAAGCAGTAAGTAAGGCTAGGGGGGTGTTAGGGTGATATTAGGAGTATCACAATTCGTAAGAGGGAGGTAAAATCCCTCTTTACAAGACACTGGTTAGGCCCCGATCTGAGTACTGCGGCAAGTATTGAGCCACACTTTCACAAGGACATTAACCAAATTGAGGCAGTCCAGAGAAGGTGTAACAAGGATAAAGAAATGTGTCCCAATATTGCAGGCAAACCTCATTTTGGTCTAAAACATAATGTATCTATGTAACAAATAATGCCTATATAATTAAATCATATTAAAAATGTAAAGCTACAAGTTTAACTGAGCCACAACTTGTAATATTAAAGTATCTTTTGATATTTGTACTGACCATATGAGTAATAGAAAACAGGTGTTTTAAGTGTCTGCAAAAATAGAAATACAGGGATAGAGTTCAAGTTACCCTTCTGACTATCTTTAGTGTTTGTTATTAGGACAGACTAAAGTGCTTGTAAGCACATTCCTAAGTGCAAATCTATTTCTTCCTCCTAGATTTTGGTAACTGGTAATGACAATTATTACTATCCTTATATAGTGATATAATTTACACTATCAATACATTTGTGCTGTCTAAAAGATTAGCTAAAAAGAGAATTGCCTTTTAAGTTAATGTTTGTACTTGTCTTGGACCAATCATAGACAACCATAGAAACTAATAATACTGTCTTCCACTATATAAGCAAGCCACTATACACTGTTAGTTTGAAGAATGAAGAATGAAGAATGAAGGATGTACCACCTGTAATCTCTTGCTGTGATTATTGTTATAATCATTAAATTCTTCCACTATCAGCCTCATCTCTGTTCGTCTCCTTTCTAAGTATCAGTAATTGATCATTTATTAACTATACTTTTTTGCCCACCGCTACAGAAGGGCAACCAAATGGTGCAGGGACTGCATCAGAAGACATATGAGGACAGATTAACAGAGCTCAATATGTATACCCTTGAGCAAAGGAGGGAGAGAGGTAATATGATTGAGGCATTCAAACACCTTAAGGGCATTAACAAGGTGAAAGAGTCTAACATTGTTTAAATATAAGAAAATAGTAGGACAAGAGGATACAGCATGAGATTAGAGGGGGCGATTAAGGGGAATGTGAGAATTCTTTTCTCAGAAAAGAGTGGTGGATGCATGGAATGGCTTACCGCAAGAAGTGGTGGCTATGAATACAGTGCAGGGCTTCAAACAGGCATGGGATTGACGTAAGCGAGCAATACAAATGACTATGAATAGATAGGCCACTGACAGAGCAAAGGCCAATGGCACATTTATAAGGTAGAAAAAGAAATGGGCAGACTGGATGGGCCTTGCGGTCCTTATCTACCATTAACTTCTATGTTTCTATATGTTTCAAACTTTTTCCATTTGTCAAGCAGTGAATCTGTCTCACTGGCAGCTTTAGCATCAAACTTTCCAGAGGTACTAATAAAAGCAAGGTCTGGAGAAGTGACACATACAGACTCTTTTCTTGATTTTCATAAGCTTTAAAGATGCATGCCAATGCTCTTGGTTTTGCCCACCATCTAGTTTCTCACCAGTCTTTGAAGCCATCTGAGTTTATCTTGTCCTGTCCCATCAATGCTAGATTTCCATATAGTCATCCTTTTGTGAGATTCACTAATGAGGACTGATGTCCTCTTGTAGCAAACCAAAGAGTATCTTTGCTTCCACAACTGCTTCACTACAATCAGAAATACATAAATTGAGAACATGTGCATAACACCATGTATACACACTGTTTGGTGAATCCTTTTATTAAAGCTGTAACCCCACAAACTCACTCCTCATGTTTGCTGCACCATCAAATGACTCCTGACAATGTTCTTCATATGTCCAGAAGTGTCCTGTACCTCTACCACAGCAAAGAGAAGCTCATGAACTTTAAGGTTTTCCACATACTGTAAAATGATAGCCACTTGGTCAGTCACACCGATGTCCTGTGTGGTGTCCATCTGAATGCTGATCTTCTGGTCTATAGCATCTCTTGCAATGCCTTCTCTGATTATCTGCAAAATAATCTCAACAATTTGATTTACAGTTGTCTTAGACAGCAGGGCAATTAGCCCTCCATGGCTACGAGCTTCAGAAGCTGCATTTTATTTATCCATGTTCTGCTTTCTCCTCTTCTTGCTCTGCTCTACTGCTTTTGATATGTGTATTCAGAGGATTATCAAATTGGGAGAATAGAAGAATCAACTCCAAGAAATTTCCATGGTTAAGCACTGTGTTCTCCAAGCTATATAAAGCTTCATCTTTTCCTCAATATGGTAGGCACTGACGTCCAATAAATTTAACAACTTCAATAATCCTCTTCATAACATCAATGTTCTGCTGGACTTGTTTCCTCCGACTCTCAACCATATCTTTGTTTGCCAGCGTTTTCAATATCAGCATCTGCTCTGCATGCCAGATATGAATGCACAGCTGCATTTGCGATTGGAATCCTCATGTTCCACCATGCCTTGGTAGATATGATTAAAGTCTTTGTATCCTGTCACAAATCTAGTTTCCACATCAGAAAATGCCATGCAGATACTGCAGTGGATAGAATACACCACTGCCAACCATCTGCACAGTAACGCAGTTCCTTGGTACAACTTTATTGCTTCCAGGAAGTATCCACTTATAGATTCTCGCAGGATTGTATGGTAGGCCTTTAACGTCAGTTGGTCCAGGCTGAACTGGATGCCTTTGAACAAAGGCAACCTTTTCTGATTAAGAGGCAGTCCTTCTTGGGCATTGAAAATTGGGATTCTTAGTCATCTCAGTATCAAGTTGCATAACTGTTCCCATTGTAGAGTCCACTGGTTGCATTTCTTGAAGATCTAGAATCCAACTTGCAGTGCAGCTGGTTACACACAGAGATACACTTTGTCCACCTTTTACTACCACTGCCTCTGAAGTACTTTTGTTCTGCAGGGTACTGCCATTGTTTTGTAGACTTGTAAACAGCGACAGCAATATCTTGCATTGTTTTGGATCAGATGTTGCTGTCAACAGACCCGACAAGTTTGCCAGTCTTCTTTCTGGGCACAGATTTGACTTTGCTCAGCTCAGACATAGTTACTCTTCTGTGGACGTGTACGCAGGGATGGGTTCTCTACTCACTGTTCCAGTATCTACTCTTAACCTTGAGAAAGTCAGTGACAACCAATGACAAACATATGTACCAAAACGACAATGACAAATGACAAACTGTACCAAAAATACAACCTGGTTTGCCGTGCTTGCTCAGCTGCTCTGGTCAGGCCACACTGTCACTGATGTACTGCACCAAGATCAGTCTTCCTCCATTGCCACAATCTCCACTCTGCTCCTGTCGCTATTTACCTGCCCATTATATTAATCTGGTGTTGAAATTATACAGCACAGACAATCATGCAACAGTAGCAGTGGGTGACCAGTACCACTAAACATTTTCTTTCTGTCTGCATAGTCTTTCAAAATGTAACTGCAAACCGCTACTTAAAGATAGCCTCTAGCATGTGTACTGAAAACATTCTGTGCAACACTAAAACCTTACAGCATCTAATTTACTCCTCTCTTAACGTTTTAGGTAGTCTCACAAACGTCAAGTCAGATTCGTGCACTTATAAGACAGCTTCATCTTCTTAAGATTCTTCTCTTGTAAGCCATTTTGGCTCCTAAACATTCTCTTGTACAGCAAAACATGCAGCATTTTAATGTTGATCTATGCCATATCACTTTTCACTGGGAAAGGAGACACTAAAATCATGAACAAATAAAAACAGTACTTGTTAATTTCTTCAGTTTCAATCCATAAACCGATGCCCATGTTAGCAGGAACAATAACGCCATCATAACTATTCCACAAATCAGGATGCATGTATGGGTTTGCTAGTGCAACAGCATCAATATTCAAATGCAAAAGCACTAAAGTGTCAAGCAGCTTTGGATGTGGTGGTGAGCAGCAGCCTTCACTTCAATTCTATCTAGCTTTTAGCCGTCTGCTTGAAATCCAGTTTCCCCATCCATTTTAATGCAAGTGTAAAGCAGGGGTCAATCTTAACATTGTTTTACTAGCCCAAGCGAAAACTGACCAGGGCTAGTGCAGCTAACTCTCTACTTGCCCATCTTGACTAGTGCAGATTTTCATGGCTGTTAATGGTTAAAAGCCTCTACATTAGCATTCTCTAGTCCTCATGCTAATCTCTTTCAATCTCACGGTGGTGTATGGGGAGGAGAGGATGGTGGCCCTATAGGGGGACCTGGAGGCTCTGGAAAGGTGGTCTAGAAAGCAGAAGCTGAGGTTCAGTGCAGAAAAATGCAAGGTACTGCACCTGGGAGCCAGAAACCCCAGCCAAGTGTACACCCGGTGGGGGTGAATGCTGCAAGTCTCAATGGCTGAGAGGGACCTGGGGGTGGTGATGGATGTCAAGAAGAACAACTCAGAGACTTGTAGGAGGCAGTGGCAAGGCCAACAGGATGCTTGGATGCATGCTAGGGGCTCACCTCCAGAAGGAGGGAAGTGATACTCCCACTGTATAATTGCTTGGTGAGGCCACACTCGAGTACTGCATGCAGTTTTGGAGGCCACATTTAAAGAGGACATTGAACTCCTGGAGAAGGTCTAGAGGAGGCAACCAAAATGATTTGGGGCTTGAGGATAGGACCTATGGGGAGAGGCTTGAAGAGCTAAATATGTACACATTGGAAGAGAAGGGACCGGGGATATGATAGAGTTCTTCAGGTACATGAGAGGGGAAATGGGGAGGAGCAGTCAGGGTGCTCTGAAGGAAGGACGGGGCAACTAGAGGGCATGGGTAGAAGCTGGGGGAGATTCAGGGAGAAAGGAGGAGGTGCTACTTCACTGAGAGGGTGGTGGAGCCATGGAATGTTCTGCCCATGGGGCTGGTGGAGGCAGAAACAGTGGAGGGGTTCAAGAGGGGGTGGGACAGGTACAGGGGAAGGGTTCTGTAAGCAAAAACCAGTGCAGTGAGAATATCCAGGACTGGGAAGGCAGAAGCCAGAGGGGGGGCAGCAAGGTCAGCTCCCAGGGTGGGGACTGACCAAACGAGCAGACACGAAAGACCAGTAGGCCTTTTCTGCTGGCATTTTAGTATGTTAGTATTGTTCCAGATGGCCTGGTGTGATTAACAGCTCATTAAGAGCTGCAATTATCTGGCAGTTCAAGAGAGAGATCCCACAAAAGACTCAATGTGAGTCATTAATATTATCACTCCACTGTTAAGACTTTCAGCTAGTGTCCAGTGTGTGATCAAGGGGAGAGTGCTGTTAAGTCACTAGGTTCCAGTTTTCTGAATGTGTCTATGTCTAACAATTTGTCCAATATTAAGACCAGTGCCCCTCATTTCTCTGCATTTTGAGTGTTTGTATTCTACATTTCAGTGACAAAATGCAAAGAGGTATACAAGATTGGCCCTGCAAGTGGTGGGTTTTATCCCAGCCTCACCATAACTTCCTCTCCTCCAAATCTCTTAACTCTGTTCTTTCCTGGACACCACTGCAGACCAGACTCTGAAGTGACCATCCATAGATCCATAGCTGCCATTACTGGAAAGTGTAAGGGTCCGTAGCTCTTCTAAATGGATCATACCAGCCATCACCAGCCATACAGTTCCACCCTTATCCCACTCAGCATGTCCTTTTAGGCTAAAAACAAAGCTTTGGATCATGTATGTGTAACCCCCCTGCAAATGGGGGTTCCCAAAAGACTTCCAGGAGCTTGCTTGAATGCTCCAAGCCTGAATGGTGTTTGGCATTTAAGCCATTTATCAGTGAGTGTTTTAGAGCCTCTGGTACTGTCTCTTTAAGAGCTGTCTGCTTGCAGACATAATTAGTTGTATGGGGGACTGTGTGCTTCTTGAGTACCACTCGAGCTGCTGCCAATTCACTTCATTTTTGCAGTCACTAGGAGTGCAAAGGAACCTATCTGAAGATGTAACTGTTTGCCAGAAATTATTTAGAGTAATAATGAAATTACAGTTTGTCTAACCTGCTTTCTTTGCAGTCAGAACTGTGTCTGCTAGTTCCCATTCTAGTTTTGAACTGCTGAACTGGACCAATCAGTGTGGGGTAAGCTAGCTCTAAAATGATGCCTTGGACGAATCAGAACTTGGACTCATAATCTGAGCCAGCCACAAGAGGATTGTATGGGCAGTGACTCTGGGAGATGTAGTTTAGACTTCAGTGCCTTTTGGACCAACAGCAGCAGTCTATTGTGAGTGACAGCCAATCCAGTCAAGAACTGGGAGGAACTCAAAGGAAGTGCGGTTTCGTCAGTTGGAGTTCAGTTGAGCTTTGGCAGTGAAGAAGGAAGGAGCCCTGTGCTTTTCAGTGTGCAGTTTTAGTCAAAACGTGTAAGGCCCAGAGTTCCGTCTGCAGCTTGTTAACTTGTAGGACTGAACATCCTGTGAAAAGAATCAAAGAATCTCTGAAGAGTAGAAACAGGCTCACCCTGTAGAAGACTGGAAGAATTGCTGAAAATTGCATCTCGGTCTGTCAGGAACTGAATCTGCTGTGTGTTCTCCCCGGTATTGTGCAGTAATTGCGATCGGATACAGATGCAGCCTGCCTGGTATAGTACTTTCTTTTATATGGATGTGTGAAGAGGTTTGTGTACCTCAAGTGAGCCCTGCTGACATTGAAGGACCCTATCTTATTTGGAGGTCGTGAGTACTAATTCAGGGTTGCTCCCTGTTGAATTGCCACATTAAATCCAAATGGAATTACTGTACTGCTGACTGTTTAATTCTCCTTTTCTCTGTGTGAAAGGGCCCTACCAGCTGCCACGGTTTGGACTAGCCACTGGGGCTTGGGTACCCAGGACAGTAACTGATAGGGATAGGCCTGTGCACAGAGCCAAAATGAGATTATTAGAGTGATAAGCTAATTAACCTGATTTCCTGTCCTTGTTATATCCCCTAAATAAATAAGAGCTGCTTGTTTCAGCAAAGTTATACTGCCTGAGGTATTTGTCTATGTTAAAGTACTGTACTGTGATTGTTGCACTGTATCTCATTTCACAGGAGGTCCCAGTGCGGAACCAGACCTGGGGTAAGTGTATACTGTGAAGGTAATTCTGATATATTGTGGGCCACTAGTGGGAAGAAAGGGGTTGCAGTGTCCCAGAGGGCTGTGACCAAGTTAGTTTAACTATTGCAAACCCTGACCTCTGGGTGGAGGCACCGCCATTGGATCCAGGCCCTCAACCTGTTAGTGGCAAATCAGGCAGGGGTAGTAGCCCCTGGGATAGCGCCATCTAGGGGTTACATCTTGGAGGCTCACCGCTGGGATTGTGTGTCCTCTAGTGGCCATATTTACGAACCACTGTTAAGAAAAAAATGGGTACCCCGACAGAAGTGGCTGTGCACCGGCTGGTGGAGTGGTGTACTGGGGAGGAGATCGACCCCCAAAATGCTATGCTTATCCTGGACATCCCCCTGGGTATCAATACGGACACTGTGCAGGAGTACTTTCCAAGGTGGAAGGTTTACAAAACCCTGTGGTGGTGGGTCGGCATGCTAATCTGCTCACCCACACTTTCCTGGCCCTAGTAGAGTTTAAGGATCCCATAGATAGCTCCAAAGTGCCACAGACCATTACCCCAGAGGGAGCCCTCACTGCTTGGAGAGTGATAACTAAGGACAGTAAAGACCCGGGGGGGAATCAGCCCCCACCACTATCTGAAACTTTTGAGGAGAAATTTGCTGAATGGTTGCTGGGAGAGGGGAAAACTGTGGAGGACTTGAAGAAACTATTCTTGCCACCTGGGGGTGTTCCTCCCCCAACACCCTCTCCTGCTCCAGTGCCCGTAATGGTGGCTGAACCAATGCAGACTCTATTTCTGCACCTGCCATTAATCACGACTCTTACGAAGGTTGAGGATCTTCTCTGGCACCCTCCCACCCCCAAGAGGAGGATGACTGGGAGACCTGGATAGACTATGTTGCCCCAAGTGCTAGAATGGCAATGCTCGGAAGGCAGCGAAAGAGGTTAGTGAGAGCCTCCGAGGTCCTGCCCTGGCTACCATCCGTGCTAAATGGGCCAGTAACCCTGAGCGACTGCACAGGCCTATCTTGAGGCCTTGGAGAATGTGTATGGGAGCCCAGATTCTGATGAGGACCTATGGTGGAGAGTAAGAGATGCACAGTACCAAGGGAGTTGTTGTCTGTGTATGTATCTCGGCTGGAAAAATTGTTGCAAGAATGCCTCAGAAAAGGTAGTTTGCCAGCTATTGAACTGGACCGAACCAGGCTGGACAGGATCCTTAAGTCTGCCCCTTCTCAGAACTGCTGTTGCTTCAGTTACGCCTGGCAGATCGACTGGAATCCCCACCTCCTATGATGAGTTAATGAGAGAAATTCGAGGAGTTGAGAAAGACGACCCGGAGGGACCTGCACCAATAGCTGCGGCTACGACCCGAGTGACTGAGGGTGACCCATCAAGTGAAGTTCAGGGGCAGAGGTTGGCAGTCAATGAGTGCTCTGACAAGGAAAAGATATGCCACAATGGGCGAACTGTTGAGAGAGATCCAGGAATTCAAAAACAGTCCTTTATGAAGGCCACGCCTGCAAGTACGGGCCCTGACCTATATCCGACTGCATCTGCTATGGGGTGGGGTACCCACCATGTATCTCCTGCTGATAACAGCTCCGAACTCGATTCCTTGACCATGGAAGTGGAGAAACTGACGAGATGTCTCCAAATGCTTATCACGCCAGAACAGAGATGGCACCAAGGTTTCAGTTAGTAATACCCCGCCCTGGCTCCCAGTGTGGCGCCTCGGCCAGCTCAAACTCCAGAAAGTATGTTTTGCTATAATTGTGGGAAAGATGGGCACATGAAAAGGAATGCCAGTCCCAAAAGACACTGACAAAGTTGCATATAGGCTACAAGGAGAGCTTGGAGAAGAAATCAGTGGTTAAGAGGTGCGACATGATCCCAGTGAGGCACCAAAAATGCTAATTCACGCCCTTTGTGGCAAGGTCAGTTGCCCAGGCCCCACTACCGCCTCTCCAGACTGGTCCAGAATAGTGGGTCCCTCCATGGAGACCACTGTAAAGGTGAATGGAGTGTCTACAAGAGCTGTATTAGACAGTGGCTCCCAAGTGACAATTATGTTCCAGGATTGGTATCAGAAGCATTTGTCAGACGTACCCTTACAACCATTAGAAGGACTGCATGTATGGGGGTTAAGTGAGAAGGCCTACCCCTATTCGGGTATATCCAATTTGGCTGTCTTTCCCCACCTCCGTGGCTGGAGTGGCCGAACAAGTAGAGACCCTAGCCTTAGTGTGTCCCCCCACTGGACTGTATGATGGTGTCCCTTTGTTGATTGGAACAAATGCTCATATGTTCGGAAGGCTGGCAGTTGTGTTATGAAAAACAGGGGTCAAAGACTAGTAGAGCTTTAAGAGTTCCAGCTTTAATTAAGAAGGCCTATAAGGCACAGAGAGATGCTGAAAAACAGAACCAGAGGAACCGGTCGGAATTGTATGGAAGAAGGATCCTGAGTCTCTGATCCTGGCGCCAAATGCCCAGTGTACCTTACAGGAGAGGTCCATATCAGAAAGGATGTTAAGAATAAAATATTAATGTTGGATGCACCAGGCGATGGAAAATTGCCAGAGGGACTGCTGGTCAAGCCTAGTATTTTGCCCGCTAGAGCCCATGCTTATGCCAGAAGGGTAATGGTCCAAGTTCATAATGTGTCTGAAAGAGACATTCGAGTAAACAGAGGTTGCATCCTGGCTAATGTGCATTGTGCAGACACTGCAGTGCTACCCAGCAGCAAGAGTTCAAGGAAGAATGACAGAAGTAAGCCATGACTTGTTTGATTTCGCGACTCCCGCTGCCAGCTGAATGGAAAGTGAGGATCAGTGAGAAGCTTGCCCAGAGAGACCAGGTGTTTTCTTTAAAGGAATGGGATGTAGGATGCGTGCAAGAGCTGAGCACAATATCCGGCTGCATGAGAAGACCATTTCGTGAGAGGTCTCGACGCCTGGCACCTGCTGACATAGATGATGTGAGACGGCATCTGCAAGAGATGTTAGCTGCTGGTGTAATACGAGAATCCAGAAGCCCTTATGCTCTCCCATTGTGGTAGTGAGGAAAAGAATGGAACAGTAAGGATGTGTGTGGATTATCGCACCTTAAACCGCGGACTATCCCTGATCAGTACACAATGCCCGCATTCAGGATGCTTGGACTGCCTAAGCGGAGCAAGTGGTTCTCTGTGCTGGATCTCCGCAGTGGGTACTACCAGATCCCGATGGCCCCAGAGGACCGTAGAAGACGGCGGCCTTATCTGTCCGCTTGGCTTCTATGAATTCATGAGGATGCCTCAAGGATTTCAGGTGCCCCAGCCACTTTTCAACGATTGATGGAGCGTGCAGTGGGGGACATGAACTTACTAGAGTGCCTGGTATACCTAGATGATGTCATTGTGTTTGGCAGCTCACTGGAGGAACATGAGAGCAGATTATTTAAGGTATTGGACCGACTGGAGGACTTTGGCCTTAAACTGTCCATTGATAAGTGTCAATTCTTTCAAACATCAGTAAAGTATGTGGGACACATAGTATCCACCGAGGGAATAGAGACCGACCCAAGTAAAGTTGAGGCCTTGACCACCTGGCCACAGCCCAAAAATCTAAAAGAACTGCAAAGATTCCTGGATTCTGTGGTTATATCGTGCTTCATCAAGGACTATTCAAAGTGATCCGCCCTTTACTTAACCTTACTCAAGGGTATCCCCCAACCCACAAAAAATACCAAAAGTCAGCGTTCCTCAAGACTGAAAGAGTGTATTTTCATCCGAGTGAAGTATTTGGGGCCCGCTGGACTCCTGATTGTGAGACTGCTTTTCATGAGATCATATATCAACTACACATGCTCCAGTGCTGGCCTATGCCGATCCAAGAAAACCTTACGTCCCGCACACTGATGCTAGCTTGCAAGGGTGGGGGCTGTGTTGTACCAAGAGCACCGAGAATGGCCTGAGACCAGTGGCCTTTGCCAGTAGAAGCCTGACCCCATCCGAAAAGAACTATCCTGTACATAAGTTAGAGTTCCTAGCTTTGAAGTGGGCTATTGTTGACCAATTCCATGAGTACTTGTATGGGGCTAAAATACTAGTAAAACTGACAATAATCCTTTGACCTATGTGCAGACCTCAGCTAAGTTGGATGCCACTGGCCATAGGTGGCTTTCTGCATTATCTACATATGACTATGCTCTCGAATACCGAGCAGGTCTGAACCACATAGATGCTGATGCTCTCTCCGGAGGCCTGTTCCCAGAATGATTGGGTCCGATTGGCAGAACCTGACATTCGGGCACTCTGCCGGAGATTTGACAGGAGGAACAAATGTCCACGGACGAGAGGACTGCATGGTGGATCTTGGGAGCCTCTGAGAATTGCATACCTGCTGCTTATTGCCACTTTTCTGCAATAGACATTGGTGCACTGCCTCAGCTGGACAATGACAGTATTCGGGCTCAATCCCGCGATCCCATGATCAAAGCAGCTTTAGAAGCCCTCTATGCAGGAAAAGATGTGTCCAAATTACGCTCCACTGATTTGAGAACTGCACTGTTATACAAAAGGTCCTAAGTTGAAACTGATCAATAAACTGTTATACAGAGAAACAGTAGACAGAGGGGACAAGTAGACAAACAACAACTAGTGCTGCCACTGCCTTCGAGACTCAGTACTGAGGTCCTTGCACAACCACATGGGGCACCTTGGTATAGACAGAACACTTGACTTGGTGAGATCCAGATTCTATTGGCCTAAGATGGGGGCTGATGTGGAGCAACACATTCGAACTTGTAGTCGCTGCTACAGAGGAAAGCTTTGCCCCAGAGGGCTGCCCCTTGTTAACATCACCACCAGTGCACCCATGGAGCTGGTCTGTATTGATTTTCTGAGTTTGAGTCGGATCAAAGAAATATCAGTAATGTGCTGGTGGTCACTGACCATTTCATGAGATATGCCCAAGCTTTCCCCACCAAAGACCAGAAAGCATCCACTGTGGCCAAAGTACTTGTAGAAAACTTTTTGTTCACTATGGAGCTCCACAAAGAATCCATTCTGATCAAGGGAGACTTTGAGAGTCGTCTGATCAAAGAGATGCTTTCTCTGTGGGGTGCGAAAGTCCAGAACCACTCCTTACCACCCCCAGGGGACCCACAGCCTGAACGTTTCAACCGCACTTTGCTAGATATGCTAGGCACCCTGCACCCAAAGGACAAGCCTAGATGGAGCCAACAAATTAGCACCCTGGTACATGCTTATAACTGCGCCAAAAGTGATGCCACTGGATTCTCCCCCTACCGCCTGATGTTTGGAAGAGAAGCTCGACTACCAGTAGATGTGTGTTTTGGGGTCTCTCTGATGGGGTTCAAGCTGACAACTATTTACAGTATGTGCAAAGTTAAAGGCCCAGCTAACTCATGCGTACCAACTGGCTCAAACCATGGCTGCCAAAAGAAATCTGGCCAACAAAGAAAGGTATGATAAAAGGTGAAAAGCACAGGAACTCCAGGAGGGAGATCGGGTATTGCTAAGAAATCTGGGACTGCATGGCAAGCACAAGATTGCTGACAGATGGCACCATCTCCCTCACATTGTAGTGGGCAAACTAGATGATCTGCCAGTGTACAAAGTAAGGCCTGAGAATAATTCAAAAGATGTAAAACAATGCATAGAAATCATTTACTGCCCATTGGACAAATCTTAATTGAGTCTGAGCCCTAGAAGATCCCCCTCTGGACCAGTGACTGAGCAGCTGCTAAGAAAAGATCAAGAAAGTCTGCACCTACAGAAGCAAAGTTAAAGTGTTCCCTCCACAAGTCCCAGTTGAGCATGACTGTCAGTCCATATCGGAAGAAAGTGAGAGTGACTTTGAATACTATCCTTCTTACTGAACTGAGTCAATTGTTTGGGCAATCCCTAGTCAATAGTGGAGACAAAGCTGGGCCTTCTGGACTGTCTAAGCCCCCAGCTTCATCCCTGGAGCCAATGCTCCCAGAAAGTGAAGTGCAAAGCATCAGATCAGATGAAATAGAATCATTGTGCATGGTTGAACTGTTTGAGCTTTCAGGGAGGAAAATGATAGATTGGGGCAGACTGGTGATACACGAACAAGAAGAGTATTTTGAGTGCCCTGACAGTCCACTGCCAGTGTCCGAAAGCTCTCCATGCGAGCCAAATGTTGTGGACTCAGAAACTGTAACTCCTGGAGCTGAAAGTGCCCCAAGTTCTAGCCTCTCTACCCCCATGGAGACTCCTCTGACAAGTGAGGACAATGCTGAAAATGAGGCTCAGGTGCAGAGACTGTAACAGTTCCCCTAGAAAGACTGGTCGAGCTGTAAAGCCTGTGGTGCACCTCAGTTATGATTCCCTTGGGAGGCCTGTGGATTTGCCTCTCAATGTTGTCCATAAAGGAGTGTATGTGTCCCAGGCTCATTGCCCAAACTGAGCGTCAGTGCTAACTCAAGTTACTTGTGTTGCCCTCTAAGTATGGTGCCTTGCCCCATCCAGCCCCAAGGTAACTGATAGGAAGGCCCCCTCTTCAGGTTTCATGTACAAGAGGTAATAACTTGAGTTATGGTACAATGTGTATGTAATACTGTGTAAGAGTGACGTACTGCAATGTTTCAGAAATGTGTTCTTGGTAAAATGATATATTGACTGATGATTACATATGTGAGCCTAATGCAAATGTATATGGTTGCAGTTGAAACTTATGGGTGACTTGCTGACGCGGACGTCAAGCTTTCCCAGGCCAGGAAGGGTAACCCCCTGCAAATGGGGGTTCCCAAAAGACTTCCAGGAGCTTGCTTGAATGCTCCAAGCCTGAATGGTGTTTGGCATTTAAGCCATTTATCAGTGAGTGTTTTAGAGCCTCTGGTACTGTCTTTTAAGAGCTGTCTGCTTGCAGACATAATTAGTTTGTATGGGGGACTGTGTGCTTCTCTGAGTACCACTCGAGCTGCTGCCAATTCACTTCATTTTGCAGTCACTAGAGTGCAAAGGAACCTATCTGAAAGATGTAACTGTTTGCCAGAAATTATTTAGAGTAATAATGAAATTACAGTTTGTCTAACCTGCTTTCTTTGCAGTCAGAACTGTGTCTGCTAGTTCCCATTCTAGTTTTGAACTGCTGAACTGGACCAATCAGTGTGGGGTAAGCTAGCTCTAAAATGATGCCTTGACGAATCAGAACTTGGACTCATAATCTGAGCCAGCCACAAGAGGATTGTATGGGCAGTGACTCTGGGAGATGTAGTTTAGACTTCAGTGCCTTTTTGGACCAACAGCAGCAGTCTATTGTGAGTGACAGCCAATCCAGTCAAGAACTGGGAGGAACTCAAAGGAAGTGCCGGTTTCGTCAGTTGGAGTTCAGTTGAGCTTTGGCAGTGAAGAAGGAAGGAGCCCTGTGCTTTTCAGTGTGCAGTTTTAGTCAAAAACGTGTAAGGCCCAGAGTTCCGGTCTGCAGCTTGTTAGGACTGAATCGTCCTGTGAAAAGAATCAAAGAATCTCTGAAGAGTAGAAACAGGCTCACCCTGTAGAAGACTGGAAGAATTAAGGAAAATTGCACTGGTCTGTCAGGGAACTGAATCTGCTGTGTGTTCTCCGGTATTGTGCAGTAATTATGATCGGGATACAGATGCAGCCTGCCTGGTATAGTACTTTCTTTTATATGGATGTGTGAAGAGGTTTGTGTACCTCAAGTGAGCCCTGCTGACATTGAAGGACCCTATCTTATTTGGAGGTCGTGAGTACTAATTCAGGGTTGCTCCCTGTTGAATTGCCACATTAAATCCAAAATGGAATTACTGTACTGCTGACTGTTTAATTCTCCTTTCTCTGTGAAAGGGGCCCTACCAGCTGCCACGGTTTGGACTAGCCACTAGGGCTTGGGTACCCAGGGACAGTAACTGATAGGGATAGGCCTGTGCACAGAGCCATAGGTAGATTATTAGAGTGATAAGCTAATTAACCTGATTTCCCCCTGTCCTTGTTATATCCCCCTAAATAAATCAGAGCTGCTTGTTTCAGCAAAGTTATACTGCCTGAGGTATTTGTCTATGTTAAAGTACTGTACTGTGATTGTTGCACTGTATCTCATTTCACAGGAGGTCCCAGTGCCGGAACCAGACCTGGGGGTAAGTGTATACTGTGAAGGTAATTCTGATATATTGTGTGGGCCACTAGTGGGAAGAAAGGGGGGTTGCAGTGTCCCAGAGGGCTGTGACCAAGTTAGTTTAACTATTGCAAACCCTGACCTCTGGGTGGAGGCACCCGCCATTGGATCCAGGCCCCTCAACCTGTTAGTGGAAAATCAGGCAGGGGTAGTAGCCCCTGGGATAGCGCCATCTAGGGGTTACATATGGTACAAAAATAAACCTTGATAACAATTTGAAACCTTGAAATAGGCATTCCTGGGGTGCATAGATCATCCTTCACAGAAATAGTATATGACCATACAAAATTTGCCAGCAGATAAAGGCCTAGAGGTCTATCAAGTCTGCTCGAATGTGCAGCTATCACCCCTTATTCTGTGTTATACCTGTGTACTGTTTTCCCTGGGCTGATGAAATGACAATGTTAAAGAAAAATCTGTTATTGTTGGGGCAGAGCATATTAAAATCAATGCTTTTACAAATAAAAATGTCATAGTTTTCAATTTCCCCAAGCCCCTTAGGTTTGTCTAGCCCCCACCCCAAAGAAATCTTAACTGTATTCTGGCTCACTTGAGACTGTACAAAAACTTTCAGAAGTGCAGGTCTCTAGTTGATTATAGGGTGGGGACCAAGAGTGTCTTTCTCTGCCTGACTCTGTTCATTGCCCTGTGGGTGGTAGTGACAGTGTAGTGAGGTGCAGAAAGAGGAAGAGAGGAGGCCAAGGTACAAAACAATGGGGGGGGGGACTCACTGTCAATGGTGGCATTGCAGTCTTTTTCTGCTGGGGAGCTGGAAGCAATGTGGAGTAGGATAAATGTGTAATAATCAAAGTATTTCTTGGCTTTGCTTGCATTGTTTCCTGTACAAGTGATCAAAATTTTCCATTATAATTAAGGGTTAGTGCAACCATCTGTGGGCTAGTGTAATTTTGAATCAACTTGCCCTGCTGGCTAGTGCAAAAAAAAGTTAAGGTTGACCCCTGGTATAAAGTTCAGTGAAAACCAGCATTTTTTCTGTTATTTAAAACAAGCAGTTCCACAACAGCACCAGATTCTCCACTACCCAGAGGAAGAGCCCAACCTTCCCCTTTGCCCCCCAGGAAGATCAGAAGAACCAACAACCACTTCAGGATTGCAAGGGTGGAAATGAACCCTTAAGCTGCCAACAAGATTAGAGCATATAGGCATTCTGGACTGATTCAGTCTGCAGCATAGCAAGGGCCAGGTTTTTCAGTCACTAGCCAACAGGCCACTAGTGACTACTGTCTAGCCCTACCATCTTTTCCACTGACCCAGCTGGTGTACTTACTAAAATGTTACTGTCTCCAGTACAAGCCTACAAGGCTAGATGAGGGAAACTCTTAATAGCCCAATACAAAATCTACAAGCATTTGACTAGTAGGCTGGTGCCAATTCTGACCCCCTGGGATTGCATGCAGACAATGTATGAAAAGCAGTGATTTAGCAAAACCAGGGGTCAAAACTAGCATGTTTCCACTAACCAAATGCTGGTAGATTTTGTATGAGGCAGGCTAGTAAAACCATTTTAAGCACTTGGCTAAAGTATTATCCCCCCCCCCAGTATACACCAGCTGAGTATTAAAGTCTGTGGGGCTAGTGTATTTTCCCAGTTATTAGGGCTGCTTGGCTAGTGGCTACACTCAACCCCTGGTTTACCCTGCCTGCAGCTTGCTCCAAAAATCAAGCGCCGCACCACCATTGCACTGTCAATACCAGCAGCCCTCTAGAGTCAGACAGACTGACTGTGCTGGCTCTGCAGTTGCCACTTGCACAAGCCACAATGCTGGCTCCTTGTCACCCACAAGCTGTGGCCCAACCATGGGCCCACTTCTCACTCTGGGCTCCATTTGGAGCCTTTGAGCCTGTAAAGTTCTAACAAACTAAACTATAAAGGCTGTCTCCAAATGCTGCAATCTGGCCATTAGAAAGCCTTACATTACTCCATGCTACACTGTCATGGAGAGCTGGATCACCATGGCACAGGGATTCTTTTGTCAGCATTCCTTCCTCTAACACTGCTGAAAGACTGCAATGATGTATTCCGATTTTGAACAAGCATTGTTAAACTGTTGGTGGAAGAATTAATTATTTTTTTTAAATCTCCAAATGTCTGGAATCAAAATGAATTATTTTAGACTCGTATAATACCAGTAAGGCCCTCCTAGTAGTTAGACTGGTAAGCACCCACTAGGTAGGAGGCAGGGAACTACAGGCCAGTCAGTCTTACCTCAGTAGTGGGTAAGATTATGGAGGCCCTCCTTAAGGAAAGGATAGAGCAACACCTGGAATCCATAGGGGCGCAGGATCAAAGACAGCATGGGTTTTCAAAGGAAGGTGCTGTCAAACTAATCTCATAGATTTCTTTGACTGGGTAAACAGAGTGGTGGACCAAGGGGAGCAGTTGATGTCGTCTACCTTGACTTCAGCAAAGCTTCGACACTGTTCCATAGAAGATTGATAAATAAGCTGGGTAGGCTCAGGGTGGGTCAGAAGTTGGTCAACTGGGTGGCAAACTGGTTGACGGACAGAAAACAGAGAGTGGTGGTAAATGGCATACAGTCAGAAGAGATGCAAGTCACAAGTGGGGTACTTCAGGGATCAGTCTTGGGGCCAGTCCTCTTCAATATTTTCATTAGTGACATTGCAGATGGACTAGAGGGTAAGGCTTGTCTGTTTGCAGATGACACCAAGATCTGCAACATAGTACATGACCCAGATGGGGTGGGCAGTATGAGAAGACATCTGGATAAACTAGCAAAATCATCAGAAGAGTGGCAACTGGGATTTAATGCAAAGAAGTGAAAGATCATGCACATAGGGAAGAGAAACCCTGAAGCCACCTATAGGATGGGAGGGGAGTTGCTGGCAGTCACAAAGGAAGGAAGAAAGAGACTTGGGCGTCATCATCACTGATGACCTGAAATCATCCAAGCAGACCTCTAAAGCAGTAGGTAAGGCTAGGAGGATGTTAGGGTGTATTAGTAAGGGTATCACAAGTCGTAAGAGAGAAGTAATAATCCCTCTTTATAAGACACTGGTTAGGCCCCATCTGGAGTACTGTGTGCAGTACTGGAGGCCACACCTTCATAAGGACATTAACCAAAATGGTGCAGGGACTGTATCAGAAGACATATGAGGACAGATTAATGGAGCTCAATATGTATACCCTTGAGCAAAGGAGGGAGAGAGGTGACGTGATCGAAACATTCAAACACCTTAAGGGCATTAACAAGGTGAAAGAGTCTAATATGTTTAAATACAAGAAAAATAGCAGGACAAGAGGACACAGCATGAGAACAGAGGGAGGCCGATTAAGGGAGAATGTGAGGGAAATTCTTTTTCACAGAAAGAGTGGTGGATGCATGGAACAGCCTACCTCAGGAAGTGGTGGCTATGAATACAGTGCAGGGCTTCAAACAGGCATAGGACAGGCATAAGGGAGCAATACCAGATGAATATGGATAGATAGATCATTGACAGTGTAAAGGTGTGTGGCAAGAAAAAATGGGCAGACTGGATGGGCCTTGTGGTCCTTATCTGCTGTCAATCTCTATGTGCCTATGTTTCTATGAAGGTGTAATATGGCACTCAGCTGTGCCTTGTGCTGCATTACACCCCTAGGAGATGATTAACAGACAACTCTAACCCCTGGGCATGCCTTATTTGCTAAAAGAGCAGTTGCATATTTTGGAACATCCCCCCTCCCTCCCCCTCGAAATGCGATACCTCACCTGCTCCAGAGTTGGCAAATATCCAGCAGCCCATTTCTTTCAGCCTTGTATGAAAAGTTATATCACTCATATTTTTTACCTCACTACAAATGGAGCCACTTCCCGATACCATCAAAACACTCCCCATGCAGGCACATGCAGACCCATTTTGTGATGTCATAAAATGGAGGCTTACTTATGCACGCTTCATTGACTGACCTAAGGGGGGTCACAATATTTCTAAAGGTTTTAGTACTCTATTTAGTTTTTGTTTACCAGGTGGGTGCACTAGCCATAGCAATGACCATTTCAGGGACGACCTGGGAGGGTACAGTACAACAATACAGGGAAACACATAGGTGCTGGAAGATAGTAAAAGCTGAGGGGCAGAGGCTCAGAGGGGCACTTATGAGAGTAAAAAGGGCACTTTTTCTACACTAGTTTTTGCCATACAAATATACATTAAATGTACACACATGATGATCGTAACATTAAGAATGCAGTCCCATATAGGAATATTTATACAGTATATTACAGACATATGAATGTGCCAGCAGAAATATACCACCTACTCAGTCTAAGTCTGCTCAAGTGTGCAGCTATATTAAGAGAGCAGCTGTCAACCCATTCCCTCCAATAGCTCCACATGAAGTTTGAACCATCCATTGCTTAACCTGATACAGTGGCTGCCCAGGTGAAACAGAGAGATGGCATAGTAATATGTGAAAGACAAAGAACCTCTGTGCGCAAACACTGGGGCAAGGGTTACCCAAAGGGCATTTAGCTGGGAAGCCAAGTTTCAAGAAAATACAAATCACACATGCCCACACAATACAGCATCATGGGCTGCATATGCAAATCACCACAGAATGTTATGCTGGTCCAACTTTAAGCAAATTGCATGGTTCGAAAGGCCTCTCACACAGTTTGCAAAGGGTGCTAACAGAGACATAGACACATGTTTCGTCCTACCAGGACTCATCAGTATGCCTCGTCTGTTTGACACCCCAGTGGAGTGGACCAGCTACCCTTAAGACAGTGTGTCTTAGATATGTTGAGCTGAACCCATTAAAATAAAAAAACTATATAAAAGACAAAGAACCTCTGTGCGCAAACAATGCGCGCATTGTGTGGGCATGTGTGATTTTATATTTTCTTGAAACTTGGCTTCCCAGCCAAATGCCCTTTGGGGTAACCCTTGCCTCAGTGTTTGTGCACAGAGGTTCTTTGTCTTTTAAATAGTTTTTTATTTTAATGGGTTCACCACAACATATCCAAGACACACTGTCTTAAGGGTAGCTGGTCCACTCCACTGGGGTGTCAAACAGACGAGGCATACTGATGAGTCTGGTAGGACTTAAACACGATCTATGTCTTCTGTTAGCACCCTTTGCAAACTGTGTGAGAGGCTTTTTGCACCATGCAATTCTGCTTAAAGTTGACCAGCATAACATTCTGTGGTGATTTGCATATGCAGCCCATGATGCTTTGCATTGTGTGGGCATGTGTGATTTTGTATTTTCTTGAAACTTGGCTTCCCAGCCAAATCCTTTGGGTAACCTCACCTCAGTGTTTGCGCATTAGAGGTTCTTTGTCTTTAAATAGTTTTTTATTTTAATGGGTTCACCACAACATATCCAAGACACACTGTCTTAAGGGTAGCTGGTCCACTCCACTGGGGTGTCAAACAGATGAGGCATACTGATGAGTCCTGGTAGGACGAAACACGTGTCTATGTCTTCTGTTAGCACCCTTTGCAAACTTGGTGAGAGGCCTTTCGGCATCATGCAATTCTGCTTAAAGTTGGACCAGCATAACATTCTGTGGTGATTTGCATATGCAGCCCATGATGCTTTGCATAGTAATATGTGTATTACCAGTCCCAAGCATGCAGTCTTCACAGAAATGAGTTAGGAGTTTTTGGTTCCACTAACTTCAGGACAGAAGTTAGCAGTTAAGCCCAACCACCAGTGACAAGGTAAACTCCAGAGGCTGGGGAAATAAAGACACAGAGTCATTGCGTTTACACAGCTTATTTATTAATGAATCACAGTATACAAATATAAAGTGTATTTATTAATGAATCATAGTATACAATGACAGTAAACAATATTATTTTACAACAATATGAACACAAAACAGATTTTATAGCAAAGTTTGGATGGAGGAGTAGGATACACTTGGAAATGGGCCACTGTTTCCTAAGAATTCAATAAAGGAATGCCATCTGCTCATTCATTCCTGTGCTGTTGCAACTGCATACCACAGACTCACCCACTCAACCAATTTACCATCACATCTATACTTCTGCCATGAATGAATCCTCTGGATGCTCTGGTCACCACTTCAGGCTGGTATGCTAGGTAAATCATTCCCAGGCCCTGGTGACCACCAAATCACCCAGTCAACCAATTTACCACCACATCTATACTTCTGCCATGAATGAATCCTCTGGATGCTCTGGTCACCTGTTCAGGCTGGTATGCCTGTACAAGCTATTACCAGGCCCTGGTGGCCACCAAATCACCCTATGAATGCTCTGGTCATCAGTTCAGGCTGGTACCTGTACAAGCCATTACCAGGTCCTGGTGGCCACCAAATTACCCTATGAATGCTCCGGTCATCACTTTAGGCTGGTATGCCTGTACAAGCCATTACCAGGCCCTGGTGGCCACCAAATCACCCTATGAATGCTCTGGTCACCAGTTCAGGCTGGTATGCCTGTACAAGCCATTACCAGGCCCTGGTGGCCACCAAATCACCCTATGAATGCTCTGGTCATCAGTTCAGGCTGGTATGCCTGTACACATTACCAGGCCCTGGTAGCCACCAAATCACCCTATGAAGGCTCTGGTCACCACTTCAGGCTGGTATGCCCGTACAAGCCATTACCAGGCCCTGGTGGCCACCAAATCACCCTATGAATACTCTGGTCACCAGTGCAGGCTGGTATGCCTGTACAAGCCATTACCAGGTCTAGTAGCCACCAAATCACCCTATGAATGCTCTAGTCACCACTTCAGGCTGGTATGCCTGTACAAGCCTTACCAGGCCTGGTGGCCACCAAATCACCCTATGAATGCTCTAGTCACCAGTGCAGGCTGGTATACCTGTACAAGCCATTACCAGGCCCTGGTGGCCACCAAATCACCCTATAAATGCTCTGGTCACCACTTCAGGCTGGTATGCCTGTACAAGCCATTACCAGGCCCTGGTGGCCACCAAATCACTCTATGAATGCTCTGGTCACCACTTCAGGCTGGTATGCCTGTACAAGCCATTACCAGGTCCTGGTGGCCACCAGATCATCCTATGAATGCTCTGATCACCACTTCAGGCTGGTATGAGATAGAGCACTTGCTGCCAAAACTTTGTGACACCTGTTTGATATACTTATGAAAATTGCTTGTAACTGAAATTTGTGAATTAATCACTGTGTACCTATATACTGTATAACAACTAGTTAGGGGTACCTTCTTGTGCAGGGTACTTCTTTGCTGCACCAACTTGCATTGTGGAACACTGGAGGCCAGTGGTTGCTCACTGACACTTCCTGGTTTGCACACCAATACTTTGCTGTGCTAAAATAGTTAGCCAGCAACTTGTTGCTGCAATATTAGTATTTCTCTGCTCCAAAGCCGTCTTAAAGGCTAATTTTAAACATTTGCTGAGTGAAATCTCGACATCGCGAAACCGGAAGTAGCGCCAGACGTACTTCCGGTTTCACTCCTTAAACATCAGCACTAGCGAGAGGGCAGCAGATAGATCACTTGCTGCCAAAACTTTGTGGCAACTGTTTGATATACTTATGAAAATTGCTTGTATCTGAAATTTGTGAATTAACCACTGTGTACCTATATACTGTATAACAACTAGTTAGGGGTACCTTCTTGTGCAGGGTACTTCTTTGCTGCACCAACTTTCATTGTGGGACACTGGAGGTCAGTGGTTGCTCACTGACACTTCCTGGTTTGCACACCAATACTTTGCTGCGCTAAACTAGTTAGCCAGCAACTTGTTGCTGCAATATTAGTATTTCTCTGCTCCAAAACCTTTTTAAAGGCTAATTTTAAACATTTGCTGAGTGAAATCTCGACATCGCGAAACTGGAAGTAGCGTTGCGACATACTTCCAGTTTCCACCTTAAAACACTCACACTAGTGAGCTGGGAGCGAAGAATATATGCGGAGATATCGCTGCAGAGACACCACGCCCGCGCCAGTGTCTACCGTGGTCCACCGGGCAAACGGGCTTAGGGCAAAAGAAACCAGGATTGACACAAGGTAAACATTGTAAATCTTTCTTTTTACCCTTCCTTTTTCTTCCTTATAACAGAAATTGGGTCTGTTTTAAGCAGCACAATGAAGAAGGCAAATAAAATGTGCACATCTTGCCAAATGTACACTTCAGGGAAACAGATACATAGATACATAGACAGTGTTGGCAGATAAGGGCCTATGGCCCACCCAGTCTGCCCATTTGAGCTTGTAAGTTCAGTTTGTTTTCCTAGAAGTCTGTTGCCCCTTACCCCTGACCTCTAGAATTCCTTTATGCCTATCCCATGCATTCTTAAATCCCGTGATTGTTTCAGCCCCCACCACTTCCTCTGGCAGGGTGTTCCACTTGTCCACCACCCGTTCTGTGAAGAAATTCTTTCTCATGTTTCCTCTGAATCGTCCTCCCTCCAACTTCATCCCATGCCCTCTAGTCCTAGAACATCTTTTTCGCTTAAAAATAGTGTTTTCCTGCACCCTGTTCCTCCCTGTAAGATACTTGTATGTCTCTATCATATCCCCTCTCTCCCTCCTCTCCTCCAGGGAGTACATGTTCAGTTCCTTCAACCTGTCTTCATAGGACTTGTGGTGCAATCCATGCACCATCTTCGTTGCCCTCCTCTGAAACTTCTCTACCCTGTCTATGTCCTTACGTAGGTATGGTCTCCAGAACTGTACACTGTACTCCAGGTGGGGCCTCACTAGTGTCTTGTATAGCGGAATTATGACCTCCCTTTTCCTGCTGGTGATGCCCTGCCTATACATCCCAGCATCCTATTTGCTTTACCTGCTGCCTTGTCGCACTGTTTCCCTACCTTGAGGTCATCAGAGATGACAACCCCAAGATCCCTTTCCTGCTTGGTGCATGCTATATCCTCACCCCCAACTGATATATTGTGCCAGGGTTTTGTCCCCATATGCATTATCTTGCACTTCTTTGCATTGAATTTCAACTGCCAAACCCTGACCATTCTTCAAGTTTCTGCAGGTCGCTTCTCATTCTGTCTACACCCTCTGGTGTGTCTACTCTGTTACAGAGCTTTGTGTCATCAGTGAACAGTGAAATTCTGCCTTCTAGATCCCTGCGCAATGTCACTGATGAAGATGTTGAATAGGACCGGTCCCAGCACTGATCCCTGTAGTACCCCACTGGTCACTCTTCCCTCTGTGGAGTGACAGCCATTTACCACCACCTCTGTGTCCTGCCACCCAGCCAGTTACCTACCCACCACGCTACTGTCCTGCCCACACCCATATTCCCCAGTTTGTGTAATAGTCTTCTATGTGGCACAGTGTCAAAGGCCTTGCTGAAGTCCAGATAGGCCATGTCCACTGCCCTCCCTGATCCATCTCCCTAGTCACCCAGGCAAAAAATTCAATGAGGTTGGTCTGACATGACCTCCCCTGGTGAAACCATGCTGCCTTGGGTCCTGTAGTCCATTGATAACCAGATGTTCCACCAATCTCCCTTCAGTAGTGCTTCCATGATCTTCCCACTACCGAGGTGAGGCTGACTGGTCTGTAGTTCCCTGCTTCCTCTTTGTTCCCACTTTTGTATAAGGGACTACATCTGCTGTCCTCCAGTCTTTGGGTACCTCCCTGTTTCCAGTGATCAGCTAAACAGGATAGCCAGAGGTTCAGCCACCACCTCTCTTAGTTCTTTAAGGACCCTGGGGTGCACCCCATCTGGCCCCATTGCTTTATCAACTCTTATTACTTCCAGTTCCTTCAGGACCCTTTCTCATGTAAAGGGATTTGTGTCCATTTCTGCACCATTCTCACCCCTTGTACTCCCTTCAGACCCATTACCCTCCTCTTCCTCAGTAAAGACTGAGCAGAAATACCTGTTCAATATGTCAGCTTTACTGTTGTCATCCTCCACGCGGCCCCCATCCTCCCCCTTCAGTCTCACTATCCCTCCCTTTGTCTTTCTTTTTTCACTTATGTACCTGTAAAAGGTTTTGTCCCCTCTACCCACTGATTTTGCAATGTGTTCTTCTGTCTGAGCTTTGTCTTCCTTACTGACCTCCCTGCCTCCCTTTGCTTCTCCTGGTACTTCTCCCTATCCCCTTCTGCCTTTGTCTTTTCGTATTGCCTGAATGCAATCTTTTGGCTTTCACTTTCTTTGCTACCAAACTTTGTTTGTGATAGATGCATACTGTTAGAAAACTAGGAAGAAGTTAAACACCTGCAACCCAAAGACAACTTGCAATCTGATATTAAAGCACTTGAGGACTACATTGATCAAATGTCACTTCTAGTTGAAACTAATGCATCTAACACCAAGCACTAGAAGATTCATCTCACCACGACAAATCCCAAACAAACACATAGCTGCCAACCTAGTAGATCAATCAGTTACAACATCTACCCTTCAAATTGCAACACAGATGAAAACTGGACAAAAATTCCTTACAAAAAACACACCAAAAAAAAATAATCACCTGAACAAAAACAACCAGGAGTTACCTCTACAAAATTCTTTTGAAATTCTCATTTCAGAAACAAGTGGCCGAAATAGTACTGAGGATATAAACACCTCTTCAGACAAATATAATATTACCACACCTAAATATGATAAACATAATTACTCATCTAAATCTGTTAATGTATTAAAAACAAACCACCAAACCGAAAATAAACTATCTGACAAATCATGTAAGGAAATAGAAGACATACCCTTACTCACTGAACCACAAACCAAACAGAAACAGGTGATAGTACTGGGTGATTCAATCATCAAATACCTAGACAGAGCAATATGTAACCCAGACAAACAACACAGAACGTGCTTTAGTTTTAGAGGGGTGAAAATTGCAGACATAACAAAAATGGTAAAACCAATACTAACTACTGCAGGGGAAAAAAATCCTTAGTAATTGTTCACGCAGGAACAAACGACATAAAAGATTCAAATCTCTCAAAAATCAAACAAGATTTTGTAGCACTAAACAACATACTAAGTGAATATGGCTGTCACCGTCTGCATTTTGGAGGTGTTACCCATCCCAAGATCTACCAGATATATCACTTCAAAGATCAAGGCTTTAAACGAGTGGCTCTGAAAATGGTGTTATAGAAAGAAATTAAGTGTCTAGCACACTGAGAAGAATTTGAGGACAGACCTTCATTATACTGCTGGGATAGGTGGCACCTCAGTAGAAGAGCAGTACTATCCTGGGGCATAAAATGAACGAACACATAAACACATATTTAAACTAAAAGCAGGGAAGTCTGGGATACCATCCCAGACTCTAATTAACACTGGCTCATCACTAAATCACAATCTAAATATTCTTACTTTTAACGCTAGGTCTATGAACGTTTCTAAATATGCGGAATTAGAAATACTTTCTCAAACCCTAGGGCTGGCAATAATCGCAATTACAGAAACATGGGGCAGCACAGATAAAGACTGGATAACAGAATTACCTGGATATAAACACTACTAGAAACATAGAGAAAACACAAAAAAAGGAGGAGGGGTTAGCCTTTCCATAAGAAGCGACATTCATTCTTATAGCAAAGAAACTGACTCTCAACTGGAAAATGTCTGGGTTTACATCCAACCTACTTGCTCCTACAAATTACTTATTGGAACTTGTTATAGACCACCATCCTCAGACTTAAATAACACCAGGCAGTTAGCAGAAGAAATACAGCAACTAGCTAACAAAAATACTGTACTAATACTGGGGGATTTCAATCTATCGACTATTAATTGGGACACCCTTTCTGGAGTAAATCACCACGATGAACAACTTCTCTCAGTAATAATCTACCAAGGTCTAAAACAAATTGTAAGAGAGCCCACTAGGAAAAAAAATTCTTGACCTAGCTATAACAAATCTAGAAATTCCAATATCTGAAACTAAGATTCTACCCTCATAGGAAACAATGATCTCATGTCCATACTCTTCTCAATGCAACTCCCCATACAATCCAAAACTAATGCCATTAAAATAAAACAGTATCATAAAGCCAACTTTAATCGGATAAATCAAGATTTAGAGGAAATAAACTGGAACAGGCCCTTCTTCCCTTAAAACAAACGAAGCATGGAACTTCTAAAAACCAAAATAACACTAGACAAACAATACATTCCTAAGAAATACAAATATAACAATAAAGGGAAAATTCCACAGTGGTTTAACAAAAATATCAAATCACTGATTACTCATAAAAATAAACGTTTTTCTAAACTTAAAAAAAACACCATCATCTCAAGTAAACAAAATACTTCTGTCTTATAGACAGACAGTCAAAATGCTAAAAAAGCACATTGTCATGGCCAAACACAAACTAGAATTTAAAACTGCCCACACAAAAGACTGTCACAAGGCTTTATATTCATATTTAAATAAAAAAAGAGTTGCAATAATGTAATTGGGCCATTAATTATAAATTCACAAACTATAACCTCAGATATTGAAACAGCGACTAAATTAAATAACTATTTTTGATCCGTCTATGCTCACAAATCAGTTCCTGCACCTACCACTGTATCCTCAAAGGTTGAAATAAATATGATTTCAGAACAAGATGTTCTAACTGCACTAAATGCCTTAAAAAAACACAACAGCTCAGGTCCTGATGGGATTACTTCCAGATTTTATACTTGAAACAAAAATACTATTATCCAACCATTAAAAATAATTTACAATAAATCTTTGTATGAATCAGCAGTACCAAAAGACTGGCATACCGCAATAGTTACACCCATTTTTAAAAAAGGTTCCCACTCAAAAACTGAAAATTATCGATCTATCAGTCTTACATCTATACCATGTAAACTAATGGAAAAAATCATCAAACTCAAACTCAAAAATGAAATGTTAATTCTAAATATTAACGATATATATCAACATGGCTTCAAACAAGGATTTTCATGTGTTACTAACCTAATCTCATTCTATGAATACATTAACTATCACCTGGATTATAATACACCTATGGACATTATTTTATTAGACTACAGCAAGGCATTTGACAAAGTTTCCAACTCACTATTAATTAACAAACTCAGTAATATAGGATTCTCACCCATACTGATTTCATAGATGAATCAGTGGTTGGATAAAAGAACTCAGAGTGTTAGGGTAAACAATACAATGTCTGGGGTTAGAGAGGTGACCAGTGGAGTCCCCCAGGGCTCGGTACTTGGGCCAGTCTTGTTTAATCTGTTCATTGGTGACATGTACATATCTTCCAACAATAAAATGGTCAAATTCGCAGAGCGATACTAAACTCGGGGAAAAGCCATTAAACAAAATACAAAAACTGGACTAAAGCTGATTTGTCACTGGTAGAACAGTGGGCATGTACAAATGAAGTACTTTAATATTACTAAATGTGCAGTGCTACATCTGGGAAGAAATAACCCAATACACACATATTATTTGAACAACACTGCTATCAGAACTTCATCAGCAGAAAAAGACTTGGGAATACTGGTTGACAACAAACTATCCTCAACTTCCCATTGTACTAAAATAGCAAACCAAGCAAATGCCATTCTCCATAGAATAAGTAAAACATTTGTGTCCAGATCGGAACAATGTCTTCTACCCCTTTATAGATCCCATGTCAGGCCACTGTTAGATTATGGCTCCCCTTTCTGGAGCCCCTACTTGATCTCGGACATAAATAGGATCGGAAACATTCTGCATAAAGCCACAAAGCTCATACCACATTTATAAAATCTGAATTACTCCACCAGACTAGCCAGAACAGGCCTACACACATTAACACAAAGAAGACTCAGAGGGGACATGTTACTACTATTCAAAATATTAGGCAACCAGGAACAGATGCAGATCTGTGGTATTAAATTCTCTACTAGGAAAACTGTGGCCAGATTACATAACAGACAGCTAGAAATTATGAGAGCAAAGACCAACAAATGAATAAATTGCTTCACCATAAGGACACCAAGAATTTGGAACAGATTGCCACAGAATTGGTTGACTCACCAAACATCTTAACATTTAAAACAAACTAGACAAATGGTTGACCGAACAGGGACCCAATGAATGATCCATGTATATGGAGGACAATCGTGATGGGCAATCTGCCTCTTTGTCCAAAAATACCAAAGTACCAAATACCAAACTACCAAAGTACAAGCCATTACCAGGCCCTGGTGGCACCAAATCACCCAATGAATGCTCTGGTCACCACTTCAGGCTGGTATGCCTGTACAAGCCACTACCAGGCCCTGGTGGCCACCAAATCACCCAATCAACCAATTTACCACCAAATCTATACTTCTGCCATGAATGAGTCCTCTGGATGCTCTGGTCACCACTTCAGGCTGTTATGCTGGACAAGTCATTTTCAGCCCCTGGTGGCCACCAAATCACCCAAATCAACCAATTTACCACCAGATCTATACTTCTGCCATGAATGAATCCTCTGGATGCTGTGGTCACCACTTCAGACTGGTATGCTGGACAAGTCATTCCCAGGCCCCGGTGGCCACCAAATCACCCAATCAATCAATTTACCACCAAATCTATGCTTCTGCCATGAATGAATCCTCTGGATTCTCTGGTCACCACTTCAGGCAGGTATGCTGGATAAGTCATTCCCAGGCCCTGGTTGCCACCAAATCATCCAATCAACCAATTTACCACCATATGAACTGTTCCCTAAAGTAAAGGTTTTCAGTGTCAAATTTTTCCAAAAAAGTTACCTCATCTTTCATTTTGTTGCACAAACTCCCAAACAATTTGTGTACGATCCAACTTGTCTGTTCTCTCTTTGTGAATGTTCAACAACATTAAGTGATTGTACCTCTTCTCTGTCATGGTGCTTCATAAGTAAGACTTTATCCTCTGCTGTGTTGAAATGGATCTCTCCCCAGTTGCTGTACTCATTGGGATGAGGAGGTAAATTTGTATGAGCTTCACTGCTTCTGAATGCAGTGTCTCCTGCTGGCAGTCTTTTCCCACTAAGGCATCAATAATGGTGTTGATTGAAGTTACTGCCCTCGCCTCTGGCAAAACCTGCTGCACAAGTCCTGGGAGCAAGTTCAGTTGTACATTCAGAATGTCAATGTCCAAGTCCTTACCTCCATACAAATGTGTGATCTGAGAAGGAACTGAAAATGCCTTTGCATTGGCTGCTTGAAGCAACAAATTCTCCATGGATGATAGCAAAGTGTAAGTTTCTTAATCAAAACGTTAGTCTAGTTCAACAAGACAAGCATCAATGGCTTCATAGTACATCTGTCGAAACCAGTCCTTAGCAGATTCAGGATGGTGATGTGGTGTACTACCATGCTGCAGCCTTGCTGGTACATAGCATTGTCTGGGTAGTTTGGGTTCTTTCACAATTTTCAGTAGTAGTGCTTTCTCTTTGATACCTTCATAGACCTGGTCAAAGTCATTGCGCTGGCTTTGTAAATTGTGCTTCAGGGAGTTTACACTCATCATTGTGGTTTCTGCTGTCAGTGTTTTTGTTTGCAAGATTGAAGCCATGTGTTCTGATCACCTGAATATATTGTATGATACAACCAGTCCAAAATAGTTCAGAAACTTTTTCATCGTTGACAACAGGCCCTTGACCTTACTTCGTACATCAGTAGATCTGTCTTGTTCCAGTTCTTGTAAGGTTTCATAGAGTTCTCCATAGTTTTTGAGAACTGCCTTGATGCTCTTTGTTCTTGCTGTCCATCTTGCTGGACAAAGTAAGTGCAGGCCCTCTATCATCATGTAAGGGTCCTCACTGTCATTCACTGCAATATTTTCATAAAGAGCCAACCTCTGTGGTGATCCCTGAATCAACACACTTAAATTCTGGACAAAGCTGAGGGCATCTTCAATGGCATCACTTGTTTTGCCACAGTTTTGCAACACCAGGTCCAAGGAATGATTTGCACAATGGACATTCAGTGCTAGTGGATTTTCTCTTCTAGTTCTTGTTGCAGTTCCAGAAATACATCCACTCATATTTGCTGCTCCATCATATACCTGCCCCCTCATGTTGTTGATTGGTAAATTACATCTTACTAAAACATCCTTAATGGAACTGGTGGTGATGGATTCTGCATCAGTCTTTGCCATTTCATACACCCCAATAAAATCTTCATGTATAACAAAATGAGGCAGGGAAACCCGTCGTATACACATTGCCATCTGAGATTCATCTGCTATGATTACATAGAGCTTTGATTCATTGTGTATCTCTTCCAGAAGGTTCCTCAGCAGCTCATGTGCCATGAGTTCCATGACTTCATTCACTATATCTGAACTCTGATATTTCCCTTCCAGGATTCATCTCAGTAGTTCTGGTATGTCAACTGCCCTACTCAGCATTTCCTGCCTTAGGTTGCTTTCCTCTTCTTCTTTGCCATGAATTGTTAGACCTTGGCATACTAGAAACTGTATTACATTTAGCTGTTTCTGGAACATTTCTTGGTTTCTCGCCTGTTCCTGTGCAAGATGCTGGCTGAGCTGAGCACCAACATTCATCCTTGTGTTGCTAAATGCAGTATACTTCTCAACAGCTTCATGGTGGAATGATGATGCCTGATGTTTCATAAATTTGTTAATTACTTTCCTTCAATCACTAAATCCTGATGAAATAAAGGTTGGTTCACCACAACGACTGCCTGTGATGAGTTTTTTTTTCCCACTGCTGTCCGGCAGTAGTAGCAGAATACACATCCTTTTGAAACACAGTAGGTTAGCCAGCTGAAAGATGAAAACCACTGTGTTTGACAAGTTCTTGTTTCAGTTCTCCCATTGGTTCGTGGAATGACTTGTTTGATGGATGTGTCTATAACACTGCTTGGTTGAAAAACACTGTTAATATTGTGGCAACAAACAGAAGAGCAGGAAGGGAGAGACAAAGAGACAGCAGATTCAGACACTAATTTAACTGAAGTGACACAGGTATTCTCAGAACAGGAGGGGAGAGAAAAAGGGACAGCAGATTCAGTCACTGGGTCAACTGCAGTGACCTGGATATTCTCAGAACAGTTGAGGAGAGACAAAGAAACAGCAGATTCAGACTCTGGGTCAACTGCTGTAACCCAAGTATTCTCAGAGACATGCGTGATGTTGCCATCGCTATTGTTGTTCATGGGGAACAGCTCTGCAGCTCTGTTTTCTGTATCAGAGCAGGCCTTACCTTCCAGGGGCACTGGAATAGCATCTGCAGGAAAATCCTCATCAGGCAAGGAACATGTCAGTTCTGGCACTGATGCAACATTTGAAACAAACATGGCTGCATTTGACTCTATAAAAGCCATTGGCAGCGAAGCTGTATACACAGTTACATTGTCATTTACTGTACCAGTACAACTGACAGCTGCAGTGCATGTGGCAGTGCCAGTGTCAGTGGTATTGTTCTCAGCAGCGATGTCCTTGCAGGATCTGAAGCTATTGGTATCTGCACCCCTAACCCAGTAATTTAGTTTTCTTGGCATCTTAGCAGCAATATCAGACAGCTGTTTCTCCATCTGTCTTTTTCGTCTCTCAGATCTTGGCATATTTGAATGCAGAGACACAAACAGTGCAGGCTCTGAGAAAGAATTTTGTGTATACAGTTTAGTGAACCCATCTGGTTGCCATCTTCTGATGAGGCACTGCAGCATGAACATTATTAAGCATGCTAGCAATGAAGTGTCAATGGCAAAAAACATTTTTTATATCTTGCCCTTCCTCGCCCCCTGTCTTTGTCAATAGTTATTTATCCTCAACTACTGGGGGTACTTTAACTATTCTTGGCTAATGACCCATGCAACAATGCTTGTGTACTGCACCACTACTGTACAAGACATGTGGGTCCAATAAAATTTATAATGCATGATTTGGCTGGTATTGACAATGAACCTATTTTTTTTGTATGCCACTGTGTTTGCTCAGCTGCCCAACAGTTACAATGCCAGTGCTTTCATCCATGATCATTCAACACTGGGAAATTTGCCTCCTCCTCCCATATGTCACATATCACCCTGAGCCAGCCTATCCCAGCAACTGCAACTCACAGAATTTTCAAATGCGCCCAGCCCCCCCCTTTTCCGAAACACTTTCTCCCCTTGCTGCTGGGTCCTCTATTCCCTATTACTGCCTGGCTCTTCAACCAAGGGTGTAGATAAAGAAAGGCCAAAGTTCAGTGCATTTAAGCACTACATACAATTCACCCAACACTGAATTGTTTTAATAGAGGATCCCATCAAACATCAGTTTTTTTTATATGTAAATGGTGCCCACAGGGAGGACTTTGACATAGTGGCACTGCTTTCACCAATGCTTCCTATAGCACTCACAGTGGCTTATCTTCTACAAGTCATGCAGAGAGCCAACTTCATTTACAACCCCGAACTCATCAGTGCCATACTCCAGTCCAACATGCTGCATGCAAGAGAGATTCCTTACATGCCATTATCTGCCACCACAAACAAGTGCTACACTATGTAAATAACATCACATGAACAGTATAACAGAAACAATACCAGACTTGGCTATAGAAATAAGTACAGCACAGTCACTCAACTAAAACTTTAAAATTAAACGTTACTGCTCTCTGTAACCTACATGAATCGGAAGCACCATAAATCATTTTTATTTTGCCCAACAATAAGCACACTTACTTATGGTGGCACTGATGGATACATTATAATGCCTAGATGCCTATTATAGCCTAGGTGAGCCTGAGAGGTTAGTACTTTGAACCAATCATATCACTTAATTTAAAAAGTTCATGCAAGTCTGGTGATATCTAGGGTGCACGTAATAGGTGCACATCACTATAGTCATCTCAATTTGGGCATGTTTATCATAGATTTGAAACAAGAGGATACCTGCTAAATTAATACGTGTGTATGTATCTATAGAGAGAGAGATAGGGGGTTGTGAGTTATTTCTTTTGTTTGCATTTACTGAGTAACCAATTGCCAGACAGGCAGTTGGCTAAAATAAAAAAATAAAAAAAAACTATACATTAAACCACCATGAGCCACATCTTACTGTGGGTGTTGGGGAATGGCATTTAATGGATAACCGGGCCTAAGGTCCTTAAAGATCTCTCCTGTTCAGAGGAGAGGTTCAGATAAAGAGATCTGTGGCAGGAGGAATTCTGCCTCACCTTACATTTTGCACTTTCTTATTGTTCTTCTGTACTATAGTTCCAGAGAGGCATTTTTACTTTGCATTTTGAAGTCAGCATGTACAACCAATGTGGAGAAGGAAACAAACTAAATACATTACCAGTACCAAGTCTTAATACTGACCCCATGAACTACCTTTACCTTTACTGTCAGACCAATGGAAACAAAACAAGTTGCTTAATCTCAAATGAACCTTTTTTTGTAGTTAATTTATTTATTAAGATTTGTTTATAAAGTACAGTACAGTACATCACATAGCGTACTATGATATGTATACATTTTGCAACTGTAATAATATTGATAAGAGCACCAATTAACACTTTATATAATCATAACATCTTGTGCTAAATAGTCTATTTGACAGGTGTGAGAAAATATATAAAGTATTACAGTTAATAAAGTGAGATGTTGGTACTGTTAAACAATACATTAATCATGTAGTTATATAACTACTCATAGGAGTTGCATAGAGGGGTATATATATTAGGCAATAAGTGTTGTATAATGTCGAGAAGGAAGGTCTAGTAAGGTAATTTCACTGTTTCTGAAGAAAGTTCAAATAATCTTGCCAACATAAATAAAATTTGTTGAGTCGGTCTTGTATCAAGTAGGATATCCTTTCCAGCGAGGCAATATGGGTTAGGCTATTCAGAATATCTGTCATAGTAGGTATTGATTGAGATTTCCACCTCATTAATATCAACCTTTTTACCTGCATAAGTAAGATGCGCAACCATTTATATTGATAATTTGTTAATTTTGTGTTTATGTCTGTAACATTAAGTAGACAAAATTTGGCTTCGGATGTAATATGGCGGCCAATAATTTTAGATGCAGTATTGAAAATAGATTGCCATAATTTATATACTGGTTTACAAGACCATAATATGTGCAGAAGGTCTCCATTCTTCAAATTGCATTGCCAGCAATTATTGCTATTTGTTAATCCCAACTTATGTAAGTGAGAAGGTGTTCTATACCATAAATATAGTATTTTGTACTGTATCAATTTACTGCGTACATCGTTAAAGGTATTATGACATATTTTCCAACATTCATCCCACTGAGATTCAGATATATTTTCATTTAACAAAGCACTCCATTTATTTCTGGAGGTAATCGATTGATTTGGTAGTGCATCCCTAATTGATTTATAAATTTTACTAACCAGCCCGGAGGAGGTATTAGTCCATGAATTAATGTATAAAGAATTTGTGATTGAGCTAGTAATTTGTTGAGTAACCTGAAATGTGGCAGAGCAAATTTGTAGGTATTTCCAAAATTCATTTTTGGATATGTGCCATTTTGTCTGTAAATTACTGAAAGAATCTAGTGAGTTGCCCTTATTATCAAGGATATCTTTCAAGAAGAAGATATTTTTATGTTTCCAAGAATTACAATATATGGGTTTGCATGCTAATATAATTTTTGGATTTCTCCATAAGGGTGTAAAGGTTATAGGGGTAGGGTATGTTTTAAGCCATTTGTGCAATTTAAACCAATAATGAATAGATGTTTTAATAGTGGGGTGATTGTTTATTTTAGAGTTAGATAGAGAATATAGAAAACTATTGTGTATTTCCCCAAGGGATAGGGTAGCTTCCATGTCTAGCCATAATGGCCAGTTATAATTAGGTTTAGTAAACCATTTAACAGTTTGCACTGCTCTAAATGCCCATAAATAAGCTAAGAACCAAGGTAAGCCAAAACCTCCTTTAGACCAGTGAGAAGTAGCTTGATATGGTTAAACCTAGGTATATGACCTTCCATAAAGTCTCCAATTATTTTATCAATTTTTGAACAAAGCAAGGGAGATTTTAGGTGGGATACAAGAAAATAGATAAAGAATTTTAGGAGTAATACTCATTTTTTAGCAGCAATTTTACCAGGAAAGAGATTTAAGTTTCTCCATTTATTTAAATTTGTTTTGATGTCCATTAGTAAGGGTTGGAGATTAAGTTCCCAAATTTTATTAAGATCAGAGTAATTTTATCCTAAATAGGTAATATTATGTGGAGCCCACGAAATCTTAGTGTATTGCTCATAGAGGGTTGCATTTTTATTTAGGGGTAAGATCTCTGTTTTTTGGTAATTTACTTTTAAACCGGAGAGATTAGAGAATATGTTAAGTGCCTGAATAAGTGATTGAGTGGATACATCAAGATTTTCAAGTAAGATAATCATATCATCTGCATATGTTAAGGATGTGTAATATGTACGCCCAATGGGTATTCCTATAATATCCTTGTGCTGTCTTAAATGAGCCGCAAGAGCTTCTAGAGCTAAGATAAAGAGGGATGGAGAAAGAGGACATCCCTGCCTAGTTCCCCTTTCAAGTTTAAATGATTTGGATAATGTAGAATTGGTGAGAACCCTCACTTGTGGATCTGTATAGAGAAGTTTATTCCAAGAGCAAAAAAGATTACTAAAACCAAAGCGAGTTAGTACCATGTAAATGAAGTTCCAATCCAAAGAATCGAAAGCTTTTTTGAAGTCTACAGCTATGGCAGCAGCAGGGGGAATTAAGAGATTTGGCCTTGTGCATTATGTTAATTAGAGAATGGATATGATCAGAGCCCATCCTACCTTTTACGAAACCTACTTGCGATCTGTGAATTAGCTTGGAAATGTGTGGTTCTATGCGATTAGCTAAGATTTTGGCAAATATTTTACCATCTGTATTGAGTAGTGAGATAGGGCGATAGTTTTCCGGGAGAGTATTATCTTTGTCTTTTTTTGGAAGAACAGTGATAATTGCTTCGGTCATAGTATGGAGTAATTTACCTTTCTTAGAGGACTCTTGAAAAACATTACATAATAAGGGACATAATTGATCTGCTAAAAGTTTATAAAAGTCCACTGAGTAACCGTCTCCACCTGGAGATTTACCAGATTTAAGGGAAAAGAGTGCCTTCTTTACTTCTTCTACAGTAATGGATGTATCTAAAGAGTCTAATGCATCTTGAGGAAGTTGGGGGAGCATTAGGCTGTCTAAAAAAGAGGTAATGTCAGAGCTTGATGCAGAGGAAACAGAAGTATATAATTTTTTATAATAAGAAATGATCTCATTAATAGAGGATTCTTTGGTTTGAATTTCTTCTGCATGATCTTTTAATGCTGCAATATGACGTTCCATTTGTTGCATTCTAAGTCTATAAGCAAGTATTTTGCCTCCTTTTTCCCCTCCTTCCCAATATTTGTGCTTTATTCTCAGTAAAGCAATTTCTGTCTTATGAGCAATTATCTCATTAATTTGCATATGTAATTGCAAGATTTCATAGTGTAGAGGAGATGAAGTGTTGGGGTGAGGATTAGTCCAATATAATTTTTGTTTTTCTCTCAGTACATTTCAAGGTTTTTAATCTTTTGTTCCCTAGATTTCTTCCTATATGCTGCGAAACTAATTATCTTGCCCCTTAAAGTTGCTTTAAGTGCTTCCCATGTGGTTCCCATAGATGTGTCATCTGGGTCGTTATGGGTGAGAAATTCTTCAAGTTGTGTTCTAATCCAGGGTAAAAATTCTGGATCTTTGAGTAATAAAGGGTCAAGTCTCCAGGGGAGAGATTTTGAAGGGCTGGGACCCCATGTAAGTATAAGCTTGACCGGAGCATGATTGGATATAATTAAAGGAAGGATGTTAACATCTAATATATTTGCTGTAACATTAGGAGCGGTTAACCAGTAGTCTATTCTACTATAAGACTGGTGACGGGGAGAATAGAAGGTATAATCTTTGTCTTTGGGATGGAAAATTCTCCATATATCTGATAAGCCCAGATCTTTCATTAGCTGTAATACCAAATTTAGACTTTTTGGTGACTATTGCAAAAGTTATTACTTCTGTCCATATAAGGATCTAAAGTGAAATTAAAATCTCCTCCAATCAATAAGGGCAAATTGACCAGATTTAGTGAAATTAGCTGATTAATCAGCTCTTGAAAAAATTGAGGGTCATCAATATTAGGTGCATAGATATTAGCTATTGATAATGGACCTGTAGGAGTATCAAACGTTATGATAAGCCACCTACCATCCGGATCCTTCAAAACATTAGAGGGTTTCCAATTCAAATTTTTATGAATTAATATCGCTACACCTCTTTTTTTTGTAGAGGCAGAGGCTGAAAAAACCTGACTGACCCACTCACATCTTAATCTAAAATTATCTGCATCTAGTAGTTTAGTTTCTTGTAGTAGTGCAATTTGTATTTTATGTTTTTTAAGGTTATTAAGGATTTGTTTACGTTTACTTGGAGTATTTAGTCCCTTGACATTCCAGGTGCATATTGATAGGTTAGTCATCATTTATTAATAACTATTGTGTGTTGTGTGTCATATAGGAAGTCAAGGGACTCATAAAGCCAAGTAAATATAAAAACGGTATTGCAGATCATCACCATGTATATAAGCAGTATGAAGAAGTCATTGGCAAGATATTGTAAAACCAGACCTTTAAAATAGTATATAAGCTCAGTTTGTTTACCATCCCGTATTCCTTTTATGCAACTCCTTACTAACAATCTAACTATACTATTAATAAACAGCCAGACAGTATAACAACAATACATAAAAGTCATCTATGATGAACAAAGGAGAGGAGGTCGGTCCAACAAGAGAAAAAGATATTAAACAAAAGGACCAGGACCCATCCTATGTTCTCTAGGACGTAGCTATCAATGAGAACTAGAATAGTACAGATAAAAGTAAGACAAATTAGAGTACTATTCAATTCACCTAGTAATAATGTAATATCTAAATGAGAATTAGTAATTGAAAAGTGGATTTTCACTATTGAGTATAGAACTAATTAAGTTTTGTCAGCGTTCTCCCTTCTAACATCATAAACAATTGTAGTGGAAACTGAAATAGCTTACATAGTGATAGTACATCAGATAATCAAAAAAAAAAGCAAGTATCTATTGTTTGTATTAGTACCCTCAGGTATCTTACAACTCAACATAAAGTGTAATCAGTTATATATATATATATATATATATATATATATATATATATATATATATATGTAACTAGTGACAGTATACCTGACTCCTCATGTTACATACATTATAGTCATCATCTTATGTGAGGTTTTATAGGGATCCTACGATGGATATTCGATCTAATGCAATGTGTTAAAAACCAAAAAAAATTATACATTTCTGAGCTTGGATAATTAGCAGAGGTACATTCCATCCAAGCATTACAGACCCATATATATGAAGCTAATATTCGTATATTCACAATATGCGAGTCTATTATATGTAATACTCATTTTGCACAGAACAATACGTTGCTCTTATAGTTAATAACTGGCCCAAATTTGTAAATGGTGAGGTAGTGTTAAAATAATACACTTCCTGGGCCACTTAGACCTCTGTCGGCTGTAACAACTACAGACTGCCAGTATTAATATATAGGCTCCGTAATAGTTATTAAATGTAATACAGAACATATAGCATTCATCTCTGTTGTTTCACCGGAGTGGAATACCCTTTATATTTGCCCTTTCCATGATGCCTTTTTTTAGGAGGTTCATTTGTTTTATAAAGAGAATTATCTGTGTTACTGTTCCAAGAGACCTCCAAGGGGTTATTGTCCCTGTCTGATCCCAGTAACGTATTACTCTCTTCATTCAGGTTTTCAAATGAGGAATGCAAGTCCTGCAGTACAGCATATTTATTATGAACTGGGATATTAGGAATATCAGGAGTGTTAGAGACAGGTTTAGAAGTGATGTTGCATATTTCAACTGGGCTGCAACATCATGGATTCAAGTGATCCCCACCATTTGCCATCCGTTCTTGCACACGATTTGACCATCTTCTCGCAGACTCCTCAGGCGAATCAGCCGCAAGCAGCACCCTTTCCCCAGACGGTATGCCCGAGGCCGCACCGGAACCAACCTCACCCGGGGGCACAACCGCGGCCGGAGACTTTCCAACCACCAAAATTAACTGGTGAGCTTTATGCTGTGTTTCCAAATATGATTGTAAAGATTCTGGGGTATTGAAGTCCTTATGTGAATTATCAATATAAACCCTCATTACTGCAGGATACCTGAGGGAGAAGCGTAGCTCGATCTGGTGCATGATCCGTCTAACTGGAGTAAAAGCCCTCCTTTTTATAGATAGATCTTTTGAGAAATCACGGTAAATGTATATTCTGTGCTCTTGCCAAATAAGTTGACCCATGTTTCTTGATTTCTGTAGTATGAGCTCAACATTCGCGTAGTTAAGGAATTTGGCAATTATCGGTCTCGGCCTTTGCTGCATGGAGGGTCTCGGTCCTAGCGATCTGTGAGCTCTTTCTATGATTAGCTCAGCCCAGCTTGAAGATTAAGTATTTGTGGTAATACATATGACAAGAACATTTTAGTATCGTTAGCTTCCACTCCTTCAGGAATCCAAGATCTGAAAGGTTATTTCTCTGATTTCTGTTCTCCAAATCTTCGAGTTTTGATTGTAGTTCTTTTATTGTCCGGTCTTGGGATCTAATGGTAGTTTTGAGTTCTTGTATTGAGTCTTCGTTGGTACGAATTCTGTTCTCAGTAAAGGCAAGTCAGGAGTCAATGGATTTCATCGTTTGTGAATTGTTTTGAGTAGCGATCTTTAAATCGTTCATATCCGTCGACAGCTTAGCAAACATTATTTCTATTTTTTCCAGAGAGGCTAACTGTACTTCTGATTGAGCCATTTTGATGATTTGTGGTAGGCCTTCCAATTTGAAAGTAGATCCAGATCCGTAGTACTTACGAGGATCGAAAGCAAAAATAGAGAGAGGAGAAAAAGGAAAAACACGGAAGAAGTTTTTACAAATCTTCCATTAAGTTGCTCTTGTAGTTATTTACGTATGTAAGATCTTTCAGTTGACTTAGATGGCTAAAAAATGATGTTAGATGAAGATAGTAAGTAGGAGCTCAGAAGTCAAGCAACCATCTTGCTCGGTGCCAGGCCACGCCCCCTCAAATGAACTTTTGACAACTAGAAATGAAGTAGAAGAGCAGTATACCAAGAAATATTCAAAAATATTATCAAAAGCTTTTTGAAGGCAGCCAAGCCCAGAGCCCAGTAATTAGTATGGAGAGCTATGAATGTGTACACCCAGATTTGAATCCCACCACCACTGCCACATGATGTGTGATCCTGAACATGTGACCTCCTGCAGTCTCATTTAAAAATGTGTATAATTGCAGTTTCCCTTATGTGTTTATAAAAATTGTATGTTTAATTCCATAATAGTGATGTTGTTGAGGTCTTTGATAATGAACCTAAACACGGTGTTGCAAAGGGCACAGTGCATATTTGGGCTTAACAGGGGGATAACCTCAAGGAGTTGAGAGGTGCTCCTTCCACTGTTCAATTGCCTGGTTAAACCACACTTTGAATACTGCATGCAGTTTTGACATCCCTACTTAAAGAGTGACATTTCTCTTCTGGAGAGGGTCCAGAGGAGGGCGACCGCGGTGACACTGGGACTAGGGATAGGTCCTATGAGGAGAAAATGGATTGCAGGAGCTCAGCCTGTACTTACTGGAGGACAGAAGGAACAGGGCAAGGGAGATATGATAGAGGTCTTCAAATATCTAAAACAAATGAATAGGTAAAGCCTTTAGGGGTGGTTCAGCTGAGAGAGGTTGGGGCCAGCAAGGGACACTCAATAAAGCTGGTTGCGGGGAGACTGAGGGGGCATCAAGGAGACGCTACTTCACTGAGAGGGTGGTGGAGCTCTGGAATTAACTGCCCAGGGAGTTGGTGGCTGATGCAACTGTGGAGGGGTTCAAGAAAGGCTGGGATAAGTATACAGGGAGGGTGTATCCCAGAGCCCTGCTGGGGTAGGTGGGTGGCCTTGTAGGGAGGGAGGGGTACTTATAACAGTGCCCTGGGAAGGCACCAATCATCTAGCAGACTGAACAGACCATAGGGCCTAATGTTCTGGAATCTTAAAGTCAAAGTCAAATTTATTTCTAAAGTGCTTTTCTATAACCAAAGTGCTAGTACAATATAAAAACATCAAATTTAAACAGTATCCTTACAATATACACACCGATTAAAATAACCATATAATAAACTACAGCAATTCTGGAGCTAGCCATATTTCCCAAATACCTTTTCAAATAAATAGGTTTTCAGGAGTGATTTGAAAGCCTCGACGGACAGGCACTCTCTAATCCGACGAGGTAGAGTATTCCAAAGGGTTGGGGCTACAAAGGAAAAAGCCCTGGCTCCAGATGTCTGCAAACAGACCCTTGGAACCTCTAGCAATCCCTCATTGGTGGAACGGAGGGAGGGGGGCAGTAAGGCCAAAGGAGGTCTTGTAGGTAACCTGGTCCCTGTCCGTTTAGGGTCTTATAGGTCAGCAACACGACCTTGAAAATGATCCTCCAGGTGTGACATGGCTAGATCTTGACAACCCTGTCAACAACCTGGCTGCTGTGTTCTGCACCAGCTGCAGGCAATGGAGGTCCACCCCTGGTAACCTTAGGTACAGGGCATTGCAGTAATCCAGATGAGAGGACACAAAGGCATGAATCAGTGTAGGCAGGTCCTCAGACAGAACTAGGTGTTTTATCCAGGTGATGTTCCTCAGATGATAAAATGAGGATTTGACAACTGATGCCATCTGCGCTTTCAATGTCAATTTGTTGTCAAGTACAATGCCCAGATTCCACACCTGTTCAGAGGATCTCAATTGGTTACCACCACCTAGCTCAAGGCCAGATGGTTGACCAGGAGTCAACTTCTCTACCCGCTGACCTGGATCCACCATCAACACCTGTCTTACCCGGATTTAGTATGTTAGTATTAAAGAACAGGTGCACACTGTATTTCTTCCAGCCCCTCCTCAACACACATGACAGCTGACCTGCTCCAGTATTGAAGCATTTTAAAAATCCCATGTGATTCAGTCCAGTAAAAAAGTTACAGGACCCCTATGTGTACTCCCGGAAAAGCAGAGCTGCTTCCTGAACCTGCTGACAGGTTCCTAGGCTGGCACCCAGTCCCACAGCCCCCTTTTGTGATGTCTGAAAATGAACGCTTTGTGTGTGCTCCATTGACTTGTATGAGCCCAATTTTTCTATAGCTTCTAGTACTATTTGGAGTTGCGATAGGTATAAACAAATCAAAGTGACAGCTGGAGTAGCTGTCCCTGTAAGTCGAGTAGTCACTTTGACTTTTCTAAATTGCACCTCTAAATATTACTAAAAGCTATAGAAAAATACCACTCATGCAGGTCAGTGGAGCATGCACACAGCCCTCATTTTCTGACATTGTGAAAGGAGCCTGGGGGCTCCTGCCTGGGGGTTTATCAACATGTTCAGGAAGCATCTGTTTCTTGTGGGGTACAAATTAGGGGTCCTGTAACTTTTTCAATAGACTGAACCACATGGAATATTAAATACCTCTCAACACTGGAGCAAGTAAGTTAGCATATATGTTTTGGAGGGGCTGGAAATATTATAGTGCACGCATGCTCTTTAAACACCTGGATGAAACATTTCCCTGAATACTGACTGTGTACCATTTCTTTTATAGCACCACCATGCTCTTGGAAATACTACAAACTCAGACTGTAATATTTTCCTACAATAGCACATGCTATTACACAATACCTACAGGGTAAAATCTGAAAATAACATAATGTGTGTATGCTCCTAATCAAATAGCATTGCAGAGCTCAGACCAGGACATAAGAACAATACAGAAAGACGGGATACTACAACTTTTGAGTAACCACAAGTCCCAACTTGAGTAGCTACACACACTTTCATGTCATAAATTAGTCCCCTTGCAATCATGTCTACACTTTGCACATTGCTGCTGATAATAATACAAACTAAACCTATGAAAGTGCTTTCCCGCATACCCTGTTGTGAACTTGCTCTCCATCCTCTAATGGAAAAACACAGACAGTAATAAAAACCAAAGATTGTTAAGCATGAAACTGTCGGAGATATAATACATATATACAGTAGTATATAGTGTAGTGTTGTTCTGTATAGAATTCCATCTCTTTCAAAATGCTGTTCTGCTACAGTTCCAAGGAGGTCATGGAATGTGATTCTACCCTTCTGTGGTAGAACAGCATTCAAAAACCTCTAGTGTCAATTTCATTTTGAAAGCAAAAGAACTTGCAAAACATATACAGTATTTCACACAGCACCATACACTATAAAAATACAGGATGAGCAACTAAAAGCACAACCAGTGTGTTTTGCCACCTCAGTGTTCAGATTCCTATTGACCTCTTGAGCCACATTCACTCTCGAGGTCAGAGGGAATCAGAACCCCCTCTGTGCCAGAACACACTGGTTCTGCATAGTTGCCCATCCAGTATTCTCTATATACATATCCTCGCTGTTAACTTGTAATGGAGTGCCCAAAATAAGTTTCTCAAGTTCACTGACCGGGCTTTAGAGGAGCGGGTCTCAGAGTGTTTCCCCTTATATGAACTGGGAGTTTTCAGGAGCGGGTCTTCCTTTCCCTTACATTGAAATTTATGAGTTGAGCTCCATTTCTTTCTCTAGATGAGGCAGACAACCCACACAGTTAGTACCAGCATCTGGACGGACCAGTAAAGTGTTTATCATCATGTTGGGGATTCGGTACCTATCTTGTCCCCAGTCCCAAGAAAATATATGGTGCTTGTACTTCTTGCTCTCTGCATGGGTTACATAGCGACTTCAGCCTGGAACAGATTGAAACCTGGCACATCATTTTTTGATTACCTTTATGGTCTGATTCATTGACTGTAACCTTGTTTTAACTGTTTATTCCCAGATTAGGTCACTTAAATACTAAAGCCCGGTCAGTGAATTTAAGAAACTTATTCTGGGCACTCAACTCCCGACTCTGCCCGAAACACTCACAGCCAAATGGGGCCAGTCCTGCACCATGGATTATAACAAATGTGGCCAATCTGTTTCTTTTAGTGCTAGCCCTTCCACTGCAACATGCAGCAGAGCAGAGAAAGAAATGGAGCTGAACTTGTACATTTTAATCTGAACCTAATAAAAGAGAACTGCGTCCGCTCCTGAAAACTCCCAATTTTTTATTAATTGAAATATAAGGCGTTCTGCTCCAAGATCCACCCTTGTAAATCCCTGACATGACCCCAAGCCAATTGAGGCAATAAATGGCAGGAGTGAATGTGCATGGAGGGTGGGGGAGTTGCCACACTGGGGTAGTTTCTGCAAGCTCAGGGTAATGGGAAAGGTAGTTCACTGGCCCAGATTACAAGGATTGTTCAATGAAAATGGTTGTTCCAATTCCTCCAACAAAGCTTACATTTTATAAGATGCAAAGAAAAAATATACTAGATTTCAAATGCATGCTATCTCACTATCTCAGCATTGGCCAGACAAATGTTTCCACCTGAGCTGAAAAACCAAACACTTCCATATGTTGGTTTAGAGGATAAAGAGTTTATGCTTGATTAGGAAAAAGTATTGAATAAAGGGAGCTTTGAATTAATTTTGTTAACAATCAAAAGAAAAAAAAAAAAAAAAAAACAGAATGTGATGCTCTGTGTGTTCAAATTCAAGAACCGGATAATAAATTAACTATCACTAGTCTTTTTCTGATGAACAGTTAAGAGAACTGAAACATAAAATTGATACCCACTTGAAGAAGTTTAAAAATGAATCAAAAATATATAAACAGCAAAAACATGACAGAGACACATGTGATTATATGGATGGCATAATATACAAGTGGCATGGCAAACTAAAATATTTTAGAATCAAAATGTTTTTTTCATGAGGATTTTTTTTATTTATTTAGTTTTTGTTGACCGGGTAAGTGCACTAGACAAATCCTGCCTATTTTCAGGCACAACCTGGGGGAGGGGGATACAGATGAATGCCAACTGACTTTGAACCAGATTAAGCTGTTGGTGGTATTTTTAGTGAATGAGGGAAATTTGGCCAGGACACCGGGGAAATTCCCTTACTCTTGGCCAGTAGAGGGATAGGCTGTTGGTCTGCAATATGGCCACTTCACCTGGAGCACTAGAGGGTGAGGTCATGCTTCAGACAGGGGAGCAGGCGTCATCTCCTGATCTGCATTTGGTAGAGGCTGAAGATGGACGTTTAATAGCTTGTCCTAATGGTTCTGAGGAAGACATCAAGGATGTCTATGTTTCTACAGAAGATTTGCAAATGGATCCTGGTTTAAACATGGAATCAGCTCTAGAAGGTAATTTGGATTTACAACAATGAGAGCTCTTACAACTAGTTCGTTTTGAAGAGGAACGGCATTTATTGGAGAAACAGCGTCTGGTACAACAATTAGCTACATTGCAGGCTGGCCTGCTGGCTGTCAACTCAGCTCCCATGCCTGTCAAACATTTGGATGACTTAAGGGTCTCAGAAACCACACTGGAAGAATCGGGTGAGTCAATGATTTCTCATGCAAAAAATTTTATTTCTATGGCTGGCAGTGAAAATACCGTGTCTGGTACGTGCCCAGAGCCTAATATGAGTGAGTTGACTCCTCTAACCCTCACTGTAGACGCTGTGAAAATAAAAGACAAAGTCGAGTCTCACCCATAGGTGGATTTGCAGCTCCCGGTTTGCTCACAGCCGCAGTCTTCACCGGCACAACTGCTAGTGGTTACGCAGGAGGCTCTCTTAGTTACGGCTTGTCAAGCCGATAATGCGAGTGCAAGTCTGACATCGGAGAAACATGAAACCCCCTCTACGGCACCAAGTGCTTGCTCTAGCAGTGCTGTACGCCTGCAGAATACAACGTTTGCAAAACCTACCTCAGGGGTCACTTTGTCAAAGACTGTGGGTTTCGTGTTTAAGCAACCTATGGCGGTGGATCAGGGGGTGAATATCCAGTATCAAACCCAACCTACTTCTCAGGAAGGCGCCACAGATTTCTTTTATTCATCCAAATCTTTGTTTAAAACAGAACAACATACAGCTTCAAGAAGGCAACAGGACAGTCTAGACATAAAGAAGGTTGCTATTAAGCAAGCCCAGGCTGAAAACCCCTTTAACAATGCTATCATTACTGCTGATCCTGAACTTAATTTTTCTTCAGCTCCTCAGCAGACTGACGACTGGTCACCCCAAAAAGCACTTTCAGGGGCAGGATGGACCAGAACAAAGGCAGGAAATTGAACCCCAGACCCTTCATGGGATGTTTCCTTTTCACAGTCCACAGCAAAATGGAAGCCTGGGGTTTCCTCCAAATTGGTAACTAATCCTCCTGTACAATCCATCCCTCAGGATTTAAGAGTATTTTATCAGGCCTCAACTATTTTAATCCCTCCAGATTCTGACTCTTTTCCACCTTTAACATCAGGAACTAATATAGATAAGGGTCTTCCCCCTTCCTTAGTTTCAGATCCTGTTCGGGACCCTAAGCCCTTATGTCTGAATTATTTTCCAACTCAAAGCAAGTAGCTGCTCCTTGGAGGAATGCTGTCAGGATAAGATATTGGGGGGGGTGGAGGACAGGTCTGATAGATACCATGTTGGAAAAATGTTGTTGGAAGTCTATGCATTTATTAACATCTCTGGCGAGGATAATTATGATGTCAGTTTTAGAATCTCCTATGCATTAGATCTGTTTTGGGAGAAGTATGGGAAAGTAAAGACATCTCCAACATGGACCCCCTTTGTAGTAATTCCACTAACAAAACCCTTGATTAAATATGTAACTATTATGTTTCGTAATGAAGGGGTTCATGTTGAAGATATCTCATATTCGTTATCTCAAAAATGTGAGGTTCTTGGTACACCTGAGGCTATTCTTGACAGTGAGCTTTTCTGGATGGGAGGATGGAAGTATAAGGTGAAACTATGACAGGGGGAGGCAGGTATAGAACATATACCAAATTCCTTTCTCCTAGGGAGAGATCAGGGGAGCTGTTTTTATGCAGGACAGCCTGCTATATATGTGGATCCTGCACACATCTCTCCAGTACCTGTGACAAACCCTGTTGCAACAATTGTGGTGAAATTGGTCACAGTATGATACAATGTGTGAACCACACTTGCTGTGACCTTTGTGAGGAATATGGTCACAATTTTGGGGAATGCCCTGGGGTGGCACGCAATAAGGCTAGTGGTATAAGCCCTGAGCTTCTCTTTCATCAGGCACAAGACCTGGCTGAGTCTGTTTTGTCCACTCATGAGGTTCCAAAGGGAGCTCCTCAAATTCATCCAGCACTTCTTTCTCCATCTCATCCCTGTGGCCCCCTCCCCCCTCCCTTGGAACCTTCACCTCCTCCTCTCCCCTCCCACTCTGTAGCCCCTTAAATTCCTGTTTGCAAGCCCACTACTCTGGAATCAAAGTATGAGGTTCCCCAGAACCTAGTTCAGTTACTTCTGGAATCGGATATGCTGATCCCAGTTTGTTATACAGACATATCCTCTCCCCAGAAGGAGGCTGATAGTCTGCCCTTTCCTGACCCCTTACCCTGCAGAATATCTTCCAGATTTTCCAAATCTCTTTCCTCAGACCCTCCCACTCTGATAGAATCTAAGAACTCTTATGCCACTTTACTTACCCCTGGGGCGATTCTGAAATGGAGGTGGGGGATTCGGACTCCCAAAAATCCATGAAAAGTTGCAGAGGGTGATTATAAGGGGAAAAAGAAGAAAAAAAGGAAAAAAGCTTAGTAATTGGTTCACCCGGACAATTTGAATGGCTAAAGGTTTGACTGGGTCTTTAAATGTACATAGTTTATTGAATTATGAAAAAAGAAATGTGGTCTTTCAATTCTTACATGATAAAGCTATTGATGTGTGCTCGATACAGGAGACTTGGATTTATACAGAAGAACAGGTATGCCTTTTTCAGCAAGAATGGGTCTGGGGTCCATCCTATTGGTCCTTCGGCCATGACTGTGCTGATGGTGTGGGATTTCTTTTTCATTCCTTTCATTTTACTTTACGTAAATTGTATGACTTAATACCCGGGAGGGTTTTGGTTCTCGATGGTCTATGGAATAATATGGACTGTCATTTCATTTCAGTCTATGCTTCCCAAATAAAAGCGGAAAAGGTTTCCTTATAAATACAATACAACCTTTTTTGGTTACTCACTACAAATTTTTTTTTATGTGGGGAATTTAATTGTACTCTACCCACAGGGGATAAGTGGAAAAAAGGCGACAAAAAAAATATATACTGTGATTCAAATGCCCTGTCTCACATGGTTTCTACAGCTGGGTTATATAATTGCAGCTGCATACTAATGGTCCTAAGTTTACTTATAAGCATAACACTTATGTATCTATTATTGACTATATTTTCATTTCTACAAATGTCCCCAAAGGTTCTTTTTCTGTCATTCCTGTTACTTTTTCAGATCATTTATTATTACTTTTTTTCTGTACATCATTTTGTTCCCTGGACTACTTTACATGGATGATGGAAGCTTAATGTCTCTATTTTACAAGACAAATGGGTCATTCAGGAAATAACGGCCTTACTCCAGGCCAGATTATCTGTTGAATTTTTATATACTGATAAAGGTGAATGGTGGGTTGACACTAAAACTGACATTAAGAACTGGTTTTCCAAATATGGGAAAAAAAGAGAAATACTGATTTCTTGCACTATTTATATCTCAGGCAACAATTATATAAACTAATCTCCTTGGCAAATCTTTTTAAATATGACTATACTTCTCAGACCTCTACTATAAAAGATGCTATGAAGTTGTTCGAAACTGCTAGAGCAACATCTATTCAATCAATGTCATATCATAATACAAAAACCTCCTCCATAGGTGACACCAAAATGCTCATTTGAAAGCTTATGCTTCTTTTGTGATTTCTCCTGTTCAGTATTGTGGTCGATCCAACAGGAATATTCAACAGGCCTTACATACCATGAGGGATGTGATTTATCTCTGCAATGTTTCAGGGCTTCTAGGTCTTGTAGTGGCATGTAGACCAGGAAAAAGCTTTTGATAGGGTTCTTCACAGTTACTTATTTTCAGTATTACAAACCTACAGACTACCTTTGGTTTTTATAACCCAATTAAGGTTACTATATTCCTTTTTTTCAGTCAGACCTATGATAAAAGGTATAGTAGGGCATAGTTTTCCAGTACATTGTGATGTCCGTCAAGGGTGCCCTTTAAGCCCTTTGATATACATTTTTTCCCTTGACCCTTTATTTCACACAGTTTTATCATCCCTGAAGTGGACTTGGCATCCCACAAGCCTTATGTATCCAAGCTTATGTGGATGATATCTGTGATTTTTTTCAAACCCAGAACAAATCAAATTTTTTTTACATGAAATTGCATTATATCAGTCAGTCTCTAATGCCAAATTGAATATGGATAAAAGCAGAGGTCTTTTTATAGGGCCCATGTTTCAGCTGGACTCCCTATGGTATGGACTCTCCATTTCTTCTGCCTCTCTGGACATTTTGGGAACTACATTTGGGCCGTTAAATCTGCCAGAAAGAAATTGGAAATTGGGTTTAAGCAAAGCAGAACAAAAAGTAAATAGATGACATCAGTGGAAAATTTCCAAACTAAAACGTATAGCTATTTTAAAAAAGTTTATCTTGCCACTTTTACAGTTTATAGCAACATTATACCCGTTACCTACTAAATTGGAGACAAGACTTTATAGTTTGTGTTTTCAAATGTTATGGGGTTCCAAACTGAACCCCATTTAAAGGCATTACACCTATTTGGAATTAGGCAAAGGAGGTCTCAACATGGAACCTGTAGTTTTCTTCCACGCTTTATTCTTTAAACACTGCTTTAGTATTTTATTGCAGAACACTAATTTACTCCCTGATGCCTGGATGGGGAAAGCCTTAGCCGTATATTTTAAAGCATGGTCACAGTTATCACATAAACCTCATCCTCGTCTACAGATTTCCCCCTATTTTTTACCTGCTGCCCAGAAATTATATAAATGGAGTATTATGAAACACAGTCTTATTTCACTCTCTATGAAAAGCTTATATAAAGATATTATGTCTAACAACTACCCTAGGGAACCTAGTTTTAAAAATTGTCCCTCAGTTGATAATCATTATATTCTACACCAATTAACGCTCTCAAGGATACCACAGAAAATGTGGGAAAACCTTTGGCTTACGGTTTATGGGAGATTGTATTTGAGGGGTAATGCTAAACATAAAAGCATAAATGAACAAAATTGTCCCTATATGGAGTGCATAGCACAGACAGAAACTATGGAGCATTTTCTATTACACTGTTCTTATACTGTGGCCTTATGGCACTATCTGGCAAATAAATGGCATTTACCCTGGCTCTGTTTTTTAACATGATATACTCGTAGTAAATATGGGGTAGGTTTATCTCAATTTCACCCTGACAAATAAATTATTTTTTTTCTGTTGTCTTAGATTTTATCTATGACAGGGCCGATGTCAATGGTACTACATCAGAATAGGATGTCATATGATTGCCTGAGTATACTAATCAGCAATGAGCTTCGGAATATCTATAAATCAGATTGTTTATTGTTTTCTGCATGTCAGGTTTTGATGTGGTGGAAGGGTCTCACTTTTTTTATCAAATACAAATAGAGTGGTTGTTAGGGTTTGTATGTTTTTTTTTTGTTTGTTTTGGGTTTTTGTAATTCTCTTTTTGAAGTTTCATTAGTAGACTAAATGTTCGATTATGACTTCTGGATTCTTATTTGGAAATTATGTTTGTTTCTTTTCTTTTTATGTGATTTTTATGTGTTTCAATAAAAATTTCCCCTACTCCTTACAATAAGTGCCATGGGATCTTTAGCATCCACCTGAACTACCACCAATCCAGGCAGATGGGACCTTGGTTTAATGTCTCATCCAAAAGACGGCACCTCAGAAGTGCAGCATCCCTCTCATACTGCACTACAGTGTCAGTACTGTGATAGTAACCCAAGTGCCAGATATGGGAACTGAATCCACAGCCCTCTGATCTCCTGGCCTCAGAGGCGAGTGTGCTACCTACTGAGCCACTGACACTGCAGATGCAGATGGTAATCTCTTATCGGATATGGAGAGTGATGCATCTAGCACTAAGTCTAATGAGCAACAATGAGGGTTAAAAGGGAGAAAAATGGGTGGAGGTTTCAATATATCTCAAGGTCAAGGAAGACCAGAGAGGGAGGGGCAGGAGGAAGAGGCAACAGAGGCAGTCAAGGACAAGGGCAGTGGAATCTGGCACTCAGTCAGATACGGAGATCCACTCTAGGTACAGGAATCTGAACTGGAAGTCGTTGTGAAACAAATAAAATCTTTGACTGATGTACAAATTGTGGATCTAAAAAAAGGTCTTTGTCTGCCTCCCAGCAAATATTCCTAATAATACCCCAATATTAAGACTGACCAACAATGTTTTTTCATTTGCTTACTGACTCTGAAAGAATTTTTCCTGCAACAGATGGCATCATGGCAGTGCAGTTATTTAATTTTTTTAATGACATATGCAAGCAGCAAAAGGCTGAGCAAAGCTCATTAATTCAGACTGAACTGTGCTAAAACTAAGATTTAATACAGCACAGTCAGTCCACCCTGACTGCACTACAGTCATCAGGTGCAGAGAAAGGTAGAGGGATACTGCTGTAGGGTAGGAAGTGGGAACTTGCAGCCAGGCAGCACAGACTCAGCACCAGTAGTCCCAGATTCAGAAAGGGAGTCCTGAGTCTGAGGTCACCATGCGATCGGCAGTTGGGGGGTCAACAACAAAAAAATAAATAAAAAAAAAGGAAAATAACTAATTTAAACCAATACAAAAAAATAAAGCAGTGGACTCACCCACTCTGACTCTAGTTTCTCAGTGATGTCAACACAGCGGAATAGCTGTCCCCCGCTCCAGTCTGGATTCTTCTCACTCTACAGCAGTCAGCAGCAGCAGCCAGTCTGGTCATTGTGTCACGCCCTGGGTCACTGTTGTGATTTGATTAATTAATTGAATTAAATTAAATTTTACTAGACTAGGCCAGTCTAAAAAAACTTAAACTACTGAAGTTGAACTGAGTGCTGCAAAACTAAGAAATCAATCAGCGCTCAGCAGCCAGTGTAAGTTTTAGCAAGCAAAGCAAAGTTCTCCACAAGCACCATGGAGCACCGTACAATGAAGTCAAGTCAACACTCAACCCAGCAGCCCCAAGCAAATCAAAAGCCAGGAGATGGAGTCAGCCCAGAGAAATGTTTGATTTGGGGATGTGCAGTGTGTGAGTGTGAGATGACTACCCTTTATACTCATAAGCATCACTTCTCTTCATGTTCTCAGGCAGCGTCCCTCAGCTCTGAACTTCCGCAGCAGTTTGGACAGTAAAAAAAAAAAAGCTGACTTTCAAATGAAATTTAAATTTATTTTACTAGACCTAGAGGCGCCACTCCAGTGAAGGCAGGACACATTACTAAGTCTTGAAGACTCAGTTAAATGCAAAACAGAACTGCCGTAATGCAATTATTTATTATCTGGCAGCTGGCTTATGGCTTAGGCTAATGGCTTATGGCTAAGTAACTAGGTGCTAAGTAGCCCTCCTCCTCCCGAAGTCCCAAAACAAAGGGGAGATGAGACAGATGTGTTAAAGCTGCCTAGCCAAGCTGCTTGAATTTGAACAGTTAAGTTCAGGAGTTGTAAAGTAGAGTTGTTATAATAATGACTCTACTTTACAACTCTGCTAGCTGAGGCATTTAACACAGCAGAAGGTGTTTCTTTTGTTTTGTTTAGTGGAGGAACAGCACGGGGGAGGTGCGGCAGCAGAGCAGATTCCAGCCAGGCACTGCAGTACTGTCACGCAATAACTGTCACAGAAAAAAATTAAAAAATGTTCAAAATTAATCGTAGTGGGACAATCTCCTAGTGCACAAAAATACTGGTGGGGCTCACGCCCCTCCTGCCCCCCCCCCCCAGTTTCGGTGCCTATGGGGAAACATTTCAATACAAGTACAAAAAAATAGTTGACAACAGTATACAGAGCAATTTAGCAAAAGTATCTAAATAACAATTTCAAACAAAGCCTGCTTGACTAACAGGAACCCTGTCAGTCAAGTAGTCACTTTGTTTGAAATCATAGCTTTAAATAGTAGTAGTAAAACCTTCTGAAATATCACCCCCCCCCCAAAGTCATTGGAGCGTGAATAAGCAAGCCTCCATTTTATGACATCACAAAATGGGTCTGTGTGCGCCTGCAAGGGGGGCTTGGTGACAATATTTGGAAGCTCCTCCATTAGTAGCAGGGTAAAAATTATGAGTGATATAACTTTTATACAAGGCTGAAAGAAATGGTGAATGCTGGTCGGTATTACATCTGGGGTGGAGGGGGCATGTTCTGAAGTATGTATCTGCTCTTTAAAGAGCCACCGATGCCTCAAAGAAAACTAGGAACAATTCTGCCTGCATTCCATCTATATTTTGTATATTTTTCCTCCCCATTATTACTAGGGAAAGAAATTTAAGGGATAAAGATTGTATAGTCATGCAAGAGTCTATCTGCCTCTATAGCTTACTCCCTACTTTCAAGTCATAATCCTCTGTTGTGACAGTGTGTTGCTATGAGAGTAATTAATATCACACGCAGCAAGTGCTCCATGACTCAAGGTATGGAGAAATAAGCAGGAACAGATTAACTATTCAGGAGCAGAGATCCCGTTTTCATACAGATGACCTCAGTAATAAATAATGGGGAGGAGGGAAAACAGCACTAATTGGAAATACAAGCTGGACTGTGTCTAAATATTCGGTTTTGTTAAAGAGAACCTGCTCCCTGGATCTGTTGCAGGGTGGGGGGTAAGCTGCGGGGGAATTTCTGAGGACTGGCTGGATGAGAGAGCGAGAGTCCATCCATCAGGAGGGCTGTAGCTGCCTGCCAGGGCTCCAGAAGAGGAAAAACTACCCTACATAAAAAAAAAATATTTTCTGTCTAGATGATCATGTGAAAAATGTCGGTAGTCATAGTATTGTATTTCCCCTCCCATGCCCCGCCCCCGCTGTGCACTTGTGTAAAAAAAATATATATATATATATATTTTTTTTTTAAATAAACTGATCATATTGGGAGATTTGGCAAGCAAAGTTTTCCACTGGCATGGCCCCTCTGTCTAGATGCTCAGGTGAAAGTAGAGATGCTGGCAGCCGTCGTATTTCTCGTCCCTTGTTCTTTCCGATGATGAACACTTTTTTGTATTTATTTGTTACAGTCATCTGCTAGTTTGGGAGATTTTCCAAGCTTTCCTACCAGCAAGGTCCCTCCATCTACGTGCTCAGGTGAAAGTGAAAAATAATTCTACCTTCACCCGAGCACCTAGATATAGGAACCCTGTGGTAGGAAAGCTTGGAAAATCTCCCAAACTAGCAGATTATTGTAAAAATAAAAAGAAAACAAGTGTTCAGCATGAGGAAGAACAAAGGGAAAAACACAACAGCTGCCAGCATTTCTACTTTCACCTAACTGACTAGACAGAGGGGCCATGCATGCATTCTGGTGGGAAACTTTGCTAGGCAACTCTCCCAAAGTTTCAGTTATTGTTACAAACTAAACAGTGTCAGTGCACAGCAGTGGGAAGGGGACAAGGGAGGAGAAATACAATACAATGGTTGGCAGCATTTCTACTTTCACTTGAAGCATCTGGACCATACCTACCTCTCAGCCTCTCGATTTATTAGTCAGGGACAAAGTTTTTAAAAAAATCAGGGACAAAGGAACACAGTCAGGGACACACCATCATAATTGGTCATAACCAATCAGGAAGCCAGTAGAATAAGAAGCCTAGTATAAAATGCATTTTCTAAGGAAGAACAAGTCTATCTTTAATGTTTGGCATTATTTTGTGCTTACAGCTCCCACTGTTTTACAAAAACAGATTTTAGGAGGAACAGAGTAAGGTTTTGAGACAAACTCAGCAACAGTTGAGAGGTACAAATGCTCCAGTCTGTCTAGATGCTCACTTTGCTCAGCAGCTTAGGTAACCTTAGAAATGCTGCTATTGCATTGTAGCTCCCCTCCCCCCACCTGCTGTGCACTACTCTGATGTTTTTAATGGGAGATTTGATTTGCCAAGTAGGGTCACTCTATCTAAAATTCAGAGTGCACAATGGTGGGGGGGGGGGGGGCAAGCATTTCTACTTTGAAAATTGTGTATATCTCCCCGGCCTCTTGCTGCGCTTTTTCTCAGACTACGAGTCACTCTTGCGGCTACGATGCAGTGATGTGCTAATGTTGTAACCTGGCTTCAATCCTAACAGCAATAAAATTACATGTGAAAGGGAAACGTCCATGTCGCAGCGGGCCCCACCGCCGTGTGAAGCAGGGCCTGATTAGGAGTTTAATAAGTATTACAATTATAAACACTTACTGGGCCATATTATATTTTAAATCTTATCTGGTTGATTCTGTGCCCTCCCCGCTGGCATGCCCACAACCACCCGTGGCTGTCCCCAGTATGACGTTACCAGCGGGCAGCAGCTGAGGTACATCTATAGAACTAATGTATGGCAGTACTTTCAAAAATCTCTGGTTTGGAGCCTACGGTCCCCTGTGATATACCTAGAACAGAAACAGACTGCCAGGGTGCCTGTCAGTCTGTGCCTGGTCTCGGTATAGCACGTACACATGTAGGCTTTAAACCAGAGCTATTTGAAGGTACAGCGATCTATTGGTATATCATTCTCTCAATTTCAACGCTTCCATTTCTGGACCACCACCCCTTTCCAAAACAAAAAACAAAATAGAACTACTTTAACTTATAAGTTTTATTTGAACTCACCAGGGGGAGAGGCGGCAGCAGAATCCCAGAGTTACTGCTCAGCAGCAGTCACAAGGCAGTGACGGGTGAGGGGGGGTGGCTCCTGCTCTGTGTACTGCTCCGCTCACCAGATTGGGATTCTGCACAGCAGTGCAAACGAGACCCCAGACCAGACTCTGCTCAATGTCAGTTCTTATACTTGCTAGAACACACATATTGGCCCCCATAACCTGCTACAGTGGCAGCCTGGTTAAAGGGAAACTTCCACCTGCTGATGGGCCCCACCTACCTGTAAAGCAAGGCCCGATAACAGTTTAACAGTTTAATAAATATGCGCTTTTTTGTTACACTGTGTCAGTTGTATTTTTTTTATTCTAGCTATTCTATCTGGTTGATCCTGCGCCCTCCCTGCTGGCATTTTAGAACTCCTAGCTCTCCCCAGCACACTCACAAGCACCTGCGGCTGCCACCATTATGATGTGTCCTGCGGGGAGCAGTTGGGGCCCATCCATAGGCTAACGGCATAAGAGAAAGTGCAAACAGCTCCAGTTTGGAGCCCAAGTGTTTCTGTGATATAACAAGACCATGTACTGGCTGACAGGCACCCTGGCAGTCGGTACCCAGCCTTGTTATATCACAGACACATGTAGACTCCACACCGGAGTCATTTAAAGATATGGCAATACAGATTACTATATTGCCATATCTTCAAACAGCTCTGGTTGGAGTCTACGTATATCCGTGATATACCAAGACCAGGTACAGACTTGCAGGGTGCCTGTCAGCTAGTACATGATCTTGGTATATCACGGAAACACTTAGGGTCCAAACCAATGCAGTTTGCACTTTCTCTTATGCCATTAGCCTATGGATGATCCCTGGCTGCTTCCCACAGGACACATCATGGGGACAGCTGCGGGTGCTCGTGGGTGTACCAGGGAGGGCTAGGAGTTCTAAAATACCAACAGGGAGGGCACAGGATCAGCTAGATAGAATCAAATAAAACTGGCACACTAACAAAAGAGTGCATATTTATTAAACTGTTAATCAGGCTCTGCTTTACATGTACACAGGGCCCATCAGGATGTAGAAGTTTCCCTTTAAATATGCTAGTAGATCAACATTTCCTCTGCCAGTCAGAGAGCTGCCGCTTCTAAGTTAAGGAAACTATCAAAAGGCTAAAATTTTACCTGTACCTTGCACCTGTACATAAGGAATAAGGTGAATTACCTTTGAGTTTATCACATTTGAGGTTTTCAAGAAGCAATTCTCATTGTCACACAAAAAGAGCAACACATCAATCATGATTGAATTAATAACTGAATTATCAGGCTCGATTGAGCCTCCCCTGCAACAATGTGTGTCCACTCCAGGCAGGATGGCTTCATAGGTTGAGCAACTTATGTAGAGTGACCACTTCTAACCTATTAGGAAGTTTTAGCTTACCTTATTGTACAAGTGAAACAAAAAAGAGGCACAAAAACATATACAGATGTTAGTATAAACTCCTTACCTGCCCTGCTAAATTACTGTCGATTAAGTGGCCTATCATTTTCTACATTTAACTCCGGTTATATAGGTGATTGTAGTGGAGTTATGCTTCCTTTTTTAGTTATGCATGTTACATTCCCTGCTCATTCAGATCATGCTCTTACTTTGATGGTGATTGTATCAGGTAGATAAAAAGATTAAAAGGTACACAGATAATGGCAGCCTGAAATCCATTCCTGTTAGTAGTAAGCTTGAATTGAAATGCTGTTTTTTTTTTTTTCACCCAGCCAGAAATAGTCAGCTGTACTAGACAGCCCTAGTTGGGCTTGCTTTTTCAGTGAGAGACAGGGACTGGTTTTGTAGCGGCCATGATTGCCACGAGGTCTACCTACCCATCTCCACCCCCACCCCCACCCAGGTCTTTAGCCAGCACCAGCAGCCAGTCTACATTTTTGATAAAATACATTTTCACTGCTTTCTTTTCATGTATGTGCTGGCCTGCTGGGTTCCTGTAGACTCTTTCAAACAACCCCCCCCCCCATTTGTTGGCTGCAGTGCTGAGCAAGACAATCAACAATGATGATGACCCCCCACCTGCCAGCATACTGAAGTTAGTTTTTTACGACCTCGGCCCCTCCGGAGATCCAGTCTTCTGTTCTGTCTGCCTCTGGAAGTCTGAACTGGGTGGGTCGTGATGCCGGATGCCCCCTTGCGAAATCTTCTTCCTGGACCATTGCAACTCACTGCCAGGGCTGAAAATGAAGGATCTTGAACTATTACTACACACTGACTTGACTCGAGTCATCCACAACAGCCGCAGAAAGAGACAGGATCTTTACTCTCGGGCCTTTTTGAAGTGCCACGGACCCGTGCTGGTGCACCATGTGACATCGTGCAAGAGCGACACGATGGACATCGATGTCACGATGGCATGATCCAGCCAATGGTAGTAGCCTGCCTCATGTCTTGTGCCTACCCAGTCCCCACCCCCCATCCAGCTGGTCTGCGAGAGTCTGTTCCTGCCTGCTCCCTCTGAGTCCAGACAACTAACTAGATGAATAATTAAAAAAAAAAAAAGATTAGCGATTCTGTGCTGGGGGGTCAAGCGATGTTGTTCTACACCCCTCCCCACCCCCTGCCCATCCCAAAGTTACTGCGGCCAGCCATGGAGCACCGGAATGAAAGAAGAGAGAATACGCCAAACAAAGGGGCCCAACCCCCATGGACAGACAGTAGACACATCGCCGATTGGCTTTGGGCAGGCTAGGAGGCTGTTGAAGTAAATGGTAATTATTGTGTTGTGGTCAGGCGGGGCAGTGGGTGCATGGTGCATTGCAAGGAGATACAAGCAGACAGACGACCTCTCTATATTTTACCATTATGTGTTGCCCCTCCCCCTCATGCAAAGCAGATATACATGTTCTTTTAGGTCTCAGGGGCCCACCCGGAAATTTCTGGGTATCCGTGCAGGCCAGTCCGACCCTGATGCTGGGGCGGTAAGGTTGTAATGATAAACAACACACGCCAAAAGAAATGTTATGGGTTCAAAGGAGACTATGACTTGTATTTGATATTTAAGAGGCCAACTTTTAGGAATAGATCCGAATGCAAATGTGATAATACCTTCCAATGTATAGTACCAGTGCTCCACACATGCAGCATCAAGTTATGTGCTGTTAATATATATGAGTTGCGCAGGATTCCCAGCACATAGTTATGAATGTGTGTGTTGTTCCTAGTAAACTTTTTTTGTTGTTTGGATGCCTGTTGCAATCACATCATAGACATCACTAAACTTAGCATTACTTAAACCAATGTGCATGAGTTATTACAGACAGCCATACACATCACAACAACAGCACTTTGCGATACAGCCCCATTCATGTGTGTGTGACTCACCACCCACGCTACATACACAGTGACAGCACAAACTATGGTAACGTGCAGTGGAGGAATGGGGGGGTGTTGTGCCGTGGAGTCGTGCATTCTAGGAAGTTGAAGTTAGCTGTACAACTCAGTCACATGTTGCCAAATTATGAAACCATTGCCTTTCTCAAAGGGTCAACAGTCACAAACTTCGGGCTTTTGTCAGCTCTTAGCACATTACGAGATTGTAATGCTTTGGGGCTGCAATTTTGAAAAACAGAACAACTGCACTGAATCTTTACCAAATGAAGGGTTTCCAGTACTGGTTCTCGCCAGTGTTCTAGTGGTGTGGACTTATGTGCTTTCACATGAAGTGGCGTATCATAACTGCATGCATGGGTGAAGAGAGAATCAAAGTAATACGCAGTGGTAACACATGGACTAGGATCATCATGGTGAGCTGTCACTGTGGTGAGAGAAGCATGATCTAGCACAGGCTGGGAAAAATGATTGGACAAATGTGTTCTGGCCTAGGCACCATTCCAACATATGCATCAAATGCGGAATATAAAAGCAATAAATTACTGGAAAAGACTGAAAAAAAAAAACTAATACCAATGGTGGGGCTAGTAGATGCACAGCACAGTGGATGATCTAGGCAAGCAATCCATGCTAGCCATGCCAATGATGGAAACACTTAATTGCAGTGTCACCAGGGTGAGCACAGACACATAGAAAGCACTGGCACCTCATATCAGAAGCCTAACACATGTAACATACCGGCGTGAACCCGCAGGTCAGTGGAGGGAGTGAGCATAGGTCATATGAAGTAGTGGCATGCAGCCGTAGTATCCTGGAGGTAGCCCACTAAGAGTCTTTGCAGACTATCAATGTCAGTCCACGCTGTGGCCCATTGGATCCCATGTTTGGGCGTAAAAAGCAATGTCATTTGATTGAAGTTGACATACCCGTTATAGCGACAGAAGTATTCTTCTGTGCCTCAAGCATCTTCATCTCTTGCTCCTTCCACACATGTTCAATGACTGGCAATACACACATTCTTTGGAAGTGGAAGACAGATGACTCACTGATCATTGCAAGATTAAGGAATTGAGCAAGAAGTGAGATTTTTCCAAAATTGTTTCCAGAAAGTAGAATGGCGCTTTCTGTCATTAGATCTCTGGTATGAAAACAATGCTTAAGCCAGGTCTGGCTTGACCATCTGTAGTTAATGTGACCACGAGGACAGATCTGCAAGAGAATTACATGGATATACAATTCTTGGTGCATAAAAGAATAACAAACTACATAATGTACTGTAAAAGTAGCAACACATTCTACAAACCCATAGTAAAGTCAAACACGTGCCAGAGGTACACGAAGATATCTTTGGTTGCATCCCACATGTGTGACAACTTGCCAGTATGTACTTGTTCACCAGTTCCAGTAGGTTGCTCATGAAAACCAAGTAGAGGATCTGCTGCACTACGGTTGAAATCACATCACCTAGTTCCTGTTGGTTGCTGAGGCTGTTAGTCGAGCCGTCATTCGGTGCACTGTGATCCTGATAATGCCCCTCTGTACATTCCAATACTTGATGCTCGACACTTGATGCAGTGACATTAGCAGTGAGTGGTACACTGTGAAGTTTGTAAGAGAAAAACATTTTAAAAGCAACACAAAAAACCACACACACATCATAGTGCAAGGCTGAACAGTGTACATGAGTATTGTGAATTGAAAGTACCGTTCAGACATGTCAGAATAGGATGCTTGAAAGTCACTGTCAGAGTCACTGATAACATGACAGCCATCTGGATGACCAAGTAACTCTTTGCAGTTGAGACTGTGAACAAAAAGACAAAATCACTTAAATAAATGTCACTGTCTGCCTGACATTATCTCACCTAACAATGGGGACATACTGTGCTATTGGCATGTATAAGAAAGATGACCGTTTCTTTCTTTCTTTTCTCTGTGTATCCATAGTATTGTGCCATGCTGCATACACCCCTGCTCAACAGTGACTCCACATCTGAGAATGAATCATCAACAATGCTGAAATGTGTCAAAAGGAAGAATATGAAATGTGCTTTGGGGTCACGCCAGATGAACAATGCATGTCAACATCCATTTTTTAAAGATACTAATTAAATATGTTGATTGTACACCAGTATCGTGCAGAGTGCACATAAGTGTGCATAATAGTTTGTCAGAGCATGAAATTTCACCAACACAAGTACATGTGGCCCATTCAACCACTACCCGTCAGGTAAAATTTAATAGAGTCATTGGGTTACATATTATTGTTATAAAGGTGTACCACACCATCTTCTGAGCTGCATGTTCCCACCACATGAAAGACTGATATTACACAGATAGTTAATAAAGTGAAAAAAAGAGTTACCTTCGGTTCTGACTGACATTAATTTGTGCTGATAGTGTTGAAGAATGCAGCAGCGATGTCATATTATGTACAGTACACCAGTATGCAGTGACGATTTGTAGGATTGTGGGGTTGAATGACGAATGTGTGCATTTCCAGGCACAACCTCACAAGTAGGGATTCTCAGGCTATTCTCATACCTAGAATAAAGTGGATTGCAACAGAGGTAAGCATACATAAGTCGGTACAAAAAATAAATGGCTGTGTGCAACGATGGAAATACAAATTAGCAGAAAACAGCAATAAAATAATGCAATAAACACTGGAATGGCAATTACCATACAACAACTCGTGAGCTCACTAGTGTGTGTGTGTCATGTCAACTTACATGTCAAGGAGAAATGTGGCCATGGCGGAATGTGATAACAGATGCAGAGACTGTTTGACATCCATACACCTTGAAAATTGATCACCAAGTGATATGCGGCATTTGTTACTCTTTGCATTGAGTGCTTTCTTCAAACATTTTTTTGCCGAGCTAGTACCTGTGCGTGGTCTCACACATTTGGACGGCTTTGATGTATGAAGGTTGGTGCTTGGTATCCCCAACGTTGTGAAACTGGATGTTAATCTAGAAAGAGCTCGATGCAAAGCATAACAAATGCTGCATATCACTTGGTGATCAATTTTCAAGGTGGATGAATGTCAAACAGTCCCTGCATCTGTTATCACATTCCGCCATGGCCAAATTTCTCCTTGACATGTAAGTTGACATGACACACACACACACACACTAGTGAGCTTACCAGTTGTTGTATGGTAATTGCCATTCCAGTGTTTATTGCATTATTTTATTCCTATTTTCTGCTATTTGTATTTCCATCATTGCACACAGCCAATTATTTTTTGTACCAACTTATGTATGCTTACCTCTGTTGCAATTCACTTTATTCTAGGTATGAGAATAGACTGAGAATCCCTGCTTGTGAGGTTGTGCCCCCATGGGCAGCGGTCACAATACAGCCATAACACCTCTACGGTGCAAGGAGCCCTGATCCACCCACCCCCAAAGAGATAGATAAGGTGCCACTTGCCCCAATGGGCAGTGGTCATGATCCAGCCATAGCACCTCTATGGTGCAAGGAACCTGCTTCACCCACTCCCCAAAGAGACAGATAATGTACGACGCTTGAAAAATTGATACGATTTCTCTGGGCTGTGTGAACGCTGAACCAGATCATCACTTGCAATTTGCTGTTTTCTATTTCAGCGCCTTCTCAGGGTAGCACTATAGGCTCCATGCCTGTGTAGAGCTCCCCAATTGGCTGGTCTCACTCACCTGAGACAAAAGCACCCGGGACGTGTGGCTTAATGTAAGCCTGCATCCTTGTACTCGGCTTCTAATTTATATATTTTTAGCCTGTTCTGCTCGGCCTGTGTAAAGTAACTTAGCATCCCCCCGCTGCAGTTTCTCTCCAACTGTATGTGCACTGATTCAGTGCTAGCTCTGCAAACGTCCCCTTGATTTTCCCCCAATTAAGCTTTCACTCTGTACACTGCCTTGAACTGAGTTTGTAAAAAAGTTTTATTGGCTTTGTTAATATATATATTTTTTAATCCTATTTAAGACTGTACTGGGATTACATGCTTACTGCTATGGACTTAGTTAGAAAATTCAGTGAACTGTAAAATCTGTGTAGCCTCTGTCTTGAGCCAAAGGCTCCTGCCCTTGACTTTCATTCTTAATCATCTTCCTTTGTCCCCCTGTCCTCCTCTGTCTCTGTTCTGTCCCTTCTGCCCTCCCCATCAGTCTGTTCTTCTGTGCTTGTTTTGGATTCCCGAGTTAGCCGGCACCTTGCCTCTGTCTGAGACCGCCCCTGACTTGTCTTTCAAGTTGGTGCTCAGTTCTCTTTGTGTGTCTCTGTCTAGACAACCCCCCATCTGCTCCTATTTAATCTGCCGTCTCCTTCCTTACAGGTGCCACTTGCCCCCATAAGCAGCGATCACGATCCAGCCATAGCACTTCTACGGTGCAAGGAACCTGATCCACCCACCCCCCAAAGAGACAGATAAGGTACGACACTTGAAAAATTGCCGCGGTTTCTCTTGGCTGTGTGAACGCTGAACCAGATCATCATTTGCAGTTTGCTGTTTTCAATTTCAGTGCCGTCTCAGGGAAGCTCTATTGGCTCCATGCCTGTGTAGTGTTCGCTGATTGGCTGGTCTCACTCACCTGAGACAGGAACACCTGAGACATGTGGCTTAATGTAAGCCTGCATCCCTGTACTTGGCTTCTAATTTATATATTTTAATTTAGCCTTTTCTTCTCGGCCTGTGTAAAGTAACTTAATATTCCCCCCGCTGCAGTTTCTCTCCAACTGTATGTCCACTGATTCAGTGCTAGCTTTGCAAACTTTCCCTTGATTTTTCCCCAATTAAGCTTTCACTTTGTACACTGCCTTCAACTGAGTTTGTAAAAAAGTTTTACTGGCTTTGTTAATATATATTTTTTTAATCCTATTTAAGACTGTGCTGGGTTTACACGCTTACTGCTATGGACTTAGAAAATTCAGTGAATTGTAAAATCTGTGTAGCCTCTATCTTGAGCCTAAGGCTCCTGCCCTTGACTTTCATTCTTAATCATCTTTCTTTGTCCCCCTGTCCTCCTTTGTCTCTGTTCTGTCCCTTCTGCCCTCCCCATCAGTCTGTTCTTTTGTGCTTGTTTAGGATTCCCGAGTTAGCTGGCACCTTGCCTCTGTCTGAGATCGCCCCCTGACTTCTCTTTCAAGTTGGTGCTCAGCTCTCTTTGTGTGTCTCTGTTTAGACCCCCCCCATCTACTCCTATTTCATCTGCTGTCTTCTTCCTTACAGGTGCCACTTGCCTTCATGGGCAGCAGTCACGATCCAGCCATAGCACCTCTACAGTGCAAGGAGCCTGATCCACCCACCCCCCAAAAAGAGATAGGTAAGGTACGACGCTTGAAAAATTGCCACAATTTCTCTGGACTGTGTGAACGCTGAACCGGATCATCATTTGCAACTTTGCTGTTTTCAATTTCAGCACCTTCTCAGGGTAGCGCTATTGGCTCCACGTTTGTGTAGAGCTCCCTGACTGGCTGGTCTCACTCACCTGAGAGAGAAGCACCCAAGACGTGTGGCTTAATATAAGCCTGCATCCCTGTACTTGGCTTCTAATTTATATATTTTAATTTAGCCTTTTCTTCTCGGCCTGTGTAAAGTAACTTACCATTCCCCCACTGCTGCAGTTTCTCTCCAACTGTTTGTGCACTGATTGAGTGCTAGCTCTGCAAACTTCCCCTTGATTTTTCCCCAATTAAGCTTTCACTCTGTACACTGCCTTGAACTGATTTTGTAAAATAATTTTACTGGCTTTTTTTAATATATATATATTTTTTTAATCCTATTTAAGACTGTACTGGGCTTACATGCTTAGGACTTGGTTAGAAATTTCAGTGAATTGTAAAATCTGTGTAGCTTCTGTCTTGAGCCAAAGGCTCCTGCCCTTGACTTTCATTCTTAATCATCTTCCTTTGTCCCCCTGTCCTCCTCTGTCTCTGTTCTGTCCCTCCTGCCCTCCCCCATCAGTTTGTTCTTTTGTGCTTGTTTTGGATTACCAAGTTAGCCAGCACCTTGCCTCTGTCTGAGACCACCCCCTGACTTGTCTTTCAAGTTGGTGCTCAATTCTCTTTGTGTGTCTCTGTTTAGACACATCCCCCATCTGCTCCTATTTAAACTGCTGTCTCCTTCCTTACAGGTGCCACTTGCCCCCACGGGCAGTGGTCATGATCCAGCCATAGCACTTCTACGGTGCAAGGAGCCTGATCCACCCACCCCCCAAAGAGACAGATAAAGTACAACACTTGAAAAATTGCCACAGTTTCTCTTGGCTGTGTGAATGCTGAACCGGATCATCATTTGCAGTTTGCTGTTTTCAATTTCAGCACCTTCTCAGGGAAGCTCTATTGGCTCCATGCCTGTGTAGAGCTCCCTGATTGGCTGGTGTCACTCACCTGAGACAGAAGCACCCGAGATGTGTGGCTTTATGTAAGCCTGCATCCCTGTACTTGGTTTCTAATTTATATTTTAATTTAGCCTGTTCTGCTCGGCCGGTGTAAAGTAACTCAATATTCCCCCCTGCTGCAGTTTCTCTCCAACTGTATGTGCACTGATTCAGTCCTAGCTCTGCAAATTTCCCCCTTGATTTTTCCTCACTTAAGCTTTCACTCTGTACACTGCCTTGAACTGAGTTTGTAAAAAAGGTTTACTGGCTTTGTTATTACATATTTTTTTATTCCTATTTAAGACTGTACTGGGTTTACATGCTTACTGCTATGGACTTCGAGGAGTCAGTGAATTGTAAATCTGTGTATTCTGTCTTGATAGTAAGGCTTCTGCCTTGACTTTCATACTTAATCATCTTCCTTTGTTCTCATGTCCTCCTCTGTCTCTGTCCTGTCCTGTCCCTTCTGCCCTCCCCCATCAGTCTGTTCTTTTTTGCTTGTTTAGGATTCCCGAGTTAGCCGGCACCTTGCCTCTGTCTGAGACCGCCCCCTGACTTGTCTTTCAAGTTGGTGCTCAGCTCTCTTTGTGTGTCTCTGTTTAGACAACCCCTAATCTGCTCCTATTTAATCTGCTGTCTCCTTCTTTACAGGTGCCACTTACCCCCATGGGCAGCCGTCACGATCCAGCCATAGCACCTCTTCAGTGCAAGGAGCCTGATCCACCCACCCCCCAAGCAGATAGATAAGGTATGACGCTTGAAAAATTGCCATGATTTCTCTGGGCTGTGTGAACGCTCAACTAGATCATCACTTGCAATTTGCTGTTTTCAATTTCAGTGCCTTCTCATGGTACCGCTGTTGGTTCAATGCCTGTGTAGAGCTCCCTGATTGGCTGGTCTCAATCATCTGAGACAGAAGCACCCGGGATGTGTGGCTTAATGTAAGCCTGCATCCCTGTACTTGGCTTCTAATTTCTATATTTCAATTTAGCCTGTTCTGCTCGGCCTTAGTAAAGTAACTTACCATCCCCCCCCACTGCAGTTTCTCTCCAACTGTATGTGCACTGATTGAGTGCTAGCTCTGCAAACTTTTCTTTGATTTTTCCCCAATAAAGCTTTTACTTTGTACACTGCCTTGAACTGAGTTTTGAAAAAAGTTTTACTGCATTTGTTAATATTTATATTTTTTTAAACCTATTTAAGACTGTACTGGGTTTACATGCTTACTGCCAAGGACTTAGGAAATTCAGTGAATTGTAAAATCTGTGTAGCTTCTGTCTTGAGCCTAAGGCTCCTGCCCTTGACTTTCATTCTTAATCATCTTCCTTTGTCCACCTGTCCTCCTTTGTCTCTGTTCTGTCCCTCCTGCCCTTCCCCATCATTCTATTCTTTAGTGCTTGTTTTGGATTCACGGGTTAGCCGGCACTGTCCCTCTGTCTGAGACCACCCCCTGATATGTCTTTCAAGTTGGTGCTCAGCTCTCTTTGTGTGTCTCTGTTTAGACACACCCCACATCTGTTCCTATTTAATCTGCTGTCTCCTTCCTTACTGGTGCAACTTACCCCCATGGGCAGCGATCAAGATCCAGCCATAGCACATCTACGGTGCAAGAAGCCTGATCCACCCACCCACCAAACAGATAGATAAGGTACGACGCTGAAAAATTGCCACGATTTCTCTGGGCTGTGTGATCACTGAACCGGATCATCATTTGTAATTTGCCATTTTCAATTTCGGCACCTTCTCAGGGTAGCGCTATTGGTTCCATGCCTGTGTAGAGCTCTCCTGATTGGCTGGTCTCACTCACCTGAGACAGAAGCACCCGAGATGTGTGGCTTAATGTAATCCTGCATCCCTGTACTTGGCTTCTAATTTATATATTTTAATTTAGCCTTTTCTTCTCGGCCTGTGTAAAGTAACTTATCATTCCCCCCTGCTGCAGGTTCTCTGCAACTGTATGTGCACTCATTCAGTGCTAGCTCTGCAAACTTCCTCTTGATTTTCCCCAATTAAGCTTTCACTCTGTAAACTGCCTTGAACTGAGTTTGGTAAAAAAGTTTTACTGGCTTTGTTAATATATATATATTTTTAATCCTATTTAAGACTGTGCTGGGTTTACATGCTTACTGCTATTGACTTAGAAAATTTAGTGAATTGTAAAATCTGTGTAGCCTCTGTCTTGGGCCTAAGGCTCCTGCCCTTGACTTTCTTCTTAATCATCTTCTTTTTTCCCCTGTGCGCCTCTCTGTTCTGTCCCTCCTGCCCTTCCCCATCAGTTTGTTCTTTTGTGCTTGTTTTGGATTCCCGAGTTAGCCGATACCTTGCCTCTGTCTGAGACTGCCCCCTGACTTGTCTTTCAAGTTGGTGCTCAGCTCTCTTTGTGTGTCTCTGTTTAGACACCCCCCATCTGCTCCTATTTAATCTGCTGTCTCCTTCCTTACAGGTGCCTCTTGCCCCCACAGGCAGCGGTCATGATCCAGCCATAGCACCTCTATGGTGCAAGGAGCCTGATCCACCCATCCCTGAAAGAGATAGATAAGGTACGATGCTTGAAAAATTGCCACTATTTCTCTGGGCTGTGTGAACGCTGAACTGGATCATCACTTGCAATTTGCTGTTTTCAGTTTCAGCACCTCCTCAGGGTAGCGCTATTGGCTCCATGCCTGTGTAGTGCTCCCTGACTAGCTGGTCTCACTCACCTGAGACAGGAACAGCCGAGACGTCTGGCTTAATGTAAGCCTGCATCCCTGTACTTGGCTTCTAATTTATATATTTTAATATAGCCTATTCTGCTCGGCCTGTATAATGTAACCTACAGTTTCCCCCTGCTGCAGTTTCTCTCCAACTGTATGTGCACTGATTCAGTGCTAGCTCTGCAAACTTCCCCTTGATTTTTCCCCAATTAAGCTTTGACGCTGTACACCGACTTGAACTGAGTTTGTAAAAAGGTTTTACTGGCTTTGTTAATATATATTTTTTTAATCCTATTTAAGACTGTACTGGGTTTACATGCTTACTGCTATGGACAGAGTTAGAAAATTCAGTGAATTGTAAAATCTGTGTAGCCTCTGTCTTGAGCCTAAGGCTTCTGCCCTTGACTTTCATTCTTAATCATCTTCCTTTGTCCCCCTTTCCTCTCCTGTCTCTGTTCTGTCCCTCCTGCCCTCCCCCATCACTCTGTTCTTTTGTGCTTGTTTTGGATTCCTGAATTAGCCAGCATCTTGCCTCTGTCTGAGACTGCGCCCTGACTTGTCTCCTATTTAATCTGCTGTCTCCTTCCTTACAGGTGCCACTTACCCCCATGGGCAGTGGTCACGATCCAGCCATAGCACCTCTACAGTGCAATTAGCCTGATCCACCCACCCCCCAAAGAGATAGATAAGGTATGACGCATGTAAAATTGCCACAATTTCTCTTGGCTGTGTGAATGCTGAACTGGATCATCACTTGCAATTTGCTGTTTTCAATTCAATAGCTCTATAAACTTTCTCTTGATTTTTCACCCCAAACCCCTCCCCCAACCAGGCCTCCTTTAAATGCACACAGTCTCCGCCCACTCCTATCTGATGTTTCAATTTATTGGTTACTTACTGTCAACAACTGCAATTCCTCCCATTCCGTTTTTGCAACTAAGCCTTCTAACAGCTTTATCTCATTCTGTCTTGCTGAGGCATACCGTTTTGGTACTTTAGGTTTGCTTATTGCTGACTTGCATATCCTGTCTTGCTAAGGCAGTTTATTTTGGTCAGGTGATCTCTGTAGTACTTAGTCTGCTCCAGGGTAGTAGCTAAGACATTTTCTTCAAAGCATCTCTGCCCCTAGTACTATTCTATAGTCAGGTGAACTCTTTTGTTATTAGCCTGACTTGGAGCAGTACTTAAAGATTACTGCTTTGGGCTCCACTGCCTAAAGTAGTATTCTGCAGGGATTAAGAAACTCTCCTCAACTGAGAATCCCTTCTCTTGCCCACACTTGTAGTGCCCATTGGGTGATAGTCTCATAATGGGGGTATATTACCTGCTTCTATGCTTGTCTCTGCTCATCTTTCATGTATTGGACCTGAACGTGAATCAAAAAATAACTCCTAGAGTGGAGAATGGCTCTCTTTTTACATTGTGTGACTGGGACTTTTCCTATCAAGTAGAAGAACTTGTAGGTGCTCTAACTTCCCCTAGCCCACTGCTGGTCCTTCACCTGCAATGGCATACAGGAACTCTCCTAGAGCCTGCCCACAGGACTACACCACCTTCTCAATACTCCCCCCTACTCCCATTGACTCTCTCGGTCAGGGTATTATTGTATGCAGCATCAGGAAAATTGGGAACTAGCCTCAGAACTCTCTATACTGCCACAGACAAATCACGTAACTGAAAGAAGACCCAGACACCCACACTTCTCCTTGGACTCTGCAGGAAACTCTTGTTTCTGCTTTTACTACACTCAGGAAATGTTGAGCTTAATCCAGGCCCTCTGGCACACATGGAATCCTCAGCAGAGCTACAAAGCCTCAAGGGGCTTACATTCTTGCATGTTAATGTATGTAGCCTATTAAAGAAAAATCACTTCTGTTCAGGCCTGGGTATGTCAATCATACTGCTCCAGATGTTCTGGTGATTAAGGAGTCTTGGCTCTGACTGGCGACCAGTAACAACAAAGTTGACATCCCCTCCTACTCTTTGTTCAGAGCTGACAGGCAAACCAGAGGTGGTGGGGTAGCTATTTACATCAAGGATAAATTCCCTGCCTCCATAATTGACTCAACCTCTGTCCCAAAAGAATTTGAAAGCTTGTCATTATAGATTGAAATTGCCACCGGTGTCTTATTATGTATAATAGGATGCTACAGACCCCCATCAGCTGGACTACAGTTGTTAAAACATCTCGAAAACATCCTGGGTTCGGCATCTTCAGAGTGTATCATACGTGGGGACTTCAACTTAGACTGGCTGTCCAGTGCATCCACCCCACTTAAAATGTTCTGTGATTCCCTTTGATTGTCACAGCTAATAAATGAATCTACTCATCCTAACAAGCTCAACCCTAATAACAGTACTCTCTTGGATACCATTTAGTTAACAAACCCCATTTATTCTTTCATGCTGGTGTCTTTTTCTCTGATATTAGCGACCATTGCTTCATCGAGTGTGTAAGATCCACTCTTAAATCCACAACTGTACCAAAATTCTCCTTTAAAAGGTGCATATGCAGCTTTGATCTCCATGGGTATATATCAGACCTAAGAGACTCCATGCGATGGCACATCTATCTAACCAAGTCCCTGACTACGGCTTATGATATTTTCTCAGAAATTGCACTAGTAGCTCTCAACAAGTATGCTCCCATAGTAAAAGTTTGTGCCAGAAATAAATCCTGTCGGTGGTTTACAGAAGACCTGAAAGATGCTTTGCAGAGTAGGGATGTACTCTGGAGAACTGCTAGGAAAACTAATTTAATAAATGACTGGGATTCTTTCCGGAGGGCAAGGAACCTCTGCCCCAAAATGGTCAGAGAAACAAAGCTAATTTCTACCACTCTCAGCTGGAGAGCTCCTCAAGAAATGCATCCAAATTCTGGAAGACTATCAAAGACATTGAAGGTCACACCACTGTAAATTCCCTACCTACTAAATTATTGATCGACAATACTGTCATCTCCGACAGACTGTCTATCCTCGATGCTCTCAATAATCATTTTGCCATTGCAGGGCTAGCCTTTGACTCTTCTCCCATGAATATCCTCTACCAACAACTAAGACTGGATACACAAGAAAAACCCATCCCTAGTGCATCCTTCTCTCTGTAGCCTACCTTCCTGAAAGAAGTCAAAGATCTTCTGCTTCAGCTGGACACTAGGGAAAGTGCTGGGGCCAACCTTATTGCCCTGTACTTCTTAAAGGTTGGCTACCATGTCCTTGCAGTCCCAATTACTCATCTCTTCAACTTATCCTTGTCCCAGGGTGACCTACCACCCATTTGGAAAAATGCACTTGTGGTCCCTTTGTTTAAGTCAGGAGATCCCAGTGACCTCAATAACTACAGACCAATCTTCCTACTTCCAATCCTGTCAAAGATGCTGGAGAATATAGTGAACTCCCAGCTTCAGAAGTAGTGGGAATCATAAAAATTGCTCAACCCGTTACAATCCGGTTTTAGAGCACAGCACAATATAATCTCTGCTCTAGCCAAGGTGACAAATGACTGGCAGCTTGAATTAGACGAAAAAACTTTGCGCAGTTTTCTTGGACCTAAGCAAGGTGTTCGATACTATTGATCACAGACTGCTTCCCTCGTCCCTCCAGAACATTGGTTTGGATTCCGTATCCCTTAAATGGTTCTCCAACTACCTCTCAGGACAACTTCAACAAGTAAAGGCAGAAGGGGAAGTTTCTCCACCAAAACCCCTATTGAGGGGTGTACCGCAGGATTCCATTCTTGGTCCCTTGCTCTTGACCATTTTTATTAACAACATAGATACCCCCATCAAAGAAGCACAAATACACCTATTCGCGGATGATACGGTACTCTATGCTAGTAGCCCCACACCTGAAGCGGCCTGTAATACCCTTCAAAATGAATTTTATCTGCTGCAACATCAGCTTATAAACCAGAAACTTCTCTTAAATGCAAAAAAAAACAAAGTAATGTTCCTCTCACCCCTTCAAAATGCAATAAATCCTGCAATTGCTGGGACACTCCCACAGATCACTACCATTCTAGGTGAGCAGTTGGACTACTTACCAAAGTTCAAGTACCTGTGGGTCTGGTTAGACCATAGGCCTACTTTCACAGATCACTTAGAAGAACTGGCAAAGAAGCTTAGACAAAGACTTGGTCTGTTCTTTAGGATTAATAATCTCCTCACAAGAGACGCTGAACTGAAACTGGTTCAAACTACCTTTCTTTCCCTATTGGATTACACAGACTTTCTATATAGTCAGGGACCTGTAGGTACCCTAGCCAAACTCGATACGCTTTATCACAGAGCCATAAGATTTATCACGGTCTTCCATACTCAACCCACCACTGTGCATTGTACATGGCAGTGGGATGGTCATCCCTTGCTTATAGATGGCAAAAAAATGCTGCAGTTTGAACATACAAAGCTATCTCAAATAAACTGCCCTGGTATATCTCTGTCTGTTTATCTTTGTGCACGCTGGGGAAGTATGCCCTGAGAAGCACCTCATATGTCTGCCTTTATGTTTACAAAGAACAGTCTCGCATTGGCAGAGCAGCCATCAGCTTTGTGCTCCCTCAACTGTGGAACAAACTGCAAAAAACTTTGAAATTAACTCACCCCATCAGCCTAGCAGATTTTAAATCTCTATATCTACATCATAATAAGGAGTCATGTGCCTGTCTACCCTAAATAGTGACTCCTGTAAGTCCAAGCACACTCTAATCACTACTGTTAAAAGACTGATCACATCTATAATCGACTCTTCCCTCCCCATTTTTCTACCCCCATATCTGTCCCTTCCACATTCCTTTGACCCTGGTTTCAGCTCTAAATTCTCCATACCGTATCACTATATATCTTTTTATATTAGGTTTTATTTGTGTTCGGTGCACCTGATATGTATATTTCTTTACTTTTATGAAAAATTGTGTCCTACATAAAACTAGCTGTATCTTCTGTTCCAAACATATACATATAGGACTTGATAGCTGTGCAGTTTAAATCACTTGTAGAAAGATCTAGTAAGTAGGGGGAGTGGCTTAGCTAGAAGGAAGCTAAATTTAAAGACTGCCTTAGAAAGATTCTGCTAGTAGCTTGGCAGAAGACACCAGGATGAAGGACTGCTATGTGACTGGACTTCTCTACTGGGACTATATTGCCCTCCTTCCCTTCCCTCCACCCTCCTACCCAAAGCTAGTTCTACTTTTATAGGCACAGGATTTGACTGACAACAGGAACTTCCTGTTTGGGAGCAGGAACTGAGTGATCACAGAGCCACCAAAGACCCACCATCCTAGAATGGCAAGAGTAGCTCTCTAGCCCCCTCTAGCTATTGGAGGTCTGCCTCTGAGCAAGTAAGGGGTCTACTGAGAAATATAGGCTATTCTTGTCTCAGAACAGGACAATCAGGCGCTTAAAGGGCACACAGGCAGAAAGTAAGTAGAGAGAGAAGAGAAAAAAAAACAGAGGAAAGAGTAAGGATTCCAAACATTTAAGGGGCCAGAAATAAGACATGATGGAGTGGTGCAGTGCAGTGGCTGTGGCAGCAGTCTTCTGGGAGACATTCTGGAGGATGCGGTGTTGTCCCATCTGCAGGCACCTCTCTGGGCTGAGGGAGGAGGTTGCTCATCTCCAGGCTGAGTTGGACAGGATTTTTGGGACCTCCTCTTCCATCCAGGGACCACCAGTGCCACTGCCATTGCCTCAGAGGTTGACAAGAAAGAGGAGCAGTTGGAGCACTGTGGGCTCAGGGAGGGTGAGGGTGGTGGAACAGAGGTGCAGCCCTCCAGTTGTACCTCTCCACAATTCCTATGCCATTCTGGCAAAGTGTGGTTCCTCTATGGAGGCACCCGCAGTGGAGACCAAGGAGGATGCTGGGAACCTCCACAAACGAGACCCACAGGAGGGTGGCAGCGGACCCCACAGGGAAAGGAAACAACTCCTGGTGGGGGACTCCATTGTTCAGAAGGTAGAACTGGGGGAGGAAGGGGAGAAGGAGGGAGGTAAGGTGCCTGCCTGGTGCCATGGCTTGGAGGGACAGGGAGCAAATCATCAGGATTGTCAGAGCAGCTGCACAGGGGAGGGAGCTGGATGTCATTGTCCACCTAGGGACAAATGACCTGGCTAAGAAAGGGATTAGAGAAATGCAGGGAGAGTTCATGGAATTGGGGAGGGGCCTTAGACAAGTAGCACACACGGTAACCTTCTCAGAGGTGCTGCCCATCTATGGCGTAGGAGAGGCTAGGGTGTTCCATACCATGGGATTCAATCAGTGGTTGAAAAACTGATGCGGAGCTCAGGGATTTGGCTTCATTGGGGACTGGGGGTCCACCTGGAGTGATGCAAACCTATACTGGCATGATGGGCTGCATCTGTCCAGGAGGGGAATCAGGATCCTAGGTGATAGGATTAAATGCTTCATTGGCAAGCATTTAAACTAGCCAAAGGGGGAGGCACTGGAAAGGAGCAGGGAAATGCTAGCCCCCCCCAAAAAAATCACGGTAGTAAGTGCAGTAAACACCAACATAGAGGTGTCAATAGATAGAAAGGCAGGGGTAAATGGGGAAGTGACAAAGGCAAGAAGAATAGGGATGGGGCAAAAAGGAGTAAGGCCATCAGGAAATGGAGGGTAATGAGTACCAATGCCCGTAGTCTGGGCAACAAGCTCCCTGAGCTGGTGGCCTTGATGGAAGAGGGATGCCTGGATATCGTAGCAGTCACAGAAACCTGGTACACAGAGAACCATGACTGGGATGTTAACTAGGGTACATAACCTACAGGAGAGATAGGCAGGGGAAGGGGGAGTAGCTCTCTATGTAAAGGAAGGGATAAAAGCAACTGAACAAAAGAGTAAATAGGGAGGAGAGGAGGCACTGTTGGTCACCTTGGAGACTGGAAAGGGTGCCACAATCTGTACAGGGGTTGTGTACAGACCCCCATGTCAGGGGGAGGGAATGGACAAGGACATGATAGAAGGCATTATTAGGATGGCAGAGAAAGGGGAGATACTGTTGATGGGAGACCTGAATATGCCAGATGTTAACTGGAGCACATTTGCTGCAGCCACATCTAAGAGCAGGGCCATTCTCGATGCCCTACAGGTGGCAGGCCTCAGACAGCTAGTTTCGGAACCCACTCATGAGGGAGCAATCTTAGACCTCATACTCTCAAATGGGGGCAGTGAGAGGATCTCAGATCTAGAAGTGGGTTGCCATCTGGGAACAAGTGACCATCAAACAGTGTGTTTTATGTTAAACTCAGCTACAGAGTCAAGCCATACAAAAGTGAGGGTACTGGACTTCAGGAGGGCTGACTTTGGCAAGATGGGAGAGTGCCTCAGAAAAGCACTAGCAAACAGGCTAGAAGGAGGGGGTGGAGCAACAATGGGGAATCATCAAAACTGCCATCACAGAGGCAACAAGCCTTTGTGTGAAGCAAATAAGCAAATCAAAATGAAAAAAAGCCACTATGGTTCTCAAAAGAGGTGGCTGGGAAAGTCAGGGAGAAAAAGATAGCATTCCGGAACTATAAGGAAACACAGAAGGAGCATGACAGAGAGCTGTCCAGTTAAAGCAGAAGGAAGCAGGGAGGGAAGTCAGAATAGCAAATGCCCAAGCTGAGGAAAAGATAGCCAACTCAGTTAAGAAGGGGAATAAAACCTTCTATAGGTACATCAGCGAGCGTAGAAAGACAAAGGGAGGGATAGTGAGGCTGAATAGAATGAATGGTGGGTAGGCAGAGGGGGACAGTGAAAAAGCAGGGTTACTGAACAAATAATTCTGCTCAGTATTCACAAAAGAGGAGGAGGAAGTGCCTAATCCAATTAACAGAAGCAGTCTTGATAGGGGGGTCAATCCCAGTCCTTTCACAGAAGAAAGGGTTCTGCAAGAACTCCTAAAACTGAAGGTGGACAAAGCAATGGGGCCTGATGGAGTTCACCCCACGAATTCTGAAAGAATTAAGGGGGAACTAGTGAAACCACTGGCTACTCTTTTTAATAAATCATGGGAGGATGGTGTGGTACCCGAGGACTGGAGGAAGGCGGATGTGATTCCCCTTCACAAAAGTGGGACCAAGACAGAGGCAGGAAACTACAGACCTGTCAGTTTGACCTCTGTGGTAGGGAAAGTGATGGAGTCACTTCTGAAGGAAAGAATTGTTGAGTACCTAGAGGCCAGTGCGGCACAGGACCCAAGGCAGCATGAGTTCACAGTGGGAAGGTCATGTCAGACGAATCTAATAGATTTCTTTGACTGGGTGACCAAAGTAGTAGACCAGGGAGGGGCTGTGGACATGGCCTACCCAGACTTTAGCAAGGCATTTGACACAGTCCCACACAAAAGATTAATAGTCAAATTAACCAGCCTGGGAGTGGGTCCCAGGGTGGTAGCCTGGGTAAAACATTGGCTGGACAACAGGACACAGAAGATAATTGAAAATGGAGTCCACTCTGAAGAAAGACGGGTACTAGTGGGGTACCGCGTGGTTCAGCAATGGGTCCAGTCCTTTTTAATGTCTTTATAAGTGACATTGCAGAGGGACTGGAAGGAAAAGTATGTCTCTTTACAAATGACACAAAGATCTGCAACAGGGTTGATACACAAGGAGGCGTGGAAAGGATGAGAAGGGACTTGTCAAGGTTGGAGGAATGGTCAGAAGTATGGCAGCTAGGATTCAATGTAAAGAAGTGCAAAATAATGCACCTGGGAAACAAGAGCCCATGGGAAGAATACACAATGGGGGTGGGAGGTAGTAACAACAACAAAAAAGGAAAGGGACCTGGGGGTAATCATATCAGATGACCTTAAGGCTAGCAAGCAATGTGAGAAGGCAGTAGGGAGGGCTGGGGGTATACTGGGATGCATAGGGAGAGGCATCACCACCAGAAAACAGGAAGTTGTTATCCCTCTGTGCAGACAGTTGGTGAGACCCCATCTGGAGTACTGCGTCCAGTTCTGGAGACCCCATCTCCGCAAGGACATAGACAGGATAGAGGCAGTCCAGAGGAGAGCAACTAAAATGGTGCAGGGTCTGCAAGAGAAGCTGTACGAGGAAAGACTAAAGGAGCTTAATATGTATACCCTTGAGGAAAGAAGGGAGAGGGGGGACATGATAGAAACTTTTAAGTACCTCAGTGGAATCAACAAAGTCCAAGAGGGTAGAATCTCTCAGAAAAAGAGATGGCAAGAACAAGGGGACACAATTTAAAGATGGGGGGGCGGTTCAGGGGCAATGTGAAGAAGTATTTTCACAGAGAGGGTAGTGGATGCATGGAACAGCCTTCCTGAGGAGGTTGTGGGGTCTAAAACTGTGGGAGAATTCAAGAATGCATGGGATAGACATAAGGCAATTCTTGTGGGGGGTAGGAAGAAATAGGCTGTTGGTTAACTAGGATCTGCGGCCTATCCTGTAGGTAGGGAAAAGGGCAGACTAGGTGGGCCAAGCGGTCCTTATCTGCCATCAAAGTCTATGTTTCTATGTTACTGTCAATGCTACCTGCTGATACTTTGTATATACTGTATTACTGTATCTCACTTTATTTGTATTATTACTATTTTCTTGTGTGTTGCATCCCATGTATATTGTCCCTTGCTCTTTGTTAACAAACACAGGTCCACCTTGAAAATGAGCTTGCTCAATGGTGATCGCCTGGTTAAATAAAGACTCTGATTGATTGATTGATAATTCACAGAGAGAAATGACAATCAATATGTGACAGTATAATATTGTGTGCTATCACAATGTTTTGTAAATGCACCGATCACATTACAGTTAATGAAAAACACATAGTAAATGTGCAGTTAATATAGTCTGTGACCAAAACCCTCCCAACGGATACTGCACAAGCCCAAATAAGCATTTCTTACAATGATTTTCTACAAAAGTATGCCAAAAGAGAAGACACAGGGCAAGATATTCAAAACTTTGCGCCGAGTGCCAACCGTTTCTGCAGGTTTAGCATGGGATTAATGCGGGTTTGCTGTATTCAAAAGGCCAAATAGCACTCGCAAACTGCATTAGCGCCGGGCAAACTCATAATGTATGCAAGGGGCAAACTGAGGTGGCGTGTACATGAACACAGATGCAAAGCGATATTCAGCAACTAGCACTGTGCAAAGTTGTTTTGCATGATTTAGCGCGACACTTATCACAGTGCACATTACCACCCAGGAAAAGGTAGTCTTATCCTTGGGCAATCAGCTTTGCGTGACATTTTGGCTTTGTGTGATGTTTGCACAGCTTTGAGCGACCATAACAAATAAATATGACACATAGACAAAGCCAGACATAGAGGAAACATGCTGCTCACTGATGGCATCACAATGATGCCATCAGCTGCCACCAGTCCCAGCTATGCCAGGCAGTAAGTGGTGACCCTGCTGCCAGTGTACAGCATGGTAGTGCGGCCATACAGCACACACTGGTGCACCATTCTTTTGTGGACACCAAGAGATGCCAGAACACACATGCAGCATGGAATGGAGGATGTTGAGGGAAAAGTGTACGGGTGGCCAGGCTGTGCCACAGACCAGGTGTGACCACAAGGCTGGGACACATCACGCAGTGCACATGGGCCAGTATTGGGAATACCCCAACAACAGTGTGCCTTTCTAATAATATATGCCCCCTCCTCACCCGGCCACATACCGCACAGCTGTACAACTGCCACAGCATGCAAAGCCAGACATGGATATGTCACTGTGAGCATCCCATGCCAGAGGTGCAGCATCTTTGGGTTACACAACAGAGTAAAAGTAATGTCCACTGTCAGTAAACACCTGCATGTTGGGCATGTCACTGTGCATAGTGTAGTCATCATCAGTGCCCTACACACCATAGGCAGTGCTGTGTACGCACACTACTGGTACCCTTGCTACTGTAGTGTCTGCTGTGCACTGTAGCATGACCTACAGTGTGACAGTTGCATGCAGCACCACCACCATCTGTGCCTTAGCTTGGTTCTCCCCTGGGGTACAATATTCTATGCAATGCTGTACTGTTTACATATAGCCTACAGCTGTCATCACGCACTGCCAGACTGACCTACAGGTGCAGCTGTGGTCAGACCTGGCCAGCGCATGCACTTCCAGACTGACCTATAGATGGAGCTGTGGTACCCTGCAGTAAAGCTGGGCAAACTGCATGCAAATCAATGCATAATTAGATGCTAATCTGGATTTTTGAGACTACCTAAGTAGGGTCATTTGAATGTCACATTTGAATATGGCAAAGTTTAGCACCAGGCAAATGTGTTTGCACTGGGCAAACTGTTTAGCTCTGCGCTAAACCTGCGCAAACGTGTTAGCATTGCACAAACAGTTCAGGGAATATTATACAGTTTTAAACTCTGTATTTTCACATGTGCTGCTGCCTGCAGCTGTACTGGGTCCTCATATTTGCTGGCACACACATTGGCCACATAGTTCACCTCAACCTACCTTCACATCGCTGTGCATTGTGTTGCTGTTGTGGTTTGTACTTTCTGGTTGCTATATTCACAGCTGTCTTATTCAAGGGCTAAGTTTGCTATTCACTCCCAGCCCAGTTTGCCTGGCCTCATTCCCATGTTATATTCAGAAGCACTTTGCCCTGGGCTATTCCCTTTGAATGTAGCTTACTTTTTGCTCTGGGCTAAGTTTACTTGCTGGGCAGTGCTAATTTAGCCACAGGGCAAAATTTTGAATATCTTGCTCACAGGTATTTGCAAAACATTTGGCGGGGCGTGGGGGAGGCACTGACATTGCTTACCACGAGTGCACATCATTCGATGTCAGCACTAAGAGGTCATGGCATGACTATAAAGATTCCGAAAAATGGTCCTAGTCCTTGGTGTTGACTGAACATGGTATATCCAGGGCATTGATCGGATAGCCATGCAAGTACCTCCGGACACAAGTAGTATACTTGGTGTTAAAACCACAACCCTGACACTGCCTAGGGAGGCATGTGAAATGGCATGGAGTAGGCAGCATGCTGGTGCAGTGAGTACATATCAGAAAGTCCTTGGGGATCTAGAAGGAAGTCAAGGAACAGAGATAAGAAGGGAACATAAAGAGAGAGCTGAAGAGTAAGAATGTCTGTTGGCACACCATCCCACTTGACAAGCTGCATATGGTTGTATGTTGTTGACTGACAGTCCAATAAGATGTCAATATTAAATGCCTGCACAAACCTGCAGGTGCAGTGATAGGGATACCGCTCATGGCATCAGTTGCATGGGTTACTGAACAGACTCAGAAGCTGGAGTTCCAGCTGGGTAGAGGAGAACTGAGCACACACGGATCGCTATCCGAGTCAGCGATGGGTGGGTGGCATGTCCGGCTGATGTACCATCACCTGCGTGGACAGCATACAGTGGGGGGGGGGGCGGGAACATCACCTGACATGTGAGCAATAGCTAGCATGTTGCTACGTGTAACGTCCCAAGGCTCGCCTTGTGTGCCGACACCTTTAGGGAAGGTAACCAAAACAGGAAAAAAGAACTGTAAGAGAAGCCTGGTGATGGGACATGGCTGCATAAGCATAAGTCATAAACCGTCTCCAGATGGGTCGTGTGCAGCATACAGAACACACATTCATGGACTGGAGAGGCCTAACCATGGTGACCTCCTCCTCCTACCCGGCAGAGTGGGACAGCAAAACAAGGATGGATGTGGTCAGTGCTGGCAAGAATCGATAATGAGATATCCTCTGACTGGGGAAGCAGTGATCAGCTGCGATTGGCTGACCACGCATTGTGCTGAGCACTGATTGGCCCCCCCCGGTTTCAAACCCTGCCTCCTGATTGGTCAGGGTGATTTTGGGCTTTGCTGGGCTCGGAGCCCATTGACTTGCACTGCTCAGTGCCGAAATTTTGTGTCTGGACATTGCAGCCTGAATCTCTACTGTATTCTAACCTCTGTTCCACTGTTGGTTCTGCCTAATGCTCAGAATTGCAAAACTGTGCTATTTTTTAATTCGTTAGCAAGCCGCAAAATCTGTTTAGTCTGCCTAGTATTTCCATTGCTTATCAGTATTTATAGGCTGTTAGATAAATTACTAGCTTACCATACTGTTATTGCTTAAATGATTTTTCTGACCTCATATTTTGCTTCAGTAGCCCCTCGTCGCTTGTCTGAAATTATCCAGCCATAGTCTGCTTATCTCAGGCAAAACGCTGTGGCTGCTTGACTCTGTTCTGTAACTTTGCTGTCTCTCCCCGAATTCCTAATGGCAGCCTGCTCGTAATTCTTTCTTTGTTCTGTGCACTTTCAAGCTGTTACCTCTGCCTCTCCTCTTGTAACTCTCTCTGTTCCCCCCCATTCTGCAGTCTCTAGGCAGTTGACCTCTGTTACAGACATGTTCCGAACTCTATTAATGTGCTCTGCCTTTGCTGAGTGTATCCCTCCTTGACTTCTGCTTCCTCACTACTGCTACCAGCCTGACCCTCCCTCTCCATTCTACCTACACTGTACTGGATCTCGCCCACCCTCGGCAGCTCCTTTCCTCGCCCCTCCCCCCCCACTTGCTACCTCTGCTAAAAAAAAAATCAATTTTTGCTCCTCTTTTCTCTTTCTTCCACCCTTTCTGCTGTCCCTCCAGACTGGCGCCAGTAATCCTCTGACCTGATCGTTACTAGCTAACACCTCCGCCCCCCATTTAGTTTCCTCGTACTCTCCCATCCTTATTTTGAATTAACCTCCCCCCTCCTCACTGCATACACTTTAAATTTTCTTCCCCCTTCCCCTGTTACTGGCTCCGCGTCACTGCCTACCTGCATCTGTGATTATAAGCCTACTCACCGCTCTCCTCTCTCTCTCTCCTCATTCCAGATTTTGTAGCCTTGAGAGGGCTAGCCGGGTGCCAGGTGGGCACAGTCGATGGGACCTGGTTTCCCCACGCCACCTACGACGCCTCCTCTAGCCGCCTCCCGACCCCTGAAAGCCGGGTAAGGACATCCTCTGACTGGGGAAGCAGTGATCAGCTGCGATTGGCTGACCGCGCATTGTGCTGAGCACTGATTGGCCCCCGGTTTCAGACCCTGCCTCCTGATTGGTCTGGGTGATTTTGGGCTTTGCTGGGCTCGGAGCCCATTGACTTGCACTGCTCAGTGCCGAAATTTTACGCCCGCCCCCCCCACCTTTATTAAATTGTCTTCCTCGTCGCCGCCCTCTGCTCCAAACTACCCTCCCCCTGTCTTACATCCTATCCTGTCCCACTTGCTAAACCACTCCCACTCCTCCTGCACTTTCCTATCACAGCTAGCTTCTCTGGGTGATTCTGTAGGCTACACATCTCAGTGTATCTCAGCTCTCTTGCTTCTTTGCTCTCATCTCCCTTTCCTTCCCTGCTACATCCATTATCCTCACACCCCTATTCCCCTCTTCTAGCTATCATGCCTCCCTGTAACCACATTCTTCTGTCCCTTTGTGCCCTCTCCTTGCTTCCTACTCTTTGCCATCTTCCAACCTCTTCCTATCCCTCACCACCCTTTACTCTGGTCCTCCTGGCCAGCTACCCCCCATCGGGTACGATTGCAATCTCCCCCTACTCGCACAAATGGTGCCATCTGGCAATGGACTGTTTAAAAATGAAAAATTACGACGATGGCCTGGGGGCGACACGGCATCTATTTCTGACCAATGCCTTACACTGGGATCCTAGACGACTGTACTGGACCAAATCACACAAGCAATGGAGGTGTATTTCCATCTACTATGAATCACAGCTATTGACTCTCAAACTCCTGCTCCTCCTTCTCTTAATGTCAGGAAGTGTTCACCCAAATCCAGGCCCCATCTCCCACAACACAACAAAGCCAGCCAAAATGGAGGGGGGACTCACTATTGCCACCCTAAATATATGTAGTCTCCTGCCTAAACTGGCCTCCCTTCAAACCTTTGCCAGCCAACATAACTCTGATATCCTGGCTATTGTTGAAACTTGGCTGACACCCAACACCCCCGACCATGCCATATCGCTACAAGGCTACAAGATACTCAGGCTGGATAGAACTTCAAAAAGGGGTGGTGGTTGTGCAATTTAAATAAAGGACTATCTCACATGCCTCCCTGTCTCGTTTGCCACCACTGAAACTGCAGTACAACTCCTTCCAATCAAGCTACTCCTTGGTGCCCACAACAAAGTCCTCACGGTTACTGCTATTTATATTCCACCTAAAGATCCGGGGTCCGGCCTCCAGACTGTACTAGAATTTGTCCGATCTCAACCTCCTGCTGCCAAGCTCCTTCTCCTTGGTGACTTTAATATCAACTGGCTAGCACCAGACACAGGGTCGACTAAGGATGCTATCCTTGCTGCAGACTTAACACAGCTGGTCAATTCACCTACTAGGAAAAACTATAAATCTGGGAATAGTACCCTAATAGATTGGATCCTCACCAATCACCCTGCCCTGATAAATAATGTTGTTCTCCCGGACTCTCTTAGCGACCACGCTCCCATAAAATGTACCTGGTCAAATAAGTTCAGAAAACCTCCTCCTAGAACCATCTCTAGTAGAGTACTACCTTTTGGAAACCTCACTCATCTCAAGGAAAATCTTAGGCAGAAAGACTGGTCTCCCATTTACAATATTCAAGATGTCGACGTAGCCCTAAATCACTTTATCAACACTTTCAACACTGCCTGTGACTCCTATGCACCTGTAAAAAAGTGCAAAGCAAAAGCGCTCTCAAATCCCTGGCTCACTGCTAAGCTACTGACACTACTCAAAGGTAGGGACCACCTCTGGGCTATCGCAAGAGCCACTGGATCACTGACTGACATCCAAAAGTATAAACAGGCCCGAAACCACTGTACCAAAGAGACTCACTGGGTGAAGAGCTCCTATTTCAAGAATGCCCTCTCCAACTCCTGGGGTGAAGGGAAATCCTTCTGGGACAATTTAAGAAATATCACGGGTAAGCAGTCCAAGTCCTCTCCTACTATATTGAATGTGGATGGCACTACCACCCTTGACCCCTTGGTCATTGCAAACACCTTTAATGAGCCTTTCACTGACCTTAGTGCTGTCCTCTTATCTGACTACTTCGCTGACACAGACCCACTTATCTCTATATCCCCCTCTGCCTCTCCAAACATACCACCCTTCCATCTCAAAATAGTTAAAGCACATGAAGTCCATAAATACATAAAGAAGGCTATAACTAAATCCCGGGCAAGCAGTGACTCTATTGACCTTAAAATACTGTCCCTTACTCTGGATGAAGTACTAATCCCCCTCACCAGATTATTCAATCTCTCCCTCTGCTCCAGTAAGTTCCCTAGTAAATGGAAGGCTGCAATAGTCACCCCTGTGCACAAAAGTGGTGACAAGTCTCTGCCTAGTAACTATAGACCTATTTCAATACTACCTCCCCTCTCAAAGGCTCTTGAACGTATTGTGGCGGACCAGCTTACAGACTACCTGCAGAAATATAACATCTTCTGTGCCCAGCAACATGGATTCAGACAAGGGCATAGCACATCGACAGCCCTCCTCGAATTCTCAGGAGCAATCCACGAGGCCTTGGACAAAGGACTCCTAACTGGAGCTGTGTACATCGATCTAATGAAGGCATTTGACACAGTACATCATGGTCTACTCATTAGTCAACTACAGTCTCTTGGGCTCTCCCTGGGTTCTGGTGCCTGGATAAAAAGTTACCTCGCCCAGCGCTCTCAAGTTGTAAAAATAGCAGGAGTGCTCTCAGAACCAAAGCTTGTCCTCTCAGGAGTTCCGCAGTGATCCATCCTAGGCCCTCTCCTCTTCAGCCTTTTTCTAAACTCCCTTCCTAAATCCTGCCCAGAGCAAATTATTCTCTATGCCAACGATGCTGTGATTCTGTCCTCTCATAAAGATCCAAACCCCTTATGCCTTAGCCTCCAGCACGTAGTTGCCAGTGTTGAGACGTGGTTCGTGGAACATAAGCTAGTCCTAAATCACAAAAAAAAAACAAAATCCATGCTCTTCTCAAGCCCGCAAAACAAGAAAAGGCAAGTACCACTCACTATCAACACATCCCTGGGAATCACCCTTGAACAGGTGGCTACTTTAAAATATCTTGGAATCACCTTTGATCAGGGCCTAACCTTTGCAACCCATATCGATAGTACAGCCAAAACTATTAATCAGTTGCTTGGGATACTGTAGCGAAACAGACAGATCCTCACCCTACCACCACTGAAGCTGGCTATTCAATCTTAAATCATTTCAATTATTGACTATGGCTTAATTGTTTATGGGTCTGCCTCTACTAGCGCACTTAAACGTATTACAACCTCCCTTAACAAGGCCTGTCGGCTACTTACTGGCGCTCATCAACGTACTCACACCTGTGAGCTCTATGCTGAAACTGGATGGTTACAACTCTCAAACCGCCTAAAGTACCTTACCTGCCTGATGGCTAAAAAATCCATCATGGGCCTCACTCCACCTTGCATTCAAGACCTGATATGCCAGAACACAAGTGTCCGACCCACCAGAAGATCAGAAAATCAGCCTCTCCAGGTCCCCCGTTGCCGGACTTCCCAGGGTCAAAGATCATTTGCTTATCGTGCCCCCTACTGGCTTAATGCCCTTAGCACCTCTATTACCTCCGCTACTTCTTTAGGTGCATTTAAATCTAGCCTATTCTCTCACCTTGCCACCTCCAACTCCTGTGACTGCCTTTATTAAATCCTAACTATTTCAATTTTACACCCTGCCCACTTTACCTGACAAAGGCCTGGTAGAGGATCCTTTTCTCTAATTATGGTCTGCTCCTCCCTCCTTCTCTCACATGCTCTATCTATCACTCTAACCTATCTTTTTCCCCTCCTCATTTGTTTGCTTATTGAAGAAAAGTGTTCATTTGGTAATTATCTGTCCTTGCACAAATGTTTTGATACTTGACTGTTCATGTCTCTTTCATTCCTCAATGTACTTTATTGTGTCACTCATTGTAACCTTATTGCTTGTACCTAATCTGACGCGGAACCTTTGTAAAAGAGCCTTGGCTCAAAGGTATTAATTCCTAGAATACAATAAACAAATAAACCTTGGGTGAACCAACGTGAGCACACACAGCAAAGGGAAGCATGAGATAGGGTACTGATTGGTGAGTAAGGTTGGATAAAAGAATAATATAAAAAAAAGTATGGAAAGAATATAAAGAAGTGAAAAGACAGAGAGTGCCCACTACACTACAGGTTCTAACGTTTGGAACAAAATATAACAGGTCGAAATTGGCACCAGACCAATAGCCAAATGCTAGTAGATTTTGTAGCGTGCTAAGATTTTACTTTAACTAGTCCTGTGTGCTTGTACTGGAGAAAGTAACATGTTAATAAGTACACCAGCTGGGCCAGTGGAAACGTCAGTGGTGCTAGTGGATCTTCCATGACAGTAGGCCATACCTCTCAACCATTCTTCACCAAAATATGTGACATGATGTGTGACAAATGAGGGAAATGTGTGACATATTGTCTAACATGGCAATGGAAGCTCAGAACAGTATAGCTATTAGTGCACTAATGTTCCTACCTTCTTTAAAGTCAAAGTGGGGAATGTTAACCATCACCTTTGCCATGATGGACAAATGGGTTTCTGAGAGCTGAAATGAGTGTTGTACCTCATAGTGTATGACAGCTGACAGGTATGAATAGCCGTGTTGGCTAGTGGCTGCAAAACCTAATTTTGCCCCCTGATATAACCCAACTTCCATTTAAAACTCAACATGCAATGAAGAGCAAATGCAATGTAAGAGACGAGTTTCAGTCTCTGAAGCTGAACTTTACAAGTCACAAGTCCACACTGTGAAATATATTAAAATACTAGCATGCTCATGGGGGAGCAGGAAACAGGGTGGTGGAGGTTCATGTGTGCAAATGCCAGACGTCTGGGTAGGAAGACCCCAGAGCTAACAGAAAAACTGGTTGAGGAGGGCCGTGACATTGTCAGGGTAACAGAAACATGGTGCCACTAGGAACAGTGATGAGACATGGAGATACAAGGGTACAAACAGTTCAGGAAGGACAGTGTGGAAAAGATGGGGGGTTGCAGTCTATGTAAAGTAGAGTATCAGGGCATCAGAATTGATGGGCAAGGTGATGGAGGACAACGAACTCTGGGTCTCTTTGGCCGGGCGGAAGGGGGAGATGGTGACTATGGGTGTGGTTTACAGGCCCCCCGCACAGCGGGAATCAGTGGATAGAAGCATGGCTGATGATTTCATGTGAATGGTGGCAAAGGGGGGGGAGGTGGTGCTGATGGGGGTCCTGAACCTACAAGACGTAGACTGGGACATCCTATTGGCTGCTTCAACCAGCAGCAGGGAAATATTGCACTCCCTGCAAACAGCCCTCCTAAATTATCTGGCAAAGGAGCAAACCATGGCATAATCTACTTTCGATCTAGTCCTAACAAATGGCGATAGGGTAGGAGATGTATTAGTGGGTGAACACCTTGGTACGAGTGACTAAAACAGTCAGGTTCAGAATAAAACTGAGGGGCTTTGGAAGTGGTGGAGGAGTTGACAGATGTGGCGGCAATATGGGGGAGGATAAAAATAAAATATTGTGGAGTACACTGACCTCCGCGCCAAGACAGCAAGTAATAATAAGAGGAGGAGGAAACCTCGGTGGTACACTAGTGATGTAGCAAAAAAGCTAAAGGACAAAAGAAAGGACTACTGAAAGTTCAAGGGAAACACTGGCGGAAGTGGACTGGGGAAGACACCAGGTGAGCCAGAGAGAGGTAGGGGTAGAGGTAAGGAGGGCAAAGGCACAGACACAGGAGTGCATAGCTAGAGGGTTCAAAAAAGGGAATAAGACTTTATCTCTGCACGTCAGTGAAAGGAGCCATACTAGGCAGGGAAATACTCGGCTGAAAAACAAACGAGGACGAGTTGATACAAGGGGACAGAGAGAAAGGTGACCCACTGATTAACTATTTTTGCTCTTTGTTCACTAGGGAGGAAGAAGTTGTACGCAGAGGATCATGATAAGCAATGGCAGGGGGGAGGAGGAAGTGTATACGAGTCCATTCCGGAAGAAGAGAATTTGGGGAGAACTTGGATGCATGAAGGTGGACAAGGCGATGGTGATGGATGGGATGCTGGCAGTACCATTGACTGCACTTTTCAGTAAGTCCTTGTAGACTGGGGTGGTACTTGAAGACTGGAGGAAGGCAAATATGGTCACGCAGCATAAGGGGGGAGGGCGGAAGGAGGTGGGAAATTGCAGGCCAGCAAGCTTGACATCGGTGTTAGGCAAGCTCTTGGAGAAAGTAATGAAAGTCAGGATCACCAGCTACCTGAAGGAAAGCGGCCAGATGGATCCAAAGCAACATGGTTTTACCAGAGGCAGATCCTGGCAAACAAATTTGATTTAGTTTTTTGACATGGTCAACAAGGAAATGGATCAGGAGAGGGCAGCAAATGTTGATTATCTAGATTACAAAAAGGCATTTGACTCCGTGCCACACAGGAGACTGCTGTATAAAATGCCATGCCTTACATACCAACATAGTAACATACGATGAAGCCAGCAGAATAGGCCCTATGGTCTATCGAGTCTGACTGATGGTCAGTGCCTATGCCAGGTACCAATGTTTAGCCCTCCATTCCACCCACACAAGGACCCCTATGTCTCAGCAGGGCTCCTGGATGTACCCTCCACCTGCACCTATCCCAGCCCTACTTGCACTCCTCCACCATAGTAACAGCCATCTGCTGTCTGGTCAACGCATTCCAGGGCTCCACCACTCTCTCAGTGAAGTAGCGCATCCTTGTTCCCCCATCAACCTCCACCCATACATCTTCATGGGGTGTCCCCTGGTGGCCCCCATTTCCCTTAGCTGTAGGACACCCTCGAGGCTTACCCTATTGACCGCTTGAGATACTTGAAAATCTCTATCATATCCATCCTGTATCTTCTCTCCTCCATCGAGAACAGGTTGAGATCCCCCAGTCACTCCTCATAGGGCATTTCCCCTAGCCCCAGTACCATCCTAGTCACTCTACTCTCTACCATCTACAGTAAACCAATGTCCTTCTTTAATTCAGGATGCAAAAAATGCAAGCAGTATTCGATGTGTGGTCTAACCAGACTATTGCACAGTGAAAGGAGTACCTCACTGCTCCTCGAGGTTATCCCCCTGGCTATGGACCCTAGCTTTTTAGTTGTTTATGCCACCTCCCTTCTACACTTCTCTGAGCTGTTCATTTTGGCATCCACCACCACTCTGAGGTCTCTGTCCACTCTTGAAACCGGTAATGTCTCGCCCCCAAAGGTGAATGTATGAGTCAGGTTTTTGGCTCCCAGGTGAAGAACCCTGCACTTCACAGCATTAAACTTTAGTTTCCAGATTCTTGACCACCTCCTGAGAGTGTCCAGGTCCTCCTGGAGGTCCAACTTTCCCTCCTCCTCCTCCTCCACCTCTGCCACCACCCACAGTTTAGAGTCATCCAAAAAGTGACTAATCCAACTCCTGATACTGTTTCTGATGTCCATGACATAGGCATTAAATAGGAGTGAACTCAGCACCGACCACCATGCTACTCCACTTGTGACTAACCATGAGGATGAGACCTCCCTAACCTCACCCTCTGTACCCACCCCTCCAGCCAGTTTCCTATCCACCTGCCCATTCCCCCCACCCCATACTCTCCAGCTTCTCCAGTAGCCCATGAAGTGGCACATAGTCAAATGCCCTGCTGAGGTCCTGAAAGAGGACATCCATAGGCCTGCCCTGATCCTGTGCCCTTGTCACCCCATCAAAGAACTCCACCAAATTTGTCTGGCACAATCTTCCAGTAACAAAGCAGTGCTGATGAATGTCTATGTGACCCCGAGTCCTCAACACCCCCTCTATCCTTTCCTTCAGGATGGTCTCCATCACTGCCCACTACTGACGACAGGCTAATCGGCCTATAGTTACCCAGCTCCTCTTGCGGGCCTACCTTGTGGATAGGCATAATGTGGGCCATTCTCCAGTCCTGAGGTACCCACCCAAACTGCAGGGAGAAGTTCAAAAGGTCTGCTAGGGTGGTGGCCAGGGTATCCGCACGTTCCCTGAGCACCCTGGAGTGGATCCCATCAGGGCCCGTTGCCTTGTCCCCTCTTACAGCCTTGAGTGCATCCAACGCCCTAACTCTGGATATTTCCTCATCCTTTTCCCCCTAGTTGACCACCATTTCACCCACCACCTCCCCTGCCAGTGCTGCTCTAACCCCCTCCTCTGGGAAGACAGAGGCAAAGAAGTCATTTAGTACCTCCGCCTTCTCCCACACCTCTTCCAACCACCATCACACATCCTGAGACTACTGATCTGCCCCTTCCCTTTTCCTCTTTCCCTGATATCCCTAAAGAACCCTTTATCCACTTTTTTATCCTCTGTGCAAATCTCTGCTCTGCCCCCTCCTTAGTCGATCTCAGAACCCTGGTGACCCTCCAGGCTGCCATATCATAACTACTCTGAGGATAAAGGCCCCGGAGAGCCTTTATAATGCCTATAAGCAGAATTTTTCTACCTCACTGCATCCTGGGCCTCCTTTGTCCACCAACTCGGCTTCCTAGCTTTGCCACCTGTATGTATTTCCCTCGTGCAGGCCTTGCTAGTCTCCAAGATCCCTTTCTTTATTAATTAACATTGTTCCTCCATGCCCATGATTGGCCTGATCCCATCTAGATAGCCCTTCAGGATCTGCTCAATCCCATCAAAGTCTGCCCCTCTGTAGTATACCAAAGTCATTCTTGTGTGCTCTACCTTGCCCCCTCTTGCTAGGGAGAACAAAACTGTGGCGTGGTCACCACCCATCAGCGGGTCCCCAACAGCCAGGTCACTGATGAGTTCCCCGTCTGACAGGACCACATCCAGGATGTGCCCCACCCTTGTTGGCTCTGTCACCAGCTGGGTAAAGAATGCATCATGGAAGATGTCCAACAGGTGCTACTCAATGCTCAATGAGGATGCCATGATTCCCCAATCTGCTCCTGGCATATTCAGGCCCCTTCAACAAAGTGATGTCCTTACCTCCACCACAGTGGTCCTTAAGATTAGCCACCAGGTCACCCTCCTGTTCCTCCACCAGCCCAGGGGTCTATATACCACACCCATCTTCACCCGCTTTCCACCTGGAGCCTGCAAGGTGACCCAAAGGGCATCTACCTGTTCCCTTGCTTCCTCCTTTTTGCTTATCACTATGTTATCCCTGATGATAAAAGCTACCCCCCTTCCCTTCCCTTCCTTGCCCATCCCTTCTGCAAGTGGTGTACCCAAGTATGTTAGGTCCCTGTCATGTCTGGGTGAGGCCCAAGTTTCTGTGATTGCCACCACATCCACCCCCGTCTCCACCATCAGTACCTGCAGCTCCAGCATCTTATTTGCCATGCTCCTGGAGTTTATCTGGACCACAATCAAACCTGTCCCCTTGCCTTCTTTTCCCCTACCATGAGGCCACATTGCCTTCTGCCCACCAGGACAAACCCTTAAACTGTTTGGTGCTCCTGCCCCATGTCCCCTCCCCTCTGCCTGTGTGAAAAGACTAGGGCCTTCCCTTCCCTTCTCCCTCCTCACAAGTTTAAACCCCACCTGGAATGGATGAACTCTGCCAGTCTTAGCTGCAGGACATCTTTTCCCTCGTTGCTAAGGTATAACCAATCCTTAGTGAACAGATACTTGTCCTACAAGGTTGATCCCCATTCCCCTACCCACCCATGCCCCCTGATCTTGCACCAACTGCAGAGCCATGCATTTATTTCCTGTATTTTCTTCTGGTTTTCTATGCCTGCTCTAGGTACCGGTAGGATCTCAGAGAAGGAAACCTAGCACCCCTCATCCTGACACACTCTGGCCAGCTCCCTGAACCTAGCTTGTATCTCCAGCTCACTATTTCCCTGTATATCATCAATACCTAGATCCCTATGACAGGGTTACCACCACACTCCTGCGCTACAGAATAGATGTGATGTTTTCCCTGATGCACCATACTCCTTGACTTAACACCACAGGAAGCCACCCCTTCCCCTCCCACTCTCCACCTGATCACCCCACTCATGAAGTCACCCAAAAGTAGCACCCTCACTACTTCCTTATCCCCGTTTCTGCCCACTATCTCTGTGTCCACCCTCCACCTCCATTCTCCTGCTTGTCCCCTCTACTTTCCCACCTGCCCGAACATTCTCCATCCCCCCTGCTCCAACCCATCCTCTGTCTTTGACCTGACCTCCTTGGTACCATGACATGCTGATGGATCACTTTGGGCATTTACAGTTTGTCCCCTTGGGCAAGGCACCCCCCTTTTCCCAAGATCTTCCTCCTCACTGACCTGTCCCCCCCTCAGTTTCTTTTCTTTCACCAGTGCTGCTCGGGACAAACCCCGTATCTCATCCTGGAGCACTGACCCACCTTGCCCCCTGCTCCTTTTCCCCCTCCATTCTAACCCCTACCTCTCTTCCTCCTTTAACTTGTGTCTTTTCCTGGTATCTCCCCAAAAGGGCCTCCACATTTTTGGGCAATTTCACAGCTCCCAAGAGAACTTCCCCTTTGTCTCCCAGCTTCCATGCCCCTGAGCCCTCCTCCTGGGTAGTGTCTCCTATCCTCCTTGCTCCTGCTCCTTCTTCTTCCTCCAATGGTTCCTCACAGTCAATTCCTGCCCATGTCAGTGTGATGAGGGGTGCATAACTGTTTTCTTGCGGAACCACCATGTTCGTCTTTCCTATGTTTGCTGCGCCCACATATGAAGTTGGTTGCCCACAATATACAGCTTACTCTTTTCACCTGAACCTGCCACCTTCCACCCCTCCTGAGCCATATTGGCCTGAATGCCTCCTGATCTCTGAGACGTCTCCATCTCCTGTGTCACCAATTCCTGCAGGTTTGTACCTTCTCAGCTCTAACAGTCCCCCTGTCTTAGCATTGATGATGTCTCATCATTTGCATCTTCTCCCCTCTTCTTCCAATGGGTGTATCAGGTTTAAATGATTGGTGAGCCTTAGCCCGCCCCCCCCATGCCCACTCCTTCCCTGCTAGCCCTCTTGGTTCCCTCTGGACACCCCCTGTCACCTTCATACTGCTGTGAAAATGTCCTCATTCTGTTGTTTCTTCCCTCCTGTTGGATGCAACTTGTTCTAGTCTTCCACCGACACTTCACTCTTGTCCCTCATTCCCCCCACCATTATCTTTCATCGCCCACCCCAATGCATCCAGTTGCATCCTTAGCCAGTTTAACTCTCCCCTGATCTGCAAAAGCTACCTGCAGGTGGGCAAACCACACCCCCCAGGACCAATTTCGTATTATCGCTGCCCCACTGCCCCAGCAGCCTATACTCCTTCCTAATATGCCTTCCCTTTTAGCTGGAGGCCCCCCCCCATTTGTCCTTGTCCACAACAATTCGGACTTCACCCCTTGGCCTGGTCTCCTCCCACTGGGGTAATATACCTCACCTTTCTCCAAGTAGCCATACTGGGGTGATCCAAGATCAAGGCTTACAGCACCTTACAGTCCAACAGTTACAACACAACACTCGTTACTAGTTCCTAATCTAGGTAAAGACTTTACCAACTACACAATTCTGTGAGATACTAACAGCGTAACACAGCATTTAGCAACTAAACAGTTAAAATAAGTTCTAACAGTTGGCACAGCATTCATAAAGTATACTTAGCACTGCTTTACCCCGCAGTTACTATAATATTATTATGTAGCAATCATATAGTATATCTTAGCTCTGTTTCACCCACAGCTGCCTGTAAGATCACAGTCCTGATTTTTCCTCCTCCAGAGAATCCCTCCACTTACCAGCCCATAAAGGCTATTTAAAAGGTATGGGGCTGGTGAGAGGTATAAAATAAGAGCTCCAATGAGCTCTCCCTCACTCCCACCTGTTAAATAGGGCAACAAGCCTGCAGCGTTTTGACACCAAAAAGAAAATTTAAAAGTTCAGTCCCAGTCCCAGAGCTCGGATGAGCTCACTCTCGCTGCTCGATCACACTCTCTGTCCTAAGAAAATTCAGTAGTATATGAGAAAGGCAGAAAGGGATATATATTTGAGCTGGAGGAAATACTAGTAATGGAAAAGAGTTCACAGTAGAAACAGCTATTGGAGAAAGCAGAAGAATGTGTTTCTGTAAAACAGGAATGCATGCAACCAGAATCTTTGTAAATACTGTAGCTGGTTAGACAAGCCAATAAAGAACACTGATGAAATCACAAAACAAAATGGTAATAGTACATTGATGAAACCACCTCTTAATGAGGATTTTTTTTTTAATTTATTAGTACCTTTGAGCAAGAACTGCACATTTACAAAGGTTACACATCAGAAGATGGAGGGTAAACTAACATACATAGGTCAACAAGGTTACATAGCATTGATACATGTACACATACAATAGTACTGTCATACTGGGAGAGAGAGACAATATCAGCTTGATTAGAGCAGGTTCCATGATGAAGATGTCACAAGAGCCAAAAAAAAAATGTGTTTTGAATTTAGGTGGGTAGGGAGGGTGGGTGGTGTAAGGAGAGAGGGCAGCGGCTGAAGGCCATTGTCAAGAGGAGGTAGGGTAGTAGGAGGGGAGGGAAGTAGAAGTGAATGGTTGATGGTAGTGGGGGGGTACTGATATCTGTGAAGTGCCATAGATGGGAGGGGTGGAAGGAAGGGGTGTAAAGGGATTTGAAGGATGGAGTAGGAGCCAAACAGTTGAAACCACATGAGAGGTAACGGGCCAGCATGGACCAGTGGGGGAAGGAGAGGTGAGCCCCTTAGGTGAAACAATAGCACTGACTGGTTGAGGTGAGGTGTTGTGGGAGTTGCCTCACAAAGGTGGCAATCTTAGCAGTGGTATGCATTTCATTGTTGAGTTTTACCACAGTGGAGCCCTGTAGGTGAAAGACCTTTGTAGGTGAAAGACCTTTGAGCCATAGCAGTCCTCCATCTAGAGACCTGGTGGATTTGGTGTTGCACAGTTCTTGTATGCTGGATGCTGCAATATACAGTAAGGAGCTTTTTAACACTCAGTGGCATGCACCCAAGAAGAAGCTTTTTGGTTACCAAACAACTCTGGTATTGGGTCCTGCTGAAGAGTGGAAGCCACCCGTCCTGGGCGTACTGATCACCGGATGTGTTAAATGGGCAGTGGCCGCAAGAAGTTGGTACAATTTGTTAAGTGCCACTGAAATCCTTTGGATATAGATGACAGAGCTGTTAATAGCCAATCTAAGGGCTTCAACTGTCATGCAGCATTTGTGCCAGTGAAGAAGGCCTATCCGAATATTACCTGCCTTTACGCCATTGTCAATGAGCCGAGTGTAGGGAATTGGGCACACTACTACACTCACCCTGGTCACATGTAATCACGTGCCCGAGTGAAGGGGCATGGCACAGCTAGAAAGAAGTGGAAGGGACTGATTGTCCACCTCATTGAGCTAAACGATGATCCCTTGCACAAAAGTACTGACTGAAACTAAAAGTCAGAAAAGAAGCTGGAATGATTAGTGCAAGCATCAGCTACCCTACAGAGCAGCTGACGCCTTCAGGAAAACTGCAACAAAGCATAATATTCAGACACCATTCAAATTGTCTTTCAGATTTGTGTCGTATTCCTTTTCCCCATTAATTATTATTGAGCTCATTTTCATGAAAACAAAAATGTTTGTTCCTGGAGACTACATCTATTCCTATTGCATTTTCCATACCTGAGTTCATAATGCACTGTTTGTGACATCCCAGTTACTCGCTTGGCAACACATTGTGATGTCACAGTATTATGACTTGGAAGAAACAAGTTTTCCTGTCAGTGAAATGGTGACCTCCCCACAGCGGCGGCACAATGCCGATGCAGGTATGCCGCCTCCTCAGACACGATTGCTTCTGTGGGGGCTATGCCCCACACCCCCATGCAGGCTCTGCCCCGCAATCACCCGGACTCTAAACTTAAGATTCCAACTCCAGGTTGGAGTTGGTCCAGGGATGGGGTGGAACACTGGGGGAAGGTGAAACAAGGAAAATTGACCATTAGTGCGAAATGTCCTTTTCCTTGTTTCGCCATCAGGGTGTCGACAAAAAGGAGTGCTATGGTACAACTCGAAGTATGGTGTAAGCTAAAGAGGCTGATGAACTCAAAATGATAAAGATCATGTATTCATGCAATGTACTCAGTAATAAACAATGGCAGGAGAAATATATAGAATATATGTGGAATGCAAGCTGAATGGTACCTAATTATTTTTTTCAAAGTTTTCTTTGAGGTGTCGGTAATAATAACTTATGTACAGAAAGCTGGAAATTCACTTTAAAGTGCGATTACATATTTTGTTATGTCTATGTTATGTAGTACAAGGCATGCATTTATCGTATAGGGAGATGATGCTGTACTTTTATATAGTTTATAATATTGAATTGTTCTGCATAGAATTCCATCCCTTTCCAAATGCTATTGTACCATGCACCATGTGTCGTGGCATGTGCTGCACCCTTCTGTGACACAACAGCATTTTGAAACTTCTCGAGACTTCACTTGTCGGTTGCATTTTGAAGGCAAAAGAACTGACAAGTTGACCTTTCACACAACATAATACATTATAAAACAAATGCAGGATGAGTAGCTTTATGCACAACCAGTGTGTTCTGCCACATCAGGGTTCTGATTCACATGAACCACTTGAGCTTTGCTGTCAAGATAACAGATAAACAAAACACCTTTGTGGCAGAAGACTCTGGTTATGCATAACTGTCTGTTCTGTAATCTCAATATTGTGTGAAAGACAGTCAAGCAGTACATGATGATTATATGACACCTCACCCATGCCCCTTAAAAGATTAACTGTATAACCATTAATAAAAGCGTCACCATATAGGGACATAATCAGTTCAAAAGCATGAAGCCATTCCTTTCAAAAATTGTTCCCCTTGGCAGAATCTCCTTTACTACTTATCTGATGCACTGTGTATTATGAAGAACTAAAAATGAGTTTATTTTTCATTTTATAAATCCAATGTTATGCAGTTTCAAGTTAGCAGTAGGTATGTGACATTCAACATTTTCATGTACTATTATAAACACTTCGTGTATGTAATGATGTGTGTATATGTGTGTGTGTGGGGGGAGGTATATGTGTGTGCATTCTACAAATGACCAGATACACCTGCAAATCCAAAATGGTGTATGGCCAATTTTGTGGAAACATGACAATGATACTATATACTAAGACAGTATATGATGAGATTAAGATATATTCGTGACTTGTTCTTATAAACCCAATCTAGCTCCACCCAAAATATTGTGTTATTTATTTTCCATCTTTATTTTTTAGAGTTTAGTTAGACGGCATAGTAAACTGATGAGCAACATCGGATTTTTAGTGGGGTACTACTTTTGCCATGCTTTACAGCTGGCTGGAAAAGGGAAGGGGAAGTAAAGAAGTAGAATAGAGCACCATTTGATTGCATGCCCTATTGCATCATACACATAGACAGGATATTTGGAAAAGTATACATAGGTGCAGCACTGCATTGTGCATTCACCTGCACCACATCTGTGACCTGTCCGATATCTGAAAGCTACATGTAGCTGCGATGGGGATGACAATCTGGGTTCATTTGCATCTAAAGTCAGATGAACAGACAATTTGAACATGAACTGAGATGTGAACTCTGGATAGCAGATGTATGCGCTAGATCATGTAAAACAAGCTACAATGAGATGCAGATGAAAGTACAGCAACATTAGAAAAAAGCTCATGGTGCCCAAGAATGTAGGGGTTTGAAAATACACCGATCTGCAAAGGGGGGGAGTTGCAGATTACAGTACCATGCTAGAAATGACAGAGTCTGGCAAAAAAGAGAACACAACATGCTCTACTGCACAATGTCAGTGCACCACCAGTATTATAGAAATTGCAGAGAGTGTGCTGCATGGACCCAGAGCACCCCACCCCACACACACATAGTATGCTGCCTGGACACCTTGCTTATGGCATAGAGGGATGGCAGTAAGGAATGGCCAAACATAGATGTTTTGTTGAGAGCATGTACCGCAGATTGTGGGCAGCATTAGAAATACTGCTAACCATTTCGGGTTCGCGTAACTGGTTCTGAACAGCAAAATAACAGCTCACTGAGAGGTGCATGTAGAGCAAGGGTGAGAAATGTGGCGGGATCAGAGGGACCATGACTTTTCCTAAGGGGGGCATGCCTAGGCTCAGAAAACATTCAGTGTCGGGTGCCTGGCACCAGCATGAAACTACACACCACTTATTTGTAACTCGCTGCACACAAGTTCGCATCACGGCCCCGTGACATCTCTTGGCAGAACAAATATACAGAAAAAAATTGTCATGACACTCTGTCAGCCAAAAACAGCTAGGGAGCATATTCATCAGTGACTATAGGCAGTGGCATAGTGGGAGACCGTGGGAGGGTAGTGCTGTTCAGGAAACATGGATGTATGGTGGTTGTCGATGCACTCCACTGCATAGTGGGGTTCGATTTTCCATTCTGGTCCCTTCTCTGGACAACAGGAGGGGGGGGAAGCAGTTTGAGGTTCAAAGTAATGACAAAGATCCTAGTGAAAAAGCAGACTGTGCTATGCGATGCTTAGTGAGCTGCGGCTATGGGCTTAAATAGGTTGGCACAACCAGATTGATGAGTGGGGTAGGGAGTTAGCCGTGGCAGCTGCTACTGCACAGAGGTAGCTGCACAGACCCATCTAAGACCGAAACTCCATTCACATTTGCCAGGACACAATACTTATGGCAGCGAGGGGTGGGATGAGTGGCAGAATGATGGGGCAGACGGCAAGGGTGGAGATTGTGATACCATGGGGGTTCGGTGATCGCAAGGTCCTGCAAGGCACACTGAATAACATTGGACATGGGGTTTAGGCATCACAACTGTGGTCCATGTTTCTGGGCAAACAAAGGGGAGCTCAATGTAGTTCACAGAGTCAGGAACATATGGGAGCATTGCATACTGGCACCAGTCACGGAGCTTAGAACGAGTGCAGAAGACACAGATTTGTCTCGGAACCGCAGTACATGTACTGAGCAGCTGACATGGTTACTAACCGGCATCTAGTACAGAATAAAAAAAGGCTCACTCCTGGGACAAAAGTAGCTCCTCTCACTACAAGCCAGGAAAATGTTTCGTTGTGAGCATGTACTGGAGGTTGTGGGCAGCCTTACAAATACTGCCAACCATTTCGGGTTGATGTAACTCTTTTTGAATATGAAATTAAAGGCTCTATGAGAGGTACATGTAGAGCAAGGGTGATAAATGTGGTGACATAAGAGGGACCCTGAGTTTTCCAAAGGGGGGACACCAGATGTAAATGTTCATATAAGCAGGCTAGAAAAACATTCAGAGTCGGGGGCCCCATGCCAGCACAAAACTCCACAGCACTTATTGAAAACTCGCTGCCCACAAGTTCGGATCACAGCCCCATAACATCTCTTGGCAACGATCTCCTAGGTGCCCACCTACTTTGAAAACAAGAATCTCCTTGTGCTGAGACAAAGTTTGCTCCTCTCGCCAAAAGCCAGGTAACACGTTTTGTTGTGAGGAGTTAATGCAGATTACAACTACTGCTAACCATTTGGAATTTATTTCACAACCTAGTTAAAGACACGGTGCAGCGTTTGCTGGGACTACTGTGGTGTTGGGACACAGCATCATTGGAACATACTTCAAGAAATGCAAACACCAAGCCTAGCCTGCAAAAAAGTGAGATACCAATTTGAAATCCGAAAGGAGACAGAAATCGGACAAGGCGAGAAAATGTTGCGACCCATACACATTGTAATGTACAGTACATGAGCCCTACGATGTCGGAAGAGGACGCTGGAATAACAAAACTATAGGGTACAGACAGTTAGTTGGGCATTAGGCAGATGCAGTAGAACTCACCTGTGGCACCGAGGTTAACAGCTAGGAATCACTGGAGCTGTGTGTCTCACATGAAGGGGACACAAATGATGCAAGGAAAACCTGGTCAGTTCAGACATTGGCCGTGCGGGTGCTTGCAGACGGGGGGGAGAGAGGAGAAGCTGCAAGCATGGAGGGAGGTCCTATAGCTGCTGGAATCAAATTCGAGATGGACTGACAAATTTAAATTAGCAACAATAGTACATAAAAAAAAAAGACAAAAGACATAGTGCGAGGAAACAACCCAAACACACGTACCTCAGTTTCTGACCTCCTTCTAGTACCCCACTGTCGGACTGCTCAATACTAGTGATCCTTTCAATACAGAGCCCCCCCCTGTGGTTTAATAATCTAAGCAACCAACTGAGCAGTCTTTCTAGTCTGTACCAATTTAAACGTATGCTTTGTCAGCATCTCCTAACTGAAAGCACTTGTGATTGTTACACCTATTTTCGCACTTCTGCAGACACTCTTATACCACTTTTTTCACTCACTGAGGCTCTTACTTGGCTTCCTGCTTTGTTTCACATCTCCTGACAGAACAATTTCCCCTTTCCCCCTGCTACCTCCTCCTATACCTCACCCCCTTCTTGCTCTTATCTCACTGACCCCCCGCCCTTCCTGCACCTGTCCAGGCCCTCTGGTCCCCACTCTCCTTATCTTCTTCCCTTCATCTGCCCTGCTTTTCCCTCTTACCCCTTCCCCCACCTTAGCTTCCCCTCCTTCTTACCTTACGATAAGGCCTCTGGCTGCCATATTTTCTTTTACTTGTCTATCTGGACTCTGCCCTCTCATCTCCCCTACCCCTTCCTTACTCTTCCCCTCCCCCCACCTCTTATTAGCAATGTTGCTTCAAATGTACCTTATGGTTTTCTAGGCTTGCTTGTAATCGTGAGTGTGTAGCACTGTTCCCATTTAGTTACCAGTTGACTTGCTGTGCTCTGATGATACCATGAATGTTATCTGTACCTCCGTTGATACCATGAATGTTGTCTATAACTCCCAACCTTATTGTAACTCTTTCCTTTGACGTGGAACCTTTGTAAATGAGCTGCACCTAGCTCAAAGGTATTTGTAATCCGAGATTTAAATAAAATAAAAAAAAAAAAAAAACAATTGTATTCATATGTCTAAGCAAACTAGAAAGCCAAAAACATCACATTGCAAATATAACAAAATCCTGACAGTGCAGCTTTAAGTCAAGTGTTAATGAAGTGCTGGCATGGTGGCCTCACCTATTTACCTTCCAAATACTAATTAGCATGAAAAAAAGTGTTAAAAATGTCACTCCTAGCCTGACTATAATGGTGCATGACGTGTACACTCCCATGCCTCCTGGGCAGGGCATATATGTACTTGTCACAGGCTAGCGTATGTCAGAGTGGTGCAGTGCCAATGCGGGAAGAAAGAGGGAAGGGATGGCTACATGGCCCCTCTAGGCAAGAATATGAACACTTCACAGTTCTCTTCAAACACAGCAAAATACTGCACTGTCTATGCAACATGCATCAGACAAGGGTTACGGTACGTGTTCGCCAGGGTAAGCTTCTTCATATAGGATACTGTTAGTTCAAATTCACAGTTGCTAAGCGTCACTTTAAAGATGTCTAGACTATTAGGGCTATTGCAACAGAAAATGAACACTGTCCTCCTCATAACAACCTAACTACCCTTTTTTGCTCTTTCTGAGATAGCAAACTAGAACCCTGGACAGGCTCCACTGTGTTCTGCCAACCGTAGCTCATCATGTGTCCAGTCCATCATGTGTCAAGAAGTCACAAGTCTCTTGAACCTTTCTCTGCATACATGTTGTGTGTATCTCAGTTGACTTATACACACAAATGTGCATGGCGTGTGGATGTGGTGTGGACTTGCACAACTGCAGCAATTCCACTCAAACTGGTACACGCACACCACAGTTACAAAACAATATAACATATGACATTTACTGCAGTATATTTTGTTCAGGCAGGTTGTTAATGTTACTGCTAGTCTGATAGAGGTGTTGTAAGAAAAAAATCATACATCCAGTCTTTCCTAAAATTCTTCTCGTCATTCACACATACAAAAACATCCAAGGACCAAGGATCACCACAAGTCGACACATATCTGCTGATTGGTTGTAGTTTGGAGGGAAAGCAAGCTCATTGGTGCGGCGCCTGCCAGGACTAATCTCAAGCTCTTCCTTGCTATCAGACAGCTCCCTATCTCAGTAAATGTTTCCCACCCACTCGACCTGACCCTGGCCTCTATTAAATACGTAATAGCCATGCCCACGACTGTAAATGCCTCCCATTTTCCCCAAACCAATAGCAGTCTGAATTATCTTAAAGCTGCAAAGTAAAACACCTAAAAAATAGCAGTTAAAACAGGCCAGAAACACCAAACAAACTACTATAGGGTGCAACAACATACTACTCCTCCTCCTCACCACCTCTCTTGACATTGCTGGTACCATATACCAATTCGGTCCTCTACCACCCCACTCTGAATCCTCACTGGGTGCAAGCTGGATGTCAAGCATACACATGGCCACTACCACTTCGGGGGTAACGATAGGCTCTTCATCCTCCTGCACCTCCCATATACAGTAATCACCAAGCCAACCTCCCATACCATAACCTTAACAGTTAGCTTCCCCCAAATTTAACACAGGCATATAGACACCTCCCCCACCTGAAGCTCAGGCGACGGAAGACATGAGGGAAGATTAACATGACCCTGACTGCCAGAAAGGTTATCTTTCTGCTACTGCTACTGTCTGGCAATGTACACCTAAACCCTGGCCCAACAACCCTGAGGAGCAGGGGGGATCCATACAGTGAATGGCCTAAAGATAGCATCGCTAAATATCTGCAGCTTAACTGCCAAATTTGACCAGCTCCAGGCTTGGATGGCCCTCCATGCCCCTGACGTACTCTGCCTAACTGAAACCTGGCTGTCCAGTAGAATGAATGATGGTGAGGTGGCGTTTCGGCTTGATAGATTAGGCAGGAAAGGCGGCGGCTGCCTCTTATATGCCAAAAATTCGCTGAGTTGCTCTGTCCTCCCCATCTCCAAAGTTGCAGAGCATCATGAGCTACTAGTGGTAAAAATACAAGTTGGCCTAAAAGGCAAGACCCTCACCATCGCCACAACCTACCTGTCCCCCAGAAAAGCCAAGGAAGGTCTTCCTCTTGTTATGGAAGAAATTGGCACACTCAACAAGGGCTCAGAACTCATCCTGATCAGTGACTTTAATATTAACTGGTTATGTAAGGAGACGGCACCCTCCAGAGACCTAATCTCCTCCCACAATCACACGCAACTTGTAATTGACCCCACCAAACAGAACTACAAGACTGGTACCAGTACCCTCATTGACTGGGTCTTAGCTAGCTCACCATCTCAAATCTCTGAACTCAGGGTTCTCCCAGATGTGCTGAGTGACCACTCCCCGGTCTCCTTTATATGGATCACTAAACTTGCCAAAAGCCCACCCCACCTCATCAAGAGCAGGGTACTGCAGAAAGGCAAACTTGGATCCCTCAAATCGGCCCTATCTGCCTACAACTGGTCCCCCAACAACAAGGCACCTACGCTTGACCAGGCCCTTAGTTTCTTTACTGAGGGTTTCAATTCCATCTGTGATATCTATGCACCACGCACAAAATGGAAAATTCTGGGGAAGGTAAATGGCTTGATTGATGGCAAGCTCCTCTCCCTCCTGAAAGTGATAGACTGCCTCTGGGAAAAGGCCTTAAACTCAGGTAGCAAGCATGTCCTACAGTGCTACAAAACAGCTAGAAATCGGTGCACTAAACTTATCAGGCTCACAAAAGCTGATTTCCATAAGACCCAGCTTAACAATGCATGGGGAGATGATAAGAGGTTTTGGGATAACATCAAGAATATCCTTGGTAAAGATCCAAACAGCACCCTGAAATCCTCAACATTAATAACTCATCCTCCTCAGATCCGCCAGCCATTGCTGATGCCTTTAACCAGGACTTTACATACCTGTCCTCAGTGCTGCCTCCAGACTACTTTCTGCCTGCGGAGGATCAAGCTTGTATCAACTTGCCCATAACTAACCACCCAGCCTTCTACTTTAAGACAGTGATGGTGAAGGAGGCCCTAACGATGGTTAGGAAAGTCCTAGGCAAAACCAGATTGGGAAGTGATGGGCTAGAAATGAAGTTACTATCCCTCACCCTGGATGTTCTTATCATGCCCATAACAATGCTATTTAACAAATCCTTGGCTCTAGCTCAATTTCCAGAGGTATGGAAGCAAGCCCTGGTAACTCCAGTGCACAGAAATGGTGATAAGGTGCTGGTGTCAAACTACAGGCCAAAATCTATTCTCTCCCCCTATCCAAAGCTTTGGAAAAAATTGTAGCAAGTCAAGTCACTGAATACCTCAATAAGTATAATCTGCTTTGCCCAACCCAACATGGTTTCAGGCAAAAACACAGTACCACCACGGCACTGCTAGACTACACTGACTATGCACACATGGCGCTGGATGAAGGCAAATTGGTGGGGTCCATCTTCATAGACCTCACCAAAGCCTTCGACACTGTCAACCACCCTCCGGAGTATACTGACTATGTGCACAAGGCGCTGGATAAAGGCAAACTGGTGGGGTCCATCTTCATAGACATCACCAAAGCCTTCAACACCATCAACCACCTTCTACCAGTACTCCAGCTCTGAAGATTGGGTGTGGCACCAAATGCCCTGGATTGGTTCAATGACTACCTAACACACAGGAGCCAGTGAGTCAAAATCGGACAGACATTATCCAGCTCCAGAGATATACTCCTAGGAGTCCCTTAAGGATCAATTCTAGGGCCCCTGCTCTTCAGCCTCTTTGTAAATGTCCTACCCACAGCCTGTGACACCAGACTTATCCTGTATGCAGATGATGCCATGCTCCTGAGCAGCAGCACCTCTCAGGTTGCCCTACAAACAGAACTACAGAACTCCTTCTATAAACTCAATGACTGGTTCAGTAGGCAAAAGCTGCTTCTAAATTACAAGAAAATCAAGACCATGTTACAATTCAGCCCCTACAACAAACGCAGGCTTGCTCCCCTCGTAATCTCCAATAAGGCAGGTGAGCTGATTGAACAGGTGCAATTGTTCAAGTACCTTGGAGTCACCATTGATGACTCTCTTACTTACACGCACCACATAGACTCCCTTGTCAGAGTGGTAAACACAAAGATCGGGGTTCTCCATAGGCATAAGAAATCCCTCACCCTGGAAGCACTCCAAATCTTAGTCTCCAGCTCCGTACTCTCCACGATGGACTAGAGGCTGGTGGTCTATGGAGCTGCTACTGATACAGTGCTCAAAAGGGTCCAAACTGCACTTAATAAGGCATGCTGCCTCACCCTGGGTGCAGGTCACTACACAAATACTTGCACGCTGTATGAGAGTACAAACTGGCTTAATCTAAAAGACAGGATCAAATACCAAACTTGCCTCCTGGGAAAGAAGGCACTCCTGTTTAAAACTCCACCCTGTGTAGCAGACCTGCTTGAGGCATCTCTCTCATCACACATCACCAGAGTGAGGAAGAATGGGGCATTGTCCATCCCATTCCGCTGAACCTCACTAGGGCAGCGTGCCTTTCCCCATTGGGCCCCTCTCTGAATGAATGAACTCTCGATGAAATTATAAACAAACAGCCTGTCTCAATTCAAAGCAGACCTCAAACAGCACCTAAAGTCTAGCTCAAAATGCACCTGCTTCTCAGGCCCCCCTTGTTTGACAGGCCTACCCCCAAGGTAGCACCCAGCAGGGATATTTAGAGACCCTTGCCTCCATTCCAGCCTAGCCAAGGGCTTAAGTGAGCAATCAGTCCTCTTTAAACGCTCTTGGTACTGCCCTCCTTAATCCCCCCCACACCCACACCCTACTCGACAAAGCCCTCTGGAGCTGCTCCCCCCCCATCAACACTTTCCACTTGTTTCACTGTCACCCCATGTCTCACTCTCTGGGTTAGATTCAAACCCAATGCTACCCCTTGTTTCACTGTCACCCCACCTCTCGCTCTCTGGGATAGATTCAAACTCTGTGCTAGTACTTTGCCATACTTTATCAATGGACTCGGAGGTTTCCAGGGGTGTGCTACCTAGGGCACTGGGTGTGGGGGGGATTAAGGAGGGCAGTACCAAGAGCGTTTAAAGAGGACTGATTGCTTACTTAAGCCCTTGGCTAGGCTGGAATGGAATGGCACTTAGAAATAGCTTTGTATTCTATTAAAACTGCTCAGTTTTTTTTCCTGTTTGTCTAATTCTCATGTAACTGCTCTTTAATGCCTAATGATCAGGCCTCTGTAACCACCGAATTTGTGGTCATGCTCAAAGGTCTTTCCAATATACTAAATAAATAAAATAATTCACTTTCCAGAGACATTACTACACCTGAAAAGTAGTAGCAGCCTTTAACTTATAAAAAATGGCTGCCTTGCATGCATGCCATTGTGGCATTGCTCTGTTGAAGGTTGCAGTTACGTACTGCTTACTTGCAGTGCTGCACTGCTGCACACAACTGCTATTGATTTACTAACATGTTGTGGTTGTGTTGTCTGCTGGGCCTGCCTAAGCCCCACTACTGTGCATATGCATAATGTATATTAGCTAGCCTGGCACCTACCAGGCTCCCACACAGGCTCAGCCCTGCCAGAATCACTGAGTACCCACTTTTGTCTCTTATTACCCAGTCCATCACCCCCTTGGTCATGCTGGTGAACCCGTGCAAAGTACCCAGCTTCATCTGTAACATTTTCAAAATATAGTAAGTGTTTGCAAATTTTTATCTCACATTTCACAACACTCATGTCAGGCAAGAGTCAGTCATGTGATAAAATGTAAAATAGGGGGTTTACACATGATGATGCTGTGCTGTTATTGTTTGAAATGGATGATACTGCTGCCATAAGTCCGTCCACTTATCCTACATAATTTTTTTATATTTCCCTTAAAATACAAGCCATTACCAGCAGGCACTGCCACTACCTTGTGAGACACCCACTGCATTTTCTCATAGTTGTTATACTGAGTGACAGCACAGTACAATCTAATTTGTGGCCTTCATCATTTCCAGTTGTCAATGGGCACATTTACTTACTCTGCCGTCTTCACGTGTTAATACCAGCAGTAGTTGCTACTGCTGCTGCAGATGTATATGCCTAATTGCTAGCTATGCATGCATGATGTCAAAATAAATGGAGAATTTTTCCACAGAAAACAGTTCAATAGTATTGTTTGATATTGACATTTTCACAGTGCAGCACTCATCTGTGATGTTAACTTGAACATTTTCTTCAGCATGCACATTACTGTTGACTATATCGTTATCACTTGTATTTATTTATTTGAACATATTTATTTATTTATTTAAACATATCGGAATTACAATTTTTGAGTCATAGACTCCTTTACAAAGGCTCCACGTCAGAATGATACAGAATACAAGTCATAGATGAATAAAACAGATAAACAGGGAAAATAGTGATTTATAAAGCAAATAACAGGGCATACAGTGATTACAAGACAGAGATATTGGCAATCAGCATATTACATTGACAAAGGAGATCATGAACAGAATGGTGAAATCACAGGCCACCCTAGGAAACAACATGGCCTAGGCCATTGAGATCAATAAAACAGTATGCACAGGTTTACAGAGCAGGACAGGCACAGGGGCACAAGTCCTTTGTCAAGGGGATTGAGATAGTAGCTGGGGGCCTAACTGAGCAGGATGGGAGAGGGAGCAGTTAGTGGCAGTTACAGATTCCTTCCTATCGGATGTGTTCCCTGAGAAGGAGTTTGAAGAGGCCAAATTTGGTTTCTGAGAGTATGGTTATGGGGAGTTTGTTCATCCTGAGAGGAGCCCTGTAATGAAAGGTTCTTTGGCTCAATGATGACTTGTAGAGTGGGACATGGTAGGGGGATTTCTCAGAGCTATGAGTGTGCTTGGTAGTCTGAGCAGGTTGAAGTAGTGGCGAGAGACCGAGGTGGGGGGGGGGGATAAGGCCAGCCGAGATTTTTTTGACAAAGAGGCAGGTTTGGTATCCCAGATGCCCATCAAAGTTGAGCCAATTTGTAAGGGTGTAGATGGAGCAGGTGTGGGTCAGTCGGTCACAGCCAGCGGCCAGATGACAGGCCTTATTCAGGGAAATCCTGATTCTATTGAGGGATGTGTTGTTGGCTGCGCCATAGATCAGAATTCCATAGTCAATCAGGGACAAGATAGAAGATATTGCCAATTGAAGGGCATCGGGGGAAGACAGTGGTTATAGTGGTGCAGGAGGCTAATGCGTATATTGACAGCTGAGATAAGGAGGCAGATGTGTTCATGATACATGAGCACTGAGTCCAGGATGACCCTGAGGTATTTGAAAGAGCTAACCTGCTCTAGGAGGTTATGTTGAGAGTTATATATTTGTAAAGAGTGGTCACTGTGTTTATTCTGGGCATGGGCAAACAACATGTTTTTTTTTTTTTTTGTAGTTTAGAACAAGTCTATGGCTGGAGAACCATGACTCAGCTTCAGCAAAGGATTGTTGGAGGGTCTGTTGGAGAGTGATGGGATCAGGGTGGGTGCAGAATAGCACCACATCATCAGCATAGAGTAGGAGGTTTCCTGAGCAGGCACTGGGGAGGGAGCTGAGAAATAAGCTAAATAGTAGAGGGCCCAGTATCGATCCCTGGGGACCCCTGGGGTTACTGGAAGGGAGGAGGATAGGGTGTAGGTTATCCTCACTTGCTGAGATCTGCCAGATAGGTAATCAGCAAACCAACCTACAGCTTCTTGTGAAAGACCCAGTTGGCTAAGGGAGGACAGTAACAGTGAGTGGAGTATGGTGTCAAAAGGTTTTGAAAGGTCTACAAATGCTGCCCCAGCGAGGTGCCCAGCATCTAGTGATGTGTGGATAGCATTAGTAAATTCCATTAGGACAGCAGCAGTACTGTGACTTTTGTAAAAGCCATGTTGTTCATGACTGAGCAAGTTGTATTTGTTTAGGTGGTCAGAGAGTTGGGTGGCAATGATTTTTTCCTAGGGCTTTGGAGAGCGGTGGAAGTATTGAGATGGGGCGGTAGTTCCCTGGTGAAGTACTGTCTCTACTCTTGTGGATGGGTGTGATGAGAGCAGTTTTCCATCTTGTGGGAAATTGGCCTAAACAGAGTGAGTGGTTCAGGATAGTTGTGAGAGAGGACTGCACTTCATTGAGTGTTAATCACAGTACTTAAGGTCCAGGGAGTCACTGCTGAATCGGGACTTACTTAGGGCTTTTTGCAAGCAGGGTATGGCCTCTTGTTGTGTGATAGTTCTGAAGCAAAAGGGAGATGCTTGGGTGGAGGCAGGGGGAGGGGGGAATGGAAGCAAAGAAGCTGGGTGGGAACACACTGCCAAGGTCAGAGAATGAGGAGTTGAGTGTGTTAGTAATGAGCTTCGGATCAGTGGTGATACGTTCATTTATGCACATTTGTGAGGGAGGTGCAGCTACAGATTTGCCATTAAGGTCTTTTAGGTTATCCCAGAAATGGCGTTCTGAGCCTCAGGAGGAGGTTAAGGCAGCCTTCTAGTATTCAGCCTTAGCCTTGTGGATGCTCCAGGTGCATTTGTTCCTGGCTGCCTGGTATTGCTGTCTATCTGCTGGCTTGCCTGACTCCAGAGCAGTATGCCAGCGTAAATCTCTGTCACTCATTTGATCCAGCAGGGAACATTTGCTGTTGCCTTCTTTCCCTTTCAGTGCAGTACGCTACTGAAGAGAAATCAATCAGGAATGCATATGCTGCTGTTAAATACAGAGACATGATAACAAACTGAAAACCACCTGTCGGCAACAGTTTTTTGTTGTTGTTGTGCTTCAATGTAACGTAGTATGACAGCATTACTATGGGATTGCATGTATCCATGATCTGTCTGATCTGACTGACAACGTATCGTGATCCCACACTACCACCACCATTACTCAGTATAGTACTATAGTGATTAAAAGACAGCAGAAGCAATGGCAACAATATGTGTACTCTGCAGAACCAAGTAGGCATCTTAGATGTGGTACCAATAATCTCTATAAATACCTTGGGTTCAAAGTAAACTTCTACTGTGAGACATTACGTACTCTCTATGGAATCAGTCCAGACTTCTCACAATGCAATACAGTATAAGTTATATAGAAAGACTCATCAAGTCATAGCATATAATCATACACAGACATCTTCATATGATTTTAACCAGATAGATGCACAACACCAATTCAAACTGAATGGAGGCAACAGTTTTTGTTCTTGTTTGGCCTCTTAATCGTAATAGAGATGCATCATACTTCAAGACTAACTGCTTGCCACTATAGTACACCTGCAGTGCTCTGATGTTACTGATACATGATGTATCCTATTCCTACACTGGGCTGTTCTAACAGAATATTTTGTACATAAAAACTTTCATGGGTGAGATTGCTATTGTTGCAATGTAGTCTTCTAAAAACTATGAGACGTCTTATGTACATCTTCTCCCCCACATCCTCTGTCTCTCGTCCAGGTCCAGCTATGTGCAATTTAATAATATTTATTTTTTATTTATTGTTATTTAAGTACACAATATTTATATTAATATTATTATTATTAGTCATTTATTATCTTAATGAAGATACTGCGTGAACTTGTGTACAACTGTATGGACAATGGGGCCTATTCACAAACAGGGGCGGAGGTATGCATGAAAGACACATATCGCCCCTGCCCATGCAGCTCCACACACTTGGGAGTTCCCTGCATTGGCTGTATTCATGAACACCGACCAACTCACTGATCCCATCCATGGCCCCACCCCCCAGCATGCAGGTTCATGAGGGCGGTCTGGCGTTGAGTTGCAGACCTGGGCAGGCAGCCAATCAGCTGCCCATCCCAGGTCCCTTGCTAAATCTCTATGCCTGTGGGCTTCATGTTGGCAGTGGGCACAAACCACTTTCGTTAACGGGGTGCAGTCCCCCAGAAGACTGTCCCTCAGCCCTTTCAATATGCCCCGACATCAAGGGTGGCCTCAGTGTGGGGTCCGTCGACCCCTGCCATCCCTGCCGTGACCAGCAGTGGCATTCTGGGTGGGGGCGATTATCACTTGTGACTGCTTTCAGAAGGCATAGCAGTTACCCCCCATGCACTGCACCCATACCACAGAGTGTGGGCAAACCCCCCGTGCCAGCCCACAACCTGCCCCCATGCAGAGCTGCACATTCAGCCAGGGTGTCAGCCATGTGGGGGTGCATAGTGGAGTCTTGCATAGAGCAGGGGGTGCGGTGTGTGTGTGTGCGGCCAGGGTGCTTATTCACAAATGCAGGTGGGCTCTGTGCCGGGATTATGCATTGCATAGCCCATCCTCACCTTTCGTGAATAAGGCCCAATGTGAATGTATTTCTATGTGTATTGCATACTTGTGTATTATGGGTAGTGGTTTCATTTAAAATTTAGAGGAGGTTGCTGTATCAATATTGAGTAAATACTACTTAAATGAATGTGCTGCAAAGCTTTCCCACTAACTGTAACTTGTAAGTACATAAATAAAATTCCACAATGGCAGAAATTGAAACAATTGTTGGATTCTCTTTATTGAGTTGCAGTCATATATTTTAAACTGGTCGAAAACAGTCACAATGTGTTGTAAGTCAGTCATAATTGGTTATTCAACTGACTCTGGGGTCTAGATGGTGCAGAGAGATTTTGGGGAGGTGGGGAGGGGTCTTAGGCAGGTAGCGTGCTCAGTGGCTTTTGCAGAGGTGCTGCCAGTCTGCGATGATAAGGTTCTTTGCACCACAAGATTCAACTCATGGTTCAGGGAATGTTATAGAGAGGAGGGGTTCAGCAACATTAGAGACTGGTTACCAACCTGGAGGGATAAAAGCCTATACAAACATACGAAATTGTCAGCAGAAAAAGGCCCACAGGTCTATCAAGTCTGCCCAATTGTGCAGCTCTTAGTTTCATATCACGAACAACTGCCCCACTCCCACCCAAACTCCTCCCTTCCTCCTCTTTCCCAGTCCTTCCCTCCTTTGTGTTCTTGTCTATACTAACCCTGCCCTTGACTCTATCCTAACCCCTCTTAAAGCTATCCACTGTCCTTTGAGTGATTAACTCCTCCGGTAGTGAGTTCCAACCCACCACCTCTCTCTCTGTGAAGTAGTGCCTCCTCATCTCCCTCCTAAACCTTCCCCCTTCCAACTTCAGACTGTGCCCCCTAGTGACCTTCCTCCCTTTAAACAGAACAATCCTCCTTCCCTGATTCTGTTTACGCCTTTCAAGAACTTAAAAGTCTTTATCATGTCCCCTCTTACCATTCTGCCTTCCAGCGAGTACATGTTGAGCTCCTTCACTCTTCCCTCGTTCGGCAATTTTCCCTAGTCCCATGATCATTTTTGTAGCCCTACACTGCATCCCCTCCAGTAATCTCACATCCTTTTCGAGGTATGGGCACCAGTACTGTACACAGTACTCTAAGTGCGGCCTCAACAGTGGACTATACAATGGCAGGATGACCTCCCCCTTTCGAGAGGTAGTCCCTCTAGCAATGCACCCCAGCATCCTATTTGCCCTTGCTGCCACCTTACTGCACTGTGCTGATACCTTCATGTCCCCTGTGACTATTACCCCCAGGTCCCTTTTCTCCTCTGAAGCCATTACCTGCACTCCCCCCAGCCAGTAGCTGTTTCTGGGATTTCTAGCTCCATGGTGCATGACCTTGCACTTCTTAGTGTTAAACCCCAACTGCCACTCCCTCCTATACAGGGGTGATGGCCTGCATCTGTCTGGGAAGGGAATCATAGTCCTCAGTGGAAGGCTTAAACGTTACTCTGATGGACATTTAAATTAGCTGAGAGGAGTGGAAGAAATAAGGGATGCATAAACTGACCCCCCAAGACTGAAGTATAAAGAAGGGAGGACTCAAGAAGATGTAAATCTCCCAGAGGACAAAATAAAGAAAAAAGCTGAGTATTAGAAATGAAAGGGGACTGGAACATGAGCAGTAAAACAAAAGGGGAAAAGGGGGAGTAGCAGACAGAGTAGCAACAAAATGTGAAAGATCACATGTACAAATGCAAGAAATCTAGGAAATAATATTCAGGACCTAGAAGCCATCATGGTGGAGGCAGACCTGGATATCATGATCATTACTGAGTCACGGTGCACAGGGAACCATGACTAGGCTATGGCCACAGCAGGCTATACTCTCTTTGAGAAAGATAGGGTATGCAGGAAGGGAGGAGGGGTGATGCTGTATGTATGGGAGGGTATTAAAACAATGGAGACACAGGGAATCTGAGGGGAGTGCTGTGGGTACTGTGGGGTCACCCTACAGAGGGAAACAGAATCACTATTCACATGGGTGTGATCTACAGACCTCCAACTCTGAGAGAAAATAGAAAAGGCGCTGGTGGAACCATTGACACAGTGGTAGAAATAGGGGAGGTGTTACTGGTGGAGGACTACAAACTGCTGGATATAGATTTGAACCTCCCAAATGCAGTTTCATCTAGAAACAGGGACATCATGTACTCCCTGCAGGGGACATTTCTTAGGCAACTAGCAGGGAGCCCACTCATGATGGAGCACTACTGGAACTGGTGCTCACTAACAGGGACAGTGCTGTGTACATCAAGATGGGCGGCTGGCTGCCTGAGGACCAATGATCACCATACGGTGTGGTTCAACATAAGGATGGCAGTGGAAGTGAACCATACAAGGATGAGGATCCTGGATTTTAGGAGGCAGATTTAAAACAAATGGGTCACTTTCAGAGACGACCTAAGGGGGTGCTGTGGTGTGGTAACAGTGGCTATACTAATGGAAGGCATGGTGAAGGCAAAAAAACAAAATCAAAGGAAGTGAGCAAGCAAAAACAAGAGGAAAAGGAGATCACTATGGTTCTCAAAATGGCTAAAGGATAAAAGGGCAGCATTCAAGAGGTCTAAAGAAACACTTAGGGAAGAGAAAGGGAGGTGTATCAGAAGAAGTGCAGGGAGGCAGAGAAAGTGGTTAGGAGGTTGTGAGGTTAAGAAGATGGACACTGTGCAGAGGAGGATCATGGAAAAAGCAAATATCCTGAACAAATACTTTTGTTTGGTCTTCAGAGAGGAAGGGGATGGGCCACATAAAAACAACGGAGATACTGGAGGAAGGAAGGCAGATACAAGTCCTTTCACAGAAGTGAGAGCAGGGCTGGATTTACATTGCCATGGGCCCTATGCACAGCACTTGCTAAGGGCCCCCCTTCTAGCCCCGTGCCCCCACCCCCTGCTGCCACCCCTCTCCCAGTACCCCCCACACTCCTCCCAGTACCCCCATGACCCCAAGCCACATGTAAACATGTAATGTTTACATCTTTATAAGCAAAGGTACTTTGTGGTGCACTGCTGTCTCAAAATGCAAAGCTGGACAGATCAATACCTCGTAGATCCTTTTCTGCTGTAGTTGGAGAGATTTCAATACTCACAAAAAAAAACAAATGGCCTTATGGTTTGGAGGGGGAATGGGAAATACTGTTTATTGCACACCACACGAACAGCAGAGCAGTACATTACAGAATGCACAATCACCATTAGGAAAAGTCTGCAACGGATACCATTTCTTTGACCACCTTACTTTCGAAATAAATTGGACCACACAGTATGGTACAGTACTCCGATTGCTGCCTTTTGATCCAGCTTCTCCATATTCATTTGAACAGTGCCATTTAGTGAGGGAAAAAATGGAAATTACTTTTGATCATACAGAATACAATACAACACCCCCCCCACACACAACAGGCCTGATATCACTGAAATGGCATATGTGTCATGCAGCCATTTACAAAAATAAGTATATTCTGCTTACTATATGAGAACATAATGTTTAACTACCACTACTGCAATTGTGGGTCTCCATTTTTAATTACAGACAATCGGTTATCTGGAACAGGCCTCAGATGACTTATGAAACCTTGTAACCTAATTGTCATGAAACAGAGAAATAACAAGAGTCAAGCCACACTGCCTGTGAAGTGCTTCCTGACCTCCCTCCTAAACCTCCCACCTTCCGGCTCAAGACTGTGCACCCTTGTGATATGGTTGCCACTCAGCTTAGAGACTCTCCTTATTAATTTTATTTATCCCTTTCAAGTGCTTGAAGGTCCTAATCATTTATTTATTTTATTTATTTAAAATTGGTGACCGGGAAAGGCACACTGAGCCTAGGCTCATTTCCAGGTGCGACCCGGGTACAAGTAGTACAAGGTGGGAGACAGAGAAATACAAGCAAATATCATGTCCCCTCTCTCTCTCTCTCTCTCTCTCTCTCTCTTTCTCTCTCTCCCTCCTGTCTTCCAGGGAGTACATGTTCAGTGCCCTCGACATCTCCTCGTATGCCTTACCCTCCTGACCAGCTATTATATTTGTAGCCCTCCTCTGGACCTTCTCCAGCAGGTTAATGTCCTTTTCAAGGTGTGGGCACCAGTACTGAACTCCATACTCTACATGCGGCCTTACCAGTTTTCCAATAATGTAATTATAATGTAAAGTTTAATGTAACTAGCCATTATTTTTGGCACCAAAAAGCAGGAAAACAGGAGGACAGTAGTCTCTATGCCAAGGACAGACTACACTTGAGTGAGGAGGGAAAGAAAGTGTTGAAACAGAGGATGGAGGAGTACATATGTAACCCCCCTATAAATGGGGGTTCCTAAAAGCCTCCTAGGAGCTGCTTCAGTGTTCCCCCTGGTGATTGGCGTTCCGCACTTAAGCCATCTTAAATGGCCTCTGTGTACTGTCCCTTTAAGGACTGCCTGCTTGCAGGCTTAATTAGTTCGGATGGGGGGACCGTGAGTATTTATGCTCGAGTCCCGCCCGAGCTGCTGCCTAAGTGCTTGGTTTTGCTGTCGCTGATTATACAGAGAGAGCACGTTATAAAGATGTAACTGTTTGCTGGGAGTTGTTGAGACTAATAATGAAGATACCGTTTGTTCTAACCTGTTTTCTTGCAGCCTTGGACTGTTTTGGTTGTGCCCCACCATGTTGGTCCCGAACTGTTGAAGTGGACCAATCGGGTCATGAGGACGCTCTAAGGAGTCGGCTGACCAATGAAGATACAGCTGGTGATGCTGGGAAGTGGCATTATGGGCTATGGTGCTCTTTTGCACCACTGAGAGCCCAGGTAATTGACTGGCATGTGAAGCCGGCCAATGGAATCGGGTAGCGCCCAAACTGTAAGGATTGCCCTATGCTGTTAAGGGCAGAAGCGCGGCGACTGTGAAAGAGAGTGGAGCTCTGAGCTTCTGCACCATTGAGTGTTTGCGCGGGAAGCACGTGAAAGGCCTGAGGGGCCGTTTTCCACAGCTAGAAGGCTTTGGACTAAATCCGCCGGTATGCAGTCAGAGGAGGCTGTGTATAAACACAGCTACCTACCAGGCTTCACCTGAAGAGGACTGGTCAATTTGCTGAATCGTGCTCGGTCTGTCAGGACATTTGAAGCTGCAGTTAGCGCCCGAAATTGCTGTGAGTTCGCTCAGGTCCTGGGAGCAGCTGCCTGGTATGGTACCCCTCTGTTGTTTTCCATATAAATGTGTGAGGAGGCTGTTGAAGCTCAGGCTCAGCCCTGCAAGTGGTGAAGGAATGGTTATCTGCTGGAGTCGAGAGTACTGGATCAGGGTAGCTCCCTCTTAAGCTTGCAAACAGTGGCCAAAAGTCTTTTTGTTGTACTGCTGACTGTACTAATTGAGCGTTCTGCTCCATTTGATCTTCTCAGGGATTGCATGCTCACTTGGGTCAGGGCCCCAACCAACTGCATCAAGGAACTAGCCATTAGGGCTTGGGTACCCAGAGACAATAACTGATAGGGTCAGGCCTGTGCACACAGCCATAGGTAGTTAAACATAGGTAATAGTGATAAGCCAATCACCCTGATTTTCCCTGGTCCTTGTTATCCTCCCTCTAATAAATCAGATTGTTTGTCTTGCAACTGTACCCAGGCTGGTTTGTGTTTTACTGAGGACATACTGCACAGTGAATGTTTGATAACTGTACCTTACTTTCCAGGGGGTCCCGAGGAGCTGAGTGTTTCTGAGCTGGGGCAAGTGTTCAGGGGAGAGCATTGTGAGTACCTTGTTTGTGCCACTAGTGGGAGGAAAGGGGTTGCAGCAACCCAGAGGGCTGTGACCAAGTCAACCTAGACTGTTCTAACCTAGACCTCTGGGTGGAGGCACCGTTCATCTGATCTGGCCCTCACCCTGTCACTACAAGGAGACAGGCAGGGTGGTAGTCTTAGGATAGTGTACTCTGGGGTTACACATAGAGGAAGTAGGGAATTTAAACTAGGAGCGGGGGGTGGCAATTGGGCAAGAGACATGCAGAGACCACAGGTTGGGAAACCATATGAGCTTACCCCACATAACAGTGACAAAGGACAAATGGCAAGTACTGTTGGTGATGCTAGTAAAGGAGGGCAAGATGGAAGGGGGGAAAAGGGTGGAAGGTGGTTTCCCTTAATGCTAGGAGCATTGGGAGGAAAAAAAACTGCAGAGTTACAGGTGCTTGTGGCAGAGGTAGAGGTGGACATTGCAGCCATCACAGAAACGTGGGCCACACAATACAATGACTGGGACCTGTCTGTACCAGGGTACAGGTTATTTCTTAGGGACAGGGTGATTGGGAAAGGAGGAGGCATGGCATGTGAAGGAAGGACTGAAGTGTGTAAGGGAGGAAGGGGAGGAGGGTAGTACCGCGTCACTTTGGATGCAAATCCAGGATTCCAAGAATAGGATTCTTAGAATGGGAGTGGTGTACAGGTCGCCATCTCAGATGGAGGAGTTAGACAGGGAACTAGCGGGACAGATCAGGAGGACCTGTGAGAAGGGTAATGTGGTGATTGTGGGGGACTTCAACATGTCAGGAGTGGACTGGAGTACCCCAACAACCAGGAACAGAAGGGAGCAGGTACTGCTGGATGCCTTCCAGGACAGCTTCCTGCTGCAAATGGTCAGTGAACCAACCAGGTTAGGGAATACCCTTGACCTTGTGTGGGCAAATGGGGACTTTGTAAGAGAATTTACAGTGGAGGAACCGCTATCAGGGAGTGACCACCACTCAGTATGGCTCACATTGGATATGGGCAAAGAAGGAGTGGAATCTGGCACAAGGGTGCTGGACTTCAGGAGGGCCGACTTTGGGAGGATGGGGGAAGTGGTAAAAAGGGTACCTGGCCAGAATTCAGTCTAATATGGATACTAACCAGAGGTGGGAGCCCATAAGGCTGGGGCAACCAAAACCTGCTGCAAGGCCCAGAGCAAGAAGGTTAGGGCTAAGAAACTGAGCTGGTTGAGCAAGAAGGTCATGGAAAAGGTAAGGAGGAAAAGAGCTGCCTTTAGGAAGTACAAGAAAACAGGGAGAGGGAAGGACAGGGAGGAGTACTTGATGGAATCAAAGGAGGTGACAAGGGCAGTAAGGGGAGCCAAGGCATCTACAGAACTCAGGCCGGCACAAGGCATTAAGAAGGGGAAGAAAGACTTCTTTAGTTACATCAGGAGAAAAGGAGTTGTAAGGACCACATAGTAAGGAAGGAGGGGTGTTGGGTGGAAGAGGAAGACAGAAGAACTAAATGAGTACTTCTGCTCAGTATTTACTAAAGAGAAGAGGAGGTGACACCCAAGGGGGGAGAAATGGCAGAAATGGGGGGGAAGGGATGACAGATGGGGAAATCAGGGAGGGCAGAGTTCGGGAGGGTTTGAAGGCACTGAGGGTGGATAAGGCGCCAGGCCCAGATGGTATCCACCCCAGGATACTGAAGGAGCTGGCAGAGGTCCTTGCAGGACCTTTGGCAGACCTATTTAATGCCTCACTACATTTGAGGTGTGTACCTCAGGACTGGAGGATGACTCATGTGGTGCCCCCATCCACAAAAGTGGCCCCAAGGATGAACCGGGAAACTACAGACCAGTGAGCCTCACATGCATCGTAGGTAAGCTAAGGGAGACTATCCTGAAGGAGAGGCTGGTGGCCCTCCTAGAGGCCAAAGGACTACAGGACAGCAGACAGCATGGCTTCATATGGGGCAGATCCTGCCAAACCAACCTGGTGGAGTTCTATGACTGGGTAACTAGGCAGCTGGAGAGGGGCCATGCAGTGGATGTCCTGTATCTGGACTTCAGTAAGGCATTCGACTTGGTGCCGCATGGAAGGCTGGGAAGTATGTTAGTAGGCACAGGGGCAGGTACAAAGCTACTGAGATGGGTAGGGAACTGGCTTCAGGAAAGGCAACAGAGGGTGGTGGTGGGTGGGGGAGCTCTCACATCCAAGGGTGACGAGCGGTGTTACACAGGACACGGTGCTGGGGCCAGTGTTGTTTGGGATATTCATTGCAGACATATCATTGGACATCAAGAGCAAGATCAGTCTGTTTGTTGATGATACCAAGGTAGGAACGGTGGTGGATGACCTAGGGGGATGGCAGGGGTTGCCGGATTATCTGGCAAAGCTTGAAACCTGGTCAGACACCTGGCAACTGGGGTTTAATGCCAAAAAGTGCAAGGTGCTGCATTTTGGGATGAAGAACCCAAGGAGGAGTTACCAGCTGGGGAGTGTGCAGCTAGCCCTGACAGAGGAGGAGAAGGATCTAGGTTTGCTCATTACAGGGTCAATGAACAACTCGGCACAATGTAGGAAGGTAGCTGCAAAGGCCAACAAAATGCTGGATTGTATTGCAAGGGGTATATCCTCTAGGAGGGAGGAAGTGATTCTGCCACTGTACAGGTCATTAGTCAGACCACACCTGGAGTACTGCGTGCAGTACTGGCACCCGTATCTGAAGAGGGACATTAAGTTACTGGAGGGGGTGCAGCGCAGGGCAACAAAGATGATCAAGGGGCAGGGGGATTTATCATACGAGAGGAGGCTGAGGGAGCTGAACATGTACTCACTGGAGGAGAGGAGGGACAGGGGGACATGATTGAAACCTTTAAGTACATTAAAGGAATAAACAAGACAGGTACAGAGGGCTGTTCAAAGTAAGGGAGGGGAGGAACACCAGGGGCCATGATATGAGACTGGAGGGAGGAAGGTTCAGGAGGGAGATGAGGAGACACTTTTTTACAGAGAGGGTGGTGGCTGGGTGGAATGCGTTACCTGCAGAAGTGGTATCCAGTAGAACAGTGGACTGCTTCAAAAGGGGATGGGACAGGACAAGGGTGAGGGTCAATGAAGGGGAAGGGTTGAAGGGAGGGGCAGCTGCAGAATAAGGGGTGCTAGCTGCACATTCGAGCAGACTTGATAGACCTCTAGGCCTTTATCTGCTGGCAAATTTCGTATGTTCGTAACACAAACATGGCAGCACCAACCAAAACAAAGTGTGACCCCCTTGTAAATGGGGGTTCCTAAAAGCTTTCACGGAGCTCGTTTCCACGCTCTGTGCCTGGTTGGTGATCGGCATAAAGCCGTTTAAATGGGTAGCAAGGAGCGCCGAAGCTCCGGGATACTGTTTCTTTAAGGGCTGCCTGTTGCAGTCATAATTAACTGAAATGGGGGCTGTATAGATGCCCGAGTCCCGCCCGACACTGAAAAATAGCTCACTTCGCCATCGCTAGTGGTGCAGCGGAGCTTTTCTGGGGGATGTGATTGTTTGCTGGAAATAACGTAAAATAATAATGATAATGTAGTTGTTCTAACCTGCCTTCCTTTGCAGTGAAGACTGTTTCAGTTGTCTCCTCCATTTTGGTCCAGAACTGCTAAATTGGACCAATTAGTACCTCGGGACTCTGGGGACCTGTCTGACCAATAGAGGAGCTGCTTATAAGTTGGAAAAGGCATTATGGGCTATGGCGGTTTTTCGCACCACTGAGGGGCATGAGATTGATTGACTGACAGGTATGCCAGCCAATAGAATCGGGTAGTGCCCGAATTGTAAGGAGAGCCCCATGCTGAGAAGGGGAAGATGCGTAGTGGCTGAGGAGAAGGAAGGAAGGAGCTGTGTGCTTCTGCGCTGGTGGAGTGTTCGCGCGGGAAGCACGTGAAGGCCTGAGGCGGCCGTTGAGTGAGTCGGATTGAATCCGCTGCATGCGGTCAGAGGAGGCTGATGCCAGCCCAGCTACCCACCAGGCTCGACCTGTTTTGAGGATTGGAGAATCTGCTGAATCACGCTCAGTCCTCAGGAAAGTTGAAACTGCCATTGCAGCACCTTAGCCGGCAGAGAGTTTGTGTAAGCCTTGGTGGCTGCGGCCTGGTGTGGTACCCCTCTGGAGTTGCCATATAAATGTGTGAGGAGGCTGGTGAAACTCAGGCTTAGCCCAGTCAGGGAAGCAGAAACCGCTGCTTGCTGGAGTCGTGAGTACAGAACCAGGGTAGCTCCCTGCTAAGTTGCAACAGTGGTCTCAAGTTGTTTTGTTATACTGCTGGCCGCCTAGCTAAATCACCTTTCCAGCTTGACGTTCTCAATACTAAAAGTCTACCTGTGTTAGGGCCCCAACCAGCTGCCACGGAGGACTAGCCATTAGGGCTTGGGTACCCAGGGACAGTAAATATTAGGGTCAGGCCTGTGCACAGAGCCCTAGGTGGATAGGAATAGTGATAAGCCAATTAACTTGATTTCCTCCATGTCCTGGTTACTTTCCCCTGTAATAAATCAGATTGTTTGTTCTGCAACTACACCCTGGCTACTGTGTGCATTACTGGTGAACTGCTGTATAGTTACTGTGATAAAACTGTACCTTACTTTACAGGGGGCCCCCGGAGTGAGTGGAGAGATACTAGCTGGGGGGTAAGTGAACTGGGGAAAAGCCTTGTGGGTACCCCGAGTGAGCCACTAGCAGGACGAAGGGGGGTTGCAGTCACCCAGAGGGCTGTGACTGAGGCAATCTCGAAGGAACTGGCCCTGACCTCTGGGTGGAGGCACCCGTCAACGGATCTGGGCCCGTTAAACTGTCTCAGAGGAGGCAGGCAGGGGTAGTGACCCTAAGGATAGCGCCCCCTGGGGGTTACAAAAGTGTAACCCGGATCAAGTCACAGCCACTTTTAAACACTATTATGTAATTGGGACTGGGTCACTGGGGAGACAGACAGTGAAGAGGAACAGAAGAATGTATATTTTAAACCCGGGCTCAAATGGCAAACAGTCTACTCCAGACCAGTGAAAGAAGGAGAACAGTCACTAGTCCATACACAAAAAGAAAGTGAGACAGGGAAAAAACTATTTACAGTCTACTAACTAGCCTAGTCTCTCTCTAAATTACATGATCAGCATTTCACCAATTTCACCTCCAGTGATTGGAGGGAAAGAAAATCCATTCCCAAGTCCTGACTGACTCCTGACTAGCTGCTGGTTCAAAAACAACCAACAAGGGCCTAGCCTGTGACCAGACATGGTGGAAAATCTTCACTCTGTCTGAATAGAGGAAAAAGTACTGTATACAGGAGAGGCAGGTACATCATGGGATGAGGACAGTCAGCAACATACATAGATCAGCAGCTACATAGCATAGTCTGACAGTCATGCAAGTAAGCAACCATCTACTGTATTTAAAAATCCACCTAGTTCGTGACAAATTCCTTTTTCCAGATGACAGGCAAACACTTGAAGGTTTCCCCCCTGTTGTTTGTCAAAACAAACATTAGGAGACACAAACTTCCTTTCCCTTCTGGCTTGAATTTGTATGTAAATTTCAGCTGAGTCAAAATACAATTCCCCAAGGATCTGTCACTGAGGAAACAAACGTGTACAGCCCTCCGTTTCTCTCTCTGTCTCTCTCTCTCTCTCTCTCTCTCTCTGTCTCTCTGCCCTGGACTCATAAAACAGAGCTTGTCAGCACAAGAGGAATCCCAAAGACTGCAGAGAAAGCTGAGACAGACAAAAAAAGTGCAAACTCCTCATGGATCGTTACTTGGGAGAAAAACTGGAAGGATATCCTGCAACAGCAGCAGCAACACACTGCACTCCTCAACACTAATGACTTCCTTCGCTTCTACATGCACAGCTCCATCTGGATGGGAGACTCCTGGGTCTTAATGCTAGCCTGTCCTCTCAGTCTCTCTCCACAGTGTGTACTCTCTCTCTCTCTCCCCTACAACACACACACACACGTCACTCTCCATTTTATGCTGTAAAAATAAAATGTTTGTGTAACCCTCCTACAAATGGGGGTTCCCGAAAAGTCTTCCTCGAACTTGTCTAAATGCTCACTGCCAGGCTGGTGTCCTGCGTTTTAGCAGCTTAAATGTGATTGCTAGAGAGTGCCTGTATAGCCTCTGTGTACTGTCTCTTTAAGAGCTGCCTGGATTGCAGTCATAAGTAACCGGAGAGGGAGCTCTGTTGGAAGACGCAACTATTTGCTGAAAATCATTTAGAGTGATGATAATGCAGTTTGTCTAACCTGCTTTCTTTGCTGCAAGGACTGTTTTATCTCCACTATCTTGGTCCTGGACTGTCGAATTGGATCAATCAGTTCTGGTGGGATCTAAAATGGAGCCGGACTACAAGAGCTGCCTGGAGTCAAAATCTGTAGGAATTGCAGTTTTGGGCTTTTTATGCTTTTTGCACCTGAAGGGGGAGTCTTTGTTGTGACTGATAGAAGGATCAACCAACCAAACCTTTTGGATCATGGGGAAATTCCCAAGCTGCTTGCTGTTACAGGCAGCTCTAAGTTGGGAGCTGAAGAAGCAAGAGCTCAATATAGTCTCTGTGGAAAGGCCTGTTTTGGCCTGCATGCCTGTCTGCTGCTCCTGAGAGGGAGAGAACAGAATTATTTTGGACTAATTCCAAGTTTGTGGGAACGAAGTAAGCCACTGATTTTTTACCAGGCTCATACCCAAAGAAGACCAAAGATTTTGCTAAATGCGATTGGCCTGTCAGGATTTCCAGCTGCTTTTGAATCCCCGGTTTGTGCAGAGACTTTCCGATCATGACTGGAGAGCGGTTTGCCTGGTACAGTAGAATTTCCTTACATGTAAATGTACTGTGTATTGAAAGTGGGTCGTGATTTGGTCCCCCACTGTGTGAACTGTGTTCTGCTTGCTGGAAGCTGTATCCAGCCCAAAATGGACTGCATCCGAATTTGTCTCCATTTGGCCTGGGCCTTGTCACACTGGCCCAGCCAGACTACCTGCTGCAGAGAAAACCATCGGTGAGAGACTTGCCTGGGGATCAGCCCTCTGCTCCATGCTTGAACAGGAATGATGCCTCGGCGAATCGTGTGGGCCCTGCTTCTCCTGGCACTCCAGATTAACTACCTGCAGTCTCAATTTTCGTCCAGCCTGTGTCCAGCCTTGGGTATCGTGAGTAATCATCAGGGTAGCTCCCTGCAACAACAGCCTAATCTAAAAGTGTGTCATCTGATTGTCTTGTTTTCATTTCATGAACTGAGCCCTCTGGCTCCAGATTACAAATAGTGTGTGTTGTGCATGTTGTTTTCTTCCATCACAGGGCCCCAACCAGCTGCAACGTTCCTGGCTAGCCCACCATTCTCCATCTGGGTACCCAGAGTGTGTGACTGTTTATGGACCCTGAAGTGTATGCATAACTGTTTGAGTGATACAGCCTTTAAGAAAATTAACCTGATTACGCCCCTTCCTTGTTCAAGTCCCTTAAATAAATCAGATCTAACTCTTTTTTTGCATTTATCCTGACTGTGGTTCCAGTTTGTGCAGGAGTACTGTATTGCTGTTATTTGCTGTGTATAACCTTGTTTTATAAGGGGTCCCCATTGCCAGGCCAGAGGAAAGCCTTGATGGTAAGTGCAAACAGTGTGGGTACTTGTGTGGTGTATCAAGGGTATTGTGAAAGTGATTATTGTGTATTGTTCCAGCCACTAGTAAGGAAAGAGGGGGGTTACAGTGTCCCGGAGGGCTGTGCCCAGGTTAGCTTGACAACTACCAACCCTGACCTCCTGGTGGAGGCACCCGTTTCAGAACTCAGGCCCCTTAACCTGCTACTAGCCAAGCAGGCAGGGGTAGTAGCCCTTGGAATAGCACCACCTAGGGGTTACATTTGTAACCCACGGCCATGAACACAAATAAATGAAATCAGAGCGTAATCAATCAGGGCCTGAGGGCCAGATTGAGACAGACTAATATAGATTTTTTTTTATTACAGTGTGTTCTCTTTCTGAAGGAATCCCCACTTTATTTTTTGTCAATAAAACACAGTCAGGCATGGATGCCTGAGCCAACAACCCATGATGACCACATACCTACCTAAATGCTGCTGCTTAGCCTGCTACAAAAAAAAAAAATACCAATACTGAAAAATTAGTTACAGTGCCTCAGGCCCTCACAACAGCCTGGTCTGGTCTGGTGGTACATGAATTAATATAAAGCAGGCTGAGCAGCACTAATTTTAATTTATTGCAGCCGGGGATCTAAATCTGATTCTGGAGCAAATAGCAAATTAATTACTCAATAAACAAATGGGCCATCCACGAGAAGTCGATGACCATTAGTTACTTAAAGTGAAAGTCAGATAGATTCAGTCACATTTCACGTGCCAAAAATAAAAGTTGGATCTTTCATTGTTTCTTCATTGCAGATTGCATCCCCCTACATTACTGACTTATTATTACTTAATACTGACCTCTTCTCATCCTTCGTCTGTACTCAGCTTGCTGACAGCAGGCAGACCACACCGCAGGCCGAGACACTGATGAGCCGCAACCCGGGGCCCGGGCCAGGTGGGCCCAGATGGAAAAATGTGGCAATTTGGAGTGACTGGACACAAAACAATCCACAAATAAAAAAATTAAGAAGCAGATAGCCGACCAGGCAGGCACCACCACAGGCTGCGCTGCACACATTCCTCTCTCCTCTCGCACTCAAGCCGAGCTGAAAAGCAAATGGTGAGCTTTGACGGCTGATGAAAACTTTCAAAGGCACTTTTATGAGCTCCACGCATGCTCCCTGCACAGCAGCCCTACCGTATGGTAATTAGTTTTAACTCATAGGTCAGGTAAGGGAAGAAGCTTGTGCAGCATATGCAAATACTACTACTCCGAGGGGGAGATTTTAAAGTGCAGGGCGGCAGCCGACCGCAGCAGATGTACTGACTTACTGTATGTATCTGCATTTTTTAAAATCAGGATGTGCTCACGTAACGGATGACGGCTCTTCTTGAAAGACAGACCCCAACTCCCCCCCCCCATTGTAGTCAGACATCCACATGGGCCGGAGGCAGGTGATGGGAAAAACAAAAACACTTTAGAATAGTGCTGGGATGGGCAGGCCCCCAAAGAACTTGGGCCATATGCACAGGCGTAGTTGGTGTTGCGGTAAATCCAGCCCTGAGTGAGAGTCCTGAAAGGACTCACACATTTAAAAGTTGACAAATTTATCCCACAAATTTAAAAGTTGAAAAAAGCTATGGAGCCAGATGGGGTACACCCAAGGGTATTGAGAGAGTTCAAGGTGGTAGCTGCAGCTCTGACAGTCCGTTTTAACAGCTCACTGGAAACAGGAGTGGTTCCAGAGGACTGGAGGAGACCAGATGTAGTTTATAAAAGTGGTAGCATGGAGGAGGCCTGTCAGCCTGACATCAGTGGTCAGGAGGTTACTAGCATCACCGCTTAAGGAAACGATTGTGGAATATCTTGAATCCAGTGGGTTACAAAACCTGAGGCAGTACAGATTCCCGGAGGGAGTCATGTCAGACAAATCTGATAGATTTCTTTGACTGGGTGACCAGAAAAATAGATCAGGGTGGGGCAGTGGATGTGGACTACTTAGATTTAATTAAAGGTGTTCTACTGGCACCAGAAAAGCCCTGACCACTGCACAGATCAGGGCTTCACCTCTCTGGTCCTCCCTGCAGGCAACATAAAAAACTCAATTGTCAGTGGTGGGCAAGATGATGGAGGCCGTCTTGAAGGAGAGGCTGGAGGAGTTCCTGAAGACACAGGGCCATCTGGATGATCACCAACATGGCTTTGTTCAGGGCAATCGTGTCAAACTAATCTTGTGGAGTTCTACGATTGGGTGATGAAGGTGCTGGACCAGAGAAGGCCAGTAAATGTCCTCTTTCAAGACTTCAGCAAGGCATTTGACTCGGTGCCACACCCAGGGTTACTGGACAAGCTAGGGGAATTGGGGGTGGGGAGAGGGATGGTGAGGTGGATAGGGAACTGGCTAACTGGGCGGCTCCAGTGAGTGGTGGTCAGGAGGAGGTATCATCTCAAAGGAGGGTCATTAGCAGTGCAAAGAAGTGCAAGGTAATGCATCTGGGAAACAAAAACCCAAGGGAAGAGTACACAATGGGGGTGAGTTAATAACAACAAAAAAATTGAAAGAGACCTAAGAGTAATTATATCAGATGACCTAAAGGTGGGCAAGCAATGTGAGAAGGCAGTAAGGAGGGCTGGGTGATACTGGGATGCATAGGGAGACTAGAGGGCCAACATAGTGTAACCCCTAGATGGCGCTATCCCAGGGGCTACTACCCCTGCCTGATTTGCCACTAACAGGTTGAGGGGCCTGGATCCAATGGCGGGTGCCTCCACCCAGAGGTCAGGGTTTGCAATAGTTAAACTTACTTGGTCACAGCCCTCTGGGACACTGCAACCCCCCTTTCTTCCCACTAGTGGCCCACACAATATATCAGAATTACCTTCACAGTATACACTTACCCCCCAGGACTAGTTCGGCACTGGGACCTCCTGTGAAATAAGATACAGTGCAACAATCACAGTACAGTACTTTAACATAGACAAATACCTCAGGAAGTATAACTTTGCTGAAACAAGCAGCTCTGATTTATTTAGGGGAATATAATAAGGACAGGGGAAATCAGGTTAATTAGCTTATCACTTTACTATCTACCTATGGCTCTGTGCACAGGCCTATCCCTACCAGTTACTGTCCCTGGGTACCCAAGCCCTAGTGGCTAGTCCAAACTGTGGCAGCTGGTAGGGCCCTTTCACACAGTGAAAAGAAAAATTAGTTTAAACAGTCAGCAGTACAGTGATTCCATTTGGATTTAATGTGGCAATTCAACAGGAGCGACCCTGAATTAGTACTCACGACCTCCAAACAAGATAGGGTCCTTCAACGCCAGCAGGGCTACTTTGAGCTCCATGAGACTCTTCACACATTTATATGGAAAAAAAAAAGTACTATACCAGGCAGGCTGCTTCTCATCCCGATCGCAATTATTGCACAATACCCGGAGAACACACAGCAGATTCAGTTCCTGACAGACCGAGTGCAATTCAACAATTTCTCCAGTCTTCTACAGGGTGAGCCTGGTTTCTACTCTTCAGAGATCCTTTGATTCTCTTCACAGGACGGATTCAGTCCTAACAAGCAGTTACACAAGCTGCAGACCGAACTCTGGGCCTTACACACGTTTTTGACTGAAACTGTGCACTGAAGGAGCACAGGGTTTCTTTCCGCTTCACTGCCAGATCTAAACTGAAACTCCAACAGACAAAACCGGGCACTTCCTTTGAGTTCCTCCCAGTTCTTGACTGGATTGGCTGTCACTCACAATAGACTGCTCCTGTTGGTCCAAAAAGGCGCCAAAGTCTAAACTACATCTCCCAGAGTCACTGCCCATACAATCCTCTTGTGGCTGGCTCAGATTATGAGTCCAAGTTCTGATTCGTCCAAGGCACCATTTTAGAGCTAGCTTACCCCACACTGATTGGTCCAGTTCAGCAGTTCAAAACCAGAATGGGGAACTAGGCAGACACAGTTCTGACTGCAAAGAAAGCAGGTTAGACAAACTGTAATTTCATTATTACTCTAAATGGTTTCTGGCAAACAGTTACATCTTTCAGATAGGTTCCCTTTGCACTCCTAGTGACTACAAAAATGGAGTGAATTGGCAGCAGCTCGAGTGGTACTCAATCAAAGAAACACACAGTCCCCCATACAAACTAATTATGTCTGCAAGCAGACAGCTCTTAAAGAGACAGTACCAGAGGTTCTAAAAACACTCACTGATAAATGGCTTAAACGCCAAACACCATTCAGGCTTGGAGCATTCAAGCAAGCTCCTGGAAGTCTTTTGGGAACCCCCATTTGTAGGGGTTACACCCTTCCTGGCTTGGGAAAGCTTGACGTCCGGCCAAGCAAGTACCCCATAAGTTTCAACTGCAACCATATACATTTGCATTAGGCTCACACATGTAATCATCAGTCAATATATCATTTTACCAAGAACACATTTCTGAAACATTGCAGTACGTCACTCTTTACACAGTATTACATACACATTGTACCATAACTCAAGTTATTACCTCTTGTACATGAAACCTGAAGAGAGGGGGCCCTTCCCTATCAGTTACCTTGGGGCTGGACGGGGCAAGGGCACCATACTTAGAGGGCAACACAAGTAACTTGGAGTTAGCACTGATGCTCAGTTTGGGCAATGAGCTCGGGACACATACACTCCTTTATGGACAACATTGAGAGGCAAGTCCACAGGCCTCCCAAGTGAATCATAACTGAGGTGCACCACAGGCTTTACAGCTCGACCAGTCTTTCTAGGGGAACTGTTACAGTCTCTGCACTCTGAGCTTCATTTTCAGCATTGTCCTCACTTGTCAGGGAGTCTCCTGGGGTAGAGAGGCTAGAACTTGGGGCACTTTCAGCTCCAGGAGTTACAGTTTCTGAGTCCACAACATTTGGCTCGCATGGAGAGCTTTCGGGCACTGGCAGTGGACTGTCAGGGCACTCAAAATACTCTTCTTGTTCGGGTGTATCACCAGTCTGCCCTAATCTATCATTTTCTCCCTGAAAGCTCAAACAGTTCAACCATGCACAATGATTCCATTTCATCTGATCTGATGCTTTGCACTTCACTTTCTGGGAGCATTGGCTCCAGGGATGAAGCTGGGGCTTAGACAGTCCAGAAGGCCCAGCTTTGTCTCCAGTATTGACTAGGGATTGCCCTCAAACAATTGACTCAGTTCGTAAGAAGGATAGTATTCAAAGTCACTCTCACTTTCTTCTGATATGGACTGACAGTCATGCTCAACTGGGACTTGTGCAGGGGAACACTTTAACTCTGCTTCTGTAGGTGCAGACTTCCTTGATCTTTCTTAGCAGCAGCTCTAGTCACTGGTCCAGAGGGGCATCTTCTGGGGCTCAGACTCAATCAGGATTTGTCCAATGGGCAGTAAATGATTCTATGCATTGTTTTACATCTTTGAATTGTTCTCAGGCCTTACTTTGTACACTGGCAGATCATCTAGTTTGCCCACTACAATGTGAGGAGATGGTGCCATCTGTCAACAATCTTGTGTTTGCCATGCAGTCCCAGATTTCTTAGCAATACCGATCTCCCTCCTGGAGTTCCTGTGCTTTCTCCTTTTATCATACCGTTCTTTGTTGGCCAGATTTCTTTTGGCAGCCATAGTTTGAGCCAGTTAGTACGCATGAGTTAGCTGGGCCTTTAACTTTTGCACATACTGTAAATAGTTGTCAGCTTGAACCCCATCAGAGAGACCCCAAAACACACATCTACTGGTAGTCGAGCTTCTCTTCCAAACATCAGGCGGTAGGGGAGAACCCAGTGGCATCACTTTGGTGCAGTTATAAGCATGTACCAGGGTGCTAATTTATTGGCTCCATCTAGGCTTGTCCTTTGGGTGCAGGGTGCCTAGTATTCTAGCAAAGTGCGGTTGAAACGCTCAGGCTGTGGGTCCCCTGGGGTGGTAAGGAGTGGTTCTTGGACTTTCGTGACTCCCACAGAGAAAGCATCTCTTTGATCAGGCGACTCTCAAAGTCTCTCCTTGATCAGAATGGATTCTTTGTGGAGCCCCATAGTGAACAAAAGTTTTCCACAAGTACTTTGGCCACAGTGGATGCTTTCTGGTCTTTGGTGGGAAAGCTTGGGCATATCTCGTGAAATGGTCAGTGACCACCAGCACATTACTGATATTTCTTTGATCTGACTCCAAACTCAGAAAATCAATACAGACCAGCTCCATGGGTGCACTGGTGGTGATGTTAACAAGGGGCAGCCCTCTGGGGCAAAGCTTTCCTCTGTGGCAGCGACTACAAGTTCAAATGTGTTGCTCCACATCAGCCCCATCTTAGGCCAATAAAATCTGGATCTCACCAAGTCAAGTGTTCTGTCTATACCAAGGTGCCCCATGTGGTTGTGCAAGGACCTCAGTACTGAGTCTCGAAAGGCAGTGGGCAGCACTAGTTGTTGTTTGTCTACTTGTCCCCTCTGTCTACTGTTTCTCTGTATAACAGTTTATTGATCAGTTTCAACTTAGGACCTTCTTTGTATAACAGTGCAGTTCTCAAATCAGTGGAGCGTAATTTGGACACATCTTTTCCTGCATAGAGGGCTTCTAAAGCTGCTTTGATCATGGGATCGGGGATTGAGCCACCGAATACTGTCATTGTCCAGCTGAGGCAGCACCAATGTCTATTGCAGAAAAGTGGCAATAAGCAGCAGGTATGCAATTCTCAGAGGGTCCCAAGCAATCCACCATGCAGTCCACTGCGTCCGTGGACATTTGTTCCTCCCTGTCAAACTTCCGGCAGAGTGCCGAATGTCAGATTCTGCCAATCGGACCCAATCATTCTGGGGAACAGGCCTCCAGGAGATCATCAGCATCTATGTGGTTCAGACCTGCTCGGTATTCAGAGCATAGTCATATGTAGATAATGCAGAAAGCCACCTATGGCCAGTGGCATCCAACTTAGCTGAGGTCTGCACGTAGGTCAAAGGATTATTGTCAGTTTTACTAGTATTTTAGCCCCATACAAGTACTCATGGAATTGGTCAACAATAGCCATTTCAAAGCTAGAACTCTAACTTATGTACAGGATAGTTCTTTTTGGATGGGGTCAGGCTTCTACTGGCAAAGGCCACTGGTCTCAGGCCATTCTCGTGCTCTTGGTACAACACAGCCCCCAACCCTTTGCAAGCTAGCATCAGTGTGCAGGACGTAAGGTTTTCTTGGATCGGCATAGGCCAGCACTGGAGCATGGGTAAGTTGATATATGATCTCATGAAAAGCAGTCTCACAATCAGGAGTCCAGCGGCCCCAAATACTTCACTCAGATGAAAATACACTCTTTCAGTCTTGAGGACGCTGACTTTGGTATTTTTGTGGGTTGGGGATACCCTTGAGTAAGGTTAAGTAAAGGGCGGATCACTCTTGAATAGTCCTTGATGAAGCGTAATAATAACCACAGAATCCCAGGAATCTTTGCAGTTCTTTTAGATTTTGGGCTGTGGCCAGGTGGTCAAGGCCTCAACTTTACTTGGGTCGGTCTCTATTCCTCGGTGGATACTATGTGTCCCACATACTTTACTGATGTTTGAAAGAATTGACACTTATCAATGGACAGTTTAAGGCCAAAGTCCTCCAGTCGGTCCAATACCTTAAATAATCTGCTCTCATGTTCCTCCAGTGAGCTGCCAAACACAATAACATCATCTAGGTATACCAGGCACTCTAGTAAGTTCATGTCCCCCACTGCACGCTCCATCAATCGTTGAAAAGTGGCTGGGGCACCTGAAATCCCTTGAGGCATCCTCATGAATTCATAGAAGCCAAGCGGACAGATAAAGGCTGTCTTCTCACGGTCCTCTGGGGCCATCGGGATCTGGTAGTACCCACTGCGGAGATCCAACACAGAGAACCACTTGCTCCCGTTTAGGCAGTACAAAGCATCCTGAATGCGGGGCATTGTGTACTGATCAGGGATAGTCCGCCGGTTTAAGGTGCGATAATCCACACACATCCTTACTGTCCCATTCTTTTCCTCACTACCACAATGGGGAAGCATAAGGCTTCTGATTCTTGTATTACACCAGCAGCTAACATCTCTTGCAGATGCCGCTCACATCATCTATGTCAGCAGGTGCCAGGTGTCGAGACCTCTCACGAAATGGTCTTCGTCATGCAGCCGGATATTGTGCTCAGCTCCTTGCACGCATCCTACGTCCCATTCCTTTAAAGAAAACACCTGGTCTCTCTGGGCAAGCTTCTCACTGATCCTCACTTTCCATTCAGCTGGCAACGGGAAGTCGCCGAAATCGAACAAGTCAGGCGTTACTCTGTCATTCTTCCTCGAACTTCTTGCTGCTGGGTAGCACTGCAGTGTCTGCACAATGCACATTAGCCAGGATGCAACCTCTATTTACTCGAATGTCTCTTTCAGACACATTATGAACTTGGACCATTACCTTTCTGGCATAAGCATGGGCTCTAGCGGGCAAAATACTAGGCTTGACCAGCAGTCCCTCTGGCAATTTTCCATCCCTGGTGCATCCAACATTAATATTTTATTCTTAACATCCTTTCTGATACGGACCTCTCCTGTAAGGTACACTGGGCATTTGGCGCCAGGATCAGAGACTCAGGATCCTTCTTCCATACAATTCCAACCGGTTCCTCTGGTTCTATTTTTTCAGCATCTCTCTGTGCCTCATAGGCCTTCTTAATTAAAGCTGGAACTCTTGAAGCTCTACTAGTTTTTGACCCCTGTTTTTCATAACACAACTGTGCCAGCCTTCCGAATATATGAGCATTTGTTCCAATCAACAAAGGGACACCATCATACAGTCCAGTGGGGGGACACACTAAGGCTAGAGTCTCTACTTGTTCGGCCACTCCAGCCACGGAGGTGGGGAAAGACAGCCAAATTTGGATATACCCGAATAGGGGTAGGCCTTCTCACTTAACCCCCATACATGCAGTCCTTCTAATGGTTGTAAGGTACGTCTGACAAATGCTTCTGATACCAATCCTGGAACATAATTGTCACTTGGGAGCCACTGTCTAATACAGCTCTTGTAGACACTCCATTCACCTTTACAGTGGTCTCCATGGAGGGACCCACTATTCTGGACCAGTCTGGAGAGGCGATAGTGGGGGCCTGGGCAACTGACCTTGCCACAAAAGGACGTGAGTTAGCATTTTGGGATCATTTCGCACCTCTTAACCACTGATTTGTTCTCCAAGCCTCCTTGTAGCCTATATGCAACTTTGTCAGTGTCTTTTGGGACCGCATTCCCTTTTCATGTGCCCATCCTTCCCACAATTATAGCAAAACATACTTTCTGGAGTTTGAGCTGGCGAGGCACCACACTGGGAGCCAGGGCAGGGGTATTACTAACTGGAAACCTTGGTGCCATCTCTGTCTCGCGGCGTGATAAGCATTTGGAGACATCTCGTCAGTTTCTCCACTTCCATGGTCAAGGAATTGAGTTTGGAGCTGTTATCAGCAGGAGATACATGGGTGGGTACCCCACCCCCATAGCAGATGCAGTCGGATATAGGTCAGGGCCCGTACTTGCAGGCGTGGCCTTCATAAAGGGACTGTTTTGAATTCCTGGATCTCTCTCAACAGTTCGCCCCATTGTGGCATATCTTTTTCCTTGCCAGAGCACTCATTTACTGCCAACCTCTGCCCCTGAACTTCACTTGATGGGTCACCCTCAGTCACTCGGGTCATAGCCGCAGCTATTGGTGCAGGTCCCTCCCGAGGTCGCTTTTCAACTCCTCAATTTCTCTCATTAACTCATCATAGGAGGTAGGGATTCCAGTCGATTTGCCAGGTGTAACTGAAGCAACAGCAGTTCTGAGAAGGGGCAGACTTAAGGATCCTGTCCAGCCTGGTTCGGTCCAGTTCAATCGCTGGCAAACTACCCTTTCTGAGGCATTCTTGCAACAATTTTTCCAGCCGAGATACATACACAGACAACAACTCCCCTTGGTACTGTTGTGCATTTCTTACTCTCCACCATAGATCCTCATCAGAATCTGGGCTCCCATACACATTCTCCAAGGCCTCAAGATAGGCCTGTGCAGTCACTTCAGGTTACTGGCCTGTTTAGCACGGATGGTAGCCAGGGCAGGACCTCGAGGCTCTCACTAACCCTCTTTGCTTTGGCTTCCGAGCACTGCCATTCTAGCACTTGGGGGCAACATAGTCTATCCAGGTCTCCCAGTCATCCTCCCTTGGGGGTGGGAGGTGCCAGAGAAGATCCTCAACCTTCGTAAGAGTCGTGACTAATGGCAGGTGCAGAAATAGGAGTCTGCATTGGTTCAGCCGCCATTACGGGTACTGGAGCGGAGAGGGTGTTGGGGAGGAACACTCCAGGTGGCAAGAATAGTTTCTTCAAGTCCTCCACAGTTTTCCCTTCCCCCAGCAACCATTTAGCAAATTTCTCCTCAAAAGTTTCAGACAGTGGTGGGGGCTCATTCCCCACCGGTCTTTACTGTACTTAGTTATCACTCTCCAGGCAGTGAGGACTCCTCTGGGTAATGGTCTGTGGCACTTTGGAGCTATCTATGGGATCCTTAAACTCTACTAGGGCCAGGAAAGTGTGGGTGAGCAGATTAGCATGCCGACCCACCACCACAGGGTTTTGTAAACCTTCCACCTTGGAAAGTACTCCCTGTACAGTGTCCGTATTGATACCCAGGGGGATGTCCAGGATAAGCATAGCATTTTGGGGGTCAATCTCCTCCCCAGTACACCACTCCACCAGCCGGTGCACAGCCACTTCTGTCGGGGTACCCATTTTTTTCTTAACAGTGGTTCGTAAATATGGCCACTAGAGGACACACAATCCCAGCGGTGAGCCTCCAAGATGTAACCCCTAGATGGCGCTATCCCAGGGGCTACTACCCCTGCCTGATTTGCCACTAACAGGTTGAGGGGCCTGGATCCAATGGCGGGTGCCTCCACCCAGAGGTCAGGGTTTGCAATAGTTAAACTTACTTGGTCACAGCCCTCTGGGACACTGCAACCCCCTTTCTTCCCACTAGTGGCCCACACAATATATCAAATTACATCCACAGTATACACTTACCCCCAGGACTAGTTCCGCACTGGGACCTCCTGTGAAATAAGATACAGTGCAACAATCACAGTACAGTACTTTAACATAGACAAATACCTCAGGAGTATAACTTTGCTGAAACAAGCAGCTCTGATTTATTTAGGGGAATATAACAAGGACAGGGGAAATCAGGTTAATTAGCTTATCACTTTACTATCTACCTATGGCTCTGTGCACAGGCCTATCCCTACCAGTTACTGTCCCTGGGTACCCAAGCCCTAGTGGCTAGTCCAAACCATGGCAGCTGGTAGGGCCCTTTCACACAGTGAAAAGAAAAATTAGTTTAAACAGTCAGCAGTACAGTGATTCCATTTGGATTTAATGTGGCAATTCAACAGGGGCGACCCTGAATTAGTACTCACGACCTCCAAACAAGATAGGGTCCTTCAACGTCAGCAGGGCTACTCTTGAGCTCCACGAGACTCTTCACACATTTATATGGTAAAAAAAGAAAGTACTATACCAGGCAGGCTGCTTCTCTATCCCGATCGCAATTACTGCACAATACCCGGGAGAACACACAGCAGATTCAGTTCCTGACAGACCAAGTGCAATTCAACAATTTCTCCAGTCTTCTACAGGGTGAGCCTGGTTTCTACTCTTCAGAGATCCTTTGATTCTCTTCACAGGACGGATTCAGTCCTAACAAGCAGTTACACAAGCTGCAGACCGAACTCTGGGCCTTACACAGTTTTTGACTGAAACTGTGCACTGAAGGAGCACAGGGTTTCTTTCCCTTCACTGCCAGATCTAAACTGAAACTCCAACAGACAAAACCGGCACTTCCTTTGAGTTCCTCCCAGTTCTTGACTGGATTGGCTGTCACCACAATAGACTGCTCCTGTTGGTCCAAAAAGGCGCCAAAGTCTAAACTACATCTCCCAGAGTCACTGCCCATACAATCCTCTTGTGGCTGGCTCAGATTATGAGTCCAAGTTCTGATTCGTCCAAGGCACCATTTTAGAGCTAGCTACCCCACACTGATTGGTCCAGTTCAGCAGTTCAAAACCAGAATGGGAACTAGGCAGACACAGTTCTGACTGCAAAGAAAGCAGGTTAGACAAACTGTAATTTCATTATTACTCTAAATGGTTTCTGGCAAACAGTTACATCTTTCAGATAGGTTCCTTTGCACTCCTAGTGACTACAAAATGGAGTGAATTGGCAGCAGCTCGAGTGGTACTCAATCAAAGAAACACACAGTCCCCCATACAAACTAATTATGTCTGCAAGCAGACAGCTCTTAAAGAGACAGTACCAGAGGTTCTAAAAACACTCACTGATAAATGGCTTAAACGCCAAACACCATTCAGGCTTGGAGCATTCAAGCAAGCTCCTGGAAGTCTTTTGGGAACCCCCATTTGCAGGGGGGTTACAATAGTCTATCCAGGTCTCCCAGTCATCCTCCCCCTGTGGGGTGGGGAAGGTGCCCGAGAAGATTCTCAGCCTTCAGTTGGAGTCGTGACTAATGGCAGGTACAGATATAGGGGCCAGCATTGGCATGGTCACAGAAGGCGAGGCAGTAACAGGTGCTGAGTGGGAGGGGGTATTGGGGAAAGAACATCCCCAGGTGGCAGGAATAGTTTCTTAAAGTCCTCCATGGTTTTTCCTTCCTCCAGCGACAACTTAGCACATTTGTCCTCAAAAGACTCAGATAATAATGGGAGCTCATCCTCCCCAGGGTCTTTACTGTCTTTTGTTATCACTCTCCAGGCAACTGGAACCCCTTCTGAGACAACAGTTTGTGGCACTTTAGAGCTGTCCACGTGGTCACTACACTTTACCAAGGCTATGAAAGTTTGGGCGATCAAATCAGCCTGTCGACCCACCACCAGAGGGTTTTTTAAACATTCAACTTTGGAGAGTGCTCCCTCTACAGTATCCTTACTAGTACCCAGGGGAATATCCAGTATAAGTAAAGCATTTTGGGGGTCAATCTCCTGCCCGGTACACCACCCCACCAACTGGTGTACAGCCATTTCTACTGGGGTAGCCATTAATCTTTAACAATAATTCATAATTTTTGGCCACTAGAAGGCACAAAATCCTAGCGGTGAGCCTCCACAATGTAACCCCTAGGTGGTGCTATCCCAAGGGCTACTACCCCTGCCTGCTTGGCTAGTAGCAGGTTAAGGGACCTGAGTTCTGAATGGGTGCCTTCACCCGGAGGGTCAGAGTTGGTAGTGGTCAAGCTAACCTGGGCACAGCCCTCTGGGATGCTGTAACCCCCCTCTTTCCTTACTAGTAGCCAGAACAATACACAATAATCACTTTCACAATATCCCTGATTTACCACACAAGTACTCACACTGTTTGCACTTACCACCGGGGCTTGCCTCTGTCCTGGCCCTAGGGACCCTCTGTAAAATAAGGTTATACACAGCAAATAACAGCAGTACAGTATTCTTGCACAAACTGGAACCACAGTCAGGGTAAATGCAAAAAAGAGTTAGATCTGATTTATTTAAGGGACTTGGACAAGGGAGGGGGGGGCGTAATCAGGTTAATTTTCTTAAAGGCTGTATCAAACAGTTATGCATGCACTTCAGGGTCCATAAACAGTCACACACTCTGTGTACTCAGATGGAGAATGGTGGGCTAGTCAGGAAAGTTGCAGATGGTTGGGGCCCTCTGATGGAAGAAAACAACATGCACAACACACACTATTTGTAATCTGGAGCCGGAGGGCTCAGTTCATGAAAAGAAAACAACAAGATAATCAGATGACACACTTTTAGATTAGGCTGTTGTTGCAGGGAGCTACCCTGATGATTACTCACGATACCAAAGACTGGACACAGGCTGGATGAAAATCGAGACAGCAGGTGGTTAATCTGGAGTGCCAGGAGAAGCAGGTCCCACACGAATCGCCGAGACGTTGTTCCTTTTCAAGCATGGAGCAGGGGGCTGATCCCCAGGCAGGTCTCTCATCGATGGCTTTCTCTGTGTAGTGGACAGTCTGGCTGGGCCAGTGTGGCAAGGCCCAAGGAAAATGGAGACAAATTCGGATACAGTCCATTTTGGGCTGAATACAGCTTCCAGCAAGCAGAACACAGTTCACACAGTGGGGGACCAAATCACGACCCACTTTCAATACACAGCACATTTGCATGTAAGGAAAACCTACTGTACCAGGCCAACCGCTCTCCGGTCACGATCGCAAAGTCTCTACACAAACCGGGGATTCAAAAGCAGCTGGAAATCCTGACAGGCCAATCGCATTCAGCAAAATCTTTGGTCTTCTTCAGGTATGAACCTGGTAAAAAATCAGTGGCTTACTTCGTTCTCACAAATATGGATTTACTCCAAAATAATTCTGTTCTCTCCTTCTCAGGGGCAGCAGGCACACATGCAGGTCAAAACTCAGCCCTTTCACAATTCTTCCATGCAAAACTACACAGAACTACTGCTCAAATCACTTGAGCTGTTCTCATTTCACTTCCCAGCTCAGAACTGACTGAAACAGCAGGCAGCTTGGGGATTTCCCTCAGATCCAAAAGATTTGGTTGGCTGATCTGCCAGTCACAACAAAGGCTTCTCCTTCGGGTGCAAAAAGGCACCAAAAGCCCAAAACTATAATTCCTACAGATTTTGACTCCAGACAGCTCCTGTAGTCCGACTCCATTTTAGGTCCTGCCAGACTGATTGGTCCAATTCAGCAGTTCTGGGCCAAAATGGTGAGGATAAACACAACAGTCCTTGCTGCAAAGAAAGCAGGTAAGACAAACTACATTATTATTATTACTACTCTAATGAATGATCAGCAAACAGTTACATCTATTAATGGGGCTCCCTCTGCGCAATTAGCGATGGCAAAAATGGAGCAATTACTTGGCAGCCCAGGCAGGAATCCAGCATGACAATACTCAGCCCCTTCCAGGTTAATTATTACTGCAATCTAGGCATCTCTTAATGCAACAGTACATGGAGGCTACACAGGCACTCTTTGGCAATAACGATTAACTGCTAAATGCAGGACACCAGCCTGGCAGTGAGCATTTAGGCAAGCTCACGGAAGACTTTTCGGGAACCCCCATTTGTAGGGGGGGTTACATACATTTCTTGAACATTCAGCACATATATGATGCTTGCACATTCAGCACGTCTATAACTTAGTTCTTCAACCATGGGCCAGCGTGGCTACCATGGTCCTTTTTCACTTTGGATCTTTCGGTGTGTACTTGCTACATAAGCCTAGGATGACCTGGTTCCTTACTTTTCATATCACACTCATGTACTTTTACAATACTGTACTTTCAATTTTTTGCAATTCGAACAGTTACTGCTGTTCTTGCAAACACCAGTCGGAACATTTCAGTTCCACATGACATTGGCTGGAGTTTACCGCTTCCACTGGACATGATGACACTTTAACACAATCCCTATTGGCAATCGCTGCCCTTAACAGTTCCAAATGGATAAATACTGGATCTCCCTGGCAAAGTCAGGAAGAGACCCAGTTCTGAGTGCTCCCCTTTCAGTTCTGCAGCACCAATCAATTCAGACACATTTATATAACTTTTAACAGGACCCTTGCCTGGTTACTCAGTGGCTGTCCACCCTTTCTAGGCTTGGGATAACGTAGGGTGCAGACAATAAACAGTTCTAAACAGTTTTCGGTTTCTTAAGGCTTTTTTGCCCCATTAAGCTTTTCTGTAGTTGCATTCTCAGGTACAATTTTACTCACTCAGGTATCCTCATGGAAATGGCATTCCTTTGTCCGATGTCCCTGAAGACTTCAGCTCTCTCACCACTGATTCAGATTCAGCTGTCTCACAGCTGGCTTGGCATCAAGTTGCAGGACCCACCTTTTTCCAAAACATAGAAAGTGTTTGGCTAGCCTTTGGAGGACATTCTTCTGGCAACCCCCAGATTAGTAGGGTTTGCTTTAAACTATCACTGATCTATTTTCTGGCAAAGAAGAATGAAGCTCCTCTCCCCAATGGAGAGGCTTATACTGGATCACCTGGCCCATTTGCATTGCTGGGGGCCTGAGCCCCCACCCCTGTGGAAGGCTCCCATTTGAATCTGAAAAATCTCCTGAAACACTGTCTTTTATGGAGCTCTTCTGAGGCCCCCTATTGGCTGAGGCTATTGGTTGCTTTGGCTCTGATTGACTGAAAGGCTTGTCAATCTCAAAAATGAACTCTTCATTAACCTCCCTTGATGCACAATTGGTTTTCTGTTTTGGTGCCAGAATTTAGGTCCCTGCAGTTCCCCAGGAGCACTTGGAAGTTTCCCATGAGCTTTGGCAAAAATCCCACAAGTCCTGGCTAAATAATCCCAGCTTTCTGATTGGCTGTTGCTGCCCTGTAATGGCTGCTCAACACACAGTCCCTTAAGCAGATTTAACACAGTCCCAAATAAAGTCCTGGTGCAGCCAGAATAATTAATATATTTTGCCCAATTGCCCCACAGTTCAATAATCACATGTCCCTTTAGTCGCTGCCCAGCACAAGCTGTTCATATCAGTCCCTTGCCTGTCGCTGCTACCAATATTTAGTGTCCCTTGTTTGCAGCAGGCAGGCTGATTCCCCGAGTCCCAACAACACTGGTGCAGCTAGGATTTATTTATTTATTTAAGATATTTCCCCTTTAAACACTTGTCCCTTTTACACATGTTCCCAAATGTTCAAAACAGTAGCTGCATAATATATTTACATTTCTTTTTCTGTGCAGCAGCCGCCAAAAACACAGTTCCCTGAGGGCAGACAGACCCTCAAGAATATTCAATATGATCGGAGCTCTGGCTCATTAATATTCATGAACCCTTATCACTAACACTTCGTGGATTTCTTTAATTATTTTGTACTGTGGACTCTGTTGGCCCTTGCTGTGGTCACCGGTCCACACTCTGGCCATCACGGGGACCAAGACTGCTGAACACCTTTTCTTTCTACCACAACCCCAGCGATCACAACATCAAAGACACCACCTACACCAGTGCAATCCCCGCTGCACCTTGTTGCATTCGAAGAGTGGGAGATCGAGGTTTAAATTTTAGAGTCCAAACTGGGCTGAATTTATGCTTGGGCTGTTTTTGTGGCAAAAGGGCACAACAGGACTGGGGCTACAACCAAAAAAAAAGGCAGGATTCAGGAGCTGCTTTTTGGGAGAAGGCAGAAATGGGCACCAGTTAAGCCCCCAAATTGGGGGGGTTGGGGCATTACACAAGCTGTACAGTGCAGATTCAGAGTCTACTCTGGACTGGACCCCCCCCCCCATTAAGTTTTCTGCTTCTTTGCTTTGAACTCCAGTAGAAACATAGAATTTGATGACAGATAAGGGCCATCTGGCCCACACAGTCTGCTCATTTTTTTTCCTGCCTATACTGTCACTACAAACTTTAACTGATCTTCAGGTCTGCCCACTTTGCTTTCCACTTAAAATACCCATATGCCTATCCCATTCATTCTTAAGTACCACCACTGTTTTCACCCCCACCAGCTCTGGTAGAAGATTGTTTCAGGAATCCACCACACTTTCAGTGAAGAAGTGCTTCCTCATATCTCTTTTGAATTTATCCCTTCCAGTCTCATTGCATGTCCCCTTGTTCTCGTGCTTTTCCTCTGAAATATACTTCACTCATGCACCTTATTTATCCCTGTGAGACATTTAAAGGTCTCTATAATATTCCTCCCTCCCTCCCTCCCTCCACTCTTCTCTTGTGTACACATTGTGGTTCTTCAGTCTCCTCGTAGGGCTTCTGATGCAAAACCTGCACCATATTAGTAGTCCTTTTCTGGACAGCCTCCGCTCTTTTAATGTCCTTCCTACCATGTGGTCTCCAGAATTGGACACAGTACCCCAGGCTGGGTCTCACCAACAATCTATACAGTGGCAACACCACCTCCCTCTTTCTGCCGGTGATACCCTTCCCTATGTACCCCAATATCCCAGTGGCCCTACCAACTGCCCTGTTACACTGCTTTGCCACCTTGAAGTAATCAGATATGATTACCTCCAGATCCCTTTCTCGTTTGGTGACCGTCAATACTTCTTTGCCAATTTTCTTCTCCATCTCTGGGTTTCTGTGCCTTGAGTTCATGGTTTTGCACTTTTTTGCACTGAAACCCAGCTGCCATACCCTTGACCTCCCCTCATATTTTCATAGGTCTCTGCACATTTTTTCTACCCCCTCTGGAGTGTCCACCCTATTGCAAATTTTGGTGTCTTCCACAAGGAGGCAGACCTTCCCTTCCAGCTCACCTGCAGTGACACTTATTAAGACATTAAAGAAGACTAGTCCCAGTACTTAGCCCTGAGGCACCCCGCTGATCACCCCCCCCCAGGATTAACCCTATTTACTACCAGCTGTTTCTTATACCTTAACCAATTTCTTACCCAGTTTAGCTCCTTAGGACCCACCCCTAAGCTGCCCTGTTTCCTTATGTGTCTCCTATGTAGAACGGTGTCAAAAGCCTTAAAGGAGAACTACCAGCAACAGAGAAGCCCAGGTCACTGCACAGATCGGGGCTTCACTTCTCTGGTCCTTCCTGCAGGCACCATAAAAAATTAGTTGTTTATTTACCTCATTGTTCATAAAATATTCACAAACCCTCGGTGGCCGCAACATTTTTAAGTACGGCACTCTGGAATACCACAATCTTGCTGGAAACATCACAAGATTATGATGTTTTATTACCCCAGCCCTAATACTCTCCCAATGTGTGGAAACATAACCAGGTCTGTATCTTCAATGCCCAGTGCTATTTTCACAGAATTTTACTAAATCCCATGGGTACACCTGCCATATCCATGGGATTTAGTCAATTTCTGCAAAAATAGCACCGGGTATTGAAGATACAGACCCAGTTATGTTTCCATAAATAGGGACAGTATTAAGGATGGGGGAATGCAATGTCATGATCTTGTGACATTTCCAGCAAGATTGCAGTAGTTCCGGAGTGCCATACTTAAAAATGTTAGGGCCACTGGTGGTTTGTGAATATTTTACAAGTAGTGAGGTAAATACTAACTTGCTAAGTTACCAGCAGAGTAGGCCTAAGGTCTATCGAGTCTGCTCGAAAATCAGCAACCGGTCAGGACACGTTGCTGCCCTCCCTACCTTCCCCAAAAATTCCCCGACCCCATCCCCCAACAGAGGTGCGCCTCCAGATCTGGCATTTCTCAGTTTTACCTTTCCCCTGTATCTGTCCCAGCCCCTCTTGAATCCCTCCAATGTATCCACCACCACCAACTCAGCAGGCAGTGCATTCCATGGGTCCACCACCTTCTCAGTAAAGTAGCGTCTCCTAGTCTCCCCCGAACCTCCTACCAACCAGCCTCATGGAATGCCCCCTGGTGGCAACCTCCTTCCTCATCTGGAAAACCCTATTAAGACTGACCCTGTTCACTACCTTTAGATATTTAAAGACCTTGATCATATCCGCTCTGTCCCTCCTCTCCTCCACGAAGTACAAGTTTAGCTCCTCAAGTCTCTCCTTATAGGATCTGTCCCCTAGGCCCTGCATCATCCTGGTTGTTCTCCTCTGGACTCTCTCCAGAAGCGTGATGTCATTTTTTAAATATGGTCACCAAAACTGCACGGAGTACTGTAGGTGCGGTCTAACCAGGCAGTTATACAGAGGGACAAGTACCTCCTGTCTCCTTGAGGTTATCCCCCTGACAATGCACCCGAGCATTTTAATCACTTTAGCCACAGCCTCCTACACTGCTCAGAGTTATTCATTTTGGCATCCACTGTCACCCCAAGATCCTCCCCCCCAAAAACCTGCAGTTCCTCCCCACCCAAGAAATACTCATGACTCGAGTTTCTAAGCCCCTAATGGAGAACCTTACACTTCTTGGCATTGAACCTCAATCTCAAAGTGTGTGACCACCTCTCCAGAGTCTTCAGGTCCTCCTGTAGGGCTCTTCTACCCTCATCCCCATCCACCACTGCCCCCAGCATCAAGTCATCTGGAAAGAGGCTCATCTCACTCTTGATACCATTTCTGATGTCCAAGATGTAAGTATTAGATAGGAGTGGGCCCAACACTGACCCTTGCAGGACATAGAAACATAGAATTTGATGGCAGATAAGGACCGCTTGGCCGACCCAGACTGCCCATTTCCCTACCTAATGGATAAGCTACAGATTCTAGTTAATCAACAGCTTACTTCCTCCTGCCCCCCACTAGAATTGCCTTATGCCTGTCACATGGATTCTTGAATTCTACCACTGTTCCTGACTCCACAACCTCCTCAGTAAGGCTGTTCCATATATCCACAACTCTCTCTGTGAAAAAATACTTTCTAACATTACCTCTGAGCCGTCCCCCCATCATCTTAAAATTGTGCCCCCTTGTTCTTGCACATCTCATCTTCTGAAAGATACTACCCTCTTGTACCTTGTTAATTCCCTTGAGATACTTGAAAGTTTCTATCATGTACCCCTCTCCCTCCTTTCCTTAAGGGGATACGTATTAAGCTGCTTTAGTTTCTCCTCGTATGTCTTCTGGTGCAGACCTTGCACCATTTTGGTTGTCCTCCTCTGAACAGCCTCCACTCTGTCTATGTCTTTGTGGAGATGGGGTCTCAAGAACTGCACGCGGTACTCCAGATGGGGTCTCACTAACTGTCTGTAGAGAGGGATAACAACTTCCTGTTTTCTACTGTTGATGGCAATGGCAATGCTCAGAAGCAGAGAAACAAAAGAGGTTGAGTGAGAGCCTCCGAAGTCCTGCCTTGGCTACCATCCGTGCCAAGCGGGCCAATAACCCCAAAGCAACTGCACAGGACTATATTTGATGCATTGGAGAATGTGTATGGGAGCCCTGATTCAGATGAGGATCTGTGGTGGAGAGTAAGAAATGCTCAGCAGTACCCAGGGGAGCCCTTGTCTGTGTATGTACTTTGGCTTGAAAAGCTGCTACAAGAGTGCCTCAGAAAGGGTAGTTTGCTGTCAAATGAATTAGATTGAACTAAGCTGGTACAGATCCTTACGTCTGCTCTGTATTCAGAATTGTTACTGCTTCAGTTGTGCCTCGCCACCCAACTGGAATCGCCCCCCTCCTATGATAAGCAAATGAAAGAAATTCGGGGGGTTGACCAAAGGTGACCCCGTGGGGGAATTGCACCCATATCTGCTACTGCTGCGCAAGTGACTGAGACTGATTAGCCAAGTGAGGCTCAGGGGCAAAAATCGGCACTTAATGAGCACTCTGAGAATGCAAAGGACTTCCCGCCCTGGGCCCAGCATTGCAAAGATGAGCTACTAAAGGAAGTCCGAGAATTGAAGAAGGGTGCCTCTTCATGGTCTGAACCATATTGATACTGATGCCCTATAATGAAGGCCCACTTCCAAGAGTGAATGGGTCAGGCTGTCTGAACCTCACATTCGAGCATTGTGCCAAAATTTTTATAGAGATGAACAGATGTCTGTGGACACAGTGGACTGTTTAGTAGAGTGCTTGGGCCCTTCTGATACCTGCATACCAGCTGCTTATTGCCACTTCACTGCTCTAGTTATTAGTGCACTACCTCACTCTGACAATTATAGCATTCAGTGGGCTCAATCCCAAGATCCTATGATTCAGCCAGCACTTGATGCCCTGCGTGCGGGAAACGATGTGTAAGTTATATTCCACTGACTTGCAAACTGCTTTATTGTGTAAAGAAGGCTCCAGATTGAAGTTGCTCAATCAGTTGTTGTATAGAGAGACAGAAGATCATAGGGGCAAAATAGACAAGCAACAATTGGTCCTGTCCATGGCCTTTAAAGATCTGATATTGAGGTCCCTCCACAATCACATGGGGCAGCTCGGTATTGACAGAACCCTTGACCTGGTACAATCTCGCTTCTACTGGCCCAAAATGGGGGACAATGTTGAGCACCATGTAAAGACTTGTAGTCACTGCCTGCAAAGAAAAGCCCTGCCTCAGAGGGCTGCCCCCTTGTTAATATTACTACCAGCGCCCCCATGAAACTAGTCTGCATAGACTTCTTGTGTTTAGAACCTGATCAGCAGAACATTGGCAATGTGTTAGTGGTTACGGATCATTTCACATGGTATACACAAGCTTTTCCCACCAAAGATCAAAAGGCATCTACCGTGGCCAAGGTGCTAGTGGAACATTTCTTCGTCCACTATGGTGCCCCCCAACGGATTCATTCTGATCAAAGCAGAGACTTTGAGAGTCGGCTAATCAAAGAAAAGTCAGCTAATCAAAGAAATGCTCTCTCTCTATGGGGGGTGCAAAAGTCAAGAACCACCCCCTATCACTTGCAGGGAGACCCTCAACCAGAACATTTTAACCGCACCCTTCTAGACATGCTGGGCACCCTCCACCCAGAAGACAAGCATAAATGGAGCCAGCCGATTAGCACCTTGGTACACGCATACAATTGCACGAAAAATGATGCTACTGGGTTCTCCTCCTACTGTCTCATGTTTGGGAGAGAGGCCCAGCTGCCAGTTGACGTCTGTTTTGGGATCTCTCCAGATGGGGTCCGAGCCAAAAACTACTTGCAATATGTACAAAAACTGAAAGCTCAATTGAACAATGCCTATCATCTGGCCCAGACAATGGCTGCCAAGAGAAATCTAGCCAACAAAGAGAGCCATGATAAAAAAGTAAAGGTTCAAGAGCTTCGACCTGGAGACCATGTGTTGTTATGCAATTTGGGACCGCATGGTAAACACAAAATTGCTGATCGGTGGCACCATCTTCCCCATGTAGTAGTTGGAAAGTTGGATGATTTACCTGTGTACAAGGTGTGCCCAGAGAACAACTCCAAAGATATCAAGACCATGCACCGTAACCACCTGCTGCCTATCGGCCAAGTCATGATTGAGGCTGAACCTCCAGTAATTAAGCCCCCTGAGCTGGTGACGCATGCTGCTGCAAGAAAGAGACAGAGTCAACCTACCCCAGTGGTCACGGATTTAAGGTTTCCTCCGCAGCAGGCCCAGAATGATAGTGACTGTCACTCCACTTCTGATGAACATGAATACGGCCATGTCTATTACCCCTCTTATGAACTGAGTCAGCTGTTTCAAGGTAACCCCCTGATAAATTGTGGGGATGAAGCTGGGCCTTCTGGACTGTCTAACCCCCCCCCCCCAGCTTCATCCTTGGAGCCAATGCTCCCTGAAAGTGAAGTGCCAAGCCTTACGTCTGAGGATGCAGACTCACTGTGTTTTGTTTAACTGTGTGAATTGCCCGAAGAAGGGGCCGATGGGTTGAGTCTCTCTGGTGACACACCAGGACCAGAGAAACAGTATGAGAGTATTGACAGAGCCCTTTCAGCTCCTCAAAGTTTGATTGTGCCTGAACCTTCACAAAATGAGCCAAGTGTTGTGGAACCAGAGCCTACAGAACAGGGAACTGACAGTGCTCCCAGCTTGGACATTCCCCTTCTTGCAGAGGCACCCCTCACAAGTGATGAAAGCTCCAAGACCATTGCTAAAAGTACAGAGACTGTGGTTGTTCACCCCAGAAACACTAGTTGAGCTGTCAAGCCAGTGGTGCGCTTCAGTTGCAATTCCCCCGGGAGGCCAGTGGATTTGCCTCTCAATGTAGTCCACAAAGGTGTTTATGTCTCTCAGAGCTCACTGCCCAAATTGAGCTTGACGGCCCATTCCAGGTTGCTTATTCTGCCCTCTCATCATGGTGCCCCTGCCCCATCAGCCCCAAGTTAGCTGACAGGGAAGGGCCCCCTCTTGCATTGTTTAGAGTACAAGAAGTTATTACATGATTCTGTATAGTAATGTTCATTTTACCTGTGTGAAATATGCATAATGTATTGTTAGAATGGAAATGATAAAGTGGAGTACATTGAAATGTGTAGTAAAGTGAAAAGTTATGCCAATTGATGAATCAGATCATACTTGTATAGCATGCTAATGGTTTAAATGTCTTGTATATGTTGCCTTTTCAATGTTATGATGGTACAGACTTGACATGGATGCCAAGTTTTGCCAGGCAGGGAAGGGTGTAACCCTCCTACAAATGGGGGTTCCTGAAAAGTCTTTCATGAGCTTGCCTAAATGCTCACTGCCAGGCTGGTGTCCTGCGTTTAGCAGTTAATCGTTATTGCCAAAGAGTGCCTGTGTAGTCTCTATGTGCTGTCATTTTAAGAGCTGCCTAGATTGCAGTAATAATTAATCTTTGAGGGGGCATAGTGTTGTCATGCTCGAGTCCCACCCAGGCTGCCAGGTAATCGCTCCGTTTCTGCCATCGCTAATTGCGCAGAGGGAGCCCTGTTAATAGACGTAACTGTTTGTTGATCATTCATTAGAGTAGTAATAATAATGTAGTTTGTCTAACCTGCCTTCTTTGCAGCAAGGACTGTTTTGTTTATCCTCACCATTTTGGCCCGGAACTGCCGAATTGGATCAATCAGTCTGGTGCGACCTAAAATGGAGCTGGACTACATGAACTGTCTGGAGTCAAAATCTGTAGGAATTGTAGTTTTGTGCTTTTGGCACCTTTTTTGCACGTGAATGGGAAGCCTTTGTTGTGACTGACAGACAGATCAGCCAACCGAATTTTTTGTATCTGAGGGAAATCCCCAAGCTGAATGCTGTTTCAGTCAGTTCTGAGCTGGGACGTGAAATGAGAACAGCTCAAGTTATTTGGGCAGTAGTTCTGTGTAGTTTTGCATGGGAGAACTGTGAAATGGATGAGTTTTGGCCTGCATGTGTGCCTGCTGCCCCTGAGAGGGAGAGAAGAGAATTATTGTGGATCAAATCCAAGTTTGTGAGAACGAAGTAAGCCACTGATTTTTTACCAGATTCATACCTGAAGAAGACCGAAGATTTTGCTGAATGCGATTGGCCTGTCAGGATTTCCAGCTGCTTTTGAATCCCCGGTTTGTGCAGAGACTTTGAGATCGTGACCAGGGAGCGATTTGCCTGGCACAGTAGAATTTCCTTATGTGTAAATGTGCTGTGTATTGAAAGTGGGTTGTGATTTGGTTCCCCACTGTGTGAACTGTGTTCTGCTTGCTGGAAGCTGTATCCAGCCCAAAACAGACTGCATCTGAATTTGTCTCCATTTGGCCTGGGCCTTGCCACACTGGTCCAGCCAGACTGCCCACTGCACAGAGAAAGCCATCGATGAGAGACCTGCCTGGGGATCAGCCCCCTGCTCCACGTTTGAGCAGGAACGACGCCTCGGCGATTCATATGGGCCCTGCTTCTCCTGGCACTCCAGATTAACCACCTGCTGTCTCGATTTTCGTCCAGCCTGTGTCCAGTCTTGGGTATCATGAGTAATCATCAGGGTAGCTCCCTGCAACAACAGCTTAATCTAAAAGTGTGTCATCTGATTGTCTTGTTGTTTTCTTTTCATAAACTGAGCCCTCCGGCTCTGGATTACAAATAGTGTGTGTTGTGCATGTTGTTTTCTTCTATCACAGGTCCCCAACCATCTGCAACGTTCCTGGCTAGCCCACCATTCTCCATATGGGTATCCAGAGGGTGTGACTGTTTATGGACCCTGAAGTGCATGCATAACTGTTTGACTGATACAGCCTTTAAGAAAATTAACCTGATTATGCCTCTCCCTTGTTCAAGTCCCTTAAATAAATCAGATCTAACTCTTTTTTTGCATTTACCCTGACTGTGGTTCCAGTTTGTGCAAGAGTACTGTACTGCTGTTATTTGCTGTGTATAGCCTTGTTTTACAGGGGGTCCCCAGGATCAAACCAGAGGAAAGCCCTGGTGGTAAGTGCAAACAGTGTGGGTACTTGTGTAGTGTATCAGTGGTATTGTGAAAGTGATTATTGTGTATTGTTCCAGACAGTAGTAAGGAAAGAGGGGGTGTTACTGTGTCTCGGAGGGCTGTGCCTAAGTTAGCTTGACCACTACCAACCCTGACCTCCAGGCAGAGGCACCCGTTTCAGAACTCAGGCCCCTTAACCTGCTACTATCCAAGCAGGCTGGGGTAGTAGCCCCCTGGGATAGCGCCACCTAAGGGTTACATATAAATGTATTAAATGTAATGTAACTGGCGGGTTACACCGCAAGTGCTTTTAGCCCAGAAGATGGGCACTGATTTCAGGATGCAGGGCCTCCCCTGCACAAACCCAAGGAAGAGTAAATAGTTTAAGTGTTTAATGTTTTCAAGCTAAGCCTTAATCTTCTTAATTTAGCTGGCCAATGTACAGCTGCACCGTTCATCAGACCTGCACCATTCTGGATTTTGATTACTGAGTACCCAGATTAAGGCTGGGATTGTGGGGTCTCATATCAAATGTTGGGGATTGGTACCAGTGTGGGTGATAATGTAAAATGTGTCTACTGATTTATGCAGCTTAGTTAGACAGCCAGGGCTCTGGTTATGCTAGAAGTTCATGGGCAAATATGAGTGATGTGTGATTTAAAATGCATCTTACCTACCCAGCTGGAGGGTTTCACCAGCATTAATCAAAACCATTGAATCAAATGTAAATACTATAAATGCATGACCACTATTCCTCTCTTCAACAATCCTAAGCCCTCCCCCTGTAAATAAACTGTGTTTATTGTTGGTTTGCAGATACCTGTGTCATGAGCATATTATTAGCATCCAGTCAATAAATGGTAAAAGGTATCAGCTATAGGGAAATGTTATCTGGCCATGTTTGGGGTGGCTTGTGGTAAAAGTGGGTGGGTACAGCATTCCAGAGAGTTGTACCAGGTTAGAGCTAGCCCACTGTGTAAATATAATATCTCAGATGAGAATCAGTTCAAAGTAAATCTAGGAACCAAGGCCCCCTCAACCTTGTTAGTGGCCACTAAGGCAGGAGTAGTAGCCCTCGGAGTAGCACTGCCTAGGGGTTATACTTGACAGTGGTATCTTTCCAGGATTATAATGTCCTTAAGATATTTAAGTGAATTCAAGCTAAAATACATTAAATGGCTGTAGTCAAAACAACTTCATGCATGCAGGAAATATGAACATATGAACATACGAGTTTACTAGCAGCAACAGACCACATGGTCTATCAAGTCTGCCTGAGTGTGCAGCTAGCACCATTAGCTTGCAGCTGCCCCACCCTCTCCCACTTCACAATTATCCCCCTCTCAACCTGTCTCATCCCATTTTGAAACTACCAACTGTCTTACAGGATACCACCTCCTCCGGCAGAGTGTTCCATTCTGCCACAACCCTCTCCTTGAAAAAGTGTTTCCTCATTTCCCTTCTATATCTTTCTCCCTCCAATCTAAGACCATACCCTCTCATGTCCCTCCCCCTCCTTAGCTTAAATATCTCTTCAGTACCTGTCTTGTTTATCCCTTTTAAGTACTTAAAGGTCTCAATCATATCCCCCTGATCCCTTCTCTTTTCCAGGGAGTACATATTCAGCTCACTTAGCCTGTCCTCGTATGTCCTGTCCTCCAGTCCAAGGATTATCTTTGTCGCTTTGTGCTGTACCCCTTCCAGCAATCTTACATCCTTCCTTAGATATGGGTGCCAGTATGGCATGCAGTACTCCAGGTGTGGCCTGGCCAGTTACCTGTAAAGAGGCAGGATCACCTCCCTGCTCTTGGAGGAGATTCCTCTCACAATACATCCCAGCATCCTGTTGGCCTTTGCTGCTGCCTTTCTGCACTGCTCTATATTGTTTATTTTCCCCAATACAACCACCCCTAGATCCTTTTCCTCCTCGGTGGTACCTAGCTGCACTCCTCCCAGCTGGTAACCCCGTCCCTGGGTTCTTTGGCCCCAAGGTGCAGTAATTTGCACTTTTTAGCATTGAACCCCACAGAAACAAAGAAACATAGAATTTGACAGCAGATAAGGATCACTTGGCCCACCTAGTCTGCCCATTTCCCTACCTATAGGATAACCTGCAGATCCTAGTTAACCAGCAGCCTATTTCTTCCTACCCCCTCCAGAAGATTTGCCTTATGTCTGTCCCATGCATTCTTGAATTCTCCCACTGTTTTAGATCCCACAACCTCCTCAGGAAGGCTGTTCCATGTGACCACCACCCTCTCTATGAAAAAATATTTCCTCACATTGCCCCGGAGCCGTCCCCCATCTATCTTCAAATTGTGTCCCCTTGTTCTTGCACATCTCTTTTTCTGAAAGATGCTACCCTCTTAGACTTTGTTGATTCCACTGAGGTACTTAAAAGTTTCTATCATGTCCCCCATCTTCCTTCTTTCCTCAAGGGTATACATATTAAGCTCCTTTAGTCTCTCCTCATATAGCTCCTTTAATCTCTCCTCATATCAACCCCAACTGCCATGCTTCCGACCACTCCTCCTCTTTGGTCAGGTCATCCTGCAGCCCCTGCCATCCTGCTATGTCGTCCACCACCATCCCCAACTTTGTGTCATCAACGAACAGACTGATGCCGTTCCTGATGCCATGTGAGATGTCCACTATGAATATCCCAAAAAGCACTGGCCCCAGTATCGATCCCTGTGGTATCCCGCTCATCATAGCCCTTGGAGATGAGAGCCCCTCCACCACCACCACTACCCTCTGTGGTCTGCCCTGCAGCCAATTTTCAATCCATTTAACTATCTTAGTCCCTGCCCCCATGTATCTCAACTTTCCCCCACCTCCCATGCGGCACTGAATCAAAGACTTTGCAGAAGTCCAAATATATGACATCCACAGCGTGGCCCTTGTCCAATCCCCTCATTACCCAGTCATAATACTTAACTAGGTTAGTCTGACAGGATCTTCCCAAGACAAACCCATGTTGATGACTGTCCTGGAGCCCAGTGTCTTCCAGAATGGTCACTAGCCTCTCCTTCAGGATTGTCTACTTCAGCTTTCCCACAATGGATGTTAGGCTTACTGGTCTGTAATTGCCCGGTTCATTCTTTGGGCCACTTTAATGGGGGGCACCATGTGGGCCATCCTCCAGTCATGTGATACACACCCTGTGTCCAGATATGTATTGAATAGGTCCGCCAGTGGCCCAGCCAAGATCTCTGCCATTTCCTTTAGCACCTTGGGATGTATGCCGTGTGGTCCTGGTGGCTTAGCCACCCTCAGAGCCCTTAGAACTTCCAATACCCTGCCCTCAATGATCACCCATCCATTACCCCTCCCTCCCCACCCCTCAGGTAATTGCCGGCTTTCTGCCCCGTGAATACAGAACAGAAGTGCTCATTTGGTGCTTCTGCCTGTTCCACCTCTTCTCAGCCGCCCCGTCATTCCTGATCCTCACTATCTGGTCCTTGTAGCTCCTTTTCTCTCACATGTATCTGAAGAAGTGCTTTTCCCTGTCCTTGATGTCTTGTGCCAGCCTCAATTCCATGGAAGCCTTGGCCATTCTGACTCCCCTGGTAACTTCTTTGGACTTATTCACGTACTCCTCCCTATCCTCCCCCTTCCCAGATTTTCTGTATCTCCTGAATGCTGGGTTTTTTTGGCCTCACCTTTTCTAAGACATCCCTACTCATTCAGCTTGGTTTCTTAGACCTTCCCTTTTTGCTCTGCGATTTGGTACAGATCTCAGTTGCCTCCACAAGCTCCAACTTGATTTTTTCCCATTTCTGGTTCACATCCCAGTGTGGCTGAATTTCTGTCAAGTGCACCCCTGAAATTTCACCCATCCTTCCAAAATCAGCCTGTCAACCACCCTGGTCCCTGTACCCACCACTTCCCTGCTCATGTTGAGCATGAACCACACAAAGTGGTGGCCACTCCCAGCCAGCGGGTCCTCCACCACCCCCCCCACCTCCCATACAGCCTCCTCGTTGGACAGTACTAGATCCAGCGTATTTCCCAACCTAGTCAGCTCGGTAACCATCTGTGCCAGGACACTGTTCTGGAAGGCTTCCAGGAGTATCTGTTCCCTAGCACGCGAGGTGACTGGTGTACCCCAATCCTCTACTGGCAGATTGAAGTCCCCCACGATCACTGTGTTACTTTTCCCACACACCTTCCTAATTTGCTCTGCTAGCTCCCTGTCCAGGTCCTCCCCTTGAGTTGGTGGCCTGTATACCATCCCCACCCTGAGAGTCCTATTTTTTGTGTCATGGAATTGCATCCACAAGGCCTCTGTTCTGCCCTCCTCTCCCACTCCCTCTTCCCTTGCACACTTTATCCCTTGTTCAGCTTCTTCACTCTTTCACACTTGGAACACTTATACTAGTGATGTGGGGACTGTTCCACTGAAATGAGAACCCCCCCCCAGATCCACGACTTACTCAAAGACTCATATACAGATTTGAGTAGCCGGGTTCCAGGCTCATGAGTAACTCCCTTCCCTCGTTCCTGCTCTGGCTGTGAGAAAGAGAGTGACAGCGACAGCACATGTAGCACTCAGATGTTGAGCATCATTTTCTGGTTTCTGCACAGGCTGTGTGACAGGGACAAAGAGTGCATGTGCCACTTGGAGTTGATGGTGCACTGACTTCATATCCGACATTGTTGGTGGTGAGGATCGTGAGCTTATTTTTTATATATAGGGTTTATGATCCTGGGTGAGACCTGGTGGCTTGTTCAGCCCAGTCCCCAAATGCTGTCAACTGTCCTTCTACCTCTTTCCATACCTCCTCATTTCCGCCAGTGTGGTAGGCTGGGCCGCAGCAACTCAGGCAGGGGTTCATGAAGCATGGTCCCTCCCCATCCATTTTCCTCCTGTACTTCGCCCTTCCCAGGTCTATGACAAACATTGTTGGTGCACATGCATGGAGGCACACATGCGCTCTGGAACCACCACCCTGTTCCACCCACCTAGCATACTGCCAGCCACCCAAGCATTGGCACCATACCTCTCAACTGCTATGAATTTCACATAGTGCTGTGGTTTTTACACTCAAATTAACCCTTACTTGGTTGGCCTGGTGGTGCAGAGAGCTGAGGTACTGGATGCCTTACCACACGTCACACCGGTGACCTGGGATCGGGAACGGACTTTGGTCATTGGGGAGCCAGCACGTGGGGGGAGGATTGAGCAGCCAGAAGGAAGTTCTCCTCTCCCAGGGTGGTTGCTGCCCCCCTGCAGTCCTGCCACCACTGGTTGGAGGTCCAGTGGAGGGGGCAACACATAGTAGAAGGGCACCTTGAGACATGGCATGTGCATGCAGCTGAGGTACAGGGGCAGGTTGTGGGGAGAAGGAGGGAAAATGCTAAAACATATGTAGAAAACATTTTACCCTTCTTTGTCGAAGGTTTACTGATACCCTTAATATTGTTAGAGCTATTTCTGAACACACAAACCTTGATAGAAACTTTCCTTAATACTAAATACATGTGGATCACCTTTTGTAGAAACATTATTCTTTAAACTAAGAAAGTGCTACACATTCTGGCCATCTGCTCTGAATTTTGAAGGCCAGTGTTATCAATTGTAATACTGAGAAGTTGAGAGGTGTGATCGGTGGTACCACTGGACCTCCACCCAGTGAAAGTCAGGAGCCATGATGGTTTACCACTCCGATCTGGTAGAAGAGTGCTCCCAGGTAGCCACTGGATCCTCTTTCAGCCCCACCCCAGCCAAACACCAGCAACCAGAGCTCGATCCTGAGCTCAGTTTGCTGGCATGGGAGAGGTAAGTCGCATAGCACGTCAGCTCAAAAAGATAAAGTCAGAGGTCAGAGGAGCATGGCAGAGAGAGATTCAGCAAACAAAGTTATGCAAAAAGGCTGAGGGAGCGGGTGTGTGGCTAGGACGTCAACATGGTGGGTGCCTAAATCGGGAGCTCCTCCCGGGTCAGGCAGTAAAGTAGCTCGAGCACCGTGACCTTCGGGATTAAATAACCCCCAACGTGAAAAACAGATGGGGTAAATGTCCCTTACCTAGTGAGGTGTTGCAGTATCCTCATTGAATGCCCCTGTGAGTCGGCTGAAGCGTCGGAGTCGGAGCAGTGTGACAGGCAGTAAGTCAAGTAGGCCCCAATAGACGATCAGCGGGATTGCAGTCATCGGAGTGGCTGGAGACCTAAGACGAGTGGCAGGCCAAGGCAGAGCGGTACTAGGGAGGTTCCCATCAATGGTTCGCAGATCAACTGGTGCACTAAATTCCTTTACTTCAAGCTAGCGCAGCCGCTACACCGGAGGCAAGATCTTACCCCCCAGTCCTTGTTTTAGTGCTGTATATGTATATGTATGGCCCACCAAAATGAAAGGGGACATGTTGTCCCAAATTCTGCAACAGATGTAGCTACACCATTGGTAGCAGACTCCTTGCAGCATATTACGCAAATGTTGGAAACAGTATTAATCCGAGTGGAGAATATTAATACCCAATTATCCAGACACAGTGGTTGCTGTCCGGAATTTGCAGGACCACATGAATGTGTCAGAGCAACAGGTGAAGGCATGTGAGCAGCATCAGTCTAAGCTCGTGCATAGGTTACAGGTACAGGAGGAAAGAATCACTGCGCTCCATGACAGAATAGAGGATCAGGAGAATAGGGCCAGAAGGAAGAACCTGTGCATTATAGGCATACCTGAAGGAGCAGAGGGGCAGAACATAGAGAGATTCTTAAATGAAACACTGCCTACCATGTTAGGGGAAAGATGGTAGGGCAATATGGACGTTGAACGAGCGCATCAGCTTGCGTCTAGAAGGGACAGGACAAGACCAATAATAGCATACTTCCTGAGACACTCCACGAAGGAGAAAATCCTCAGGGCTGCCAGAGACATAGGAGAAGTGCATTGGCAAAGTGCCACTATGCTGTTCTATCGTGATTTTGCCCATGAAACTGCCAGCAAAAGATGTACTTTTGGCCCCCTCAAAAAAATTCTTTATCAAAATAACTTTCACTTTAAATTCAGGGGTCTCACTAAGTTGCGGGTCACAAAGGATGGCAGAGAGTTGGTGGCAGAGTACCCCTCGGAAATAGAAAGATGGCTTTTCAAATTCTGGCCCGAATTGCCTATTCCCTCATCACCCAATAGGCGGCTCTGGAATCCTAATACCCTGAAAGGGAGCCATATGACAGGCTTCAACATCAAGGTGAGGGTATGAGAGGCATTTGTGTAACATCAAAGCACGGTCCCCCAGCACTGATGGGCCCTCTTGACCCTGCACAGATGTGGTCTGTAGTGCCGGAGCATCCCTTGCAGCCTCCACACAAGATGCAGTCTGCCCTGGCACCTAGAGCAGTCAGTACAGGGGCTCGGCTTCAACAGAGATCCAGGAGTGGGGGCCAATCCACACATGAAGCTGTAATGACGGCTCCTCCAGCAAAAGTGTCTCATGATGACAACACTTCTCCTCCTTGTAATGGCCATTCTCCTGTCCGGGAAGCTGTGGACATGGACACTAGTATGTCAAAAGACTGGGCTGACATATCCGAATCCATGCTGATTGAGGTGGTTGGTGCTGCAACTCCCATCAGACCTGGGTTAATCTCCTATGTGGCTGCAGTGACCAAGGATGGTGCAGGGCATACAGCTGCACCCCTATAGGCTGGTGTAGACCCGGATGAACTCCCTGGGTGATAGCCTGGACTTGTATAGTGGCTGCATTACAAAACTGTCTGAATATCGATTGTATAGCTAAACTTGTTATGCTGTTTACTATGCCTATACCCTGAAGGGAATCAGGGTGGCGGCTTCTTGGGGTCACTAATGGCACAGTACGTGTTCTCTCCCCATTCATTTAAACTGTGCATTGCACTCTCCAGACATAGTAACATTACATCAGGGTGCTAATTGCCCTGTGACCTAAAATTTCCTGCATAGAGGAAGGAACAGGAGTCTCTAGTAAGGGGATGTCCACTTCCTTCTGCATTATTACGTATTTTTCTAGCGTGGGGCCTTTACCGATAAGTAAGAACATTTCCCCCCCCCCTCCTCCCCTGCCCGAGGACCTCTCCTTCGGGGTGTCCCCGAGGAGGCTCTTGGGGGACTTCCCTTTCCGTCTCATTCCCCCTGATGGTCTGGTGCCCGATCTCTGGAGTACTGTGGGCCAGAGTACTGGATTGCTATTGGTTCTAACCAGTTACCTCCTACAAGGATCTGGGGCTAGTGTAGCCGAGGCCACTAATTTGTAGGGGCCTCTTTCACAGAACCTCGATCCTATAACGCTTGTGTGTTCTGGTAAAGTTTATGGGTGTTTAATACAAGAGTTGAATTCTTTTTTGGGGTAGGGGTTGGATAAGGTTAGCTATCCAACCCTCAGTTAACTTACTTATATTAAAGTTATTAAGATAAATAGGTTACTGCGTTGTTACTGTTTATAGTGGGTTTAAGCTTGGTGTTATATTCCTTTGTCGCAGCTTACAGGTTTAGGCATGAATACTTTTTATATTACTGGTTTCTAGTCCTTTTCCCATCTGGCAGCTTAGGTGGAGTTGACTTCGAAGATTGGCATTTGTTTGCAGATTTAGATTATACCTTGCAAGGCGACATATTACTTAGGTACCTTGGTATAGCTCTGGGGCTCATAGTTGCTGCGTACTCTTTAAGTCAGTATGTGTCCCCCCACAGCTATAGCTAGTCCTATTAGTTCCCCTACAATCCTGGTTTCCTGGAACATTAATGGGTTAAACCACCCTGTTAAACGGACTAAAGTGCTTCAGTACTTGCGCTCCTTACTCTCAGATATTGCCCTACTTCAGGAAACGCATCTTCTGAAAAAAGCAGTCGTATGGATGAAGAAAGCATGGGTGGGGGAGGTTTGTGCTAATTCAGCTACGACCAAGACTAGAGGGGTAGCCATTCTGGTCCGCCGCTCCTCCTCATGGACCTTAGAGGAATCTAAAGATGACTCACAGGGCAGGTGGGTGGTTGCCAGGCTATCCTCCCCAGAAGAGAAGTTGATTTTATGCAACTTGTACGTCCCCAACGTAGACCATGCAGAGTTTTTTCCCCGCAATCAGTCAGGCCATCTCTTCCCTCACTCAGGATGATGGGGCAATCCCTATTATAATAGGAGGAGATTTCAATATGGTAGCAGATGTGTTTGTGGATAAGTCTAACCCTTCTCCCCAGGCCAGAGTTAAGGCTAGTTTAGCTCTCCAGGAAATGCAGCAGGAATGGGGTTTAACGGATGTGTAGCGAGGGACAACTCGGATGGGAGGGACTATACATTTTATTCCCCTGAACACTCCACTCATAGTCATATTGATTTCTTTTTAACTAATGTGGTAGCAGCTCAGAACACTCTTAATGCTAAAATTGAGAATATTCTTATTTCAGATCATGCTCCTGTGTCGATATCCTATACAAGAGGGGGGCAGTCTAAAATGGTGACTTGTTGAAGGTGTAATCCATTGTTGCTTAAAGACCCGGAATTTCATAAGATGTTGTCCCAGGCTGCGAAGGAATACTTTGCTCACAATGCCCAGTGTGGTGTCTCCACTGGTATGGTATGGGAGGCCTTTAAGGCGGTGATTAGAGGCCACATTATTGCTTTTTCGGCTGCCAAAAACAGAGAATGGAAAGCCAACTTGGCCCAATGGCAGGCAGATCTAGTGACCTTGGAGTCCCGCTTTAGGGCTTCTCCTACCCATAGAAGAGATAAATCTCTACTTAGGCGCATTGTAGGCCTTAAGTATCAAATCAATGCCACCTTACACCAAAAGGCGGAGTGGGTCTTAATGAAATCCAAGCACGCATACTGGAAGGGGGTGAAAAAAGTGACAAATTGCTAGCATTTAGGCTGCGGAAGCAACAAGCGTCATCCCAGATTCAGGCCCTTCGCTCGGCAGCGGGTAAGCTTGTCCACAAAGCCCAAGATATTAATGACACCATAAAGGTATTTTATCAAAACCTATATAGATCGCAGGTTGCCCTATTGGCTCAGCAAGTAGAGCAGGAGATCGATCAGTTTTTTTCAGAGATTTGTCGGCCCTGAAATCACTCCACTGCAAAGGACTACCTTGGACGCCCCGATAACTCCAGTGGAACTACGGCAAGCTCTATTCCGTATGGCAAAAGGCAAAGCTCCTAGTCCAGACAGGATGGCGGCTGAGTTGTATTAAGCACTGGTGGATGATATCTCACAACCTTTACTCCTTGCTTTGCAGGAAGCCTACTCGCAGGACCATTCCCCCCATCTATGAGGGAGGCCCTGATTATTCTATTACCAAAACAGTCCAACGACACTGCAGACTGCGCCAATTATCATCCGATCTCCCTACCCCCCACTGATACTAAAGTTTTGGCCAAGATTCTAGCCACACGGATGCAGGAGGTGTTACCCTCAATTATTCACCCGGCACAGGTGGGCTTTATGCAGGGCAAATCTGGCTCTGATAACACTAGGCTTCTCCTTAATTTAAAATGGATAGCCTCTCGCTCCACTGAAGCCATGGCCACTTTGGCAATAGATTTTACTAAAGCCTTCGACTCTGTTGAATGGCATTACCTGCATCGGGTACTGCCGAACTATGGCTTCGGCCCTAATTTCTGTCAGTGGGTGGCTACATTATATGGATCTCCGACGGCTAGAATGCTGACCAACACCACAATCTCTGCTCTATTTCCGTTGCATAGGGGTACTAGGCAGGGCTGTACCCTTTCCCCTCTATTATTTTTGGTGGCCTTAGACCCTCTTATAAGGGCCTTTATTGCCTCACCTGTGATCTCGGGCATTACATTTGCTGGGAAATCGTACCTTGTAGCTGCTTATGCCGATGACCTGCTCCTGACCCTCGCCCATCCTGAAGAGTCCATACGGCATGTCTTACCCCTATTGTAGGTGTTCTCATCCTTTTCGGGTCTCTGTGTCAACCGGAAAAAAAACCTTCTGGCCCCTCTCAATGTAATTTGTAACAAACAATGTTTATAGGGGACTGACCTGGTCTGGGTGAGTCAGGGACTCCCTTACCTGGGCATATTAGTACCGGCCAGGTGGGCTGACCTCGAAAAGGCTAATTTTGCACCTCTGCTGTCTCAGCTGTCAGCAGAGATAGATAAACGGGATAGATTTCAGCTATCTTTACCTGGGAGGGTCGTGACTATCCGCATGCTTCTGTTGCCCCGAGTTATGTACTTATTTAAGAATCTTCCAAAATGCCACTCCCCTAAGCTCTTTGCCTCCATAGAGAATCAGATATCTCATTTTCTATGGGAGGGTAAAGCTCCCAGATGGAATAAGCATAAATTAAGAGCGCACTGGTCCTCAGGGGGTATAGGATCCCCCTGGCTTCAAGGGTATCATCCAGCTTGCACAGCTGCAGCTGCTACTAAGTGGTTTGTCCCCAGTCTGTTACCCTCTCCTCTTTGGGTCCAGTTGGAGGCGGACTTAGTGGCAAACTCCCAGCTGCACTGGTTCCTACATCCTATGACCCGCTCCCAGCGTACTCTGGCACCGGTAGTAACAGAGACTAAACGAGCCTGGCATCTGCTCATGACTCACTCCCATACACCCAGGGAAGCACAAGCCCCCCCCCCATGGTTTTACACTCTGCTGTGACATAATAAGGCTTTAACAATTGAGGATACCCCTTTTCATTGGCCTACATGGGAGGCACAGGGAATCCGGTATATACAGGACTTGTGTTTACCCGGCTCCTCAACTTTGATGTCCTTTGCCCAACTGCAGCAGAAATTTCAGATCCCAGGTAGGGATTTTTGGAGATTTCTTCAAATGCGCAGTGCTATACAGGCTCAGACGTCCCATAGGGACATGGAGCCGAAGTGGGAGTGGTTGGCCCATAGTCATGAAACATCCTCTAGTGGAGGGCTCATTGAGCATTTTTATAAGACTTGGCAAGATGCACAGGCAGACTCATCCAATGCGTGCAGGTTGAAGTGGGCTTCTATTTTGAATACCCATATTTCTCATGAATCCTGGAACCGGTACCTTCAGGAATGTCATTTCACGTACACAGACACTAAAAGCAGTTTCATACAGCTCAAAATGTTGCTGTTTTGGTATCAAATGCCAGCATCCCTACACTCTCATGGCCTACAGCAACACTCCAGTTGTTGGCGATGTCAACACCCTGGAGGTCACCTACTGCACATTCTTCGGTCATGCCTGATGCTCTCACCTTTTTGGTCTGCCATAGCCCAGGATTGCTCTACATTTTTGGGAACTCAAATACATTTATCTGACCCCAAGCTTCTATTAGGGGACACTTCATCCTTCACTGCCTTATCTGGGCCTAAGAGACATTGGATCGCACTTACTTTTCTGGAAGCCAAGCGACTGGTACTTATACAATGGCGATAACCAATCCCACCTTCTCATAGTAGTTGGCATGCTGCACTTGCTAGATTATCTATCTTAGACAGGTTGTCCTGTATTCAAGTAGGCCGTATGGATAAATATAATGCCAGATGGGAAGCTTATTTTCATTCCTTTCTTTGTAGAATGGCAATTCCTTATTGTAATCCCCCTTTATAATTTCTTTGGCATTGTATGTTTATGGTTGACAACTCCGCCGTTAAAATGTGTAATATTTGAGATCTTTAGTTGATGTCAGAGGATTATTGTATATGCTACATTATTTGTATAATGTGAGTGTGTGTACTCAGAGCTCGATATTTTCGTGTATGAGTCAGGTCATGGCTGTGGCCTTTTGTTATGTATGTATGCTTAGAAACTCAATAAAAATTTTCTATGATAAAAGAAAAAAGGCGGAGAGAGCGAGAGAGAGAGAGAGAACTGAAGGGAGTGTGGGGCATGCCCTTGGGCTGAAGTTACAAAAACACACACACACATATTAGCGAACTTACAGTAGATGTGAGCCCTGGGACACCGTGTCCATGTTCACACTCCTGCCTGGTGCCTGTACAGGGCTCACTAGGTTGAAGGGATGAGTTTGTGCCTTCTCCTTTGGTAGGATGGTTGTCACAAAAAAGATAAGAAAAAACACAGTTTTGCCACCCAGAGAGAATAAGTGGACAAGATGTTGAGTGTAGTACCACCCCCTGGGATGCAGAACCTACCCACCTCCCTACACTGGACTGGAACACCCTCCTGGGGGACCCAATGAGACAGTTATCACTTTCACCCATAGACAATTCAACAGCATGCAAAGACTGAATACCCACACGGTGATAAAATTCAACAAATGAAACTATGATTTTATTTTGGCACACATGCCCAGAGGTTGTGGAGAGAGCCCGGGATAGTCAAATACAAGTTGCTGTACACAAAACCACCTTCAGGCAATTCCCCTTGAATCCCACACAGCATATACTGTACACATCTGCCCAAGCAAGGTGCCCATACGATGACTATTTTACACAGGGCGTGGAAACTTTTACCCATTACCAATAATAAAACTGCAAGCACAAGCACATTGTTAAACATTAGACTCTGAGTACCCAGGTATAAAAACACAGTCCAGTGCAGGCCTGACTGAAGAGTTGCCTGGGATCCTGTGGTGGTGTACTTGATGGAAAATTCAGTAAGCTTGCAGTTTAACCCCCAAACAGGCCAGTGTGTGCTAGCACAACTTTTTAAAACTTGAAGACAAAGTAGAACATCAATCCTCCAACAGCAATAACTATAATCCAACAGAAGAAATTTGAACAGGACCCCAGCCAGCTGTGCGGGCACTCACGTGACCCTCAAGTCCAGATGAACATCCGAAATTGGGACCTGCACAAGGCAGCAGTTGATGTAGCACTCAGGATATTTTCACTTGGGCCAAGCACCACAGTTTAAGCCTTCTGGCTATTCTTCTCGCCATTCACAGGATCACATATGCAGTGGTTTCATGGTTCCCGAGGAGCACAAACCCCAGCAGTGACCCCCGTGGTCCAACTCCCCACAGGATCGAGACTACCTCTGTACTATGGGCAGATGCTATGCATCCCCATTTCCTGATTCACCCCACTCGGTAAGGGCTAGCAGGCCCCTTACCTGGCTCCACAGCAGCTCAAGGGAGATGCAGATCTCAGTCTCCAAAGTGGGCTTCAGCAGTTTCATGGGCTTCACACTTCTCAGGTGTCGATGCAGCACAAATTGGGTACACTCAGTCTCTTTCCTCACATGTACTTTAAAACTCTGGAGAGGGCTTTTCTGAACTGGGCCTGACTAGGCTGAAGTCACATCCCACCAGAAGCAGGTCCTCACTCCAACAGAGTGTCCCCAAGACTGCCCTTTCTCCTTCAAAGCCCAACAATCTATTTCTCTCCATTTCAGAACTCATTGGGCAGAGATGTCTGTCAGTCTTTCTCAAGTGTCCTGCCTTCTGATTGGCTCAAAAAGCCTGTGAGTCTGATTGGTAGGAACCTGCCACCTCATCCTTTCATAGTCCATCACTTTGCCTTGCTGCTCATTGATTGGTTACTGTCTGAGTGAGAAGTCACAAAGATGGCAGCCCCTTTGCTTCAATGGAGCCCAGCACTCCAAAAGTCTTTATTTTTATTTTATTAATTCTGCCCCTTCTAAAGTGATAGCCTCTGGGATGGATTTCAGCCCCCATGGGCTATTTTCTAATGGAGTGGTGGCGAGGGTTATGGCTTGTGTGCTGCCCATCAGGAGTTACATTCACTACTACCCCCTAATGCTGCAGTCTCTCTTTGTGTAGCAGGGAGCTGCTCTGTTAAAAGTGCAGTGTGCTAAATGTCATGATCCTTCTTCCACTCCCCCCAGTTTCTCCGAGGCCCCTGATGCCCACTGAACTCCCTGGGGCTGGGGCACACTAGAGGAGGTACTAGCTGGTCACCAATATGGCTCTCTGGGCTCCCAGTGGGTGGGCTGGCACATCCAACACTGACAAACATTTGAGCTGGGAAAACAGCTCAAGCGTTTGAGCAGGCTGCTGCTCAAACATGCACACACTGGCTGTACTCAAGTGCAGCAATTTCATATAGCTCCTCCAGTCCCCTTTCCAGCTTTAGTCCTGGAGCCAAAGTGAGGAGACAGATTGCAAAGTTCAGGGGTGGCACACACAGAGTGCAGGTAAGGCCCCCATTCCCCCAGAGGGGGTTTACACTCTCCCCAGGGTCACAAATTGTCGTCACGACAATTGCATGAGTTCCATCAAGTGCATATCTGAAAAGACAAAAGAAACAACAACAACACTAACAGTTATATCTAGACAAATGATTCCTAGCTAGGCTAGCTTCAAATTCCAATTCATATAATAAACAGGAACAGAATCAACAACATTTCCATCAACAGTTCTAGATAGACAATTGGTCCCTGTCTAACCAACATGCCCAGATCTTTACATCCCCACCTTACACCTAAGGGTTATTAAATACAATATGAGGCAGTGCATGGGGAGTGACATAGATTTCATGGTGCACCACATAAAGAGGCAGGTCAGTGGGAGCTCCAGGGGAATCATAACTGAGTTTCAAGAGGGGTTTGATAAGTCTTTCTGACTGCCTCAATGGGACTTCTTCAGTTTAAAGGACAACTGATGGTATAGAATCCTCTTCTCTGGGAGGCGAATGGGGCTTTTTGACATGAGCTGGTTTAAGTACAATGTCTGGTTCCTGGTCAATCTCTATTGGATTGTCCACATGCTCCAGCCCAGGTGAGGGTTCAAAAGACTCTGCATTAGCGTCTAGTGGTGTGGGTGGAGTATTTGTCTACCACCATTCATCAGAATTGTTCATCAGCTGGCGAATGCCCACTGCAGAATAATAAAACAAAAGATCATCTTCCTCATCAGAAGATCCTGCGTCATTGGGAGCTGGGTCCAAAGCAGGCCTTTCAGGAGTCCCAATTGCACAGTTATCCAGTTGGGATTCGGGTTGAATAGTCTGGTTGTTATGTCTGCGAGAACCCCTGGTTTTCATTCTTTGAGGTTGCACTGGGCCATTTTCTTGCTCTGGAACATCTAATTGTCCAATGGGGAGCAAATGGTTGCAGTGCAACATCTTACTTCTCTGAGTCTCCCCTTCTGGGCAAATTCTGTACACTGGCAAGTCCACTAGCTTTGCCATGACCACGTAGGGGATGTTTCCCCACCTGTCAGCAATGCTATGCTTTCCAGGGTACCCCAAATTTCAGACCAAAACTCTGTCCCCAAGGAGTAACCCATGAGCTCTGACATGTTTATCATATCGAGTTTTATTTGCCAAGTTTTTTTGTTAGACAACTCTGTGGCCAACTGGTAAGCACCATCCAACTGTTGTTTCAGTCTTTGGAAAAATTTGGTTTAAGTCTCTAAGTTGTCCCTGCTGGATGACACTCCAAATGCAAGGTCTACTGGAAGCCTGGCCTGTCTTTCAAACATAAGCAAATATGGGGATTGCCCTTTGGCATCATTGTTAGTGCAATTGTAGGCATGGACCAGCATACTAACTTGTTGATTCCAGTGTGCTTTTTTTGCAAGGGTCCAACGTGCCCAACATATCTAATAGAGTCTTATTGAATCTTTTGGGTTTAGGGTCACCCTGGGTGTGGTAGGGAGTAGTTTGAGACTTCCTAATTCCCCACAGAGACAGCAACACTTTGATCAGTGAACTTTCGAAATCCTGACCTTGGTGTGAATAGATTCTCTTGGGAAGTCTGTAATGAACAAAGTATTTTTTAATCAGAATCTTAGCTACAGTGGTGGCACTTTTGTCTTTGGCTGGAAAGGCTTGGGCATATTGAGAGTAGTGGTCAGTCACTACCAGGTGTTAGCTATATTCTTTTGATCAGGTTCCAAACCCAAAAAGTCAATACACGCTAAGTCCATGGGGGCACTTGTGGTAATGTTCACCAAAGGAACTGCTCAAGAGGGCAATGTTTTCCACTGGATGCATCTTTTACACTGTTTTCAATAATTCTCTACATCTAACCTCATTCTGGGCCAATAGAACCTCCTTCTAACTTGGTCCAGCATTCTATCCACCTCAAATATCCCATCTCGTTGTGCAGGACTTTGAGGGCCATCTTTCTGAACTTTAAAGGTAGTAACCACTGTTTTAGTCTTGCTCCATCATTGCTCTTAGGTTCTCTGTAAATCACACCATTATGCGTTTTCATTTTACTCCATTTTCTCAGTAGAACGGAAGTGTCAAGATGACTTATGATGACTTATGTTGCCTCAGGCTCTGCCAGCCCTGATTGGGCATGGTGAAATCTCCTCATTGCAGATCAGCTCCTGAACCAGCTGACCACCTACCCGCCCAGCTCCAAGCCCAAATCTACAGGCTCTGCCAGCCCTGATTGGGTAGGGTGAAATCTTCCTGGCCGTGATTCAGCTCCTGAACCAGCCGACCGCCTACCTGTCCAGCTCTGAGCCCATATCTACAGGCTCTGCCAGCCTTGATGGGGTGTGGTAAAATCTTCCTGGCCATGGTTCGGCTCCTGAACCAGCTGACTGCCTACTCGCCCAGCTCTGAGCCTGAATCTACAGGCTCTGGCAGCCCTGATTGGTCACGGTGAAATTTTTCTGGCTGCCATTTAACCCCTGAACCAGCCAACTGCCTACCCACCCAGCTCCAAGCCTGAATTTACAGGTAAATGACTGCTGCTCCCAGACAGACTTTTGAACTTGGTTGCCTTTTCTGAAAAAGGGCATTGATAGACTCTCTCCCGAGAATCCTAACCCGTAACTCGCTCTATTTCCTTTGAGCTCCCATCTGAAACCGAACTTACTGCAATTCAATTTACTGCTCGTTACCTAAAGTTTTTATGTATTTCAACTGTTTCCAAAATGGGCAGCAGGTAGAGTTAATTGCTAGAGATTCCCAGGGTGTGTTTAAAGACATCTGGGGCTCTGTCTTTTGCTTTTGCAGACCCTACCCTGTGGAACTCTCTACCTCATCGGGTTCGAGAGTGCCTGACTGTCCAGAGCTTCAAAACAGCATTAAAGACACATTTATTTAGCCAGACATTCCCGGACTCTGGTACACGATCTTACTCTTGGAGTATGATTTTAGTTTACTATTTATTTATATTTGTTCTGGCTGAAAATTGATTGTTTTAAAATTCTTATTCATGTGGTTTTTTATGTGCAAGCACTTTGATTTTGGATAAGCCCTTTTTAGAAATAAAGAATGATTTGATTTCATTGAGCAAATTAACTGAAATTGTGGTGTGCTAATAATTTAATAATCAACGTGCCTTATCTGCTGCAATTTATAAAATGCTGCACATTATATACTGCTTACTGCATGAGTTATTTAGAAATGTATAGCTTGTTTTTCTCTGCTCTCTTTAGCTGTGGCTTGTGACTCTCTACTCTCTCCTTGACTGCTACCCCATCTTCTGCTCTCTGTGCATCCCCTGCTTGAATCTCCTCCTTCTCCTCCTTTTAACATTTTTTGCCACACCCAAGCTTCTTTCTTTAAATTAATCTGGTTCCTCATACCTTCCCTCAGGTTCTGCCAGCCCTGATCGGGTGCAGTGAAATCTCCCTGGCCGCGGTTTGGCTCCTGAATCAGCCTAGCCACCCAGCTCCGAGCCTGAATCTACAGGTAAGTGGCTGCTGCTCCCAGACTTCCCAGCTGGTGCTTTTGCTGGCTCCCATCTGCGCCCTCCCACCCACCCTATCTGGCAATTTGCTATACAGATAAAGTTAGTCACATGACCCACCCTATCTGGGCAATTTGTTATATAGATAAAATTAGTTGCACGACTTTCTGGGGAAATTTACTAACTCCACATTTTCCATCAGCTCCTTATATAGACTAACCACAAAGGGCACTACACTGATGACAAATTGTTTTTTTACACACAAACCTCCTACTCTGACTGTAACCTACCAAATAAAACTACCTGAACACCCTTTGCAGCTTATTACTCTCCTCCCCACCATTCACCACCTATTATCTCTTGGATTTCTGTTTACCTCTGGTGCTGCTCCAGTCATAATTTCTCTCATTTTAAATTTCAAATTCACCCACACTCTCTAGTATAATTCTCTTTATCATTTCCTCTATTTACCTATAGGCTGAAGTCCCACGATCATGACTCACTGACTAGGCATGTTAAATTTCACAACTTGCGTTATCATATTTTTTCTATCTACTCTTTCCCACAAAAATCTCTCAATTCCTCTAGGCCCTACCAATGCTTTGCCACCCACAACCCCCGCTCCTTTTCTCCAGGCTCCAGAGTACGCCTACGTTGTAACCCCTTCTCCCTGCTCACATACATGTTCTCATTCTACAATCCTACAATGCACGTCTCTCCTAAATCTGGGCTCACTCCTGTGCATTACTAAGGCAGTTAAGAGAATGCCTGCCTCCCGCAAAACAACATTGCTTTTTTACACGGTTGGTATCAGCCCAGTCATGGTACGGGAGCTCTAAACTGCACTACCTTATCATCACACTCCTCTTATCGGATGGCAACATCGACCCCAATCCTGGACCTAACCCAACTGCTTACACTGCTGCCTCTAGTAATAACCATTGTCCTTCCCCCTATAACCTCCTTCTCCTTTCCTGGGTCCTCAGACTCCTTCATCTTAACATACATAGCCTACTACTGAAAGTGGACCTACTACAACCACTCACTGAATCTCTTTCCCCTGACATTCTCATACTCACTGAATCTTGGCTTACTAATAAAATGGCTACAGATGAAATATCTATCCCTAGTTACACCATCTCCCACCAAGACCACGAAGGTGGGAGGTGGGTGGGGTGGCCATGTATATCTCCTCCACTATACAATATACTACCATGCTCATACTGGGTTTAGAATGGAAGAAGGCTTCTAAAGCCCATTGTTACCGTTCCCCACATTAGTGTGTCCATTTATGTCTATTCTGCAGCAACCAGATATCAACACCTTTCTTAAAGCTTGTTAAAGAACTACTGGTCATTAAGTCATTTGGGAGTGCATTCCATAATCTGCCTGCTCTATTTATAAACATACAATGCCTACTGTTGTTCCTGGCAGTCTCTATTTTTATTTGCTTCTTATGCCCTCTCAAACTTGAAGGTTTGACCTGTGTGACTATTCCCATTTCATCCATTAATTCTGGTTCTCCCAGTATTTTGCACATATTTAAAATATCACCTCTCACTCTTCTTTGTTGTAATGAAAAAAGTTCCAATCTTTGTAGTCTCTCCTCATATTTACATAGAAACATAGAAGTTGACAGCAGATAAGCCCGCAAGGCCCATCCAGTCTGCCCATTTCTTTTTCTACCTTATGAATGTGCCATCGGCCTTTGCTCTGCCAATGGCCTATCCGTTCATACTCATCTGTATTGCTCCCTTATGCCTATTCCATCCCTGTTTGAAGCCCTGCACTGTATTCATAGCCATCACTTCCTGAGATAGGCCATTCCATGCATCCACCACCCTTTCTGTGAAAAAGAACTTGCTCACATTACCCCTTAATCGGCCTCCCTCTAATCTCATGTTGTGTCCTCTTGCCCTGCTATTTTTCTTATATTGAAACATGTTAGACTCTTTCACCTTGTTAATGCCCTTAAGGTGTTTGAATGTTTCAATCCTATCACCTCTCTCCCTCCTTTCCTCTAAGGTATACATATTGAGCTCCGTTAATCTGTCCACATATGTTTTCTGATGCAGTCCCTGCACCATTTTGGATGCCCTTCTCTGGGCTGCCTCAATTTGGTTAATGTCTTTGTGAAGGTGTGGCCTCCAGTACTGTACGCAGTACTCCAGATGAGGCCTAACCAGTGTCTTGTCAAGAGGATTATTACCTCCTCTCCCGACTTGTGATACCCCACTAATACACCCCAACATCCCCTAGCCTTACCTACTGCTTTAGTGGTCTGCTTGGATGATTTCAGGTCATCGGTGATGACGATGCCCAAGTCTCTTTCTTCCCTTGTGACTGCCAGCAACTCCCCTCCCAGGGTTTCTCTTCCCTATGTGCATAATCTTGTACTTCTTTGCATTAATTTATATTATCTTAGTGAACCTATCATTTTCGTAAACCTCCTTTGAATTCTTTTCACTCTATTGTTTTCACCCAATATATATTGCTCCATGCTGGTGATCCATAATCTAAATGTGGCCTCACCTACGTTTTATAGAGTGGAATCAAAATCATATAATTTGCCTTCCGTATTAGATGTATCCTATGTAGTTTAAAATCTAACTTATTGTCAATAATACCACAGTATTTTTCCTGTGTTGATACTTTCAGATTATTTCCATTTAACATGTAGGACTGTGCTGCCCTGTTCCTACCCAAGTGCATCACTGAGCATTTCTCAACACTAAAGTGCATCCCGTTCCTTGCAGACCATTGTTCAATTCTTGCCAAGTCATCTCTTATCCTTTGCTGTTGTTCTTTACTTTCTACTGGACCAGCTAATTTAATATCATCAGCAAATTTGACCAACATGTTGTTTATGTTGTGATGTTAGTCACTTATATAAAGTGCTAATAGGACTAGTGCCAACACAGAACTCTGTGGCACCCCGCTGGTCACCTCAACAGGTTCAGAGTACTCCCCCAAAATTTACACCCTGTGTCTTCTACCATCCAACCAATTCCTAATCCACTTTGTTATTCTACTATCTATCCCTATTACATCCAGTTTCTTTATTACGTTATCATGTGGGACTGTGTCAAAGGCCTTTGAGCAGTCTAGAAATAAGATGTCCATTGCTATACTGTTGTTTAGATTTTTGTTTATATATCCACAGAAGCAGAGTTGATTAGTAGTACAACCCCTACTTTTTTTTTAAATCCATGTTGCCTCCTATCCTCATATCCCAAATAGTTAAGATTTCCTTCTATTTTTCCTTAAGGAAGCTTTCCACAATTTTGCACAGTATGGCCGTCAGACTTACTGGTCTATAGTTAGAGGCCTCAGCCCTCTTTCCCTTCTTGTATATGGGCATGACTGTCACTGACTTCCAATCCTCAGGTATCTCACCTATATGAAAATATTCATTAAATAGATTTTTTAAGGGTTTGGATATATAGTGCAGGATTCACAAAGGAGTTGCGCTCAGTACATCTCAGATGCCCTGGCGCAAATGAGATGCACCAAGCGCCAACAGTGGCATTCACAGAAGATGCACTGGGGGAATGCCTCCAGCACATCCCTTCTGTGAATACCACAGTTGTGCCCAGCATTGAATACACTGGCGCAACCCCATCATCGGGCTGGGAATCCAATGGGGCAACACATCTCAAAGTCGTCATTCAGAGCCAACAACATGCAAATGGGGCCATTAGGCATGCAAGGCACAATGGGGCCATTTGCATGTCATTATGGCCCCATTTGCATGTGCCATGCAGGGATGTACCCAGCCGAATGCTCTGGGCACCCTGCTAGGGCTGAGGTCCACAGTGAGAGCTCCATCCATTCCAGAGGCACCCCTGCCCTCTCTGGGTGACTGCATCCCATGCACAACTGGATGAGTCCCTGGCAGTCCAGTGTGCCCCCCTCCTCACCTGCATCCCCATAAGACTGCCTCTTCCTGTGGCAATATAGGTGAAAGGACAGACCCCTCCCCACCCGCATCTCTGTTACACTGCCGTTTACTGTGGCAATACAGTGCAATGTACAGAAACCTCCCTCCTCACCCCAAGTCAAACAGACTGGTGCCATCAGTCAAAAGGACCCCCTGGTTGCCCAGCAGACAACCCACCCCCCTACTCAGGCACCCCCTACCCACCCCGCTACCCCATCCCTGCATATTTCCCCTGTTGGCAGGCAGCTCAACCCCCTCATACCGCCACAGCTGCCCACCGACAGAGCTGTCTGTGACTGACCACTACTGTACATTCTGCAGCCCATTGGTGGACCCTGTCAACCAGTGGGCCTGCAGTGTGTATTGAACACTGTCATTCACAAAGTTGTGAATGACATGTACAGTATACACTGCAAGCCCATTGGCCCTCTTGATATACATCTTTTTATTAGGGATAAATGCATCCTCTAACTGTCTCAATTTATTTTTTAATGTGGTCCAATTCTCTCCTACACTTTTTCCTTCAAATTCTGTTTCCCAGGCCCATTCCATCAGTTTCTGTTTGATTTTTACAAAATCTGCTTTTTTATAGTTTTTGCAATGGTAGATCCATTAGAAGACATCAAGAGTTTTTTTTACCATGAATTCAATAGTATTGTGATCACTGTTACTTAGTTTTTCCCTTATTTTAATTTTGCTAACCATCTCTTCTCTGTTTGTTATAATAAGATCCAAGACATTATCACCACAAGTTGGTTTATAGACTAATTGGGATAGACTAGCCATGTGTAACATTTCCAAATAATGTGCAGTTTGATCGTTCCAATTGATCCCTGGATGGTTAAAGTCACCTGTTACTATTATGTCCCCTTTTGCTGCCATATGTTCAGTTTCACTTCTGATATTTCTATCCATTTCCCTATTTGTATTTTCTGCCCCATAGTATATTGCCAGGTACAGTTTCTTCTCAGTTTTACCCTTCATTGTCAACCATAGTGATTCTGTGCCCAAATCGTTTGTGTGGTGATAAACTGTATCATTCATTGAATTACTAATATAAATTGCCACACCACCACCTCTCTTATGCACTCTGTCCTTTGTAAATAACTTAAAGCTGTCAATTTCCCTATTCCATTCCACACCTTCTGCCCACCGTGTTTCAGATATCACAGATGTCCACATTCTCTTCCAGTAACAATGCTTCCAATTCTGATTTCCTATTTATGTTTAGGCGTCTTGCATTTAGTGACCATATCTTGATTCCAGATGTTTTTTAGGCTATATTATTGCTTTTTTTGATGTTAATTAAGGCTGCCCCATCATTTCTACGCTGTGGATTTACCCCTCTCCCCCTGCTATTTAGTTTAAAGACATATCCACAAATTTATTTAGTGTTAATCCCAGTTTTCTGCTTCCCCTTTTGCTAAGGTGTATTCCATCATAACTAAAGTATGCCGGTTCATTTATAAACTCTTCCCAGTGCCTGATACACCCAATTATCTCCTGTAATGTCCATTGTCTCAACCAGTTGTTTATATCTTTGATTTTACTCATGTTAAATTCACTTTCTGTAGGCACTGGTAGAATTTCACAAAGGTACACCTTGCATTTAAATCAATTCGCTTCTTTACAGATTCTTTCATATTCTTGCTTTATTTCTGTTTGCCCTTGAGTTTTAATGTTATTTACTCCCAAGTGAAGGATTACTGTGGCATTTCCATCCCTTTCTTTCACTATATCCTTTAACATTTTCTGGACTTCATTTAATTTAGACCCTGAAAAGTAACTAGTGGTCACATTCTCTTTGCAGCCATTTGAAGTATACCTGTCAGTGTACTTTACAATGGAGTCACCTAGTACATACCGTATACATTTTTATCCACCTGATTTCTTGTAGAAGTTTTAACATTTGTTTGTGTGTTTGGTGCTAATGTATCCATCTCATTAATGCTCCATATCCGTATTATCATGGGATGTTTGCGTTTCCTCCACCATTTGAGTTGTGATCGTATTCTGAATACATCCTAACTTAGCCAGCACAGCCTGCACTTGATCCATATGTGCCATTGATGTAGTAACAATCTGTACCCCATTTTGTGCCTGGTGACCGCATTCAGGTGCTGATGTCTTTCCTTTTACTGCTACACTATCTGTTAACATACTATTTGTTATATCTTGAGTATGATCTGTTGTCCCTGAATTGTAGTCATCACTGTTTACATCCAACATTAGCAGTGACTTAAAACTATTTTGTATTTCCAGACTAAACCCCATCGCCCTTCTCCTGCCTTTTTTAATTTCCGTTGTTCCACTGTCCAGTCCCCTTCTCCCTCCAAATCTCTTCCTGTTTTCCTTATATCTTTTCTTGTTTCACCACTACTTGCTATGTTCTGGTGACTGTCATCAGTGTGTGTAAATAAGTTGCTTTGCTGCATTGAGACCAATTTCATTTCTTCCTCTAGCAGCTTGTGTTTAAGTTCTTTTGTTAAACGGCACTCCTCATAAGCGAAAAGTAAAACCTCATTTGTAACTTCTGTGCTGATCTTCTTGCACAAAATGCATCTTAAACCCAATTGCCCACCTTCTAATGTGATCATGTGTATCCATCATTTAGTGCTTGTTGCTATTTATTAAATCAAATCAAATAGAAATCAAAGCAGCTATATTTATAAAAGGCACCTTTCCAAACTAAGGTGCCTGTACAATAAAAACAAACACATTTTTATAAATATCCAAATAGAAATGAAAACTAATAAATACAATAGCAGCTTTAGTAGTTAAAAAAATGCCAGGCTAAAAAGATGCAGCTTTAAAGTAACTTTAAAGTTCTGGACAGTCAGGCAATCTTATACCCGATGAGGTAGAGAATTCCACAGGGTCGGGGCCACAAAGCTAAATGCCCTTGCCCTAGATGTTTGTAAACAAACTCTGGGAATCTCTAGCAATCCCTCATCGGTGGATCGGAAGATAGAGTTCAATAGTTCAATATATTGCAACACAGATCTAATAACTGGTAATTATGTACTCTTACTCACATCAATAGTGTCAAAATAGCTTTGTTTCAGCTTTCTAAGGCTTTCTCCCCTTCCTCCCCTTCCAACACTTCAGACATGCGCAGACATGCTGCGCGTGTCTTAGCACGTCTTTGCATGTGGTGAACATGTGCATGCCCCGCATGTGCTCGCTCCACTCACTCGGGGCTCTCAATATATACTGCCATAACCCCAGAACCCAGTGGGTCATGTGATCCTCCACTTTGCACTCGCCAGCTCTAGCTAAAACTGTTTAAGATAATAAATAATGCCTCTGCACTTGTGGGGAAACTGTCTGCTCTGCAACTACTGGGCACTACAGTAATGTTCATGTATTGGGGACTCAAAGAGCTTGCGCAACACCCCAGTTTCATGGAGCAGGAAGACGAGTACTCCTACATCTATACACTCGGAACTACAACTCCTGGCTTCACTCAAACACCCAATTCATCCCACAAAATGTGCAGCAATCACTATAGGCTTAAAAACAAGGTCTCCAGCAATGTACGGTGCTAGCCAGGTCTGCCTCATCACCTTTAAGGCAGTCGCTCAGTGTGCGGACTAACAAAGAGCCCTTCCACTTCTCGGGGCTCTCAATATATACTGTCATGACCCCAGAACACAGTGGGTCATGTGATCCTCTACCTTGCACTCGCCCGCCCTAACTATAACTGTTTAAGATAGTAAATAGTAAAAAGTCCCTCTGCACTATACTATCTACTTCCCTTCCCTCATCCTATGAGGTTCTGCTCCTTAGGCTATCCCTCCCCTACTCTATCCCCATCTTCATTGCTGGGGTTTGCTGCTGTCCTGGTCTCCCTCCCATTACAGCAATCTACCTTATTACTACCATTGTCTCCCACTCTTCATCTGGTGAGCTATATATTATGGGAGATTTCAACTGGGCTGACTTCCAAAGTAAGGTCCAAAATGATATTGCAGCTCAAAACCTGTCGCAACTAATCCAAGAGCCCACCAGATTAAATAATAAAACAAACATTCACTGATCGACTGTGCCCTCAACTTCTACCTTCACAGGGTCATTCAGTCTGGAGTTCTTCCATATGCATTGAGCAATCACCACATGATCTTCATGGTTTGGAAAGTACATAGACCAAAGGTCCCCCAGAAGATGATATTAACCCATTTGTACAAATCCCTTGATCTAGCTCCCCTCATCCATGACCTGTGTCACACTGATTGGACTCCTGTCTCTACAGCTAACACTGTTGACAAAGCTCTAGACTACATTAAAGATAAATTCCTCAGCACATGGACCTACTATGCCCCTGTTAGGTGCTCCAGAGTCTGGGAAAACCATCTCCCCTGTGTCACCCCTGAGTTGCTGGCCTGTCTGAGGGCACATGACTAAGCGTGGAGGACCCACAAAGCCTTCAAGCTATCAAGAGACCTTGAGGTTTACCATTCCCTCAGGAACTCTTGCACTAAAGCTATTAGATTGGCCAAGGTCAAATAATTCTGGACTATCTTTCAAACTAATATAAGCAGCCCAGCTAAATTCTGGAAGGTAGTCCATGCCTTATTCTCCCCCCTTCAAAACCTCCCACCCTCTCTCCACAAAGTAAACAGCACTGTTATATCCAGTCACCACACTGGTGCAATCAAATTTATCTCCTATTTTACTTCCTGCACCACTGCCCTCCTGTCCTCCCTCCTGCATCCTATGTCCACTCATTCCCCCACTCTACCTCTAATAAGTGTATGCCCCCACCAGAGCATTTCTCTTTCTCTAAGATGTCCCCTGCTGACACTGTGGATGCCCTTCTTGCACTTAATCCCACTAAAGGTGGTTCACTGGATGGACTAGACCCCAAACTCCTTTACTTAACCACACACACCATCTCATATCCATTGACCAAGATCCTAAACCTCTCCTTCTCCTCTGCTTCTGTTCCAGCAGCCTAGAAACATGCCACTATCCTTCCCCTACCTAAGGGTGGTGACCCCTTCACACCTGGGAACTATTGCCCTACAACTCTCCTCCCTATCCTTGCAATGTTACAGGAGCACGTGGTTCTTACCCAACCCAATTCCTATCTCTCTGACTCCTGCTTTTTCACTCCATTCTAATCTGGATTCCGGAAACACCACTCTACTACAACCTCCCTACTTAGGCTCATGGACTCCATCCTCACAGGGGTGGACAGTGGTCTAATCACCTCAGCCATCTTCATTGACCTAGCCAATGCTTCAACATGGTCTCCCACACCCTACTTCTAAACATCCTCATGTCATGGCCTATCAGACTCTACCATTGACTGATTCAAAGCTTACCTTACAGGCCAGACACAATCAGTCAGAACTACTGACTCAATATCCTTTCCTCTTCCAATTAGTACTGGGGTGCATCAGGGCTCAGTACTTGGCCTACTCCTCTTCTCCATTTTTCTAAATGATCTCCCATCAGTCTGTTCATCCCCCACCATCCACATGTATGTGAATGATACTGTCCTGTTCACTTCTGGCAAATCTCTCTGCGATATAGCAAGTTGTCTCCAGCTAGACTTTGACAAAATTCAGCTATGGCTATAGCTTACATCAACTCTTTCTCAACAGCAAGAAGACTGCCTCCATGACCTTTGGCATGTGGCAGAGACTCTCTAGGCTACCCTCTCTGCCCACCTTCCATACTATCAATGGGACTGCTCTTGAGGACACCTCCTCATTCAGATACCTTGGGGTCTGGCTTGACCGACACCTCAACCTCTCTGGGCATGTGGATGCCATCCTGAAAAAATTGTGCCCCAAGCTAGATGCTCTATACAGGAACCGTAGAAACATACTCTACCAGCAAGGTGTGAACTCATCCAAAAGATGATTCTACCAATCTTTGACTACTGTGATGTAGTCTACAGTGCCACTCCCACATCTTCCTTATCCAGATTGGACACCCTTTTCAACTCCTGCTGCTGTTTCACCCTGGATTCCCATCCTTGCACTAACCACTGTGACCTGTACCACTGTTTTGCTTTTCCCTCTCTTGCTGACAGACGTCACTCCCGCTCTGCAAAATTCATCTCCAAATTTTGATTTGGATCTCTTGCCTCCCTACCTCACTTCCTCCCTATCCCTCCCACCTCCTCCTCCCACTCCCTTAGATCAAATGAAGCTCGCACACTGGCAATCCCTTGACAGTCCACATCCACTGGGCAGGATGCCTTCTCTCACAGTTTCACTAAACTCTGAAATGCCTCAACTCATCAAATCAGACACTCCTCCTCCCCCTTCTTGGTCTCTTTAGCTTTACATAATTTCTACTCTTCAAACTGTATCTGCTCTTAGCTTGCTACTTATGATGATTACTATTCAAGATTTCTGTAACCTGTATAATTAATGACCTGACCTGTACATGCACAAACGATTGAATGACTGTGACATGTTATCTGCACTTTCCATTCTGTTGCACTTCTGTTATTGTATTTGTTACCTGAAAGATCATTTTCGGATGAGACGTTAAACCGAGGTCCCATCTGCCTGGATTGGTGGTAGTTCAGGTGGATGTTAAAGATCCCATGGCACTTATCGAAAAGAGTAGGGGAATTTCCCCAGTGTCCTGGCCAAATTTCCCTTATTCACTAAAAATACCACCAACAGCTTAATCTGGTTCAAGGTCAGTTGGCATTCATCTGTATCCCCCTCCCCCGGGTCGTTCCTGAAAATAGGCAGGATTTGTCTAGTGCACTTACCTGGTCAACAAAAACAAAATAAATAAAAAAATCTCCTTTGTCCCTACCATCCCCTCCGTCCTCTCTGATCCTCCGATGAGGGATTGCTAGAGGTTCCCAGGGTATGTTTGAAAACATCTGGAGCTAGGGCATTTAGCTTTGCTGTTCCTTCCCTGTCGAACTCTCTACCTCATCGAATTCGAGATTGCCTAACCGTCCAGAGTTTTAAAACTGCTTTAAAAACTTATTTTTTTAGCCTGGCCTTTGCTGATTGAGGTTCTGTTTTTGCTTTGTTGTGTTGCTATTATACTGTTATTTGTTAAATTATATGTTTTTTATAATTATTTTATTTTATGTATTTATTGTACAGGCGCCTTGGTTTTAGAAAGGCGCCTTTTTTATAAATAAAACTGCTTGATTGATTGATTGTTAGTTAGTACCTGTTTGTACGTAATCAATGGTTAACTGTATGTATGTTTCACTGTTACCCCTTCACCTCCCCCCAAGGATGCACCGGTAGATGAGCAACTTGGTTGTTCAGTGTGCCTTTCTGGTGAAACTTTTCAATAAATAAAATACATTAATTCTAGTCAGTCCCCTCATTGGAGAGGATTAACAATACCTCAAATCACAGCTTCTTCCATCTGCTCTTTCCTTCAGTCCTGAGGGCTGTGTCAAAATGGTTTTATTGAGACACAACACTGCAATAGGCTACCAATATGCAATCTAAGGCGGTGCCTAAACTATCTATCAGGCAAAGTGTGGCACTATCACCTCTTCTGGCTCATATCTGTAACCTCTAGGTGGTGCTATTCCAAGGGCTACTACCCCTGCCTGCCTTTCTAACAATAGGTTGAGGGGCCTGGGTTCAAAACTGCCAAGTACTGGGGTGTCCCTACCCTCAGTAAACACAATAGTTTGGTGCCTCCATCCATAGTAATATTTATATGTGTTTCTAACTAGACTGGTACAGCCCTCTGGGAAGCTATAACCACCTACAATCCATCTAGTGACCCAGTACCTATAAACTAGCAATAACCATTAGCAGTATTCGACAGACAGTTGTCCCACTTAACAGCAGGGTCTCTGGTCCTGGTGTGTGCCCTGCAACCCCCTGTAAAGACAGTTTGGCAATTCAAACATGCACTTTCAACACATTCAGCGAAAAGCTTATCACCTTAAATCCAATAATAACACGATCACAAGTTGGGTTCAAAGTAACACAGTGATCAGGTGTATTAAAGGACCGTGAATAAGGAGAGGGAGCAAATCTGTGCAAATGATTACTGTTCTGGAAAACCAGGTAACTAACATGGTTAATTTGATCCCTTTGTTACTGGGAACTCATGATCTATCCTGGCTGGCCATAATCGGTGCCCAGGCCGGGGTTGCAGTTGTTGTTGGGGTCCTTGAAGGAAAAAATCGATCACATTAACTGTACAAAGCAAATAAATGATTTGTATCCATGGTCAGCTAGCCTTGTCCACTGAAACCCTATAAAACACACTGAGTGAAATCAGATGGTACCACAGAATAATTCAAGAGCTTGTTGCAAGGAGCTACCCTGAATTTACTCACAACACCAGTTGGTAGAAAATGGCCTGGCAAAATGAAGACCTGTTGCAGAGCACTGAAGAGCATGGGGAAGCTGGGCCAACACAACTCAACTCCGCTTCACGGCCTTTCCCTCCAGGTGGCTGCAACCTGTGATACCTTGCTGCATAGGGGCTGGATCCCAAGCTGGTCTGTCACTGAGAAAACAATAACTGGTGCAGGAATAGATGGTTTGGCCTGGGTTTGATATGAGCCCAAGGTTGGATAAAGCACTTCTGGCAAAGTTCAGTTCTCTTGACTGGTGAAAGACTCCAGCTGGCTGACAACTTGGCCAAACAAGGCAACTGGCTCTTGGTAGCAAACAGGCATCCCTGGTTAGTAGGTCTTGGCCCAACCCGAGCATTCCACACATTAAATGGAAACAGCATCCATTCATCCACTTCTCAGTTTGGCTTCAGGCCGGTTCCCAATTACAGCCGCCCTGCTGCACAAACCTTTTAACCTGCAGAAGGTAGTCTATGGCGATCATTTCCCAAACTTGGGGCCACAAACACCTGCTGAAGGAAACTAGGCCTTTCCTGGGCCAGAATCCCATGAGTCTGAACAGGCTCCTCGCTCCACAGAGTCTCAGGACAACTCATGGTTTGAAATCATTTCTCAGATTAGTCTGCTTTTCTTGCATTCCAATTGGTCAGGAGGAGATGTCAATCACAGTCTTGTGCTCCCATTGATTCCTTTAGGCGCCAAACCTTACAGTTCACAGTTTTTCCCACAAGGTACCTGAACTGAGGATCCCTCAAGGTCCCCTGTGTCCCAAATGGTCCAAATCCTGGAAGTCCTGGACCAAACATGGTGGATCCCATTTGGGCACATACGCTGCAAAAAGGTAGGTTAAAATGAGCACTCTTAATTTAAATACAACAACAAATTAGAAGTAAATATTTACAATATCAGATAGGAATCCTTCTGCACTAACAGCGACAGCAGAGTGGCGCAAATCGGGGTGATGCCCAACTGGTCGCAAGCTTTGAAGCACTCAGACCCCCAGTCCAGGCCATCCACAGCACACTAGCAGTGTCACTTAAAGGGATAGGTGTGGAGGCACATCATGGCACTTTCACACAGATCAATAGGGTCTCCAAATAACCATGGATTTACTGTTTCCAATGGACATCTGTTTGGCAGTGGGAATTGCTGGAGCCCTGAGAGACACTTAAGATAAGTCCAAAATTGATGAGGGGGGGTGCTACTCTCTCTCTCTCTCGCCTGCCTAAGAAACTTGGCATCCTCATCAAGTCTACAAACAGATAACAGTTTTACTTAGTGTAGTACTATTTTTCACTATATACAGTTTGCAACCATAAATCACTATTGGATTCACCACAACATAACCCAGATGGACCATCTTGGGGTAGCTGGTTCATTCCACTGGGGTGTCAGGCAGACAGGGCACACTGATGAGTCCTGGTGGGATGAAACATGTGTATGTGTCTTCTGCTGGCACCCTTTGCAGACTGTGTGAGAGACCTTTTGGTACCATGCAGTTCTGCTTAAAGTTGAACCAGCATAATATACTGTGGTGATTTGCATATACAACCCATGGTGCTTTGCATTGTGGGTGTGGTTGTGGTTTTGTATTTCCTTGAGACTTGGCTTCCCGGCTGGTGCCCTTTAGGGTAACCATTGCCTCAGTGCTTGCACGCTGAGGTTCTTTGTCTTTTAGCTTGTTTTTTGTTTTAATTAGGTTCACCACAACATAACCAAGATGGACCATCTTGGGATAGCTCGTTCATTCCACTGGGGTGTCAGGCAGATGGGGCACACTGATGAGTCCTGGTGGGATGAAACACGTGTATGTGTCTTCTGTTAGCACCCTTTGCAGACTGTGTGAGAGACCTTTTGGTACCATGCAGTTCTGCTTAAAGTTGAACCAGCGTAATATACTGTGGTGATTTGCATATACAGCTCATGGTGCTTTGCATTGTGAGGGTGTGTGTGATTTTGTATTTCTTTGAGACCTGGCTTCCCGGCCTTGCCCTTTGGAGTAACTATTGCCTCAGTGCTTGCACACTGAGGTTCTTTGTCTCATAAATCGCTATATACATTACTGCGCAGTTTCATAATCAGTATTCATAATAAAGCATGCTTTACTTGTAAATGGCATTCCTATGAGCAATAGTGTTACCTAAACAGTTGCATTTTCCTTTTAACATTTTTTTACATTTCCATACTGTCTCAGTTAATTATTCATTACATTCTCCCTGGAAATTCTTGTATATCTAGACCTAAGTTGCTGGTAACCTGAACCTGTCAGCTAACTTTGGGAACTCTGTAAAAATGACCCCGGGCATATTGGTTGGCGGGTTTTATCACTAACTTAGAAGCTGCAGTGAATCCTATCTTAGGAAAGGAGTTAGCTGTAATGTACACCTGTTTATGGACCACATTCATAGGAAGATCTACAGGCTTTTCTGGGGAATCATACATAAGGCGTACTAGAGATTTGATAACTCTCTCTGATCTTCTAGGTATTGGGGGCACAGGCACAGTCCTTTCAACTTTGGCATTCGAGTTCATGACTCCTGGCTATTTACCCACCAGCAAAGCAGCTTCTGCAGGATGGAGTACCTCAGCACTTTCTGTCTGTTCAGAATTGGAAGTATTACTTGTATTTGTAGTAGCACTTGCATGTTCTTGTTCTGTAGACTCTAGATTATCTGCAAGTGGTATTTCAACAAAATTGGAGTCATCTAGCACACTGCTGGCACTCTCAGGATTAGTAATACTGGTCGTCATGAGGTCAGGTTCACTAGGCCCAGATATTTCAGCTTTAAATAAAGATTCACCAGTGGAGTCCTCACTTCCTTGGTCAGGACTAGCTATTTCAATTTCAGACAGTTCCACAAGTCATAAAATGTCTGCTACTTCTGAAGTCACACTTTGTGCAGTACCTCATTTTCAGGTGGCTCAGGGGTAGTTGAGAGGGCTAGATTGCCAAACAGTTATGAATTGTCAGCATTATTTTCAACATTACAAACAGGAATCCACTGAAACAGCTGAGCTAACTCAAAGGAAGGGTAATACACAGGCCCATATTCACTCTCATCGGACTTGGAATTGACATCATCATTAATGACAGCATTACTTGTTGAAGCTCAGCTGGGGATTAACTCCTTCTGCCTCACACTACCCCAGCAATTGGCGTACAGCCTGTCTATCAGGGGGAAAATTCAATGCTGGCACTGGCACCACGCTCCATATGGGCCAGGGTTCTCCATTTCGATTTTGGTGCTAAATTATCAAACAGCTACAATTTCATAGTTTGGCCACTAGGAGAGGCTACTTCCAACAGTGCCTCCAAAGATGAAACCTCTAGGTGGTGCTATTCCAAGAGCTACTACCCCTGCCTGCCCTTTCCAACAACAGGTTGAGGGGCCTAGGTTCAAAACTGCCAAGTACCTGGGTGTCCCTACCCATGGTAAACACAATATTTTGGTGCCTCCACCCAGAGTAATATTGTTGTGGGTTTCTAACTAAACTGGTACAGCCCTCTGGGAAGCTCTAATCACCCACAATCCCATTTAGTGACCCAGTGCCTTTAAACTAGCAATAGCCATTAGGAATATTCAACAGCTAGTTTGCAATAAGCATTAACAATATGCTCACCGTTGTCCCACTTAACAGAAGGGTCTCTGGTCCTGGTATATGCCCTGCAACCCTTTGTAAAGACAGTTTGGCAATACAACATGCACCTTCAACACATTCAGTGAAAAGCTTATCACTTTAAATCAGGTAATAATATGCTCACATGTTGGGTTCAAAGTAACACAGTGAATTGGGTTTATTAAAGGGCCGTGAACATGGGGGGGGAATCTGGGCAAATGATTACTGTTCTTGAAAACCAGATAACTAACACAGTTTATCTGGTCCCTTTGCTACTTGATACCCAGGATCTATACTGGCTGGTCATAATCGGTGCCTGGGGTTGCAGTTATTGTTGGGGCCCTTGAAGGAAAAAATCAATCACATTAACTGTACAAAGCAAATAAATTATTTGTATACACGGCTGGCTAGCCTAGTCCACTGAAACACTGTAAAACACACTGAATGAAATCAGATGGTACCACAGAATAATTCAAGAGCTTCTTGCAGGAAGCTACCCTGAATTTACTCACAACACTAGTAGGTAGAAGATGGCCTGGCGAAATGAAGACCTGTTGCAGAGCACGGAAGAACATGGGGAGGCTGGGTCGACACGGCTCACTTCCGCTTCACGGACTTTCCTTCCAGGTGGCTGCAACCTGAGATACCTTGCTGCACAGGAGCTAGATCCCCAAGCTGGTCTCTTGCCAAGAAAACAGTAACTGATGCAGGAATAGATGGTTTGAGCCGGGTCTGGCATGAGCCCAAGGTTGGATAAAACACTTATGGCAAAGTTCAGTTCTCTTGGCTGGTGAAAGACTCCAGCTGGCTGACAGTTTGGCCAAATAAGGCAACTGGCTCCTGGTGGCAAACAGGCATCCCTGGTTAGTATGCACTGGCCCACCTCAAGCATTCGGCACATTAAATGGAAACAGCATCCACTCATCCACTTCTCAGTTCGGCTTCAGGCAGGTTCCCAATTACAGCAACTCTGCTGCGCAAACATTTTAACCTGCAGAAGACAGTCTCTGATGACCGATTCCTGAACTCGCGACCACAAACACATGCTGGAAGAAACTAGGCCTTTCCTGGGCCAGAACCACGCAAGCTTGAATAGGCTCTTCACTCCATAGAGTCTCAGGATGAACTGCTCACAGTTTGAAATCAGTTCTTGGATTAGTCCATTTTTCTTGCATTCCAATTCATCAGGGGGAGCTGTCAATCACAATCTTACGCTCCCATTGATTCCTTTAGGTGCCAAACCTTAGAGTTCACAGTTTCTCCCAAAAGGCACCTGAACTAAGGACCCCTCGAGGTCCCCTGTATCCCAATTGGTCCAAATCATGAAAGTCCTGGACCAAACATGGTGGCTCCCTTTTGGGCGCATAAGCTGCAAGAAGGCAGGTTAAAATGAGCACTCTAATTTAAATACAACAACAAATTAGAAGTAAATATTTACAATACCAGATTGGGCTCTCTCTGCACTAACGGCAACAGCAGAGTGGAGCAAATCAGGGTGATACCTGGCCAGTCGCGAGCTTTGATGCACTTGGACCCCCAGTCCAGGCCATTAGCACACTGGCAGTGTCACATAAACTGCAGAAGCTGAGAGGAACAGCAGCTACTAGCAGCTACCCTACAGCAAGGAGGTGATTTACTAAGTACATTGAATAGAATTCTTAATTCAGGGGCCTGTAAATAAGTAGAAGTCAGTGTTTTGGTTCTCTGTTTTTGGGGTTGTCTTTACTTAGTGAAACTTTAATTTTCTAGGGAGGTAATCTTGCTGGGAGAATATCTGCAGTAATTTGTGACTAGGGCTGTTACTGAAACTCTGTGAAAGAAGTGTCTGAAAAGAAGAAAAGCATTCAACAAGGTGGTGAGTCAGACCTGTAGCTGATTGTTTCTGGAGGGTATGGGCATGGTCCCACTCACTCTGCCCCCTTACCCCATCAACCCCAAGTGCATAATTTCCTTTATACCAGGGGTTCTGACATCACTTCCCCAAAACAGCAAAGGACATACACCTGTGTTATCCATAAAAGCCCGGCAAGCTGCATGGGGTGCGTAATGCCTTACATGCTCGCACACCAACTAACTAAAAAAATAATTAAACAGAAAGGAGTGAGACATGTGGGAGTGGTTCAATGCACTGGCTTTGGGTTGGCAGTCTTCCAGGAGACGTTCTGGAGGCTGCGATGCTACCCTATTTGCGGGCACCTCTCTGGTCTGAGGGAGGAGGCTGCCCATCTCCAGGCTAACCTGGCAAGCATTCAGGAAACCTCCCCTCTATTCAGGGACCACCAGGGCTACCACTGCTGCCTCAGAGGTTGCCAAGAAAGAAGAGCAGTTGGACCACGGTGGGCTCAGGGAGAGTGAGGGTGGTGGAATAGAGGCACATCCCTCCAGTTGTACCTCTCCACAGTTCATACGCCATTCTGGTGGAGCATGGTACCTCTCTGGAGGTACCTGCAGTGGAGACCAAGGAGGATGCTGGGAACCTCCACAAAGGAAACCCACAGGAGGGTGGCACAGGATCCCACAGGGGAAGGAAACAACTCCTGGTTAGGGACTCATTTGTTAGCGGGGTAGACCTGGGGTTGGGAGGGGAGAGGGAAGTAAGGTACCTGCCTGGCTCCATGGCTTGGAGGGACAGGCAGTGAATCCTCAGGATCATGGCAGCAGCTGCAAGGGAGAGGGAGCTGGATGTCATTGGCCACTTAGGGACAAATTAAATGGCTAGGAATGGGTTCAGAGCAGTGCAGGAGGAATTTGTGGGGTTGGAGAGGGGACTTAGACAAGTAGTACACAGGGTAACCTTCTCAGAGGTGCTGCCTGTCTATAGCATGGGTGAGGCTAGGGCACTCCACATCATGGGAGTCAATGAATGGTTGAAAACTGGTGCAGAGCTCAGGGTTTTGGCTTCATTGGGGACTAGGTGTCCACCTGGAGGGATGCAGGCCTATACTGGCACGATGGTCTGCATCTGTCCAGGAGGGGAACCAGGATCATATGAACATACAAAGAAGCCAGGAGAAGAAGACCATTTGGTCTATCAAGTCTGCTCATATTGAAGGTTCACAGCTTGAGCTAATGTCCCTGCCCTTCCTCCCCACTCCTCCCATCCTCCCTACCCATGATCTTTACCTTGTCCTTATACCTATCATCCATATGAGTTAGAACCTTAGCTGTGCTTAGGAAATGGACAGGGTACATCTGGTATCAGAGCTCCAGCCCTGCCACAGTAGTATACTCATTTTCAAAAGCAGGTACACACGCTACTCCTTCTCCACAAAAAAAGAATCCAGCACAAGTTCCTGTGCTAACTTCTTATTTATTGCCAACAAGAAGCAATTCACAGTTCACAATTCACAAAAGTGCAAAATCACCAAAGATAACCAACAGAGATACTCTAGCTCCTGTGCTTTGGCTCTTGGCCTTCCTTAGGGGGCACCCGCAAGGGAGGCGGTATAGCGCAGTGGTTTAAGGCTCTGAGTTGCAAATCTGGTGACATCCAGCAGACCAGACCTGGGTTTGAATCCCACAGCTTCCACTTACGTACTGTGTGACCCTGAGCAAGTCACTTAACTTCCCTGTGCTCCCAAGTTGTACCTGTAAAAAAGCTTTCAGCTTAGTGTGTTACACCTGGTTAAACAACTAAATAAACAAATAAACAAATCCAAGTCCCCCCCACAAACCAGGGTAGTTAACAAGGTAAAGACCAAGGGTGAGAAGTCGATTGGGAGTAGGATGGGGTAAACAGAGCAAAAGGCTGTAAGAACAGGGATGGAGCTAAAAAGGGTAAGGCCATCAAAAAAATGGAGGGTGATGAGTATGAATGCCCCATAGTCTGGGTAGCAAGCTCCCTGAACTAGTGGCCTTCTTGGAAGAGGGATGCCAGGATATCGTGGCAGTCACAGAAACATGGTACACAGAGAACCATGACTGGGATGTCAACATACCAGGGTAAACAATCTTCAGGAGGAACAGGGAGGGTAAAAGAGGAGGAAGAGTAGTTTTCTACATAAGGGAAGGGATCAAAGCAATGAAACTATAGGGTAAACAGGGAGGAGGAGAGGAGGCATTGTGGGTCACCATGGAGACAGAAAATAGCACCACTATCCACACGGGGGTTATATACAGACCCCCATCTCAGGAGGAGGGAATGGACAAGGAAATGATAGAAGGCATCCTAAGAATAGCAGAAAAAGGGGAGATATTGTTGATGGGGGACCTGAATATGCCAGATGTTAACTGGAGCACCTTTGCTGCAGCCACATCCAGGAGCAGGGTCATTCTTGATGTCCTAGAGGGGGCATGGCTCAGACAGCTAGTGTTGGAACCCGCTCGGGAGGGGGCAATCTTAGACCTGGTACTCTCAAACGGGGATGGAGACTGCATCTCAGATTTAGAAGCGGGTAGTCATCTGGGAACAAGCGACCACCAAACAGTATGGTTTTGGAACTGTGTGAATTGCCCAAAGAAGGGGCTGATGGTCTGAGTCTCTCTGGTGACACACCAGAACTAGAAGAACAATGTGAGAGTGTTGACAGCCCCCCTTCAGTGCTGCAAAGCCTAATTGTGCCAGAGCCTCCTCAAAATGAGCAACCTGGGCCTCCATCAGAAGATAATGAGCAAAATGTTGTGGAAACAGAGCCTACAGAGCAAGGAACTGACAGTGCTCCAAGTCTGAACATTCCCATCAATGCAGAGGCACCCCACGCAAGTGATGAAAACTCCACAGTTAGTGCTAAAAGTACAGAGACTGTGGCTGCTCCCCCCAGAAAGACTAGCTGAGCTGTCAAGCCGGTGCTACACTTTAATTATGATTCCCCTGGGAGGCCAGTGGATTTGCCTCTCAATGTGGTTCATAGAGGGGTTTATGTTTCACCATGCTTAATGCCCAAACTGAGCTTGACGGCTAACTCCAGGTTACTTGTTCTTCCCTCTCACCATGAAGCCTCTGCTCCATCCAGCACCAAGTTAGCTGATAGGGAAGGGCCCCCTCTTACATTGTTTAATGTACAATAAGTTATTAAATGAACCAGTATTAGTTGTATGAAACCTGCATAAGTATTGTCAATATGGATGTAGTAATGTGAAGTATATTGAAATGTATAGTAATGTAAGAAGCTAATAATATATATGTCTCATTTATATCGCATTTTTACGTTCGCTTGCGCGCATGCGCAAGGAACGTTTTGGGAGAGTAGCACACTTGGAGGTGTGCCTCTCCCATCCAATGCACTGCTCCCTTGAGCAGGCGTGGCAGTCCTGCACCAATGGGTGCAGAAGCTCAGTATGACAGTGGTGTTCCTCTGCTTCAAAGGAAAGCACCACTGTCATACTGAGCGCCCGCCACGACATCCCTCGCGCTACACGCCTGCCCTGCCCCACGCCACGCTGCTCCCCACCCCACAGCTTTGGTGCCGCAAACTTGTTTGCCGACGGGTGCCCAATCGCCGGCCCACTGCCCCAAACCATCCTGCTGCCATGCTGGAGCCCACCCCAGCGTGGCAACGTTGCCTTGTTTTGCGGTGGGGTGCCCAATCCCCATCGGCCTCAGCCCTCCTCCCTGCGTAGTTTGCCGCTGGGGTGCCCAATCCCCGTCAGCTCCTCGCCCCCAGTCATCTTGTGCCACACTGGGAGCCCACCCCAGCGTAGCAAGCAGATCCCATCGTCTTTTTTTTAACACCTGTAAAATAAAAGCGGTCCCAGCAGCGTCTCCCAGCCCCTGCTCCCACAACCCGCACCCACACCTGTGCCCAGCCTCCCACACCCCCCACCCCATACCTCCGGACTCCGGCGCGGCGATCTTCGGTGGACGGGAACACGTCTTCACTCTTCAAAGGTGACTGCGAACGGAGGAAATGCCGGTAAGCTGTACAATGGGCTACATGGGTGTTTCAACTTTATTGCATATCTCAGTCATTTCTTGGAATTTTGCACAAATTTTCAACATGGGGTTTTGGGACCCCTTATCTTGAATGATGTCACTGTCATGGCGTTATTAAGATAAAAGGGTGATTCGCGGTCACTGCTGGCGAAATCACCCTTGACCGAATAACACCATGACATTGACATCATTCATGAAAGGGTCCCAAAAAACCCATGTTGAAAATTTGGTGCAAAAATTCCAAAAAATGACTGTTTTACGAGCATGCGTTGCGCAGTTCCTACGCAGGCTCGTAAGTTCGTGAATTTTCAATATTTTCACTCCAGATTTTCAACATTGCCATTTTATCACACCTTCTTATGAGTTGTACAGCTGTCATTTTTCACATCTCACCCAAAATGTGTTTCCGCCCATGTAGCGCACAATGGCGCAGTCGGTGTGTGAAATCAATGTATGGAACACATTAAGAAAATCACAGTGACACTGTTCATGAGCAGTGGTTTTAAAATGCTATGTTGAAAATTTGGGAAAAATTCCTAAAATGACTGTTTTACGACAGTGCTACATTCCCCACGCACGCCAGATGCTTTCGCAATTCTCAATATTTCACTCCAGATTTTCAACATTGCCATTTTACCACACCTCCTCATGAGTGGTACAGCTGTCATTTTTTACATCCTGCCCAAAATGTGTTTCTGCCCATGTAGCGCACAATGGTGCAGTCGGTGTGCGAACTCAATGTATGGCACACATTAAGAAAATCACAGTGACACTGATCATGAGCAGAGGTCTTAAAATGGCTGTGCTGAAAATTTGGTGAAAAAATTCCTAAAATGACTGTTTTATGAGTCTACGTTGCGCGGACCGTGCCTTGCGCTCGTGGGTTCTTGATTTCCAATATTTTCACTCCAGATTTTCAACATTGCCATTTTACCACACCTCCTTATGAGCACTGTAGCTGTCATTTTCACATCTTGCCCAAAATGTGTTCCCCATGTAGCGCACAATGGCATAGTCGTTGTGCAAACTCAGTGTATGGGACACATTAAGAAATCACAGTGTCACTGTTCATGAACAGAGATCTTAAAATGGCTATGTTGAAAATTTGGCGAAAAAATTCCTACAAATAACTGTTTTCTGAGTGCATTGTGCAGTTCTCCTTACGCTCATAAGTTCCAATTTCAATATTTTCACTCCAGATTTTCAACATTGCCATTTTACCACACCTCCTTCTGAGCAGTACAGCTGTCACTTTCACATCCTGCCCAAAACATCTTTTCCCATGTAGTGCACAATGGCGCCAGTCGGTGTCTGAAATCAATGTTGGGACACAGTAAGAAAATCACAGTGACACTGTTCATTAGCAGAGGTTTAAAATGGCAATGTTGAAAATTTGGTGAAAAATTCCTAACAATGACTGTTTTGACGTCGTTGCACTGTTCCCACGCACACTTGTGGGTTTTGGAATTTCAATATTTCCACTCCAGATTTTCAACATTGGCATTTTACCACACTTCCTTATGAGCAGTACAGCTGTCATTTTTCACATCCTGCCCAAAACATGTTTCCGCCTATGTAGCGCACAAAGGGGGTAACAAAAAGGTCATGCTGACAATTTATTGTGGAAATACCAGCAATTGCACAGGGCATTAGGGTAAAGCACCATACATGCCAAACACCACTGCAAATACCTGCAAGCAAACATTCGGCATTGACAAATGCTTGTTGATATTGTGATGGTACAAACTTGGCACGGATGCCAAGTTTTCTTTAGGCAGGGAAGGGTGTAACCCCCTACAAATGGTGGTTCCTGAAAAGTCTGCCTTGAGCTTGCCTAAATGCTCACTGCCAGGCTGGTGTTCTGCGTTTTAGCAGATTAAATGTATTGCCAGTGAGTGCCTATATAACCTCTGTGTACTGTCTCTTTAAGAACTGCCTGGATTGCAGTCTTAATTAATCTAAAAGGGAACTCTGTTAGAAGATGTGCTTGTTTGCTGATCATTTATTAGAGTAGTAATAATATTGCAGTTTGTTCTAACCTGCGTTCTTTGCAGCAAGGACGGTTCTGTTTATCTCCACCAACTTGGCCTGGGACTGTCAGAATGGGCCAATCGGTACTGCTGGGACTCTAAAATGGAGCCTGCCTACAGGGGCTTGGTGGGGTCAAAACTTGTAGGAATTGTAGTTTTTGCATTTTGGCACCTAAAATAATCTGGAGGGGGGAGCCCTTGTTGTGACTGACAGACAGATCACCCAACCAAACCTTTTGGATCTTGAGGAAATTCCCAAGCTGATTGCAGCAAGTTTCAGTTCTGAGTTGGGAAGTGAAGAGATAACAGCTTGAATGATTCAAGCAGCAGCACTGGCATAGATTCTTGTGGGAAAACAGTGGAAAGCCTTGAATTTTGGCCTGCATGCCTGCCTGCTGTCCCGGAGAGGGAAGTTGTGCCTTTTTCGGACTGAATCTGAACTTGGAGAGCGAAGTGAGCCATTGAATTGTGACCAGGCTCCTACCTGAAGAAGATCGAAGATTTGCTGAATGCGATCAGCTGGTCTGGACTTCCAGCCACCTCTGAACTCCCGGATTGTGCAGAGACTCTGTAATTGTGACTGGAGAGCCTTTTGCCTGGTACAGTGGAATTTCCTTACATGGGAATGTGTTGTGTGCTTATAGTGGGTCATGATTTGGTTCCCCACTGTGGTTTGAATTGTGTTCTGCTTGCTGGAAGCTGCATTAGAATTTCCTTACGTGTAAATGTGCTGTGTGCTGCTAGTGGGTCACGATTTTGTTCCCCACTGTGGTTTGAACTGTATTCTGCTTGCTGGAAGCCGCATCCAGCCCCATGGACTGAATCCAAAATCATCTCCATTGGGCCTGGGCCTTGCTACACTGGCCCAGGCTGACTACCTGTTGCACAGAGAAAGCCATCAATGAGAGACCTGCCTGGGAATCAGCCCCCTGCTCAACACTTGCACAGGAATGACGCCTCGGTGATTCGTGTGGGCCCCGCTTCTCTGGGCACTCCAGCTCAACAACCTGCAGTCTCAATTTCATCCTGCCTGTGTCCAGTACTGGGTATCATGAGTAAACATCAGGGCAGCTCCCTGCAACAACAGCTAAATCTAAAGTGTTGTCATCTGATTGTCTTGTTGCTTTTACTTTCACAAACTGAGCCCCCCAGCTCCAGATTGCAAGTAGTGTGTGTTGTGCATGTTGTTTTTCTTCCATCACAGGGCCCCAACCAGTTGCAATGTTCCTGGCTAGCCCACCATTTTCCTGCCTGGGTACCCAGAGTATGTGACTGTATGGGGACTTAAGGTGCATTCAAAACTGTTTGAGTAATATAGCCTTTAAGCCAATCAACCTGATTACGCCCCTTCCTTGTTCAAGCCTCCTGAATAAATCAGATCTGACATTTTGCTGCATTTAAACTGACTGTGGTTCCAGTTTGTGCCAAGAGTACTGTACTGTTGCTAATTACTGTGCATAACCTTGTTTTACAGGGGTCTCCATGGTCGAGCCAGAGGAACCAGCCCTGGTGGTAAGTGCAAACAGTGTGGGTACTGGTATGGTGTACAAGAGGTACTGTGAAAGTGATTATCATATATTGCTCAGGCTACTAGAAGGGAAAGAGGGGGATTACAGTGTCCTCAAGGGCTGTACCCATGTTAGTTTGACCACTACCAACCCTGACCTCTGGATGGAGGCACCCATTTCAGAACTCAGGCTCCTTAACCTGCTACTAGCCACGCAGGCAGGGGTAGTAGCCCTTGGGATAGCGCCACCTAGGGGTTACACTTATAAACCTTCTACCCAACTCTCAACCTAATAGGTAGCTGGTATTGTTCCTATGACAGCATTCCTTTCTTTCTAAATGGTTACACGGTTCTAAAATGGACCTACAGTATGGAACTACCGCAGTTCTTTGGTGTTTATTGTAAATGACCACACCCAGGAACACTAGTAGATATCCGAGGGTAACTGCTGGTCACCTGGCGCTCACAACAGTGCTCCCAACTGGTATGTCCTTGTATATAGTTCTGATTAATTCAATGCCTTTATGTAATGTTTTGATATACACCCTATTTTAAGCATGTTTTTGCTTGTGCTCATGTTACTTATGAATGAGGGACATGACACCCCACCTCTGATGCACTCTGTTCATGCTACCAATACATTACTGTGGGCATACTAGAGCCACAACATGATTGTGCCACTTCTCAACGTTGGATCTGCTTCCTGTCCACAGGACAGTCATCCATTTCTTGACTTACTAAAACAATTTGATTCTGGCTAATCTAAGGCTACTTATTTGGAATGTCCAGGAGATGAACTCCACTGTGAAGAGGAAGCAGGTGTTAATTTACCTGAAAAATCTCCTTACTCAGGTGGCCCTTCTACAAAAAACCAAGCTTGTATTGTCTGATGCTACCAAGCTCCAGCGAGATTGGATGGAACAGAAAATCACAACTGGGAAGTGATTATCCTGGGGCACAGCCTTTTAAGAAAGGACAAGAAAGGGAGAAAGGAGGGAAGGGTTGCTTTATATGTAAAGGATGGGATAAAGGTGACAGAGAGGAAGGATAATCTGGGATTGGCGGAGGTTCTCTGGATCTCGTTAGTCAAGAGGAATGGAGAGGCAATACGCATGGGGGTTGTTTACAGGCTGCCAAATGAAGGGGAGGAAGCAGATGAGGAGTTAATTAAGGAAGTACAAAGGATGGCAAACAAGGGTGAACTTCTGCTGGTAGGGGTTACTTCTGCTGGTAGGGGATTTTAATCTCCCAGATGTAGACTGAGGGAATCCAACAGCACCAGCAGCAAAGAGTAGGAAGTTACTGGAAGCTGTGCAGGAAGCACTCCTGCAGCAGATGGGGAGAAAACCGACTGGGGTGGAGCTAAATTGGACTTAATTCTGACAAATGGGGACGGTGTAGCAGAGGTCTCGGTTGGGGGATATTTGGGGGAAAGCAACCACAGAGTAGATAGATTTAGTCTTAAGATAGAGGCAGAAGGAAATCAAACCATCACTAAGGTGGACTTCTGGCAGGTGGATTTTAACAAAATGAGGACATTTTTCAGGGTTGAAATGGAAGGCAAGGAAATGCTGGGGGACGTGGAGGACCTGTGGGGTTTTTGCGATAAAGGGAGAAATTCTGAGTGCCATTGAAAGGTACATTAGAAATGTGGGGAAGAGCAAAAGAGGAAGGAGGCTGCTTTGATTCACTAAAGAGGTGATTAGGGTAATAGGGGAGAAAAACAGGGCTTTCAGGGCATACAAAAAAACACCAAGAAGGGAGTAAAGGGAGGAATACAGGGAAAAGCTTAGGGTGGCAGGGCAAAAAATTAAGGAGGGCGAAGGTGGAGGCAGAGGAAAAGATAGTGAAGGAGATCAAAAGGTGAGACAACAAGTTTTTAAGATACATAAGCGAGAGAAGAAAAAAGAAGAAGAAGAATATACTGAGACCAAAAGGGGAGGGGGAAGTAATGATTTAGAGGGATGAGGGAAAGCAGACTTACTAAATAGGTACTTCTGCTCGGTTTTCACAGTCGAAAAAGAGGGGAGGGGAGGGGACTGGAATTGAGGGGGAAGGGTACGAAAGCTAGGGAGGTGGATACTAGCCCTTTCATAGAGTGCAGGGTACTGGAGGAACTGAGTAAGATGAGGGTGGACAAGGCAATGGGACCAGATGCCATATACCCTAGGGTACTCCGGGAGCTAAGGGAGGAACTGCTGACACCGCTAACAAGGCTGTTTATTTATTTATTTTATTTATTTATTGGGAACTCGGAATTATAAACCTTTGAGATAACTCATTTACAAAGGATCCTTGTCAACACTTAAGGAGATACATTTTGTTGCAACAGCATAATTACAGCAGACAAATTGACACTGGGGTTGTACTACTAACATAGAGCTTGCATAGGAAGGAGTAGCAAATACAGTTACAGTTTACACAAGTCAAGACATGAATGAAGCAGCTGGTAGTATTGTCAATTTCCCAGTGGAGGTACGCAATGTGCAGCAATCTGAGAAGTTAAGTGCAGAGACAAGTTGGGGTTTGGCAAGTACAGGTAGATGGGGGGGAGGAATGGGAAAGGGGGAGGAAAAGGTCAGGAAAATTGGCTAGAGGTAGTGTGGGTGTACTGGACAGAGGACAGATGGAGGGGAGGAGTGGGAGGGCAGAGGAAGTGGACAGGGGACTGGGCAGGAGGTAGTGTGTGTGAACTGGACAGAGGGCAGGTGGAGGGGGAGTTGGTGGAGGGGAGGGGGGAAGTAGGTGCAACCCGGCCAGAGCAAGTGGGCAGTTGAGTGGTGGGCCGGATGCTGGGATTACGTTTGACACAGGCAGCGTACTGGAGGAGAGATGGACTTACGGAGTTCGGATTTGTTTAACTTGCCTCTGGACTCGGGGGGAGGGGGAGTACCAGCGGACTAGAAAAGAGCAGATGTGGTGCCATTGCACAAGAGCGGGAGGAAAGAGGAGCCAAGCAACTATCGCCCACTCAGTCTTACCTTAGTGGTGGGTAAACTTGTGGAGACACTCATTAAAGAAAGGAGTACAATACCTAGAAATGCCTGTTTTCATCTTTATCTGGAGCTGCTGGAGAACTGGCTTCCTTGTCCCTGTCCTGTTCCTGGATTTAGGGGTGGTGAGAGTGTGGTGTATATTTATTTTCTAGTTACTGCTTGATATATCTCACGAACAATCCCCAATCCATGTGAGAGGTGGTATTGGGGGAGTACATAACATTTTAATATTCCGACAATATGCTGGATTGTTGCACGTGAAAGGTGCTTCATTGAACTTTAAAACACAAGCTTTGAGTACCCAGTGGCATATGTTAGCATTGACATTGTGTTTTTGGATTATTTGATGTTACTTTATTAACATATTTTTGTTATTTGGGTAATTTTTGGGTTGGGATTTAATTTGTGATTGGGAGGGGTTTTATTTTTATTTTATATTAGACTGTTTCATTTCGCCCTCCCTCTGTAAGAGAGAGTGGAGAGTGTTTTTTTTTTTTTTTTATAGGTTTTTGTTTTGTTTTTGTTTGTTTTTTGATATTTGATTTGTTTAATGATGGTTTGACATTATTCCCCCACTAGGCTCAGGGAATTATGTCCCTTTGAGTGCCCACCATTGTCATCAGACACCTATTTTAGGTGTCGTGCATTGGGCATCCTGAGGAGACGTAGACGAAGATGGAGAGCCGGGCCTGGTGGGGGACAGGAAGGGGGAGGGCGGATTGGGGTTTTAAGGTCCAGAAGATGCCCTGGGATGAAATGGGGTCAGGATAGAGGTTACTCTTGTCTTGTCCCCATACCCAAGGGCTCCGTAGAAATCGGACAGGTGCCGAGGTCTTCCCCGACAGCTCATCCTGCCTTGGCAGTGTTATGCAATGCCAGATCAATTTAGAACAAGACAGCTATTATTGCTGATCTTGTTAGTTCATCTGATCTGACTTGCATCACCGAGACCTGGCTTGATGAAAATCCGGGCCCTATATTGGCCTCGGTAACTCCAGCCGGGTTCTCGGTGATATACCGTCCAAGGCTGGATCGTAGGGGCGGGGGTGTGGCCATTATGTTTAAATCTGAGCTGGGCCTTGTGGATGTGCCATTGGGAAACACCAGCTCTTTTGAATATATCCTGGGTGAGGGTGCAGGCTGTGGGATTCTCCTGTTCTACCGTCCACCAGGTGACGGTGGAGAACTCCTGCAGGAGATTGCAGACTTCATTGTCGACCTGGTGCTGAGATTTCCCAGACTGATACTTCTGGGTGACTTCAATGCCTGGGTCGATGATGAACTCTCTCATTTTGGTCAAAATCTCCTCCAGCTGACGAATATGCTGGGCCTGACACAGGTTGTTGCCTCTTCTGCCCATATAGGTGGTCATTCATTGGATCTGGTCTTTCTCTTGGGTATGGAGATCACTGATCTGGGGGGTGGAACCAGTCAGTTGGTCTGACCATTACACCATAAGGTTCAGCTTCAGGGCCCCCTCCAATAGGTCTGCCCCTATGGAGATGGTTCAGTACCACCCTTTAAGGAGTGTTAACCCCAATGACCTGATGGCGGTACTGGATCTATCGAGCTTGTCGGGTGAATGCATGAGTCTAGATGATCTTGTATTAGCCTATAATAAGGCTGTGGGAGATGCTCTGGACAAAATTGCTCCTGTTCGTGTTCTGCCTCTCACCCTCCGTCCAAGGAGCCCGTGGTTTGATGGCTCCTTGAAGGAGTTAAGGTGGGTAGGCTGAAGGCTGGATAGAGCCTGGCGGAAGTCGGGCCTTGATGCCGACAGGCTTAGATTGATGGCGCATTATGATAGCTATCAATCAGAAATCACTCATAAGAAGGCAGAATTCCTGTCCAGAGAGATTTCTGCCGCACAAAATCGACTGCTCAGCTTTTCCGGACTGTGGACAGACTGTGCAATCCAGTCTGTCTTCAGCCTAGAGAAGCTTTTTCTCAGCTAAGATGCGAGGAGTTTGCTCGTTTTTTTGTGGATAAGGTTGTCGGCATCAGGTCCGGCATCGGTCCGACCCTTCCTATGGGGGACTGCGGTGGTCGATTGTAAGTGGCTCGCCCTCAGTCTGTCTGGTTGGATTTTCACAGGCCGAAATTTGGGGACATTGTGAAGATCATCCAAACAATGTGACCAACTAGTTGTAGTTTGGATCCGGGTCCTACACCGCTTTTAGTAGGTTGTGTAGAAGTTATCTACCCAATCCTTGCAGACATTGTCTGGAAGTCTTTGGAGAGGGTTTTTTTTCCTGACCCCCTTAAGGAGGTGGTAGGTCGACCACTCCTTAAAAAATCCTCCTTGGACCCAGATTGTCTAGCTAACTACCGGCCTATCTCTAACCTGCCATTTGTTGGTAAGGTTATTGGAAAGGCAGTTGCGTTGCAATTGGATGATCACCATATATCTCAGAATGTCTATGATACTCTCCAGTCTGGTTTCAGGAAAAGGCATAGTACAGAGACTGCCCTTGTCTGGGTATTGAGCGACCTCCTAATGGCCAGAGATCAAAAGGCGTGTACCATTCTGGTCCTTCTCGATCTGTCTGCTGCATTTGACACTGTAGACCATGGAGTGCTATTGGAGTGCCTGTGGGTCTTTTGTGGGCTGTCTGGTACAGTCCTCAAATGGTTACGTTCTTACCTCACGGACAGGTTTCAGAGAGTTGTCACTGGAATTTATTCCTCTGGCGCTCACTCCCTGCCTTGTGGGGTACCACAGGGCTCCATTTTAGCTCCCATGTTGTTTGCAGTGTATATGCTGCCATTGGGAGAAATCATCAGGCGATACAGTCTGGATTTTCACTGCTATGCAGATGATACTCAGCTGTATTTGTCCTTTCTCCCCGGTCAGGGTGATGCACTCTCTGTATTTAATAGCTGCCTTGATGAGATCAGACTGTGGATGAGTTCGAGCTGATTGAGACTCAATCCGGATAAGACTGAGATGTTGGTTGTGGATCCAGGTCGCCCAGGGATGGGTGTGGGAGTTGGACAACCATTAGGTTTATTACTTGGTGGTGTACAAATCTGTACCTCTAAACAGGTGAAAAATCTGGGCGTTATTTTTGATGATGGTCTGACCCTGAAATCTCAGGTGTCAGCTGTCGCCAAGTCCTCTTTTTACCATCTGAGGAATATTGCCCGGGTGAAACATCTGATTCCCCTGGAGGACCTTCCAACATTGGTCCACACCTTTGTCACTACCCGTCTGGACTACTGCAATTCCCTCTGCCTAGGGCTACCAGGGGTTGATATCCGCCGCCTCCAGCTGGTGCAGAATGCGGCAGCCAGGCTATTGACTCGGACTTCTAGAACCAGTCATATTACGCCTGTGCTCCACGAACTGCACTGGCTGCCGGTTTGATGGCGGATCACCTTTAAGGTTGGTTTACTAACCTTTAAAACTCTACATGATCAGGGACCCGGTTACCTGAAAGATCTTCTGATTCCCTATTGCCCCCTCCATCCTCTTCGTTCTGCCAACGAGGGATTGCTGGAGATTCCCAGGGTTGATTAAAGTCATCAGGATCTCATGCCTTTGCTTTTTCAGCACCAACCCTGTGGAATTCTCTACCTCGTTGGTTGAGAGAATGTCCAACCATCGATAATTTTAAAGTCACTTTAAAAACATATCTTTTTGGATTAGTGTATCTCTGTTAGTTATGGCTAACTTTTAAATGTTTGGATTTTATTCATTTTAATACTTTGTACAGCGACTTGGCCTTGAAAGGCGCTTTATAAATAAAATTGAATTGAATTAAATTGAAGGAGGAGGTCTTCAGGATGACAGACAACACTGGTTCATGGAGGGATGATGTTGCCAAATCAACCTGATTGAATTCTTCTATTGGGTGATGAGGGTGAGTGATCAGGGGGATGGTGGACGTGGCCTATCTGGACTTCAACAAGGCCTTTGACACCGTCCCTCACAGGAGGTTGGTGAGCAAGTTGGGCAGTTTGGCAATAGGGAACAAAAAAACAAATTGGGTGGAAAATTGGGTTGGGGACAGAGACCAAAGGGTGGTTGTAAATGGGGTGCACATCAGGGCAGAAAGAGTGACAAGTGGGGTACCCCAGGGGTCAGTATTCGAGCCGATACTGTTTAACATCTACATTGGGGATATAGCAGAAGGACTACATGGGAAGGTGTGCCTATCTGCGGATGATACAAAAAATATGCAATAGGGTGGACACACCAGATGGGGTGGAACAGATTAGAGGGGACCTTATAAAGCTGGAGAAGTGGTCAGAGAGTTGGCAGCTGAGCTTTAATACAAAGAAATGCAAAGTAGTACAAACAGGGCATAAGAATCCAAAGGCCAGGGAAGCCAACATGGAAGCAGCCTAGTTCTCACAGCTCCTGACTATCAACTATTATCCTGCAGAATCCTATGCTAATTTACTACCTGCTCTCTCACAATCCAACCTGAATAATAACAGATATCATCAGGATAATTAAGAACAAAAACTTACCTGTGCCAGCACTGTCTGTACTCCTGCAGCAGCTCTTCAAACGTCAGCCTTCAGCTCCTGGGGCAATAGTGCAATTGACAGCATGACCTCAGCTCCTGGCTCCAACACTCCCTTGGGGCTTGCAAATGGGGAGCTGAAAGAAATGAAAGAAATAAGAGACATGTTTGCCATGCTCCTAGCCAGGGATGGGATGCTAACTAAACAGGTACAAGAAAATAAAACCGAGGACTTTATCCGGCGATCATGGCCGGAGGTTGGAACCAAGAACACAACATGGGGAGCCAGAGAAATGGATACCTCCCCTGAAAAAACCTCACCTTGGCCCATCTGGCTGCAACAAACTGCTCCAGTGCCCCCTTTGGGGCAATCATCTCCGAAATGGCAACCGGCATCGAGAAAAAGGAACTAGGGTGGGAACGGTTGCAAGGGAAAAGTGGACCACAGCCCCACCCTCCCGGCAGCAACTGGGAGAGACCAGAGGCACTCCATTGAAGGAGGCCTTGAAACCAGTGACAATGAGGGAGAGGCATACGGGAGTCGTTATCCCCCCCCTCCAGCAAAGCAGCCACCCTGCAGCACCCACACCGGACACAAAGTAACAACGAATCTGGGTGGCAACATTCTCTGATTCCACCTTTACTGACTCTCTAGTATCAGCACCTACAGGGCTACTGGGGCAAGAAGCACTCCAAATGGTCACCTACACGGCCATGGCCGCGGCTTCAGGCTCCTCGATCCCAGCTTCACCGCTGGTTCTGGGCCCATACTCCGGGCAGGCTAATTACATCTCCTATGCAGTGGCTCCATCTACCTGAGAAAGGAGCCTAAAGTTACAGTAGGCCACACTGTTGACTGGAGGATACCACCAAGCCCCGCCCTCAGTCAGATATTAAAGGGGCAACTCCCTAATTCAGCATGGCACATCCACCCTGAGAAAAGCACACACGTAAACTAGTAAAACTTTTGCTTAGCAGGGTGGCCAATTCACCCCGCCTGGTCATGCATGTCATATGCTGGAACCTTACCCCCCTTCAATGGCCACAGTATGACCTATGTGGAGGCCCCCGTGACCCAACACAATAGAGACTGCTTCTGGTCACCAGGGGATATATTTCTCCCCACACAGACAAACAATGGCACATTGGGCAGAAAGCCTCAGCAGGGTTTTAAGAGTTACAGAATCAGAGAGGGGCTCAGCACCCCCTCTCCTGCTCTTTTCTAAGGTACCCCTCCACACTTCCCCCCCCAGCTCCAATAATTGCTCAGATTCCTTCTTCTGTCTGCCATATTATGAGGGAGACAAACCAGGGTCACTGACAAGCCATCCCCCGGGATGGGTGGGTGCAGCAGGGGAGAGAAACACCCAGCTACTCAGTGGAAAAGGCTGGGGGCAGCCAGACAACAGGCAGGCAGTGCTTGGCACATGGCTGTGCACACAACCAAGATAAAACTGACTCATGGGAACCCAAAAGGGGCACCCCTGCCAAAAGGGACCCACACTGCCTACGACTTCCTTGGACAACCACCCTTGCAGTACAGCCACAATGCACCTGCTGAAAGGCAACAGCTGCCAGAAGAGGCATGAATCCCTCACACTGTTGGTGAGAAAGTAGTTCTACCCAGACCAGTATCCATGCTTGGTGTGGTGCCTATGTGGCTACCACTAGAAGGATACCTGGTTCAAGTGGAAAACCTACCTTTTAACCATACAGCATGACAAGGTTACAAAAAGTCAAGAATGGTTTTGTATATAGTTGCCCCAGTTGGGCCAATGAGGATCTGAGAGGAAAAGCTGTTGTAAATTGGTATGACATTCAGTGGGTACATATAGAGGGATATATAACTGGCACACCTACCCCCTGGTCCCTCCTTTATACCAAACCCCAGAAGAAGGACCTAGAACACCCCACAATAGAGCTCTCATTGCATTCCTGGAAGAGGTTATATGGACCACCGTCTACCAACTCTATATCTATTCAATGGGCCCCACTCTGGGACAACTCGGCACTTACCATCAATCACAAGCCCATACGTTGGCCCTCCTGGCAAGAGGCAAGACTAAAAACTATTCAGGATTTGTGCCTCCCAAACTCCCTAGTGATCAGTGCATTCCAAAGTCTTAAAGACACGTTCAGGGTACCGCAGACCAATTTCTGTAGGTACCTTCAAATCCAGGTAGCTGTCATGACTGCTATCAGAAGGTGGAGGCAGGTACAGCAGGAGATACATCTCCCACATATCCACTCCTGGCTTAACAAACAGAAGGGAAGGGTGGGGGCCATTGATCAATACTTAAGAGACACAGCCCCCTAAACTATGGAGCACTACAGATTGGAATGGGAAAGGGAGCTGGGTATTCCAGTCCTGGAATCTGCATGGCAGGCATGCTGGAGCAGGGCCCATACTGCGAGCAGGGACACAAAGGCACAACTAATCCAGTTAAAAATACTGCATAGAGGGTATAGAACACCAGACTACTTACACAAGATAGAGGTGCAGAATGAGAACAGGTGTTGGAGATGCCACGAAGGTGCTGGAACCCTCACGCACATCCTATGAGACTGCCCCCTGATTAGACCAGTCTGGGATCAAGTGATAGCCTTTAGCAGTACCATAGTGCCAGACACTCACATCATAGACAGGACCTTTGCGATCATAGAATCCCCCACTTGGAAGGGGCCTGCCACCTAACCCAGTGGGGCCCTAGCAGCCATGATTGCACAGAAATGACTACTGTTACATAACTGGAGAACAACCAAGGTTCCCGCATTTAATGACTGGCAGCAGGCAATCAACTAACTAGCCTCCCAAAAGCATATGTCCTACATGGCTCTGGGCAATCTCCCTAGGTATACAAACATTTTGTCAGCATATTTGCGAGCCCTAGAAGCTAATGGATAGGATACCCACTTGATGAAGTCTGAAAAGATCCTAGGAATGACTTCCTCAGGGTGTACCATGATGGGTTGTAACTGCCAAAGGGCCAGGCCTATGCTGGGTGGGGGACCAAGATGGACCCAGGGGTGCAGTACCCCAATACCACCTCTGACTTAACTTATTGTACCCATGATACCAGTGTACATAAAGAAATAATACTGGAAATGCACACCAACACTGATGTATTCCTCAGTCCTCTCACTGTTGTTTGTAACTGTACTTATTGTCACAAACTGTGCTGTGTTGTGTTGTAAAACTGAAAACTTTTTCAATAAACATTTTAATGTTAAAAAAAAAATTCAAAGGCCACATACACACTAGAGGGGAGGAAGTTTGGGTAACGCAGCAGGAGAGGGATCTGGGGATTATCATATCAGATACAGTAACTTGAAAGAGGCAAATCAGTGCAATAAGGCAGTGGGTAAGGCAATTGGAATGCTGGCTTGCACAGGAAGGGGAATAACTAGTAGGAAAAGAAGTGATCATGCCACTGTACAGGTCCATGGTACATCCACATCTGGAGTATGGGGTACAGTTCTGGAGACCTCACCTACAAAAAGATATAGATAGGGTGGAGAGAGTTCAGAGGAGAGTGACCAAAATGGTGCAGGGCATGCACAATAGGACACATGAAGAAAGGATGGAGGAACTCAACCTGTATTCCCTGAAAATGAGGAAGGAGAGAGAGGATATGACTGAAACTTTTTAATACCTAAAGGGAATAAACAAGGTGAAGGAAGGGAGCATCTTCAAGAGGATTGAACGTCCAATAACCAGGGGACATAGCTTAAAACCTTCTACAGGGCATCGCTCTGGACAAACGCACTACCGCCTGATATCTCTGACACTACTACTTTTGGATCTTTCAGACTCAGATTGAGCCAACACCTTAATGACAGGAGTTCCTGCAGGTGCCACTGCTGAAACACCCCAGGCACCACCCGCACTTCCCAGTCCCTATCCCTTGGGATAGGCAAACCCCGGGACTTAGCAATCCCCCCAACCTCTTGTACCGCTATCCTGTCCCAGTCAAACCCCTGCCTCTTCCCACACTGCCCTGCTTACCCTGCCCTCTTTCCCCCTTCCTTCTCCTGCTCCTTCTACTGATGCAGGCATACTTGTACAATGTTACCTTACCTGTTCCTGGCTGGATTTTATGTACCCGTTATGTTTACTACTCTCATTATCTGTTTGCTGAACTCTCATTGTATTATCTGTAAACTGTCCTCAGTCTTTTTTTTGCCTTGTTTAATGTATTTGATGTGGAACCTGTCAACGAGCATCCCCTCAAAGGTGTATCCAGGGCTTCAATAAATAAATAAAATAAATAAAACTGGAGGGTGGAAAATACAAAGGAAATACGAGGGGGCACTACTTTTTAGAGAGGGTGGTGGACCTGTGGAATAAGCTACCAGAGGGTGTGGTGGGTGCAAAAACAGTGGGGAGTTCAAGAGAACGTGGGATAGCTATATGAAGTAATAAGGAGGGGCAAGTGCGGGGGGGGAGTAGGGTGAATATATTGGGATACATATGGGGAGGAGATAGGGGCAGACTTGATGGGCCGATGGAATCCTTTTCTGCCGACACATTTCTATGTTTCTATGTTTCTAAATTCACGCTTCAGTCATGATAAAAAAAAATGAAGAATATCTATACAAAGCATTACACTGGAACATGGCTGCGCAAGCAGCAGACCCTGATGGGAGATGGGTCATAGGGGTCTTTCACACTGCCTCTGGCAAATTGCTTATAGTAAACATATACGCCCCTAATGAGGAGTCCTTATCTTTTTTTCATACAATTGCAGAGCAGGTATCTAACTTTAACACTGTGCAAGCTCTGGTTCTTATCGGTGGGGACTTCAGCCTCACCCCGGATCATAACTTGGACTGTAGCCATGGCAGTTCAGAACTCCATACCAAATTGCTACAGGTAGTTAAGTTATGGCTTCATGACCAGGCCTTGACTGACGTCTGGTGTTTACATCACCCCTGCACCTGAGATTACACACAAATTATAGCAGGCTAGCTCTGTGGCTTGCCTCCAAACAGATTCTTCCTATTATTATGTCAGTCTTAATTCAGTCCATCCACTCATCTGATCATGCCCCCCTGCAACTGGATATAATCTGGGGATCAATCCCTTAAAGATCTCCTTCCTGGCTCATGGACCCATTGTTATTACAGGATACACACTTGGTTGCATGGATACAGGGAAAAGTTAACACCTTCCAAATGAAAGTGAACAACAAAACCTCAATTAGTACTTTGTGGGAAGCCTGTAAGGCCACCACCAGAGGGATCATAATAGGATATGCATCCCATCAGCACAGGGAGAGGGAACAAGAATTAAAATCCCTAGACAACAGGCTTCAAATGAAGGAGAAGCAGTTTAAATCCCAACCCAAACTGAACACTTCCTCAGTCCCACACAAAGAAATTGTCCAGCTCTGGCAGGGGTCAACCATAACCTTTTTTTGCACTAGCCAGCAGGACAAGTTGATTCAAAATTGCACTAGCCCACAAATGGTTGCACTAGCCCACAATTATAACAGTAAATTTTGATCACTTATACAGGAAAAAATACAAGCCAAGAAATACTCTGATTATTGCACATTTATTCTGGTCTCACGTTGCTTCTTGCCTCAGAAAAAAAGACTGCAGTGTCATCACACACAGTGTGCCCTCCACTGTTCTGTACTGTGGCTCCCTCCCTTCCTCTTTCTGCACCCCCCACCCCGAACCAGAGGATACCACAACAGCAAATGTTCATTCAAGCAGTCCTTGCTCTGTACACACAATAGCCGACATCATCATACACCTCACCACACTCTCACCCTCACCCACAGGGCAATGAGCAGAGTCGGATAGAAAAAGACACTCTTAGACCCACCCTGTGATCAACTAGAGACCTGCACTTCTTGAAGTTTTTGTAGAGTATCAAGTGAGCCAGAGGCACATCAAAGATTTATTTTGGGAGGGGGCTACACAAGCCTTCGGGTCTTGGGAAATAGAAAACTTCATGATGTTTTTATTTTTAAAGGTATTAATGTTTAACATGCTCTGCCCCAACAATAACAGACTTTTTTTTAAAACTGTCCTTTCATCAGCCCAGGGAAACCAGTACACAGGCATGATGCTCTAATACCTCATATCTATTTAGAAGGAGCTAGGCACCACAGGAAAGCCTATTTTAACCTTTTAAATTATATAAAGGCTTATTTCTGCACCATACATGCTCCAAAGAATTGTTTTTAGGATGAAAGGACATGCTGGGTGGAATAAGGGTGGGACTGTATGGATGGCATTGTCTGACATGGTCCATTTTGAAGTGCTGGGGACCCTCAGTAATGGCAGCTATGGATTGTTATTTCAGAGTCTGGTCTGCAGTGGTGTCCAGGGAAAATACAGAGCTGAGAGATTTGGATGGGAGAGGGACAACTGTGGTGAGGCTAGGATAAACCCCACCACCTGCAGGGCAGACTCTGTACACTTCTTATCATTTTGTTACTGAAATGTTGGATACAGACACTCAAAATGTAGGGAAATGAGGGGCCCTGGTTTTAATAAAGTGGGACAAATCTTCAGACACTCAGAAAACTGGAAGGTAGTGACGAAACAGGACTCTACCCTTGATCACAGCATGGACACTAGCTGAAAGTCTTAACTGTGGAGTGTCACATTGAGTCTTTTGTGGGACCCCCCCTCTTGAACTGCCAGATAACTGCAGCTATTAATGAGCTGTTAATCACACCAGCCATCTGGAAGTTAACACTGAGAGAAATTAGCATGAGGACTAGACTAGAGACTGCTACAGTAGGGACTTTTTAAACTTTATTAACAGCCATGAAAAACCTGCACTAGTCAAGGCAGACAAGTAGAGAATTAGCAGCACTAGCCCTGGTCAATTTGCACTAGGTTTTGGACTAATAAAACAATGTTAAAATTGGTCCCTGAGCTCTGGCATGGAATTGACATACTGCTCTCCAGAAAGGCTGAACTATCCATTCTGTGACTCCACCATTGGGAAAATGAGGAGAGATGCAGTAAGCTGTTATCCTACAGCTTTTGAAAGCAACAAGCCATTAGGCGTATCATATCCCTGGCCTACGGGATACTAGTGGTCGACTGCACACTACAGAAGCGCAGATTACTAGTATCATGAAGGACTTTTGTAAATAACTTTACAGTTCACCTACTTCCCCAGATACACAGGCCATTAACACATTTCTGAGTTCCATACAACTACCCAAACTCATGAAAGAACAAATGCAAGTTTTGGAGGCCCCCCAACCACTCAGAAGGTGGAACAGGGCCTCAAGACTCTAAATCCCTGGATGTCCCCTGGAAGGGATGGTTATACCACTGAATTTTTTCAACTCCTGGCACTTACACTTTGTCCAATCCTAGCTCTACTTTATTAGGAATCGGTGTAGGCGGGCTCATTTCCCCAATCCCTGTGAACAGCTACCATTATGGTGCTACCAAAAAAGGGTAAGGACCCAACAAATCCAGTTCACTATTAACCAGTCTCACTCATATCATTGGATAGTAAGATCTTTGCCAAAGCCTTTGCTTCGAGACTGGAAGATCTTATCCCACAACTAGTGCATACCTTGCAGGTCAGTTTTGTCCAAGGCTGACACAGTGTGGACCACGTACGCATTCTCTTTCATCTCATGCAAGTAGTGCAAAAGATTCCCATTCCCTCAGCCACGGTAGCCATTGACTTTAAAAAAGCCTTTGACTTGGTGGAGTGGAGTTACCTCTACAGGGTATTGGAACATCTAGGCTTTGGTGCACGCTTCTTGCAATATCTCCAGATACTTTACTCTGGTCCTAAAGCCAAAGTGCTTACTAACTCCTCCCTCTCAGGTCCCTTCCCAAGGACTCTGCAAGGATGCCCTTTATTTCCCCTCCTTTTCATCCTTGCCATAGAGTCCATCACAACAGCCATTCACCAGGAGCCAAGGTTAGGGGGCTTCTCTGTTGGATCAGAGACATCTAAAACATTGCCACATGCAGATGATCTTCTTATGCTCACAGATAATGTGCCAGACTCTATAGCACATCTAGTTAAGATACTGTCCTCATTTACCTTTATTTCCAGGCTGAAAGTTCAATCAGTCAATCAATTTTATTTTTAAAAAGGAGCTATTCCCATAGATCATAGTGCCTATACAATTAAAAAAAACACACAAAATACATAACTTATTAAAAAATGGCAGACATGATAAATCATTCAAACTCAGGAAAGGCAAGATTAAATAAATTTGTTTTTAACACAGTTTTAAAGCTCTCCACAGTCAGGCTCTCCCTTATCTGACGACGTAGAGAGTTCCACAGGGTAGGAGCCACAAATACAAAAGCCTTAGCCTCAGCCCCAGCCCCAGCCATCTTCAAGTGAACCCTGGGAACCTCTAGCAATCCTTTGACAGTGGAGCAGAGTGGTCAGAGGGGGCAGTAGGGAAGAAGAAGCTCTTGCAGATAACTCGGTCCCTGTCCATGTAGGGCTTAGGCTTTGTAGGTCAGCAACCCGAACCTGAAGATAATCTGCCACTGAACAGGCAGCCAGTGCAGTCCGCACAGCACAGGCATAACATGGCAAGATTGAGAAAGCCCAGTCAGCGTCTGGCTGCCGCATTCTGCACCAGCTGCAAGCAGTGGATATCAAACCCCTGTAGCTCTAGGTACAGGGAGTTACAGTAGTCAAGGTGAGAGGTCACAAAGGCGTAAATCAGTGTTGTAAGATCATCGGACGGAACCAAGTGCTTAATCTAGGTAACATTCCTCAGGTGGTAAAAAGAGGTCTTGATGACTGCCGACACCTGAGAATGAAGCTTCAGCCCTTCATCAAGAATAATGCCCAGATTTAACACCCATTCAGATGTCATCAGCTGGCTGCCCCCGAGTCAAAACCTAGAGGAACGACCAACCGATGACCCCTCTACCCAATGACCTGGGTCCACAACCAAAACCTCGGTCTTGTCTGGGTTCAACCTCAACCAGCTGGCATTCATCCCATCTTGAATCTCTGGTAGGCAATTATTAAACACTGAGACTGCTCCATCCTGCTCAAGCATGAAAGACATGTATAGCGGAGCATTATCTGCACAGCAGTAAAAATGCAGCCCATACCACCTTGCAATGTCATCAATGGCAGCATATACACTGCAAACAACATGGGTGACAACACACAGCCCTGATGGACCCCACACAGCAGGGAGGATGTGTTAGAGGAATAAATCCCCAACACTACTATCTGAGACCTGCCGGTGAGGAACAAATGGAACCATCTGAGGAACATACCCAACAGTCCACAGATCAACTGCAAGTGCACCAGTAACACACCATGGTCCACGGTGTCAAACGCTGCAGGGAGAGCAAGAAGAATCAAGATGGAATGGCTCTTCCAGTCTCTCGCTATCAGGAGATCATTGCGTAGCCGAACAAGGGCAGTCTCAGTGCTATGCCTCTTCCTAAATCTGGACTGGAGAGGATCATAGATGTCATGGATGGTAAGATGATTCTCCAACTGCAATGCTACCACCTTCTCAATAACCTTACCCACAAAGGGAAGGTTAGAGATGGGTCTGTAGTTAGCGAGACAGTCCAGGTCGAGAGACGATTTCTTTAGGAGAGGTGTGTCACCACAGACTCCTTCAGGGAGTCTGGAAACTCATCTGTCTCTAACAAACACCAGACAATCTTCGTTAGGAGAGGGCCAATGACCTTAACACACCCCACGAGGAGGCAAGTTGAGCCTGGGTCCAAAGTACAACAGGTCATCCACCTACTCTGGACAATCCGCACAATATCTACAATCTCCAGCCAGTCGAAGTTGGACCAACAAGACCGAGGAACTGTAACCTCCTACTGACCACCACCACACCCATTGTAACGCGTTGTACAGATCTTGGACCCAATGTCGGCAACCTTATCTGCAAAGAATCAAGCAAACTCGTAACACTTCTACGGTGACAATGCTCTCCGAGACTGCAGACAGGCTGGATTGCACAGTCTGTCCACAGTTTGAAAGAGCTAAGCTGGTTAGTTCTGTGCAGCAGCAATATCCCTGGACAGGAATTCTGCCTTCTTACAGGAGATAGCCGATTGATAGTCCTTATAATGGACCATCAATCTGAGTTTGTCGGCATCAAGGCCCACTATTTGCCAGCGATGTTCCATCCTTCGCTCCTCTATCCTCAACTCACTCAAAGTCCCATCAAACCAAGGGGGCCGAGGGTGATGGGTGAGGGGTGAACACGGACGGGAGCTATGGAATCCAGAGCTACCATCACAGCCCTATTATAAGCCTGTAACAGATTGTCTGGATCCAAACTCACACTCAGAAATTCAAATAGGTCCAGCACCGCCATCAGGCCTTCTGGGGTCAAACCCCTCAAAAGGCAATACCAGACCATCTCTGCAGAGGCAGGCCTATGGGGGGAGCCTGGAAACTGAACCTTATAGTGTGATGGTCAGACCACCCGACTGACTCCACCACCAAGTCGGAGGTCTCCATACCCAGTAGGAAGACCAGATCCAATGAGTGACCGTGATTATGGATCACAGAGGTAATTACCTGTGTGAGACCCAATAAAGTCATTAGCTGGAGGAAGTCCAGTCCAAATTGCAAGAATTCATCTTTGACCCAGGCATTGAAGTCACCCAGAACCATCAATCTGGGAGACTCCAACACCATGTCAATGATTAAGTCAACAACTTCCTGCAAGAATTGCTTCTTGACCCCAGGTGGACAGTAGACGAGAATAATTCCGCACCCCACACCTGTGGTCATGATTCAATCAAAGGATCAGGTCTCCCCAACTAGCACCTCTACAAGGTTCAAGTCTGTTGTAAAGCAAATGGCTACACCCCCACCTCTGTGATCCAGTCTCAGGCGGTGTATCACAGAGAACCCGGCTGGAATAGCTGACTCCAAAAATTGGGCCAGAATTTTCATCCAGCCAGGTTTCAGTGATGCAAGCCAGGTCCGTTGACCCAACAAGATCAGCAATCACTGCTGTCTTGTTCTTAATGGACCTGGCATTGCACAACACTGCCCAAGTAGGATGAGTCACTGAGGCCAACTGAGTCACCTGCCCACTCAAGGTGGAGCCCTTGGGTATGAGTACCAGACAAGGAGGACCCCTCTTTGGCACCCATTTTGCCCCAGGGTGTCTTCTAGTCCGTAAGACCACAATCCGGCTGCCCAGCTACACACTCCCTCGACGTCCAGGACCCCCTCACGCCTCCTCCCAACAATCCCCAGATCCCAACAATGCCCATAGAAACATAGAAGCATAGAAACATAGACTCTGACGGCAGATAAGGACCACTTGGCCCACCTAGTCTTCCAATTTCCCTACTAGAGGATAAGCTGCAGATACTATTTAACCAACAGCCTATTTCTTCCTACCCTCCACAAAAATTGCCTTATGTCTGTCCCATGCATTCTTGAATTGTCCCACAGTTTTAGACCCCACAACCTCCTCAGGAAGGCTGTTCCATGCGTCCACCACCCTCTCTGTGAAAACATACTTCCTCACATTGCCCCTGAGCCGTCCCCCCTCTATCTTCAAAGTGTGTGCCCTTGTTCTTGCACATCTCTTTTTCTGCAAGATGCTACCCTCTTGGACTTTGTTGTTTCCACTGAGGTACTTAAACGTTTCTATCCTGTCCCCCCTCTCCCTCCTTTCCTCAAGGGTATACATATTAAGCTCCTTTAGCCTCTCCTCGTATGGCTTCTCTTGCAGACCCTGCATCATTTTAGTTGCCCTCCTCTGAACTGCCTCCATCCTGTCTATGTCCTTGCGGAGATGAGGTCTCCAGAACAGGACACAGTACTCCAGATGGGGTCTCACCAACTGTCTGTACAGGAGGATAACAACTTTCTGTTTTCTGCTGGTAATGCCTCTCCCTATACATCCCAGTATCCCCCCAGCCCTCCCTACCACCTTCTCACATTGCTTGCCAACCTTAAGGTCATCTGATATGATTACCCGCAGGTCCCTTTCCATTTTTGTTGTTTTTACTACCTCCCCCCCCCATTGTGTAATCTTTCCCTGGGTTTTTGTTTCCCAGGTGCCTTACTTTGCACTTCTTTGCATTGAATCCAAGCTGCCATACTTCTGACCATTCCTCCAACCTTGCCAAGTCTCTTCTCATCCTTTCCACGCCTCATTGTGTATCAAGCCTGTTGCAGATCTTTGTGTCATCTGCAAAGAGGCATACTTTTCCTTCCAGTCCTCTGCAATGCCATATAAAGACATTAAAAGGATTGGACCCAGTACTGAACCCTGGAGTACCCCACTAGTAACCCCTTTCTTCAGAGTGGACTCCATTTACAATTACCTTCTGTGTCCTGTTGTTCAGCCAATGTTTTACCCAGGTTACCACCCTGGGACCCACTCCAAGGCTGGTTAATTTGACTACTAATCTTTTGTGTGGGACTGTGTCAAATGCCTTGCTAAAGTCTAGGTAGGCCATATCCACAGCCCCTCCCTGGTCTACTACTTTGGTCACCCAGTCAAAGAAATCAATTAGATTCACCTGACATGACCTTCCTGCTGTGAACCCATGCTGCCTTGGGTCCTGTGCCCCATTGGCCTCTAGGTACTCAACAATTCTTTCCTTCAGAAGTGATTCCATCACTTTCCCTACCACAGAGGTCAAACTGACAGGTCTGTAGTTTCCTGCCTCTGTCTTGCTCCCACTTTTGTGAAGGGGAATCACATCAGCCTTCTTCCAGTCCTCAGGTACCACACCATCCTCCCATGATTTGTTATAAAGGGTAGTCAGTGGTGTCACTAGTTCTCTACTTAATTCTTTTAGAATTCTGGGGTGAATTCCATCTGGCCCTATTGCTTTGTCCACCTTCAGTTTTAGGAGTTCTTTCAGAACCCTTTCTTCTGTGAAAGGACTGGGATCAACCCCCCTCTCCAGAGTGCTTCTGTTAATTGGATTAGGCACCTCCCCCACTTCTTCTTTTGTGAATACTGAACAGAAGTATTCATTCAGTATCCCTGCTTTTTCACTGTCACTCTCTGCCCACCCACCATCCATTCTATTCAGCCTCACTATCCCAACCCTTTGTCTTTCTACGCTCCCTGATATACCTATAAAATGTTTTATCCCCCTTCTTAACGGAGTTGGCTATCTTTTCCTCAGTTTGTACCTTTGCTATTCTGACTATCCTCCCTGCTTCCTTCTGCCTTAACTGGTACAGTTCTCTGTCCTGCTGTTTCTGTGTTTCCTTATACTTCCTAAATGTTATCTTTTTCTCCCTAACCTTCATCACCACTTCTTTTGAGAATCACAGTGGCTTTTTCTTTCATTTTGATTTATTTGCTTCACACAAAGGCGTGTTGTCTCTGTGATGGCAGTTTTGATATTTCTCCATTGTTGCTCAACCCCTCCTTCTAGCCGGTCTGCTAGTGCTTTTCTAAGGCACTCTCCCATCTTGCCAAAGTCAGCCCTCCTGAAGTCCAGAACCCTCACTTTTGTATGGCTTGACTCTGTAGCTGAGTTTATCATGAACCACACTGTTTGGTGGTCACTTGTTCCCAAATGGCCACCCACTTCTAGAGCTGAGATCCTCTCACTGTCCCCATTTGAGAGTACAAGGTCTAAGATTGCTCCCTCACGAGTAGATTCCAAAACTAGCTGTCTGAGGCATGCCACCTGAAGGGCATCAAGAATGGCCCTGCTTTTGGATGTGGCTGCAGCAAAGGTGCTCCAGTTAACATCTGGCATGTTAAGGTCCCCCATCAACAGTATCTCCCCTTTCTCTGCCATCCTAAGTATGCCTTCTATCATATCCTTGTTCATTCCCGCCCCCTGACTTGGGGGGTCTGTATACAACCCCTGTGTGGATTGTGGTGTCATTTCCAGTCTCTAATGTGACCCACAGTGGCTCCTCTCCTCCCTGTTTACTCTTTTGTTCAGTTGCTTTTATCCCTTCCCTTACATAGAGAGCTACTCCCCCACCTTCTGCCCTCCCTTTCTCTCCTGTACGTTGTGTACCCTGGTATGTTAAAATCCCAGTCATGGTTCTCTGTGTACCATGTTTCTGTGACTGCTACGATATCCAGGCATCCCTCTTCCATCAAGGCCACCAGTTCAGGGAGCTTGTTGCCCAGACTTCGGGCATTGGTACTCATTATCCTCCATTTCTTGATGGCCTTACCCTTTTTTGCCCCATCCCTGTCCTTATTGCATTTGTCACTTTCTTCATTTACCCCTGTGTTTCTCCCTATTGACATCTCTATGTTGATGTCTACCTCACTTAGTACTCTGATTTGTTTTTGGGGGGCTAGGATTTCCCTGCTCCTTTCCAGTGTCTCCCCCCTTGGCTAGTTTAAATGCTTGCCAATGAAGTATTTAAACCTATCACCTAGGATCCTGGTTCCCCTCCTGGACAGATGCAGACCACCACACCAGTATAGGCCTACATCCATCCAGGTGGACCCCCAATCCCCAATGAAGCCATATCCCTGAGCTCCACACCAGTTTTTCAACCACTGATTGAATCCCATGCTGTAGAGCACCCTAGCCTCATCCATGCCATAGACAGGCAGCACCTCCGAGAAGGTTACAGTGTGTGCTATTTGTCTAAGGCCCCTTCCCATCTCCACAAATGCTTCTTGCACTGCTCTGATCCCTTTCTTAGCCAGGTCATTTGTTCCTAGGTGGACAATGACATCCAGCTCCCTCCCCTGTGCAGCTGCTCCTGTGATCCTGAGGATTCGCTCCCTGTCCCTCCAAGCCATGGCGCCAGGCAGGCACCTTACCTCCCTCTCCCCTTCCTTCCCCAGTTCTACCTTCCTAACAATGGCATCCCCCACCAGGAGTTGTTTCCTTCCCCTGTGGGGTCCCATGCCACCCTCCTGTGGGTCTCCCTTGTGGAAGTTCCCAGCATCCTCCTTGGTCTCCACTGTGGGTGCCTCCATAGAGGAACCACACTTTTCCAGAACAGCATAGAAATTGTGGAGAGGTACAACTGGAGGGATGCGCCTCTGTTCCACCACCCTCACCCTCCCTGAGCCCACTGTGGTCCAACCGCTCTCTTTTTGGCAACGTCTGAGGCAATGGCAGTGACCCTGGTGGTCCCTGGATGGGGGAGGAGGTCCCACAAATCTTGGCCAACTCAGCCTGGAGATGAGCAACCTCCTCCCTCAGCCCAGAGAGGTGTCTGCAGATGGGACAACACTGCATCCTCCAGAACATCTCCCATAGACTTCAGTGGGTAATGGTGGGCAGTTAAAGGAGCGGGGGCTCCAGAACTCAAAGGGAGAGTAGTGTCTGACTGGGAGAGCCCCATACCAGCACAGATCTTCAGTGACCCATAGGGTCAACCACCCAAAACAATAAATAAAAACTACAATAACAAATTAAACTCATAAACAAAAGAACTAACAATAATCAAAATTAAATAAACACTACACAATCTCCCTCCCCCACAATAAAAACCCTGATTAACCCAACAAAACAACCCTCCCAATCCCTTAAAAGGCAACTATCAGTTAGGGTATTTGACAAATCAGAAACACCAGTGGTGCAAACTCAGTGTCCAGTTATAACTCAAGCATGCCGGGGCTTGCAAAAAGAATGTTTAAGGCAAATGGGGCTCACAGCCCCACCCAGCCAGTAAATTTATATTGTCCATTGCTACTGTACTCTTACTCCAGTAGCTGGCAGAAAGTTAGTATGGACGGTCACCAGTCTATGGAAGTGCTCTCACCACCTCCCCAATCCAACTGTGCTATCCAGCAAAATACAGTCCAACCCAGTCCAACACAGTGCAACCCTAGAAGAGCAGTCACAGATCTTTATCCATAGCCCAAACAGATGTAATCAGCCTCCACACTCGAGGACTGCACATATGCCCCCCCCCAAAATGACAGCACAAGAAAGAATAACCCCCCTGGAAAGATGGCCCCAGAGGTAAAGGCCCTCCAGCATCCATCCCAGAGACACTTTGGGCTACCTGGGGTCCTGCCGTCCACCAACTGGCAATTCCCTAGTGCCCCTCCATGGTCATCCCCACCAAGCAGCTGCCCCTGGATCAGCACTGCGGGCCATGAATGGGCAAGACAGCAGTTCAACAATCCCTCCTATCACCAGGGACACACCACCTCAGAGCTCCTGGTTTAAAGCGGCAGGTAAGCAGCCAGTCCCGGTCACCCAAGGACTAGAGCTCAAAAAACAATGGCCGTTCTCTGGTGCTAACCGATCAAAAATAGGAAGTATTTCCACTGAATGATGAATATACCCCTCAATTAATCCACCCATTAAGTCTGCATTTGGCCCGACAAAATAGCATCACCTATCTTGGGATTCAAATATCCCCCAAGCTTATGAAAATCATTGATCTTAATCTCAACCCCCCACCCCCAAGCAGATATTGCTACTGAATTTGGCCATTGGAAACTGCTCCATCTCACAATGGCAGGTAAAAGAAAGACTATCAAAATGGTCACTGCTCCCAAGTTATTCCATGCTCTTTCCCATCTACCTCTGCATATTTCAAACTCATGGTTCGAACATCTTCTGGTTGGTAGGTGTTTTTCTGTGTGATGGCAGGCTGCATCGATATAGCCGTTCTAAGCTTTTATCCCACTGGTTGAAGGGAGGATGGGGACTGCCATGGTTTAAAGCCTATCATTAGGCTTTTCTTATGGCTCATACAGTTAGAAGGTTTAGTGGCCCTTGTCATCAGTCACCAACCTGGGCCACTTTGGAAACATCCATGATGGGAGGTATCTCCCCAGAAGGTGTGCTTTTCTCAGCAGTACCCAAGACCACGCAACTACCATCATCTGTTAGACAATCTGTGGCAGCATGGAAAGAAGTGTAAAATTGTCTTCATACACACATTGCTCATCCCTTTCTCATGCTCCTCTGGAACAATCCAGCAATCACTGCAGGGGGTCACGTTGTCAAATGGGACAGCCGGATTGATAAAGGTATTCACCACCTCCAAGATATTCTGAAGTCAGTCTCTTTCGACCTGGACTAATTTCAGGCCCGACAAAATAAATACCAACTGAGGGTCAGACTGGATGAGCCAATGGGTCCTTTTCTGGTGACAGATTTTTATGTTTCTATGTAACAAAAATGATTTTTGGCATTTCCTGCAACTCAGAAATGCTTTTGCTGTACCTCTTTACCAGGCCAAAAAATAGAACAATCTCCTCAAACTCATCTATTACATCACTGGTTCAGACACGTCAAAGAAAGAGCAGGATATATTTACCAGGCCAAAAGAGATGAACTCCCTGACCCAACCTCTAATACTCAACGTAAATGGCCTACCCAATTAGGTAATTCAACTGATGACGACGAATAGACTACCTGTTTGCTGTTAGCACAAATGACCCTTTGTGACCCCAAATCTTATCTAGTGCAAAATAAGATATTACATTTATGGTACTGCATTCCAGCAATCATTTATGCAGCCAAGCTCATTCCGAATCCCAGTTGCTGGAGATGTGTCAACCTTGAAGGTGACCTCCTCCACATACTCTGGCACTGCTCAGGGCTCAGGGGCCTATGGAGACAAATTCAAACATTAATGGAACAAATATTACACAGAAGTATCCCTTTGTCACCAGATCTGTTCATTCTAGGTTCACCTTGTGCAGTTCCCCACCTTCAACATTTGGAGATTCGCAGGATCCTTATGGCTACTGCGAAAGCAAAGAGCCTCCTATTGACGCATTGGCACACTACAGTGCTCCAGAAATGATCGATCAGTCGATCAAATTTGTATTTATCTAGTGCAACTCCAAGAGATCGAAGTGCCTTACATCCTAATACTGTTAAAATACTTTAACACATAAACATAGATAAAATCACAGTACCAAGAGTCTTAATACAGCATCTTAACAAAATTCTTCTGGAAATGCTTGCCTGAAAAGGTATGTTTTTAGTTTGGTTAGTATTGGTGGTCCAGTACTCCCTAATCCAACAAGGTGGAGAGTGTCCACAGAGTCCAGGCCACAAAAGAGAAAAGTGTGGGCCCCAGATGTCTTCAAACAGACCCTGAGAATCTCCAGCAATTCCGCATCAGTGAAGTGCAGTGGGCGGGGGGCACAGAAGATCTTGCAGGGAGCTGGGTCCATGTATAAATTTATTTCCAAATTAACGCAATTATCCAAATCCGAGTGACTATCTCACACTACAAGCAATTTGATTGCCTAATATTATCGTATTTGGAATCCTTTCCTCTCATACTTAGGAATCAAAACCACTGTACATGCCTACTGCCTGCCGTGTCCTAAGGCGGGCATTGCTTAATTCCAAACCTCCCACAATACTATGAATACAGGGATTCTTCCAGTTCGAATGATAGGTCCTCACAAAGCTCAGAGCTGGGCCTTGTCAACCCCTCTTTCACTAGGTGCCATGTTTTATCCTCCTAGAAAGATGTGCTGTTTTTCTTTCTTATCCTTTTCTGTGGTGTATGTTACTGTTGTATTTCAGTTTTTGTAAATAGTTATTTGTTTGGATTGACTCCATTCATCCACATGTAACCCCCCTGCAAATGGGGGTTCCCAAAAAAGTCTTCCAGGAGTTTGCTTGAATGCTCCAAGCCTGAATGGTGTTTGGCGTTTAAGCCGTTTATCTGTGAGTGCTTTTAGAGCCTCTGGTACTGTCTCTTTAAGAGCTGTCTGCTTGCAGACATAATTAGTTTGTATGGGGGACTGTGTGTTTTCCTGCCTGAGTCCCACTCGAGCTACTGCCAAATCGCTCCATTTCTGCCATTGCTAAGTGGGCAGAGGGAGCACTTTTCAAAGATGTCATTGTTTGCTTGTAACCTGTTAGAGTAATAATGAAAATGCAGTTTGATTTAACCTGCTTTCTAGTAGCAAGGACAGTGCAGAGCAAGCTTCCTCATGTTGGTTCTGAACTGCTGAATTGGACCAATCATGGTGGGGATCCTTTAAAATGGAGCCTGCTCTGGGCGAATCAGAACTTGGACTCTCCTCTGGAGCCTGCTGTAAGGGGATTGTAAAGGCAGTGATTCTGGGAAATGTAGTTTTGACTTCGGTGCCTTTTTTCCACCAACAGGGGGAGTTTACTGTGAGTGACAGCCAAACCAGCCAACTGAACTGGGAGGAACTCAAAGGAAATGCCTGGTTCTGTCTACTGGAAAGATCAGATCAGTTTGGGCTGTGGAGATATAGGGAGCTGTGTGCTTCTTCGGTGTGTGTAGTTTTAGGGCGGGAATCTCGTGTAAGGCCTTAAGTTTTGGTCTGCAGTTTGTACAAGTGCCTGTTCAGACTGAATCTGACCTGTGAAGAGAATCAATGAGATCCGAAGAGCAGAAACCAGGCTCACCCTGTAGAAGACGAGAAATTGCTGAATCGAGCTCGGTCTGTCAGGAACTGACTCTGCTGTGTGTTCTCCTGGGTATTGTGCAATAATTGCGATTGGGATTGAGAAGCAGCCTGCCTGGTATAGTACTTTCCTTTTACATATAAATGTGTGTAGTGCTTGTGGGGAATCCTGTTTTAAATCCCCTTTACAGTGAATAGAGTGCATGAAGCTGGAAGTAAACTCCAGTTTAATCCAGACTACATCCATTTGCTCTAAACTGCAGTGGGGTCCAGTCACAAGGGCCTTGTCCACATGGTCTGCTCCTCCTGGCAAGCCAGGACAATATGCCTTACATCCAGTTCCCGCCATTGAGTTGTGAGTACAAAGCAGGGTAGCTCCCTGCCATCTGTTTGTCGAATTGCAAGTGTATCATCTAATTGTTGCTTTTTTCATTTCTTCACGAACTGAGCCCTCTGGCTCCGGATTACAATTGGGTATTGTGCAAGTGTTTTTCCATCACAGGGCCCCGACCAGCTGCACCGATCCTGGCTAGCCCCCCCCCCATCCTGGGTACCCAGTGAAAGTGACAATTTGGGACTCTGAATAAGCGCACAGTACTGTGATTATTAATGTGTTTAACCTAATTAACCTGATTTCCCCCTTCCTTGTTACAGCTCCTTAAATAAATCAGATCTGTTTGTTTCAGCAAAGTTACCCTGACTGAGATATTTGTTTATGTTAAAGTATTGTACTGTGGCTTTTGTACTGTATCATCTTGTTTTACAGGGGGTCCCCAGAGTCCAATCGACAGAGCCAGTCCTGAGGGTAAGTGTATATTGTGAAGATATTTCTGATGCACTGTGTGGGCCAGTAGTGGGAAGAAAGGGGGGTTACAGTGTCCCAGAGGGCTGTGACCAAGTTAGTTTAACTACTGCAAACCCTGACCTCTGGGTGGAGGCACCCGCCATTGGACCTAGGCCCCTCAACCTGTCAGTAGTTAAGCAGGCAGGGGTAGTAGCCTTTGGGATAGCGTCACCTAGGGGTTACACACAGCTATCACTGAGGACAACTTCTTCAGCTGAAAGACAAGATGCCAGACATGGTTTCTATTTCTGCAGAAAATTGTTCAGAGGACTTAACCTATGATTAACGTGAACAATTGGTACCCGGTCACCTGTGGGTGACAATCATACCCAGATTTTAAATCTAATTTCCAACTATAGCTCACTGGGTGATCCCTGCTACACTTTGCTATTTGCATTATCTTTCTGTTATGTTAAAACTACATAATTGTCTTAGCATTTTTCCTGCATATTTAGCTGATTTGCAGTGAGGTTCAGTTTAATAGTCTCCTGTGACTTACCTTGGGCACTGTTCAGTTACTATAGACCTAGACCTATGCATTGTACTTGGATGAATGGTCGGTAGTTACCTTTTGTTGTTTGTCCTTTTTCAAAAATATATTTAAAAAATTCACTGAAAAAAAACCAACAACAAACAAACAAAAAAAAACACTATAGTGACTTGGGAGCCACTATCCAGCAACACCCAGGTGGGCTGTCCATCCAGCCTGGCTTCCACATCTGCAGTAGGACCCACAATCGTGCTCCAATCACGTGACACTTGAGCTTTAGTTTTTGACACTTTGGCTGTAACACTTACAGTAGCCTTAGCACTGGTGGTGGATGAATGACTTGTTCCCAGGACCCCAGAGCACTCTTCTACTGGAGCCCACTGAAGCTTAATGGTTTAGGGGTGCTTGTGGCCAGTTTCTGTTGGATTAATCGATCTCTGACCCTGTGAAATGTACTTTCAGATCAGCACTAATGTTGGACATGCCCATCCTTCCCACACCAGTAACAGTAAACATCCTGTCGAAATGACAGTTGTCAAGAGGTTCCATCTGCCGAGTTCCATGGGTGCCTCCTTCCTGCACAGGGGTCATAAATGGTTGCAGGGTTTGGTCATTCATGGAGTCTCCTACCATTTTCTTTAACTCCATCAGCTGAGTATGGACTTCTTCCAGTGAAATTGCCTTTGAAGCTTGCCCCCCCAGGGGTCCAGGGACATTGACACAACATTACTTGACACAGGCATGCTGGAGGCTGAGGGTTCTGATTTCCTGGGGTAAAGCTAGGCTTGCCTGCTTGACACATCATACTTTATAGTTCTTGAATCAATCTCTGAAGCTTTGTGACCTCGAGGGGGCCCCCACTGTCTGACACTTGGGCACTAGCAGTGGCAGCAAGTGAGGGTCCTCATTGTTCATCTTGTTCCTCCACTTCTCTAACCTCCCGCAGCAGGGCTCAGTGGCAGAAGGGATCAGCCAACCTTTCTTTTTAAGCATAACTTTAACAGTAACTCTGAGTATCAGGCAGCCTTCAACACTTAGCACTAGTCACATTTTGTTCAAGTCTTTGGACACTATCCCACCTTTCCGATATACTTTCTGCAAAGCCCTCTCCAGTCTATGTAGGTAAACTGAGAGGGACTTTCCCTGGTGCTGTTTGATGATATTAAACTTCCAGTACAAGTCATCACAGGATTCTGTACTCCCAAATACACTGTCTAGAACAACAATTAATCTACTTTGGCCTCTGGGTCTGTGGCATGAAAGGACCTTATAGCATCCAATGCAGGCCCTTTCAAACTCTCTACCAACCTCTTACATTTTTCTGCCTTGAAACAATGCCATTCCTGTAGCATGGAGACAGCATAATCAATCCAAGTTTCATAATCATCTTCTCCAGCAGGAGTGGGGAGGATGCCAGAAAAAAACCTTAGGCATGTGTAATAGTCTGAACTAATAGGGTGGGTTAACCCAGGTTCTCCAGAGGTTGCCCTGAGAGGCAACAAGGTCTGCACATTCTGAAAAGACTTTCCTTTGCTAGTCAGCAAAATCTCTAACTTAGTCTTTACCATATGACAGTACTGATATGCTCACACTCCTTGCACTTACCACCAGGGCTGGGTCTTCTGTGATTGCCCTGGAGACCCCATTGAAAATAAAACCAGAAAGGCAGCAATACAGCAGTAATCCACCCAATAAGGTACACACTAGCCAAGTTAAACATGAAAAACTGCTATCTGATTTATTCAGGGGGATATGAACAAGGGTGGGGCATAAATCTAGCAAGTAATTGGCAGTTCTGATTAAATTTAGGTTCAGTTAGCATGCACTGTGAGTCCCTGTAGCACAGTTCCACAACCCTGGGTACCCAGTATGTTACACAGGCCGGCATTGCAGCCGTTGTTGGGGCCCTTAGGAAGGAAAACAATTACCATGTACTCAACCCAAATATTTGTAATCCAGAGCCGGATGGCTCGCTCCCTTGCAATAAAACCCAAAACAAGCAAATCAGGTGAGACACAATGGTTGTAGCTTATGTTGCAGGGAGCTACCCTGTTTTGTACTCACGCTACCCAGACCAGGATGCAGGACAGGTGAGATGAAGACCTGAGGGTGTTGTACTGGATTGCATGGGGAAGCAGGGCCTACACAACTCACCTCCTGGTGGTTGCTACCTGTTCGGTGGTGTTGAGCAAGAGGCTGAATCTCTGAGCGGGTCTTTCCCCGAAAATGTCTCTGAATCAGGAGCAGTGGCCTAGGCCAAGATGGCAGGGCCCAGGCAGAGCAGGCAGTTCAGATGAAGTCCATGATACAGCGCTGGAACAGCTTCCAGCTGGCATAACAGAACTTGCCATGGGGAACGAAATCACGACCCACAAAACACATTCAGCACATCTATAACACTTAAAATATTTTTGCCACAGTTCGGATAAAGTCATTTGCAAATCACAGCTTCTCTGCACAAACCTTTCTATCTGAGGCTCACTTCAGCACCAAGCGGGCTAATCGCTTCTGGAGCAAGTCTTCAGTCTACTTGCAGGCAGCAATAACACACTTTGTCTCTTCAGATACAGGTCTCGATCCAGTAATCAGATAAGTCCGACTTTCATACTTAAGGCAATACTTCACACTGGAAGATGTGACGGGCAGGCCAGCAGAGTCTTCCCACTAATTCTCCTGTGCTCCTAGCACGAGGAGCTGCTCAATGGCTCAAGCTGTTTACTCTCCAAACTTCAACTCTTGACTGACTCTCTGCTTCAACAGTTCTGGGGCTTTCCCAGTAATCCAAAAGGTTTGGTTGGCTGAGGGAACTCTCTATCACAGAAAGGGCTCCCCCTCCAGGTCCATTTAAGAGTCAAACCCTTAAAACTAAAATTCCTACAGAATTTCAATCCCACAAGACCTATGGGGGACAGTTTTCATTTTAAGTTCCCTGAGGTTCGATTGTTCCAACACTGGCAGTCCAGAACCAGAATGGTGGCTCTTATGCAAAAGTTTAAGCAGGTTAGACAAGCTCCTATATCCTTATTGTAACCCCTAGGGGGTGCTAACCTTGGGGCTACTACCCCTGCCTGCCTCCAAGGAGACAGGATGAGGGGCCCAGATCCATGGAGGGGTGCCTCCACCCAGAGGTCGGGGTTTATACTGGCGAGTTTGCCTTTGGGTTACTGCAACCCCTCTTTCGACCCACTAGTGGCTCACACAGGGGTCCAACAATACCTTTCCCAGATACACTTACCCCCTGGATGGTATCTCTCAGCTCACTCCAGGGATCCCCTGTGAAGTAAGGTACAGTTATATCACAGTCACTATGCAGCAGTTCTCCAGAGATGCACAAACTAACCAGAGTGTAGTTGCAACACATCAATCTGATTTATTAAAGGGAGGCAAATAACATGGGCAGGGGGAATCAAGGTAATTGGCTTACTCTATACTTATCTACCTAGGGCACTGTGCACAGGCCTGAACCTAATATTTACTGTCCCTGGGTACCCAAGCCCTAATGGATAGTCCACCGTGGCAGCTGGTTGGGGCCCTGACACAGATAGCCTTTACAATACTGAACGAGTCAGAATGAGAAACAAACTCAATTAGACAGTCAGCTGTATGATGAAACCACCGGAGGCCACTGATTGCAAACTTAGCAGGGAGCTACCCTGGTTCAGTACTCACGACTCCAGCAAGCAATGATTTCTTCACCTCTGTCAGGGTTAAGCCTGAATTTCACCAGCCTCCTCACACATTTATATGGCAAATAACAGAGGGGTACCATACCAGGCAGCTGCTTCTAGACCCCACATGAACTTGCAGAAGACTCAGGCAATAAATGGCAACTTCAACCTCATGGGTGGACCGAGCATGATTCAGCAGATTCTCCAGTCCTCTCAGGTTGAGCCTGGTAGGTAGCTGGGCTGGCACCAGCCTCCTCCGACCGCATGCCAGCGGATTTAGTCTGAATCACTAAACGGAAAAAAATGGCCACCTCAGGCCTTTCACGCGCTTCCCGCGTGAACACTCAATGGCGCAGGAGGTCAGAGCTCCTTCCTCCTTCTCAGTCTCAACGCATATCCCCCCAACAGCAAGGGGCTCTCCCTTCAGTTCAGGCGCTACCCGCCCCTATTGGCCGGCGGCACCTGCCAGTCAATTGCTCCTGTTCTCGGTGGTGCAAAAAACCGCCATAGCCCATAATGCCTTTCCCAAATTACAAACAGCCCCTCGATTGGTTAGATAGCTCCCTTAAAGTTCCAACGTACTGATTGGTCCAAATCGCCAGTTCGGGACCCAAATGGAGGGGAGAACCAGAACAGTCTTTGCTGCAAAGAAAAACAGGTTAGAACAACTACATTATCATTTGTTACTCTAAGTTATTCCCAGCAGGCAGTTACATCTCTCGGAGGAGCTCCCTCTGCACAATTTAACGATGGCAGAAACAGAGCAATTATCCAGCAGCCTGGGTGGGACTCGAGCAGGGCAACACTCAAACTCCTTCCTAGATTAATCATGACTGCGGGTTAGGCAGCCCTTAAAAAGACAGGCACAGAAGCTTTGGTAGCGCTCCTGGCGATCGCATTTAAACTGCTAAACTGCAGGACACAGCCTGGAAGGGAGCACTTAGGCAAGCTCCAGAGAAGCTTTTAGGAACCCCCATTTACAAGGGAGCTACATTATTTTTATTGCAGATAAACAGTATATAATCACTTTTCCTAACAGAGCTCCCCTGCACAAATACTGACTGCAGAATGGAGCAGAAATATGATCTGTCTGGCTGATCACAAGCCTTACATCACTCGGACCCAGCCCAGACTAATTTCTAATACAGCATAGGTGCTCTCTTAAAGAGACAGGCATGGAGGCTTACTGGAGCACTCACATGCAGACAATCAGAACTACTGGACACGACACCATCCTGACAGAGGGCATTGGGCAGCCCAGGAAGACATTATAGGAACCCCTATTTGCGGGGGGAGGGGGTGGTTACACATATATGGGCATGTCGGAGGGGTATCCCATGAATATAGTGAGTCAATTTCAGTGACTCGGTTTGGGTGACATGAAAATAGCGAGTGCAAAATCGGCTATGCACTCTTAAGAGCACATGGTAAGTTCAACGATTTTGTTTCAGTAGGGAATGCTTGTTCAACAACTATATCAAATCAAATCAAGCTTTATTTATATAGCACCTTTCAATAGCAAGGCACTGCACATTAAAATAAAAACATGGCATAAAACTTCAAATAGTACATATATCAATAAATTAAACATCATTTAGGAAGTCTAAACTGAATAAGTATGTTTTTAAATTAGTTTTAAAACTATTGACGGTCAGGCATTCTCTTAACTGATGAGGTAGAGAATTCCACAGGGTTGGTGCTGCAAAGGAAAAAGCATGGGCACCAGATGTTTTTAAATGAACCCTGGAAATTTCTAGCAATCCCTCATCGGCAGATCGGAGAGGATGGAGGGGACAGTAGAGAGTCAGGAGGTCTTGCAGGTAGCTGAGTCCCTGCTCATATAGGGCTTTAAAGGTTAGCAAGCCAACCTTAAAGGTGATCCACCACTGAACAGGCAGCCAGTGCAGATCGTACAGCACAGGTGTAATGTGACTGGCCCGCAATATCCCCATCAAAAGCCTGGCTGCCATGTTCTGCACTAGCTGCAAGAGGCAGATATTAACCCCTGGAAGCCCTAGGTAGAGGGCATTGCAGTAGTCGAGTCGGGTAGTGACAAAGGCATAGACCAATGTTGGAAGGTCGTCCAGAGGAACCAGGTGTTTCACCCGGGCAATGTTCTTCAAATGGTAAAATGAGTAATTTAACCATAGCCGACACCTGAAATTTCAGGGTTCGTCCGGTGTGAAAAATAATGCCCACGTTACGCACCCAGTCTGAGGTAGTGAGCTGAACACCATCAGTCCATATGCTTGACACCTGTCCAGCCCCCAAACCCACCCCCCGGATGACCTGGGTCCACTATCAGCACTTCAGTCTTATCTGGATTCAGTCTCAGCCAGCTGGTGCTCATCCAGTTCCTGATCTCGGCAAGACAGTTGTTTAGCATAGAGACTGCATCAACCTGTCTGGGCAGAAAGGACATATGCAGTTGAGATTCATCTGCATAGTAGTGAAAACTCAAACTGTATTGCCTAATGATATCTCCCAATGGCAGCATATACACTGCAAACAACATAGGGGCCAAAATGGAGCCCTGCGGCACCCCACAGGAAAGGGAAAGAGCACCAGAGGAATAAATTCCAGTGACCACCTTCTGGTACCTGTCCGCAAGGAAAGATTGAACCATTCGAGGACTGTACCTGACAACCCACAAAGGAGCTGCAAGCACTGCAACAGCACATCATGTTCCACAGTGTCAAATGCTGCAGGGAGAGGTCAAGAAGGACCAAGATGGTACGTGTCTTTCGATCTCTTGCTATTAGGAGATCATTCAGCACTCGGACAAGTGCAGTCTCGGTGCTATGACTCTTCCTAAATCCAGACTGGAGGGCATCATAGACATTGTGAGTTACAAGGTGATCATCCAGTTGCAACGCAACCACCTTCTCAATAACCTTGCTGACAAACGGCAGGATACAGACAGGCAGGTAGTTAGCTAGACAGTCTGGATCCAAGGAGGATTTCTTAAGCAGTGGTCATATGACCACCTCCTTGAGGGGATCTGGAAAGATCCCCCTCTCCAAGGAACTCCCAGACAATTTCAGTAAGGACTGGGCAGGTAACATCTATACAACCCACTAATGGGGTATAGAGCTGGGATCCAAACTACAGCTGGTTGGGGCACAAAGTCTGGATGATCTCCACAATGTCTATGAATTCCGGCTAACTGAAATCCAACCAGATAGACTGAGTGCATGCCACCTCCTGCCAATCTCTGCAATCCTTCATAGGAGAAGTCTGGCTGATGCCAGACCTGATGCTGGCAACCTTATCTGCGAAGAATCAAGCAAACTCCTCACATTTGAGCTGAGAAAAGGCTCCTCTGGGCTAGAGACAGATTGGATTGCACAATCTGTCAACAGTCTGAAAGAGCTGAGACGGTCGATTCTGTGCAGCAGAAACCTCCTTGTACAGGAATTCTGCCTTCTTAAAGGTGATTTCTGATTGATAGCCCTTATAATGTTCCATCAACCTAAGCCTGTCAGCATCCAGGCTGGACTTCCGCCATGCTCTCTCCATCCTTCAATCAACTCACCTCAGCTCCTTCAAGGAACCATCAAACCAAGGGTTCCTTGGGCAAAGAGTGAGAGGTCAAACACGAACAGAAGCAATTTTGTCCAGGGCATCTCCCACCGCCCTATTATAGGCCAGTACAAGATCCCCCAGATTCATGCATTCAGCTGAGAATCCTGATAGGTCCAGCACCACTGATAGACCATCTGGGGTAACTCCCCTTAAAGGGCGGTACTGGACCATCTCCGTAGGGGCAGGCCCATTTGGGGAGCCCCGAAACTGAACCTTATGGTGTGATGGACAGACCAACTGACTGGTTCCACTCACAAATCAGAGATCTCCATCCCCAGGAGAAACACCAGGTCCAACAAGTAACCCCCTATATGGATAGAGGAGGTAACCACCTGTGTAAGGCCTGGCATTGTCATTAGCTGAAGGAGATTTTGACCAAATTGTGAGAGTTCATCGTCGACCCAGGCATTGAAGTCCCCCAGAACTGTCCATCTGGGGGACCTCAATACCATGTTGACAATGAAGTCCGCTATCTTCTGCAGGAATTCTCCACCATCACCTGGTGGACGGTAGATAAGGAGTATCCCACAACCTACACCCTCTCCCAGGATACACTTGAAGGATCTGGTGGACCCCACTGGTACATCCACAAAGCCCAGTTCCATCTTAAATATAATGGCCACACACCCGCCCCTATGATCCAACCTTGGGCGATGTATCACTGAGAACCCAGCTGGAACAGTGGAGGCCAATACAGGGCCTGCATTTTCATCCAGCCAGGTCTCGGTGATGCATGCCAGATTTGTTGTTCCAACAAGATCAGCTGTAATAGCTGTCTTGCTCTTAACAGAGCTGGCATTACATAACACTGCCCAAGCAGGATGAGTTGTCAGAAAAGACCTCAGCTCCTGCCCACTTACTTTGGAGCCCTTGGATATGAGGACAAGACAGGGAATGCCTCTGTTCTGCCTCCATTTTGCCTCATGGTGCCTCCTGGTCCCCACAAACCCAATCCGCCCTCCCCTTTCCCTTCCCCCACCAGGCTCAACTCTCCCCCTTCTCCTACGCCTCCTAAATATCCCTAAGGCTCGACACCTAAAATAGGTCTCTGGTGATAAAAGGGAACACTCAAAAAGATGCAGTTCCCTGAGCCTAGTGGGGGAATAGTGCCTGACCATCATTAAACCTCCCCAACACATTCTTCAGCAATAAAACCAAGCACAATCAAATATTCACAAAACTCACAGTAACAATTTGCAACACAATTCCCACCTCAATTCAATAAAAACTTCCCTCAGTAAAATAATAAAATAATTAAGATAATAAACCCAACCCCAATACTCCAACCCTTCCCAGTCTGATCTGAGAATGGTAGAAAAATATCCGACAGGACAGTCAATATATGATGTAGGCTAGCCGGGACTCTCCCCCCCTAACCAGACAACAATTTACAGTGTCCAATGATGCGGGACTCTCACTTCAGCAATCAACCAGATTCTTAAAGCAAAACAAAAATATTGGAGGTCCTCTCACCACCTCCCCAAAACTTAAAACCAGTGTTTGTAGCCAGGCTGCAATTTTAGACAGGGAACCAAATCTTTTCTCACAGTTCAGGCAAGGAAAAAGAAAGATCTCCACAGTTTAAACAGGACCCAGACCACAGCAAATTAACACCACTCTTTGACCAGTAAATAAGCTCCCCCAGCGACAGCAGCACAAAGCAGGGAGCCCCAACGGAACCTAAGGGTCCAGGAGAGAAGCCCCCTATGGCCTCCACCCTAGGAACACCCAAGGGAAAACTAGGATTCTGCCTCTCTCCTGTCACAAGTCCCCAACACCCTTCCAGGGGGTCGTTCCAACCCGCACTACCGTCCACCAGGTTAACTCTATGGGTCACAACTGGCAGTCAAATGGATTCACAATTCAGCAGTCCACAAGTTTTCCAATGCTACTGGCCACTAAGCCCCCAGCTGTAGTGAGCAGGCAGCATTCAGCTCTCAGAGGCTCAAAGATTGGGTCCCAGTAACTACAGCCATCCTCCAAAAGCCGAATCAACCAGGAGCCCTTCAGCTACGGAGGCCCCCACCCTCCAGCGGAAAGTTCTGGCAGCTGCTCCACTGCTCTTGGCACCTCAAATAGTTAGCTCTTTCACAACTCTGAAATTCTCTTCCAGTATTCTCGTAGGGTCCTTGTTCCCCAGACTGTAGACAATCCTCATCTCCTGTCCGAATGGGAGTAAAACGGGCAGCAAAATAAACAGAGTGTATGTTTATCCCAACAACCTTGTGCAGCCTCTGAAGGAGATATTGGTAGGCAAAAACAACTGCAGAATAGTAAAGGAAAGCACCTCCACTACTCAGTAGCACTTTACAAAAATTTGAATTTTGAACACCAATAAGTAAGCACTATAATTAAAATGCAGAATGATGCTTGATCTGTTTAAAAGGCAGGAATCCAGATAAATCAGGGAAAAATGTCTGAAATGCCAAAAGCTGCCCAGATCAGATCTGTCAGGACACCAGGTACACAGTAACCTCTGACAAAATACGTTTATTAAACTAGTCTACCTCAATTCAAAACGCTGATTAGGCTAAACTGACAAAATAACAAATGAAGACACAAAACGACAACGCAAAAATACACACAAAATAAATAAAATTTAAAACAGTGCTAAGTTAAAATTCTGGCCAGCCCATTTCGGCCGCCATCTTGCTAAAAAGCACTTTGTTCATCAGGCCACTTCTGAGCTGGCCATGTGGTGCAGTGGGAATAGTCACCGCCTCTGTGGCTGGCGGAGCTGGGTTCGGGGCTGGCTATGGGGAATACTGGTTTTTTTTTGTGTGTGGTTTCATTTCTTTTTTTTCTGTCTTCAACTCCTGTTCCCCAGCCCTCCCGACATTGGCCCCCCAACGTTCTCCCCCTGCTGACTTGTGTCCCCCCTGGAGTAGCCCCTCTCCTGAGTTTCTTCTGTCCCCAATTGTCATCACCCCCGGGAATGATTATATTCATTTTGGGGGGCATGGGTGGCAAAGCATAAACAGTAACCACGTGTCACACTGTCCTTACAGACAGTAGCTAGTTGTCACTGTTTCTGTAAGTCACTGCAGTGCTCATCACCATTGTGATTTTCCGCGATGAGCACTCGCTGTTGTTGTTGGCGCTGTTTTGCAGTCGCCCTTATAACATAGTACGTGTCAGGGAGGGACCACTAAACCACCAGGTAAATATTTAATTACACATTGCCAAATAGGAGCATGTCGTGGTGACCACTAGACTACTAGGTAACACTTAAACATATTCCAATAGGGGCATGTCAGGGGGACCGCTAGACCACCAGGTAAAGCTTTAATTACACATCGCCAAATAGGAGCATGTCGTGGTGACCACTAGACTACTAGGTAACACTTTACTTAAACATGAAAGTGATTTTCTTGAAAGTTCCTAGGGCTACTACAAGCTTTGGGAGAGCGACCATAAGTTTTGTGTTGCAATCCCTTTGGAACAAATTGCAAAAATCAATGAAATTGAGCATCCCTCCCAGTCTTACCGTCTTCAATACCTTATATGCTTATGTTGTTAAGGAACTCTGCAACTGTTTCCCCCACTCTTAGCATGATACGGTGTCTACTGTTACCCTGTCCTCTGCATTGCTACCTAAGTCTTGGTCCTATGTTTTTTTTCAAGCCTATATTCCTTTCACTGTACTTCTGTTCACTCCGCTTACTCCTCCTTACCCTTTCTGACCTCCCACCATGTGTTATCCCTTGCCCTGTTTTCCTAGCACCCCTTAACTAGAGCAGCCCTTACCTTACCCTGTAACCCCTTACTCCCCTGACAGCTTCTCATGACGTCCCCATCTAAGCCTGAATGCCATGCCATGACTTGTGCTAGGCAATGCCAACAGCAAGAATGTTTTATTATCTCTTGTCCACACCAGTTACCCTTATCATCTGAGACAGAGAGAGAGAGAGAGAGAGAAAGCAGCCACAGCTTCCTTAAATCAAGGAGGTTATTTTCTAGACTACACTGAATTGAATTATTACTTTTTGGATCTGTGTAAGTAACTAGTATTGATTCTGTTTTTGGGGTTGACTTTTCTTAGTTTTAACTTTAATTTGCCAGGGAGGAACTGTAGCTGGGAGATATTTTCAGTCATTTGTGACTAGACCTGTTACTTAACCTCTGTGAAATAGGTGTCTGAAAGGAAAGAAGGCACTCCCCAGGGTGGAGTGACAGAGTTGTAGTTGATTGTTTCTGGACGGCATAGGTTTACTCCCTCCCACCCTTCCCCTCACCCCACCTGCCCCAAGTGCATAACTTCCTTTATAGCAGGAGTTCTCACATCACTTCCCCAAAACTGCTAACAAAATACACCTGTTCATATCTTTAAAGGCACAGCACACTAAATAGGGGGTAGAGACACTCACAAGCTTGCACACACTAAAACAAGAACAAAAAACAAAAAGGAAGACCAAAAGAAAAGCGTCTGTAACAGAAAGGGACACAGACATATGGGGAGTGGTGCAATGCACTGGTTGTGGAGCAGCAGTCTTCTGGGAGACATTCTGGAGACTGTGTTGCTGCCCTATTTGCAGACACCTCTCAGATCTGAGGAAGGAAGTTCTTCATCTCCATGCTGACCTGGCAGGAATTTGGGAAACCTGCTTCCTCACCAAGGGACCACCCAGGCCACAGCCACTACATCAGAGGTTACCAATTAAGAGGAGTGGCTGGACCACGGTGGGCTCAGGGAGGGTGAAGGTGGTGGAACAGAGGCACATCCCTCTAGTTGTGCCTCTCCACAGTTCATTCACCACTCTGGCAGAGCATGGTTCCTCTATGGAGGCACCCGCAGTGGAGACCAAGGAGGATGTTGGGAACCTCCACAATGGAGACCCACAGGAGGGTGGTACAGGATTCCACAGGGGAAGGAAACAACTCCTGGTGGAGGACTCAGTTGTTAGGGGGGTAGAACTTGGTGAGGGAGGGGAAAGGGAGGTAAGGTACCTGCCTGGTGCCATGGCTTAAAGGGACAGGAAATTAATCCTCAGGATCATGGGAGCAGCTGCAAGGGGGGGAGTGAGCTTGATGTCATTATCCACCTAGGGATGAATGACCTGGCTGAGAATTGGATCAGAGCAGTGCAACAGGAGCTTGTGGAACTGGAGAGGGGCCTTAGACCTTGGTGTCAGCATGGCTCAGTTGGTAGCACATCCGCCTCTGGACCAGAAGGTTGTGGGTTCTCGTCCCACACCGGGATTGGACTTGCACCTAAAAATCTCTGGCATCCGAGTGCAGTATTGGGGGGTGCTGTACTGCTGGGGTGTGCCATCCTTCAGATGAGATGTTAAACCGTGGTCCCTTCTACCCATCCTGGTGTTGTCCTGGTGGGTGTCCAGGTGAAAGTAAAAGAACCCAGGGCACTCTTCGCAAAGAGTAGGGAACATTCCCGGTGTCCTGGCCAACATTCCCCTTCCCATAAACCGGTTCATGCAATTATCCAGGCTGTGTGTGGGTGATGATGTGCAATATGGCCACCACCACACATTCAGTCACTTCACTACCAGTCTAGCATTGCTTGTAAAGTGCTTTGGATGTATGAAAAGCGCTATATAAATGCTGATTCTTCTTCTTCTTCTAGACAGGTAGCACACACAGTAACTTTCTCAGAAGTGCTACCTGTCTATGGCATGGATGAAGTTAGAGTACTTCGCACCATGGGATTCAGTGACTGGTTGAAAAACTCAGAGCTCAGGGATTTGGCTTCATTGGGGTCTGGGGCTCCAGCTGGAGGGATGCAGGCCTATACAGGCGTGATGGTCTGCATTTATCCAGGAGGGGAACCAGGATCCTAGGTGACAGATTTAAATGCTTCATTGGCAAGCATTTAAACTAGCCAAAGTGGGAGGCACTGAAAGGGAGAAGAGAAATCCTAGCCCTTCCCCAAAAAAATCAGGGTAGTTTGTGAGGTAAACACCAAGACAGAGTAGTCCATAGGGAGAAGGGCAGGGGTAAATGGAGAAAAAGATAAAGACAGTAAGGAAAGAGATGGGGCAAAAAGAAATAAAGCCATAAACAAATGGAGGGTAATGAGTACCAATGCCCGTAGTCTAGGTAAATAGCTCCCCGAAATGGTGGCCTTGATGGAAGAGGGATGCCTGGATTCATGGCAGTCACAGAAACATGGTACACAGAGAACCATGACTGGGATGTCAACATACCAGGGTACACAATCTACAGGAGGGACAAGGAGGGAAGAAGAGGAGGAGGAGCTCTCTATGTAAGGGAAGGGATCAAAGCAACAGAACTAAAGGGTAAACAGGGAGGAGAGGAGGCACTGAGGGTCACCCTGGAGACTGGAAATGGCTCCACAATCTGCACAGAGGTTGTAGACAGACCCCCGTCTCAGGGGGAGGAAAGTGACATGGAAATGACAGAAGGCATCCTTGGGGTGGCAGAGAAAGGGAAGATATTGCTGATGGGGGACCTGAATATGCCAGATGTTGACTGGAGCACCTTTGCTGCAGCCACATCCAAGAGCAGAGCCATTCTTGATGCCCTACAGGGGGCATGCCTCAGACAGCTAGTTTTAGAACCCACTCAGGAGGGAATAGTCTTAGACCTGGTACTCTCAAATGGGGACAGAGAGAGGATCTTATACCTTGAAGTGGGTAGTCATCTGGGAACAAGCGACCACCAAACAGTGTGGTTCACGAAAAACTTAGCTGTAGAGTCAAACCACACAAAAGTGGAGGTACTGGACTTCAGGAGAGCTGATTTTGTCAAAATGGGAGAGTGCCTCAGAAAAGCACTAGCAAACAGGCAAGAAGGTGGGGTGGAGCAACAATGGGGAAACATCAAAACTGCCATCACAGAGGCAACACGCCTTTGTGTGAAGCAAGTAAACAAATCAAAATGAAAGAAAAAAAACACTATAGTTCTCAAAAGAAGTGGCAGGGAAGATAAGGAAGAAAAAGATGGCATTCAGAAAGTATAAGGAAACACAGAAGGAGCAGAACAGAGAACTGTACCAGTTAAAGCAGAAGGAAGTGGGAAGGCAGTCAGAATAGCAAAGGCCCAAACCGAGGAAAAGATAGCCAACTCGGTTAAGAAGGGGGATAAAACCTTTTATAGGTGCATTAGGGAGCAAAGAAAGACTAAAGCAGGGATACAGAGGCTGAATAAAGAGGAAGGTGGTTGGGTAGAGAGCGACAGTGAAAAAGCAGGGATACTGAACGAATACTTCTGCTCAGTATTCACAATGGAAAAGCAGGGGGAGATACCTAATCCAGTCAATAGAAGCACTCTCGATGGGGGGGCTGATATTAGTCCTTTCACAGAAGAAAGGGTTCTAAAAGAACTCTTAAAACTGAAGGTGGATAAAGCAATGGGGCCTGATGGGATTCACCCCATAATTCTAAAAGAACTAAGAGAAGAACTAGTAACACCACTGACTACCATTTTTAATAAATCATAGAAGAATGGTGTGGTACCTGAGGACTGGAGGAGGGAGGATGTGATTCCCCTTCACAAAAGTGGGAGCAAGACAGAGGCAGAAAACTACAGACCTGTCAGTTTGACCTCATTGGTAGGGAAAATGATGGAATCACTTGTGAAGGAAAGAATTGTTGAGTACCTAGAGGCCAGTGGGGCACAAGACCCAAGGCAGCATGGATTCACAGCAGGAAGGTCATGTCAGACAAATCTAATTGATTTCTTTGACTAGGTGACCAAAGTAGTAGACCAGGGAGGGGCTGTGAACATGGCCTACTTAGATTTTAGCAAGGCATTTGACACAGTCCCGCACAAAAGATTAATAAACAAATTAGCCAGCCTGGGAGTGGGTCCCAGGGTGGTAGCCTGGGTAAAACACTGGCTGGACAACAGGACACAATGGGCAATATTAAATGGAGTCCATAGCGAAGAAAGCGGGTTACTAGTGGGGTACTGCAGGGTTCAGTACTGAGGCCGGTCCTTTTTAATGTCTTTATAAGTGACATTGCAGAGGAACTGAAAGCAAAAAGATGTCTCTTTGCAGATGACACAAAGATCTGCAACAGGGTTGATATGCAAAGTAGGGTGGAAAGGATGAAAAGGAACTTGACAACATTGGAGGAATGCTCAAATGTATGGCAGTTTAGATTCAATGTAAAGAAGTGCAAAGTAATGCACCTGGGAAACAAAAACCCAGGGGAAGAGTACACAATGGGGGCGAGATACTGACAACAACAAAAATGGAAAGGGACCTGGGGTAGTCATATCAGATGACCCAAAGGTGGACTAGCAATGTGAGAAGGCAGTAAGGAGGGCTGGGGGGATACTGGGACGCATAGGGAAAGGCATCATTAGTAGAAAACAGGAAGTTGTTGGCCCTCTGTACAGACAGTTGGTAAGACCACATCTGGAGTACTGTGTATAGTTCTGGAGACCCCATCTCCGTAAGACATAGACAGGATGAAGGCTGTCCAGAGGAGGGCAACCAAAATGGTGCTGGGTCTGCACCAGAAGACATATGAAGAAAGACTAAAGGAGCTTAAGATGTATAGTCTTGAGGAAAAGAGGGAGAGGGGAGACTTGATAGAAACTTTCAAATACCTCAAGGGAATTAACAAAGTCCAAGAGGGTAGCATATTTCAGAAAAAGAGATGTGCAAGAACAAGAGGGCACAATTTGAAGATAGAGGGAGGACGGCTCAGAGGTTATGTAAGGAGGTATTTCTTCACAGAGAGGGTTGTAGATGCACGGAACGGCGTTCCAGAGGAGGTCATAGAGTCAAAAACAGTGGGGGAATTTAAGACGGCATAGGGCAGAGATAAGGCAATTCTAGTGGGGGGGTAGGAGGAAGTAGGCTGTTGGTTAACTAGGATCTGTAGTTTATCCGTTAGGTAGGGAAATGGGAAGACTAGGTGGGCCACGTGGTCCTTATCTGCCATCAAATTCTATGTTTCTATGTTTCTATCTCCTCTGAATAAATTGATGTACATGTTGTTTACATCTTGTTAACTTCTTAAACTGGACCTAATGCTATTATTCTGAGTGTATTATTTTATCGTATACAAATGTCTATATTATTGTCTGTATATAAATGTATTGTGCTTTGACCTTGTGTGACACAGGTCCACCTTGTAAATGAGCTTGCTCTGTGGTGTTTGCCTGAATAAATAAAGATTTGATTGATTGATTGATTGATAGTCCAACAGGGGCACATTTGGGAGACTGCTAGACCACCAGATAATGCTTTACTTAAACATATTCCAGTAGCGGCATGTCAGGGGGACTGTTAAATCACCAGTTAACGATTCATTAAACTGTTTCATATATGAGCATGTTGGGGGGGCACCACTAGACCTCAGGGGACTAGAGTGGTGCACTACCACCCAGTAACAGCAACCCCAAAGTGTGCCATCTGTTTGCTCTTGGCACATCGATTGGGCTCAAGTTGTGGGACTTTGCTGCTGGGACCCTGTCTGATAGACAATCAGGTGCAGGGTCCCTGGCACACCGGCCTTTGATGTAAGCTGCCTTTTGCCACAGCTTGTGTCAATCTAAGGGCCTTTTGAGAATCGAGACCATGATCATCAAAAAAAAAATATGTTGTTTATTAGAGGTTCGGATTGCAGTACATAAGCACAGTTTTACATAATGCAGGAGATGGTCATGAATTATTGTGGAAAGGTACACATAGCACGTAGGCTCAGAGTGAATCTCGAGGCAGAATTCAAGCAAACGGACAAGGCTGATTACAGAGCAAACAATCCCTAAGCTACTTTCTGTAATACCCCCAGGAGTACCCCAACACTAGACTCCCCCTTACCCATGTTGATATGTATGCTCAGTTCTAGCTTGTTCCATCAAGTGGTGTAGATCAGAAAGAGATTAGTTGGGAAAAATACCAGCATCCAGGGCCCTCTCTGGGGGAACCCGCATTAGTTTGTACACTTCTTGTGTGTACTGCAACTGGTCTACTGTCATGCACTCCAGCAGTTATATTAGGAGTTATACTAGGGGTTTGTAGATGTACAGAAGGCTATTTGCCCATTGTGGTACATCTCCCACCAAGCGGGTTATTAGGTACCCAAAGGAATTAGTAGGTGTTGATCTAATTTGAATTTAAAGGTAGCAAAAGAGTCCACTTCAACCACTTCTCTGGGCAGAGCATTCCATAACGGTACTATCCTTTGAGTATTGAAGAATCTTCTACTAGTTATCTTGGGAAAGGTTAACATTAACTGATGACAATGGCTTTTAAGGGAAAATTCCCTTTGGTTTTCTGTGAGTCCTAAATCTGCAAGTAGTTGTTTGTCCCTAGATATGTTGTACATCTGCAATAAATCTCCCCCCGGTTCACACGAGTTCCAGCGTGTATTGATTTTGTTCAATAAGCCTTTGTTCATAGTTCGTATTGTGCAGTCTATCCACCAGTCTAGTTACTCTCCCTTGGACATCTTCCAGTCTTTTCACATTCCTTCGCAGGTATGGACTCCATAGTGGTGAGCAATAGTCCAAGTGGGGCCTCACATATGCCCTTTTCGGTGGAAGGATACATGCCCTATTTCTTAATGAAAATGACCTTTTTATGCAACTTATGATCATACTAGATTTTTTGATGAGCTCATTGCACTGGTTACTGAATTTGAAATCTTTGGTAATAATTATCCGTAAGTCTTTTTTGCTGTCCACTAATTTCAATGGCTTCCTGATCAGTGAGTATTTATTGCAACTGTTGGTCTCCCCTAGATGCATAACAACACATTTGTCTTTGTTGAATGACATTCCATTAATCCTTTCCCAATTCCTTGAGACTGGCAAGGTCTTTTTTTAATGATTCTACCCAAAGGTCAGAGTTTACTTCTGCAGCAATTTTTGTGTCATCTGCAAATTTGATTGTAAAACTAGCAACTCTTTCTGCCATATCAGAAACAAATATAGAAAACAGGACAGGGCCCAGCATAAATCCCTGCAGCATCCCACAACTGACAGATCCCTTACCTGACATGTGTCTTCTAATTCTCACAATCTGTGTTCTATCACTCAACCAAGCCTCCACCCAGTTCACAGTAGTTTTGTTTATTCATTACACCATTTGGCCACTTATGGTATTGACCTTACCAGCAAATCCTGTGTCAGCACTTTCTTGCTACTGCTATGCCCAGAAGCCACAGGTGGTGGGAGTACTGTGAATGTTAGGGATCCAAGGCTGGTAATCCCATAAGGATAGTAGCTGCCTGACTAGGTCTGAGTTCCCCCAGGATTTTATCCAGGATGTCCACCAGAGGTAAGATACCTTTTGGAATGCCCATGCTCATTGCTAAATAAAAAAAGTTCCCACTCCTATTTTACACTTTGTTTTGGCAGCTATTTGTGCTGGAAGGGTCAATTCCGTGTGCTAATACTGGAGTGAAAAATATACTCTGTGAAGATAGTTATACCCCACCTCAGCTGCCCAAACAGAGGGCTCCTCCTGGCTACCCAGTATATTCTGTCCCTCCTCTGGGCAGATATGACTATTAGCACAGGAGAATCAGACTCCAGAAGTCCCCCTCCATCTGACACCCCTCCATGCCACTCCTGGCACTGCTACTCCCCCCCCCAAAACAACACAGAGGCATTCCTGATTGCCCATGAATTTTGCAGGAGAGGTATTTGGTACTCTACCTTACTATCCGCCAAGCGTAGACCCTGCACAAGGCTATTACCCCTCCATAGCCTCCCTTCACTCTGCCTCCTTGCTACCCTCCTGCTTATGGCAGGGAACATCCAGCCTAACCCTGGACCCCTACCTAACAACCTCCTGGTCTTCTACCCTCAGGACCCTCATTGGGCGTCCATAAAGGGCCTGCGGATTGCACATATGAATATATGTAGCCTAAGACCAAAGATGCAGGAAGTACAAGCCTGGCTGGACCGGTACAACCCAGACATCCTTGCCATATCAGAAACCTGGCTCAAGCCTCAAGTACTCTCTCATGAGGTTGCAGCCCTTGGGTACCACTCCCACAGAAAAGACAGAGTGAACAAAAGAGGGGGAGGTGTCCTAATCTACACAAAAGATACCCTTAACTCTGTGCAGGTCAACCTGCAACACTCCACCTGCATGGTTGGTGAATCGGTCTTTGTACGCATCACCCTTGGCCCCTGCAAATACCTCAACATTGGATACGTATATAACCCCCCAAAGAATGCTCGTACATCTCTCGAGGCATTCCTAAAGGACATCTCCGAAGAGGTAGCCTCTGAGACACTCATTCTGGGGGACTTTAATCTAAATTGGGCCTCAAATGGTAACCACTCCCTAATAGGTCTGGTTCAGGAAGCAAATTTTGAGCAGGTCATCGCAGAGCCTACGCAAATGAATTACAAAATGGGAAGTCATTCCACGCTCGATTCGGTGCTTACGAGCAAACCCTCTAACATACAGGCTGCAGGCACCTTTGCAGATGCCCTGAGTGACCACGCCCCAATATTCTGCACCTGGAAAAATAAGGCCCCCAGATTCCGCCCATGAATCCTGGCTGCAAGGGATTTCACACATCTACTACCTGAACATCTAACAGGCTGCCTAAACAGCATTGATTGGAGTCCAATTAAACTCCTCCCCTCACTGGATGAGGCGGCTGCTTTCTTTTAGTGAACAATCACTACGGTTGTCGACCGACTTGTCCCCATGAAGAAACTCCGCACCAAGGGGAGCTGCTACAAGTGGATCACCCCCCCTTGTGAAATCCCTAATGAAAAACCGGGACAAAGCTTGGAAGAAGTACAAGCTCTCCACCCTACCTGCTGACCTGATGAGCTATAAAACTCTCAAAAACAGGTGTAAACTGGCCATTAAAGTGGCCAAAGGAGAGTATGTCACCCAACTACAGAAAAAGAATCTAGGAAACCCTAGACTTTACTGGGCGCACATAAATGGGTTAATAAACGGGAAAGGTAAGACCGTACACGGCCCTATCGAGGTAAACGGTCAACGAACAAACGATGACCCAAGCATTGCTATGGCTCTCAACCACCAATTCACGATCCTGGACCATTTCAAAGTGGGACTGCCTCCCCTCCCCCCGGCCCTGAATGATCGCCCTCACCACAGACGGGACCGCCCAACCTTCCGTATCAGACTAGTAAAACCCAATGAAGTTCTCCCATTATTAAAGACCCTCAAAACATCTGGAACTGTGGGACCTGATGAAATTCACCCCGGATACTGAAGGAAGGAGCCCAGGCACTAGCCAGGCCCCTGACCTGGCTTCTCAACTGATCCCTAATAGAAGGTGCAATAGCAGAACAATGGAAACTGGCTCATGTAGTCCCCGTCCACAAGGGAGGCCTGAGGGAGTCAACTAACAACTACAGGCCAATCTCCCTTCTCTGCAGCCTGGCAAAGATACAAGAGAGGTTGATATATGGTCAACTCCGTGACTACCTAGAGCTCCATCAACTACTAGCACTAATACATGGTTTCAGAACCAAGCACGGGACTGACAGTGCCCTTATCAAGTTCTCCACTGTGTTCAGAGAACTGGACAAGGGGAACCCCACTGGAGCGGTCTTCACTGATCTATCCAAGGCATTCGATCTGGTCAACCATAACCTGCTACTGACCAAGCTGAGCTACGTTGGGCTAGACAATTCCCTTTCGTGGTTCGACAGCTACCTTACCGGGCGTTCACAGAGGGTAAAATGGAAAGACTCCTTATCGGAGCCTCTTCCATTAACTGAGGGGGTGCCCCAAGGGTCTATCCTTGGCCCCCTTCTCTTCTCCCTCTTCACCAATGAACTCAGCAAACACTGCGGTGGGAGCTCTGTGGTACAGTATGCAGATGATGCCGTCATCTATCATCCCTCCTCTAATCTTGGAGATCTCAGCTCCTGTCTACAAGAGGACCTGAGATCCCTGGAGCAGTGGCTTGTCACTAATAGAATTGTCCTTAATTCTAACAAGACCAAGGCCATGCTGTTTGGCCCAAGATCCCTCGGTCAAGACAGAAGTCAACACCTGCAACTGACTACTATGTCAGGCAACAGACCAGAGGTGGTTGAATCATTAAAATACCTTGGTCTTACCCTGGACCAGGGCTTCACCCTCAAGGATCATGTAGACCAGGTAACGAGAAATATACAAGCAAAACTAGGGACACTATACAGGTTGAAACACCAGTTGATACCAGCTGCTAGGGCCTCTTTTGCCACCAGCATCCTACTTCCAACCATTACCTATGCAGCCCCGGTGGTCCATGGAGTAGCCAGACAAGAGACGAATAGACTCCAAGTTCTCTACAACAAGGTGGACCGGTTCACCACCCAATCCAGCCCCAGGACCCATCACTGCGACACTTTGTCCCAACTAAACTGGCCCTCCTGGGATGCCCGGCTCTAGTACCCTTTACTCTGCCATACCCTTAAATTACTCAGCCCTTCCCCTCCTCCCAGCCTCTCCAGGCTCATTGCCCTAAAGAGTAACCCTAGGCTGCTCCTCACGATGGACCAGATACTTCTAGCAGTGCCTAGGGTCAGAACCAAGGTGGGGGGCAAGTCGTTCGCCCACTCTACCCCCACCCTATGGAACTCCCTGCCCCCAGGAGTCCAGGAAGCTCCCTCCCTCCATCAACAGCTTTCGCACAAGGCTTAAGGCACATATGATGCTACCTCCAAGTGCAACTGCTAAAGGAATGGGGCCCCCAAGCGTAAGCCTAAAATATCATAGCTCAATACCCACCAACATAACAGGGGCTATAACCCACCCCCGACAGCTAGGGTAGTACCTATAATGAATGCACTAACCTAATGCCGAACTCAGCATATGTAATCAGCTGATTTACATCTATGTATAACCCTGTATCATGTTTGGATGCATCTCATGTAATGTATTTATTTTGTATTTTATACCATGTAAATCCTGGGTCACCCCTGAAAAGGGGACCTCTGGGTCCCAGTGGGCTCACCCGGTTACCAAAATGTAGTAAGTAAATAAAATAAAATACTGAATTTCTCTGAGGCAGTTGTTTTTTGAACACATTAAAACATTTTTAACCATCTCCATCTGCATCCATTCCCTGTCTCTAAGATGGTCTCAACCAACAGGTCTTTTGCCTAGTGTCCTCTGATGGTAGACATAGTATCCTCCCTACTTTTAACCAGTGTGGTTTATCCCTTTTGGAGAGGTTTTTTTAACTACTGCCCCCCTCGATCTCTGCTCTGCCTTTGAAATTTAAGATTTTTTCCAGTACAGAACAAGCAGCAGTGAGCACAGTCATCAGGAGGCTGGTAAATAATGTATTTATTTTTACTGGCACACTGGCACTGAAATAATTTATGGTGGAACTATAGAAATGCAGCAAGAAGAAAGCCTCGCACTTACCACCAGACCTTATATTATAAGGATCGAGCCCACTCCATGCTATTAGAGTTAAAAGTCAAAATTTATTAAATATCCAGGCTGAAAACGGGTGCCTGGAAATTTAATATATTTTGGCTTTTAACTCCAATAGCATGGATTGGACTCATTCCTTATATTATACGGTCTGGTGGTAAGTGCAATGCTTTTTTCTTGCTGCCTAGTCATTTTGTTGCCACACTGCACTACCAGCACTTGGGCTGCCAAACTTTTTTTTTTCTTTTGAACTGTAGAAATGACAGGCAATTTAAGAAAAAACACCCCCCGCATCTGACCCAGTCCCCCACAGGCCTGTCCACCACACACCCTGCCACCTCATCAGTCTGCAGCAACTTAACAAATAGCCTGAGAAGCCTTGCCCCAGTGATGTGTCTGACTCCTGGCTAGAGCTTAGCCTATGTTTTTCAAATGAAGATTCTTCTCCTCTCTCATCATCGAGTCATCGTCTTCAGGGACCAGGTTACCTGAAAGATCTCCTTAGTCCCTACTGTCCCCTCTTCCCTATCGGATCCACCAATGAGGGATTGCTAGAGATTCCCAGGGTTCATTTACAAACATCTGGGGCAAGGGCATTTCGTTTTGTGTCCCTGATCCTGTGGAATTCTCTACCTCATTAAGTTCGAGATTGCCTGACCGTCCAGAGTTTTAAGATTGCTTTAAAGACCTATATTTTTAATTTGGCATTTCCCAACTACTAAAGCTGCTATTGTACTTTTAATTTTATTTTATTTGGATATTTATATATTTTTACTGTACAAGCGCCTTGGTTTGGAAAGGTGCCTTTTATAAATAAAGATGATTTGATTTGATTTGAAAGTGAGAAGGTCCACAGAGAGAAAACGAAACTCAGGAGACCAACAGCTGACCTGTGTCACTGACCAACCAGGGTGATTATCGGAAATCGACATTCAGCACAGCAGCACATGCTCCTGATCCTCCACTCCACCACCACGTGATGGTGATATGTGATCCTCATCCTCTTCGGCTTGGCTCCATGCTCCTCAGCCTTTCATCTCATCCATAGCCTGCCTCCTGCTCCATTTCACCAGCAGCAGAGCAGATATTTAATCATCCTTATTGACTGGCATGGCAAGGCGGTGGGGCAGCCAGACGGGGGGCCCGGCATGGGGTCATACTGTGAGGAATTAAGTTGTCTACCCTATGCCCCCCTTTTGGGCTGGTGGGACCCCAGATAATGCGAGGGGGAAGCAGCCAGAAAAGGAAAAGAAAAATGCCAGCTCCTCATGTGGGCTCCCCCAGAGCTCAGGACCCCAGGCAACAATCCCGGTTGTCCACCCCATTATGGCAGTCCTGTTCTTGGGACCCCTCATGTATCACTGTGGTAGGCAAAAGGTGCATGAAATTGAGGCTTTATTGGAACAACATTATCCTGATGTTTTATGCCTAACGGAGACTTGGTAGAAACCAAAGGTAGACTCTGGGATATACGCAATTGAGGGTTACAAAAATGTAAGGAAAAATAGAGAGGGGAAAAAAGAAAGATGGGTGTTAATCTATTATAAGATTGATTTGGATGTTACTATTATGAGTTATAATTATTTAAGAACATCTGATTGTGAATGGTTACCTGTGCAATTATTGCTAGGGGGCTGTTACAAATTGAAAATCTGTACTGTCTATAATCCTCCAAAAAAGGTTTAGGGGTTTCAAGGATCTATTGGATTTCTTGGGACATGAGTACAGGACAGGGGATTTGTTGGTTATGGGAGATATAAGTAAACATTAAGCCATGACGAAGAAGGCATCTAATGGGGAATTAATGCATGGTTGGGATCGTTGTGGCACAAAGCTGAAGGCTGAGTGCCTACAAGGCCCAACCATGCATTAATTCTTCATTAGATGCCACCTTCAGAGTGGCTTAACGCGCTTCTAACATGGCAACTGCAAGGCAAGTACTACTTATATACTGTTTTAGTTGCTATGAAAGAGAAATGAGCAGAACAATTTATTTCACTTACAAAAACATGGTTCACGTCTGTCACTTTGAAAGGCTGTGTCTAACTGGAAGCATGCATGTTGCACAGCCCACATGCAGTAATGTAGTGTATGCCAATTTATAACATGTTACAAGTTTGGATTAGGTAGGAAAATACAGATAAAATAATGATCAAACATGAAAAGTTGGTAATTCTAATGAGCAGTTATATTGTTTTCCCCTCCATTTCTAGCTCAGATTCATGCTGTGCTGCATTATGGGGAAAATGTATAACGTGCATTGTTTACTATGCCCCAAAACTGACAGCAATTTTGTAAGCTGACTCTAGACCGCACCGGTGATTATTACAAAAAATAGGTGGCACTTTGAAAAGAGCACAACACTTCCGTTGTCTTTCCCAATGATCTCTTTCCTATGGTCCTACTTTTACTATACAATTGTGCTGTGAGTACTATTACATGAATCGGGTGGCTCGCTGCATGGAAAACAGCACACTTTTAAGTTATATATACACTGTGTGCTGCCGATTCTTCTGTGCACTCCTTGACAATTGCATGACTGGCCAACACAGCGCATTTCTGCAAAAGGCTTGGTGATTATTCCAGCCAATAAGTGGCGCTTTGAAACAAGGATGACACTTCTGTTTTCTTTCTGCCTGATGTCTTATTCAGTTCTGTTTCCGACTCATATGTTACATTGTGGTGCGAGTACTATACTATCAACTGGATTGATGGGTGGGAAACAGCACAATTTTACCTTGATTGTTTTCTGCACTAGTTTAGAATTGCAGCAGCAAGGAACACACCGCTCCACTTTTTGTGTCAGAACTGCCACTTACCTTTCACAATCTGTGTTCATTGCGCCACCTATTGGTCGAAATACCACTACACAAAACAATACTGATTTAAGTGTCGGAGAAGCAATAACTTTCTAGGCATGTTCACGATCTCAACTGGGCATTATTAGGGGATTAATACCTGCCTGAGTTCATATCATGGGTTGTGTTTTAACCAGTGTTTTTTATTTATCAAGTCTAGGATTACAAATACCTTTGAGCCTTGGCTCTTTTACAAAGGTACCACATCAGAGAAATACAAATTATGGGGAACATCAAGACAGACATCACAACAATGTGGACATTGCAAACAGAGTACATATTAATACAATTCAAGGGTAGCATTGTAACAAGGCAGCCAGCGGCATTTGTCAGAGAAAACAGACAAAGATAAGAAGTGCAAGAGTCATAGAGAGAGGAAGGGGAAGGGGAGAAGGAATGTAAGAGGGGTGGAGAGAGGGTGAAAAGTGCAGCATTGGGTATACCAAGATGTGAGGGTAGAATCCAGTGAGGGGGGAACCACTAGAGCTGGAAAGGAAGTGGAGAAACAAGGTTAAGTTGGGCAGTCACAGGAGCTGTTGGTAGTGAGATAGTCCTGGAGCCTAGTTTTAAACATACCAATTGTTGGGGCAGAGGAGATGGTTGGGCTGAGGCCATTGAACCAGAGTGGCACTTGATAAGCAAAAGAGCGTTGTCCCTGTGAATTATGACAGTGGGGGACTTTCAATAGCTGTAGCGTGGATCTCCTAAGGCATCATTTGTTAATTCGGTGTTGTAACAGAGTTGAGACCCCAGAAGGTGCAAGACCAAGGTAGATTTTTTTCACCATGGAGCAGATGAGAAACTTTATGCAGTTTGATAGTTAGAGCCAGCCAGTCTGATTGTACAGGTCACATGTGTGGGTGAGACGGTGAGCACCGGTGATGAGCCGACATGCCTTATTTAAGGCAGTTGAGAGGCGTCTAAGGGTCGTGGTTGTGGCCGAGCCATAAATGAAGAGACCATAGTCTATTTCAGAGATCACAGAGCTCAGGACTGCAACCTTCAAAGCTTCTAGCGTGATGTGTGGTCTGTGTTTGTAGAGGAGACCAAACCGTGTATTAGCAGCTCTAGCTACATTATCTACATGAAGTCCATAGGAGAGATTAGGGTCAAGTTGTATCCCTAAGTATTTGAAGGACCCCACCTGATCTAGAGTGTTCCCCTGGGTGGTAGAGGTAGCCAAGTGGTGTAGCTTGTGTGGGTTATGAGAGCTGTAGAAGAGAATAGATTTGGTTTTCTTGTCATTGAGGACCAGTTTATGATTAAGAAACCATGTCTCTACAGAACTGAAACCAAGTTGAAGGTTGTGTTGAAGAGTTGCAGGATCTTTGTGAGTAGAGAATACAACAGCATCATCAGCATATAGTATGATCTGCTCAGAGCAGTGGTAAAGGAGGGAGTTTAAGAAAAGGTTAAAAAGGAGGGGGCCCAGTATGGATCCCTGTGGGACACCCGAGCGAACAGGCAGGGTGTCAGAAAAAGCGTCCGCCGATATTTTTACTCTCTGTGACCGGTTTTCTAAGTAGATTTTAAACCAGAGAGAAGAGTCAGGTGATAGCCTGGCATTCAGTAGTTGGTGAATTAGTAGTCCATGGTGTACTGTATCGAAGGCCTTGGAGAGGTCGACGAAAACGGCCCCTGTGAGAAGGCCGTTGTCAAGGGATTTGTGCATAGATCCAGTGAGCTCAAGAAGGGCTGTGGTGGTGCTGTGACCTTTCTGGATGTAATTTCTCTATTGCGCTCTACCTTTGATTGCCGTGTTACACATCTAAATTGGGATCTTGATAGCAATCCTGAACTGAAATCATTGTTGCCTGGTGCTGGCCTGGTTCAACTAATTACATCATTTGCTTGGGTGAATCATTCCTGCCAAATAGCCACCAATAACTTGGCCCGGGTATTGCATAGTGGCACCTTGCTGACAGCATAAGTGACCACTTGGCGGTTTATTGCATTTGGAAAGCTAAAAGGGTGCGGCCACCCCTGAGATTGATTTCCTTCAGGAGATTCACTAGTACCATTCCTGAGAATCTCCGACAGGAACTAGATCAAACTGATTGGACATACTTGGATGTTATCCCAGAGATTGATTGTGTTGTAGATTATTTTTCTTCCATTTTATTGAATCTTCAAAATAAGTTATTTCCCCCCAAAACTAGAAGGGTTAGGGGTATGGTTAATAGGTGGCTAACCCCAGAACTGTTCCAGATTATGAGAGAACAAGACTCAACATGACAACTTTATAAGAAAATGCAAAATCCTTCTGACTTTAACAATTATAGAATATTTAGAAATCTCTGTAAAGCCTGGTTGAGATCTATTAAGTCCAGTTATCACTTAAATAGGCAAATGGATAGTTACCAAAACCCTCAGAAGTTTTGGTCTGCAATCAAAAGTATAACATCTCCTAAAGTTACTAACCCTCAAAATTCCTTTATTATCAATGGCAATCTGACATCTAATTATGCTGAGATAAAACAGGCTTTTCTAACAAAATTTGTTGATTTAGCTTCATTTACATCTACATTTTCTCCAGTTGCTGGATTGGCGGGTGTCTCACCTGACGGTCAATCTCCTTTTTCTTTTTCCTTTCGTTTGATCAAACCCAGGCAAGTATTGAAATTATTAAAATAACTATCTCCTGACAAATGTTCTAGAGCAGATAACTTAGAGCATAGGTTTCTGAAGCAAATTGCTCCTTATATTTATTTACCTCTTACAAAAGTGTATAATCTCTCTCTTCTAACTAGACAGTTCCCAAGTCAGTGGAAAAACACGCTTATCAAACCAATTCATAAATGGGGAATTTCTTCTGATATGGATAATTATCGACCTATTTAAATACTTCCTGTTCTGGGTAAACTACTAGAAAAACTGGTAAATGAGCAATTGGTTCACTACCTTGACTCCTCTGAACTTTGGTCTCCTGAGCAGCATGGGTTCCATAAATTCCATGGAACAGGTTCACAGACCACATTGGACAGGCAATGGATTGTGGAAAGCTGTGTTCATGGACCTGTCCGAGGCCTTTGATTTAGTTAATCACTCCTTGCTGCTCGGAAGGCTGGGGAACATTGGAGTCAGGGAGTCTTCTTTAGACTGGTTTGAGAGTTATCTAATGAATTGCTCCATTAGGGTGAATTATCAAAAGACATTGTCAAGTGATAAAGTATTGGAGATTGGGGTACCCAGGGATCTATCCTGGGGCCCCTTTCGTTTTCAACTTTTATCAAACAGTTACCTTCTCTAATGTCCCGTACCAACTGCCTAATGTAGGCAGATGATATCATACTTTATTATAGTTTTGCTTCCCAGGATGAAATCATGCTAATTAAAATGCTGATTACCAATTTATGAACAACTGGTAGAATGCTAATCATTTGTTGATGAACACCAAAAAACAACGAGCATGCTGTTTGGTTCTAGACCAAAGTTAGCCAAATGTAAGATATTAAAAATACAAAATGCTGTTGGTATTAAATTGGAACAGGTTACCCATCTTAAATATTATGGCATTTTGCTAGATTCTGGATTATCATATTCTTTACTCATAAAACCAATATAATTACTGGTCACAATTTTTTCTCATAGAGAAACCGAGTTGTAATTTGCCGTTATAACTACCTCAGCTAGTTATAACGGCAAACACGTGCCACCTCTGTCTAGACTGGTCAGCAATTCTTTCCATAGGCTGAACCAGTTATAATTTCAAACACGCGCCACTTCAATCAAACTAGAGCCATATCCTGATTGGCTCTCCTCTTCTCATGGTAGGCTAAACACTCAACAAACATGGCGGCTCGTCGTCCCGCTTACGAGGCTGCCACAGAGCGAGCCGTCACCAGATATGGATTTTTTTTTATTTCCCAAAGCTTCTTATCTGGTTGATCCTGCTGCCCACAACCTGTACAGCCTGAGCAATTCCTCCGAAACAGAGCACGCACTGGAGCAGGCTCGGCGGCTTAACGGAGTGGCGCTGTTGTATAAGTCAAAGTAAAACAAGCAAAGCATGAAGAAACAGTTGTAAAAAAGAAAAAGATGCCTAACAAAGAACAATCTGTTTTTCCTAATAAAGATGCTGTGTGTGTGTGTGTGTGACAGTCTGTGTGACAGTGTGTGTGTGTGTGTGTGTGTGTGTGTGTGTGTGTGTGTCAGTGAATCACAGACAAGCAGCATCAATGTGGGAAAAAATTGCTGACCAGCAATTATAAAAAATAAAGTAATAGGCAGGTGGTTATTTATGAGAATTTTACACAAACCCTCAGTGTGGGATGCCTATATAAACCCCTCGGGCTTCGCCCTCGAGGTTTATGGGGCATCCCACACCTCGGGTGTGTGTAAAATTCTCATAATAACCACCTGCCTATACATTATTCTCTATGTATAGACAGATTAATCAAAGACTGGGTGTGCTGTATAGGATACAGAATTTATTAACTTGAGCGAGCCAGATTAACGGTGGCTAATTATGACTTATTGTCCATAATGTACTATAATTCATTCTTGCTTCAGGGTTTGGCCAAAATGGACTTGAAATTATTGACAACTACTTTTCATTCAATCTGTAGGTTTACTGTTAGGGTACTTTTAGGACACACCATTGTACTTTGTATGAACTAACAGGTTGCTTACCTCCAAGTATACATTGTTTATATAGTTTAAATACTTTAACCATCTAATGTCCTAAAATTGGATTCAAAATCTCCCTTACATTCATTGTTTGTAGTAAGGAATCCCAATAGAGTGCTGCGATCAAACAGTTCCCTGTTACTTGAGGTCCCAAAGAGACTAACTAATATTGGAAGATCTGCCCTTTCATTTTCTGCCCCATTATATTGGAATGGCTTGCCATCCAGTATCCATTCACAACCAGGTAACACTACTTTTAAAGTGGCACTTAAACAATTCTACATTGAGTCCTTGAAATGTAATTGTTTTAATTGATTATTTTGTATATTGTGTTTTATGTGTATGTGTATGTAACATCTTGACTGTATATATGGTCCCGGGTCGCTATTGAAAAAGGGCCTTGGCTCATATTGCTTACCCGGTTAACAAATGTTTAAATAAAAAAATTAAAACAATTATGGCTCTTAAGTCCTTCTCAGTTTCTACAATTAGATTTCTAAAACAAGTACCAAGTTCTCTAGTCACTCTCTGAATCTTTATGTTCCCACAATCCTTCAAGGCCCCCTTCAGCATTCCCAAAATAATCTTCTTGTCTCACTCCTTGGCCACATTTTTACCAAAAGTACTATTCTGGGGGTCCAATCCCTCTAGCATTCACCATTCCTCTACCTCTTGAAAAGCCATCTTCCCTTATGTAGAAACTTTTTTTTGGGAGGTGGCCCAGTGGCCAAAGTCTTCGACAAGACCCAGGGGTGTCCAGATGTGCAGCAGAAGATCCAAGCAGTGCCTCCAAAATGTGAACCTTGGGACGCTGTGTCTGTGTTGAAGGGATGGGTTTGTTTCTTCTCCTGTGGTAGGGGTGTTCACCCCAGAAAAGATAAGATATAGCCTGGTGCTTCCACCCAGAGAGAATAAGTGGGTCAGATGTTGAGTGTAGTACCACCCCCTGGGATACATCATGTATCTGCCTCCATACACTGGACTGGACCCCCTCCCCCCCGTGGGACCCAACTAGACAGTTAGCACTTTCACTAACAGACAGTTCAACAGCATGTACAGATCGAATGCCCACACGGTGATAACATTCAACAAATGAACCTGTGTTTTTATTTTGGCACACAGGACCAGAGGCTATGGAGAAAGCAGGGGTTAGCCAATAACAAGTTGTTGTACGCACAACCATCTGTAGGCAATTCCCTTGAACCCCACACAGCATATACACTTCTACCCAAGCAAGGTGCACATAAGATGATTATTTTACACAGGGTGTGGAAACTTTTACCCAGTACCAGTAATAAAACTGTACGCACAAGCACAATGTTAAACATTAGACACTGAGTACCCAGGTATTATAACACAGTCCCAGTGCAGGCCCGACTAAAGAGTTGCCTGGGATCCTGTGGTGGTGTACCTGATGGAAAATTCAGCAGGCTTGCAGTTTAACCCCCAAACAGGCCAGAGTGTGCTAGCACAACTTTTAAAACTTGAAGACAAAGTGGAACATCAATCCTCCAACAGCAATAGCTGTAATCCAACAGAAGAAATTTGAACAGGACCCCAGCCAGCTGTGCGTGCATTCACATGACCCTCGAGTCCAGATGAACATCTGAAATTGGGACCAGCGCAATGCAGCGGTTGATGCAGTACTCAAGATATTTTCACTTTGACCAAGCACCACAGTGTAACCCTTCTGACTTTTCTTCTCACCATTTACAGGAGCAAACATGCAGTGGTTGCATGGTTCCTGAGGAACCCAAACCCCCAGGAGTGACCCCCGTGGTTCAACTCCCCACAAGATCAAGACTACCTATGTACTGTGGGCAGGTGCTGTGACTCCCCATTCCCTGATTCACCCCACTTGGTAAGGGCTAGCAGGCCCCCTACCTTGCTCCACAGCAGCTCAGGGGAGGTGCAGATCTCAGTCTCCAAAGTGGACTTCAGCAGTCTTATGGGCTTCACACTTCACAGGTGTCGATGCAGCACAAATTGGATACACTCAATCTCTTTCCTCACAGATATTTTAAAACCCTGGAGAAGTTTTTTTCGAATGGAGCCTAGCTAGACTGAAGTCGCATCCCACCAGAAGCAGATCCAGACTCCACACAGTAGCAGAGCCAGGTTTGGGAGCATTTGGGAGCCGGGGGGGCCATTCAGTCAATCATGGGCTCCACACTGGACACTAAACATTGAATAATGAAGGTGGTGGGGCGCCACTACTCACACTGGGGTAGCCAGGAGGGGCAACCGCCCCCCAGCCCCCTCTCTTGCTCCGCCACTGACTCCACAGAGTCTCTCTAAGACTGCCCTTTCTCCTCTAAAGCCCGACATTCTCTTTCTTTTCATTTTGGCTCATTTGAGGCAGACAGGGATGTCCATCATTCCTTCTCACTTGTCCTGCCCTCTGATTGGCTCAAACAGCCTACCAGTCTGATCGGGAGGAACCTGCCACCTCATCCTCCCTTAATTCATCACTTTGCCTTGCTGCTCATGGATTGGCTACTGTCTGGGTGAGGGATCACAAAGGTGGTGGCCCCTTTGCTTCAATGGAGCCCAGAACCCATGATTGTATAAATATAATTAACTGTACAGCCAGCAGGTTGTGCATTTGGGAAAGTGTAATGTGCTTGAGGACAGCCCAGTTTCCAGTTGCCTCAATGGCGCAACTGGTAGCACAATTGGAATGGTATTCCAGTTGGCCTGGGTTCAAGGCTCAGCTGAGGCACTTACCACTTTCTCTCCATTGTTTGTATGTGTTGCACAAGAAATGCACACCGCACCCATGTGATTGTGTAAATGTAATTATATGTGCAGCAACTGGGTTGTGCATTTGGAGAAAGCCAGTGTCAGTGGCTCAGTAGGTAGCACACTTGCCTCTGAGGCTGGGACATCAGAGGGCTGTGGGTTCAATTCCCACATCTGGCACTTGGGTTAATATCCCAATACTGACACTGTAGTGCAGCATGGGGGGGGGTGCTGTACTTCTGAGGTGCCGTCTTTCGGGTAAGACATTAAACCAAGGTCCCATCTGCCTGGATTGGTGGTAGTTCAGGTGGATGTTAAAGATCCCATGGCATTTATTGAAAATGAGTAGTGGAATTTCCCCGGTGTCCTGGCCAAATTTCCCTCACTCACTAAAAATACCATAAACTGCTTAATCCAGTTCAATCTCAGTTGCTTACCATCTGTATTCCCCCTCCCCCCCGGTCACCCCTAAAAAAGGGACTTCTAGGCCCAGTGGGCTTACTGGGTCAATAAAATCTAAAAACAAAAAAAGAGTAGTGTGCTTGGGGACAGCCCTGTTTCCAGTTGTCTCGGTGGTGCAGCTAGTAGTGCAATCAGAATGGTATTCCGGGCGGCCGGCCTGGGTTCAAGTCCCAGCTGAGGCACTTACCTCTTTCTCTTCATTGTTTGTATGTGTTCCACAATATATGCACACTGCTCCCTGTGATTATTCAAAAATAGTCTTTATTTTTTTTTTATTACTTCTGCCCCTTCTAGTGTGCTAATCACTGGGATGTGTTGCAGCCCCCCCCCGGCTGTTATCTGGTGGAGGTGTGCTGAGGGTATGGCTTGTGTGCTCCCCACCAGGAGCTCTGTTCACTTCTCCCTTCTAATGCTGCAGTCTCTCTGTGTACAGCAGGGAGCTGGTCTGTTAAAGGCGCAGCATGCCAAAATTAATTTCCTGATCCTTCTTTTCTCCCAGTGCCTCTGAGCCCCCCCCATGCCTAATGAAGTCCTTGTGGCTTTATCACACTAGGGGAGGTACTAGCTGGCTACTGATGTGACTCTCAGGGCCCCTGGCAGGTGGGCGCAACCAGTGCCAACAAACATTTTAGTTGGGAAAACTGCTTGCACATTTGAGGGGTACATGACAATTCGCTCCTGACAATTCGTAGCGCGACTACTCGCTCCCGACAATACACCCCGCCGTCATTACGCTCCTATGACAATTCATGTAATGCCAACTCGCTCTCTCTTACTTGTAAAATACTGTTCCACCATTCAACATGTATTGCTGTAAGCTCGCAACTTCATTTTAAACAAAGTAATTTGCCAATCGATGTAACTGCTTGCCCCATGTTGTTCTCGAATCACTGTTCACCTTACAACTAATCCTGACTGACGGTTGCCAAGAGTAAAGACTTGCTTGTCATTGATTGTGGGTAATCAGAAAATCTTTAAGTTTCGCTTTTCGCTCGTCCCAGCATTCACTCCTCAGTAATATAATGACTTGCTGGTTCATTTTGTCAGAGCGAGGGAACAAAAAACTAGTAGATGACTTAAATTTCATTTACACCTTTCATAAATTAGGACATATGAAAAAGGCAATTTGGCAGTGTGAGCTAGCTGTCTGTAAAACAAAGCTGTGCAATGCCAGAGTGCATGCACACTAAAGGAATCGAGGACCCAACAATAATTCATCGCTTTTCCATTCATTCGCATGCACCAGATGTGTGTGCAGTTGAAAAAGCCGCTGCTGTCAATGCGGCCAAAGATAAAGCTGCATCAACACAAGATACCACAGCCCAGGTTCTGATTCACTCTAAGTCTACTAAGTCTCTTGCATCACAGGGTAAAATGTGTGACAAAAATCTTAAACGAACCATCCAACGAGTGAGAGTTCACGGTGCTCCACCTAACCCTAAAGACCTCATTGAACTTGTGATTCCAAATGAGTACAAAATGTATAGCACAACTGATGCAGGTGATACTGTTCCATTCTTATTGCATGATAGTGGCCCAGGACACAACAGATTTTTATTGTTTGGAACTGAAAAAAATCTTGAATTCCTGCAGAAATGTAAACTATGGTATGCAGATGGAACATTCAGCGTTTCGCCTCCACTATTTAAGCAGCTATACGTTATAATGGGGGAACAGTTTTCTAATGTTCAGCCTGCAATTTATGCACTGTTACCGGGGAAATTGAGAGAGTGTTATGAACGTCTGCTGGCTGCACTTAAAAATATTTGTCCACATCTTAACCCAAAGCAGGTAATGACACACTTTGAGAGGGCCTCTATTGCAGCTTTCCAGTCTGTGTTCCCACAAGCAAAGATATTAGGATGTTTTTTCCATTTTACCCAGTGCATCTACAGGAAAATACAAACAGAGGGATTATCTATCAGATATTCACAGGATTCCGAATTTGCATTAAAATCAAAATATCTGCCTGCACTAGCATTTTATGCCCTCGAACAAGTGGTTGCACGATTTGAGGGAATAACAGACGATTCTGCACACATATTTCCTGATGAATTGGAGCCTTTAATCGACTATTTCAAGGATACTTTGGTGGAGAGGCGAAATAGACGAGGAACAGGACGCAGACAGCCACTGTATGACATACAGTTGTGGAATCATTCCGAAAGGGTATCAAATGGTCGTGCAAAAACTAATAATGTAGTGGAAGCTTTCCACCGTGGCATGCAGACTGTGTTATGCATGTCACATCCAACAGTATGGAAATTTATTGATGGACTGAGGGGAGTGCAGCGAAAAAGGGATTCAGAAGTGGAGCAGATACTGGTAGGGATTCCACCCACAGCTTCACGGAGAGTGTACAGAGACAATGTTGCAAGGCTCGCCTGTATTTTGGAGAAATGTGAAGATCGTACTACTGAGGAGTTTTTACGAGGAGTAGCACATAGTTTCGAATATTAATGACTGCATTAAACTGTTTTTAAAGTTTTGAAATAAAGTTTTCCTTTAAGAAAATGAAATGAACGCTGAACTTGCTATAGAGTGGCTGGGTAACCATGGTAGCTATGGACGTCAACGCCTTACAACGTCACACGCTGAGCCAGATGAGAGTTGCACATAACCTGGTAAGAGATAGTTATTTGTTGACTCAATCACTTTGGGAGTGAATACTGTTCCACCATTCACCATGTATTTCTGTAAGCTCGCACAAATCACTTTGGGAGCGAATTGTCATAGGTGAGATATTTATTTGTTGACTTGAATCACTTTGGGAGCGAATTTTCATAGGCAAATGAATGTTGCAGGAGTGAATTTGCATGGGGAAGAATTGTCGGGAGTGAGTTGACATGGGGAGAATTGTCGGGAGCGAATTGTCGTGTTCCCACATTTGAGTAGACTGTTGCTCGAACATGCGCACACTGGATGTGCGCAAGTGTGGCAATTTGATCTCCTTTCCAGCTTCATTCCTGGGGCCATAGTGAGTGAGGAGACAGGCTGCAAAGTTCAGAGATAGCACACAAGGAGTCCAGGTAAGGCCCCCTCCGCCAGAGGGGGGTTACATAGAGAAAGGAGAATTGTGAGAGTAGAGACAGAATCGATTTGGGGGATGGGTGGTAGTGTGAACTGCTTTGCTAGATCCCCCGTACTCTTCCTGAAAAAACAACTGCAGCACAAAATGAGCACTGAATCAGCAGAAAGAGATTGAAAAGAAGAAACTAAATAAATTAAAAAAAAAGAGATTTTAGAGAGAGAGAGAGAGAGAGAGAGAGCTGAGGCAGTGAGGGTGTGGGTGCTGCCTTTGCCAGTGACTCTGCCTACTTACATGCAACAACAACAACATACAGATACAAAAACACACTGGCAGTAAAAAGGATTTTAAAAAGAAGCAGATTATTGAGAAATTAAGTGAGTGAGCGAAAAGGAAAGATCAGAAACTGCTATCACTGACTGGATGTGTGTGTGCAGGCTTCCAAAAAATACAGAAGCACCAGAGAAAATACTGGTAGCAAAAATGATTAAAATATGAGACTGAGTCAAGCCACTGGCAATGAAGTGCTCGTACCTTTCCTTGAGTCATGCCGATGACCCAGGTTTAGGAACAGGCTCAGGTCACAGAGGATTGTCCGGAGCAGGGAGAGGACTGTGCACACATGAGACTGGTTTGCTCTCTCTCAAAGGGGAGTGATTTTGGCCCCGCCTATGACTGCCACCAGGTGGGAGCCTGGTGGTAGTGCAGCACGGGTGGCATGAAAAGAGGAAGTTACAGACACATCATGTGTGTGTGCATCCATGCACACACATCAATGTCTTACTAACTTACTAAAATGCCTGCAGAATAGGCCTAACAGTCTTTCGTGTCTGCTCGTTTGGTCAGCCCCCACCCTGGGAGCTGACCTTGCTGCCCCCCTCGCCCTCTCTGGCTTGTGGCAGGGATGAGGGAGAAAAGCAGGAAAATGGTATCAGGGGCTTGCTGAAACCCTGCCCTCCCATCTCTGGTGGAAGTAAAATAGCCCAAGTGGAAGTGGTGGAAGTAAAAGACCCCAAGGTATTCTTCGTTAAGAGTTGGGGACATTCCCAGCTTCTTGGCCAATATTCCCCTTTACATAAAAGTGGTTCATGCAATTGTTCAGGCTGTATGTGGGCGTTGATGTGCGATATGGCCACCACTACACATTCAGTCGTTTCACTACCAGTCTAGCATTGCTTGTATAGCACTTTGGGATACATTGTTTATGAGAGCGCTATATACATG